>JAKZAO010000013.1:0-2400000 GCA_023053555.1 Branchinecta lindahli | reverse complement strand
TTCTGACCTTCACTCAAATCATCAATATTTCATGAAGTTAGACTCCAGCATTTGACATACTGTATTGTAAATGCTAGATATACCCAAGGTTTAGTATAGGTAGGGACGTCACACAGAGTACTCCTGCCAATAAGGCGAGTTTTGCTGATTGTTTGTGTGGGACTGTTCCATATGGTTCCACAATAAGAGTTACTGCCAGGAGTCCTGCCTGACCTTCTTTTCCTTCTCACACAGCCAAAACTACCTCTACAACTTTTTAACCCCACACCATTACTCGCTATTAAAGTATCTATCAAACATGGTCACTAGTGGAAGTGTTCAAGCTATTATTTTATTCTATGTCACATGAAAAAAAAGGCAAAAAATAATGACATGATTTTTGGATACCCTATGAAACCTATTATGTTGTACCTATGTACTGTATCTAAAAATCAGGGTTTGTGGCAGGTTAATGGTAGACCGGGTCTTGTCACGTGAATGAGTCTTCTGAAGTTCTGACAACTGTCTCAAATAAAATGCAGTTTACAGTTATCTGTAATAAGACTACCAACAAGGACAAAAATCTATTCATGAAACAAGACCTCCTTGTCTGACAATTGAAGAAGAGACAATTGTGGTGTCGACTAAGTTCGGAATTCCATACAGTTGTGATGTTAAAAGTGATGTCATGACACATGTGAATGTGAACCCAACATAGGATTTGACTGTCCCTAGGGCCACGTAAGGCCTAGCCTAGGTTATTTTATAATTATAAATGCGACCGGCGCCTTGCTAACCGCTCGGCTCTACATATAGCCTATATATTCAAAATATCTACCGATAGGAATAAACTACAATTTCTTGTTTTCTGAGGTAGAATAGATCAAATAGGTGTGAAGTCACGCTTGTGGAATTCCAATACAGTACAACTTACTTAGACATTAGTTAGTTTAGACCACTACTGTCATGACTTATCAACCAGTATCTTAGAAACAAGACCACAGCAAGACCAATACACAAGATGGCATTTGCCAGACAAGACTCAAATTGTCTAAAATTCAATGAAACACAGCTTAATAGTTAAAAGAAGGTGATTAACCTCAACGTCCTCAAGTCTCCTGCTGTGCTCCTGCTGGCTGGACTGAAGAACAGAGACGAGTTTCTCCGATCAACCAACACAGATTTTGTTTGGCTGCGTTTTTATTCATGAGCGTATATGAGGAGCGCTACGCTACTAACTGAAATTACGATTCGGATGGCAACCTGATGGCCACAGCAGACTGGCCTCACTCATAGTTCTCCACCTATTGCAAATTCATGACATTTCGTTCTTCCAGTACGTAATAAAGGTCGGGCTTCACTACCCAGACACCCCAGAATCTGGGGTCCGGATTATGTGAAGACGGTCCGAAACAGAAATCAAATCAAATGTCTCTTCAACAGTCCACTTTTGGGCATTTTTCATCACTTCTGTCATTTTCTTAAATTTTACCACCTCAGCACAATAATTTCTCCAAGTTAAATGAAATCTACTTTCAAATTCCCACTTCTTTTCACCCAGAATCCGGTAGATTTTTCTACCAGATTCCCGGACGCGTCAGGGGTGCTTTCAGACCGTTTCAGACCTGTCTTCACTACCCATACCGGTATCGAAGAAAACGGAACCCAGAATCCGGGCGAAAAATCTGGGTAATGAAGCCTGACCTTAAAGATCGGATCCCCACGTTTTTGTTTTTCCCAGGTAGTCCTCGAAGCGGCACGCCGAACAAATTTTTGGCCGATTCGTCGGCGTTTGCTCTATGTTTATAATTTCTTTCGATTTTCCTACAAATCTCTTCAACTCCCCCACAAACCATTATCGTTTTTATGGCATTTGCAGCCTTCGGTTCAAGTGCCAATTAATCGTAATGTCGGTCTCTGTCTCAGTTTTGCTAGTTAAGGCACTTCTACGTAAGCTAGGAAGATGAAACTTGGCAGGCTTATGAAGGACCCGATTAAATGCTCGGCGAAACCTTGTTTTCCAGATCGGATCATCTATGTGGGGGTGGAGGAAATCCGCAATCTTGTGACCCGTGTACGTTGCATACGGGTGATCCCATTCGAATAAGATTTAATGGGCTGGGGGAATGGGCGGGGGGGGGGGGGGGTCGAAATATACCGTTAATATGTCCGAACCGCATCTGACCACAGGGGGGGGGATTGGAAGGGGGAATCCGTAAGTTTTGGAACATACGTACAAGGCCGTATCCAGGGGGGGGGGGTAGGGGGTTCAACCCCCCCCCGAAACCCACAAAAGTAATAGTTTTTTGCAGGTTTTAACCTCTGATCTATGTGATCTACCCGTGGACAACCCCCCCCCCCGAAATAAATTCCTGGATACGGCACTAGATGTGTGATTTTGATGTCCGGACTGGATAGGGCCTCGGTGGGGGGGGGGGGGGGGTCACCTGAAATCTCCCGGATGTGCTTCTGATTCAAGTGAAACTTGGTCGGTAAGAAGAGCAAATGCCGCAGATGCAACATATGTATCCAAATCGTCTTATCCGACTTTGCGTAGGGATGGATGGAGGGGGGGGGGGAATCTTGTAACATGCGTCGGTACCAAACGGATGGGGGGATTGCAATAAAACTTAGACTGTACACAGATCATGGGCCTTAGATGTGTGATTTTGCCGGCCTCGGTGGGGGAATTGGGACTGAAAATCGGTGGGTGATAGGAGCAAATGCCCTAGATTCGATATTTATGTGTCCAAATTGCACGTGAACCCGGCGAGGGAAACGAAGGGTGTTTCCGGAAATTTTGTGGTACGCATAAGGAACGAACGGATGGAGTGATGAAACTTGGACGATACGAAAGTCATGGGCCTGGATGCGCCATTTGAGGTCTGAACCGGATACGACCAGATCTAACGTAGATGGAAAATGGAATATCTATCTAATCCCGGGACATGCGGATGTGAGCTCCCTTTCCAGAATAACTGCGTCACCAAAATATTTGTTTTCAAAAACCTTCCATGTGGGGATATTCCCTCACCCCTGTATTGTTTTCCGTACGAGGAGTCCTCAGAAAGTGATTCCCTCTATCCTCGTGGTTCCTTTCGACTCCCCAAGGAGTCCCCGGAGAACATCGAGAGTATGCCTATACAGGGCGCTGACCCCGCCTTCCCCATTCATCTGGTAATCAACCCCACGCCTTCTATTCTGTAGTCTTTTGATCCAGTAACCAAAAATATGCCACTGCTTTACTTACAAGCAAAAGATTTGGAAGGCGGGATAGACGTGTATTCATATTCAATTCATTCACAAAAAACTGAATTCGGTCTTATCTTTAGGCATGTAGCGGCTTCAGCGACGCGTACATCGTTGCACCTCGATTAACAGACACCATTCGACGGTCAAATTTCAGGCCAGTCGAATATCAGGCGTCCCGGAAGCCGGACAGAGCTAATGCAACGAACTGCTTCCATTTGTTCAAAATGGCACACTTTGTTATCTGCTATCATTCTTGTGTCTGACCAAGCGACCGAATCGCATTTTGTAGCCTGTGTGTGATTATCTTGCTGACCTCTTCGGGATCGTGCTAGAAGAAATGGGTCTATTCAGAAGTGGTGGCGATTTGAAGCAAAAACACTACGGTAGAGGTACGCTTCCTTGAACGTTATAGTGAACTTTATACAGTTCAGTTTTGGTCAATGAAGACCCAAAATACCCATTCCAGTATTCTTAATTAGCTACTTTGGCTGACTGGTAGTTGACTTTTGTGACACCAAGTTAACTAACGTTCAAGGAACAATAAAGAACATGGTCATTTGATTTGATTTGATTTTGATCGGTGTGAGGCCGATCACTGTTACATCAATTTTTAGCCGAATTTACGAGAGTTTTGTTGCTTCTTGGCTAAAAAAATATCTCTCGGAAGTCATCGATAAGAGGCAATTTGGTAACATCCCGAAGTGTTCAACTGTTCAGTTATCTGCCAGCAGTCAATGAGTGCGGACGTATTTCATTCCACTGCATGGAAAACCGGTTTTCGAAATGAGCAAGAAGGACAATATTGTGTGGAACCCTGTTTTGAACTTTATTTCTCGTGCCATGACTGCGGGAATAAAGAAAGAAGCTTTCCTGAAACGTGCATACGAGTTTTTTGAACGCGACGACATCTTGGCAGCGAAAGAATTGCTACACAAGAAAGCAGGAATCACGGAGCGGTTGAGTAAAGCCGTCAGAGACACTGACAACCTTATTGACATCGCGAAATTTTTCCAAACGAGTGCTGCAAACAAAGTAACCCTGCCAACCTTTGTGATTTTCGAACCATCAGAGGTCCCAGTGTGCGGTGACGAAATAGGAGCCTGTATAACAACAAAAGTGAATGATCTGTGCCGAAGATTCGATGGATATTTCGACCGGATGAATCAGGAGACCCAAGCCGCGCAAGCCAGCACCTCAATAGTAAGCCCGATCCCTCGAGTCCCTTACTCAGTAATCGTTAAGAATCCACCTAGCCTAGCAACCCCTGAAGAGCGCATGTCTTATCTGAAAAATGTTTGTGGTGACGAGCTCAAGGATGAAGTTGAACTTAAACAGAGGAAGAATGAATGGCGCCTCGTAGTCAGTAAGAAAGCTCTAGCCAATAGCATTGCATCTGCTCTAAAAGACGAGGGAGTTGAATCTACGGTTAAAACTCCTACACACATTGGAATAATAAAAAATGTGCCTACATCGTGCGGAAGCGAGTCGCTGAAAACTGTCGTTCCGAACTGCGTAAAGGTTGAGCAGTGCGGTCAGTCACGGGCTTATAAGCTGTTCTTCGAGTCTCGAGATCTCCTTGATCGTGCCATTAAGGACCCCCCAAAAATCGGTTTCGAACGACTACGAGTCGAGGAATTCGTGTTCCTCCCTAGGCGCTGTTACAAATGCCAGGGTTTCAACCACATAGCAGCTAACTGTGCGAAAGACCCTGTTTGCTCGAAATGCGGAGATACCAGCCATACTTCTAGCCCGTCAGACCCGTGTCTAAGACCTGCCTCGTGTGCTTTGTGTCAGCAGAAAGGACACTCGTGCCGCTCGATTCGCTGCCCCGAAGTGCAAAAGCTGATAAACAGTATGAAAACCGAAAATTCGAAGTAATCTCATGGAACATGAATGGAAGTGTAATAAACCGGTTACCAATAATCGAGAACTTGTGTTCAAAAGCGGACATTGTTTGCATCCAAGAACATTTCCTCACGAGTTCGAACACAGGTGTCATGAAGTTTTCGGACAACTATTCATTCCATTTTGTACCGGCAACAGCTGCTCGTTCTGGCCGAGGCCGCCCCTCTGGTGGCCTTGCAATCATCGCTAAAAACAGTTTCGCACCGGAAGTTCTTTTTTCGAACGAATGCCTCCTTGCAGTCCGTTGTGATACCGTGGCCGTTATTAATGTCTACATGCCTACGAACTATAACAACGCTTTGTCCGAATCAAAGTTCGCTAAAGCAATTAGGTCGCTTGCTCGCTGTGTGAACATTTGTGAGAGACTGAAGTTACGATGCATATTCATTGGTGATTTTAACTGCAACATTACCGACCCCACTGATCCAAGAGCCCAATTGGTAATGAGCACCCTTGCTGATAAGTTCAAAGTGTTACCAAAGGACAACGATTACACCTATGTGCACACTAGCGGCTCAGTTTCGAACATTGACCACGCGATTACCACTCGTGAACTTAGCGGTTCAGTAAAAGTACTCTTCGAATCGTTCTCCACCGATCACATCCCCATCTTGTGCCAAATTGATTCACTAGTCCCCCCCAGTGTTAATCAGAAACACAAGCGCCTCTGGTTTAAGATAACGGACTGGAAAAATGTCAACATACCGACTTACCGGCAAGTTCTCGACGACATACTAAGAAAAATTCGTGTTCCTTTCTCCCTTTTACAGAAAAGTGTACATATTCCTGTCCAGGAAGCTCGTCTACAACTAAACATATTTTGTGCTGAAATATGCTTTGCTCTAAAAACTGCAGAAAAAAGTGGAGTCCCCGTGAGAAGTATTAAGCGAGGTACTGAAGTGCAAGGATTCTCGAAAAATCCAGAGCTAGTAAGTTCATGTAACAGTGCAAAGTTTTGGTTTTCTCTGTGGCGTGAATGTGGCAGTCCAAGGTCAGGGACTGTAAACTCTTTGCGAATATTATCCAAAAGAAAATTCGACAAATGCCTAAAGAAACACAGATGCAATATAAAAGCTGAATTTACAGAACGAATTGCTAAAGATCCGGATTTAATTTGGAAGCTTCGGTCACGTGATCGCAAAACAGAACCTAACAGTCCGATTAGCCCCGCTCAGTGGCAATCTCATTTCACCAAAGAGTTTGCAGCCCCAGACCCCCTTATAGCCAACCCGTTTTTGCAAGAGCTTAACGATGTTCTGTCAAAAGAGCATGGTTCGCAATTTGTGGTGTCTTCTAATGATATACGGCAGAAAATTGTGAAGTTGAAAAAGAAGAAGTCCAGAGGTGCCGATGATATTTGCGCATTGCATTTAATGTATAGTTCAGAGCTGTTGATTAGTTACCTTGCAATACTGTATCAAGCGATCTTTACAACCGGAATTGTACCTGATTCTTTTTGCGTAGGTTTAATCTCGCCAATTCTAAACAAGACCAAAGTTTTCGATGGGATCCCAAAAATTTAATATTAACTACGTCTTGTCTTCGCCAAATCCAGTCTTCGCCAGGCTAATCATCTGAGAAAACCAATTTCAGATATACCTGTATAAGCCATATCTATTTGACGATACTGATCGAAACTTCCTGGTGTACTTCTGCCAAATTTCCGGTTTCGGCCGAATTCCGAGCAAACTACTTGCCCAGCAAAAACAAAAAATAGTTCAAAAACGAGTTCAGCGTATCTCCTTATCCCTATAAAGAACATCTAATCAACTTCAAATAAAACTTTAACTTCTAAAAAAAAAATCCGGTTTCAACCGGATTCCAGACGAACTATATGCCCGGTTAAAAAATGATTGTCATATATAGATTCAGCGTTTTTTCTTACCCTTAAATCTATCATCTAATCAACTTCAAATACAAATTTTGCTTTTAACAAATTTTCCGGTTCTGGCCGGATTCCGGACGAAATATTTGTTCGGCAAGAAAATGGTTTTCACCATCGTGTTCAGCACGTTTACTTACCCCTAAATCGAATATCTAATCAACTTCAAATACAAATTTTTCTTTTATCAAATTTTCCGGTTTTCGCCGGATTCCGGGCGAACTACTTGTCAGGGAAGAAAATGGTTTTCACCATCGTATTCAGCATGTCTTCTTACCCCTAAATCAAACATCTAATCAACTTCAAATACAACTTTTACTTTTAACAAACTTTCCGGTTTTGGCCGGATTCCGGGCGAACTACTTGTCCGGCGAGAAAATAACTTTCATATTCGGATTCAGCGTGTCTCCTTACCCCTAAATCCACTATCTAAACAGCTTTCAAAAAATATTTTTTTTGCCCCTTAATTTGAAACCCCTCCCCCACCCTCAAATATAGAACTACAGAGCCCATCTTCGAACTTGACTTGTACTTTGACCCGAAGGATCCTCCCACCAAGTTTCATCAAAATATCTCAATCCCTTCGAGAGTTATCGTGCGCACAGACGGACAGACGGACAGACGGACGGACGGACAGACAGACGGACAACTTTTGCGATGTCATAGGTATCCGTCACTAACGTTTTGGGATCCCAAAAAGGGTAAGGTAGAGAGTGAATGTAGTTCTTATCGACCCATTACCGTTTCCTCGACACTTTGTAAGCTTTTTGAGTTGTTGATTACAGACGCAATCAAAGCTCGTTGTTGGATGCCTGAACATCAGTTTGGCTTCACCAAGGGCCTTGGTTGCGCTCACGCCCTGTTTGTCCTGGCTGCCATATTGTTTGATTCGCATGAATCCGGCGAGGGACTCGTGATAGGTGCACTCGATGTTAGCCGTGCATTTGATTCGTCTATCCATGAGCAAACATTGTTGGAGGCATATAAGAGAGGGGTACCGGTAGAAATTATAAAAGTGCTATATTACATGTACAAAAATTTAAAGGGTAATGTAAAGGTACCAGACAATCCAAGTGCTACTGTTGTGGTGCCTATTGAAAAAGGGGTGAGGCAAGGGTCTCTGACCTCCCCCGATCTCTTCAACAATAGCGTCCTTGATGCGCAATCAAAAGTTCCCTCTTCCTGTGTGTTAAAAAGAATTGATGTTTCTCTGTTAACATATGCAGACGACGTACTTAACTTAAGTAGATCAACCGTAAGCATTGAAAGAAATTTCAGTATTCTTGAGACAGAGTACAGCTTGATCGGACTTAATTTTAATGCTTCAAAGTCGGAGGTACTATTCTTCAATGATCGAGAAAAAATGAGCAGACCAGTCAAGCTTGGTAGTTCTATGCTTAGTCCGACTGAGTCGATTACGTACCTCGGTGTCCCCATAGGAAGGACCCTAAAAGAGACTCGGTCTCTCCTTTTACAAAACGCAGAAAAGAAGCTTCGAATCGCTTACGCGTCTATCGTGACAAACAAGGTCCACTTCGCACGCAGTCTTTTGGCTAAACTATACAACGCGGTGGCGTTACCCCACGTTTTGTATCTAGCTCCATTCTGGAAATTATTTACAACTACCGAGCAGTCTCGTGTCCGTTCGCTTTATTTTCGATATTTAAAATACTTGCTAAAAATGCCACCCTGGACACGCAACAGGTACCTGGTAAGAAAATTCAACCTGGTAGATCCCATCGAGGCTGTAGATAAGCTAGTTGACAAAGTCCTCCGTACGGCCGCACACCCTTGGCTACCAATACTCTGTGCCCAATGGATGAGTACTAATTAACTCGCCTTTTGTGTTTTTCGTCATTTGTAGTGCTGTACATATTTGTAATTGGTTAACAGTGTTTTCTCTTTTGTTTTTCTTTTTCTTCCATTTACTCCGTTCTTGTTCATTTGAATGTAACGGGTTACAAAGAATATACATACATACATACATACATACATACTATCTCGTTAGTTTACTTGATTTTATTTTTAAAAATTTAGATGAGCCCGGGAAATGGATTAATCTAATCGCAATAGATTTTAAAAAAGCTTTCGATCTTGTAGATCACAAGATTTTGCTGGAAAAAATGGCAGAGAAAAATATTCCTGAATATCTTATTAATATCGTAAAAAGCTTTCTAACAAACAGAGAACAAATCGTAAAATATAAAAATAATTTTTCTTCTTCTTTACCGGTTTTTTGCGGTGTCCCGCAAGGAACAGTGATCGGTCCTTTATGCTTCCTCCTCATGATCAATGAAATAGCTGTCGGGCTGGAGGAAAGATGGAAGTATGTAGATGATCTTTCCCTAGCAGAGGTAGTATCTGGAGCGTGTAAAAGTCAAACTTTCAATTATATTGAACAAGTTACCTCTGAAGCAGCAAAATTGAATATGGTGGTAAACAAAGATAAATCTTCAGTAATGACATTTTCATTTCTCAAGAAAAACCTACCTGAATTTGAACCACCTATAGACCCAAACCTCCTCAGTAACAGCACTACCCTGCTAGGGGTAGTGATCTCTTCTGATCTAACTTGGCATGAAAACACAAGGTTGATTGTAAAAAAGGCAAATGGTGCTATTCAAATGCTGAAGACTCTAAAGAAATTCCGGGTTCCTAAGGATAAACTAAAATTAATTTTCTGCATGTTCATCCGCCCACTAGTAGAATATGCATGTCCTGTTTGGCATTTCGCTCTTACAAAAGAAGAAAGTGATAAAATTGAACGGGTTCAGAAGAGGTCTCTACAAATCATCTACGGAGGTTCCCCACTGCCTTACTCTTTTTATCTAAAAGAATACAAACTTGACCCCCTTTTTGTCCGTCGAGAGAAACTGTGCCTAAAATTTGGCTCAACCCTCCTCCTCCACCCCATCTACAAGAACTTCCTCCCGCCTCCCTTTGTCCCCCTCAGATCCCGACTCCCCAGAGAAGCGGCTGCGAAAGTTCCAAAACTGACACCGGTTTACTCCAGGACACAGCGTTATTCTCGAAGCTTTGTGCCGAGTTTTGTTCGTACTTTTAACAATTCGTAACTTGTGCGTTTTATCCTATTCTTTTTGTTTTTCTCGTTGACAAATCTTTCTTGTATTAAGTGTTTGACTGAAAGATACCATATTTGGGCTATGCCTATGAGAGATTGTATCTTGTTTACATTAAATGATTTGATTTGATTTGATTTGGTCGTTATAATAGCATGACCACTGTACCGATTCACGTAAGACAAACGAGCGATGTCAACGAATGTTAATGGTAGTCCCTGAGCTTTAGACGCTTAAGCTCAAATTTAACAAGACCAAAGGTATCGATGGGGTCTCAAAAATTTCATGTTTGATCCAGACAATTGGATCTTCTAGATATCCGGTCTTCGCCAGATTCCTTGAAAATTTGTATTATTAAAATTTAAAACAGACTAAGGCCAATGGCTTTCATCTGAGAAAACCAAGTTCAAATATGGATTCAGTGTTTGTGTTAACCCCTATACATCATCTCTACTTCGACGAAATTGATCAAAACTTCCAGCCGCCTTACTTCTGCCAAATTTCCGGTTTCTGTCGGAATCTGGGGTAACCACTTATACGTTAAAAAAAGCTCAAAAACGAATTCAGCATATCTCCTTACCACTATATTGAACCTCTAATCAGCTTCAGATAAAACTTTGAACTTTTAACGAATTTTCAGGTTTTGGCCGGATTCCGGGCGAACTATTGGTTCGGCGAGAAAATGATTTACATATATGGATTCAGCATGCCTCCTTACCACCACATCGAACCTTTAATCAACTTCAGAAAAAACTTTTTACTTATTACAAATTTTCCAGTTTCAGCCGGATTCCGGGCGAACTATGTGTCAGGGTAGAAAATAGTTGTCAGCATGTTTTCTTACACCTTCATCTAATTAAGTTCAAATAAAACTTTTACTTTAAAATTTTTCCGGTTTTGGCCGGATTCCGGGCGAACTACGTGTCCGGCGAGAAAATGATTTTCAAATTCGGATTCAGCATGTCTCCTTACCCCTACGCCGACTATCTGATTAGCTTATAAAAATATTTTTTTTCGTCCCTTAATTTGAACCCCCTCCATCACCCTTAAATATACGGCTACAGGGCCCATCTTCGAACTTGAACTGAACTTCGACCCAAAGAGTCCTCGTGCCAAGTTTGAACAAAATATCTCAACCCCTTCGAGAGTTATCGTGTTAACAGACGGACAAATTTTACGATGTCATAGGTATCCCTCCACTTACGTTTTGGGATCCCAATAATACATAAATAAAATAATTAAACAAATTTCATTTATTTTTCCATTCTTCGATAAATCAAGCCAGCTCCCTTATGACAAGCATACCCATAGCTTATGCTTTTCCGGTAATCGCTTGTGATTCTCGGGGAATGTCACTGCATATGCTCCAACAGATTAGTGTTCCACAGTTGCGTTCGTTGCATTCCGGGCTGGCTCTGGCGTTTTGTCACCAGTGTCCGGTTCTTCTCTTATAACGCGTTTTTGGTTCACCAGTGAGTTGATGTAAACTTGCTAACTCCTCGGTACAGCCAGGCTCCCGAGCAGGTTCTGGTTAGTCCGCACCGGTGGGCACTAACCAGACACTGGTTAGTCCGAAAACGGGTTTTAAGATCGGTGAGCAGTCACCGGTGAGTGCAAAAACGCGTTATAAGAAGCACCGGTAAGCAGTCACCGGACAACGAACGCAGCTTATAATTCCACCGCTGCGGGCTTTCACTTTTGTCCACCACTCTCCTGTGGAGCTCGGCTTTATTGCTCTCACACGTAAAGCATCATGCACTATGAATAAGAAACATTTAAGTGTAGAAGATCGGTCACTGCCGCTGCAGTGACATGCAATGGAGCATTACAAGTAAGGATCGACAGATGATGTGCCTTCGGTGGCATCAGGCTGGTTCTTAGGACTATGATGTTCGAATCAGGGTTACCTCAATCGAACCATGTTACGAAAAGAAGTGGGTAGAGCATTCATACCTGCAGAATCTGCACTCCATTGGTCGTCAAGACGACTAGCTCCTTTACTCCGTCCCCGGTCACATCACAGTAATGAATGGCTAAAATCGGGCAAGACCATGTCTTTTCCCAAAGTAGATCCCAGCTGCCAGATGCACTCAATCGGTAGCAGAGTATGGTCTATGATAGAAAAGGCAACTTTGTCATATTCAAACTTTCGACGGAGTCTGCTGGTGTGTCTAGATCCCTAGGGCTTCCATTCGGGATTTAATTTGCACACATGGATCCGCTAACAGTAATAGTATTTATTCAGCTACTAAATCTCTTCATCCTAGCTAGAAGGAGAGAGAGAAAATACAAATTTCCAAAACGCTCAAATTCGCAGTCGCGTCAGGATAATCAGTTGCTTGTCGAACTACTGTGTCGTACACCCCTCTCTTCTCGCGAAGTATCCCTGTTTATACCAGTGTTGGGACAAGTTTCAAATTAGTACTTAGTATCTAATATATATTATTAGTACTATATACTATTAGTATTAGTACTATATAATATTAGTACTAAGTACAAATTAGTATTCTAAGTATCAGGTACTTCTAAATTTACTTAAAGTTTAACTGAAAAACCAGCTTATCTTTATATCTTTGATTAGAACACACTGCATTATTTTGGTTCTGCTAAGGGATTTTTGTTTTTTTCACCTTGGGCTACAGTAATGACGTTCAGAATATGCACTGCTGTCCCGACAAGACAAATTTCAAGCGGGGAATTTCAACAAAAGCGTGCATTTCAATGGCTAATGAAGCTAATCTCAGGAAATGGTCAATTCTAGATTGTGAGGTTATTGCTGAAGAAAGCCCGCTATTGTGTGTGACCCGAAAAATATTTATTTTTAGAAAACTGTGTACCATTATAGTTCCCAAATATTTCAAGCATAGAGGCATAAGCACATAGAGGTACTAAAATCCGGAAAGAAAAATCATTGAATGAAGATCAATTTTCTGAATAGCGGAGCAACGAAGGAACCCATTTTCATCGCATCTTCAGGCCTATTTAAGTGAATAAATGACGGGTAACTAGACTGTCATATCTCAGCCCAATTCTGCTAAACTTTAACTATCAAGTGTTGAGTACGTGTGTGCTTAAAGCAGAACTCTTACTAAAATAATCTTTTCAAGAAAAATGGCTCAGGAATATCGTGTTCAAGAACACCACCACTTTCCGCGAGAAATGAGCGATTTTCCTGTGAGCACTTGTCGACATTATCCAGCCTCCCTATCTCCGACGCGGCGGCTGGACGTAAAATATTTGAAAACCGAACGCGCCTTGGTTAAAATGTGGGAAAACCAAGTAAAAACCGGAAAACCAAGTCCAAAACAGAAGGTAGCCCTGATGGTCTATCACGTCTTCCAAAACGAAAAATAATACTTTGAAGCTTCGCATGCTCTTATTTGTGAAAGAGTTGTTCCCTCAAAAAAATATAATATATAAAACAAAGCATTCATTCAATGACACTATGTACTATAGAAAAAAATAATCAAGGTTTCGACAGCTAAATTAAAATTATTAACGGAATTAGCTAGCTAGCGAACTGGAAACTTCAGTATTTCCCAACCTCCGCCACTGTTTCGTTTTTGACCTATGACTTTTTAGCGCTCGACCGAGCCGAGTTTGCAATTCAAATAGCGTTAACTTCACCGAAAGTTCAAGGTCCGCCGACAACTATTTCAAAAGAAGGGCACGAGAAGCTTCAGAATTAGTTTTGTCATTCTTGAGGACAAGGACTATCTTGCGTTTCGGACTAGTTTTCTTTTACTCGGTTTTCCCACTATTTCATCACGGCGCGCACAATTTTCTGATATTTTGCGTCGAACCTTCGCTTCCGAGAACGGGAAGGAGAGAGTCGAAAGCGCCAAAAAGAAAATCGCTAATTTCACTGGGCAAGTACTATCGCCATTTTATTTTTAAAGAACCATTTTAAACAAGATCATTTCTAGTAAGAGTTGTGCTTCAAGCTTTATGCTTCCTTTTTTGTGGTGAAACCACGGATGACGTGGCAATCCGGCACACGGATGTTCTACTCACTTGACCGTATGTCCCGAGAATGAGTTCGTTGCTTCCATCCATAGTAACATCCCCGATGCATCCACATGTCACAATGTCAAAAGAGTCGCTAGCTGGAAGTTTCGCAGCGTTAGATAAGCCAGAAGAAACGTTTCGAAGGACCAGCGATGGTGACCCGCTCAAAGTCACGAGAAGGTTGGTCGGTTGTTCGAAAGGCAAAGGATCTTTTACGTTCTTCCCTAAAAAAAAACATAATAGATAAAGAACAGTTATTACTTTTCGCTGTTTTCACATCCCTAGTGGTGACGTACGTGTTCTACGTCCTTGCGATTCACTTTTGGGTCACCATTAATACCAGATTTCAGGCATGACGCATTATTCTCCGGATTCGCCGAACCGCATCCCCGATGGTCAGCAAAGCGGTTAGATACTAGATGGCGATTCTGGCAGTCTGGAAAGCTCCGCTGGTTTATCCACCGTCTAGTCTTGCGACTCGGCTAAAACCCGCTTCGCTTTCCGAGGCTGTTCTTGCGCTCCGCTAGTTTTGGAAAGTGACGTGGAAAGTGAATCCACTCCGTACGTGGAGTAAAAGCAGTAAAGCGCAAAAGAGGCGCAACCACTTTCCGTTAGTTCTGGTGCTCGGCGGGTTCTCGCTTTGCTTTTTGAAATCGAATCCGTGAGCTCGCTAGAATCGCCATTAGCAACCTGAAGAATGTGAACGTATGTGCAGTTTTATCAATTTAGCGATGCAGGTATCACGAAGTAGGCTACAGAGAGTTTGTTTTACGCAGAAACAGCGTATTTTGAGGCAACTCGCGGCTCCAAGCAAGCAAACAGAACAAACTTTAGCGTGTAAGGTTCGCGGTTCGAGGGGCGCAGGTCAAGTATCAGGAGGGCTCCTGATACTCTGCTCTCGGCCGGGAGTGCGATGCTTGGTTGGGGGTAAACCATCCGGCGCTTTCCGTGCTATTCCTTAGGTTTCTCTAAATACCCATTTGAAGCTGGGTGGACTTTTGGCTTGTCTTGCGGGGAAACGCCACTAACCCTCGCCCTAAACCATACAGTCGGTACCACAGAGGCTCAAACCAGCGACCCTTCACTTCAGAGTTCGGCGCGCTAATAGCTTGTTCAGACGGGACCGAAATAAGCGTCGAAACAGCGGCTGATCTGTTCAGACGACAAACAAGCTGTTTGGAGTTTCCGAATATTATTTTTGTTTGTAACAAAACATACAAAATCAATAAAAACATCTTGTGAGTTTTTCAAAGTTAAATATAGTTGACTTTAGGCTAGAAAAAAGTCAGAAACTGAATATTGACAAATTTCAAGAGACGCGGCAATTTAAGTTAAAAATCAAATAAATTTTTGTTTTTAAGCGAGAAAAGGAAAATATAATTAATAATAAATATAAATAATACAACAACATCATTATTGTTGTTAGACCACTTTTTAGTGAGGGTTGAATGGAGAAATGAATCAAATTATTGTTTTTTCCCAAAGAACAAGCTAAAGCTTAAAAGAACAGAAAACTTGACACAAACTTGACTCGGGAAGCTAGCTAACATATCAAGAATGTACCCTGAGTCGATATTGAGAGTAAGAAAAAATCTCGTTACGACCATTGCAGTTTCCCGGCAGTTTCCGAGAATTCAACTTTTGAGCAAAAGGTTTGCAAAAGCAAAAGGTTTGTGTGCCGCGACTAGCAATCCAACCCCGGCCGTCTAGTCGGGAGGTCGTTACTCTGTAGTCTACATGTAACAAGACCAAAGGTTCCGATGGGATCCCAAAAATTCAATATCTGATCCAGACAATAAGGTTTTTTCTTCGCCAGGCCAAACAGCTAATCATTAAGAAAACCAAGTTCAGATATGGATTCAGCATGTATGTTTGCCCCTATAAGCCGATCGAAACGATCCTACCCTACTTCTGTCAATTTTGCGGTTTTGGCAAAATTAAAGAACTACTTGTCCGGCGAAAAACTAAAGCTCAAAAACGAATTCAGCGTATCTCCTTACCCCTACATCCAACATCCCAACTTCAAAGAAAAATTTAACTTCTAACAAATTTTCCGGTTTCAGCCGGATTCCTGAAGAACTAGGTGTCCGGCTAAAAAATGATTGTCATACGGATTCAGCATCTTTTCTCGTCCCTAGATCTATCATCTAATCAACTTCAAATAAAACTTTTACTCTTAACAAATTTTCCGGTTTTGGCCGGATTCCGGGCTAACTAATTGTCTGGCGAGAAAACAGTTTTCGTATTATTGTTCAGCATACCTTCTTACCCCTACATCGAACATCTAATCAACTTCAGACAAAAATTTTACTTTTAACAAACTTTCCGGTTTTGGCCGGATTCCGGGCGAACTACTTGTCCGGCGAGAAAATGGTTTTCATATTCGTGTTGCTGCAGAATGCTCACACCAAGTTTCATCAAAATATCTCATTCTCTTCGAGAGTTATCGTGCTTACAGACGGACGGACGGACAGACGGACGGAGGGACGGACAACTTTTGCGATGTCATAGGTATCCCTCCACTTACGTTTTGGGATCCCAAAAAGCCGAACTTTTACAGTACATGAGTGCATAATTACAGTGCATAAGGGGCAAGGGCCTGCCAGCTAGCTTTGGGAACACTAAGGAGGGGGTTCGAGACAGTTCGAGATGACAAAGAAGGGGGGGCCTGTCGACAATAAGATTCTGTATATTTATCCAAGCCCCCCAGGCGATTCGATGGCCGAAAGTTGCGTAGTCAAGTTTACTAACCCCAAATGTCAGAACAATAAATAACAAGACGAAAGGTTCCGATGGGATCCCAAAAATTCAATATCTGATCCAGACAGTAAGGTTTTTTCTTCGACAGGCCAAACAGCTAATCATTAAGAAAACCAAGTTCAGATATGGATTCAGCATGTATGTTTACCCCTATAAGCCGATCGAACGATCCTACCCTACTTCTGTGAATTTTGCGGTTTTGGCGAAATTAAAGAACTACTTGTCCGGCGAAAAACTAAAGCTCAAAAACGAATTCAGCGTATCTCCTTACCCCCCTACATCCAACATCCCAACTTCAAAGAAAAATTTAACTTCTAACAAATTTTCCGGTTTCAACCGGATTCCTGAAGATCTACGTGTCCGGCTAAAAAATCATTGTCATACGGATTCAGCATCTTTTCTCACCCCTAGATCTATCATCTAATCAAATTCAAATAAAACTTTTACTCTTAACAAATCTTTCGGTTTTGGCCGGATTCCGGGCTAACTAATTGTCTGGCGAGAAAACAGTTTTCGTATTATGTTCAGCATACTTTCTTACCCCTACATTGAACATCTAATCAACTTCAGACAAAAATTTTACTTCTAACAAACTTTCCGGTTTTGGCCGGATTCCGGGCGAACTACTTGTCCGGCGAGAAAATAGTTTTCATATTCGTGTTCAGCATGCCTTCTTACCCCTAGATCCAACATCTAATCGATTTCAAATAAAACTTTTACTTTTAACTAACTTTCCGGTTTTGGCCGGATTCCGGGTGAACTACTGGTCCGGCGAGAAAATGGTTTTCATATTCGTGTTCAGCATGCCTTCTTACCCCATAATCGACTATCACATTAGCTGTTTAAAAATATTTTGCTTGTCCCTTAATTTGAACCCCCTCCCTCACCCCTAAATGTAGGGCTACAGGGCCCATCTACGAACTCGACCTTACTCTTGACCCAAAGAATGCTCACACCAAGTTTCATCAAAATATCTCATTCCCTTCGAGAGTTATCGTGCTTACAGACGGACGGACAGACGGACGGACGGACAGACGGACGGACAACTTTTGCGATGTCATAGGTATCCCTCCACTTACGTTTTGGGATCCCAAAAAACAACGAGGAATATAGCAGACATAAACAACATAAGCCGTTGTAATTGGAAAATTACTCTACCCTTTTTTTAAATCATTTAGCAATCCTTGGGTGCGGTTAAATTAACAAGACCAAAGTTTTCGATGGGATCCCAAAAATTTAAATATTAACTACGTCTTGTCTTCGCCAAATCCAGTCTTCGCCAGGCTAATCATCTGAGAAAACCAAGTTCAGATATACCTGTATAAGCCATATCTATTTTGACGATACTGATCGAAACTTCCTGGTGTACTTCTGACAAATTTCCGGTTTCGGCCGAATTCCTGAAGAACTACGTGTCCGGCTAAAAAATGATTGTCATACGGATTCAGCATCTTTTCTCACCCCTAGATCTATCATCTAATCAACTTCAAATAAAACTTTTACTTTTAACAAATTTTCCGGTTTGGCCGGTTTCCGGGCTAACTAATTGTCTGGCGAGAAAACAGTTTTCGTATTATTGTTCAGCATACCTTCTTACCCCTACATCGAACATCTAATCAACTTCAGACAAAAATTTTACTTTTAACAAACTTTCCGGTTTTGGCCGGATTCCGGGCGAACTACTTGTCCGGCGAGAAAATGGTTTTTATATTCGTGTTCAGCACGCCTTCTTACCCCTAGATCCAACATCTAATCGACTTCAAATAAAACTTTTACTTTTAACAAACTTTCCGGTTTTGGCCGGATTCCGGACGAACTACTTGTCCGGCGAGAAAATGGTTTTTATATTCGTCTTCAGCATGCCTTCTTACCCCTAGATCCAACATCTAATCGACTTCAAATAAAACTTTTACTTTTAACAAACTTTCCGGTTTTGGCCGGATTCCAGGTGAACTACTTGTCCGGCGAGAAAATGGTTTTCATATTCGTGTTCAGCATGCCTTCTTACCCCATAATCGACTATCACATTAGCTGTTTAAAAATATTTTGCTTGTCCCTTAATTTGAACCCCCTCCCCCACCCCTAAATGTAGGGCTACAGGGCCCATCTACGAACTCGACCTTACTCTTGACCCAAAGAATGCTCACACCCAGTTTCATCAAAATATCTCATTCCCTTCGAGAGTTATCGTGCTTACAGACGGACGGACAGACGGACGGACGGACGGACAGACGGACGGACAACTTTTGCTATGTCATAGGTATCCCTCCACTTACGTTTTGGGATCCCAAAAATGATATTATGTTCACACAGCTCTGACAGAATTTGAACTGGATTGACCAAAACTCGCCAAGTTTGACCCAAATCCCCTATTACGGTCTGTTTACTGTCCCCAGAGTCATCAAATGTCATCTTCCGAAGGATTTAGTTTCTCCCGATTGGTGACCGCGATGGGCTGAAACAGCGGCCGATTCTCGATCAGCGGCTGTTTTTTGGATCTTTTTCGGTCGCTATTTACGCGCGTAAATACGCGCGTAATGGAGAATACACCGCTATTTACGTCCCGTGTGAACAAGCTATAACCCATTCGGCCAGGACGGACCTGCGGCTCCAACTGGGCTATCAGAAAAGTTCTGCCATGTCATTCTACTAATTTCCTGGTTAGTGGTATTTCAGATGCAAGCAGTTTATCTCCTGCTCAAGTCCTGAAATAATTTTTTATATTTTATTTAGTACACAGTGGTTAATAAAAACCTTTGGATGCATATTTGAATGTACTTCACTGAAAAAAAAATAAAAATAAAACAGAGCTCATAAGCAAGAGGCCGGAAATCTGTTGCCAGTTCCCGTTAAGTCGCGGGCTATGTTGACATGGGTAGCTTTTTGGGCTTTGATTAACTGAGATTAGAGCTAGTTCACGTTACCCTCCTGCGGGGTATGTAGACGACAAGGATAGCTTGTTGGGCTTTGGTTAATTCAGGTTAAGGCCTATATCTACTTCTGTATTTTCTTTGCTTTTTATTAAGGAATACCTTACTTATGTCTTTCAAAACAAGACCAAAGGTTTCCACGGGACAGAGGCGTAACTACTGGGGGGGAGAGGGGGGGACGCCCCCCCCAATGTTGTCGGCCAGTCAGTAAAAAATAGCCGAGTCGGCGCGAAGCGCCGCGATTTTTATCAAAAACAGTCGATTTTCTTCTTAGAAAATAGTCGTTTTTTCTTACAAACAACCAAAACAACAACTGGAAGCTCATATGACACTTTCAAGGCTGGGTCAGAGTATGAAAGTAGGAATTCGTCATTTCGTGGGTTTGTTGTGATCATTTGTAAGCAAAACCCTTGGGATAAGAATTATCATGGGTCCTTAGAAATCACGAGACTGTATCGTTTGGCAATGCATTTGGCTGTGCGCACTTTAAGGGCGCTAGAAAATCATCTGTAATCAAAACTCTTGAAGCAAAAAAGATGATCATCAGGAGCACGAAAATGTATATTTTATTCAAAAGTATTGTTTGTACTTTAAGGAACTCAGTGGTAAGCAAAACCCTTGAGGCAAAAATGATCATGGGCTCATAGGGATCACGAAAATGTATATTTTGCTTAAAAGTATTTTTTGTACTTTGCGGTTAGCATTAGTACTTTAAGGGATGGTCGGATCTGGGAACTAACTTTTTCTAAGCCAATCATGTCAAGTCTCTAATTTTCAAGCCAAGTTTCATCGTCCTAGCATGTCTGGAAGTACCTTAACTTGCGATCACCGGAATTCCGGCCCCCCCCCCTCTAACTCCCCCACAATGCCCGAATCCGGTACGGTTTTGTCACTGATCTACATAGGGCTTGTGCTTGTTCTTCCCACCAAGTTTAATTCCGATCGCTCCACTCCAAGCATGTCACAAGGTTTCCGGACCCCCCTCCGACCCACCCCCCCGCTTCATCGGATCCGGTCCGGGCTTGAAATGGGACATCCGAGACATGTGTTCTTTCTGCATATCAAGTTTCATTATGATCCGATCACTCGTTTGGAAGTTATACATACCTCAAGATTCCGGATTCCCCCTCTCTCCACTCCCCCCACGATGGTCGGATCGGGAAGCTGCCTATTTCCAGGTTAATCTGGTCGCGTCCCTGATTTGCCTGCCAAGTTTCATTGTCCTAGCCCACCTGGAATTAACTTAGCTCCGTATCACCGAAATTCCGGAACCCCCCCTCCAACTCCCCCCACAGTGCACGAATCCGGTCCGGTTCTTTCAATAATGTACCTAGGGGTTGTGCTTGTTCCTCCCACCAAGTTTCATCCCGATCGCTCCACTCTAAGCGTTTAACATGATTTCCGGTTCCCCCCTCCGACTCCCCCCCACATTCATCGGATTCGGTCCGGATTTGATATGGGACATCTAAAGCATGACGTCTTTCCAAATACCAAGTTTCATTAAGATCTGATCACCCGTTCGAAAGTTATGCATGCCACTAAATTCCGGATTCCGGCTCCCCTCCCTCCCCCCAGGATGGTCGGATCGGGCAAGCGACTATTTCCAAGTTAGTTTGGTCGGGTCCCTAATATGCCTGCCAAGTTTCATCTGGAAGTACCCTAACTCGCAAACATCGGACTGACCGACCGACCGACCGACGGAAAAGTGATCGGTATATGGCACTTGGCCGGAAGGCAAGTGCCATACACAGTCGGTTTTTCGTAAAAATAGTCCTTTCTTCTCAAAATCAGCCGATTTTTCGTCAACACAGTCGTTTCTTTCTCAATAATAGTCGTTTTTATCCGTAAAAATAGTCGGTAAAAATGACCAGCCAGTCGGTAAATAACTTGCCCCCCCCCAAACATTTTGGCTAGTAACGCCTCTGCACGGGATCCCAAAGTAGAAATATTGACTGGACTTCTTCATCAAGACAATCGGGTCTTGCGGGCGCGTTAACATGTTATTTTCCTAATCCCGGGATGTAATTTAGAACAAATCAACCCCTTAACCAAATAAGTTCGGTTCTCTCTTTAATCTCGAGTCCAGCACATACGACCGAAATATAAATGTTATTTGAGATCAGAATCTCTTCGTACCCTAGCTAGGATGCGAAGCAGACAGATGAATCAATCGTATTTTATCCTTATTTCAAGACGATCAACTGGACTTGGAAATCTTGGAATCAACGAATTTCCCATTTAGCCAGATTTCGAGTTCCGACGAGTGCGGCCGAACAATCGATAGGAAAACGAAGCCGGATGTCTTCTGACAACTAGATCCAAATTCAAAATATCAGATAAAGACATAACACAAGGCCTATTGAATTTTTAGGTTTCCACCAATTGCCGACCAAGCAAAATAATAAACAGATAGATCGATCCAGCATGTTAGCTTTACTAGTATCGACTTTCCAAGCGACTTCATAAAGAAATTCTAAATGCATATTACCGGAAAGTCTATTACCGTTTTTTTTTTTTTTTTTGGGGGGGGGGAGGGTCCGGTTGAAGATCAATCAGGCAGGACAAAAAAGTGAAAATCCCGATCTAAGATATTTTTATATTCCTACTGGGCACTACAACCGACCTAATCGAAAATCCAATCGACTTCCTAATAAACTTTTGCTTTAACCGAATTTCCGATAAACTACTTGCCCGGCGACATGAAAAAGCTCATAAGTAGACTTGGAGTCTAACTTTACCCTTCTATCATAGCTCTAGTCGCCTTAAAAAGGAACTTAAACTTTTACAAAACTTCCGGTTTTGGTCGGATTCCGGACGAACGACTTGCCGGCGAGAAGATAAGCTTCAGATACGGATTCAGCACGTCTAGCTAACCATAAATACTGTCATATTAGCCTGAACAAATATTTTGTTTAGACTTTAATTTCAAGACCCTTCCTCCCCCATCCCTAAATACAGGGCAACAGGTCCCATCTACTAACCTGACCTGTATTCTGACCCAAATAAACCTCGAACCAAGTTTGAACAAAATAAACCAGCCCCTTCGAGAGCGAAGTGCTAACAGACGGACAGACAGATAGACCGACCAACAAACTTAACAAAGTGGGATCTTTTGGATCCCAAACACGAACATAGCCTAAATATATTCGGATTTGAAAAATACGCTCGGATTTGATGGCAGCGTGCAAATGTACCATTGTATCCGTACAGTGTCAGTTTCTTACGGTGATGCACCGGATCACAATATCGTATCCTTTTCGTCATCAGTAGCATGGTGCACAACTTTTGATGCGTTGATTCGGCCGTAGTGGCTCGTCATATGATCAGCGAATAAGTTAAGTAAAGTTTTGAGACGCTTTATAAGGCAATAATGTACTCAGGGTACTCTGTATATGATATGACATATATTTGCACAAAAAGCCCGAGGGCCATGGCAATACAAAACAAAATGGAAAAGCAAATTGTCACTAAATTCCAACTAGGCCTAAATAAATCTTTCTCGATGCTTCATCGAAAGCTTAAGGAATCTTCCCAACTGGCGAACTCCCGAAAAGCATTCATCCTTCATTACTTTGACCAACCATTCCTCATCATACACCCCTTTTCCAAACACTTCATCCCTCAACTCATCCAATTCACTACATTCACACATCAGGTGCAACACATTCTCATTCATATCCCCACACATTGGGCAGTAGTAAGGACCAATCCGACTTAAATGTTTGACAACTGATTAAAATAAGCCGTATAAGAACAAGACGACGCCCTATGCGCCACCGATGCGTCTAGAGGAACTAAGGTAAGGTATAAGAACAAGAATTATTATTATATCCAGAGATTTACACAGGCGCTGGAGAAAAGGACGGGAACGCATGACAACTCACCTCGTAGGATCTCTGGTACTTGTAAAGGGTCGGCCAAAGACCGAAAGAACCTGACACACGTCACAGGGCTGGAATAGTCTTCAGTGTAGATACTTAACAGTTGTGGCTCCGAAGACGTGGCCAAGAACACGAACAGCGTCCCACATTCACATCCACAGGCCGTATATCTCCTAGAGTAGAAATGTATATTAGTTTTTATACTTGGTTAATGCCAATATGCTACAAATTAAACCAGGGTATAAACTGCCCAGAGAACTCGAGATATCAGGTATTAAAACTTTGGATTCACTTACCTTGTCTGTGTTGCCCCCCCCCCCCCGATCCCTATGACGTTACCACCTGGTTATCTCTAGTTATCTTTATACTGTAAGGCTTGCCCATTTCGACGTACGAAAGAGGAACTTTACACACTTTTAGTTATTTTCCACTCCTTTCGAAGAGGTCCATTTGCAAGTATGGAAATCAGGTAGTACTCGGGCGTTTGGTAGTAACAGCTTTTGTTCAGTATCCCTATTTAAATATCCTATTACTGTGATCGCAACTCTTGCCTAGAATCTTAAAGCAAAGCTCTTACTAGAAATAGATTTTTCACGATAATATGGTCCGGAAGTGCCGTCAAATGGGGTGACTTTGATAGCTTTTCAAATCCAAAGCCCTCTAACGCCATCTGTTGTTGACTTCAAATTCTGAAAACTATTATAAAACTTGGACAATAGCTTCTAGATGGCTCTGCCACGTGCTCAGAAGTTTTGAAAGTCTCAAACTATTATTTATTGAGTTTTGAAAGCCAAAATCAAAGTCACCCCGCGATGGGGCGACTTTGATAACGAAAAAACTTGCTAGGTTTTACTGTGAAATAATTAGTAAATGCAATTCTAAAACTTGGACAATAGCTTCTAGACGGCTCTGCCACATGCTCAGAATTTTTTAACTTTTTTTTATTGAGTTTTGAATGCCAAAATCAAAGTCACCCCGCGATGGGGTGACTTTGATAACGAAAAGACTTGCTACGTTTTACTGTGAAATAATTAGTAAATGCAACGGAAAATGAAAGAGACCTATCCTGGCGTGCATGACTGCATGTCACGTGTGATACTGTATTCGGATAAAATACTTTCCGCCCGAGACTTTCCGTTGTCAAAGTCACCCCGCATTTGACAACCTTCCATGGGGTGACTTTGATAAATGCATCTTCTGCGAAAGTTTTTACAAGATTGGCTAGAAACTTCTGGCATATACTCATTATGTTCCTAAGCATCCGGAAATACCACGAGGTCGGCAGAATTAAATGTGTAGACGGCTAGGGAGTCACTACTCCTAGCCTATCTGAAATTTCTGAAAAAATACCCACTTGCTTATGATCGATTCCTGAAGCTCAGGTATGCTTTGGCTTCGATGTCTGTGTGCCTACTGAACCAAATCATTCCTTCTTGTAAGCTGAATTTTTGCCAGCACGTTCCTGCGCGCCGTCTTTGAGTAATATTTTTTTTTCGTCGAAAAAGAAAGTTTTATCAAAATCACCCCATTTGACGGTAGTGCTTTTCAAATACTCATACTTGCTTTGTCAAATTAGGTATTCTTTTCTCAAAAACTTACAAAAATGCGCGCCGCGGTTTAATGCTGAGAAACCACGTGGCGACCTGACGTCCCAGGACGAAATGAGCAGCGAACCTCAAGCCAAAAACAAAGTTATTTTCTGCCAATCCAGGAAAATCTTGGCAAGCGAAAAATTCATATAAACTGATTCACAAGGATTTGACAAGAGGACAGAGCAGTAGACCTGAAGCGTTACTATAGCCAAAATGTTTTGTTGTTGTTGTTTTTTTTTTGGGGGGGGGCAAGGTATTTGCCAACCGGTTGTTCATTTTTAGCGACTTTTTTTGCGGAAAAAACCACTGATTTTCAGAACAAGAGCTGTAAGCTCGTATGGCACTTGCTGAGATGTATTGTTTGATCAAAAGTACTTTTAAGGTTACCGGCCTTTTTGGTTCAGATGTGCACTTTTAGAGAGCTAGAGAAAAAGTATTTTATTTGTGAACTTGGCTGTAATGATGCGCACTCTAAAGGCCTAGAAATTCATCTGTAAGAAAAACTATTAAGAAAAAATCGATCACAGGCCCTTAGGGATCGGTTTGGTCAAAAGTATTTTTTTACACTTTTCGGTTAAAATGCGCACTTCAACGGTGATAGAAATAAATTTTGAAGCAAAACAATTGTGGCACAAATCATCTTGGGTTGAGATGTATCGTTTACAAAAAAGTGCTTTTCGACTTGGCGGTTCAGATGCGCACTTTAAGGGAGCTAGAACTTCATTTGTAAGCAAAACCCCTGAGTAAAAAATGATAATGGGCTCATGAGGATCATGAAAATGTAAATTTTGCTTAAAAGTATCTTTCTGAATTTGCAGTCAAGATTGGTACTTTAAGGAATGGTCGGATTTCGAAAGTGGCGGTTTCTAAGCTAATCTTGCCGAATCTCTAATATTCCAGCCAACTTTCATTGTCCTAGCACTAATGGATGTACCTTAAATCGCGATCGCCGGAATTCCGACCCCCCCCCCCTCAAACTCCCCACAGTCAACGGAGTCAATCCGGCTGTGTACAAAGATCAAGACATGACAAACATCACCAGAGACATGTTCTCTGTTCAATTATCAAATTTCACTAAAATCCGATCAACCGTACCACAGTTACGCATGACTCAATATTCCGGATTTCCCCTCACGCTACTCCCCCCACGACGATCGGATCTATAAATTTTTATTTATAAGTCAGTTTGATCGGGTCCCTGATACGCCTCCCAAGTTTCGTCGTGAAAATCCCCCAAACCGCCATTACCGGAATTCCGGGAAACTCCCCTCTACCCTCCCCCCCCAGTGTCCGGATCCAGTCCAAATGTATAAACGATTTATCTAGAGCAGATGCTTGTTCTTCCCAGCAAGTTTCACCGCGATCCCTCCATTCTAACCGTTTCTCGAGATTCCCGGTCTCCCCCCCCCCTACTCCCCCATAGCTGTCGAGTCCGGTCCGGACTTCAAATGGGACATCAGAGGTATGCCATTTATTCAGTTATTAAGTTTCATTCCAATGCGATCACCCGTTCGAAAGTTACACACTACTCCAATTTTCCGGATTCCCCAGCCCTCCACTCCCCCCCCCAGGTGGTCGGATTGGGAAACTGATTATTTCCAGGTTATTCAGATTGGGTCCCTGATGCTCCTGCCAAGTTTCATCGTCCTAGCACATCTGGAAATACCCAAACTCAAAAAAGTTTGACAAAAACTACTTAATTTTCCGGATTCCCCGGCCCACCACTCCCCCCCAGATGGTCGGATAGTGAAACTGATTATTTCCAGGTTAGTTATATCGGGTCCCTGATATGCCTGCCAAATTTCATCGTCGTAGCACATCTGGAAGTACCCCAACTCGAAAAAGTGTGACAAAAAGTACTTAATTTTCATGATTCCCAGGCCCACCACTCCCCCCCAGATGGTCGGATCATGAAACTGATTATTTCCAGGTTAGTTATATCGGATCCCTGATGTGCCTGCCAAGTTTCATCGTCCTAGCACATCTGGAAGTACCCTAACTCGAAAACAGTGGACCGCCCGACCGACCGACCGAAAAGTGATCGGTATATGGCACTTGAGCGGAGCTGCAAGTGCCATAAAAAACGACTGTTTTTAAGGAGAACAAGTGCGCAAGCGCTCAGACGTGGAGTGTGAAAGTAAAATGTTTATCATATTTTATATACAAACAGCGTTAAAACCAAGACATTTCACATCCCCAGTAACCAAACAAGTATTGAAATAACCTAATTTGTAAGCATCCCACTTTAAAAGCTTTAAATGTAAACAAACCGCAAGTATAAATCCAAAGAGATCTTGCAAGAACAGCATGAGTTCTAACACTGGATCAGAGAACCAGAACACTGAATCTGAATGGTCTGCCAGCCAGTCCGACCCTTTCAACCTCTTTTCCATTAGCAAGGTAATAAAACGAGTGCAATAACGAAATCGTAGCAGCCTAATACCCCCGTTGTCACAATTCATTAAGAACGGCATATCATCGTTCATATGACAACACCGTAAAGTTTCCAGCTGTTGATTAAAGATACGTCGCGTCGTAGACGAACGTAACTCATAAAAAATCTGGGCCCAGTTACCCATGAACGGGAGGGTGGGGGGGGGGGCATCAATTGCATATCTAGACCTAAATATCCTCGACTATACCAGCTTAGAGTTTGATTCCAGTCACGGGCCAAAAACTTGACTCATGAGCAAATTGGGCCCACTTGCCCATGAACGGGGAGGGTAGGGGCCAGGGGGTGGTTCAACTCCACATATATATCCCCAACCCTATGATCCAAAAGCACAAAGGAATTGCATCGCCCTATCTCCAGTTATTGTCAAGTTGAAATCATTAAAAAATGGGCAATCTAGGCCCAATTGCCCCTGAACCAAGTGGGGGGGTCACGGGACCCATCAAATTCCATATCTAGACCTAAAATCCTCGACTATACCAACTTAGAGTTTGATTCCAGTCACGGGTCATGATTTTACTAATGGGCAAACTGGGCCCACTTGCCCGTCAACCGGGAGGGTGGGGAGTGGGGGAGTGGTTCAACTCCACATAATTATTCCCAACCCGATGATCCAACCAAAAGCAGAAAGGAATTTCATCTCCCTATCTCCAGGTATTGTCAAGTTAAAAACATAAACAATTTTGCAATCTGGGCCCAGTTGCCCCTGATCCAAGTGCGGGTGGGGTTTGGGGCCCGCAAAAATCAAAAAGAGACTCCAATGCTCACAGACCTACCAAGTTTCAACTTGATGCCTGTTGATTCCTGTCATGGGTAACGAACTTTACTCCTGGGCAATCTGGGCCCAGTTGCCCGTGAACGGGGTGGGTGGGGGAGGTGCAACTTTGAAAGTAATTTCCCAGCCCTAGGATCTACAAGTGCAAGGAATTTCATCGTCCTATGTCCAGGTCTGGTCAAGTTATGAACATTAATGTCTGGGCAATCTGGGCCCATTTGCCCCTGAACTGGGTGGGTGTGGGGGGTAGGACCCCCAAAAGGCACAACTAGACCCCAATGCCCACAATTGTACCAAGTTTGAACTTGATACTTGCACTGGTTCACGAGTTATGAGCTCCACAAAATACGGTGAAAACCGGAAACCGAAAACCGAAAGACGAAAGCTGCTACAGCGCTCGCAATAATGGATTGTTCCAAGGAACACTCCACTAAAAACTACCGTTCTGATGAAAAATCGACTGATTTTCACAAAACCGATCGTTTTCGAGAAAAATCGATTTTTTTTAACGAAAAACCGAGGCGCTTCGCGCCAATTCGGTTATTTTTTTACAGACTGGCAGACAACATTTTTTTTTTTTTTTTTGTTATAAATAAACTCTTTATTTCCATAATAGCACGTGGCTGGCGGCGGTATTTATTTCTATTTTTTGTTGCCATGGCCCTCGGGCTGCTTAGCAATTAATAAATCTTATCTTATCTTATCTTATACAGCGTCTTTTTACCAGTTTTACCTTTGCTTTCCCTCGTCGTACATGACATCCATCTTCAAGACAATACTAGGGAAGTCTCGATCAAGCTCAGGGAATAGTGATGACAAGTTCTGCTCACCGAATATGTGGTCATCTTGATTCTCGACGAACAGATGAATACGATTGTCACTTCCGCTGATAAGCCACACAATCTAAAAAAAATGACCTACTTACTGCTCATTTCTAGAGAAAAAGAGCGAAGTTGATTCAAAAAAAATATAAGGTAGCAACTAACCAGAAAAGAAAATACGACAACGACAGTTGGAGAGGCAATAACTCTTTAAGTAATAATAGGAAAGTAATTATAATAATTAGTAGGCTATATTGGTATTTAGTAATTATATAAAAATTAGGCTAATCTGTGTTTTCAGTCACACTGATAATGGTCTACTTGTACCCTTTTTTTTCATTACACAAATTCCGAAATTCCGATCCCCCGAGATTTCATTTTTGTTACACCTTATCATCCAAGAATGACTTTTGGCTTTGCCGTGTTTGGCCTCGCCCTGGTATGCATCCGACTTCCAATTATTGTTTCCACAAGCTTACTGTCCGGAAGATCCATTACCGTATGCGAATTTTCTTTTTAATTCTTTTTTTTTTTTTTTACCAGCGTTAAGGTGCCCGGAGTGAGAGTGTCACAAATAAACATCGTTCAGTCGCGTGAAACTTTTGAAGTGGATTAAAGCAGCAACTATCTTGGAACAACCGAACAGAAATCTTGTAGTTGTGGCGATTATATTTTCAAGGAGATGGCATCCGGACCGAAACAAACGGCAGCTACGAATACTGAACTTCGATAACAGATCCCCTACTTCTAGTATGCATAGACTATGCAACCAGCTACCATCAATCTTATCAAACGCAATCGAACATAGATAGATAAAATGCAATTGATGGCCTTACCTCAGATTCTCCATCTAAGTTGATAACATCGCAGTGGTACAGTTGGTAAGGAATGAAACCAAGCTGAATCGAAAAGCAGTTGAGAGCCAGAGATTCCAATTTGGCTTCACGGTCAACCATGTCATAATCTGAATACACATTTAGATACTGAGAGGTGCATCCACTTTCATCTGACTGAAATAATCAAAAGCTAAACAAACCTCTTCAAGCAAATTTAAGGTAGACCTGGCCCCAATTGTCACAAACTTGTTGTATCTGCCCTGTAGTGATCACAAGGAACGTAATACTTGCGAAAAAAACTGGCTACAAAAGTGCAGAAATTCCTGCTGGCCACGACTGCTGTCTTCAAGTTGCTCTGGTATCCCATCTTAAAGTCATCATTTCAAACGTCTACACTTTTGTGGTGGTGCAGATATGGTTGGATTAATGCTGCAGTACTACGATCTGGCTAGTATTGTACTTGCCTAGTATTATGAGATGGACAGACCAAAATATGGATGGGACTCAAACCATCCTGGCCCCTTTGCAGGGGCGTCGCAAGGGGGGGGGGGGGGTGCGGGGGGTGCAGCACCCACCCACCTTTTTGAGATTCGGTAAAATTTTGGGCCAATTTGACTAAAACTGTTCGGTATTTTTTCGATACCAGTATTATTCGGTATATTTACGAGAATTCGGTAGTTATGCAGAATCTCAAATAGGCAATCGGTACAATATTCGTGGGATTCGGTATGATTGCCAGGATTCGGTAGTTATCATGAACTGGGTCAGAGAGTCTACTGAAATTATTTGATAATTTTCGATGCTAGAACTAGAACTTGACTGCCCCCACAGGCCCATTAGGGCTTTCCTGCAGTCAGAGCCCAGAGGTATGACTACATGTATAAAGAATGGTAAGAGTATTATAAAAAGTTTTGTCATGTAGTTTAGTATATGTAAATTGGTTTGTCTAATAAAGAGTATTAAACTAAAAAAAAAAACTAAATTCGGTGTATTCGGTATATTCGGTTCGATAGTTAGGCTATACAGAATCCCGAATAGGCTATCGTTCCAAAACTATTCGGTATCGTGATTGTGATTCGGTATAATTTTCGAGATTCTGTAGTTAATTCGAATCCCGACTTTTGTTCTCGTTTATTCGGTAGTTTTGCGACACCAAAACAATTCCGTATAATAACTGGGAATCGGTAGTTATACAGAGTCCCGAATAGGCTAGCGGTCTAAACTTATTCGGTACAATAACTGGGATTCGGTAATTAATTTGTTAGAATTGCCAGGATTCGGTAGCTACCACGAGCCTCGAAATCCCAAGAGTTCGAGTGAAGCACTGCTGATCTACGATTTCATCGATAGTCTTTACCTGTATTCTGGATCCCAAAAAGACGCTCAGATCAACAATGTTTCGAAAATTCCGCCTATTTTATGGAAGGGGGCGTCATTTGATTGCGGTTTCAAGCTAGTTTTAGGATTGGGATTTTAGAAACATTAAAAGCTCTGCATGGAAATAGTTTAATTTGGCAGGAAAAAATGAACGTTAAAAAAAATCTCGCCTGCGGCGCTCATTTTCTTTTATCATGGCTACTAGGCCTACTGACTAGCATACAGTAGCTGGTGTTGCCGGGACGTTGCTCTATCCGCTTTATGGACATTCTTAGGATCTTGGTGATCCACGGTAAAAGATAGAATTTGTATTAGAAGCAGTTAAATTGTAACCCAAAGGAAAAAAAAGAAACTGGATTTAGAAAATTTGTGCCTGCGGCGTTCGATTTAATTTTCTTTTGGGCATAATAAAAGTATTAATTTTTTTTAATCTGGTACCTCAACTGTGCCCAAAATATATACTCCAAGCGGACTTCGTGAAAATGACGCCTAGTGCCTGGCTAATCGTCTTTCATGCTGCCCTTTGGTGTTACACTTTATACGTAGCCTAATCCTTTGTTCATTCATTTTAAGTAGTTTAAAGCTCGAATTCGTAGTTTCAAGGATTCGGTAAAACTTTTGAAAGATTCGGTAAAAATCTGGGTCTGCACCCCCCCACCGAAAATGCACCTGCGTGGCTGCGACGCCCCTGCCCCTTTTGTCTCAATCCCCCAAACCAGAGTTGATGGAGCACCTCTTGTATTTCTGCATCTAATGGGAATTCCTGAGCAATACAGATAAGACTGCTGTTCTGTCGTGCCCCAGTTTTAACCTTACTGAATTGCACACATGTAACAGGTAATGGTAAGCTAAATGCAACACATAATATTTGACTCAGATAGAAATCTGGCTTGTCCCAACAGAAGAAAATGTCACCCATTAAACGTTTCTCTAATTAGGCAACTAAATTATGTCTATAAAAGTGGTTTATATTTCATAAATGCTGAACCCCCCATAAATAGTCCAAACTGCTCTTTATGGGTTTGTACTGCAAATTTGTTCTACCTATGTCCCACTGTTGTCTTAAAATCACAATACAGCACAGATTGACTCAAAGCCTGGGCGGCATTTGATTTACCTTAGACCAGTACACCACTAGTAAACCATAAAGTTGACTTTTCTCCATACTATTATGTTACATGGACTGTTAACAACCTGTTAACGACAGGACAAATGAAAAGTCTTATCTGTTGTTAAAACTCATCTTTATGTCAACATAACAGTCAACTGAGGAAAATCGAACAGTCCCAATTAAACAAGGATTGCAAACAAAATATTTCAGTTTCAAAATCAGTTTCAGTTCACTAGAAAGGTGAATTGAAGGATGCTCTTTTGTCTGCATTATACAAATCTCTCCTGAAAAGTCCTGAGACCTGCCTGAGAACTGAACAGAACAAGCCACTTTTGGAGACAAATGCAAACAGCAAAGTTAACAAAAAACTGCAGTTTTTAAACCCAGGCATTCTAGATTTGCAAAAGAATCCCTTAAGAAAACCTGAGAGACCTGAAATTTAATATAAACTACAGTAGAGGTATGCTTATGTGAGCGTTTGTGGACAGTGGACTTTGCCATTTTCATGGACTTGTCAGCACTTGCTGTGTCTAAAGCTAACTACCAGTTAGCCAAAGTAGGTAAGTATCTGTATACCTGTGATCATTAAGAAGCTTTACACTGCCCTGGTGAGGCCACACCTTGAGTACGGCATGATTGTTGCGTCACCCCACCACAAAATGGATGCCAAAGCCTTGGAGGGAGTTCAAAGAAGAGCAACCAAGATGTCCCCTCAATTCAAAAATCTGGAGTACCACGAACGATTGAGGGCATTGAAGCTTCCCAGCCTCTCCTATCGACGTAAACGTGGAGACGTCCTGATGGTGAAAAAGCTGCTAGACTCCAACATCATCCCTGGGTTATTCGAGAGCTCTCAATCAAAGTCAACGAGAGGCCATTCGAAGAAGCTTCAACTGACCAGCTGCAAACGACGCGAGCGGCACAGTTTTTTCTCTGTAAGGAGTGTACCACTCTGGAACAGCCTTTCCGAAAAAACTGTCAACGCTGCTACCTTGGATGGCTTCAAGAAAGGCGTGGACGAGGACTGGAGAAATGCTGAATGTCGGCTGCACTGGGATGCCAGTGAGCCGATGTGACAACGACTTCTACCAACTTTGGAATGTCGGCTTCACTGGAGTGCCAGTGAGCCGATGTATCAACAACCATCTACCAACCAAGCCGCCAACCAGCGAGAGACTCTACAGGAGGATCACACCACCTTATCTCGCTGGAAGTGCGATTTAAGGTAAATTTAAGGTAATAAGTATCTGAAAACACCTGTATAGGTATTTTGGATTTTCATTCTACCATTTAGCTTAAACCTGCACTAATGTAACTGTCCTCATAAGCATACATCTACTATAGTTAAGTTGTCTTGTGCTTAACAGGCTTCAGTAATGCAAAGCAAAGCCAAAGGTCAAACTTCTTGGCTCCAATAAACATAGGCTATAGTTGCGTTTTATTGGATTCACTTCTGTTTTGTCAAAGTTTGTAGTTTGGCTCTTGTTTTGTCTTGCTTGCATTTTATTGAGTTCTTGTTTCCAAAACTCAAACTACTAGTCAAACTACACATGCGAGGTAGTTTGTAGTTTGAGCTAAGTAGTTTCAGGTTCGAAACTACAGCCCCTGGAATGGACAAATAAAACGGCATGAAGCAAAACTTTTTCCAAAAAAAAAACGCTGGTACGCAAAACTACAGTAGAGGTATGCTTATGTGAACAGTTACTTTAATGTGAACACTGCAGTTTTGGGCTAAATGGTAAACTGAAGATCCAAAATATCTGCACAGGTGTCTTAAGCCGAACTTCTTATCTACTTTGGCTAACTGGTAATTAGCTGTAGATGGCTGTAGACACAGCAAGTACATGGAAATGGCAAAGTCCGAAGTCAACAAACGTTCACATAAGCATACCTCTACTGTACACCGAAACTACATCCAATAAAACGCAACTTATGCCTGCAACTTAACTTACTTTGATTATTGCTATCCCAATCACTATTGTGCTTAGCATATTTCCATTTGAGGTCTTGTGAAATGCATCCAAAGCAATGATTTCTGCTTGATGAGGAATGTATGTGAAGGGAATTTCATGCTGAACTGGTCTTGGTTCTCCTGAATCACTTGCTGACGAGTTGAAGTTGAACAAATACACAGGCTTTCTAAGAGAAGCCACAATGATATTAGCCTTATCCCTTACCAATGTCTGATCAAAGTCCCTAAGCTTCGTCCCACAAGGTTTCACATTCAAAAATCCATTTAAAATTGCCAATGAGTAAACATTTGCTTGATTAGGCAAGCTTAGAGAGTGAAGCTCTTTAAGGCATGCAAAAGATACAGCCATGTTACGAGTTTAATATCAGCCGTGGGCATAGAATTCGAGTTGTAATGTAGGTTTAAGAAAAAACAACTCTTCAAAATTGTGTTAGAGCCTTTAACCACATTCTCGAACTTTAAAACGGCCGCCAGTAAGTCAAGCTGAAACATTTCGTAGATCATTCGATCCAGACACCAAACACCGTTTTGGCGTTTGTTTGGTTTCGTGACAGCTACAACTTCTCGCAAAAGTAGAAAGGAAAGGAAAGGAACCCACAAATAAACAAAAGTAAAAAGTAGCCTAGTTAAGGCTAGGTAGGTTTAAAGGCCTAGGCTATTCTTTGCATCTCAGTTAAATTTTCTCTTCTTAAAGCTCTAGAGCTCTGTTGTTGCTATTAATTTAGAATCAGCAATCCATCATTGAAAAATTCTAACCTAAAAATTTTGGATTTTTTGACTGGAGGCTCTAGTCACTAGTCCCCGAAGCCACGCCAAAAGTCGGCGGCGCGCCGCCGAAAATAACTCAGCGGGCCGCCGCCGAAAACATTCCGGCGCGCCGGCGCGCCGCCGATGAATAACTGCCGCCGAATCTTGTTTGGTAATATAGCCTCTTCTATAGTTTCTGTTCCCCAATTTTTACACAGTGGGCTTAAGCAATCCAACTTTCATCTGTCACGTCATCTGATCACTTTGGATTTCTGTGCTTTTTGTCTCTCTTCACGTCATCTGATCACTTTGGATTTCTGTGCTTTTTGTCTCTCTTAAACTAACTTTAAATACAGCTTGTGTATAGGATTTAATGCTTGTTGAGGTCGGTTTCGAATCCTGATTCGATTTTGGATTTGAATCCTCAGCTTGTATCTGTGATTTGATGCTTGTTGAGGTCGGTTTCGAATCCGGATTCGATTTTGGATTCGCATCCTCAGCAAGAAATGGTTGATTTGAATTCAGATTTGTGCCTAGCCCTAGATTCGGATTCGAATCCTTTCATGATCGGATTCGCCTAGATTTGCCTCCAGTTCACCTGTATTCATATAGTATATATATACAAAAACAGATTCGTCGGCTGTGATGCTTATAAAGCGATATTTCGGCCCTTCTTAGCAAGGGTCCTCTTCAGGCTGTTATTCTTCTGGGCTTCTGTAGAATTTTCAGTTATTTATTGCAGGTTTGTTTCTTTCCCCAGCGTTGGCCCAGAAGAATAACAGCCTGAAGAGGTCCCTTGCCAAGAAGGGCCGAAGTATCGCTTCATAAGCATCAGCTGACGAATCCGTTTTTTATGGCATTTGCCTTCCGATTACTTTTCCGTCGGTCGGTCGGTCAGTCCGGTGTTTGCAAGTTAGGGTACTTCCAGATGTGCTAGGACGATGAAACTTGGCAGGAACATTAGGGACCCGACCAAACTAACTTGGAAATAGTCACTTGCCCGATCCGACCATCATGGGTGGAGGGAGGGGAGCCGGAATACAGAATTTAGTGGTATGCATAACTTTCGAACGGGTGATCGTATCTTAATGAAACTTGATATTTGGAAAGACGTCTGTCTCAGATGTCCCATTTTAAGTCCGAACCGAACCCGATTAATGTGGTGGGGAGTCGGAGGGGGGAACCGGAAATCATGTGACACACTTAGAGTGGAGCGATGGGGATGAAACTTGCTGGGAGGAACAAACACAAGCCCTAGGTACATCATTGACAGAACCGGACCGGATTCGTGCACTGTGTGGGAGTTGGAGGGGGGTTCCGGAATTCCGGTGATACGGAGTTAAGTTACTTCCAGGTGGGCTAGGACAATGAAACTTGGCAGGCAAATCAGGGACCCGACCAGATTAACCTGGAAATACTAAACTTCCCGACCCGACTATCGTGGGGGGGTGGAGGGAGGGGGAATCCGGAATCTTGAGGTATGTATAACTTCCGAATGGGTGATCGGATCATAATGAAACTTGATATGTAGAAAGACCACATGTCTCGGATGTCTCGTTTCAAGTCCGGGCCGGATCCGATGAAGGTTGGGGGTCGGAGGGGGAACCGGAAACCTTGTGACACACGGAGTGGAGCGATCAGAATGAAACTTAGTGGGAAGAACAAGCACAAGCCCTATGTACATCTATGACAGAACCGGACCGGATTCGGGCACTATGGAGAAGTTAGAGGGGGGGGGGCGGAATTCCGGTGATAGCAAGCTAAGTTACTTCCAGATGCGATAGGACGATGAAACTTGGCTTGGAAATCATGCACTTGACAAGATTGGATTAGATATTGTCAGTTCCCAGATCCGACCATCCCTTAAAGTACTAATCCTAACCACAAACTACAAAAAATACTTTTAAGCAAAAACAACAAAACAACACGCTGGTTCAGCGTGTTCGTAATTGTTATCTTGTTTGCCATGTTATTTTGCGCGCAAACTAATCTTGACTGCTCCTTGGTAACATTGTGGTCGTCTACCGCTTGCTGATTTAAGGGCGATTCTGACGATCTAGAAACCACTGCTAGTTTTGGAAAGTGACTTGGAAAGGCGAATATTGTAGGTTTAAGTAGCCTGTAAACACCACTTCAAAACTCGGACAGAAAAAACTCGGACAAAAACTCTAGGTAATAATGAAAGAAAAAAACTCAAGGGTTGTAAATAGTGAGAAAAGCGCCAAGAATTTATGTAAAAACAGTAGCAAAAATTCATAAGAAAATTGGAAAAGTTACCGAAAAATTGCTTAAAAATAGCGAAAACGCCGAAAAATCGGCGGCGCGCCGCCAAAAAAAATTTCGGCGCGCCGCCGGACACAAATTCTCTCAGCCGTCGCCGAATTTCGATTCGGCGCGGCTTCGGGGACTACTAGTCACTAGATCATGATTCTCCTCTATACTGTTTTCTAGCTTTAGTTTGAGGTTAAAGTACAGTAGGCTAGAGGTATGCTTATGTGAACGTTTGTTGACTTCGGATTTTGCCATTTCCATGCACTTGCTGTGTCTAAAGCTAACTAACAGTTAGCCAAAGTAGGTAGTAAGAAGGGCAGCTGAAGACACCTGTACAGACATTTTGGATTTTCAGTCTAACATTTAGCCCAAAACTGCAGTGTTCACATTAAAGTAACTGTTCACATAAGCATACCTCTACTGCAACTCCTCAGAAGTCGTGCAATCCTTAGCTGCTTAGCAATCCTTAGAACTGCTTATTAATATTATTTGTGTCGGCTAAATCGTAATGGATTGTGACGTATTAGTGAAGTCACGTGATTGTGGCCCAAACCTAGCATTTGATTGTCTCTAGGCCGTTTCAAAAATGTAAACGCGACCGGCTATATACATTCCAGTATACATTCACCGATAGGAAGAAACTACAATTTTTCGTTTTCTGACTGAGGTAAAATAGATAAAATGGGTGTGACGTCACGCTTGTATGAAATTCCATTACGATGTAGTCTAGACCTTATTATTAGAATGATGTACTTAGTTAATGGTAATCATCAGCAGCCAGTAGCTGCTCTTGAATCCTTAGTCACTAGTAGCTGCATTTTTGACAGGTACGCTCAATAGGTGGCTAGCATCTTTTTAACTCTTTTTGTTGTTTTTGCTTTCTAATTTACCAGCTTTGGAATAACTGGGGCAAAAACAACAATTCTCATCTTTGCCAACAAAAACCTGTTAAATGAGTAAAATAGGTGATGGATATTCCTTCAGCCCAAGCTGACTGCGATTGTGATGTGATTTGCAATCAGCTTGGATTGAACGAATGTCTGTCACCGAAGTGTGGAACTTTGAATCGCCCAGACATGCTGCCAACAAGTATCCATCTTAGCTGGAAAGAAGAAGAAGAAACAGGTGACTCCACAACCAAATTGCAGAAAAATCTCTACCTGACGACCCATTCGAGCAGCAAAAACAGCAACCCTGTTCAAGATGAAATCACACCACCAGCTCTAATTCCAAGCAGTTTTCAGGGAAGAAGTTAACGAAATCAGATATTTAAGGAAGAGTCTTCAGTTGTTTTTCCACAAGTTAATTTTCCAGCTTGAGCGTTTTGAGCCTGACCCTGCCATTGCCAAAAAAGGCCGAAATATAGCTCTAATAAAATAAAAATGACATATCCGTTTTGCATTGTCAAATGCATTAACATAGGCCTACCTCTTTTTAATATAGCCTAATCAAAAGCAAAAAGCTGTGTTTTTTCTTTCCAAGACTTCTAGAAAATAAAATGACTGCTAAGTGCAGTGCTGTTACAGACCTTGCTACAAAAAGGGCCGAAATATAGCTCTAATAAAATAAAACTGACATAGGCATCCGTTTTGCATTGTCAAATACAATAACATAGGCCTACCTCTTTTTAATATAGCCTAATCAAAAGCAAAAAGCTGTGTTTTTTCTTTCCAAGACTTCTTGAAAATAAAATGACTGCTTTTATGTTGTCTTCACGCTAAGTGCAGTGCTGTTACAGGCCTTGCTACAGAGCTGGAAGCCCGGTAACTGTATAACAGCTATGGAGCACTGATTTAGCTTAATTAGTAGCTGGCGAATAACATTTTCAGTTGCAGACCACAGAAGCCAAAACAACTTTAGTACCTTAGTACCAGTGCATTGTCATTGAAGTGAAGTGTAGTGTAAGTTACTTTGGGTGTCAAGAAACCTTAAACATGGCAAATAATATGATGAAATTGAGACATTAGGCTAATGGACGAAGCAACAATTTTAGTAAATAAACTCAAAGTTAAGCGTTAAGCCAGTTTCTTATCCCTTTCAGGCAATGTTTCTGTAACATCTCTTTACTTTAGGCAAGATGTTGGCAATGATAAACAGGATATTGGACTGGTTCAAGAGCCTATTTTGGAAAGAAGAAATGGAATTGACATTAGTTGGGCTGCAGTACTCAGGGAAAACAACTTTTGTAAATGTCATTGCGGTAAGCACTTGGCTTTATGTGAAGCCTAGCCTGAATGTGTGTGTAGCATTAGTGAGCATATGTAACATTGGCAATACTTGTCGGTGTTAACTAGTTATAGCAGTCTAGTGTAATGTTTTCAGTGCACCAGTCACCAACTGGTACCAATCATCACATCCAAGACAGAAAAACAAAATTCCAGTAGGCTAGATAGTAGAAAATGACTGGTTGATTGCCTCTGATCTGATCATGAGCCATGGAGGAACAACACCAATGCTGCCTAAACGACATTCATCAGTCAATCAATCAATTAGCTTTATTTCAGCATAAATGCCATAAAGAACAAAAGAAAAACAAGGAAAACACTAGAGAACGTAAGAATTGGCATTTAACGAATGTCCATATGCCAAAACAGTGGTGGCTTTCAATATCCACGTTATGTTTTGTGGGACTGTTGAATCTGTCACCCATGTCCTGCTTCCTGGCCTGACATCAGAAAACTTCATCTCAGCATTTTACCTAATATGTTTAGTTGAACGTTTTCTTTCGTACCTTTTTATGGCACTTGCCCTTCGGCCAAGTGCAATATAGCGATCACAGTTTCTGTCTTCGGTCCGGGTTTTGCTAGTTGATGGCGTGATGGCGTGTTGCTAGCTAGGTTGCGTGTGTAGTTTATGACGATCTCATCTAGCCTACTTTGTTGTACCACCTACTCGTAACAAGTGTCATATGAGGTCGTAGCTCTTGTTAAGAAAAGAAAAATTGCGGCGCTTTAACGACTGGCCGACAACATTGAGGGGGGGGGGGGTGCCCCCCTCCCGTACGTGACGCCCCTGGCACCACCTACTCGTAAAAAATGTCATATGAGGTCGTAGCTCTTTTATTTTATTTCATTCAATAAAGGAGTAAGCCATACGGCTTGTCGCATAATACAAGAAGCATAAGTACACTTCGAGTGGCAAAAAGCAAATAAATACTAATACAACACAAAACAAAGAACATCCAGATTTGATAACTCTTTTAACACATATACATGTTTTCATAAAACTTGGTCCCAACTATAGCAGTCTTAAAAGCTGGCAAGTTTTGCATAGTGACCACTTCCTCTGGTAAATTGTTCCAAAGCTTGGAAGCCCTGTTAACAAAACTACATTGACCCACTTTTTTTTTGACACGAGGCTGGTAAACCTTCAAGGAATTCTGCCTGGTAGCTGGATAATGACTAAACTGGAAAAATTCAGAAGAATCAGTATTATCAATACCTTTAATTATACGAAACGTATTAATCAGATCACTTCTATCCCTCCGGAATTGCAACGAAGGGAGATCAAGGCTTCTCAGTCTGCGTTCGTAAGGTAAATGTCGCAGATACGGTACGAATTTGGTCGAGCGTCTTTGAACCCTTTCGACCAGCTGCGAGTCAGACTTCCTCGTCGGATACCAGACCGATGGACAATATTCAACAATTGGACGTACCATCGTCTTATACAGGGTCATAAAACTCTGAAGGTTAAACTTTTTGAAACTCCGCTTAATACACAACAGGTTGTAATTGGCGTTTCGCGAAATTTGGGAAACATGCTTCTGAAACTTTAACTGGTCGTCGAAATAAATTCCCAGGTCTCTAACTGTTTCAGAGGATGAAACAGCTTCCCCTCCAATGAAATACCGATAAGGGCTGGCACTACTCTTTGAAAGATAGTGCACTACATAGCATTTCTGCTTATTAATAAACATAGAATTAGATTTGCACCATTCATCAATAGCATTAAGATCTTCTTGAATAAGTGCTACATCAACTGCACAAGTCACACTCTTATATAACTTAACATCATCTGCAAACATTTTAATTGTCGAGTGACGAACTACTTCAGGCAGATCATTAATGAAAAGACAGAATAAAACTTGTTAATTAATATTTGGCTACTCCTCTGTTTCATTCATAAGCTGGTTCTAAATAAATTATTATCAGTAATATAGTTATCTAGCAGAACAAAATATTAAAATAAGGTCTCATAGAGAGTTTCTTTTAATTAGTGATTTTTTTTTCCATTATTGTTGCCATGACCCTCGGGTTTTTTGTGCAAGATATTCATATTCATATTGCTGTTTCCTTTTAGTCTGGACAGTTCAGTGAAGACATGATACCTACCGTTGGGTTCAACATGAGGAAGATTACGAAAGGCAATGTTACAATCAAACTGTGGGACATCGGTGGCCAGCCTCGGTTTCGATCCATGTGGGAAAGATACTGCCGTGGAGTTAATGCAATAGTGTAAGTTCTAAAGCTAAACGGACAGTAGCAGTTGTGCGTACACCCTGCTTATTTTTACCTTACATAAACGATAAGAAGTTCTTTTAATTTGCTGATTGAAAAAAGTTCTGAACTAGGCGAATCAGACCAAAGGTTTCTTGGAGGAAAAGAAGAAACAGAAAGGATGTTAGTGTTTTAACTTCAGGAATTTTTTTCCAGTTTGATTGGAGATTTGTTCTTGGACTGGAACTCTTAAACAAAAAGCATAGCTTGAAAAAATACTCTTTTAACCCATTTTTCGTTCCTATTCCCCCGATCGAATACTTTGTCCTTCACACGATATTTGCCGTCGAACCTAACAGGATTCAGCTATTTTCGTCTCTACGAAGATTGACTATTTCCTGGACCCTTTGACCTCAGCAGACATCACGCATATTGTCACAGCTGTTCAACGCGCGTTGAGCGGTGACACCGGTTTTGCAATTTACTTTGCTGCTATATTTGTCTAGCCATATTGTAGCTATACAGTTTTGTTAACATCACGTATTCACTTAAATGGGCCTGAAAACACGATACAAATGCGTTACTCCGTTTGTCCGCTGTCCACATATAATGGGTTTCATCGGATGAACTTAATCTTTCGGGTTTGTGGTACCTCTATGCGCCTGTCCCTCTGTGCTTGAAATATTTACCAAGTAGCTTACAGAAGTAAGCCATTGCCAAAAATAATCCGGCGCTAATCGCCTTTAATCCTGCAAATGCAGACCTGTTTTCAAGTTAAGAATCTCCGCGTCTCGATGAATTTTGGGTTGTCGGGCAAGCAGGAAACAGCGCACATTCTGAACGTCATTACTAGAGCCTGGGATGAAAAAAAATGCAAAATCCCTTAGATGGGTCAAAATTTTTTAGTGTGTTCAAATATCAGATGTAAAAATAAGTTGCCTTTTCAGTTAAAGGTCATCTGAATGAAGTCTAACACCCTAAATTGCCACTTTTACATACTGCTTACCATTTATCTCTCGAAAACCGGACTAAAATCGGATGAAGTTTCACCGTGCTATAATTTTCAGCCTTTTTTCCGACTTGTCTGGATCGTAACGCTCGCCGTAACAGTTCCACGTCCGTGGCCGAATGGTTATCGCGCCGAACTCACGAGCGAAGGGTCGCTGGTTCGAGTCTCGGTTGTGCCGACCGTTTGGTTTAGGGCGAGGGTTAGTGGCGTTTCCCCGTAAGACAAGCCAAAAGTCCACCCAGCTTCAAATGGGTACCTAGAAAGATCTAGGGAAAAGCACGGGAAAGCGTCGGATGACTTGCCCCCAACCACGCATTGCACCCCGGCCGAGGGCAGAGAATCAGGAGATCGGCACCTGCGCTACGCGAACCCTAATCGGTTTGCATGCGAAAGTTTGCTTTTTTGCTTTTTTGCTTCCACCCCTAAATGTAGGCTACAGAGCCCATCTGCGAACTCGACCTTTCCCTTGACCCAAAGATGCTCCCACCAAGTTTCATAAAAATAACTTATTCTCTTCGAGAGTTATCGTGCTTTCAGGCCTTTCAGGCTGACGGACGGACAGACGACAACTTTAGCGATGTCATAGGTATCCCTCCACTTACGTTTTGGGATCCCGAAAAGCGGCAATTCCGCGGCATCCTTGAACCAAAATGAGATAAAATTCGCGGCATTCAGTTTAGGGGAGAGAAAGGGTGAAAAATCTCGTTTTAACATGATGTTGATTCAGTAGAGTGTGGTGTCATAAATGCGAGAAAATAATATATTAGAGAAAAATAATATTTTGCGTTCAGCCAGTTGCGTCGGAGAGCAGAACTGCTAGATGGAGTCGTCAAGTGCCAACAAGAAAATTGCTAATTTCGAAAAATTATCCTTCTTAGCTATTTCGTCATGGTGATTCTGATGAGCTGTTCTAGTTAGAGTCGGGCTTTCAAAAGTGTCAGCAAAATATACGGCTGATGAGTAAAAGTATCAGTGGTTGAATAGTAACATGAACAGTATTTTGAAATGATGAAGTGACGAACTGGTAACTAGTTCAAACATGCTGTTTTGGTAAAAAGCAGCCTACCACTGGCATAGGCCAGTACTTTTTGGGTCAATAAACTCTCTCTGACCTGATGACATCTACATATGGTTACGACTTACCATCAAACATCCTGTGACGTAAGACAAGTATAGTCCTTATTGCTAACTTCAAAACACTAACGAGATGAACTGAGAATTTCAAACGTCAGTAACGCAAAATCAACTCAACCCACTGGTCGCCACTGGCGGTCACAAAGGTCTCCCAAGGGACCATCTACCGGCCGACAAGATCATTAATTAAGGTCCGAGGTTGCCTTCCAGCACTGTCAGAAGTTTCATAACAGATTGCGCATAACACTTTCAAGAATAACACCTTTTCACTTAGAAATAAAGTGTTATGACCAGTTAAGTTTACACTATTTCGTACCTAGATCTCCAACAACACCTTCAATCGGTAAAAATACTACACTGTCAGAAGTTACATAACGACAACAGAAGGATGCCCGGTTTCAACAGATAACACTTTGGGATGCCCGGTTTCAACAGATAACACTTTGGGACGTTATCTGTTTATGTTTATTTCGTTTTTGTTAGTATTTTTACCAATTGAAGGTGTTGTTGGAGATCTAGACACGAACGAAAAAGCACGAAAAAGTGTAAACTTAATTGGTCATACACTTTATTTCTCATTGAAAAGGTGTTATTCTTGAAAGTGTTATGCGCTATCTGTTATGAAACTTCTGACAGTGAGGAAACGAATCGGACGCGGCTTTGAAATCCCCTTTTTCTACAACAAAGACATAACCAGAAAACGGAATTCGGGAAAAAAACAGGTAAAATAAAAACAGAAACGGCTAAAAACGGTCATATAAAAAACGGAACAGAAACAGAAACGGCACTTAAAAAACGGCTACCTGTTTTCTGTTATTCTGTTTTTTGGGAAAAAACAGAACAGAAAACGGTGGTAAAAAAAACAGAACAGAAAACAGAAACAGAAACGGTGCCGACCCCTACCTACGACTGAAGTTGTCAACCCCTCTATACTTTCAAACTGTTGTATCTCACGAAGGAATTTTTGTACCAAAAACGCATGTCACACACTTTGATCAGCTCATCAAGGTCTATCGATTGCCGTTGAAAAAAAAAATTCTGTCTTAGAAAGGAGCAAAGGACAAAGCTCTAATATCTTTAGCAATGAAAGAACTTTTGAAGTATAAGAGGTATATCTGATACCAATTCTCTTCCTCAATCCCAAGTGTAAGAAATGGAATGATAAAGTGAGCAGAAATCACGAACAGAAATGAATAGAAACAGTAGATGGCAGCACTTTCGGACCCGTGGGAAAATCTCACTTTTTTGTTTCTGCAAATTTTTCTATTTACCACTCAAAGAAGGTGTATTGCCGGGGAACTGTCGCACATATTTTGCACTTATAGATTTTAGTCCACCTTCAATTTGAAACTGGTGCCTGTCTGCTTGCCTGCTAGAACGGAGCTTTTCCACTCGAAAGCAGAAACATGGTTCGATGGAACGAAAGCTTGGCTGCATTACTTCAGATAGTCCTGTCTGACATAGGCTACATAACTCCACGTCACTTCACACACTGTAGGCTCTGGCTCAATTACAAGCAAAAAACATCCTTTTTGGCCCCAGGCAAGAGTTCTACGGAGCTTTCCGAAATGTAATGTCATATTCATCAACCCGGTCTATGGTCCACACTTTCCGTAAAAACCGCACAGGTTAGACCCTTACCACTTTCTAGTAATAAGCTGAAATCGGGGTACTAGGAAAAAAAAACACACGACAAAACCAAAGTGTTGCTCTCGCAACACAATTCGTGGATAAATACTTCGAGCCCAAGCTGAATGGAAAGCAGTGCCGTCTTTACCCCTAGGCCGGTGGTGGGGGGCCAGGGGAAACGAGAGGCCAAGCAGCCGGTGAAATTTTTTGAGAAATCATGCTATGGCTGCTTCATCCAGGTGTGACCGGCTATGTTTCACCGTCGTCATTTCAGTTACCGGAATTATGCTTAGAGACCTTTAGTGTGACGACTTGATCAAGAATCGTGTGTGTTCTGGTGTTTTTACATTTTTGTTCATGAAATGGGGCCAAAACTCCATGGATGGCCTAGGGTCCAGCAAAAGTAAAAGACGGCACTGCTGGAATGGTTCAACAATGGCTAAAAACTGATACTTTAGCTACGTGTCTGCGATGCTTTAGCTTCGATATTTCGGCCCTTCTTGGCAAGCTTCCTCGTCATGCTCGTGGAACGTCAGGAACGTCATATAATTCGCTGTGCTGTCACTTTCGACTGAAGGAATACTCGGAGGTCTCGTCGTGCCTGGAATACTAATGTAATCTGCTTTCGTGATCGCTCCATCCATTTTTAAACTCGGAGACTCGAATTTCACACGGCACGTTCTAACCCTTTTAACGACGCCACTCTGATTCTTACACACTCCGCTTATCGTAGCCTATTCACGATGATTGTTTGCATTGTTCCATGATTGTTTTACGTGTTTTTGCTAAAAGCCAATGGGCCTGGACGAAGGATTAAAAACAGCCAAAGCCGTTTGTATTTTTTTGAAAGTAGCCTTTGAAAGTAGCCTGGAGCCTAGTTTTAGTATTCAACTATTTTAGCATATTGTAACAAAACAGTAAATAAGAGTAAAATTGTCCTTTGAAAACGTTCCTACACTTGCAGATACATGGTTGACGCTGCAGACCATGACAAAATCGAAGCTTCAAGGAATGAGCTGCACCAGTTATTAGAGAAGCCACAACTTAGTGGAATTCCAGTCCTGGTGCTAGGAAATAAACGAGACCTGCCAAATGCATTGGACGAACATGGCCTTATTGAAAGAATGTGAGTATATCCCTTTCAATCATTCTGTAATTATCTCTCAGCACATTTAGGACGCCAATGGGTTCGCTTGTTTATGATCTGGGCTCCTATAACGCGTTTTGTTCTCACCGGTGATTTCACCGTAACCGAGCTCTCGAGCAAGGGGTGAGGAATAACCAGATCCGCACCGGTGAGGAATAACCAGACACGGGTTAATCCGAGTTCAGAGACCACGACGACACGTCTGACGAGGGCTCCGTTGCGCCGAGCTAAAGTTTGCAATCGTGTTCCAGAAATACTGAGCGGGTGGTTTTGGAGACCTGGAACGTGTTCTGCATAGCGCCATGTTGTTAGTGTTATGAACATAGCAGAGACGTAAGAATACCGAAGTTATGGGTACAATAATAGCGCTCATTCAGTCAATCAAAAAGTCAGTCTCTTCAAATGCATTTCACGCGGTAAAGAACAAGACAAGAAATCTCGATAGGATCCCAAAGGGGAATATTTGTCGATCTTTTTAAGACAGATAATCAGGTCTTGCAGATTTTCAGTATTTGACGAATCCGTACAAATTTGATACCATTCTAATAGACCACTGAACAACACGTTTTCTTAAATCGCGATGAGGTTACGGGCTTCAAATGTGACGACGCGCTTCTTTCGCGGATGCCTTCTTGTTGGGTGGTGAAAACCAAATGGTTATTAGCCTAGATGAAGAAACTGAAAAGCTAAATTTAGTAGTTTTTTTTTCAACTTAATGTTGGTTCCCATAGAAGCCAAATAGGGTCGAGTTTTCGTACATTTATCACTATCCAAACCGACCATCACCCGTCATCCTTTCTCAGATCATTATATTTAGCCTTCTAATATTTAATGAGATACGACTTGATATGGGCCCTTGATATCGCACCGAACAGAGAGTACAGATATGGTATTTTTTCATGCCCTATGTATCGACAAGCTTTAGGAAACGTTCAGCATTTTGTGAGTAAATGGGAAGAGCTAGAATAATTAAGGAGGAAGGTTTTGGTCTGGGCGAAGGAATGGCTATTAGGGAGGTTGAGAGATAAATCTTTTGCGGGAGCTCAAAATATGTAAAGGTATGTTGTTCGGAAATATCGCAGAAGGATCACTTTCTTTATGTTTGCCCCGTCTTTTTTGTTTCGTTTTTGTTAATGTGGATTTTTTTGTGGTTTGCAGTTGCCGTTAAGGCTTCAGCGTAAATACTTACTAAACACTATTTCTAAAGTGAGCTTATTTTTAGGAATCTATCAGCTATCCAAGATAGGGAAATATGCTGTTATTCCATATCATGCAAAGAAAAGGACAATATTGACATTACGCTGCAGTGGCTAATCGCACATTCCAAGTCTGGTGGCAGTGGAATCGGTCGTTAGTGGGCGGAGTATTGTTATATTTCGACTGAACTTTTTTTACTCGGTTTTGTTTTCTTGTTTGCGACTAGACAGAAGCGCTGTGACTGACCCTCAAGTTCTGAAGCTATTCAGGCTATAGATGACGCTATGCCAGTGCTTGAGTAAATTTTTGATTTCGTGATTCGCTTAGTTTTATAAGTATTTTATTCTTCATTTGCGAGACGGTAAATTTCGCGACTGCCTCCGTATCAGAATATCTCGTTTTGGGTCGCGATCGCATGCTTAATTTTTACTCCTAGTTTTGACATACATTCTGCAGAACAAACATGCACCGTCGAGGTTGGGCCAAAGTATAGGTATGTTACTTGAGAACGTTGTTTTAACTTTCGACGACGCAGTTTTTAGCTTAATGGTAAAATGAAAACCGGAACCACCCAATCAGCTGTCTTTAGGAGCCCTTTAAGACTCCCGTGACTTACCAGCAGTTGAATTTTATCGCTACAAATGGACCAAACGGCATTGCCCAGTCTTCGCTAATACCTGAAGAAGCATACCTCTACTTCACTAGTTTGCTCATCTTATGGTTGCATGCTTCACTTCTACTGCTGTAGTAGAGATATGGTTGTTTGAACGTTCGTTAACTGTGAACAGTGCCATTTTGCTGTGACAAAAGCCAACTACACAATTCAGCTAAAGTAGCACATGAATTCTACTAAGGATAACTGAATGGATGATTTGGGCCTTCGTTTTACTATTAGCCCAAAACCGCACCGAAGAAAGTTAAATAACTTTCAAAGAAGCATACCTCTACCATAGTTTTGCCGATTCTGTCTGCTGAACAGCTATTCGCTATCGAGGTTGTTCAAGAATAGCTGGTTTCAATGTAGACGAGATCTTGATATTATTTGGACTTTCTACATCGGTAATTACGGAACAAAGGGATTTGTCGCAACTTGAAAGGCAGCCTAATTAGGAGAAGGTTCCTCCGTAAAAAAAAAATGTGAAGTACTTACGGAAGGTGAAATAGATGTTCGGTATTTATTGCAGAAGCAGTTATGCCCGGTATTATTTTTCTGTACTGCTGTATTTTGACTTCATGACTGATTTCTCGGTGGCAAGGACTGGAACCAGGAGAAATCGAATTGACTTGGGTTGTTGGCTACATGCGCTAAGAAGCTGTGATCGATAGGTTACTTCTACCCGGATTGCTGGCATGCCTCTCGGCTTTTAGAACACGTTTCCCTTCCAGAATAGTTAGGCAATAATTGCACAGCCATCCGTTAGCTCCTTTTAGTTCGCAACATTTCCTCTTTGGCAAAGACTTGTGCGTTAAAGAACGTATTTATGCTTGACAGGTTGCAAATTCACTCACTTTAGTTTAGATTCGACCTAGTTTCGAATTTCTCTGCGTATAAAATATTCATTGCGTACATTTAACGCACCATAGATGCGGATGCGCATTGATCGACACGACGAAGGGAAAGCTTCGTTTTAATATCGTTATTCAGTCACTAAAACAGAGGAGTAGCCTACACTCGTGTTTATAATGATATCCCCTAGAGTAATCAGTTACAAGTATCTATCCGCGCGAAAAATCCTCTTCAACATGTTCTTTTATTTTCAAGTACTGAAGTGAGTATATGTTCTTGTACATATGCATCCTCTCAGGTGTAGATACATACTTTAAAGAATGACGAAAGCTGTCAGATTCCGAACTCCGAACTCGTTTAAGGAGCCTTTGCTTTTAATGCTTTCCCTTTTGACAAGGTCCGTTTTGACTAAGTGTATTGTGATGTTCAATCCATTCGGACGCTTCTTGTTAGTAGTTGTCATGTTTTACCAGTTATGATGGAATAAATAATCATTTGCGAAAATCGGATCTAACTTCTGGAGAAGCTTGGAGTTGGGTACATCACCTAGTCACATCGTCTGGTTATGAAATAGGGCAAAAAGGTTTCCGACGGCATGTATTAATCCGTAAAAAAATAACAAAGAGTGCAAACAGGAAAATCAACGAATCCGACCATCTTTCCAAATTTAGTGTCCAGAGCTGCTGCTACCAGTTGAGCCGTAGCCAGAGCTTTGCTGTTCGTAACTGCCGCCGCCGAAACTGCCGAAGCCGTAGCTTCCACCTGAAACAAGTAGTTTGAGTTTAGAACGGCTTTGGAGAACCAAGCGAAGACAGTTAGTAAAGGAAAATTGAAGAACTTGTACGCGTAGTGTATGACAATCTTGCCGTCAGACCATGATATTCAACGGATAATTTAGTATAAATAAATGACTGATTGACTGATCCCAAAAGAATGTTTAATCGGTAACCTGTGATGTTTGGGACTTCGCCAAAGACGAACTATACAAATAACGTATTGTCTACAACCGGCCGCTGCGAGGTCTATGAGAACTGGGGAGTCAAGTAAGGATCATCCATGATATCAGACTGCAAAAACTTACCGTTGATGTTGGATTGAGCAGCGCTGGCAGCTGAGGCAGCCTTGTTCGCTGCCTGCTGGGCGGCGCTGAGGTCAGCCAGAGATGCCTGCTGTTTGGCTGCCAGCGACTGAGCATTCTGCTGAGCTTGGGATGCCATTTGGCTCTGGATGCTCAGGATGGAGTTTACTGCCTGGAGTGCCGCAGTAGCCTGAGAAGCGTGACTGCGAGCTGCCGCAGCGATGGCCCAGATGGACTGAGAAAGCTGGATTGCCTGAACTTGGGAAGCTTCCACAGCCTGAAATAAAACAACTCTCTGTGATTTTTTACTCGAATTCTCAGTCGAACGATTGTCTAGTCTGCATGCTTTGTCTCCAATTCATCGCTCTGTCTGTTATCAATTCAGAAATTCCCGCTTGTTGACACGACGTGACCAGGGCATTTCGTAGAATTCACCGTTGGATTTTCCGATGCATTAACATCCCGCATTCATAAAAGCAATAAATATGGATCTTACCTGAGCAGCCTGGGAGACTTGAGCTGCGAGTGATGCTTCAGCTTGAGCGGCATTCTGGGCAGCCTGGGCGGCTTGGGTAATCTGCTGAGCCTGTGCCTGCTTGGCTGCGACAACAGCTGCGGCCTGCTGAGCAGCCTGAGATGCCTGGCCTGCTAGCTGGGCTACCACCTGCTGTGCTGCCTGCTGGGCTGCACCGTTCTGTGCCTGTTGGGCTGCCTTTGCCTGATTGGCAGCCTGCTGAGCAAGTGCAGCGGCGCCCCCATTGCCATATCCACCACTGCTTGATCCAGAGCGAGGCATCGCGTGAACGCCTGTGCTGGTGGTAAAACCGCCGCTAGATCCATAGCCTCCAGAAACTGGTGCTGGCTCTACGCTGGAACCGTAGCCTGATCCCCCATGGGATGAAACTGGGAGTGGCAGAGGAACCGGTTGGATGCTTGGACCAGATCCATAGCCCGATGAGCCGCCGTGGGAAGAAATAGGTAGTGGAAGGGGTGCGGGTTGAGCACTGTGGCCAGATCCATAACCGCTTGACTCAATCTGAGCGGGAAGGGTAATTGGCTGCACACTTGCTCCACCGTACGATCCTCCGGAAGAACCACCAAGAGCGAAGCCACGTTTGTCCTAGAAAAAGAGGCGTGAGGTGAGTGAGATCATAATGATCATGGGAGTGGTCGCTCACATGTACGACATATTTGTGTTATCGAATTCTCTGACAACCATAGGACGTGGAAAAAAAGAACATTTGTTTTCCAAACTTTAAAAATATAACATGCTTACTCTTTTATCTTCATCGTCAGCTTCGACTTCGCTTACGTCGATTTGGCCTTCGACTGCTTCTTTTACTTCCGCAACGGCTAAAGTCACACCTGGAAGTAGAGAGAAGTAAGTGTCCAGCATTTCCACATGAACTAGGACGATGAAACTTGGCACGCGTATAAAGGGGGTGGAGGGAGCGGAGATTCGAAATTTTGTAACCCGCGTAAGTTGCAAAGTGCGAATCCGATTCGAGTGAAACTTGATGGGTGATTGGAGTAGGTGCCCGGGATATGGTTAAGAGCTTAATTTTGCCCAAGGATTTTGAAACCCGTTTGTGGAGAGTTGTTCATATCCGGAGTTGTAAGACTTCGTTTCGCAGCAGCCATCATTCACAGGCACAAACAGCTAGTTTTTAATCAATGAAATAGCAATACTTACTGACGGCTACAAGTGCAATACAGAAGAAGAACCTCATTTTCCTAGAAAAAATTTATATTAGCTAAGAATAAAGCTGCGGTGAGAGTATTCAGCTTCCTAGCGGACCCTTTGGAATTCAACTCCTCAAGAGATCAAAATCATGTGAATGGCGAAGGGTGCACGTGACACCATCTTTCAAATGTCGGTTACAGGCGAAATACAGGCCGTGAAGTTTTACGAACTTAGGACCAAGCCACCAGCTCGCGTTCCCACCAGCACTTACCTGGTGAAAAAACACTTAAAAAGGCTCTAGATGGTCTAGATTTGGTTAAATGCAGCGAAGATCCTGATAGAATCTAAGTGGTCTCAGTTAATTAATATTTTTAATGTTCACACTTACACTCCTTCACGTAGTTCCGTCTTCCTTCGGTACTAACTGTGAACTGAGTTGCTTAGTTCTCCGTCACCGCGGACTTATATCCAAAAAGGCTAAAGCAACTGTTAGGCAGCCATATGGAACATGAAGAATAATATTGTAATTTTCACTTTCCGTACCAGAACTCAAAAACAAAAGGGCGCGAACTAGTGAATTGTCTTCATAATTGAAAGAACGGAATTGAGGGTTCCTTTGTCAGGAGCACCTTGCAGCTGTGCTAATTCTTTGAAATCGCGAAACGCGATCATACTGTGGCCTCTATGGGGTTTTCCAGACTCGAGGACTTTTTTTGTTTTCTTTGCCAGAAAGCCACCAGGAAACCCACCAAAAGAACTGAAGATGTCAGCTTACCATTGACTGTGCCGTTTGACCTTGTGCTGCGATCGTACGTGCCTGCGAAGTCCCGTTACCAGTGTAATAGAAACCGTGTCGCTTGACTTTACGGGCAAATTTCGTGTTTCTTTGAAAGTCCAGTCTCAATTTCTAGTCAGGGATTTCAAACCTCGACTTTCCTATTCTCGCTTAACTTCCAGACTGCTTTAGAATCGTCTTCCAGCTTTTTGTTGTTAAAAGAGCTTCGCGTGAAGTTTCTGTCGCCGATACTGATCTTTTCGCCATATTCCAGTTCAGCGCTTGTCTAGTACCAGCGTACTAGTTCCTGAAAGTCCCCCAATATTTCCAAAAGTTCCCCCAAAGTCCCCCTTGTGACAGAGAGCCCAGAGAGGTAGTAAAATACTGATCCATTGGCGTCCCAAACAATCGAAGTTTTGCACGGACAGTGCAAAACTTCGTTTGTTTGGGAAGCAGATTGCCTATTTTCTACTCATCAACTTGTGGTTCTGTGCTCTAGGATATCAACACTCAGCGACTGAATCCAGCACCGTTTTTGGGATCCCAAAACGTAAGTGGAGGGATACCTGTGACATCGCAAAAGTTGTCCGCCTGTCTGTCCGTCCGTCTGTAAGCACGATAAGGTCGAGTTCGTAGATGGGCTCTGTAGCCCTGTATTTAGGGGTGGGGGTTCAGATTAAGGGGAAAACACAATAGGAAGTTTCGGCCAGTATCGACAAAATAGATATGGCTTACAGAATTATGTCTGAACTTGGTTTTCTCAGATGATTAGCCTGGCGAAGATTGGATCTGGCGAAGACAAGACCCAATTGCCATCAAAACCTTTGGTCTTGTTGCTATATTTTCTCCTGGTTAGGATCCGGAGAGGGAGGATCGACTCCGGATCGCTAAAAACCAACGTTATGAGATCGCCTGCTAGTCGGAAACTCGGAAATCCCCGCGTGTTTTTGCATTCGCAGTTCGGACATTCACCCGACCTTTTCATTTCACGTACTCTTTCTAAGTCTGAGTGCCTTTCTTGTATTCTCTTGTTGTAGTTTAGTTGTCTATAGTCACCAACATCCATTGTCAATGTTAACAAACGCTGCGCTACTATATTCTTCTAGACATTCAAGGAAATGCCTCATTACGTATGATAACTAGAACTCCGTTGCTTTCGGAAAAGGTAACAGATGCTGCATCGCCTTCTAGCCTACGTCAGAAAGTTATGCTTATTTGTATGATGCTTATGATCTTTGTACCGTTCACGTTTCACCCCAATCTGTCCACCCGTTGGACATACATATGTAACCAAATTTGCCCCCCCCCCCCCACGTCATCCAACATGGTTGGATGCAACTCCTATATGGAAATAGTTCATCTGCTCCTAACATAATTTAAGTTTCATCGGATCCAGAAAAGAGTGTTTCCCGAAGCATTGGTCGCGTTTTTGTTTGTTTGTTTTTTTATCTCGATTCTTCTATTTTGCGTTTTATGACTGTTGAGATGAAGCCAATTTTCTTTTTCTTGTGTTTTTCTCAGAATCGAGAACGGGGAAAGCTTCTCGATTCTGCACAATCGAGAATGCTTCGATAGCCAATTCTCGTTCTCCTTTCTCCTTCCTGATTGGTCAGCAAAGGGTGGATGTCCAAACCGTATACGCAGGTATTGACGGGTGGCTAAGTTAATGTTTTGTCAAAAGCAAGAATGGAGAAAGGAGAAGAGCAAAAACGGTAATTTACACGAGAACTGAGAGACGAGAACTGATAACTGAGAATTCAGATAAAAAACGCAACTGTTGTCGGGTCCTTTATGTGCGTGCCAAGTGTTCCACTAGCTTGAAGTCCCCAAACTACAAAACCTGGACCCGGCAGACAATACTGTCGCTATATCATGTTGCAAGTGCCGTAAAGACGTGGAAGCAGAGGCGTTACTAGCCAAAATGTTCGGGGGGGGGACAAGGTATTTACCGACTGGCTGGTCATTTGGCTGTTTTCGCGGATAAAAACGACTACTACTGAGAAAAAACAACTGTGTTGACGAAAAATCGGCTGATTTTTAAGAAAAACGACAATTTTTAAGGAAAACCGATTGTTTTTAAGAAAAATCGATTGTTTTTAAGTAAAAACGACTATTTCTAAGATAAAAATCGACTGTTTTTTACTAAAAATCGTGGCGCTTCGCGCCGACTCGGCTCTTTTTACCGACTGGCCGACAACGTTGAGGGGGGCGTCCCCCCTCCCCCCAGTAGTGACGCCTTTGCGTGGAAGTGCCGTTAAGACGCATCAGTACCATACCGGGATAGGACCACTGCTGGTGTGTTTTGTAATGAAACGGAGGAAGACCTTGCGAAGATCAGATGATTTAGGATTTACATTCCACTGAGTCCGGATCGTTAAGTGGGTGGGGGGGGGGAGGGATTAATTGTTGTTGTTGAATTCCTCATGGACGATATAAAACTGAAAGTTTTCTTAAACCCATCAGAAGTTTCATACCTCTTCACGTACAGTTCCGCATCCTGTGTTAAAATAAAACATCATAACACAGGTAGCGTTCCAGTGAACGTTCGTAGTATGATGATAAGAGGAGGGGCGAGCGCCCAAAGAGCGTGATAATAACATCACTCTTAAGGGAGTTCCTACAGAACCGATAGCTTGTTATCTATCACTTATGATGCTCGCGACCATCATAAGTAAATTGTAACGATCGTATAACAGTCGTGAAACGAAAATAGTTGGTGGGAGGAGCCAATTTACTTATTACGGCGACGGCGGGCTCTGGAACGGCAATAGCTGCGTTTTTGATTGCCGTTCCTGATCTCGGTTCTTCTTATTTCTCGTTTTCGATCACCTTCCGAGTTCGCAGTTTGCTTAATTGTCGTTTTTGCTGAAACGGAGACCCTATGAGGTCTCGGTTCTACAACACCTGCGAGTGAAACGGCGAACTGTGTCGCAGACGCAGTTCCCGGTACGAGTTCGCCTGTCCTCAATAAATTAACCCAAAAAAGAAAAGCAAAGTGTGTTTGGAAATGGATGATTACAACTTGTTTGCCCTTGACTACAAGAATAGCCTTTTCACTGTCAAATGTAACTAGTAACTACCCTTTACTGACGTATTTAGGGGATTTTATGAATTATTTGCCGGGATGCTTACTTTCCGTTTTTATTCACCTGCGTCTTGAAACGGCAAAGGCGCCAGGCGTCAGGCGAACTGAGTGTAAAAACTGGAATTAAGCTGCAACGGCGAACTCACACGGGAACTTACACAGGCGATCAAAAACGCAGCTAATGATAACAAGAATAGTAACGATTGTAACTAATAAGTCGCTGGAACGCTACCTTGGAATATAGTCCTCTTGGCGTTATGTGTTAACAAACTTCTGACAGTGTCGGTTACTCATCCGATCTGCTGTGCTGTTGAGTACTACGGTGTGGAACCATTAGAAGTTTGTCGACTTCATTTTAATGATATATCTCACCGCTATTATCGCTAGGGTCGGGGAGTACTGATACTGTATGTAGGATACCCCACCGATTAATGATAAGTCAAAAGTGGACAGTCACTTGTCGGCTATATTGTTCTCAAACCCGAGTCTAATAAAGTTTTGGACAACATGCGACTTCTTGGCCTTCGATTTTATATTTTTGCCTCGCATTCTCGATGATTTATCTTAATAACAAATTTAACGGTATAACTGCCGAACGTGACGTCTCTCATCACGTACCTATCACGAACTGTTTAAACATAAAAGTAGGCAGAACTTGGCGTCTGTCGTCGGGAAAACCGTAATAGGGCGAAAACAGAAAATTCGGAAAGGCTACAGATTCATTGATCAAGTTGTCGATTTGCAGGTGTAAGGGAGATATGCTTGTTAAATATTTCTTCGATCGTTTCCTCGCCAAGTTGAAAATGCAACCGGAGTCCCACAAAACTACTGCGGGCTATAGTATAAGGGCTAAATATATACAGTCCACGCAGTGCCAGATTAAACCCTGAGCAGGCCAATAGGCAGCCGAAATTTAGAGGCCCCGTCGCACACAGCTGCTTCGGCCGCTGGATCTGGTTCAGCATCATTACTGCACATTACACGTACGTATTTTTGCACGAAAACAATTTTCATAAAGCTTGACTGTAATTTCCTTCAAGGTCACATGAGCAATGTTCTGATCCTTTGTCGTGGGGCCCCTACAAGGAGCGGGGCCCATAGGCCATTTGGTAATCGGGCACTGAGTCTGCGCAGGGCAATCGTCTATGTGAATTGTTCTTTAGTTCTTCCTGCAAAGCCGATTCTGAGTGGATGAAGAAAGTAAAAACATACCACAGTGCGAGATGACTCTGCAAATTTTGGTCTTGTAGGCTATCCACACTTCCCCTTTTCGGAAAACTACCTTATGCTACAGTATTCCTACTGTCTAAGTACGGCAGTCGCGTATGCTATACATTTTTTTGTTACTTTTCCCGGCAAAACTGCTATTGACCAGATCAGTCTGAACACACCTCAGTATGGGATCCCACCGAAGCTCTATCTTTCTTACTTGCCCGGAGAAGTTGATGAGCATCTATGGAGACTTGCCTGTAGTTTTTGGCACATTTGTGGAACACTTCGTACCCAGGTCATTTTTTGCCCTTGCGGAATGTGCCACATCACAGCAATGTCGGAGAATAATTCGGAAATTAACAATCTGTATTAAAAATCTCAGCCATAAACAGAACTCATCAATTGGTGAACGTACTAATGCCCGTATCCGCCTCCAAGACCGCCGTATGATCCACCTGAACAGAAAAAGCTTAATTAGTTTCGAACAAAAAGAGTGAATATGCTGAGTGGGAGTTGCCCTCTCGACGATGACTATTCTGCATACACCCTATGACCGCCTCATGCCTATTCGCTGTCCAGCAGGTCGCCTCGAAGAAGGAGCGCGTTCTCAAAATCTTTACCAGGTACGCAGCTGATTTCGGGAATAGTTCGGGAGAAACCTCGATTATTTCCGCATGAAATAAGGAACAACCAATTCAATTCAGTTCGTTCACTAAAAATCTTGCAATGGCGGTAAGCCGACTCATGGTTGATTTTACGTCCACAACAGGCTTACATACCTTAAAAATTAAAGTGGAGTTTCAGTTTTTGGAAAGACGGAGGTGTGGGCTCTAATGGTTCAATAGCAGACTACCGCACAAAAAGAGACGGGAAGAAGAACAAATAATCATCAAGACTTACCGACTGACTGGGACTGGGCGGCGGATGCAGCTGAGGCAGCCTTGTTTGCAGCAGCCTGAGCTGCTGAGAGATCGGCAAGGGATGCTTGTTGTTTAGCAGCAAGGGCCTGGGCATTCTGTGCAGTCTGGGCAGCCATCTGGTTCTGGATGGCCTGGATGTTTCTAACAGCTTGAAGTGCTGCTGTGGCCTGAGCAGCATGGGCTCTGGCGGCGTTTGCAGCTGCGGCAAGAGCCTGAGCTTGCTGGATTGCTTGGACTTGGGAAGCTTCGACGGCCTGTAAATGAGACGCGTTCAGTAAAAGGGTTTCTGTCCGAGTTCTGTCTTGAACGATTTCGTTTTCGTCCACCACGTTCGTCACAGTGTTGTACAGACCATGGAAGAACAGACCACAGACTGGCTTTCTTCAACGCGAATGAACAAAAAATCACTTTTCGTTTTATTTCTTTTGAAGTTTAATGTTTAAAGAGTGATTGTATATAGTATGCTTGGGGAGAGGACAAATATTTGTTGTTGTTTTTTGTTAATGCCGTACGAAACGCTTCTGAACGATGAAGATCGATTGAACTTTTAGTATTCCTTCATGCTGATCGATTACATTCACCAACAAACCGATAGCATCTCAGGAAGTAAGTTCACCGGAAGAGATACAAGCAAACGAGAAGGGCTTACCTGAGCAGCAACTGCAACCTGGGCGGCTAGCGAAGCTTCAGCTTGTGCAGCTCCTTGAGCAGCCTGTGCGGCTTGAGTGATCTGTGCAGCTTGGGCCTGTTTAGCAGCAACAATAGCAGCTGCCTGTTGAGCAGCCTGGGAAGCTTGTGCGGCTAACGATGCTGTAACCTGTTGGGCAGCTTGGAGAGCAGCTGAGTTCTGGGCTTGGTGGGCTGCTTTAGCTTGGTTGGCAGCTTGCTGCGCTATGGCTGCAGCTCCTCCACCTGAGCCATAAGATCCACCTGAAGCAGGAGCTGCAAAATAGAAACCTTCCACAGCGATTGTTAGTTGTTAATTTTTTAACTAGACTAATCGGCGAAATTTTCCTCTGAACTAAATGCTACTCAGCTTTCATAAGATAGGAAGCTTTAAAAATACGGAAGCCGTTCATGCGGCGTAAAATTCTGATTATCTTGACCACTGCACTGTAGCGGAGCAGAGCAAAAACTTCCTAGAACAATAGAACCTATTCGCATTCAGGTATGTCATCCAAGACTGAACAAGAAAGATGAACGGTCATCATGCTCGTTGATAGGCGTGTAATCGTAAGTTTCCAATCTTCCAACTGCCGATAGCTCGTGCTACCAAATAATAAGCTCCGAGTTCTTACCAGAAGATCCATAGGAGCCACCGCCACTGTGTCCTCCGCTACCACCAAGGGCATATCCGCGTTTGTCCTGAAAGAGTTTATTTGTTAGGCACTGAGACCGAGGCAATGAGCAATCGTGATAAATTACAATGCGAGGTGAAAGGAATGGGGCTCCGGGTCAAACAGACGTAACAAAGGTACAGAGAAATGAAAATCGTGAAACCGATGGAAATCTAGCATTCGGCCAGAGACAGTCGTAACTAGTAATCGAGTGTCCTCCGCCTTCCTTTAGCCCAAGCTGACTGCAAATCCCATAGCTAGAACAAATCTCAGCTGACATTGTACCCTTTACATCATTGTGTTGTAACTTCTCCCAGTCTTAGACGTACTGGGCTGGGAATACGCATTGCAACATAAACACAGTGCTGGTAAATCGCATGTTATTTCCTCAGCTACAGCCGGATGGTACTTTACTTCTAGTCGCTGGTTAGATGGCGTCAGGTTTTCTCAAAAGAACGCCCAGTTGTAGAAACTGTGGTTTATGTGATCGATCTCATCAAAGCGAAATAATAATTAATTTTCTTTACACTAAAGTCTTGTCGGCCATGTCATAATCCACATGATGGTGCACAAATATGTCTCCCCATGCCTCCCCTCTCTTCTTTTAACCTTTAAAATTAACCGGTGCAAAATACCGAGACATGTTTCCATTTCCGAACGCAGTAGCCTATCTGCTTTTTCGATAAATGCGAAACAAAGTTATGCTTGACTTACCCTTTTTGCTTCTTCAAGCTGTTCTTCAGAGGCGGCAGCGTAGCAAGCTTAAAAAATAAATTATCGTCATTCTCAGATCCTGTATACACCTACGTGCAAAACAACGGATAATATCTAGGTACTAGCGGTCTCGTTTGCCAAAAATCAGACTCTCTCCCAAGTTTTCCCCTCCCAATCTTTAAAGCACACCCGACAACATTTTATATTGTTCGGTTCAGCTGATTTATTTTTGGCTTCAGTTCAGTTCAGTTTATTAAATTTAAAAATAATTGAACAAAAAAAAATTTCGGACCCCTACAAAGCTCCGTGGCCCGTTACATAGGGGTTAATACCAAAAATAAACAACAAAAAAACGAGTCTCTTCACTATTAATAATAAATAAAGAACAATAGGAGAATAAGCTTATCTCCAACAATAGGCACAAAAAACCTAGTAAATCACTTGGAATGCTTACCGGTCGGTCTAATGACTTTAGTGAGAATTTCAAATATCTGTGATCAAGGCAGCGATTTGTTGCACTAAATATCGCGTACAATAAGTAATTCACCTGTTGGGGGAGACATGTATTCTAAAATCGGCGACACGAACTTTAAGTATTTTCCTTTTCTATGTTACTGTCTGAACACCCATAAAATTATATTGTAAATGTACGTATATGGCTTTGACGTCATATGGCTTCCAGATTCTCAAATCTCGAGCGTTTAATTCCTGGTCAGGACAAAACATTTTGCTCAAAAATCTGCACGGTAGGTAATAGGAAAGTAATTCCAGGTAGGAAACAAATTATGTGAAAATGGGAATTTAGCGACTGAAAGTACACAAACGGCGTTGAGACAAACAATGAATGGGTATGACAAGCAGAGGCGTTACTAGCCAACACATTTTTTTTTAGGGGGGAGGGGAAACGTATTTACCGACTGGCTAGTCATCCTTACCGACTGCTTTTCACATTTCCCTCCGCATGTTGCACCTTTCCTTCAATCCTGCCAGAGCAGAATCTGCCTACATTATCAGAGCTGTAAGCTCTTTGCCTATTTTTCAAGAACAAAAGTTACCACTCCCTACGATAAAAACATTTTTTGTTCCCCACACGCTTAATTAATACCCCATGGGTTAACCAGTAGGTATATAATCATTAGCATTGTGCATCCGACATGCCTGTCTTTCAGCTAATGATTGGTTTTGACGCAACAGTGTTTTCTTTCCTTTTGATGATAAAGGTTAGACCAGTCCGTAGTTTGTAGGCTACAATTAGAGAATATAGCTGGTAGAAGGTATCGTTACACCGGGAGTTAAATAAATGCAAAGAAATCACATGGCTGGTTTTGTCAAAGATTGCTGAAGCTAACTTGGCCCAGGTTAACAGAAAATCAAACTCGACTTACCAAGGGCTAACACAACAACGAAAATCTTCATGTTCGTGTATATTTCCTGTTCAACAACCTAAAAAAAAGAATGATTTAGCGGTGCGCTTGCATCGCTAATGTTGTTCTATTGCTTTTGCTGCTAAGATCAGATGGATGGAAAGCTGGTGATACGGTGACTACAAGTCACGCCAAAAATGTATTTCCCTCCCTAAGGACAGAACTCCTGTGTGTTGACTGCGCGTCTGTCCAGATATTTGGTATACCTAATCTTCCAAAAAACCTGCTGAAGCAAAATGGCGTATTCACAACATAAAAATGTGGAAAAGTTTAGTCTTACTTGATCTTGTCACTTGTCAAGCTCAGATGACTGAATGCTGTAAACACTCCGAAACGTAAAAATAAGTAGACTGAAACATAATCGAAATCTTCTTTTACTCCAGATCGCTAATTTCTCTCTCGTCATTCTTGTCACCAAGCCCTTGACTTCCGAACAATGATCAATATAACATCATTCACTTAAAACAATTCCTTACAAGCTCAACAGACTAAGGCCAGCGATTCCACGGCCGAATGCAATCAGCAAATGCGAGAATTCCCGACATTATGGCCTCGGATATTTCTTATATTGTCCTTAACCTTGGTGATGAATATCCGTGTTTCACATGGATTTTAGATGTACTATTTTTTTCGGCACCTCGTTTGGTGTTTCCACGTTATTTGAGTTCTTATAAATCCTGCTTCTTCTTTTAACCGAAACAGAAAATATTTGAAGTTTTGAGTCTTCTGCGCAACAAGAACCGAGGGACATAAGATAAGACCAGATTTATTCACGCTAAAGGTGTAATCACCATTCCCCGAGGACTCCACTTCTTATATTGTCCTTAACCTTGGTGATGAATATCCGTGTTTCGCATGGATTTTAGATGTACTATTTTTTTCGGCACCTCGTTTGGTGTTTCCACGTTATTTGAGTTCTTATAAATCCTGCTTCTTCTTTTAACCGAAACAGAAAATATTTGAAGTTTTGAGTCTTCTGCGCAACAAGAACCGAGGGACATAAGATAAGACCAGATTTATTCACGCTAAAGGCGTAATCACCATTCCCCGAGGACTCCACTTGAGGAATCCCCGGGTTTTTGTTTGTCCTGGGGACTCACTCCCCGTATTCTCGCGAGTATCCACGGACGGGGAATGCTCCGATTATCATCACCATCATCTAAAAGAAATCCCTTTCAGATTCGGAGGGGAATCAATTTTTGCTTGTGTTGGTGCAATGTAAAATTAATTAAAAACAATCAGGATAAACAAAACCAAAAAGAAAGTGGATCCAGACGAATTTTATCAACTGCATATTTTTTTTTTTTTTTACAAAATCCATTTTAGAAGCATTCCCCGTGTTCTCGCTGTGTTCCGTACGCGGAGTGACTCCCTCTATTCTCGCCGTTCCCTTCGATTCCCCGAGGAGTCCTCGGGGAACGGCGAGAATATGCCTTAAGAGTTGCTTACGAGCCAAGGGCCATGGCAAATACATGAAAAACAGACACAAACAAACAGAAATGATACCCCATATAGGCACATATCCCTATTGGCTGGGGATACCCAAGAACCTCGCCAATTCTTTAATATTTGCAAAACAACTATTCCCCATAACGGTACACATCAATTCTTCGTTCACTCCCCTTTCATTCATTCCACAAATTCTAGCCAAGTTACCTCAAATTTTCACATTCACACAACAAATGTTTCAAGTTCTCATTTATACTACCACACATCGGACATGAGTAAGGACCGGATCGACCCTTTGCCCTGCAAATACACCACCTTCTCTCCCCCAGAGGCAGATTGTTAGCCCTACATCTAATCAAATCTGTTATTTCCTCCCTTTTCAAACCCGCTTTCAAATAAACTTCCTCCCCCTTAATCTCTGCACAAAACCTTAAAGCAGACCTCGCAATATTTACTGTTTATGTTCCAATATTCAGAACTATCTGAATTCTGTAAAACTATTTTAAGCCTTTTCCCAGAACCAACGACTTCTAGCAAAAACTCTGCAAAATTCAGATAACCGGTTTTACGCATCAGTAGCATGATAAGCGAACACTCGTAGGGAGCATAATGAACACGGAAAATAATTAATCGTGGCAAATGCAAAGATTAGTGAGGTGTCGTTAGCGGGTTCAGAATGTAATATATGAAACTGGGGGTTTCCGGGTTGAAGAATTAAGGAATGCAGTTACGGAAGTAGGTTGCATTTGCATTATGGGTATGATGGGTCTTTTAAGAGACAGCGTCCTTTGCCACCTGCAAAGATTTAATTTCCTGACCCTACATACGACTTTCCACCAGCCTTCTCACCTGACCCCCAAAAAGCACATACGTGCACACACACGGTCCGGTTATTGAATTCGGATGCGAACAGGAATTTGTACCCATCGTAGGCAGGTTTCCCCATTGTGACACGAATTTTGCATGCGAAATCTTATCGGCGCACACAGCGCACGTAACGGGAAAACGGGTTGCCAATTTCTACTAAAGTTACGGGTACACTCAAGCTAAGCGGAAACAATAGGAACGAGCGCCTGGGATTACACTATAATTATACAGCACTTTCTGCGCTCCTTCACTTTTATTTCGTTCTGGCGTAACACATGTTCTGCGAAAAAAGGAACTAAAAAAGATAAGATCCTGCTACTTCAAATATGCGAAGCACCTGCTCCATCTTTCAAAATTATGCCACAACCACACCCTAACGGAAAAGTTTCAAGTTCAGGATGCAAGTATTACCCTTTCCGAAGTATCCTCTTCTTTGCTGAATATCATCGACCATTGGACCCAACCAGCGCATGACATTTTATCCTGTCTCCTGGCCGAAGATTAAATTTTGTGTTATATATGTTATGTGTTTTGTATTTGTTTTTATTTATTTATTTCGTATCTCTTTATACTCCGCTTTCCAAAATGGCGGGTAAAAAATAAATTACTTACTTACTTACTTACTTATAAGAATATGGACGTAAAGCCAACTCTTACGATGAAGCTTCAATTCTTGCACAACTATATTTTTCCGTTCTTAATCATTGTTCAGTGTTAAAGTTCGTAGCATCAAATTTATTGTACGACCGGAAGGATAGAAATTACATTAAAAAAAAAAAAAAAAAAAGCGGAAACACAGTAAGCAGTCGGGTGCGAATTCCCTCTAGGCTCAGAAATTTCGACGCCTCGCATGCAAGTTTCACCATAGTGATGGGAATTTCTCATGCGAAATCTTATCGGACCCTATGTGCACGTACCTTAAAGCACAACTCTTACTAGAAATGATCTTTTCAAGATAAAGTGGTTCGGAAATATCGTTTTCTGAAATCCGTGAAATTAGCGATTTTGTTGTTGGCGCTTGTCGACTTTTTCCAGACTTCCCGCTCTCTGGGGGCGCAAAATATTTGAAAACTGTGCGTGCAGCGATAGCCAGTGGGAAAAGTGGGAAAACCAAGCGAAAGAAAAGGAGTCCAAAACACAAGACAGATCTGTTGGCCTACCAAATGAACAAGACCAAAGGTTTCGATGGGATCCCAAAAATTTAATATTTGATCCAGACAATCGGGTCTTGTCTTCGCCAGGCTAATCATCTGAGAAAAGCAAGTTCAGATATACCTCTATAAGCCATATCTATTTTGACGATACTGATCGAAACTTTCTGCTTTACTTCTGCCAAATTTCCGGTTTTGGCCGGTTCCGGGCGAAGAAGTTGTCCAGGTAGAAAATGTGTTCTTCTTATCCCTAAATCGAACATCTAATCAACTTCCAATAAAACTGTTACTTTTAACAAACTTTCCGGTTTTGGCCGGATTCCGGGCGAACTACTTGTCCGGCGAAAAAATGGCTTTCACCATCGTGTCCAGCATGTCATCTTACCCCTAAATCGAACATCTAATCAACTTCAAATAAAACTTTTACTTTTAACAAACTTTCCGGTTTTGGCCGGATTCCGGGCGAACTAATCGTCCGGTGAGAAAATGGTTTTCACCAACGTGTTCAGCATGTCTTCTTACCCCATAATCGACTATCACATTAGCTGTTTAAAAATATTTTGTTTGCCCCTTAATTTAAACCCCCTCCCCCACCCCTAAATATAGGGCTACAAAGCCCATCTACGAACTTGACCTTACTCTTGACCCAAACAATCCTCTCACCAAATTTCATCAAAAAACCTCATTCCCTTCGAGAGTTATAGAGCGTACAGACGGACAGACAGACAACTTTTGCGATGTCATAGGTATCCCTCCACTTACGTTTTGGGATCCCAAAAACAAGATTCTGAAGCTTCCTAATCCCCTTATTTCTGCAAGAGTTGCCGCCGGACCTTGAACCTTTCGGCGTCGTTCACGCTGCGTGACTGGGAAACACGGCTCGACCGAAAAAGCGCTAAAAACTCGTAGGTGCGCAAAGAAGCAACGGCGATGGGCGGAGATTTCTAAAGTTTACAATTACATATGGAAGCTAGGGATAATATAAAAGGCAGAGTAAGTAAGATGGGTCCTTAAGGGCCATTTATTTCTTTTAAGACACACCAAATAAGATTTATACGGGGCATCATAACAAGCATGAGTAACGTTCATGCGTAACTTACCTAAGTCCAATGAACAAATTCGGATGCGATGAAATTTCGGATTTCGCATTTCAGAAATTCGCAACTTTCGCTTCCGATGCGAAAATGGGATTATGTGGGAACAATACTTAAAGCAGTGTCGGAAGCATAATCGGATGCGGATTTCGCATCGGATTTCTGTAGAAATCCAGCTTCAGGTAAATCGTAAACTCTTTTCCGAATTGACTTTTCAGTCGCTGCCGCAGTTTCTACAGACGTAACCTTTGCCACAAACGACAAGAGACGAGATGCTTTGTATTTCACGCAAGAAGCTTTGTATGTCACACTTATCTCTAATGACAGAGCTATAGATGTTCATTTGCGCAACTACTCATGTGTTCCAGTATCCCTATTTAAGGAAGAGGCTTGAGCTTGGTGCTCACAAAACGCGAATCTTTTCCACGACGAGACGCGAACAAAGTTGACTTGGAGCTCAAAGGGCGCGGCGCGAATTTTCTCCGCTAGCGACGCCACATTCGCCCAGGCAAATGCGAATCAGAGGCCTGTGGGCACCAAACTTTATGCGTCTCCGCAGTTTCTTAACAAACAAAGCTTATAGAAGAATCGAATGATTTATTTAGTTTAAAACATACCAAATAAGATTTATCAGGGACATCATAACAAGATTAAAAAAGAACCTGGTTTCAACCAAGTTCGTAAAGCCGTCAAAATACCGAGCCGAATTACTTCAAATTTTTACTTACCTATTTTCCACCGACTTACTACGATTTTTCAACCTGAAGTCAATCCAAGTCGACTCTGAAAGTGTACTTTTTTTACTGCAATGCAGGTCATATGATGTTACATACCGTGCTACACAAAAGGGGTGGAGATAAAAAGGGCAGCTTGCTTCCTTGTTAGCTTAATTGTTGAAAGTGTAGGGAGGTTAGACAGCTGAGTTTCTGTCGTTACAGCACGAGGTGGGCAAGGCTCACTCCTGGCTTCAAATGTCGATGCTCCTCATGGAAGACCGAGCTTCATGAAATGAAGCTGGTGTCGCTAGGGAGAGCTGTACAGCTTGCGTCCTGACACAAATTCAGGTAAGTAGTTCTACGCTGGTTTAAGCCACGTCAGAGAAGAGGCATTTCCAAAGCAAAATAATACTAGGGAGTAGCGCCAAGACTTGAAAAAAGTGACACACACTCGAATTCACCACTAACGATAGAGAATGTCCCTACTGAAACTCGATCAGTCGTGCACAAGCGCTGGCTCCCACAACTTCACATTGTTAACACAGCAAAAACACGCAAGTCTGTCTCGCTCTGAATGTCCTGGGGGTAGTGGGCGGCGCTACTGGTAAGGCCCATTTTTTATACATAGAAAGCATAGGTCTTGGCGCTACTCACTAGTGTTTTGCTCTGCACTGTCAGAAGTTTCTTAACAAATAGCGCATAACACTTTCAAGAATAACACCTTTTCACTTAGAAATAAAGTGTTATGACCAATTGAGTTTACACTATTTCATGCCTAGATCTCCAACAACACCTTCAATTGGTAAAAATACTAACGGGAACGTAATAAACATAACAGATAACACCCCAAAGTGTTATCTGTTGAAACCGGGCATCCTTCTGTTGTCGTTATGTAACTTGTGACAGTTTAGTATTTTTACCAACTGAAGGTGTTGTTGGAGATCTAGGCACGAAATAGTGTAAACTTAACTGGTCATAACACTTTATTTCCAAGTGAAAATGTGTTATTCTTGAAAGTGTTATGCGCGATCTGTTATGAAACTACTGACAGTGTGGGTCGTAAGAGAACCCATTTTCAACAATGTGCGGCCTGTCAATGTCGCACCGGAAGAACCGACACGGTTGCTACCTAGACTAACAAAGTAGCAACAGATTGTGTAGAATATGACTGTTCATCGTTTTGATACAACGGTTGAACTTAAAAAAGGTGATGACATACCTAAAGATTTAACTGGTCCCGCCCTCGGCCGTTACTTTTCTTCTGTATGCTTTCTTGAAAGGCCTGTTTTGTACTGGTCCATTTTCCGTCTCTTTCCCTGACGGAGTGCCTCCAGAACGCTCTACGTTCCGACCCTTCACATCGGCACGCTTAGCCATGTTAGCACTGTCTCTAAGCGGAGCAGATGCGCAACCTCTCCCAGCGGAGGTCGGGAGGTCAGGCCAATCCTCTTTCTGCCGTCCTTTTCCTTCTTCTTTCTCTCGCCTTCCGCTCGGCACATATTTTCTCCAGTTCACAGCCTGAGCCCCCTGAGAAGCCTCCGATTCTGAGCGGCGATTCCTCCCTCTTGGCTGGTACTTATGGCCCTTCTCCACCTCATTACTTGGAATTTCCGCTTTTCTTTCAAAACCACTTCTCGTTCCGGGGTTCTCTCGTTTATTGTTTTCACTTTCTTTCCGATCTGTACGCTTCCCAACGTTGGGTCTGGAGTTGTTCTGCCTGTTCGTGAGTCGTGGACATTCAGTTTTCCGGTGACGGACACTACCGCACTTGAAACAACCAGGTCGGTCGTTAGGGAGAGCCCTCTTTATCAGAAAACGTCGATGCCAGAAATATTCCTAAGAATGGAATTTAAAATAACTCTTACATTCTGCAATTGTCACACGAGGGGCTTCTTTAAAGTGGAGCTAAAAGCCTGCACTCGTTCACCATTTAAATTTTCAGTACCAGCGCCATCAACAACCAGTCCAGTTCAGTTTTCTGTTCATCCACTCCTTCCCATTTCCAAACTTAAACAACATGTTATTCCACAAAACGGTGAAAACCCAAAAACGGAAAACCGACTATACAGCGGCCGCAAGGGTGAACTGTTCATAAATGAACACTCCGCTAAAAATGCTTACGTCAATATTAGGGTCGTCATCATACAACTAATACACGACAAACTTGAGAAATTAGCAATCCTGTCTCTTTCAAAACTATAATCCATTCAAAGACTTTGAACCGATGGTCTTCCAGAACAGACAAATTAGCTGCTGGAACGTCCTTCCAAGTGAAGCCGCAATGAGTGACTCTTTCAACGCTTATGACAATCTATACGCCGAAAGCATAAGTAAACTGGTTTCAGACGATCTTTACCGAGTCCCATAGTATTTATGCTGGTTTTACTATTATATTTTCAGAATATTTCCAGACGTGAGTCTATATGCGCCAAACGCGGGATGGCTTCGGCCGAATCGAGGTTAAAGCACCGAGTTGATCAGGAGACCTTATGTCAATTGTGAAGGAAAGAGCCCAGAGATGTGCCTTACCTGCCAGGACCTACAATCAGTTGGGAGTGTGCTGCTGGGGATTCCGAAGTGCTCACGGCACTCGATAAATACAGACTTGATGTGTGTCGCCATCTTGAGAGTAAGACCAGCTCCTAAGTTGTGTGCAAGGTTGAACGGATCTTCGATGCAGATTTCCCTGTCAGCCCAGTTCTTGTCCAGCTTCGGAAGAGGTGCCAACTGCCGCATCGACACGACGTAATTCGTCCAATCGAAAAAATCGCCGTAATAGCACAAGAAGTTAAGCCAGTGGACCGACAAAGGCTCTTTGTTTCTTCGGTAGCCGGGCCATACTGCCTCCTGAAATAACAAAGAAGCTTATGGCTGTCCGCATGACAAAGAACGGTTAAAGTTACGCTAAAAAGTACAAATTCTATCACGGTGTCAACGTTCACCCTTCGGTGATGAGCAAGAATGTGCTGTAAATTTACCGCTTATCCGATGTTTCACTACACCTGTAATGTATACCAAGACTATCTAACTCAAGAGCGAGAATGGTGTGACACAGACTCCCCACTCGTACACAGTCGGATTACCAATGGGCAAAAGATTTTCGACTGTCATTAGGGACTGCGAAGGCACGCAACTGCAACGACTTCTTAGCAATTTCTTCTACCTCAGTAGTTTCTTTTGGTCGCTAGTCGCGGAAGTGAGATGCTAGCAGTTAGCGTCACACGACAGTGTGTGCGAACAAACGTCAAACCCTATTGGGATTGAAGATGGAAGCAATATCGGAGGATAGGGAATATGCTCCCATAACAAACGATGATCATCCATTAGGCTCTTCCCACTAACGAAGGATGACCGAAAACGGTCGGCCATTAGTTAATGGGGCTCTTTCCACTACTATTAGATGAAGACGTGTTCTATATCGAATATTCGAATTCAAGGGAAAAAAGCAGATTCCTCAAAGACTCACGGGAATGTCACGTACTCTTGAGCCTGTTAAGCCGCGTCCCAACAAATCGTTACGTTACGGTTTTTCTATTCAACTTTGAAACCAATATCAAATAGCGAATACAATTCTACTTCAAACAAAGCAATTCCCCTTATCCGTCTTGATTTGTTTGCTTTGTCACGGCCGACCGTATAATTCAATTCACTTTGTTCATTATAGGCAAAACATTCGACACTCAAATTAGGAGCATGTCAAACAAAAGATGCAGGCTGACGAACCTGAACGAACGTCGCGACACGAACCCCACAGTTCCCGTCCTAGATATAACGGATACGTCAGCTGAGTTTTAGATAAAACGGATACGTCAGCATTATTTTATTAGAGCTATATTTCAGCCCTTCTTCGCAAGGGTCCCCTTCAGGGTCAAGCCGCCCAAGCCGGAAAATGAACTTATGGAAAAACAAACTAAAGATTTTAGCTTAGCCTTAAGTATCTGATTTACTGAATTCGTTTGTGAGAGCTGCTTGGAGTCAAAGTTGGTGCTGTGATTTCATTTTGGACACGGCTGCTGTTTTTTGCTGCTCGACTGGGTCGTTGATAGGGTTGAGATCTTTCCACATTTGGGTTGACTTTGGTTTTGTTGTAAAGGAGAGCTTGGGGTCCGAATTCAACAAACTGAAGAAGAGGACCCTTGCCAAGAAGCGCCGAAATATTGTTCTAATAAAATGCAGCTGACGTATCCGTTTTGCACTCACAAAGCAAACATGTGTTATCTATTTTCAATCTTCTGACAGTGTAGGGCTGCGGAAAAATGTGACACGATTTTCTGACGCTGTCTGTGAGCCAGGGTTGTGGCACTGACAGAAAGTCCAAAGAAGTTCGGAAATAATTCTTACCCACGGTATCCCAGGTGAAGCCTCGAAAAACCACGTATTCCAACCGTCAACAATACGCTCGGGGGTCTTCAGATCCTTGTCATACAGCTCTTGCAGATTTGGTATCAAGGGAGGGTTGCATCGTTGCGCGTAGTTTAGCACAAGTAGGATATATGCGTAGGAGGATAGACTCCCCTTGGATGCATCCCCGATCTCGCAAGTCTTGGCCAAATGTTTTGCCAAGTATCCCAGGTTCTACAAAAGATAAAATTTTTAGTTTCCACATGCAGAGGAAGATAAATTATCTCAAGCTAAACAATAGTAAAAAAAAAAGATGCATGTCTCCTGCACACAGAGACAAAATTCTAGGAATTAAGTTCTCTGGAAGTTACAAGCTAGTAAGAGAAAAATTATGACAGAAGAAGCGGCTCTAAGAAAATACGCTCTGAAAGAGTTTTGGTTTGTATCAGCAACTAACATGAACCAACAGCAAATTATTGTAATTCAGAACGTATATATTTTAAGTTGGGATTAGGGTGCGCATAATTAAAGCGAATGCGCACCCTAATCCCAAGTGCGCATAACTAAGGTGAGCCTTAAGGGCCAGCGTATCGAAGTGGCCAAAGAGTAAATTTAATCGGTTATTGCGTGGAGTCGAAAGGTTTGATAAAGGAGGTATTTGGTCGTGATGTCTGGAAGGAAAGGGATTTGGTTTCAAGTAAGGCAAGCAAGCTTTCCGGTGACTCCCGAAGACTGGGTCGATTCCTGAAGGTAGCTATGTCCATCGAGAATTATTTCTGTAGATGATAATTTTTTTTTAGTTCCTTTTTTTTCTGTTGTGTTTTCCTCGCCACGTCCCATGGGTTTTACTGGGGATAAATTCACCAATTCACAGGCAACATGAACAAGTGTCCGTTGTTAAGATGCGGATGAACCGCAAAGTTCCAGCGAGAGCTAGGGTCATTTTTAGCCCAACTGCAGTAAAGATAGAATAATAAGGGGGGGGGGAGCCATCCATTTTACAGGAGGTAACGAATTGCAAAAGAAAGTATCCTATTCCGAAGGAATAGCGTCTATAGTGTCCTTCTTGAAACTATTACAATACTGTGCGGCAGAGACTACGAAGTCAAACATATCCCTACTGCAAGTCCAAGTGGAAACGCAGACGCTGGCAAACGCTTGTCGACCTACCTCTCGGACTTGCACGATGGGACAAAAACTGGGGACTACACCGAACGTAGAGATCCAGCCTTCTGTATACACTTGTGGTCTCTCCAGAGCTTAATGCATTAATGTATGGGGAAATGTAGAATGAATGATATAGTGAAATGTGAATTTAGATATTAATGTATTGTGAACGCATCTTCTGACCCATCCTTAGTGTTCGATGCATGATCTGTGTCCTTCTTTTCGCAGCCGTACTAACCTCTTTTCCTCTAATATACATAGAACATAGTGCAAAAAATAGGCCATTGGCCTCTAAACTGAACGCCTAAAACACTTTTCGTTATTAATTTTTTCAGCGCACAGGTTGTCTAGGGAATCCTTGAAGGCGCTGATGGAGTCAGATGGACTTCAGATGCAAGGGGGTTCCAACTATTCACCACTCATGTTTCTGAAAGAACAGCTACCAGTGTCTTTAGCAAATCGCCAGCCAAAATCAGCTCTTACCGATTTGAAAGTGAAATAAGCGAATAAATACCTGAACACGCTCATCAATTGTTGCATACGTGTAAAGCAGTCTCGTATTCATCAGTCCGAGAGTGTTGTATATGGAAATATCCACCTCTACTCTATACGGCTGGTAGAAAGCTTTCACTATCGGTACTTTCGCAGTCAATATCGCCGTGACTTGTTGGAATTTTGAATTATTTCTAAGAAACGAAGTAAGCTGCTTGACTCTTCCAACGCAGTCAACCCCCTCTCCAGTTGGATGGTCCGTGAAAATCAAACAAAGGTCCAGGTCAGAGCCGGAAAATCCGAAACCATTGCTGCAGGATCCAAAAGGATGAATAACCGCCGTAGAAAATCGCCGCTGAACATAGCTTTGAATCTCAGCGATTGCAGATCTTCTGTTGTTGAGGTCGTGCGGTGATGGTTTCAATCGATCTGTGAACAAGGAAGAGATGAACTGAACGTAATCGACTCAAAAAGAGACCAAACAGGTCCAAGGCCCCCATAACGGTCACGTAAAACTACAGGACCCGCCATATCTTATACTTTACTGTTTCACTCTGCCTTCCTAATAGTTACATCAGCTTTCATATCCCAGATTCCGAATTTCTTACGTTATTTTATTCACCCTAACGGAACTCCTCTGATCTTCTGATTGCTCCTGAGGAGCTCATTGGCCAGAAATGCCGGTTTTGCAAATTTGTCCGTGTTTCTCGTCGAAGCGAGGGAAATAAGGGCTCGAAACATCCGGGACGGGTTTGTAATCTGTCGAGAAACCAAGCAGAGTTTCAAGGAAGTCCAAAATTTCAAAACAGTGGAACATAAACTGTGTCTATTGTGAGTTGTCCTTTAATGGATTAAAGGAACTGTGCAGATTAAAGGTAATGCAATATTTGTACCACAGATTTTCTTCGCTAATTGCTTTGCTACATAATTTCAACAAAATTTCACATTCCTACGACGTCTTCACCCGTCCTAACGAAATTCTCCGATTTTTCATGATGGACTTTTTAAGAAACCCTTTGGTATCCTTCCGCAAACGTATCTTCACAGCGATACGCGAGAAACCGATTTGTCTCAAATTTAACGCTACGGCGAAAGGTCAAAATCGTTGTATTAATTTTTGTTGTTCCAGAATGGTTTTACTATTTCTAATTCTTCTTTTCTATTTCTAAGGCTGTCCCGTCGCCGAATTTTTAGGACAATACTACATTCTTCAATAAGCCTGCTCACTCGTCACCTCTGAGATATCTCTCAACTAGTCATTGGGTTGTGTTCTCGATTCCTAAACGAAATCCCTAAACAGCCTTGCATACTGTGTCCTGGAGCGCTGGAGCTTCACAGACATTTTGCAGAGCACATAACTTGGCGCATTACTGCACGACCGGTGGAAGAATTAAAATGGAATTTGTTGCTTATCATCAAGCTGTGGTTTTAGCTCTTCTTGTGAGGCAGGCAAGATCTGGCGAGACACATCATTTACACAAAGAGCGTGTTCCACCCTTCTGACAATAGTAACTAGTAATTACTATTTCCGTTCCAACCTCACGAAAAGCTACTCCGCTGACCGTTCCAACCTTCTCGAAATAGTAACTAATAGTAACTATTTGCTTACCATGCTCGGGGCGTAGTGAACGTGGTACCTACTGATCTCTGTAACGTGATTGGCATTTTACCGAAAATTTAAAAATGCGTTCCAGCCTTGACGCCGAGAAGCCAAGATTCGTGACGTCATGCGTAGTAACCACGGTAAGTAGGGTGGAACACGCTCAAAGTCGTCAGTGGGATTTAAGCCAGGAATTTGCTGTATGAGCTAGTAGTTCTCGCTGTATCTAGATGCCTGACACTTACGGAAACATGTCTGGATTTATTCATAGCATTAGCCTTTCGATGTCTTCGTGTTGGTTCTCATGGCACTCGGATATGAAGAAAAAAGTTCGCAGTCGGATCCACAAAACAAGGGGAAATTCTGTACCATGAACATAGATTTTGCACTTACTGCATTCTTTGTATAGGGAATCCTCCAAGTTTTTGAAGTGGTCATGTGTGAGAGCTGGCAAAGGTTTCACTGGCGGTAGGACAACATCTGGACAGGTAACAGCATTGTGACCGTTGTTCTTGCAGAACGAACATAGCTTCAGCTGCTTCTGTAAAATGGCGTGGAGTGTAAGTTGGATATAAAGGGTGAACGATTGGGGACACGCCTTCGCCTTATCTGGCAGAGGTAAATAGGTAAGTCAGCTAAGATATGCTCCAGTGATATTTCGGTCTAGACTTAATCGTAACGGAATTTCATACAAGCGTGACGTCACACCCATTTTATCTATTTTACCTCAGAAAACGAAAAATTGTAGTTTCTTCCTATCGGTGAATCTATATTTGAATGTATATATATAGAGCCGAACAGCCAGCGAGGCGCCGGTCGCGTTTACATTTATGAAACGGCCTGGGGACAATCAAATGCTATGTTTGGGCCACAATCACGGACGTCACTAAATACGTCATGGCTGTATGGAATTCCGTTACGATTTAGTCGACACCGATATTTCGGCCCTTCTTGGTGAGGTTCTTGTCAGGCTGTAAACAGTCGTAGTTAGAAGAAACGAAAGTGAAATCTTCGCGTTGCGAAAGATACGGAGCACACGAAGCAGCGCTCATTGGTTAGACAATGGTCAAAAAGACCTGTAACAGCTGCTCAAACGTGAGGTTTATTTTTCCTAGGCCAATCATGTGCTTTTGCTGAGCAGCCGGCTTGCTTCAAGCAGCCATTCGGTCGCGAGAAAATATCAGCGACCTGAAACATTTTTCAGGTCATCACCGGAAATCCAGTTTCTGTTGAATATCCCCTTAAAGGACACCTGAACAGTGAAACCATACTTGAACACACCATGTAGAATGCATTTACACACATGACCACGGAGAGCATTCTTCTCCTGAGCCTGACGTTTTCAAAATAGGGATGTTTGTTTCTGGAGGTTTGCACATGCAGACTCCAAGACAAAAAGCGCGATTCATTCAAATCTTGTACGGCGCTGGCCGGATCATATTGGAATGTCTTCTAGATATACGTTTGGGCTTAACTGGTTAAAAAATATTCCAGAAGAAGGGTTGATTGGAGACATTTGTTCATTTCTATAATTGTTCGGTACCGAAATAAGGACAGATGCAAAATGAAGCAAAAATCATAGCTTGGAAACACTATTTCGTATTTGGATTGGGTTTTCTGCAGGCAATGTTAAAGGAAGTCATACAGATAGGGATGATACTTGGTACTCTTCATTCAGGTGTCCTTTAAGGCTTCGATAGACAGTTTATCGAGAAAAACACTTTTTTTGCAGCTCGTTGAAGGTGGAGATGCAAAGGCAAAGGAAGTTTGTCTTTCAATAAGCCATTCCCGGCGGTTTCTTTCCCACAGGTACACTGTGAGAAGTTTCATAACAGGTAACACAAGGATGCGCGGTTTCAACAGATAGCACTTAGGATGTTGGCTGTTAAAACGTTACGCATACAAGAGGTGAAACACCGCCGAAAAAATATCTGATGAACTTTTTGTTTTTTTGACATCACGATATCGGAAAAGTCAGCAGATGCTTTTTCGGCTCTTCCCGGCAATGCTTGTTATCATAACGTTCGCAAAATCATAACAGATATTATGTGTTATCTGCTGAAATCGCGCATCCTTATGTTGTCTGTTATGGAACTTCTGGCAGTTTAGCTATGCCGCGAGGCACCTGAGCGAGTCCTTATTGGTGATTAGTCGCTTGGGCGAGCGTGTCATTTCAGCCATGAATGCCCCTAGCAATGTCACCACAAAGAAAGGGATGGAACTGAATAACCCCACTCCCTATTATAGAAAAAAAAAAGAATAATACAACGAGTGAACACCCCGACCCCCTCTAAAAAATATCCCAAGGGAGTAATGACACTCACTTTGCCATCAGTCAGTATTGCTCGTTGGAAGCAATACTCCATATCGTCCGGACTCAGCTTCTCTGTCTCTCGTACAGCCTGTTCAACCGACATTCGCACGATCCCATCCAAGTTTGTCGTCATGCTGCCATCTACGTCTGCCATCGTGTTACCCTCTAAGTTTTCTTCTGGTAATTCACTGTCAGGTAGTTCAATGTCACTTTCTTCAACAGAGACTGACGAATCCTCGCCTCCACTATCGTGAATTACTATTTTTTCATACGTAGCCGTCTCCACTCGAACCATGTTACCATTGCTTCTCAAGTCCACCGCGCTCACTTCTTCGAAGGTTACCTCAAGCTCATCGTCTTCGTCTTCAGCCACAACTAAGCCTTCGCTACTCGCAACGCTGTCATACCGATTTCGCGATGGTTCCGATTCCGAACTCACGGATTTCCTCGAGGTCGCGCTCTCCGAGACCTTCCGATCTTTCTCTTCTGACGGTTTATTTTCTTTCTCGCAAGACTGGGAGTCGGACCTTTTCCGAAGTACAACGTCTTCACCATCGGTTATTTTCCGGAGTCTCTGCATCGGTTGCGGACGAACAGACGGATGAAGAACGTGGAATAAGGGTCCGCTTTTAAGCTGAGGGATGCAAAAATAGTAAGCACTGGCCCGGACTGAATCCACTAGTCTGTCGAAAGCCGCAGCGCCAGGGACATCACGGCAAAGGTTGATCTTGGTGTCTCCAGGACCTATAACATGGAAGGATAAAAAAAAACAGGTATTTATTATAATCTAAGTACCCTGAAACTGTAAACTGCTGGATCTCCCGAGATTCTATCATACGGGACTCTTGCAAGACACAGAAAATGCCAGACAAGCAACTGTTTTTTTATGCGAAAGAGCAAATCTCTAGGCAAGGTGTAAAGACTTTTCCCTTCCCAGATTTCACTTTTTTCGCCCACAAATCCAGCCTTGCAAATGGTTACTCAGTAGCAACGGACCAAAAAACTGAACACTGCTTACGATTTGCCGTGATTTTTGACACTGACAGAAACTCAAAATGACAAAAAACAAGGTTATGAGGTCTATATCCCGTGCGTCGGAGACTATCTGGATGATAGAACACGACTTCCGAATAATGAGCATCCAGAGAGTTTCCTAGTCCGTTAATTATGTCTCTGGCAATGGTAATGCTAACAGTTGAAGTTGCAAAAAACGCGGTGACAATTAGGCTGCCGAAGTTCTGAGCTCTCGCTGTCCAAGAATTCGTTACTAAAATACCAAATGTTCTTTAGTAATTACGGTTGAAACGTGACTTACTTTCAATGGCTAGCCGTTTGACGCCCCATCCTTTCTGATCCCTCGAAGGTGTGGCATACTGATTAATACAGAAAACTGATTTCTCAAATTTGAAGTGCATGAACTCCACCCAGAGGGACCACCACAGTTCGCCTGCAGTCCTCTTCGCCATCGGTTCCCATTTTTCTGCAAAGGGGAGAGGAGAAAGTTGATATAACGTGAACACTTTATAAGAAAATGTATTTCTACCGAAGACAACAGATTTTTCGCTGGTGAGCAGGACATCCCCGCCCCCACAACAAAAGGATCCTAAGGGTACCCCGCATGCGTAACCTTTAAAAATGCGGATTTTTATTTCGCTTCGTTTAGTTAATTATCACGTGGGAACGATGCACAGGGCCTGCGTGAAAATTCAATAGAAAACAGTTCACATTTTGCTATAACCTGCTCTTATACCTAGCTATTCCTATACCTGTTAACTACTTCCAAATAACGAGAAAAAAGGTAGTTACGACTGAATTACTGAATGCAAAAAGAAACACGAGGTAACGATCAAAGAACTAAGAAAATATACACGATAGACGACTAGCATCGCGCTATACAGGGGAATACGCTTGACGACTAACTCTCCTTGCCGATGCAAATTCGCCGGCTGCTTAGCGGAAGAGCCGGAAGCGGCACCACGGCTGTGCCCAACGATCCCTTTGACACAGGATTTGAGTTACTGAGTTTCAGTCGTTAGTGAGACATTTTCTCGTTCTTCCTGAGGATCACTGGCGTGTTTTTGACTCAATCATACAGAGTATTCTCCTCACTGAGTGACTGTATTTAACGACAGAGACGTCTGCGAACGAAGCTACGACGCTGTATCTTTCACCGATCTGACAGTTTCAATCTCGGTTCCTATGCTATGGCGGTTGGCATAAAAAACATTTCACAGAATGGATAGGGGCATGACGACAGTGAACGCTTATTCTGATTTAATAACAAAGGCGCGGAAAGACCGATAATGTGTGGTATGATCAGCGCATTAAATATTCTCGCTCAATTATTTTGCTTTGTTCTGTGGTAAATGTTATTTCTGTTGTAATACTTTTCGGCTAAATAAACATTATAATAACTCTTTGTGGAACAGTACGCCGTAGAATTAGTAGCAAATTAGTCAACCAACAGTTCAGTCGCCTGGACTGTTAAACTAACCCGGTACGAAAGATCGGCATCTATTATGAAACGCTCACTGTTGCAGACACAGAAAACGAGCTTACACAAATATTTGAAAGGGGCGAAATCTGGGATCTGCAGGATACTAGAGAGAAAAGAAGGGCTATCGGGAGCCTAGATTACAAGAAGCAAACAGTTTTAAAGCCGTGATTGCTTAAAGGCAGACTGCATATTATTACGATCAGGCGCGTCCCATCTTAACAGTGTAGTATAACACCGGCGTTGACGCACTGCATCAATGCGGCTATACTGAACATAACTAAAAATTTGTTGAAAAAAAATACCTGCTTGTTCTGTACTTCTCATGGTAGCAAGAACGGGAACGGCTCCCAATTTCTGAAGAATGTCAATTGCCATGACACAAAACATGTACCCGTGCAGCATGCCATCATCTTTCCGGTCCAATCCACAAACCTAAAGGAAAGAATAGGCTACTGACTTCTTCTTGTTTTCTTATGTTTCTCTTGTGTAACGGAGGTAAGTCTAAGCAAAACTTCACGGTAAGAGAGGAGAATGCCTGCATCACCCAGATCCCAGTCAACGCACAATCGACGCGGTGGAGCTGATTCCCAAGTAGCCCCAAAACTGCAGGATATCCAACAAAATTGGCCGTCGGAAAGCCGTATACACTGTAAAAAGTTTCTCCGAGTAGGGATCAAAGTTAACTGCAGTATTTGCAACTGGGATTAATCTTGTCTCTACTGAGATAGGATTAACCCGAATTAGAGAAAAGGTTATTTCAGTAGAGACAGGATTAATCTCAGTAGCAGGTAGTGCAACATTTTTTTTACAGTGTATATATATATATATATATATTTGAAGAATCCACGTTTCCAACCAATAGCAAACGCAAGAGTCACATAATACAAGCTCTAACTTGTCAGACGTTTGACAAAACTTGGCACAAGGATGCGCATCATTGTAAAGATACGCTATATGCTATCCCCAACATCACCTGAAAACTTTTCTTTTCAGGATCTACTGCACTCAGCTTTACTGTGTGGCTATTGTGACTAACACTATAGGGTTCAGCGCGAAAGTAGCTTTCGCGTCCTATTAACTCTTCGCGTCTATTAACTCTATTCGTTGGCTGCATCAGTTGCATGGGTTCAAGTGGAACTGCAGTGAGTAGTCAATGTTCATTGGTGACGGCCGTCCCTCTTTTCCAGAAATTAGGCGCTTTTCTGCTCTTTCTCTGTATATAGAAGCGCACTTCTCGAGTCTCAGAGCCTATTGCTGGCTGTCGTGGCTGGGCCGCACGTGAGGCTGACGCTGCCAATTTGGTTGTCGTGGGGGAAGTTGCTATTTTGCAATTTTTCCCCTGTTTGACTATGGTCGTGTTTTTGAGTGTGCTGTATATATTTTTATTTTTTTTTAGTTTATATGGCCCTTGCTGGCCGTCGATTGAGTTAAATAAATAAATAATTAACACTTAAGCCATATTTGATAGAGCTGGTCCTCATCAGGAGCTAGAAAAATTAACCTGCAATCAAAATTTCGTCTAGCTCAAGCCCGACGAGGACCATAGCCAAGACGGGACGAAATATCGCTTGAACAAATCTCAGCTCACTTATCCGTTTAACGCCATCAATTCTGATTCGCAGCCAGCTTGGGCTGATGGAGTACTTATACTTAAATCCGTTTTGAGTGTGATATTTTACGAAAATATAAGACTAAAAACAGATCTCAGCGTAACTATTATAGGCATCCTTCATACAATTTTACAAAAGAAATGAGCACCCGTATGTTCAATGCTATCATAATGCTAACGGTGTATATAGTTCTGCCAACCAAATGTATCGTCGTCAAAACCAGGCTTTTGTCATAAAACCTGGCCTTGAATGATTTCTGACTTTGTAGTTCGGGTATGCTACAAGCAGGTCTGCAATTTTGATAATTTAGACCTAGTTTAAAATTCAGAACCTTTTCACTTACATTGGCCCAGTAGCGAAAACAGCAAAGGACCTTCCAGGCTTCAGGGCATTTCCTTTGCATGAAGTCCGAGTACTCCTTCAAAACCGACGTCGTTCCGTGCGCGGATTCGGCGTATACTGTCACCGTCACTTTCAAAGCGGTTGGTGCGTCGACGAAATGGATAACGCCAGTGGGTACCAGCCGTAAGCTTTCCACGAATGAAACTGCCGACAAGATGGTCTTCACATGACTTATTTCCTGAAAGCAGCTTCGGTCCTCCCCCACAAGCAACGCCAAATTTACATCTCCATTTTCCAAGCAAATCCTATGCTCTAACGATCCAGTCAAAATGAGGGACTTCCCTGCAGGAGGAAAAAAATAAGGAAAAGAAACGGAACATTTTAGGTAAATAAACTACGTGCCCAACTAAAGGTTATGTACAGGTATACTCAACGTTTGAAAACATGATAGTCTTAACCAGCGTCTGAACGTCTAGCGCAAGATGCAACTTCATTTCCTCTGTTGTCTCATGTGATTTTCTGTCATCCTGGTTAAAGGAACAGAAAACTTGACTCAAACTTGACTCGGGGAGCTAGCTAACATATCAAGAATGTACCCTGAGTCGATATTGAGAGTAAGAAAAATTCTCGTCACGACCATTGCAGTTTCCGGGCAGTTTCCGAGAATTCGACTTTTGAGTTAGTAGAAAAAAAAAGCAAAAGGTTTGTGTGCCGCGACTAGGAATCGAACCCAGGGCGTCTTGTCGGGGAGGTCGTTTGTCTGTAGTCTACACGTAAAAGGGCGAACTTTTACAGTACATAAGTGCATAATTACAGTGCATAAGGGTCAAGGGCCTGCCAGCTAGCTTTGGGAACATTAAGGAGGGGGTTCGAGACGGTTCGAGATAACAAAGAAGGGGGGGCCTGTCGGCAATAAGACCCTGTATATTTATCTAAGCCCCCCCGGGCGATTCGATGGCCGAAAGTTGCGTAGTCAAGTTTACTGTTTCTTTAAAGGTCTGGTTTTCGGACGACCAGGCCAGAGCACGGGGCTGGCTTTCTGATTGGTCCGTGTACCACTCGCTATTTCCTATTAACGACTGAGCAGACCGACAACGCCATGAGGAACAACCGGTTAAAAAGATGGATAACGGAACAACGGAAGGGTCAGTTCTACTTTATTAGCAGGACCCTAGCACGGTTTTCTGCCCGATGAAGTCAATGAATGAAAGTCAAACATGTAATACAGTTTAGGAACCTCATCTGTCGAACTTGAAAGTGAACAGAGAGAGTCTAATCGTGCAACGGAGAGTATGTTAAAGCATGAATGAAAAGATAAATTGTGCTTTCCCTTTTCTGAAGTTTCCTCTCCGAAACCTCTTCTTAACTTATCAGTGAAAAAATCGATAAAATAAAGCCAGGACCGTTTATTCCGATTGGCAAGGGAGAAAATACCACGAGATATGAATGGGTCGAGAAACCACTTTTCTTTGCAAAGACATGGACTACTCGCTGCGCTGATGTGACACAAAGGTGAAAACCAGCGTAAAGGTGGTTTTAAGGTGATAGTTTGCGTTCCTCTTACCTGTTTCTGTCAAAATTGTGTTGTACTTTCCAAGAACCTGCAGACCGAGTTGGAACTTCTCCGGTGAGGTTTCGACTGCTTCAAAAGTCTCACGAATCAGCTGGTCAAGCTTCGTCGTGTGAGGTCCCGACTTCATGATATTCGGAAGCAGCCTCAATGTTTCATTACGTCCAATACGCTACACAAAAAGAGTTAGGTCACTGATAGCTGCTTCGGTAGGGAGGAAGTCGAAGAACTGAACGTAAATGAATCTGATTCCTAAACCATGGGCACATAACTTTGGGAACGTTTAACACATGTTTGCTCATTCTTGTGCCAAATCTTATGAGAATATATCTGTTATAACCCTACTGAACGTTATCTTCTCGCTCAACATAACATTAGAAAGGGTCGTAACAGAAAATTGTAAAACACTTAAAAGGGTCATAACAGAAATATCTTCGGCACATCAGTGTCAATCTCTCTCCTCGGAGCTTTGATGGCACATAGTTTTATTTTGACAATTCTGGCGTGGGGTACAAGATTTAAGAAGGTAGATTTTGGGAAGAAACGTTTTGGTGACCTTCGTCGGCTTCGGAGGTTCCTCAAGCAGTCTATGGAGTATCGAGAGCGGTTTTAGGGTAAGGGTTTTCTTTTTGGTGTCAATATTGAGTTCATGAGTGTTACTTTTTATTTTATCACAGCTGAGCCCGAGGCAAAACATTTGTTCAACGGTGATCGAGTAGCGACCTAAACAGCTTCTTCCGTCGAGTGATCGAGCTCAATAAATTCCCAAGAAGGTGGCATCATCCACTGATGTAGATGGAATCGCCCGTCGAGCTCAACAACAGCCATTCACTTGAAAACGTCCCCTTGGTCCCCTGGTCTTACCCGCCAGATTTCCCATACTTTCATCGCAAAGTTAGCAAATCTTTCCCGAACATAACTGGCCGGAGCTCAATCAAACCTCATGACTTTATTTTAGTCTTTTAATGTAATAATTCTTTATGTAATTAGTATTTTTTAATGTAAATTATTATAAGCTAATAAATTAAATTAATCATAACTAAATAAAATTAATCATAATTAAATTAAATTAATAAATAAATTAAATTAGTAGGATTTATAAATTAATGTAATTTATTTAATGTAAAAAAACAAATGAGAAAGTTCTTTGCAAAAAGTTTCGTACCAAAGTTCATTTTTAGATAGTCCGCGAAAAGTGTCTTGGAACTTACCAATTTCGTCTTTCTGTGTTGCTCACTGCGAATATGATTTTGGACCTCAGCTTCGTCGTCGACAATCTCTTCCTGACACAAAACACACTTCCAGCACGGCTTTCTTGTCCGCTAAAAGTTTAAATGTTGTTTCAGGCCAAGCTAACCAATAATAATTGTTTACAGTAGCTTCAGAAGAAAATCTCATCGTTTTTAGTGGAGTATTGCGAGCGCTGTAGGAGCTTTCGGCTTTCGGTTTCCGGTTTTCACCATATTTTGTGGAGCTCATAACTCGTGAACCATGCAAGTATCAAGTTCAAACTTGGTACACTTGTGGATATTGGGGTCTAGTTGTGCCTTTTGGGGTTCCCACCCCCCACACCCAACCGGTTCAGGGGCAAATGGGCCTAGTTTGCCCATGGGTAAAGTTTTTTACCAGTGACTGGAATCATACTCTATATTGGTATAGCCGTGGATATTTAGGTCTAGATATACAATTTGATTGGTTCCGACCCCCCCCCCACCCTCTCCTGTTCATGGGCAGCCGGGCCCAGATTTCCCATGAGTTAAGTTCGTCTATGACACGTCTCAAGTTCAACTCTTGTATACTTGTGGATATATATGTACAGATGCGGAATTTGTTGGAACAGCAACAAATAAGACCACGCGGCGTACTTTTCTCTTCAATGATGAGTTGGAAACTGGACGGTTTTGTCATATGACCGATGACATGCCGATCTTAATCAAGTTGTGACAAGGAGGGTATCCAGCAATAAAACGATTTGGTTTTACTGTGGAGTTTTCCTTGTGAACACTATTGCAAGCGCTGTAGCAGCTTTCGTCTTTCGGTTTTCGGTATTCACCGTATTTTGTGGAGCTCATAACTCGTGAACCAGTGCAAGTATCAAATTCAAACTTGGTACACTTGTGGGCATTGGGGTCTAGTTGTCCCACCCCCCACACTCACCCGGTTCAGGGGCAAATGGGCCCAGATTGCCCAGTGAATAATGTTCATAACTTGACCAGACCTGGACATAGGACGATGAAATTCCTTGTACTTGTAGATACTAGGGCTGGGAAATTACTTACAAAGTTCCACCTCCCCCACCCACCCCGTTCATGGGCAACTCGGCCCAGATTGCCCACGAGTAAAGTTCGTTACCCGTGACAGGAATCAACAGGTATCAAGTTGAAACTTGATAGGTTTGTGAGCAATGGAGTCTCTTTTTGCTTTTTGCGGGTCCCAAACCCCACCCCAACTTAGTTCAGGGGCAATTGGGCCCAGATTGCCCATTTTTAATGTTTTTAACTTGACAGTAACTGTCGATAGGGAGATGAAATTCCTTTGTGCTATTGGATCATAGGGTTTGGAATACATATATGGAGTTGAACCACCCCCAACCTCCCCGTTGATGGGCAAGTGGGCCCAGTTTGCCCATGTGGCCATGAGTAAAGTTTTTGAAACGTGACTGGAATCAAACTCCAAGTTGGTATAGTCGAGGATATTTAGGTCTAGATGCAATTTTGTGGGTCCCGTGACCCCCCCCCCCCCCACCCTCCTGTTCATGGGTAACTGGGCCCACATTTCCGCTGAGTTAAATTCGTCTATGGCATGTCTCAAGTTCAACTCAACGTGTGAATATATATGTATAGATGCGGACTTGGGTGCAACAGCAACAAATAAGACCACGCGGCGTACTTTAATGATCAGTTGGGAACTTCGTCATATCATCGTTGATATGCCGACCTTAATGAAATTGTGACAGGGGGGTATCGGCAATAAAACGATTTGGTTTAATTACACTTGTTATTGCCTTGCTAATGGAAAAGAGGGTTAAAGTGTCGGATTGGTTAGCAAGATCTTCTTTGGATTTGTAATGCGGTTTGTTTAAGCTTTTAAACTGGGAAGATTTCAAATTAGGTTATGTCAATATTTTTTGGTTAGCGGGGATGTCAAATGTCTTGGTTCTAACGCTGTTTGTATATAAGATGTGATTAACATTTTACTTTCACACTTCACGTCTGAGCGCTTGCGCACTTGTTAATTATTATGTTTCGATTAAGCACAAGCGTACAAGCCCAGAACAAGCCCATTAATTAAGCCGCAAACCCCGAGTGTACAAATGCATTATGCAACTATAAAGGATACAAGAATATGTACCGACATCATCAGGGGCGTCGCAAGTGCATTTTCGGTGGGGGGGGGGGGGTGCAGGGTCGAAATTTTACCGACTCTCAAAATTATTACCGAATCCCAGAAACTGAAAATTCGAGCTTTAAATTATGGAACAGAAAGGATTACGTAGGAAGAGTAACATTGAAGGGCAGCATGAAAGACGATAAGCCAACTAGCGGCATTTTGGCGAAGGCCACTTGGAGAATATATTGCCAGGCACGATTGCAGTAATAGGTTGTATCCATTATACCCAAGAGAACAATAAAATCGAGCACCGCAGGCAAATTTTAAAAATCCATTTTTTTTCCTGGAGGCTAATTCTATCATTTACCGTGGATTAAATACCGATGCTCTAAGAAGTTCCAGAAACCGGATGGAGCGACGTTCCGGCAGCACCAGCTACTAGAGTATAGTCAATACTACTCATGATCACATAAAGAGAGCCGCAGGCGAGATTTTTTTTTAAGTTAGCTTTTCCTGCCAAATTTGAATATTTCCATCCAGATTCTAGCTTTTAATGTTTCGAAATTCCAATCCTAAAACTGGCTTAAAACCCCAGTCAAATGACGCGCCCTTCCACAAAATAGAGATTATTACGAAAAGCGCCTCAGGCGGAATTTTCGAAACAGTTATGATTAGATCTTCTTTTTGGGATCCAAAATAAATGTAAGGACTATCGATGAAATCATAGATCAGTCATTTTGTCTGCAACCAGTGCTTCACTCGACCTCTTCCGAGTTTCGAGGTTCGTGGTAACTCCCGAATCCAGGCAATTATACCGAATCCCAGGTATATTATACCAAATAAGTTTAGACGGATAGCATGTTCGGGATTCTGTATATCTACCGTATCTCGGTTATTAGCCTATACAGAATTTTTTCGGTATCAAAAGACTACCGAATAATATTCGTATTCTAATTAGTCGATTCGTGGTTACTACCGAATCCTGAAAATTATACCGAATAAATTACCAAATCCCAATTATGATACCGAATAATTCTGGACCGATATCTTATTCGGGAATCTGTGTAAATACCGAATCCCACAGATATAGAGAATAGTTCTGGCACCGAAAAATTACCAAATAATTTCAGTAATCTTTCTCCCCGAATTCGTGATAACTACCGAATACTGGCAATTATACCGAATCCCGATCATTATACCGAACAGATTTGTACCGATAACCTACTTGAGATTCTGTATAACTACCGAATCCCCATGAATATACCGAATAGTTGTGCTATCGAAAAAATACCGAACAATTTTACCGAATCTCAAAAAGGTGGGGGGTGCTGCACTCCCCCCTTGCGACACCCCTGGACATCATAGAACTAAAATAACCTTTAACATTTGAGTTTCTTTGATGTTTGAGTTCAACCCCACCTGCTAGAGCTAGCTTGTCCCCATGTTTGCAAGCCAAAAGGGTGAACCACTTACAGTAGCCTACCAAATTCCGTTGCCACCTTCCGTAAACACTTCATCAATTCATACCTATAAGCATCTGAGGTGTCTTTCTCTAAACCAAACATTTTTGTAAGACCACCATTTTTACGCTTTTTGTTTTCTTCTGATGAGCGTTCCTCAATCGCCTACTAAAAATAAACGGACTGAACTAACATTCGTCAATCTCAAGGACAAGAAGTCAACTTTGGAACCTTCAAACTAGGTTTTCTCACCTTCAGTTTTGCTTTGATGACACTTTCTGACTTGTACTCTGCCAGTGTGAACTTATTTTCAGCCTTGGCTAGCCGTTTGGTTTCCCGTATAGCTGGAGCCTGATCTGGAGCTTCTGCCCCACCAGCAGGTTTTTTATTCTCGATTTCTACTACACTGGCAGTAGAAATCCTGGGTGCACATGTGGTCTCTGCGGCAGCCGATATGTTTAACTTCATAAATACTTGTCCTATATCATCAGTGACTTCTCCCAGGGCTACATCCTTTGTTGTCATATTTGTAGGTGAATCTTCTAGATCATCAACATACACAGGCTGCAGAATATTCAATGACGTAGTTGGATTGTTTCTGACAATTCCAATTGCTGGAGCAGTTTCAGCCTTAGCGGGTGCCTTGAATACTTTGCTAATATCGAATGACTGATAGGGATGGGGCTTCAGGCCATCTGGGCATGGTGGCAACGGCTGATTACGATATAGCTTGCACAGGGCCACATCCACTCCAGGACGCGAGAGCTCTCTAACCCCTTGTTCCATTTTAGTATGGAAAACCTGAAAAAGTGTTTTTCTTAAAGAACAATTAAGGTGAATACAAAGAGAGGCCATCAAGACTCGGTAGGCTAAGCATCACAGACAATTATGGTATAACATATTACAAACTATGGTAGCCTAATTGACTAAAATACGGGGTCCGGTCAGTTCGCCCACAGTTCAGTTCACACAAACGTCAGTTCACCCACGCGTCAGTTGGTCCACTCTTCCGTTCGCCTACCATCAGTTCATCCAATCCTAAAATCCGACAGTTCGTCCACACGTCAGTTCACCCATGAAAATCCGTCAGTTCACACAAACGTTTGTGTCCATTAGTAGACACAAACGTCACTAGGCCCGAACTTTAGAAATAAAAATTAATTTCTAATGAATAGCGTCTATAGAGGCGAGCAACAAGCAAGCCGTCGTCACGCGTTTACACTTAACTTGCGTATCCGCGTTTACACTTAACTCGCGTAGGCCTATCTAGGGGAAATCCTTAAGTACTTTCGTAAACAATCTGTGTGAGTACGAACGGATTCTGCAGGCGAATTAACATTTGTATCAACTGACGTTTGTTGTCAACTGACGGTAGGCGAACTGGTGAGTGGGTGAACTGACGTTTTTGCGAATTGACGTGTGGGGGTAGTGACAGCGATCATAAAATACATGTTGGAATTCTGAAGAAAAAAAATCTCTAAAACACAAGAGTTTCTGTTTATCACATCTGCAGTCGCATTCTCTACAACTGGAGAAGCCTACTCACTAGTGGTCTCTGATTTTTTTAAGTCGTTTTTGGATTCACTGGTGACCCCTTCATAATATATTAACCCATTTTGGCTCTAGTAGGAAGTCACCCGGCAATACTGAAACCAAAAACTAAAAAGAAGCTATGTCTGGACTGGCATACCTCTACATTACCAGTACTGAGCAGTCTACCAAAAACCCGAGATTTTTTATACCTTATGCCAAATGCTGGATACCTGCTGGTACTTGGTACCCTAACTCTGACCTACTACAATATAAAGAAATCCTGATTGGTCGATTTCTGAGCTTCCTTCAAATCATCAATATTTTACTGGGTTAGAGTATCCAGCATTTGGCTTCGTGTATCCGCTTTAGATATATGATACGCCAAACACTAGATATACCTCTGCCATAGGGTATATTATATGCCATATTATCATATGTCCCTGGTATAGGGTATCCAAAATCAGGGTTAGTGGTAGAGTAGCTACCACAGTAGCCAAAATGTTTGGGGAAGGGACGAGGTATTTCCCGTCATTTTGACTGACTCTTTTTTTATCAAAACCGACTGTTTTTCAGAAAAATCTAATGTTTTTAAAAAAATTTACTATTTTACGAGAAACCCTGGCACTTTTCGCCGAAGCATTTTGACTGGCTGACAACACCCCCTACCCTCATAGGTGAAGCCTCCGCCTGAAGTTTATGAGAATGGAAAACTAGCCTTTGTAAAAAAAAACAGCCTTAAAGTTTAACTGAAAAGCCAAATTATTTTTGTATCATTTGACTGACATTGTTCATTATTTTGATTGTGTTAAGGGATTTTTTTTTTATTTTCACTATTTGCTCTAGTATGATGTTCAGAATATCTACGGCCGTCCTCACAACAAAAAATTCTACTATGATGCAGAAAAACTGAATCTCAATACAAACACAGCTTTTCAGTGGTCAGTGATCAGCTCGAGGACGGTGGCTCACTGCTTTAACACTTATTTTTCGTAAATCGTTTTCGTAAAGCATACAACACAGACACAAGCAGATAGAGGTACCACAAATCACAGTGAAATTCCACTATTTGAAAATTGTTTATTCTTGAATAGCTAAAGAACGAAGAGACGCATTTTCATCGGGTCTTCAAGCCTCTTTAAGTGAATAAGTCATGGGTACCTAGATTCTGCTATTACATTCCTTTTCAGTTAAACTTTAAAAAATAGACCAGACCCTGGGCCTGTGCAAAGGCCACGCTCAAATGCTGGGGCATACTGGCAGCAGGTCAGGGGTGAGAATGGTACGGTACTCATGCATGTGCGCAATCTTTACTCCTTAACAAACCTAACTGAACTAACCAGGATTTTATTTTGACTTCAAAATTGTTGTATGCTACCGGTACAGGAGGGGTACCTGACCATTGCCTGACCTCGTTTTTACACTACCTCGACTTTTACCGCAAAAATGTTAAAATGAAATGTACATGCTGTCCTGGCAGTCAAGAGGCAAAATATGACTTTTATCAAAGTCATGTGTCCAAAAATGTTCAAATTCTGTGCCTTTTCTTGGTTTTGTAGCTGTTTTGAAAAGCTGTTTTCTGGCTATTGACTTTGCTAACTCTACCTTTTTTGTCATTTTGTAAGTCAATCGAGGAAAGGTTAGAATGAAGTAATCTTGTTTGAAAAGAAAAATATGTTCAACTAGAAACATTGAAGCAGTATTTGTTTATCCAATATGTAAACCATACAATTAGCTTCAATCTAGTATTTTTGTCATATTTGTTGGTTCCTTTTTAAGCCCGATGGATTATTCTGAAGGAAAGACTTCTCTGAAAATTTCAAATCTTGTCTGAGGATGGATACCCCTCCTCCTGTACCCCTCTGGCTCTGGGAGATAACGGTGGGAGGTACGGTGCTCAGATTCAGGACTCCTGAATCTCTCCTGACAGGAGATTCACTTGACAGACAGATCAGAAGAAACCTCCTGGTGTTACTAAACTTTAGCCAATTATCTAGGAATCGTGACATTTTCGTGCCTGCTTAACCCGATCGGCCTTGAAAATACTCTAATCATCACTGAGATGCCATCATCATGTGATACAGATACAAAGTTCATAAGAATAAAAATCTTGTAGGTAAGAATTACTGTAGAGTGTAGGACAAGCCTAGCTTACTTACTGCACAGGCCTACAAAGCTAGGCTGCTTAATAAAATGACTTAGGCTAGGCTAATAATAAACGACTCAAACAAGATCAGGAACAAAGAATATATACCCTAGGTGTAGGTGTAAATAGTCTTTGATCAGGAAGGAAGTCTCAGGAACATAGAGCCAAGGTTGCCACTCGAACAAAATTAATGGTACTAATCAGAACTGCCAAAAAGTACTACTTTGAAAAAAAAGTACTACCTTCCAAAAAATTTTGCGCTTCGCGCAACACGCGCACCTCAATCCCGTTGCCTACACTTCTTTTCGGTTTGTCACACAGCAAGAAGATTTTTTTTCTTTCTTTCAATGTGTTTGAGACAGGTTTCTCTTGTTCGTCTTTTCTTTGTTACTAAAAACGGTCGATTGTCTAAGAATTGACTTCGAATCCCAAACAAGGTTATTTCTTAATTGCTGCAGTCACATCATGTCACATATTTGAATAATTTTTACCGAATCTGTCAAAAATTCTACCGAATCCTAGTTACCGACATTCGAGCTTTAAATGATTAACTGCAATAACGAAATTATTAAGTACATATATTACAAACACTAAATGGCAGCCCGAACGATGATTAGACAGCTACTAGGCATCGCTTTTGCGAATACCATTTGGACAGTGAATTGCTCGGCACGATCCCAGCAGCAGCTTCTAACGATAACCAAGACACATGAACTGAGCGCCGCAGGCGAAATTTTCAAAGTTTGCATTTTTTTTCCTGCAAAATTCAACTGCTTCCTTTTCTGGCTCTTAACGTGGACCATACCTCAAAATTCCAAGAATTTCCTGAAACTGTGTCACATGAGGGAGCGAAGCCCCGGTAGCACTGTGTAGATACTGTTGACTACCCAAGAACTAAAAGTGAGCGCCTTTTTGCTGCAAAAATCTCCCAGCCTACAGTTTCTACCTTTAAATGTTTCTCAGAGCCCAAGCCTAAAACAAGCTAAAACCCCTTCTAAATGACGCGTACTTCCACAAAATAGAGAATACTACGAAAGGTGTTGGCTACTATTGCGCCTAAGATTTTGAAGTCTGCTACAGGATTTAAAAAAAAAACTAATAGTGGATGCAAAAGCAAAATGTAGAGAAAAATCGAGAAGTTAGCAACGACACAAAATGATTTGAAGTTGATTTGAAAAATTACTGAAAGAGTGCAATTTTAGGACAAAAAAAGTACTACTTTCGCGAAATAGTATTAAAAAAGTACTACTTTCACAGAAAGTATTCAAAAAGTACTACTTTGATCAAAAAGTACTAAAAGTAGTACTTTCGTACTACCCGTGGCAACCCTGCATAGAGCTTTGAAAATCTCCTTGGTGATTTTGCGCACTGCACAGTAGCGAATTGATGATAGCGGTGATCCACTAAGGATCCACTTGTATCTACCTATCTGTAGCTAGCTCAGCATGTTAGTCCTGATAAAAAAAAGTTTTGATTGGGGTCACTGCATTTTTTTTCTCACTAGAAAAATCAAAAGAAATTTTTACTAAATTCTTACTGCAGTGTTGCTCATTCTGGTAGGGATTTTTTCTCGATATCGTCGACTTTTGTCTGCGTAATCAGCGCAGAAAATTCAAAAGTTACAGAACAGGCACAGGACCCCTTTTGGTCACCCATTCCATCTTAATTTAGCTTTCTCTGGAAAAGCAAAGGTAAGAATTATATGGCACTTTAGCTTATTACTGAACTGGATTACTGGCTCATCTAAAACTAACTCAGTCTCAGACTAAAACTAGGCTAGTCAGACTATTTTTTTTTAAATCACACAATTTTCAAACTCTATTGTCAACTATTGATTGAGTATTGCCAATACGTGATTTGATAGCGTGCTTTGCAGTGCTTTGAAAAGTTAGGCCTCTGGTCCTGTCTGTGATAGAAACTTACAAACTTAGCCTATTCATAAGAATTGCCCAAACTTTAGAGTTTAGCAGCCTGCTTAGAGGCAATTATGATTTGATTGTTGATTCTCTATCTCTCATACAGGAGAGGTACCCAACCTCAGACAAGATTTCAAATTTCCAGAGAAATCTTTTTTTAGTGAGATATATCTGGCTTAAAAAGGAACCAAAAAACATGACAAAAATACTAGAGTGAAGCTAATAGAATGGTTTACATGTTGGGGATATAAATTTTACTTCAATATTTCCAGTTAAATATAATTTTCTTTTCAAACAGTTTCACCCATTTTTACATGAGGTCAGATTGCTTGCAAAGTGATGAAAAAGATAGAGGTAATAAGGTTAATAACCAGAAAATCCCTTTTTAAACCAGGTTCAAAACAAAGAAAAGACAAATAATTGTAATATTTTGGGACATAACTGTTGAAAAAAAAATCAGATTTTGCTTCTTGACTGTCAGGATAGCACTGAACTTTCATTTTAACATTTTCGCGGCAAAATTCGAGGTTGCGTAAAAACGAGGTCAGGTACCCCTCCTGTACTCATAGAAAATATCCTTTTGATGAAAAAGTCAGAGAAAGTTACCAGCATTTGAAATAGCCTGATGTTCAGATAGTTTTGTGCGATATTTCTGCCAAGCAATCTTCCTTGATTATTAATGCATGATAAATGCCCTTCCTTCAGAATCTAAACAGTACTTGTTTCAATATCAAATAAAGGAGGGGCATCCAACCTTGAATTTATATAACCTCGAACTTGGCCTGAAAATATTACAAGCAAACTTCTGTGCAGTCCTAAATTTATCCTAGGACCCTAGGTTATTCAGGTTGTCTTTCTTGACAGTTAGGACCTGGTTAGGGCTGCACTGATCTTTCCTCTTAACCTTTTTCGGCCAAGTTCGAGGTTGTAAAAATTCAAGGTTGGATACCCCTCCTGTAGAGAAGGGTAATGTGGAGAAATGTAAATGGTTTTCACGTGACAGCACTGTAAGCTTAGGCCAGGCTTAGGCCTGTTTTGGATGAAAATTTACAGGCTGCCTTGATGCCAAATGAGGTTACTGTGCACATAGGTTTATTTAGACATTCTCACTTTGGACATCTTTTGCATAGTCATCTCCTTTGGTAAAATTCTGATAAAAGACTATATTTGTGATTAGTTAAAAACACAATTTTCTTTGTTTTTATTAAATCTATTTTCTGCAGTGAAATAAATAATTATTACAGAAGTTCCTAAAAAGCCAGTCTTAAGGCCACCTCATTATCTTTTATTTGCCAGTTAGCCTATTTGTGTTCCATTAAATCTGAAAAATGCAATCTGGCATAGAATATGGAAGCTTTCAAGCAGGAAAGCCACCGATCTGTGGACCAAACCTTCTTAAAATTCAACTGAAACGGCAGCTTATTTTTACATCTTATATTTGAATAGCCTACACTAAATTGTTTTGACTCATCTAATGTTTTTTTTTTTTTTTTCCAACTAGGTGTCAAAGATGCTAAGCTTGGGAAAGTCACAACTGAAGAAAGTAGGAAGGTCATGATAAGATATGTCTTGCAAGAAATCTGCCATTTTCAGTTTATTTTTCGGCAACTGAGTATTTCAGGCTTAGAGGGACAAGCAAATAGATATACCACAAATCCAAAAGAAAAAGTTTGATTATCCAAAAGAAACCAAAAGAAAATCGATTATCTGTGAATAGCGAAGAAACAAAGCAACACATTTTCAGGCCTATTTAAGTAAATAAGTGATGTGCGACTAGACTGTCGGATCTCAGCCCTGTTCTGTTAAAAGTTAAATAAGAATCTTCTTAGTGGAGTTGTATTTTGGTAAGTTGCCATTCCTTAAATTTCTTGTTGTTTGAAGGTTGACGTCTCGTGAGCTTCAGCTCATTCACGCTCGTGCCACTAAGTTAAATTTCTTTCAGGCAGAGTAAAATCTTTTCCTCATTTATCAAGTTCTTTTATTCCAGCTTGCATATCAGATGAAGTCGAGATTCGATGGAGATGGCCAAAACATTCTGCTTTTGCTTCTATTATACATTCTTCAGGGAATACCTCTTGGACTCTCTGCCAGTATTCCGATGCTATTGCAGAATCGACATGTTAGCTACAAAGATCAAGCAACCTTCAGCTTAGTCTATTGGCCATTTAGTCTAAAGCTGCTTTGGGCTCCCTTAGTTGATTCTCTTTACTTTAAGTCTATGGGACGACGAAAGACATGGCTAGTTCCCATTCAGTATCTCTTAGGGCTTGCCATGTTATACATGGCAGGAAGCTCAGACTTGCTAAGTGAAAAACAAGAGCATGTTAACGTTTGGATGCTGACAGCTGTTTTCTTTTTGTTGAATTTCTTAGCTGCAACTCAGGATATTGCTGTGGACGGATGGGCAATCACAATGTTGAAAAGGTTTGTGCAATACATGTTTTTGTTTTATTTGTATTTGGCTACCATTTACTTGAAACGTATTTTAGCCTATAGTCTATGTTTGGGTTGTCAGATTGGCAACTGAAATGTTCTTCAGCAAAGAAAATCTCGATACTTCACCGAAATTTCTTATGGATTGTCAATTGTATAACTGCTACACTACAGTACTACAGTAGATAAATATAATTTTCAGGCGAAACGTTGGGTATGCTTCTACCTGCAACAGCGTCGGCCAAACAGCTGGCTACTTTCTGGGATACGTTTTGTTCATTGCTCTTGAGTCGGCTGACTTCTGCAACAAATACCTGAGATCTACTCCAGAGCCACAAGGATTACTCAATCTTTCTTGTAAGTAGCTGAAGGCCTTTTCTCTGTCACTATGCAGACGATCATATCCGGATTTCGGGATTCTTTAGTTCAGTGAATGAAGAAATTTGGCTGTATCAAGCTTGATGCCCACAGAACGTGGATCTTATCCGCGACGCGAACAAAGTTTGACATGGAGTTGAAACGGTGCGGCGCTTTTTTCCGCTTCTGTAGGCAACAAGCTTCACATGAGACGATGAAGAAAATGGAGGAGAATGGCCAAAAGATGATTCTTGTGTCTAGAAAACTTTTCTTTCTCAGTCGCCAGCGTGACTTCAGCTAAAGCTCACTTCACGTTGAAAAGATGTTTTGGCCCTCCGCTTGTTTTCGGAACCGAAGCTGATTCTTATCGAAAATGAATCCACGACGGGAGTGGAAGGTGGTCTTGACGTGTTATGTACGTAGGTCCGTAGCTGGAATCACTCTCTATATGTTCTTGCCCTTTCCTATTGTGTTTCAGAAAGCGGATCCACGAGAACACGAGAATCGAGAAAAGGAACGTAGTCTACTGAGCCGCCAAATGTGTAAACTGGAATGTTTGAAACAAAGTTAATAAGTAGCCTGAGAACTTGATCGAATAACACATTTTTTTTTCAATAATGGATGGAACGTAAAGCTTGCTAAACAGTGACGTCGGTTCTGTGCAAGGGTGGCAAAGCCTTCGTGGAGTCTGTGTAATATTCGGCCGGATTCTTGCTAATGCCGAGTTCGTCGGGCACATCAGTCGGATACCAGCAAGGACCTGGGGTTATCAGGTAGGCGAGAATTGGCCGATATAGATGTGCTAATGAAGACAAAAAAAATAGAGGTCCAACAAATAAGTAGTCAAGACAGAGTTTACGTTACGTTTACGTTTGACTGCAGCAGTAAAAAACAAATAGCTTTTTTAGCTTTTTCAAAAACCATGCCTACCTTTTTTAATAATGTTTGCTTTAACTGCATCCTTTTTTCAGCTTTCCTCTTCTTTTGGGGAGTTGTATTCCTGGTCACCACGACTTTGGTTTGGTTGTTCAAGCATGAAGTTGATGCTGACTCTGACAGCTTAGAGAAAGACAAAGACCATGGCGCGATTGAGGCCGAGAGAGGGGTCGTGGAAACTTACAAACTTCTGTGGCATATCATAAAGTTGCCCAGTGTTCGTACGCTGGTTATATTTCTACTTACTTGTAAGGTAATGATATAACGACGCGCTGGTATAACAGGAATTCATAACTTTTTCAGTTACTTAAGTAATGTCACATTATTAGACTTGGTCTCAGCGTTACTAAGTTAGACAGTTAATGTACGTAACGTAAGGATTAAGCCTAGTGTGTCAATCTTGAGATGCGACAATTTACAGCAAATGTCGGGCGAAAAAGTCCTAATTGCGTATGCAAGCGTCTACTTGGGGGGGGGGAGGTCTATCTGGCGAAGCAGAGGGAACTGTGCACCGTCTCTCTGCCGGAGGACGAGGTAGACACCCTGGGCTGTGTACTACCCGTGGAAGAGGAAGAGTGCGTCTAATTTAATATTGTGTGGACTGTCTGCTGGAGTGTGTGTGTGGAGGGGGGATTTTTCCCCCTTTCCGGAACGGTTTTGGCAATCCACTAGTTTGGGGCCGAAGCGAACTGTTTCGGAAAGCGAATCAGAGACGGGAATGAAAAGTTTCGTGCAAGATTGTATAGATGATATCGACGATGCATGATCTGTGTTTGAACGGAGACCCCCCCCCCCAAAAAAAAAAAAAAAAAGTGAAAACGAACGCCCGTAGGCTACTTGGTGTCTTTACCAAAATCTGAACTAAATTTAGGCTTGTTAAGTCTTTTGCCCCGTTTTTTTTTTTTCATAATTGTACACTCTGGTTCATTGTTATAGATCTATAATTTTTCTCGAACATGTATGCAATTGATATCTTCCTATACAATTATTTTTGTGGAGGTTGCTACGAACTCGTATCATCCTCCAGAGAGGCTGATACGAAGCCGTATCAGCCTCCGCAGATGTTCATCGAGCACTTTTCCTCAATACTGAATTCATCGAGCACTTTTCCTTTTTTTTTATTTAATCGTATAGAATTCATCGTATTACTCAATTCAATTCAATTCACTTTATTTTTCCAAAAAATTCTTCCTTAAGAAAAATAGCATCGGAAATGTCTCATAAAACTACTACTCGTATTCGAGGTTACACAATTTGTTAATTTTGACATAGTGTTACAAGTTCTTGGTCTGAGTGTGTAATCTTGTTTCTTGTTTCAGATCGGCTTTGCAGCAGCTGACGCCATCACTGGCTTGAAGCTTGTGGAAGCTGGTGTGCCAAAGGCCCAATTAGCTTTATTGGCTATTCCCCTAATTCCTCTTCAGATCATTCTTCCTCTCGCTATCAGCAAATATACTGCTGGGCCGAAACCTATGGAAGTGTTCATGAAAGCTGTTCCATACAGGTAAAGTTTCAGTAAAGTCTACACAAAGAGCACTGAGTGTAGCGATTGTAGGGAAGTTTACCCCAAACGACAATGAATATTCTGTTTCGCAGTGATTGCGTTTTTTTTCCGCTGACGCCAATAGCTACAAAATTTCGCGGCGTTTAAGGCCTTTCGTGTTTGTAGTGCCGGGATGCAAACGCTTGCGTCACTATAGAAGCACCGGTTTTCTTTCTTATTTACTTGAAAAAACGTAACACAAAGGTAAACAAAAACAACTAAATACAAGAAGAAAATGTAAGTTGAAAGCACAAAGCCTTCAACAATAAAGGCACTTAGGCCTCTATGAAGATGGGTCGAACCCACAACCACAGTACAGTACTTCCCCCTAAGCAAGCTATGCAATGGCAGACGCGTCTGCATCCAGACACGATCATCAGCAGAAATAAAATTGTTCAACTCGAGGATCCGTGACTAAATGGAAAAAAAAAACGAAAAACGGCGGATTGCAAGGAGAAAATGAAGCCCGAGATGAAGCTGGCCAACAAGCATACCCGAAGCACTACGGTTTCATCTATATTCCATACCCGTGTAACCATCTGAAAGAGTTGTTACAGAGGTTGCGAAGGTCTTTTGGCGCCTCTGAGATAGATTAGTCACTAGGTAGGGTTGAGAACAGTACATTCTGAAAAGGAACGTTCTGATGCAAAATCAGAAACGTAGTGACTTAACAGAGTAGATTTGAGACTAGTACACCCAGTCTACCAAGAACTCCTGATTTTTGGATAGGCCATATCAAACGCCGAGTATACTAGTTATCAAAGTGATTATCAGCGCCAGGACGCAAGTCTGTAATAGTCGGAAATAAAACTATTCGGTTACCCTATGCCGAATGATAGGCACCTTCAGATTTGAATTCAGAAAACAACCATTTAAAATTAGGGTTATGGTGTCCAGCATTTGGTATGGAGTAACCGGCTGTCTACGTATTGGCACCCGACAGGTAATATGTAACCCCGTCTTCATGCGTGCAAAGTCAGGAATGACTTTACCGCCTCAGATGAAGCGCAGCCTTATCGCATTGCACGCTCGATTCTGCAGATAATATGATAGAAAGAAAAGATGGGCCATTGGGTTATTATCATTACTATCCGCGCAGGTGGATATCATCAGCTTCTTCTGATCGAGATTATCATCAGCATTTAGTATACATAAACTTACTTGGAAGCCATCAGGGGATATAGCTCAGTGGTAGAGCATTCGACTGCAGATCGAGAGGTCCCCGGTTCAAACCCGGGTGTCCCCTTTTTGCAAATGTAGTTGTTTTTCCATAGTACGGTGTTGGGTAGATCGGCATCGTCGTGTCAGAATGTACTGTTCCCAGCTATGCCGGTATTGTTACTGTCTTGTGACCAGGGGCGTCGCAAGGGAGGGGTGCAGCACCCCCCCACCTTTTAGAGATTCGGTAAAGTTTTGGGCCGGAGGCAAACTTTTTAATAAAACTGTTCGGTATTTGTTCGATAGCGATAGCAGTAGCCTAGTTATTCAGAATCCCAAATAGGCTATCGGTAAAAATCTATTCGTTATAATGATTTGGATTCGGTAGCCTATAATTGCCAGTATTCGGTAGTTATCACGAATTCGGTGAGGGAGTTTACTGAAATTATTTGATAATTTTTCCACGCCAGAACTATTCGATATTTTTATGAAGATTCGGTAGTTACACAGAATCCCGAAAAGCTATCGGTCCAAAATTATTCGGTATCATGAGCGGAATTCAGTAGTTTATTCGGTACAATTTCCAAGATTCGGTAGTTGCCACGAATCACGACTTTTGTTCCAGTTTCGACGAAATTATACCGAATCCGAATATTATTCGGCAGTCTTTCGATCCCAAAGCAATTCGATATAATAACTGGGATACAGTAGTTATACAGAATCCCGAACATGCTATCGGTCTAAACTTTTTCGGTATAATAACTGGGATTCGGTATAACTGCCAGGATTCGGGAGTTACCACGAACCTCGAAACTCGGAAGAGGTCGAGTGAAACACTAGTCGCAGACAAAAGGATCTATGATTTCATCGATAGTCCTTACTTTTATCTTGGATCCCAAAAAAAAGATCCAATCATAAATGTTTCGAAAATTCCGCCTGCGGCGCTTTTCGTAATATTCTTTATTTTGTGGAAGGGCGCTTCATCTGACCGGAGTTTTAAGCCAGTTTTAGGATTAGGATTTCGAAACTTTAAAAGCTAGAATCTTGATGGAAATATTTAATTTGGCAGGAAAAGTCTAACTTGAAAAATCTCGCCTGCGGCGCTATTGACTAGACTACAGTAGCTGCTGCTGCCGGAACTTCTTAGAGTCTCGGTATTTAATCCACGGTAAATGACAGAATTTGCAAGACAAGCAGTTAAATTTATCATACAGAAAAAAAAATCGCCTGCGGCGCTCGTTTTCATTTTCTCTTGGCTATACACTGTAAAAAAAAAAAATCTTGCAGTATTTGCTACCGCGGTTACTCTTGTCTTTATTGAGATAAGAGTATCCCTAATTCGGATTAATCTTATCCCAGTAGAGATAAGATTAATCCCAGTAGCAAATACTGCATCCTTATTCGGAGAAAGTTTTTACAGTGTATAATATATCGAAGCTGTTACTGCAATCATACCCGGCAATATATATACTCTAAGTGGGCTTCTCCAAACGCCGCCTAATAGTTGGCTTATCGTCTTTCATACTGCCCTTTGATGTTACTCTTCCTACGTAATCCTTTCATGTTCCATAATTTTAAGCTTAAAATTTTTGAGAGATTCGGTAAAATTTTGGCTCTGCACCCCCCCCCCCCCCCACCGAAAATGGACTTGCGACGCCCCTGCTTGTGACTAATCTAATGACTGCGAGATAACTAGTGTTGGGCGATATTCGATATCGATAACGATATATCGATATATCGGACCAAATATCGATATCGAATATCGAAACGTAAATATCGATATCGAAAACGATATTTCTTCAGTTATAATTATTGTAATTAATCAAAAATAAGTTACATCTATATTTCCGAAACTGGAGCAATATGATCTTCGTAATGCAGTTTCTATTTATTCGAAGTTTGGGTTCATGCAAGGTACTTTCTAACGACAGATTTGCTCTTAAATTTTGGCGAAACGAGGCCTATACTATAGCGAAACATGGTACCGAAATATCGATATCGATATATCGATTATCGAATATCGAAAGTGAAAATATCGATATATCGATATATCGAAAAATCCAAATATCGCCCAACACTAGAGATAACCCTTTAGATTGGCGGGGAAGTCTCTTCTCTGCCAGCCCCAACCAGCGCATGACCTCTTATCCTGTCTCCTGGGCGAAGATTAAATTTGTGTTATCGTATGTTTTTTGTATTTGTTTTTATTTATTTATTTCGTTTTCTTTATGCTCCGGTTTTCAAAATGGAGGGTGAAAAATTAATTATTTACTTACTTACTAGTAACTTAGGCTAGTTCCTTCCTTTTCACGCTGGTGTCACAAAAGATATGCTTGTGCTAAGTTTTAGAACAAGAAACTAGAAGTTGACATTTCAAAAAGACAAAAAGGGGACACCCGGGTTTGAACCGGGGACCTCTCGATCTGCAGTCGAATGCTCTACCACTGAGCTATATCCCCACGTGATAAGTTGAATCTTGGAGCACTTTTTACGTAAGATAAGATAAGATAATCTGTATTTGAAAGCCGTATGGCCATATACAGTAACAATCAACATACATAAATACAACCAACATTCATTCAACACTACTATAATTTCTACGGCGCACTTTCTCTATCTCTTTCATCAATCTTACTAAACTCTAAAGCCCTTCCAACAAAATTCCCTACTGCGATAATATACCTCGGCGACGTTGATTTCAAAATCCCAGGGAGCAATTTTTAGTAAACATTTGACTTCTAGGCTTCTCATGGGACTGGAATACGCTGCATTGGTTTGGTTCACACCGTTTCTCAGAGGGGAAGACGGGAGCTTCTCTTTGGCATATTTTGGAATTATTCTGGCCAGCTACGCGCTACATCAGGTAATGATAGTTCCTCCAGATGGCTCCATACCTATTTATCACAGATGTAGCCCTAGGCCTACCCAGCATCTCACTTTGAGATATCGTTCACCGTTAGGGCCGTTTTCGGGTTTTTCGGCTATGCGGTTTTGTGATTTCACGGGGCAGTTTTTTTTTAATCTTATTTGATGAAACTAGCAGCATCCCGTTGCGCTTACGTACCGTTGCGCTAAAGCTGCTTTCACACTGACGAGTTTGCCTTTCACACTGAGCTACGCAAGCCTTGCGTTGCGCTTGCGACGACGCAACGCGGAGCTTACGCATCAAAATTTGACGCAACGCAAGAATAGAACTTGGTTCTATTTTTGCGTTGCGTCGACGCGTACGCAATAAGATTTTTCAGTGAAAAATGGAATTTTTTGAGGAAAAACTTGTAAAATTAGTCCAAGACCGGCCAGGACTGTATGATAAGAAGTGCCCTGACTACCATAACAAGATATTTTTGAACAACGCATGGAGCTCAATCTGTGACCACATAAACAAGGAGTTCCACAAAAGCATGACTGGTAAGCCCAATTGATTCTCCTACTTTCCATAGGTGTTATCTTTAGAGGCCACTTAGTCAATGAAAGAGAATACACTGTGAGAGAACACATTGTTGCCTCTTCTGATACCCTACAAGTTCTAATTTGATTTCCTATTTCAGCGTGTTTACCCTATCACATTACATCAGATTGGACCTTGTCTCCTTCAAGTTGCAAATAATAATAAACATAAACATTCTGCAAACTGTCTGAATTTGCCTAGGCTCCATGATCAGTCCAGCCATCTGAGCTCTATTTTACGTTGCGTCCGACGCTTACGCATCAGATTTTTCAGTAAAAAGTGGAAGTTTTTGAAGAAATACTGGTAAAACTAGTGCAAGAGCGACCCGGACTGTTCGATAAAAAGCTCCCTGACTATCATAACAAGACTTTCATAAATAATACATGGATATCAATTTGTGAAATCATCAACAAGGAGTTTAGCAAAAGCATGGCTGGTAAGTTGACCCTACTTTGTATCACATTACATTTAACTGGATCTTGTCTCCTTCAAGTTGCAAATAATAATAGTACCTATAAACATTTTACAAACTGTCTGAATTTGCCTATAGGCTCCATGTTCAGTCCAGGCATCATTTATGTTTCATATCTGTAGGCCTGTCTAAGGTAGTGATTCGAAACTTTGCTCAACTGGACCTTCAAAAGTATGACTGTATGTACACCATGGTACCCATGAAATGGCTGTCTTCAGTTTTTTGTCATACATCCAAATACGGTCGTGCATCCAAATACGGTCATACATCCAAATAAGTTCATACATCCAAATAAGGTCATACAGCCAAATACTGCTGCAGCAACTAATATTATGTCTTCACCAGAACTAGCCTTTTTCTGAAAACGCAACGCACACGCCTTCGCGGTGTGAAAGGTCCGACGCAAGACAGACGCAACGCTGACTCTACGCAAGCGCAACGCAAGCGTCTTGCGTTCTCAGTGTGAAAGCAGCTTAACGTTGCGCTTATGATTTTGCCGCTATAGACTTCTCTGCTGGTCGGGCGGCATTTTGTTTAGATGAGGCCGGGAATCTAAATGACCCTACAGAGGCTATAAACTTATTAGGGTATAAGAAGTAAGAAGAAGGGGATTAAAAAATAAAAGAAATTCTCACTTTGGGATACCATTCACCGTTGGGGCCGTTGTTCTGTTGTGTCACCTTTACTGTTTCTTTCGTGAACGCTCGTGAACGACATTCGGGATTTTCGGCTATTCGGTTTTGTGATTTCACGGGGCAGTTTTTTTTTTAATCTTATTTGATGAAGCTAGCAGCATCCCCTTGCGCTTACGTACCGTTGCGCTTACGTACCGTTGCGCTTACGTACCGTTGCGCTAACGTAACGTTGCGCTTATGATTTTGCCGCTATAGACTTCTCTGCTGGTCGGGCGGCATTTGTTGAGATGAGGCCGGGAATCGAAATGACCCTACAGAGGCTATAAAACTTATTAGGCTGCAAAAAGTAAGAAGAAGGGGATTAAAAAATTAAAGAAATACTATGCAACTCTCTTGAATTATGACAGGTATCAAAGCTGAAATATTGTGCTTGTTGAAAATATAAATGCTTATGTGAACGTCGCCTCAGCGGCCACCGACGAGAACACCAAAATCCATACCAGGAAAACTTATACTGCAAAATACTTGCCGGAAACGTTCAGTTCGTATCCAGTTTCCGTCTCGGTTTCCGTATATGTGAATCCTTTTCGAACATTAGTCATTGATTTCTACTGTTTCTTCATTTAGATCTCCTGTCGTTCATATAACGATACCTATATCGGCGCGAAATAATAAACATTATTGTCAATAGGTGAAGCCGCGCAGGAACTTTATCGGAATGATCTTCCACTGGTAGATAGCGTTTAAAACAACAGACGTCTCTCTCCGAATATCTTTACTTCGCTGCTAGATCGTTCAAACCATCGGTTGGAAGAAGAAGAATTTTTAAATTCCAGGAATTTATTCAAACAAAGCTGTTTCAAATTACTTTGGTGCGAAAAAGATTGCTGGAACAGTTACATGTTCACTAATAAGTTTGTTATTTTCCCTTTCTATTTGATTGTTTTAAAAACAAGAACCAAAACCAAGGTGTGGAAAAATTGAGAAAAGGTGTTCAAATAAGCATACCTCTACTGTACTTATTGGTCCTGGCAGGGACCCATAAATTTCCTTACAGGGGGCCTGTCACTATGCTTCTGTATTGATATGATGACCGAACCATCCAGTTTCCAAAAAACCCCGCTTGAGTCGATCGGTATTCTTGTTTGCCTCATTGGACGTGCGCGCCAAAGAGACTCCTCCCTCAAGGCGCCAGCAGCCAATCCCAAATTTTGTCTATCTGGTCTTGAACGTCATTGGACCGTGGGTATTTCTCGAACTACATTCCGTGCGCTCAAGATAGCATCAGAAATCTCTTATTGACAGGGCCCCTAAAGGAAATTTATGGGTCCCTGGTCCTGGGGTGTAGATATGCTTTTAGGGGTCCCGCCCCCACACCCTCCCAATTCAGGGCCTATTGGACCCAGATTGACCAGTGAATTGACCCAGACTGACCGTGACTTTGACAGTAGATAGGCTGGCCGACGGAATTCCGGAATACGATCAACGAACTCCATGTTTCAGCGCTTGCGCACTTGTTTTAATTGTTAACATTTTTTTTTTTTTTTTATTAGTTAGTTAACTATACAAATCGTAAAAAATAAATAAAAATGATAACAGCTCGAACAACTCAAACCCGTTTAGGTCTGAAATTTGGCGAAATTGGCGAAATCAGCCAGAAAGAAAAATCAAGACTATGTTGGGGACAGGAGCCTAGGCAGTGAAATAACTAGGCTGTATTCTATTTCAGGTGGCTGTCTACTCGATGTTTGTAGCCGTGATGTCTTTCTTCGCCCGGATAAGCGATCCATCTGTCGGGGGCACATACATGACGTTGCTCAACACGCTTTGTAATCTTGGAGGCAACTGGCCGACCACACTAGCGTTATGGCTTGTTGATTCACTGACGAAGAAATCCTGTACGGTAGATGGCGCCGGAACATGTGCGAATACAATAGAATCTGAGGCAAGTGATTTTGAAATATATATTTTATTTGTAAACCGCCAAATACGCAAGGTTATAGCGGAGTAAAAAGAACAACGAAAAACAGCAAAAGATAAATAACAGTATAAACACACGAAATTTAGACATAATTTCTAACTGGGCTTGAAAAATTCATGAAAAACATCATGTACTCGATGACCAGGATGACGAGATGAACATAGTGGTGACCAGTCTAGTACACTAGCCCCTTTTCAGGCACGGTGCTCAAACGTCTAGCACCATGCCTGGGTGCTGGATGTTCAAGCACTGTACCTTGGATTTCATGTATGGTGCATGGATTCCAGTATACAGTGCATGCATGAAAAACATAGTTTCTGTCACCACAACTTATCAACGGCTCGGACAGGGCTGAAATTACTACCAAGAATTAGAGAAATCAAAGACAATCCTTATCATATTTTTCCTAACAAAAACAAAAGGACGCGACTGATGATGGAGATGAAAAATCTGACAGCAGCCTATCTATTTTCCATGTAGAGTGCCCTAGGAGCCAATATTCTGGTTGACTGTTAGGTAGAAAAAGCTGAGGCACAGGACACTTTGCATGCAAAACCCTTGACTATGTAGAAAAGGAAATGAGGTTTTTCATCTCCCTCATCAGTCGCGTCCTTTTGTTTTTGTTATGAAAAATATGATAAGGATTGTCTTTGATTTCTCTAATTCATGGTAGTAATTTCAGCCCTATCCGAGCTGGTGCTCAGTTGTGATGACAGAAACTGTGTTTTTCATGCATGCACTGTATGCTGAAATCCATGCACTATACATGAAATCCAAGGTACAGTGCTTGAACGTCTAGCACCCAGGCATGGTGCTAGACGTTTGAGCACCATGCCTGAAAAGGGGCTAGTGTACTAGACTGGTGGTGACGCTGACGTTTTCTCTAGTGAACGAATGACATCTTGGACGCCAAAAATAAACAGAACAGCTGTTTTGAACCCAGTCGTTTTTTTTTTATCCCTAAAACAGAAAACAGTAAAACAGGAAGAAAAACAGGAACAGTGCCCATGCTTAAACATGACCATAGACACGAATCTCGTATGCGGCGTTATTGTTGATCTTTGAGATGCTCCTGTGGAAACTGCTGTAATTCAGTTGTAGGCGTAGTTATAATTAACACAAAAGTAAAATGTGGCTTTTTAAAAAAAAAATTACCTTCTTTTTCCAGGCTTGTGAGAAGTTTGGTGGATCCTGCTTGACAGCACTCGACGGTTACTATGTGGAAGTGACAGTATGTACAGTGATAGGCTTCATTTGGCTCTCCTGGGGTAAGAAGGTGATCAGCCGCCTGCAGCTCCAAAGCGACCGCCAATGGAGAGTGACATAATGAGGACTGGACTTAGAACAAATTAGTGCAATTTTATTTCATTCCGTGATGGGACCAGTGAACATCTTGTCGGTAAAGTGCAGGTAAGGGTAGGCTAGAGTATTGGATTAGAAAATGACAAATGTGTTGAATTTCTTGAGTATCTGCGAAATATTCTTCTCCCTGCATACACTTTCAGCACACTTTCTTCAGGCGGAAAATGGGCTACGCACCAGCAACAGTGCTATTAAAGTTATATGGAAATAAGTATTCCTTCAGCCCAGGCTTACCGCGGATCATTTTTGTGGGTGCTAAGCAATGTTGGGAAGTACTTCTTGTATATAGGCTAAATGTATTAAAAAAAAAAACTAGTTAGGCCTACTTACAAAATCGAAGTGAAGCCTCAAGTACCAATAAATACCAAAATATGTTCTGCTTAGCACACATCGAAGCCCTTAGAAAACATGACGAAACTCGGGCAGTCTGTGACGTACACTGCACTTTTTGCAAGCATAGGCTACTACTAGATGGCGGGGCTCCATTCAAAGCTGCAAAGACTTTGTTTTCTCAACGAGCATAACTAAAAACGTGTAGTATAGTTGAAGTATTACTTAAGTAAAAATCATATACGTACTGAGGTACATTTTTTGTCAGGTACTTGATACTTAATACGTAGATACAGTTTGAAGTACTTGTCCCAACACTGGTGCTAAGCGGATTGGTCAGCTGAAACTCCTGTTCAGCAGCATATTACTATAATTATATGGAAATATATTGGAAATAGAAAAGATGTCCGTTCGCTCTCTATAGAACGTCATCTCATACGTTGGCCAACTTATCTGGTCGATTCTGCTAATTAGTGCAATGACCGTCCATTTCGATTCCTATTGGCGGCATGAGTGGTTTGCTTCTTCGTTAGAAGCCTAAACCTTTATTTATTTTTAAAAACGAACTTTGACAGCATGAGTAGCATGACTGCCGAATCTTGCGTCTCTCGTCAGGTACACATCACATACAATTTAACCTTGAAAATATCCCAACTGGGCTTGTCTGCGAAACTTAAAGTAGAAATAAATAAAAGCACTACCAAAAAAGACTAGAAGTATTGTTTAGTTAGGCAGTTCAGTGAAGGCCTGTAACTAGAAGTTACTAAGACAAAGACTAGAAGTATTATTTGTTCGGGCAGTCAATGAACGCCTTTTTGAACCTTTCTGTTTTCGTGAGTACGGGGGGGGGGGTTGTACTTTTTTATTTTTGTTCTGGGTGTGCGTGGTGGCCGGGAGGGTAGGGACAATATGGATTGTATTTTGGAAACTAGGATTGGTTTGTCACGTACTGCACCACATCGGTAATATCTGAAGTAATGCCTAATAGTGCAGAGCCCTAGTCGATGCTTTGTATGGAAAACCCAGGCTTTCCTAGACTTCCAGTTAGCATACGCTGCAATCGGTTTGAGTTTGCGACACATTCAATCTGATCGTCACACGCCAAACGAAAATATTCAAATTTCACGCACATTGGTGTAGGTCGTTTGTTAACGTTAGTGGTTTGTTTCTTCGAGAAAGGAGTTGTTGGTCTTTAATACAGTGGTCTTTTCGAAACCGACTTTGTTATGCCGAACTGTAGAGTTACCCATCCGTCGTGAATAACAACCCTTAGAGCGTGTTCCACCCTACTTACCGTAGTTACTACGCTAGTTACCGTAGTTACTACGCTAGGCTGGAACGCTTTTTATTTTTTCCGTCAAATACCAGGCCGCGGGTTGATCGGACCAATCGCGTTGCAGAGATGCGTGGTTACTACGCTTACTACGCTCCCGAGCGTGGTAAGCAAATAGTTACTATTAGTTACTATTTTGAGAAGGTTGGAACGGTCAGCGTAGTAACTTTTCGTGAGGCTGGAACGGAAATAGTAACTAATAGTTACTATTGGTAGAGGGGTGGAACACGCTCTTAGTGTCCGGCGTTTGTTAACGTTAGTGGTTTGTCTCTTTGAGAAAGGAGTTGTTGGTCTTTAATACAGTTGTCTTTTCGAAACCGACTTTGTTTTGCCGAACTGTAGAGTTACCCATCTGCCGTGAATAACAACCCTTATAAGAGTGCACAAGAACAGCCGAGGCCGTGTGTAATTTGCTGAAGGCAGGTCTGAAGTTCAGTTAGTCATCTCAGAAACATGGAACCTGCGCCATATGTGGTTCTTTGAGCCTAGGCTTACTGCGAAACACTATTGTGGCGGCTGGAGACGGACAGTCAGTTGAAGGATCTCTCGTGATATTTCGCTCATTCTTGACAGGTTCGTCTTCGCGACTCGGATTGAAAATTGAATTTTCGGTGAACAACTGAAATAAATTTATGAATGAGACTTGCAAATTTTGTTTGCATCATAAATGTAGTTACTTGTTCTCTTGCGTTCTACGCAGTGCTGAATTACCAAATAGTAAGAGTAAAGTAGGCACGTGCCTATGGGCCCCACTCCTTTTAGGGGCCCGCGGCAACAGACCGGAGTAATACTGATGTGATTTTAAAGGAAAGATCGTCACCCTCTAGCGGCCGTAATGTACACTAATGTGCCAGTGGATATCCCACTAGATAGCGCCCGCGCGACCTGCAGCAATAAATGTTGCGGTTTTTGCCGAAAGCCAGAAGAGATCACAGTTCTCTCTTCCACGTCCTCTGTCCGTTCTGCTAATTTTTGGTAGTTTTGGTAAAAACTAACCATTCGGTAGAAAGGAGTCTGGCGCCGTTCTCCTGAGAAGATTGGTCAACTAACTCGGTTGCCAACCTAATTTCTTCGCAGGCCTGTGCAGAAAAAACAAAGGGATTGCTCAGAAATTGCCGCAGAGAGCTGAGGAGTAATTGCTTGATGTGAAAGCTGGAAAATGTACTAAGGTCTGGAAGATGGTGATAAAAGACGCGACTAAAGCTTTCCGCGAGTTGGCGCATAAAAATGGCCAGAGCCCGTCGCGCCGAAATTCCAACAGCTATGTCCGGTTTTACGTATTCTATATTCGCGCTTATAACAGGAACAGGTGGTAAGGAACCAAAAACATTCGTAATCTTTTCATATCCGTTCTATTACAAAAAAACGGAAGACAGGAGTAGTAAAAGACTATTAACAACAACATAACTAAATCAGATAACGAAACACTTACATACGCAACTATTTAAATTAAAGCTTCGAGGTTTGTCTCTGTGATTGCACTGGGCCCAGCATTTGGGTTCATCTTGTGAACCAGTAATACGCACAACAACCACACTACCCGCAAAATACCCGGATCAAACGAAATTTCAGAAATACACTTTGTCTTTCACTTGTGTTTATTTATTTCACTATCTGTGATTTACCCCATAGTTGTTCTTGAAGAACTTCTTTTCTGGACTAGAGTGACAATGGGTGCAATGTAGGCAAATGGTACAGTGCCCCAGCTTCTGGGCGATAGCTGACTTGAGCTTAAGCGCGGGACCGAGCTTCATCTTGAGCTTGGTGGTGAGGTGGTCATCCGTCAGAAGGGGTAACGCCGAACCATCGATTGAGTGCTCTCTGAATACCTAGAAAGATTTTTTGTTGTAATTATTCTGCTAAAATATGCTGATCCTAAGGGGAAGTGGTTCGTATTCCAGTCTTAGATTGCTGATATATCCTATCTCATCACGAGGAATCCCGAGGCAAAGTGTGAAACGTTGTGGAATGTGGAACAGGCTGAGCTTGCCATCTAGCGGAGTCTCAGCCTTTAAATCTAAAACAGAGCCACATTGAGGGGTAGGGCGGGGTCGCAGTAAATTACTTATCTCGCATGAAGACCATTCTTTTAATATTTAAATAAGGCCAAATCAGTTTTCTTTCTGTTCAGAACAGATCGCACAGAGCACACTCTACTTTGTGTCCTAGTTGCGCGCTTCCTAGCGGAAACCGAAGGAACTTGTAAGAGGAAAAAAATGGTCGAGATTTCATTTTAATGAAAGGGCTTTTGAAAACAGACTAATTAACTATGTATCGTACGCCCTTGGTGAGGGAAAGACCCGGGAGGGCGTTGACGGCGGCGCAGATGTGGCACAGGCAAGAATCAGTTGTCAAGAAAAAGAACGTCAAGAAATACATCAAACGAAAGGCATGCTTTGAGGCGTCACTGGGCTATGAAAATAAACATGTTTGATCGTGCATCCAGCTGAAACTGATTGAAACCGCTTATTCACTTGGAACTTCCGCAGGTTACAGTTCCTTTCGCACGCGATTAAGCTCTTATTGGCGGAACTGCGAACCAATGGACATGGTCGACCGTAGCTGGTATGTGAATTCGGCGTTCTTGGTTGACCTCTGAGGAGCTGAGCAGCGCTTCCTTCCTGTTATTCCTAGTTTCCGTTCTCAAGAATTTCAGGCTTTTGTGTAATCGGTCTGCGAGTTTCCGAACTGTGGTTTTCTCATGAATGGTCACTGCCCATTCCGAGAGAGTTGACCTCAATGGATTTGTCAATTACGGTTTCCCACATTCAGACTTCAGAGGATTCTGAATGGTTCAGAAAATTGCAGTTTACAAAGTCTTCCCACGACTTGATTAGTTCGAGTGCAGTTTTACCTGAATCTAAAAAAATCCGCTGGCCATCATGCAGTTTCGTTGTTTTTATCCTTCGACCTCTTTATAAATATTATTATGTCTTATTGGTTCTAAACAAAAGAGCGGAAAAGGACTTATTGCGAGGCTTAGCGATATCTCTTCTACAACAGTGCGTCAAGTTACTTAAAATTTGATGTATTACTATGCATAAAGAGGGCCCCAAAGTAAAGTGTTTTAGCTTAAAACCAAATCTTGTCTGTACATCGTGACAGCAGTAATATTTTCCTTCAGTAAAAGTGCCGCGAACACTTGAAAAACCGCACATACATCTACATCATCTACTCACTACCTGGATGCGATTCCGCGACGCCGGGAGTCTTAATTTATTGCATGAGCATAAGGAATCATCACTGGATAAGCGTAATATCTGTGGTATCTGTATATCAGAAAATGTTCATCCTTGCGACTATTTTCAGTGTCTTCTTTCATTTTTATTTCTGTTCTTGATCGAAATTGTTTGTTGTTGAGAATGCCTGATGTAGACGATGACCCACGAGAGTGGGTGGGTCTGGGTCAAACAGAAGCATGAAGATTGGATTGGGACTATTGTATCCAAGGTTTGATAAGGAATTTAATTTTAAGTACAGAAGCTACTATCCGCATTAGGTCTACATACTTTCTACTGGCTACCAGCTGGGCTAAGAATGTGTATGCCCAATAATGTTTGAAAGTACCGAATTAGCGAGCTCTCCAGCCGACCTGTACACCGTGCTCGACGCAAACACATAAATCTTCCGCAATGGTGATGATGGATAGCAATGATAACCTCCTTGGACGGTGAGGAATGTTCGAACAGCACGAGCGCATTTTCCAAGTGGCAGTCCTAGTTAGCAACTACATTCAAAAGAACATCGATGCTTCAAATGATCCTCCACCCTGATTTTGACATGTTGACCAATGACTACTGAACCAAGTCAAAGTCGGCCGCTATCTAAGGGATCGATCATTGTGGATGATGGCTGTTGATCAACATCGTATCATTTGAGGATGTCTTTGCGTCATAATTTACAAGCTGTAGATGGTCATGATAATATGCAAACTTTAATAATCGAAATAAAGTCATTGATCAAGCGAGACGATCAAGAATGAATTAGTGAAGCAAATTGAAAACTGGTTGCATTTTCTGGTCTGAATTTTACAGGACCCGAGGTGAATCCGGAGAATTCCATCCGCCCAATGAAAACGCTAAATTTACTTGTTCAAGCTTTCTTGTTTTAAGTTTCAAGCTTAGTGCCTCCAGAATGCGAATCTTGGAGTCGAAACGGCGCGGCGCGAATTGTGTAGACCTTACAACGCGTTTTTTTCCGCTTGCCAACCCGAATTCGCGTTGTGTGGCACCTCTCTTTACTTATAATTCGCATTAGATTAGTTTGCACTTTGTGCAGTTGGCTTATCCCCAACCCCGCCACCATAACTGCGGTTTTGAAAACGCGGTATCCCTGGGTTGAAGAGGACGGCGATTCGTTCCTATTGAAACCGAATGTTCGACAGGATAGCCTTAAACGGAGGAAACCGCGGTCTGAATCCATGGTAAAGTTCAAGTCTCGTCTGCAGGAAAACGTTCAGATACCAATGGGATTATAAATCCTGTTGATTCAATCCTCAGAACTAACGTTAAAAACGGACAAGAAAATAGAAGACCATCCAACCAGAAAAGCAAAAAAAACGGAGAATAACAGATCCATCATGGACCTTACTTGCTCCGAAGTATGAATTAAGGTCAGGTAAATACAGTTAATACGTAAATCGAATTTTTTATCTTGATTTATCCTAGAATAAAATTTGTCAACGTAAAATCTATGTTGAAACGAAATTTCATGTTTAGGAATTCTGACACGCAACGCAACAAGAATGATATTTTGGAACAAAAACTACGCATAACCTAAAATTCTCAAGGAAGTCGGAAGCAGAGACTGATGATACCTTTGTTCCAGAAGAATCAACAAAATTTCCGACCTCGGCCCCGGTAGTATCTCTCCCGAGACCGGAAAAGCGAAATTGCCCAAGTACCCGTATACATATCGTACCGAACTTATAGCAATCGCTACTAGCGCTAGTCCCAGACACCTCAAAATCCAGAACTGAATTGCCAATACTCAAATACTGTACTTCCGAATTTTTATGTTTGTAGCTTTCCATTTAATACTGTTGATTCGTTTTAAGATAATGAAACGTCTGGACCTATTCTACGCATAACCTTTTGTGTGTGCATTAATATATCTTATTTGCGGAATAAATGCATTTATGTTTTTTACCGAATTCTTCCCAGCGAAGGAAATCCTAAATTTCCATCTTTGCCTTTAGTGGTCATTCGGCCTACACCTGAAATTCCCAGCTTGAAGCCAAAGTTCAGTATTGATCACTTGAATCAAAATGAAGCCGTTTAAGATTGAATGAAACACGGGTATAGCATGATTCAACGCCGTTCCCTATTATATCGCATCGGGGGGCCATTCCTAACTATATGCCATAATTGGTAAATGCGCATTTCTCGGCTCTATTTGTATAAATAGTGCTTGTGGGAAAACAGTCGGACTCGGATTAAATTCTTTATAATTAGGGTGTAATTCTTTTGTTTGCACTGAAAGCTCGCTTGTGGTCATCCAGGTTTGGGTGTGGAACAATTGACATTTCGCCCCTCTACGGCCCGTGTAGTACTTTGGACGTCCCTTCATAAATAGTGCTCAGCTTGCATGTTCCATCTGTCTCGTAGCCGAGCAATGAATGTCGAGTCTTAGCTGTTAGCTTTATATGTATACTGAGTATTATCCTGACCCGCAAAGGCCAAGAGCGTGGCCCCTGGTGTGATTTTAATTAAACTTTTTACCATTCAGATGAAGAAGAGGTCATGCATTTTGCTCTTTAATCAGATATAGCAATCAACAAGAAATGTGCATGCAAGGTACAGAGAGGCCGGGGATCGAAGACCACCTTGTGAAAACTGATGTGTGAAAGACCGCTCTTTCATTATTACACGCCTTGGTAGCGCACTATTACAGCAATTAAGCAAGATTAGAAACCTGGTATTCATTTGGACCTTTTCGAAAAAGTATACGACTCCTAACCATGCAACTGTCGCATTTGATGTCCGTGAAAAATCTGAAACCCTTCCATGAACTTTGGGACACCTGTTACAGTAACCACCAAAGTGACCTGTCTGAAATATGCTCACTATTAAATCTAACGGGAGCATGGTCAACGTTCAAACTCCCGGACGATCCGTGAGTGGTGAAGCCGACATGGGTATGACAGAGAAAATCGACAGTCAACTGGTCAGTCATAGTCATGTCAACAACGATCAATCATCGTTGGGACATGAGGGCTGTTAACTAATAGACAGCTGATAGGTGGCAGTGCAGTTATGATACTGATTGACAACTCTTACCTCGGCGTATTCCGCGCAGAGGTCGATGCTTCCAACGAAGCCGCTAACACTGTCGACTGACCAGCTTGACATTTCTTGGGTGAATTCGCTGCAACGATTCTCACAGACGGCTTCTGGTTTTGGGATTAGTGCACTGACAACTGGGGACATCATTTCGGACTTCCTATCGTCTTTTCCCGAAATGCTATCGTTTCCAGAATCGTCCAACCGTGCCTTCTTGATCTGCATATTGCTCAGGTCCAAGGGTGAGCTTGTCGCTATCGGAGAGTCCAAACTTCTTTTGGGAGTCGATCTTGTCTCTGAGTTATTCGACTGTGAGCTTGCAGACCGAACTATGTTGAGGAGCGCTTGTGTCGAGCTCATGTCCATCATTTGATAGGTACCGAGCCCCACACCCATTGACTGGTTGAGTGCAGCAAGGTGCATTGGTAACGTGTTAGCGTTCAACATGGAGGCGTTATTGGAAAAGTTGGACGGTGGCTGGTCACACTTCTTTTCCGGCTCGTCTTTCTTGGATGCCATGGCAGCTGCCATGGCGGCAGCTTGGCCGAGGGATGCAAGTCCAAGAAACGGGGCGCCAGGGGGCTTCATGGTGAAGCGTGGGTCGAGTGTAGGGAAATAGCCAGGACGGGTAGAGTAGTAGCTGTAAAAAATATGATAATTAGAAATGAATGAAAACAACATGATGAGATTTCCCATAATCCGATGTTTATTTTCACTCGTCGTATAGGAAAGAGAAAATGATGGAGTAGATGAGAAGTAAAGTAAAGAAACACAGAAAAAGACCGTAAAAAAGGAGAAAATAAAACACAAAGAGAAAAATAACTCTGATATTTCAAAAATTATCAAAAACAATCCCTTGCCACTCAGGGCCGCGCTGACTTCACTTTAATAACCGAAGTGGATGTCTTTAGAAGAGTGTTACGGAAACCTTTCTGTGCGATTGATTCGAGACTGATTCAAGATTAAGCCGGTAATTTTCCGCGAAGAAAACAAACAAAGGTGGTAAATACGCTACAAGACGTAAGAGCGATAAAAACTTACTCATTGTTTATAGCTGAATTGTTGTTGTATTTGGCGGCTAGACTCCTCATGAAATCGCTGTAGTTCCGGATCGGCATTGGGGCTTCCGGCTTCACTTGAGTGCGCGATGGACTGAATCTTTCAGGGGCTGTAAAGGTCTGAGGTGGCGTTCCTGGGAATCCACCCGACCGGAGGGATGAATCGACTGGGCTTGGAGGGGAGTCACTCCTGGACGACCCGCTTGGGGTATTCCTTTGTCCATCAAGGTCTGGACTGGTTCGCTCAGTTTTCACCGGAGGTGTCATGCTAGCTCTTGAATATGTTTTCTTCCGTCGGTGCTTTGGGGGAGCTGCGGCCATCGGTTGCTGGTTGGCCAGTTTAGTTGTTTCGTTGGAATCTGAAACAAATAACAAAGTTAATTTTCGTTTGATTAAGGTTTATTTTATTACTTATAAAATTTAAAATATGCCTTTTGATAAAAATCATGAAATTACGTAACAAAAAAAACTAAACTAGAATGTTGTGTTCCTGGGTGGCCATTTAGGGAAATGGCGTTATAGTTTGTTGGTAACCTCTCTGCTGTGTGTCAAGAGTCAGCCGTACAAAAAAGGGCTTTCCCACCCTCTCGCTTCTTCCCGAGCATTCCAGTCACCCTGACCGTCTCGCAATTTGCTGCTGTGGTGAAATCTTTGTAGTTAATCACAAGGGTCACTTTTTTCTTAGCTCCAAATTTGACTTCAGACATTCGAAAATGCCGACTGAAATTAACGTGTACGAAGATCATCATGTATACTGTTCCCTTTCCACCAGCAGGTTTTAACCTTTGACTTCAATACAAGTATTTAATTAGTCTGAATGTGGACGATGCTGCTGGGCAATGATGTGGGAATCTTGCACCAAATCTGCATTACATCTCAGCTTAGTTAGTTGTTGCAGTTGCATTTTGACCTACGACCCTGCCTCAGAGCCTAATTTGGAGGGGTAATTTTCGTGTCAGGTTCTTTCAGTTGGAAAGAATAGTAGACCAGCAGCTATGGTGGACTGATGATGTTGCGATAGGAGGACCATCTAATGAACCTTACACTCTCACAGTTTTGATGTTAACGCAAGGATGCGCAGTGCTCAATTTTAGTAGATATCCTTTCGAGAGTATCTGGCCATGTTGTAGGATATTTGCGCTATGTGCCTTTGTTGCGTTTTCGCAAAACATCGTAGTAAACTGGTTACTTGAAAACTTAATACTTGAAGTGACACTACACAAAATGGGGTGATGTTAGGAGTGCCGTCTTTACTAAGGGACAAAAGGGGATTAAAACTATCTTTATTGTCTTTACCCCATCAGCCAGTCAGTGTGTTTTTTTCTTCGGAAACTAATTGCGGACAATGCAAATTATTGTTACTTTGTCATTAAATATCAGTATCAAAAACTAAATTTCTGTCGATCCTCATATTTTTATCAAAGCTCGGTCTTTAGCCGGCGAAGTAAAACTCCGTCGGGTCGAACATTAATTGTACGGTTACAAGAGGAATCGCTATTAAACCAGAGGCCGGACACCTAATCGAGTTGCACATCAAGATATGCTGGTAACTGGGAACCTGAGCGACAAATACCCTGTAATTACGAGTCGGTACATGAAACCTTTAGAACGAGGCTCTTAACATGATGGACGTTTTCATTAGTGTATCTACCTGTGTATATGATGACCAATTTATTCCATTCATCTCGGCCCTTTAATTTTGTTCGGACAAATTAATCGGTAAAAACTGTCGGTGATCAATCTTTGTCAACAAGGTTAGCTGTATTAGCGATAGGTCAATTAAAAACGCTCTTCCTGATGGAACCAAGGAAGCTTAATGTTGCTTTCGCACTGAAGCGTAATCTTTTCACAGTGAGCTACGCAAGACTTGCGACAACACAAGCTTTACCTATACAAAATAATCTACGTTCATTTTTGCGTTTTGGGTTAGCGCACCCCGACTCGTAGAGAATCCAAAACCACGGAAATATCAGTATTGATAGAACGGTTTCTTAAATACATGCCATGGTGTAATATGTTGTCACGATGTGACGTTAGTTTCCTTCAATTAAAATATCCCGCTACCGAAGTTGTCGACCCATAAGGCCGAAATAACCGGACCACAGGATTGGTCAAACTATTTCATTCAGCGTCGGTCGCTCTTGGGAAGTTGAAAAGGACGTTTTTCCTATGTGAGGGCAGTTAATAAATGGAAGGTTTGTAGAGAACATAGGTATTGAGATTTCGTTTGGCAGAAGTCTTCGCATAAGTACAGAGAACATAGGTATATAAACGATAAAACCCCGCAGAAATTAATTGTATGTCCTCATCTCGGTCCTCATGAGAACTAGTCAGTTCTCTTTCGTGCGGACGGACTACATGACCAAAGTGTGAATGGATCGTCGCAGACAATACTCAACACAGACTACAATCGTTAAGAATCGTAGCAGAGCCTGGCTCCACTCTGCTAATTATCTTAATTATTTGTGCACAATAAAACATATTTAGTTGAGAAAACTCGAAGTTCACTGCAGCATCGGATTTATGGCCCCGTCATTTACCATATAGGAGCAATATCCTTGGTTCACACAGAATGCGTCGCTTGCGATGTATCGAAACGCACCGTGTTGACGCAGAAACGCAACGTTTTAATGCAGAAATTAGATATAATAGCGTTGAGGCGCATTGTGTTCACAAACGCAGCCTGTGTGGACCAGGGTTTACTTTTGCAGTTGAAACAATTTCTGCAAATGCAGCATCATTTCAGTGCCGAGATAAGTTTTTTGGTTCTAACCAATTGAATCAGTCGTGGTCAAGACGGAGAGTGGCTTAGCTGTACATCTGACAGAACATGACATCTTAATAAGCTCCAGAAATCCGTAGTACATGTGGCGAAGAAAGTGAGGAACCCGAAGTGGGGCGTACTATCCTTTACCAAATAAACACGACACGGAGAAACGTCGGAACGATTTTGTGGCTTAGCTGTACATCTGACAGAACATGACATCTTAATAAGCTCCAGAAATCCGTAGTACATGTGGCGAAGAAAGTGAGGAACCCGAAGTGGGGCGTACTATCCTTTACCAAATAAACACGACACGGAGAAACGTCGGAACGATTTTGTATGAACGAAACTGAACGCACAGCCCATCAAAAAAGTGTGTAAAAATAAACAAGACGAACAATTAGAAATCAAATCAATAGCAGACGGACCGCGAAAAGCCCCTTTCGTCAGAAAAAAAAGTGATACCACGTAGACGTTCTGACAGGTCAAGCTGAACTTTCCTAAGATTGCACCTAATAAGGATCTTGACAAAGCAGTATACCTCGCACGTGTCAGAAAGCACACATGAGCTATCCGAAGTTATTTTTCCGGTCGTCATTTTTCACTTGGGGAAAGAAGAGTACCCACAACCACATACTGAATCTGGTCGTACTGACCCTATTACTCACTTGCTGCGTAACACCAAGTTGGCCATGTCACAGGACTAACTGTTTCCATATCAGCCATAGTCACTACCATCACACTCTCAACTCTAGTTCCTATTTGTCCAACTATCTGATGCGGACTGCCTGCCCTACTACTCCACGGTTCATCGCTGCTCGCGAAGGCTAACGCCTCTTCTCCAAAAGTCACAAACAGAAGCAGGGCTCAAGCTGCTTCCAAAGTCGTCAGCTGCTGGACGGTCATCGGGCTTTCAGCCGACTCTGGCCAATCGTTAAGTAATTGTGGTAAGTGATAACTGTACCATGGAAGACGGCGCAACAGTTGCGGGTGACAAAATATCGGTCTTCAAATCTGTTTCATGCATGGTTGTATCAAGGGTCACATCAAGCCGTTCACGGTTTTCACATTGGCCTTCCATCAGCATGATCTCTTGGAGATGTTCTTCCCCTTATGATTATCTCGGTTTCCGTTTGATGGTTTGATTTCCGTTTGACGGTTTGACGAAAAGCAAATGGTGCTCAATTTTGGTCAGGCTGATAGTTCTACTTGTATTTCTGTCAGGACGCAAGCTGTCTAGATATCCCTGGCGAAAGCACCTGACAGACCATGTCGGTTAGTGAAGCTTGTTCTTTCGTCGAGAGCGTAGAGAGATTAAGTTGGATGAATCTCCCTTCATTCCTCGATTGGCTCGAGGTGCTCTAGCTCAGCGACGTTTCGGTGGCTTCTTGGAGCTATTTCCAGACGGAGAGTAGAGCGGCGAGCAAAAATTTGGTCGCCAGGAGGGCGTCGTCTCTTCTGCCCACATGTCGTATCTCAGCACCCAAGGTTTGGGGATTGTCCCTCGTTAGCAAGGCAGAACCTTAAGTTGAGGAGTTGTTGGTTGCTTACAAAGGTGCCGGGTCCTGCAAACTTGCAGCGGATCTCCTCCCCGGATGCCATAGTCAGTAGTTTCACATTCTTGGTTTATTCAGTCATCTTTTCTTGGTCGAAGAATGAACCCCATGCTTCGAAACTGTCGATCCTCCAAAATACGAACTTTCTCACTCTTTACCAGACCCAAAGAGCAGCGAAAGCCGTTCATGATGCGAAACATTTTGAATATTTGTCTGGAGCTACGGCTGGTTTAGCTCTGAGGTTTAGGGACAACAGGCTTTGCGTATTCTGATTTGTTAGTGTTCTCCCCACCTGGGGTACCTTAATTAAACCAAGGTCGCTAGTCTTGAACGTCAAAACTCCTTGATTTCCTCGTTCGGCGTACTGGCCTCGTGGCGAACTTCGCTTCGGGAGTAGGGAGTTGTTCCGACTACTGCGTTCACTTAGGGAGTAAAGAGATCCCTCGGCTTATATATTTTGATCTGATAACCTGTTGTGCCGACTACTGCATTCAACTACTTTTTTAACTCCGTCAAAACCCCCAGCGTAGTTTCATAAGTTACTTGGGACAGTGACAGATAATTCATTCCTCTCGTACGAACGAACACTATGGACCGTCGGTGGAGCCATTATTAATCTGATCCAGCCTTCGTTCACTCAGCAGTTTGGTAGTGCCTTCGGCTAAAAATCGGATCCGTTGATTCCAAGTTTCGCTTTGACATAACACGCACTGTAAAATATATCTCATCGCGCTGTTTGAAAGCAGCAAGCAAAGACAATAATGGTATCCATGGGACTAGACATCAACCTTTGACTCCCTTATTACCATCTGAGTTGACGATTGAGTCTCTCATCGACACTATGATTTGTCACCTTTTATCTCAAGGTTCAGACAAAACACAGGATTGTTGCAGCAACGGGGGAGCGAAGGTCTTGACCTATAACTCTCGTCTTAGATTCCAACTCAGCCCGATCAAGTCAAAGGTTGAGTCGGAGGCGCGACCCAACAGGTCAGAAAGGTAAGACCTTCCCTAGACAGCTGTCGAGCGATCCAACAGTCTGAGCACCCAGATTTGACTAGAGAATATTCAGTTGCGTGAGCGATAAACTCCCACCATGAGTGCTAGACGCTGATGCTTTTGCGTTTTTAGGGAAAAGTTGTTCAGGGTGGTTCGGATCAGTTTGAATTTGTTTCCAGTGCCCTGAAATCAACGAAGCCAAACCTTGTTGTTTTTAGAAATGTGTCAACGTAGCATTGACATTTAGGAATAAGTAGGCTAATTTATTTTCTTCGGTGGTGAAGGTGAAACCGATCGGTGTTTTTCGGGTTTCTGTTATATCGCCTTTCGGCTTTAGTAAACTCATTATCAGTCTGACCTCAACTTCTGACGAAGTGACCGAACGGTTGAAAGTAAATTTTGTAACCGAAATAGTACATGGACTGGGTAGTTTTAGGCCCACTGCCATAAATGTAGTTTTAACGAGACTCGGAAAGTTCTTAGGCTCTTCTCAGAAATTTGCAGTTAAAAAAATTCAAAAAAATTATAATTTATTGATTTTTTTTTTTTTTTTTTAGAAAAATCATCCGTATTCGAACTTGCATTTTTTTTACACAACAAGTTACACTTAGAAAGTTCCCTGACTCTCCTTCGTAGAAAGTCTTACTCGAACAAAAAGTTACAAAAAATTACAAAATTTTATTTAATTTATAATTTTTATTTGAGTTTAAAAAATATCATTTTATTCCCGAAATTGCATATGGGCCGGAGAGTGCTAGGCTCGCTGCCACTAATGTATTCACAAATTTGTCAAGACTCGTGAAGCTCTCGGATTCCCGTTCTAAAAAAAAAAAATTCCACGCAAGAAAGAACAAAACCCTTAATTCAGGAAACATGCTGAAGCGATGCATCCTTCGCGCATCGCCTATATTCGTTCTTTTAAAGCTGTGTGAAATTTCGGTTTAAAGGAAAGATTTCCTCCCTTTCATTGACGGAAACAAGGGTAGAGGGCTTGACGAAACGATGCGAAAAGATCATCACAGTAAACAATGCGATCTTACTTTTTGATTGTGGAAAACGTGTCAAAGGTCCTTGTGTTTCCTGCCGCACACCTTCTAAAGCGGATTCGCCACAAAACCGGACGTCAGGTCTTGAGGAAGGAAGCAATTACGGTCTGACCGTCCCGGTATGGTGGTTATGTCGAAAGAAAATGATCGAAAAATTTACGACTGAGCTGTCACTATGCCTTGAGGATGCTCATGGTGTCCGATTGGGAAGTTGAAGTTGGATTTAATGGCAAAAACGGGAAAAGGAACTCTTTAAGTAGTGACCTGATCACCTCCACACAGGAAGCACAGATTAGTGGAAAGTTTACCTCGATGTATTAACAAGAGTAGGACAAGAAACGACAAAAATAAACTAGATTGAAACTGAACCGAAAGACTGATGATGGAAAGACGCGAGGACGAACTTCAGTTAGATTGCCGGTCGTTTTTCGGCTAGCATCTGTGACCGAACCCTGGACTTGCCAGTCCTAATCCAATCCAATCCTAATCCAATGCTCAACTTTTGCTTCATACACACCCACCCAAGGCAAGACTCAGGCGCACCAGCAAGACGAGGCAAGATTTCAGGCATCAAACTTTCATGTGCTACTTAGCAACGCATTAGCAGAGCTTAGCTTAGCAGGGCATATAGTTTGCCAGTCGTTCTTCTGCTAACCTCAACTGAACAGCAGACCCATCCCAGGCAAGGTTCAGACGCACCGGCAAGTCGAGGCAAGATTTCAGGCATCAAACTTTCATAATTATGCTAATTACCAACGCATGTCAGCCAAGAATGAAAATAAAAATGGAAGAAGGCATGAAGTATTTGCAAGGTTTAGTACATTCACCTTCTGCTGTGGCGCACCGTCAAGACGAAGCAATATTTCAGGCATCAATATTTCATGTCCTACCCAGCAACGCATTTCAGCCAAGAATGAATATAAAAACTAAAGAAGACATTTGAAATATTTGCAAGGGTTCGTTTTCTGCAAGCTGACAGAAAAAATCATGGTTATGCACAGGTGATTCGTAAAGACCATTGCAGAAATTTTAGAATCCTTGCGTCGCGGAAACGGGAGAACAGGCGATGAGCAAAGGGGTTAGAGACTCTGCGATTGACGACCCGAAAGAAGTAAACTCATGTGCAGTGTTTTGATTGTTTATGACTCTTGGCTGGAAGGAAAAGTTATCGCATCAGGATATACACAGAGGGTACACTTGGATGTTTAAGACCGTCTTAAGCAAACCCCAAAGTTTATAAGCCGGGGGGGGGGGGTCTGGGTTACTTGATTTTTGTTTCACTCTAAACGTCAAGAGATATGAAAACAAATATTATTTCTCAGATTTCTCAATAACCATAGGGTGTTATGGCCCGCCGTTCCACGTAAAACAATTTTATAAGTAAAACAACAAGAGGCTAAGCGAAAAATAGCACCGAATATCTCCAAATATACATCGCACCTTGAAATGAAAGAGCAGCTCCGTAGGCTACTAGAGAGCGAGAACGGCGGTTTTTTGCTTCCAAAATCGACACTGTGCACAGAACGTATGTACACGCCAATCATGTCAAGGTAATTTATATAAGCGTTGGCAACAGGGCCTCGCTCCGCTCAGCTAGTTGGGAATGAACAGTGGAAAATACATGCACTGCCGGGCACTGTCAACTACCTCCCAGCGCAACAGTTAAAGTACGTACTGGCACGTGACAGGTCGCGTATGTAATCTCTTGAATCTATTAAAATAATTTAACAAAGAGAAAAAAATTGCTTACATTATACTGTTATTCTCAACTTAGTCACGCATGAAGAATGAGAATAACTTTGCCCCTCAAATCTGCGTCAAATGAAGCGCAGCCTTATCGTATGGCACGTTCGACTCTGTAACTATTATACTGCAGCAAAATTTTAGAAATTTCCCTTCGTAGTATTATTTTTATTTTTCAGATTCAGGGTATTACACATGCAACCTGTCAGGTGCCAAAGAGGAAGAAAAATAATTACCTGGTGGATGAACGAGAAGTAAAAGCAAAATAGTTAAATATTTGACAGTGTCTATCTCTTTCAGTAAATGTTTTTAAAGTTTCTGCACTATTTCTGCGTAACAATCAGTCACGTGTCACATTTTAGAGAAGAAGGTATGTGTCTGCTAAGCTAGTCAATGCTCTCTTGCCTTCGGAATAATTAATGAGCGAATAATATTGACGGACTTTTTGCTGTAAAGGGTGAATTTGATTTGCGAATACTGCTGGCTAAGGTTAGGATTGTGAAGAAAGAAAGGACAGTTATTTTCACAACAGTCATTCATATCGGTTGGTAATAGTTTCTCCCCTATTTTTCCGTCATATCGATTGACGTCTCTAAGAAAACTCAAATGATGTATCGCCGCATGGCCCCAAAAAGGGTAGTGTATATTTTCCACAGGATGGGTTGAATCGGAACTAGAGTCTAACAGGGTGGTCAAGCCGAGAGGAGAAGCTAACGACGGGGATTACAGCAGCTTCGGGGATGTTGGTGTTGCCGTGGCTAGCGAATCTTCAACTTCTACTAACGGTTCAGTAATTTATAATTCGCGGCTATTCTATTATTTTGAGCCCAGGGTGGATCAAGAGCGGGCACGTCATGGATGGCTTCAAACGGGGCTATTCCAGGTGCACTGACGGGTCGCATCTCCCTCATGAGAAATAGAGATCCGTGGGGCAGTGGAGGCATATAAGAGAATGACCGCTTCCTCAGAATCCATTTATCTACACTATCTCTCATTAAGTGTTTTGGATGTAGGATCCGTGTCATCCCTTGTGGATCATTAAAACCAATGATGTGAAGGATCTTATATTTACGACAATGCCGCTTATAGGCCCACCGAATGCGACCTGTGGCTTCGCGCTTCTGGGCCGAATTATAGCTGACAGCTTTGGTGTTATTAATGGCTTCGGAGATGTCATCTGAAAGTCTGTTACTGATCCTGAGGATTTGACTAGTGGATTTTAAAGTGGTCGAGCTTATCGGCGATTTCCAGCCGCGACGACCTCGCTGTTAATCGGTATAATGCCCCCCCCCCCCCCAAATTAAAGTCTTGGTACATCCTGGGCGGAACAAAATATACTGACGAAAAACAGATTTAAGGAGTACAACACCAAAGAGGTTTTGCTTTCTTTAATATATTTTTTAATAATAACAATTAAAATAATTTATTTATCACCCACAAATTCCAGAGGCAAAATAAGTGGAGTAAAAAAGAAAGGACGAAAATACTATAATAACTATTAATGCGAAACAAAATAAAATTACTGATGTGTGTTATTTTTATTGTTACAGAAAAACACCACATATGCCCACCGGCACTAGTGTCTAGACTTGGAAAAGAAAATACTAAAATAATTAGAGAAATCCTTGAAGTAATCTGACACCGTAGGTTAGAAGTTTATATTTCTTGTGGGGGATGGTTCAAAACATCCAGTAAAGTAACAGTACGAAGTGCAATTAGTGTAGGTCAAGACCGATTTGCCTGACACACGAACGTTTTCCTGGACAAATAAAAAATGACTGAGAGGAGGTAAGTCAGCCAGGGTAGTCTTCTGCGATAAATTGCAGGGTCCTTCAGGTTGTAGCTTGAAGAAAAGAACCGGCGCTCCCTGTTTACTCGAAATTTCAACGAGGCCTGATGACTTAAAAAAAAAATAGGTGTTTGTTGTTTTAAAGGTTTTCGTTTCGACTTTTATTTTACATTCAATTTTTTCGTTAATTTAAATTTCATCCGTCCATTCTTTGTTTGTTAATTGACGCTATTACTATCGTGACATTGACATATTCTTTATTTTGAAGAAGTTAATTGATGGGGTAGGAATGGGGAAAATGCATTACCAATCGGAATAATTATTGTGAACACAACTGTACTTTTCTTGTGTGTGAATGTGTAGAGGCCTAATTAAGGTTGTTTTGTTGCCAGTGCGTAAATGTTCAGTGTTATACTGAATGTCAGTAAATGTCATGAATCAGTATAGAAATGTCAGCTGAGTTTTATTTCAGCGATATTTCGGCCCTCCTTTGCAAGTGTCCTCTTCAGGCTCAAGCTAGAAAAGCGAACCTGTTATAGAATAAGTGGAGGTTCTAGCATGGGATTCGTAGTCAGCTGTGGCTGAAGGAATATTTTGTCCTTCGTTATTTTCTTGCGAAAGAGATATTATAGACTGAACAAAATAGTTGTTACTGTAATTGAACTCTGCGCCGCTATAACTCTGCGAGATGACTTGGAACGCCCCCTAGTCCTGCGTACATCTTATTCTTCTCATGTAGGACGGGTGGCAAGTGTGTGCGACGCCGCCATCATTTCTCACCTGTCAGGGCCACACAGAAGCTCAATTGCACACCCAACCCTCAAAGATAGTGCAAGGCTTGCGCACCTAATTCGAATAATCTCATAGTCGAATTGGTCAAAAAGGAGTCCCTCTTGCAAAAGGGACGCTCCTTGCGACAACGTTAATTCAGATCAATGATAGTGGCTTTAGATGTATGACTTTGACAAATCGCACTGTCACCTAACGATCTTGCATTTTTTGAAGAGCTTTCTAGTGCTTTTCTCTATCGTGAGAATCTGAAGAAGCAGAAATGCTGGCAGGTGGGCCTACTCACCTTACCCAACTGTCGTAAATGCTTAGAGCGACCGTGATTATAAGCGATGAACTTGCCAAACGGACTATTCATATCGACAGCTGCCATAAGCCTTGAAATTAGCTCCGTGCAAATGATAAATCTGAAAACATAACTTAAAGCTTCAGCGACCATAGTGGCGTTTTCCTGCTACTTTTATTGTTCTTGTTGAAAGGTAAGGCAAGGTAAGATAGAGTTGAAGCTGTGTTGTCAATTTTAGTTGCGTTGCAGGAAGTCAATCTTCTTTCTTTCTTAACTTTTTCAAGTTACCTTTTTTCGTTGATGTCTTAGGGTTATTTAGTCCCTTACAGGTTAACCTTTGGGCATTGAAATTTGTGTGTTGCTGTTGTTGTTTTGTTGTTTTTTTATAAACCCATTTTTGGGATCCCAAAACGGTAAGTGGAGGGATACCTATGACATCACAAAAGTTGTCCGTCCGTCCGTCTGTGAGCACGATAACTCTCGAAGGGAATGAGATATTTTGATGAAACTTGGTGTGAGGATTCTTTGGGATCGACTAAAATCAGGAACGGAACGGAACGACACGGGGCAGGAGGAACGCGTACTAAAAACGGGAACGCGAAAATCGGGAATGCCCGTCCCCTGTTCTTTAGCACTTTTCGCACTGGCTTCTGATGAAAATGGAACCGAGTGCTAAAGAACAGGGGACAGGCATTCCCGATTTTAGTACTTGTTCCTCCTGAGTATGGAACCAAAAGTACTAAAAAACAGGGATCCTGGCCTTCCCGTTTTTAGTACTAAAGAACAGGGGACGGGCATTCCCGATTTTAGTACTTGGTCCTCCTGAATATGGAACCAAAAGTACTAAGAAGCAGGGATCCTGGCCTTCCCGTTTTTAGTACTGGCTTCTGACGAAACTGGGACCAAGTGCTAAAGAACAGGGGACGGGCATTCCCGATTTTCGCGTTCTCGTTTTTAGTACGCGTTCCTCCTGCCCCGTGGCGTTCCGTTCCGTTCCCGATTTTAGTCGATCCCGGATTCTTTGGGTCAAGAGTAAGGTCGAGTTCGTAGATGGGCTCTGTAGCCCTACATTTGGGGGTGGGGGAGGGGGTTTAAATTAAGGGGCAAACAAAATATTTTGAAACAGCTAATGTGATAGTCGATTATGGGGTAAGAAGACATGCTGAGCACGATGGTGAAAACCATTTTCTCGTCGGACAAGTAGTTCGCCCGGAATCCGGCCCAAACCGGAAAGTTTGGTAAAAGTAAAAGTTTCATTTGAAGTTGATTAGATGTTCGATTTAGTGTTCTACAATTAGTTCACCCGGAATTCGTTTTCTTGCCAGACAAGTAGTTCGCCCGGATCGGGCCAAAACCGAAAACTTGTTAAAAGCAAAAGTTCTATTCGAAGTTGATTAGATGACAGATTTAAGGGTAAGAAAAGACGCTGAATCTGTATATGACAACCATTTTTTACCCATATAGTTCGTCCGCAATCCCGTTGAAACCGGATTTTTTTCATAAGTTAAAGTTTTATTTGAAGTTGATTAGATATGTTCTTTATACGGATAAGAAGATACGCTGAATTCGTTTCTGAACTTTCTTTTTTTTTGCTGGACAAGTAGTTCGCTCGGAATTCGGCTGAAACCGGTAAAGCAGGAAGTTTCGACCAGTATCGTCAAAAAAGATATGGCTTATAGAGGTATATCTGAACTTGGTTTTCTCAGATGATTAGCCTGGCGAAGATTGGATCTAGCGAAGACAAGACCCAGTTGTCCGGATCAAATATTAAATTTTGGGATCCCATCGAAACCTTTAATCTTGTTTCTCTTGGTATCCAGCAATTTGACTAGAGACAGCTTTTTCCTTGAGTTTCCTTTTAGCATAATTGCGTTCAAAAAGTATTAGATGCAATTTTCAATATTCCAATTCAGTCAGAGCCACCTAGCGGCCTTAGTTCCTATTAATCATCAACGTTTAGCTGAAGCTCAGTTTAATTATATTCGTTCAACAGAGAAAAAGTGCGAACCTCATAGACGGTGAGAGGTTTCCCTTTAAACCAATCAAATGCAATCCCAGATTTAACGAAAGTTGTATAAATGTGAAGAAGGTTTACTGACCGTGATTTGGTCGAACACGTTCGTTATTCGAATTTCCCGGATTTCCGAGCGGTTGTCGGTTGTCTTTTAGCACTCAGTTTATACATAAAATCATCATAGTACATCAAGATATCAACAAATACTGGTCGAAATTACGCAAATGAAGATTTAAAGTTTAACCGAAAAGGGCTGGGATAAGACAGTCTAGTTACCCATCACTTATTCACTTAAATTGGCTTGAAGACCCGCCGAAAATGCGTTACTTCGTTGTTCCGCTATTCACGAATAATCGATTTTCAAATAGTGGAATTTCCTTGTGGTTTGTGGTACTCTACGCGCTTGTATTTTTGTTGTATGCTTTACGAGAAAGATTTACGATTTTTTTATTTTTTTTGTTCAGGCACTAAGTAATCTTCACCAATTTCACCACTGCCCACTGAAAAGCCGCGTTTCTGCTGAGATTAAAATTTCCCGCGTCATAGTAGAATTTACGCTGTGGGGATGGCCGCAGATATTCTGAACGTCATAACTAAGGCAGATAGTGGAAAATAAAAAAAATCCCTTTGCAGAATCCAAATAATTCAGTGTGTTCAGTTAAATGACACAAAAATGAGTCGGCTTTTCAGTTAAACTTTAAGGAGTAAAACTTCAAATTTTCTGTTATCTTGCAGTCTGACAGAAAAAAAAATCGGAGAATTCGGGCAAAATGTCTCGATGTCGGTCAGTATTCCGTGGCGAATCCGTAGTAAGCATATGCCTTCTTAGTCTGGACGGCGTGAGATTTTTCTCCACGATTTGTTCGTAATATAATATAGATCATAAGCTCTTCAAACTGACATGCGCGGCTACACCGAAGACAGAGAACCCTTTCAAAAATTCGATATGAAACCATGATACTAAATGATGATGCTAAACGCTTGGCTACCTGCATAGCTGCTTCTGCCTTAAAAAGAAATTGAGCAGTCAGACGAAAAAAATAGCTGTTGGTGCATTTTGTTAAAATAACTTAAGGAAAGAAACCATCCGTAGCTAGCTAGTACAAGCTGCGGTTTCAGTTTCGGTTCCCTGATTGTTTTATGACCCGAAGTATCATGACAGTATTCCAGGCAGACTTCGAAGCAGGGAACAGGTGTCGTCAATTGGAAGAATAGACGCGGTCCGTTGTCAACGAGGACACATAGCTAGTCATTGAATCAGCGTCCAGCAGTAGATAACCACTATTTAAACCTACTTAAAGAGGGCCGTAAAAATATGCTATTTTTGTTTACTCTCTGTTGTTTGTAACATGTAAGCTTTTTCTTTCGGCAATGTATCATAAATATTTACAATCGGAGGAAACATCCACTTCCTTCAGTTTGCTAATTGCAGAGTATCTAACCCCTTTGTTCATCGCCTATTTTGCAGTTCCACCACGTCGGGATTCTCAAATTCATTCCATGACCATAATGAATCATCAGTGAATAATCAGTGTTGGAATGTTCATGATTTTTTTATATCAACCTGTAAATAGTTCATCCTTGCGAATATTTCTTATGCCTACTTTCATTTTTATCATCTTTCTTGCTCGAAAGTAGTTCCTATTTATGATGGAAATACTTATGCCTGAATCTTGTCTCGCCTTGACCCCTTGACTGTGACCACAACAGAGGTTGGTTGAATCTGCTGAAAAAGCTGAATCTCTAGCTCGTAATGACAACAGCAAGAACTGGTCTAGGCTGTTGCTCGTGAAATCCTGTCTCATTGCTTCTAAACCTACGAAACTAGCAAGGTTTTAAGGGACTCATCCATAACCCTTCTGTGGTCATAGCCATGAGGCATTTCGCTTTGTCAAAGAATTTCGAGGGATTCCCTCTATCGGATACTTCGGATATACTAAGTTTGTCACTGCACCTCGGACTAAGATTTGTCCTGAAGAAAGTCCATGTCTTGAGAAAGCCCCTGCTAGAAGTAGTAAGAGAGCAGCTCTATTGTTTTGGTAGTCTATGTTGAAGCAAAGGCCTTAACCTTGTCGCGCCTTTGTTGCGAAATGCTTGACATAGGCCTACTACAAGCTTCCTCTGGATCAGCCATACTTCTCCAGAGAGGTCGGACGTCACCAAGATATACACTTTCCTTCCCAGAATGGTCGGACATCGGTAGTCGGGGATAGAATCCATCCTTCGAGTAATCAGTGGCGTATGGGCCAATCTTTTGCTCTGCCCAATACCGTCCTCTCCAGTTCCGCCCACCCAATTGGTTGTTACGTCATGACAGGGCAGTGCAAAATTTGGGAACATTTCCGACCACCCAATATTTCGCCGGTTCTTCTGAAGGAATTAACGGTTCGATTGTCGTTTTCATTCCACTGCCATTAAGTGAAGACCACGCGTGACACAGGCGAGGGCAGCGGCTGTCTGCTGCAACCAGCTAAGTAGAACACAACTCAACCCTTTCGCAGTCCTTCACGCCTTGATCACTAGTCAGGGGATCCGAGCAAACTATCCCCGGGTCAAAATTTCTTGTACCTAATCTGAGGAAGGTAGAACCTTTTTAGGGACGAGGGAAGCAGACAGAACCCAACTTTGCTTCATACCACTGAGTGAGGTGTAGAAGGTACAACATCGAAGTCTCCTAACGAGGTTCGATTAACAACGGATATCCGATCCCATGGGTAGCGCTTCAGAAGGTCAGCCTGTGACGATGAGGATTCGTGAAGTGGCCTCAAACTTCTGTCGTAAGTCGCTCATAGCTCAGAACCCTCTCGTCTCACTCGAAGCCTATTCAGGATAATTCCTAACGATGGCAGTAACTTGAAAGTCTCAAGTCCGAGTCTATTAGCGCACTTGAGAAATGTATGGCATGCGCTGGAAAGTATTGTTAACCACACTGTAATTGTGGCGCCGTGAGCGTTCACGTACTAACCTCAAGCGTGGTCATAGACAAAAGCAATTGCAAATTACTAAACTCCGAGAAATCAAAGTTTTGGCGTCGAAATTGGTAGCTTAAAGGGCATAGCAATGACCGGAAACACGGCCTCGGGGTATTGTTCCATTCACAAGCTTTTGTGGGAATGGGAAGTCTCCAGTCAAAAGTTATGAATGAAGAAATAAAAGTTCTCACATAGGAACAGCGGATGGTAAAACGACGGCTTTTGACCAGCATATGGACGGAAAGCGTGTGATTGTTGAACAACATTCATAAAATGGCGGTATCAATATTTTGGTTTGGACGTCGGTATTTCCCGGTCTTCGAAGTCAGTTCGAAGGAAGATTTGGTTCGGGAGTGTTTCGTCCAACACGTCATTAACCTTTGTAGCGACTGTTATTATAAGTTCTTGTGGTTTAAATGTGCGTTATCACTGGTGACCCCCCTTCTTCTTTACTCCTTAATCCAGTTTCGGCAACAATTATATTTTTTGACAGAGCAAAACGGATACGTCAGCAGAATTTTATTAGAGCTATATTTCGGCCTTTCTTGGCGAGGCTGCTCTTCAGGCTCAAGCTGGAAAATGAAGTGGAAAAAAGTGTTGTCAACTTTTTCCACAAGTTCATTTTCGAGCTTAAGCGGCTTAGTTGAGATATTAATATCAAACTTTTTTTTTTTTTTACTAAACGTGGCTAACTAGAAGCTTGTCACTGTTGAAAGTAGTAACAAATAATAGTCATTAAAACACTGACAAGAATATATGTAAATGATTCTAAACAGAAACCGCTAAGAGATACCCTAGAACGGGTTTACACACGCCTGATTTTGAAATTTTATTGATGCAAGTGAAGTTTTTGTATTCATGTTGACTGTTTCTACACTGGACAAAAAATCTCCACTTTCTGATAACTTAATCTGCAGTATTTTCCATTCTAGTGTTTTTAATTCCTACATCGGATTTCAACTCTCCGAACTCAGAATAAAAAACTTCCAAATTCGGTAATAGACTTTTTACAGTGCAAGGTTCGCGGTGTGATATCATTCCACGGTTTTCAAACGCGACTGTAAAATGGATTTTGAGTTTTGGCTGTTGTTGTAATGAAAACCGGAAGTTTTTATCAAACCTGTACAGATCAGCTGGTAAAAGACATTATAACAAGTTATTATTATAGTTGGGTATAAAAAAAACAATTGTTATGGTTTTGCCCGGAGACTCAAGTACCAATGAATCAAAATGTACCGTTGGCAGGGTCGACCACTACACCCATCGTCATCTGCTGTTGTGACAGTCACAAACGAATTCACCGTCGCGACAGATGGGCATTTTCAGTATGGAAAAAAATGAGGCGAACGGCATGGCTGACAATTCGTGCAGAACCATTTGACGAGTACATAAAGTGCTTCATCTAATCAGCGCAGAAATGAACTTTCTGGTCTGGGCTTTCGTGTGTTTTCTCTGACAGTCGGCATGATTTACAAGTAATTAAATAAGAAAGATTTAATCAGAAGCTTGTAATACAGGTTGATGTTGGACACCCGTAAAACAAAATTTTCGAACCAGCAGAGAATGTAGCCGTCGACTGGCGGAGTGAAATATTAGCTACCGTTTGTATTACAATGTCACCTATGCCGATTATCATAATCGCCATATGTAGCGAGTGTTATCTCATGTAAGTAACAAAACAAAATGAAAAGCGAGTCGTGCACTAGCCGAATTGATAATTAGTGTATGGAGAGCTCTCCGAGCTTCTGCAAGAAGAAGTACTGTAACGCCTGTTGCCGACATTTTTCTGTTCCGGAAGGGTCATTGGAAAACCGGAACACCGGAACCTCCGCCACAAAAGGTTAGGTAAAAAGGTTGGATAAAAGGTTAACCTAACCAAAAGGTTAGGTTAGGTTAACCTTTTTACCTAACCTTTTGGTTGAGTTAGGTTAGGGAGGTTCCGGTGTTCCGGTTTTCCAGTGACCCTTCCTGAACGGCTTTTCTTGTCGAACGGCTTTTCTCTTCCAGGCAATGCATTTGAGAATGCCGGGCAAGGAAAAAGGCAAACAATATTTGGAAATGTTTACCTTCGTGATCCTGTTCGCTCTCGTCATCGTCGCTGTCATCATTACTGTCATCGTGAAATCTGTAAAGATAAATGCCATCAGAGTCATTTGACGGCACTAAACGGGTAAGATAGCGGGGATTTATTCTAGCGACATTTCGGCCCTTCTTGGCAAGGTATCTAGCTAGAAATATTCACGCGTGATCAAGGGCCAAAGTATTACTAGAATAAATCTCAGCTGACTCATCCGTTTATCGCAATAAAAAGTCAATCCCATATTCAAATTATGTTGTAACGTCTATAGTTAGTAAACCAAATATAACGTCGTTCTGTTCACCCAACGAACAAATAAACGAAGTGTGCACTAATAGAGAGAGATCCAGTGAGAGGTGCCCCGAAACAGCTTAAGAAAGCTTGATTGTAGTTTTCTTTAAGGGACCCGCCGCACTTATGATAGTAATTCATTCTACTTCAGTAGCATTTCCATCCATTCTCGTTCCCGAGATTCTTCACTTCATAAGTGTATACTGTCTCCTCTGTTAGCAATACACTGATTATCACGCTTGCCACGTTTGTTCTCTTTTTGTGACGTATCTTGCGCAGGATTATTATTTCTGAGGAGCTTATTCGTCCGAAAACTGGTTGTTCAAATTTTGCCAAGATTATCATCCAGGGCAAGGGACATGGAAAGAGGCTAAAACAGCCGAAGCCGTGTGTAATCTCTATAAGCGCTTCCAACGTTTCTACCACCTTAACGACGTCCCATGCACTAACACTTGGATAAATTAGGTTTCACATTGAAAACTCCTTTCAAAAACGCACATACTAATCTATTTGACCCTGCTACATTTCCATCTACAGTGATAAAAGATGATAACGCCGACAGCTTAGACTTAAGTGGTCAACTATCTCAGAACATCTGAGCAGAAACACTATTTAGTCCGAGGTGTCCTTTAAAGATCAAACCAATATTATATTGATCCATCGTCCTGGGTCCGCAAAAGGAGCGGGGGGGGGCCTATTTGGTAAAAACGGCGCTGCTAGAAAACTGGTCCGTTTCTTAAAGATTCTAGAACAATAGGTATAAAAAGTGGTCCGTTCTCCAGTTTCGGAACTGCGAGAGCGAAAATTTGCGAGCGAAAGACCAGTTGAAAATAGCTTTACTGTGACAGACGCTCTTATCCGTCAAAAAGCTGACGCTCCATACTGATGGTAATTGTGAAAGATGTTCGTGCTTCAGCTTGACACCAGTCTGCAGACCTAAAGTCAACAAAGTAGACCGAATGCCATAATGTGACTTACTGGCCCTCGTCCGACGTGATTTTGTCATTTTGCTTCTCTGCTTTGTAATGTCCACTTGCAACAGATTTTGACAGGTCAGTTTCTCTAGTCACTCCAACATCTGACGCTTGGCTGTTGATACGTTCAGTGGAGTGGAAATCGCTTATTTGATTGACGAAGCTGCTCACCATTTGATCAGGTGATGCGTATGGATCAAGCAGGCGACAACGGTTCTGGAAACACAAATAATTATCAGAGATTTCGTCGTAACTTCAGCTATGTTATAAACGGAAATGATTGCTTAAATATTTTTACTATAGCCTACTGGCAGTTGCTAGGAAAAAATCATTTATTTCGATTTTTTAGAAACAGCCTGAATACGACCCTACCCAAGAAGAGCCGAAATGTCGCAAAAATAAATTACAGCTGATTTATCCTGTTAGCGCCATTACATATTGTTTTGTAACGTTTTAAGGGTTGCCAAGGCGGCAACCCTTCATTTAACAGTGTAGCTGGTTAGTTCGTGCGGTCAAATCCAGACTTCCAATAAAGAATATGTTCATATGCAAAGCTAACGGACGATTACGATCTTAGCTCTCCCTAGGACATTACCTGGCAAAAGTTGCCACAAGCTCAGGTCTGTTAGATCCTCTAGTTAGCTCGATACTTAATAAGCACCATTTCCAGATCATATAAAACCAAAAACTTATTTGTAAGTCTTGGTAAAAATCTAATATGGATTTACAGCAGAGCGAAATAACACTAGGAAGTAGCGCCAAGACTTGAAAAAAGTGACACAGAGTCGAATAGCAGCGACACTAGTACAACTAGCGACGGAGAACGACGAGAACGTTCTTACTGAAAATTAATCAGTCGTACACAGAACACAGTGACTGTAAGGGTGGAGAGCCCGCTCTACAGCGCGTCACATGTGACGTCAGTATGGCAGCCAACCAATCAGCTGTAAAGGACGATTCAGAGGGTGTTCGGATTCTTCTGCGGAGTTGTACCCCAGGGTTGGTCACCAAAAGTAACTTCGTACACCCTGGAAAGCAACCCAAAAGTATCTCAAAGTAACCCAATGTAACCTAATGTAACCCAAAGTAACCCAATGTAACCCAAAGTAACCCAATGTAACCTAATGTAACCCAATGTAACCCAAAGTAACCCCATGTAACCTAATGTAACCCAAAGTAACTCAATGTAACCCAAAGTATCCCAAAGAAACCCACAGTATCCCAAAGTATCTCTAAGTTTCCGTGAATTTCAACTGTTTCATGAACGAATTTCGCATCAGTGTCAAGATATTGCAATCGGCGCCTCCTCTCGTCTGGCGAAAAGTTTGAAACGTCACCACGCAAGTCTTGCGCACGAGGGGTTACTTTGGGTTATATTGGGTTACATTGGGTTTCTTTGGGTTACATTGGGTTACTTTGGGTTACATTGGGTTACTGTGGGTTACTTTGGGATACTTTGAGATACTTGGGTTACTTTGGAATACTTTTGAGACAATTGCAAACGTGATGTACGCCATTTGTGTGCAAGACTCGTGACCCAATGTAACCCAAAGTAACCCAATGTAACCCAAAATAACCCAATGTAACCCAAAGTAACCCAATGTAACCCAAAGTAACCCAAAGTAACCCTGAGTAACCCAAAGTATCCTGAAGTAAGTAAGTAACTCGTACACCCTGGTTCTTGGTGACCAACCCTGGGTTGTACCGTGATACAGCTGTTTCTAGAGATAACAATTATGATATACTGCGTAGCTCCTCTTCCGCTCGTTTGCGTCGGGTAGGGTATCAGAATATATTCTGCTCTGCATGGTTGTATCACAGGGATAGGGTGACGGAGGTTCTATCAGATTATTTGTTCTTGGTCGTACACCAGCGCTGGCTCCAATAACTCTGAACACAGCAAAAAAAAAGATACAACCTCCCCTGTTTCTTCGATGTGTGCAGACCGCACCGTAGCTTTACTATAAATTTCTAAACCCGCAAGTTTGTCTCTCTTTAAATGCCGCAAGCGTAGCGGGATGCGCATGCGCTACAAGTATGGCCCGATCAGAGCAAAATAACACTGAGGAGTAGCGCAAGAACGGAAAAAAGTGACCCACGCTCTTCTAACAGTGACACTAGCACCACTAGCGATAGAGAACGTCCCTGATGAGATTCAATCAGTCATGCACCAGCGCTCTCTGCATCAACCATATTCTGGACAGAGCAAAAAAAAGATACAACCTCCCCGGTTTCCTCGATTTGTGCAGACCGCATCTTAGCCTCGATCTTAGCTTCACTAGAAGTTTTTTAAACCCACAAGTTTGTCTCGCTTTAAATCCCGCAAGCGTAGTGGTTGGCGCTATGAGTAGGCCGTTTGTGAAGCATGGAAAGCATAGATCTTGGCGCTACTCTCTAGTGTTATTTTACTCTGGGCCCGATTGTGAAGCATGGAATGCATAGGTCTTGGCGCTACTCCCTAGTGTGATTTTGCTCTGGTGTCCACAATTTGCCTTAACATCAGTTTCTTGCAACTACAAATATCCTATTCTAGGGAGCTACCTAAGAATTGCTGAAGGCGAAAGCTAGCCTACTGGGATTTCATTTTGGACACGGCCGCTGTCTTGACTAATTGACGTGGACGTTGACATGGTAAAGATTTTTCCGCATTTTGATTAGTGATTAGGTTCTTGCTATGTTTCGTGTTTGGTTCTCCAGCAATTCCTAAGAAGTAAAGTGGTTCCTCCACTGGCAATCGTAAGTCCGTCGTAACCGTGCTCGTCCGGACCCGGCATGCTCTCATTGGCTGAAAACTGCCAAAATGGCCGCTTACGACAGGTTACGATCGCTTCCGACAGCTTACGATTGCCAGTGGAGTACCCGCTTAACAATAGTCGCGTTTTTTGCCAAAAGAGATCGAAGGCCTCTCTCCCAAGTCCTCTGTCCTTTCTGCTAATTTGGCCGTTTTCTGGTAAGGAGGAGCCTGGCGCCGTTCTCCTGAGTAGATTGGTCAACTCACCTCGGAGTTGCCTATCTCCTTTCTCCGCAGGCCTGAGCAAAAAGGAGAAAGGCCTTGGTCCAAAAACGGTCAAAAAAGCAGTGAGGAGTAAGCGCTTGGTGCCAAAAACGGGCAAACGAACCAAGGCCTTGGTAGATAGGTTACGAAAAACGCGACTAATGTTGCGTCGCGACGACACCGTGAAGCAGGATAACCCGCATGGTCAAGGGTGGCTCCGTGTTAATACTTAAAGTTTAACCGAAAAGGGCTAGAATAAGACAATCTAGTTACCCATCACTAATTCACTTAAAATGGCTTGAAGACCCGCTGAAAATGAGTTACTTCGTTGTTCCGCTATTCACCAATAATCGATTTTCAAATAGTGGAATTTCCGTGTGATTTGTGGTGCCTCTATGCGCGTGTATTTTTGTTGTACGCCTTACGAGAAAGATTTATCATTTTTTCTGGTTCAGGCACTAAGCAATCGTCACCAGTCTCACCACTGCCCACCGAAAAGCCGCATTTGTGTTGAGATTAAAATTTCCCGCGTCATAGTAGAATTTACGCTGTGGGGATGGCCGGAGATGTTCTGAGCCTCATAACAAGAGCAGATAGTGGAAAATGAAAAAATCGCTTTGCAGAATCCGAATAGTTCAGTGTATCCAGTTAAATGACACACAGATAAGTTGGCTTTTCAGTTAAACTTTAACAAACACCTTGGTAACTTTGGTTTTGCTGTGTTTTGTGTTAGGTTCTCCAGAAATTCTTAAGAAGTAACAATGTTGCGTTGTAACGACGTCATGAAACCGGAACACCCGCATGGTCAAGTGCATCTCCGTGTTAATACTTTTTCGTACATATATAACAATACACCTGTACCGCGACTTCTGAGGAACTAAAGTGGCTCTACTTCCAAAATGACCACTTTCTTGTAGGGCAGCAAAACCTCATTTCCATATACGTCAGCTTAATTTTATGTCTCTGACTAATCTGTGAACTTTATAATTACCAGACATGAAAAAATGGTGCAGCACCTGTACGAGTCAGGGATAATAACTATACTCTTTTGTTGCAGAGGAATTCGATGCTCAGCGATGACCTCTGACATGGCTACTCTACTGAGAAGACGAAAGGGAGCTCATTAGCGACTTGATTCTTGTCAACGTTACAACCCGCTGGTTCTCACGGGTTGTAGCTAAGCAGCTATCTTTTCTCGGATCAATAGGACATCCCCCATGCTTGCATTCTGTCACTGATATTTTTTCGTAAATCCAGGAGGTCCCACTCAATAGTATCAAGAACTTTTAAATACCTGTATTTTATTTTAAGTTATTGATAATATTGAGGACGGATCCGGGATCATGACTAAGAACTTCCGTCTCTTAGCAACTGCACCGAGCGAAAATTTGCGATTGTGTTTCGTAAATACTGGGCGACTACACTGTAAAAAGTTTCTCCTAATAAGGATGCAGTATTTGCTACTGGGATTAATTTTATCTCTATTGGGATAAGATTAATCCGAATTAGGATAATCTTACCTCAATAAAGATAAGATTAATCCCAGTAGTAAATACTGCAAGATTTTTCTTTACAGTGTACCAACACCGGATATTCTGCAGATCATCTGTATTGTCTGAAACCGGGCTAGTTTACTGAACGGCTTACCGACGAAACATCCCCATGACAAAACGTCCCCTGATGAAACGTCCCCGTGGCGAAACGTCCCCTGGTGAAACGTCCCCGTGGCGAAACGTCCCCGTGACGAAACGTCCACGTGACAATACGTCCCCATGACAAAACGACGAAAATGCAAATATAGCGTATAGTGCCGTTATGCTGGATAAAAATGACATGGGAAGCGAGGAAACGAAAGCGGATGGAGTGATTACTTAGGTAGAGACAAAGTAAATCTAGGTTAGACGGGTTTGATCCTCCGTGACGAAACGTCCCCGTGACAAAACATCCCCGTGACAAAACGTCCCCGTGACAAAACGTCCCCATGACAAAACGTCCCCATGACAAAACAAGGAAAATGCAAAAATAAGCGTAGTGCCGTTATGCTGGATAAAAATGACATGGGAAGCGAGGAAACGAAAGCGGATGGAGCGATTAGTTAGGTAGAGACATAGTAAATCTAGGTTAGACGGTTTTGAACCTCTAATAAAATCCTTTAATAATACATATCACCAAATTAAACATAGAACAAAAGCGAGATCAATGAGTTATATCGCAGAGTAAACTACCTACCACACAAATAATCCAATTAAATAAAAGATGAAACGAAAACTGACAAACTACTAATTCTTTGAGCTTTCTTTAAGAAATGGCTATGGCCGGGAGCAGGCCCGTATCCAGGAATTTATTTCGGGAGGGGGGGGGTGCCCGCGGAATTTATTTCGTTTTTTTTTGCCCACGGGTCGGACCAAAAACTACAAAAAAGACACAGATCAGAGGTTAAAGCCCACAAAAAACTATTACTCTTGTGGGTTTCGGGGGGGGGGGGGGTCGAACCCCCTAACCCCCCTGGATACGGCCCTGGCCGGGATACACACTTTGGTTTGTTTCTTGACTATCGGTTAAGGGCTGAAGTAGTCAACCCTTCGTGGTTTTCAAAAGTTTATATTCCGAGAACATTTTTTGTCTGAGCTGATGACGCAGTCAGTAATCCCATAGGCCTAGCTATCCCTCAGCGATGAAAAAAAAAATTCTATAGCCGGGGACGTTTCGCCACGGCACGTTTCGATCGGGAACATTTCGTTAAATGTCCTTCCACCCCAGATGGATAATCGGATACAGGAATACAAGGTTTGTTTGAGCATTGGGCTGGGTACATAAGCTTCATCGTCCTAGCTTACGTGGAAGTGCCCGAACTCGCGGACATACATTACGATCGCTATTTGGCACTTGAGCTGAAGCCATAGAAATGAAAGTGGAACATTTGTCGTATACTTCGTAAAAAAACAGCCCTCAAGGTTTCCACAAATAATGTTCAGCGGCTCAACAAGCTGTGAAATAGACACTTTCTTATCAGGGTTTTTCTTATCTATCATCTTGTCAACTGATGGGTTGAAGTCAGGAGGGGACTGGTATGAAATCTGATGACACCTAGCCTAAAATCTGGCCTTTTTCGGAAAAAAGACCCACCCACCCCCGTCTGGATGGTATGAAATCTGTAAATGCCGAGGGGTACCCCAGTAATCCTCAAAAAAATCTGTATAAAAAGAAAAAATTACTCACCCCACCCCCCAAAAAGGGGTGAGTAGCATATCGTTCGATTGCAAATCGTAAGGATAGAAGCTTTCTCTACTCGATATGTCGTTTAGAACGAATGTTATCCCAGTAATCACATATTTTGAGCAAACGACGGATTTGCATAAGGATTATCACAATTTCTAGTATCAATCCACCATAGCGGCCCCACTAGCCGGTTTTTCATTTTCACAATTCAGTGCGGAGTTAATATTTCATGAACAGTGGCAGGTTTCAAGTTGAAACTTGGTATACTTGTTGGCATTGGGGTCCAGATGTGTCTGTTACGACCCGGTTCACACACCTACCTGGTTCAGGGGCAAATGCGGCCCAATGAGTTAAGTCAACGGTCCGGAGTGGGTTGGTGAAATTCTAGAAGTTACTTTTATGTTGCACCTTCACCACCCTTCTCGTTCATGCGCAACCTGGCCCTGGTATGTCCAGTTAGATAACTAAGTGAAAGGCAGGCAGGCTGTCAGCTTCTAGTTTCCTGAATCCATATCCCATGTTAAGTTACGTTTGCAGCAGATGTGTTATACCATAGAAACCAATAATCTTGCATGGACTGGTTTCTAGTGGCCTATATCATATCCAAGGCGGATGGTCAGTTTTTATGGCACTTGCCGTTCGAAAGTGCCATAAATTCTGCCTGTTGGTCGGTCTGTCGGTCGGCCCGGGTTTTGTTAGATCGGGCGCTTCCAGATAAGCTAGGACCTGGCTAGGAAGATGAATCTTGGCAGGCGTATCAGGGAACCAAAAAGATTAACTTCGAAATCCGACCGTCTGGGGGCAGTGTAGGGAGGGGGAATCAGGAAAAGGTATGTAGGGCCTATAACTTTCGAAGGGATTTTCGGGTCTTAATGAAACTTGATATTTGGCAAGACCTCGCGTCTCAGACGACCCACTTCAAATCCGGACCGGATCCGGTGACTCTGGAGGGGGGATCCGGAAATATTGGGAAACGCTTAGAGTGGAGGGATGGAGATGAAACTTGGTGGGAAGAACAAGCACATGTCCCAGATAAATCGATGACATGCGCGGACCAGATTAGGCCGCTGTGGGGGGAGTTGGGAGGGGAGGGGTCCGGGATTCTGATGATCCCGCGAGTGCGGTACTTCTTGATGTACTAGGACGATTGGCAGGTATATCAGGTACCCGAACATACTTACCTGAGAATAGTCGTTTGCCCTTTCCCACCATCGTGTGGGAAGTGGAGGAATGGGGAATCCGGAATCTAGTAGCATGCATAGCATGCTGGATTCCACCACACCATGGATTCCACCACAGGATGGAATTTTGCGGGAAGAACAAGCATAAGCCCCAGATCGTATAAGGGCTCTTGGGGGAGTTGGAGGGGGTTCTCCGGAATTCCGGTGATCGCGAGTTAGGATACTTCCAGATGTACTATGGATGATGAAACTGGCAGGCATATTAGTGACCCGAGCAATGCCCCAGGAAAACTTCCGTTCCTGGATCCGACCATTTTCGGGGGAGTTAAGGGAAGGGAAATCCGGAAATTATTGACTACCGTAGGTTGCGAACGTGTGGTCCGATTCGAGTGGAACTTTATGGGTGATAAGAACTGATGGCCTAGATATGCAAGACATGTGTCCGTGCCAAATTTTGTGATATGCACAAAAACCGAACAAATGGGCCGAATGGTATGTAAATTGGAGAGTTTATGCGGCCTAAGTTTGTTATTTCATGTCCCGACCGGATCCGACCACGATAGGAGGAGGTTGAAGCGGGAAACGGAAGTTTGCAGAAATGCCCCGATTCGAGCCAAATTGATGGGCGGGAAGAGGAGATGTCAGAGATGCGATTTTTTTATGTTTCAGAGTCGTAGCCATTCGACACAATGAGGGAATCGGAGGAGGAGAGACCCTAAAATTTTGCTGCTCGCTTACTACGATGTTTATTTAATAGATGACATATTTTAGGTTGCACCCGGAAATAATGTGGCACCTCTAGGGATCAAAAGAGTTGGGCTAAAATTGGAAGGTAGAAAAGTCATTTGCCCTAGATGATCCGAGCTATGCCAAAAATGCCCAGTCTCGAGTGAAACTAGAAATCTTATTTAACTCCCGACCAACAAAATGGTTCAGTGACACTAGGAGCTTTAATAGCTTTTGACAAAAGAAAATACTGTTGTAAAAATCAGGGGCACAGCCACAGACGCTTTGGATGAGGTTTCCTATAGAGTGGGTGAAGATTTAGAAGTCTATACTGTGAAACGAATGGCAGGCTTGTCTTCGAGTGTTCAGTGTAGAAATCACTTGTAACAGCTGTTTCGGCCGTGTGATTTCCTGTTGAATGATACGTTACTCGGATCCATGTACAAAAAAAATCTGCCAAGGGGACCCACCCAAATAAAATCTGCAATTTTGTGGGAAAAAGACCCACCCCCACCCAGCTAGGGTCCTCAGATTTCATACCAATCCCCTCCTGGTTGAAGTGCTTCTGCAGGATTTGATTGGCGGACGAGACGATTCCTTACGAACTGTCGAATGGACATGCGAGAGTTTTTTGATGGATCGACAAACTGCCACGCAAGGCCGTATCCAGGGGGGGGGGTTAGGGGGTTCAACCCCCCCCCCCCCCGAAACCCACAAAAGTAATATTTTTGTGTAGGTTTTAACCTCTGATCTATGTATTTTTTGTACTTTTTGGTCCGATCCGTGGACAAAACCCCCCCCGAAATAAATTCCGCGAGCAAAACCCCCCCCCCGAAATAAATTCCTGGATACGGCCCTGCTGCCACGCCTATCCAACATCTTCAAAGAAACAGAAATTCGAAGTGTAGACCACTTGTTGCTTCCAACAGATCAACGTGTCGCCTCGCTTCAACTCTGGCAACGAGTAAGAATTTCCGTTCCGCTCGTTTTCCTGCATCTTAAACTAGGTGAAGTATGCGGCTTTACGGCAAAATTCTCAGACTTCTCTTTCGTTTCTGCTATTTTATTTTATATACTTACCCGGCTGTGCTCACTGTAACTGTTACTAACTGTCATGCAACTCAGGCATGTTTAGGTACTACCAGAGGCGTCACTACTGGGGGGGGGGGAGGGGGGTAGAGTTACCAAGTTTAATCGCCAGAAAATCCCTCTTCAAAGCAGCTTCAAAACAAAGAAAAGGCAGAGAATGTGAATGTTTTTAAACATATGACTGTTGAAAAAAAAAATGTATTTGCCTCTTGACTGTCACGAAAGCATGGACATTTCATTTTTAACATTTTCGCGGCAACATTTGAGGTAGTGTAAAAAGAGGTCAGGTATCCCTCCTGTACTTTAAGAGGTTGACATCTTCCATGTAGCTCTTGCGCACAGCTAATGAGTATCGTCCTAGTTGCAAAATGTCGCCATCTGCTTTCGACGGGATAAGAATTCAGGTTGCAATTCGAATGTGACACTGCCGCCGCAATCGCTGACTAGAAAGATTAGCTATTTGGCTATCATCTAGCGGTTTTTAAGACACAACCATGCTCCTAGTTTTGTCCAATATGCCGATATATTAGTGAAGCGTTGCATAGCACATGCCATCTAGCATACTGAAAGCAGTCTAGCTGTTTGCAATGCCAGATGGCATCTGTGAGGTTTTTGGGAAGCATGGCGTCGTTAGCATATGCAAGAAGTAGCTTCTTCCAAAATTTACCGTGTTATTTGTCTTGTCAAGTCGCAACAGATACAGTTTATACTGAAACAATGCTTGACTTTTCAGGTTTTTTCAAAGATTCAAACAGACCCTCGCAACCCCCTTGGTATTACCTTAAAGTTTAACCGAAAAGGACTGGGACAGGACAATCTAGTTACCCATCACTTATTCACTTAAATTGGCTTGAACACCCGCTGAAAATGCGTTAACTTGGTTGTTCCGCTATTCAGGAATAATCGATTTTCAAATAGTGGAATTTCCGTGTGATTTGTGGTACCTCTATGCGCTTGTATTTTTGTTGTATGCCTTACAAGAAAGATTGATGACTTTTTTTCTTGTTCAGGCACTAAACAATCTTCACCAATATCACCACTGCCCACTGAAAAGCCGCGTTTGTGTTGAGATAAAAATTTCCCGCATCATAGTAGAATTTATGCTGTGGGGACGGCCGCAGATATTCTGAACGTCATAACTAGAGCAGATAGTGGAAAATACAAAAATCCCTTTGCACAATCCAAATAATTCAGTGTATTCAACTAAATGAAACAAAAATAAGTTGGCTTTTCAGTTAAACTTTAAATCGCACTGGCCGGCGAATAAGGTTGGGTGAACATCCTGTTCCTGTAGATTCGCCGGTTGAGTGATGGAGGTGGAAGTGCGTTATTGATGAAAGACACCGAAATCTTGCATATAACTTGTTCTTTCTGACCAATAAGCTTCTCGGAAGCAACAAGCAAGAGCCAGATCTGAAAACCTTGGAATCCAAAAACAAGCTACTTGCATATTTGCCTTAGATTTTTATGGCACTTGCAGCCTCTGGCTCAAGTGCCATATACCGATCGCAATTCCGTCCGTCGGTCGGTCTGTCGGTCTGTCGGTCTGTCGGTCTGTCGGTCTGTCGGTCGGTCTGTCCGAATTTTTTTGTCCCACATGTTCGAGTTAGGGTACTTCCAGATGTGCTAGGACGATGAAACTTGGCAGGAAAATCAGGGACCCGACCAAACTAACCTAGAAGTAATCAGTTTCCCGATCCGACCATCTGGGGGGGAGTGGTGGGCCGGGGAAATTCTGAAAATTAAGGAGTTTTGTCACTCTTTTTCGAATTGGAGTACTTCCAGATGTGCTAGGACGATGAAACTTGGCAGGAGCATCAGGGACCCGATCGGACTAACTTGGAAACATTCAGTTTCCCAATCCGACCACCCGGGGGGGAGTGGAGGGCTGGGGAATCCGGAAAATCGGAGTAGTGTGTAACTTTAGAACGGGTGATCGGATTGGAATGAAACTTAATAACTGAATAGATGGCATACTTCTAATGTCCCGTTTGAATTCCGGACCGGATTCGACAGCTATGGGGGAGTTTGGGGGGGGGGAGACCGGAAATTTCGAGAAACGGTTAGAATAGAGGGATCGGAGTGAAACTTGCTGGGAAGAACAAGCATCTGCTCCAGATAAATTGTTTATACATTTGGACTGGATCCGACCACCCGGGGGGGGGGAGGGCTGGGGAATCCGGAAAATTGGAGTAGTGTGTAACTTCCGAACGGGTGATCGGATTGGAATGAAACTTAATAACTGAATAAATGGCACACTACTGATGTTCCGTTTGAAGTCCGGACCGGATTCGACAGCTATGGGGGAGTTGGGGGGGGGACCGGAAATTTCGAGAAACGGTTAGAATAGAGGGATCGGAGTGAAACTTGCTGGGAGGAACTAGAATTTGCTCCAGATAAATCGTTTATACATTTGGACTGGATCCGACCACCCGGGGGGGAGTGGAGGGCTGGGGAATCCGGAAAATTGGAGTAGTGTGTAACTTCCGAACGGGTGATCGGATTGGAATGAAACTTAATAACTGAATAAATGAAATACCTCTGATGTCCCATTTGAAGTCCGGACCGGATTTAACAGCTATGGGGGAGTTGGGGGGGAGACCGGAAATATCGGGAAACGGTTAGAATGGAGGGATTGGATTAAAACTTGCTGGGAAGAACAAGCATCTGCTCCAGATAAATCGTTTATACATTTCGGATGGATCATGACATTAGGGGGGGGGGTTGGAGGGGAGTTTCCCGAAATTCCGGTTATGGCGGTTTTGGAGATTTGCACGACGAATCTTGGGAGGCGAATCAGGGACCCGATCAAAGTGACTTATAAAGAAAAATTTACATGATCTGATAGCCGTGGGGGGAGTAACGGGAGGGGGAATCCGGAATATTGAGTCATGCGTAACTTTGAAACGGCTGATCGGATTTGAGTGAAATTTGGTAATTGAAGAGAGGACATGTTTCTGTTGACGGACAGATCCGACAGCAATTGGGGGGGGGGGGGGGGGCGAAAATACGTGACCGACTTAGACTGGTGAGATCGGAATGGAACTTTGTGGGAATAACAAACAGATGCTCTGGATAAACACTTACGGAACCGGATTGGCTCCGGCGACTGTGGGGAAGTTTGAGGGGGGGGGAGGTCCGGGATTCCGGTGATCACGATTTAAGGTACTTCCAGATAATCTAGGACGATGGAACTTGGCTGTAATATTAGAGATTTGACAAGATTGACTCAAAAATGGCCACTTTCCAAACCCGACCATTCGTTAAAGTACTAATCTTGACTGCAAATTTCAAAAAATACTTTTAAACCAAATTCATATTTTCATGATCCCCATGAGCCCATTATCATTTTTGCCTCAAGGGTTTTGTTTACAAATGACGTTCTAGCTCCCTTAAAGTGTGAATCTGAACGGCCAGGTCGAAAAGTACTTTATTTGAAACAATACATCTCAACCCATGATCATTTGTGCCACAAGGGTTTTGCTTAAACATTTATTTCTGTTACCCTTAAAGTGCGCATTTGAAATGAAAAGCGAAAAAAAACTTTTGACGAAACGGTATACATCAAGGATCCCTAAGGGCCTGTGATCGTTTTTGGCTCAAGGGTTTTGCATACAGATGCATTTCTAGCGCCTTTAAAGTGCGCATCATTACACCCAAGTTCAAAAATAAAATACTTTTTATCTAGCTCCCTTAAAGTGCGCATTTTAACCACAAGTCGAAAAATACTTTTGATCAAACAAAACATCTCAACACATGCAAGTGCCATATGAGCTTACAGCTCTTGTTTTTTTACCGGGGTTTTTCACGTGTATATTCTGGTTGAGGACGTTTTGTTATGGGGATATTTTGTCGGGGATGTTTTCGATCGGGAACGTTCTGCAGCCATCCCACCACATCAACAGGGTTGGTTTTAAAAAAATTCCATCGTTTTAACCCTAACGATTTAACGCTTCAGTTCCGAATTTAACATCTGCTCTGAATACGCCAGTAGTTGCGTTTTTTGTCTCTGTTCTGTTCGCTGTTTTCTCTCTGTTTTGTATTTTTCCCGTTTTTGCCAAAACACGGAACACGCTGTTTCTCATTTTCCCGTTTGTTGACGCTGTTCCGTGTTCCGTGTTCTAGAACACGGAACTCTTCATCTAACAAATTCTTAAAGTTTAACCGAAAAGGGCTAGGATAGGACAATCTAATTACACATCACTTATTCACTTAAATGGGCTTGAAGACCCGCTGAAAATGAGTTACTTCGTTGTTCCGCTATTCATGAATAATCGATTTTCAGATAGTGGAATTTCCGTGTGATTTGTAGTGCCTCTATTTGCTGTATGCCTTACGAGAAAGATTTATCAGTTTTTTTTTGTTCAGGCACTAAGCAATCTTCACCAATCTCGCCACTGCCCACTGAAAAGCCGCATTTGTGTTGAGATTAAAATTTCCCGCGTCATAGTAGAATTTACGCTGTGGGGACGGCTGGAGATATTCTGAGCCTCATAACTAGAGCAGATAGTGGAAAATCAAAAAATCCCTTTGCAGAATCCAAAATAATTCCGTGTATCCAATGAAATGACACACAAATGAGTTGGCTTTTCAGTTAAACTTTAAAGGCTCATGGATGTGATGGAAATTCAAAAGTCTTGAGTTGCCTGATTACTCCATCCTCCCGACTCCCACTGAGACTTATGCTATTTGCCTTACACTAGGCTAAAATGTACATAAAACAAGATCATGGTTTGTTCGAATACGAATTACTGTAGGCCTACTGGATTTTTGGAAACAAAGATGACGTTGAATATGAATTATTATTGATTTGCTGATTTTCGGCTACGAATCAACAAGTATTTTCTGGGATCCCAAAACGTCAATGACGGGATACCTATGACTTCGTGAAGTTTGTCCGTCTGTCCGTCCGCCTGTTAGCACGAGAACTCTCGAGTGGGTTGAGATATTTTGTTCAAAGTTGGTGTGAGGCAAGGCCGTATCCAGGGGGGGGATTAGGGGGTTCGACCCCCCCCTCCGAACCCACAAAAGTAATAGTTTTTTGTAGGTTTTAACCTCAAATCTATGTATTTTTTGTACTTTTTGGTCCGACCCGTGGGCAAAAAAACCCCCGAAATAATTCCGCGGGCAACCCCCCTCCCCCCGAAATAAATTCCTGGATGCGGGCCTGGTGTGAGGTCAAAGTACAGGCCAAGTTCGTAAATAAATTTATAGCTCTCAAATTAGGGATGGGATCAAATTAAACTTGATTTTTTTTTAAAGCTCATCAAAGAGTTGATTAAAAAACACGCTGAATCAATATCTGAAACTATTTTTTTTTTTCGCTGAACAAGTAGCCTAAGTAGTTCGCCCGAAATCCTGACGAAACCGGAAATTTTGCAATAGCAAAAGTTTCATTTGAATATGATTAAAGGTTCGATATAGAGGAAAGGAGACATGGTGAATTAACTTTTCACTTTATTTTCACGCTGGACAAGTAATTTGCCCAAAATCCAGCCAAATCCAGCCGCTACGAGATATATAAGACCCGACAAGTCTGGATGAAAAGGTCTAACAAACATTCCCCTTAGAGATCTCATCAAAACCTTTGGTACTGTTCACGAAAAACCAATCCTACATGGAAAATTTCTTCTAACCAACGCGACAATTCCAGGCTGATGCACTTTCGTGTAGAATAGGCGTACCGAAGGGATATCCTAGCACAGTAGCCTACTGAATGCACTACACCTAAAAATATTTCTTGTGCTCTGCGAATCCCTGAACTTCCTTTCCTTAATGAACGTAGTTTTGAGAAGAGATGGGCGAATCCGGATTCGAATCCAGGATTCGTCCTTTTGGCCGGATTCGATAGATTCGAATGTTCTGCTTGTCAGGCTGGATTCGGATTCGGACTCTGATTCCAAACCCTAAATCTTACGAATCCGCTCAAATTTCTAGTCTACACCCTTCCAGTTTCCGTTTCCCAATTTTTACACAGTGGCTAAGGCAATCCAATATTTTGATCTCCACAACCAACCATCCGCAGTAATCTATCACGCTATCCGATTACCTTAGATATCGGTGCTTTTTGTCACATCTGATTTTTAAACTATAACCTATGCATATGATTTGATTTTTGTTAGGGTCGGATTCGATTCCGGATTCGAATCCTCAGCATGAAATGGTGGATCGGATTCGGAATCGGATTCGCACCTAGCCCTGGATTCGGATTCAAATCCTTTCATGGTCGGATTCACCCATCTCTGGTTTTGAGCAGTTCTAAATAAATCTGGTTTAGCCACATTCTCGCTGCTAATTGCTTCAGTTTTGTAACTCACAGAAATTAGCCGGACACTAAATCAGGGATTTCGTCTTTCCTTCTAGAGTCGCCATTAATTTCCTTCGAAAAACCAACCAGTCGTGCACACCATCTAATGAGTCGTAGCAAATCTAATAGCTCTAACTGCCGACAGTTACATTACTGCAAAATCTGCATAGTTTCTGTCGTCTTATAAATTAATGAAAGCCTATAAAGATACGACAGCATCGTCGTCAGAAAGGAAGAATTATTGCTATCAACACAATACTGCCCGTTTAACTCGGTAGCCTCATTTGGAATGTTAGTCGGGTTTTTATTTACGCAAGACGAGCTAATCCGGAAATATATCTCGATGATGTTGCCTCTTTTGAACAACGTACGGGGATTAATTTACCATGTACGGGCTAGCAACGTCGAACATATTACTAAAGCCTAAGAACGACGCCAAGACATCTTGGAAGAATCGAGGGAAGAATTGGCAACGGCGCAGAGATCGATGGCAAATAACCTCGGACCAACGTGAGAGCCACGAAGGAGCCAGTAATTAACAATCAGGCCAGGCTTCTTCTTAATTTCCATCGAGGTTTCCATACTTCCGATAGATTTTTTTTTTCTTTATTTGATTCCAAACACGCGTAACTCCTTCAACGCTCCCATAGTTCCTATTGATGGAGCAGTACGTTAATGAAATCAAATAAAATTCAGCTGACGTATCCAATTTGCACTGTCAAAGTAGGGTAATGACTAGTATGGCTACGTCTCCTCCTCCACTCGGAGACGTTAAACAAATCCTGTCTCCCTAATTAACCTCTCTTTACTATCAAAGTTTAATCAGTGTTTGCGCATAGTCAGTGCCATCTCTTAATTTTGGTGGACCCTAGGCCATTCATGGACTCTTGGCCCCTTTTCGAGAGTCAAAAATGTAAAAACGCCAGCACATTAGCAAACACGATTCTTGGTGCATTAACAGTTATAAAACCATTAAAGGACACCTGAACGGTCCTACCATACTTCCATGAACCCCTCAGATCGTCCTTCACAGTACCGGTACAGAGAAGAGAATTTTTTCGCTCCGTGATGTCGGCGCTATCCACTCTTGAAGTTCTAAGTCTCCCTATGGCGATTCGTTACGACCTCCCAAGGCAAATTTAGCGCCAATATTTAAACTGTCATTATCGCAACGCATGGACGGATAAACAGCGCATGGATGGATAAACGCATGGACTGTTACGGCGCGGACTGTTACAACATGAACTGTTACGCATGGACTGTTACAACTGTTACGGCGAGCGTTACGATCAAGACAAGTCGGAAAAAAGGCTGAAAATTATAGCAAGGTGAAACTTCATCCGATTTTAGTCCGGTTTTCGAGAGATAAATGGTAAGCAGTATGTAAAAGTGGCAATTTAGGGTGTTAGACTTCATTCAGATGACCTTTAAGAAATAAAAACAGTGGCCATTCTTCCACAATTCAGCAGTTTCGGCGGCATTTCGCAGCAGAAAAATAATTAATAACACCATCCATATCAATCGAATTAAAACAACGTTTTCTTTCTCAACCATCTACACCGAACGTTTGGCCTCTCGTTTGCCCTGGCCCCCCAGCACCGGCCTAACCGGCCTAAGGGTAAAGACGGCACTGCGCATAGTATTTTAAATTTTAGGGGGGAGACCAGGCTTTCCAAAGGGGCCCAGAGCTGCCCATAGTGCCCATGATAAATCATGTACAACCTAGTTGATAAGGCTTAGGACCGAATATGTATGGGAGTTTATACATTTTTTTTTAAAATCAGTCTCCGTGAACCTATTGTTTACTTTAAATTCTGAACCTATTGTTTCCTTTAAATTCTTATGTTGTTAATCCCTTAAGTATTTTTGGTCTCGCTATGTAAGATTTACTTTGAGGATTTGAAGGAGGCCCGGGATGACGCGGTTGCCCCCCCCCCAATTAGGTTTCCACGGAATGACGCATCTGATCTAGTCTTCTTTTCTAACGTTAAATTTTTAAGTTAAGAACCCCCTGAAAAATATTTAATTAATTATATGCAATAATCTGTTCCAATTATTGGCAGCAACTCATGCTTTATAATCATAAAAAATTCGAAAACAACCTTCCACACCACAGATTCTTCCTTTCTTTCAAAAAGAATTATCTGGTTCTTTTTTGGATCCCAAAACGTAAGTGGAGGGATACCTATGACATCGCAAAAGTAGTCCGTCTGTCCATCCACCCGTGTGTCCGTCCGTCTGTCAGCACTATAACTCTCGAAGGGAACCGGACATATAATTCGTCCGGAATTGGACGAATCTTTATGATGTTCTATATAGGGATAAGGAGATACGCTGAATTTGTTTCTGAATTTTCTTTTTTCGCTGGACAAGTAGTTCGCTCGGAATTCGGACGAAACCGAAAATTTGGCAGAAGTAAAGCAGGAAGTTTCGGTCAGTATCGTCAAAATAGATTTGGCTTATAGAGGTTTATCTGAACTTGCTTTTTTTTTCAGATGATTAGCCTGGCGAAGACTGGATTGGCGAAGACAAGACCCAGTTGTCTGGATCAAATATTAAATTTTTGGGATCCCATCGAAACCTTTGGTCTTGTGTCTTACACGGTCTACTCGTCTTTTCTGTGGAGTAGTGCTGTTGTTTCGCATTTTCTGTACGTAATTATTTTTTTAGCTGATTGTGATATTTTCTTATTCAATTGCACACTCTTCAATTTTTAAGCTGGCAGTTCAAAAATGAAAAGTAATTATGGTGATCCCTGTAGTCCCAGCTTACGGGGGGGGGGGGGGGTCCTTCCCAGCTATGCCCGGCTTGCACCTGTCAGAAGTAAGCATATTGAACCTACGTTCTGTCCTTAACCCACCGGCTTTACTCACTACAACCATCGTGAGTCCTTAAAATATATTGACCAGCAAGTCAATCGTCGTCTAATCTAATTACGGTATAATAGTCTTGCTAAAAGCTTATTCCAATAAAAACAGATCGCTTATAGTCGTGAGAACTTCCTAATCGATAACAATTTGCGTCGGAAACCTATCCAGATGTAATTATATGCTTGATTCATACTAAAGAGCGAAAAACTTGCTTAGTTGACGCGCACGTCTTTTCGATTTTTGTCAATTTTCGTCCCGAGTCGGGCGATTGGCGAGAAATTGTAGTATTTCAAACCGTCAATCAAATCGTGGCTTTTTCCCACGACAGATTTGGTTTTGCTTCAGTGAGTTCGGCAAGCAACGTCTCTAAGTTTATTTTTTTCTAATGAGTGACCGCTATTTGTAGGCAAGGGCCATAAGATATGTTCGTGTTCGACGTTGAACGCCATCAAACACGATTCGCCGTCAGCTTGGGCTGAAAGATTAGTTCATAACTTGGTTCACGGCGATTCTGGCGTTGTCGCCGATTCGCTTTCCAAAAAGCAAACCGAAAATTTAGCCGCGTTCAAGAATTCACGGAAAGTGGTTCCGGCCGTTCCACTTTCCACTCATGTCGCGGATCCACTCTCCAGAGCCACTCGCTTCGCTTTCGATTCTAGCGGAGTTTCCAGACCGCCGTAGCCGCCATTTTCGGAAAACGAAGTGATTGTTCTGAGAGCGAATCCACGTTGTGAGTGGTAAGGGATCTTGTAAAGTCGTCTAGCCGGAACAGCTTTCCGCAGACCTTTGCGCGTGGCGGAAACCACAAATTCCAGAGGAAAAACAACAGGAGCAAACAAAGAAAAAGAAAAGGAAGAAAATACTAAAAATAACTATACATACAAATGTACTAGCACAGAAACAGCGGGTAGGCTGATTTTCCTTTTGCTTTCGAAAGCGAATCGGAAGCAGAATAGCCCTTTATTCACAGAAACTTCCACAGACTGTCTTTAGCTATAGTTATTTTCAGGTCACTTTTGTCTACTGCATGATGTGCCGCTGAAAGGACATTTTTTTTTGGGAAGAGAATACTCGTGGTTCTGTAACTCACTCTCCATTTTTGTTCTCTTCTGTTTTCTTGTTTGTATGAGCCCAAACCAGAAAACACACAAAACCATCAGCTTCTGTTTCGTGGCTGCGCGTCATCTAGTGGGAAGTGATGAAACTTATAAGAGGCGAAACAACATCGCCTAGAAATTGGGACAGTATGGTGAAGGGCCCTTGTGTCACTGAGAAGAAATATAGAAGAAAGTTCGCTTCATAGGCATCGCGTTCAGTATAGGAGAGTGCCTGACGCGTCCCAGCTCCAGGAAGGTTCAGAGTGTATCGTGGACCTAGGCGTGCATTTCAGGGTGAAGCGGTCAGAGTATTCAATTGCTATTTTTTTTATTTTGATGTATGCGGAGACTGGGTTATTTGGTACATTTTTTTTTTGGTGTTCAACCCTATGGTAACGGGTCATGGAGTCCCGTAGGGGTTGTTATTTATTTTGTTTATTTTTCTGTATTTACTAAAACGATCTGCGAGTACAAACAGAGGTAAAAACACGGATACTTACAATCCTGGTGGCAGTACGGCAAGCATCACAGTCGCATGCAACCGGGTGCGTTGTAAGGATCCCTTTATTGAGAAGCAGCTTCATACTCTTCCCACAGTGGCGAATCGACCTCTTCCAGTCCTTCGCCGTTTCTCTTCCGCTGACGAACTGGAATTCGTTTGGTGTCAGCCAACTCCCTTGGTAGAAGATGCAAGGACCACGAGACCCTTGGCAAAGCTTAGATAGGTACATATATCCATTGTTGGCGCCACATTCAATTTCCAGCACGATGTCGCCGTGTTGAAAAATTGGTCTGATGTAGTCTTCAATGGCGCTTCGAAGGAACTTTGAATTCGAAATACAATAGGCCCTCGCAAAGTCATTCTGCATTTGCCATTCTACTATACTCTTCATCATGGCTGACATAGTGTATGTGTTTCGGATGTGGATTTCAGTGCCGCAGCTAAAGGCAGAATATCACAATAGAAGATTTTCGCTACTGTTTCTGATTTATTGTCTGGTTTATTAATCACAGTACCTTAAGATGACACTTGTTGCTTTGAATTTCATGTAGTGGATAATTAATTTATTACGAGTATGTCTCGTAAATCTCAATTGAGTGCTGAGCAGCAATCCAATATCGCCAGATGCCGTATCAGCTGGAAAGAAATACAGTAATTATCACACCTATAGGAGTTACCAGGTTGTTCCAGCAGGAAAGTGCCGTTTCTTCGCACAATTTTTCTAATATGCGATGTTACCTTCTGCACACACTGTAAAAAGTTTCTCCGTATAAAGATTAAAGTTAGCTGCAGTATTTATTTTGCTTCTCGGATTCATATTATCTCTATTTGGTATTAACCTTAATCTCCGTACAGTTAAGAATAATCCCAGTAGCAAATACTGCAGTTAACTTTAATCCTTGTTCGGAGATACTTTTTACAATGCAGTTACAAATCGTTCCACCCCTGTTCTTCCCTGTACATTCTGTCGCGATGGAAACGGGTGCCCGAGGCAAGTCTTGCGTAACAAGCTGAACATAACGAATCGATAATTAACAATGACTGAACTGATTGTATGTCTGGACATGGCGGTCATCTCCTCAAGCTGTATTTTTTTTTAACTTCCACCTACGTTTTTGTCCGCTTTCGTCATACCGTACTGAACAACGAGCGACAATAAACACGACCAAAGGTTTCGATGGGATCCCAAAATGTTTATTTTGACCCAGACAACTAGGTCTTAATTCTCTTCGCCAGATCCAGTCTTAGCCAGGCTAATCATCCGAGAAAATCAAGTTCAGATATACCTGTATAAACCATATCTATTTTGACGATACTGATCGAAACTTCCTGCTTTACTTCTGCCAAATTTCCGGTTTCGGCCGAATTCCGAGCGAACCACTTGTCCCGCCAAAAAAAGATAGTTCAGAAACGAAGTCAAGCGTATCCCCTTATCCCTATATAAAGAACATCTAATCAACTTCAAATAAAACTTTAATACATTTTTATTACAAAAAATCCGGTTTCAACCGGATTCCGGACGAACTATATGTCCAGGTAAAAAATGATTGTCGTATATAGATTCAGCGTCTCTCCTTACCCTTAAATCTGTCATCTAATCAACTTCAGATACAAATTTTACTTTTAACAAACTTTCCGGTTTCGGCCGGATTCCGGGCTAACTACTTGTCCGGCGAGAAAATGGTTTTCACCATCGTGTTCAGCATGTCTTCTTACCCCCAAATCAAACATCTAATCAACTTCTAATAATACTTTTGCTTTTAACAAATTTTCCGGTTTTGGCCGGATTCCGGGCTAACTATACTTGTCCGGCGAGAAAATGGATTTCACCATCGTGTTCAGCATGTCTTCTTACCCCATAGTCGACTATCACATTAGCTGTTTCAAAATATTTTGTTTGCCCCTCAATCTAAACCACCTCCCCTGTCCCCACCCCTAAATGTAGGGCTACAGAGCCCATCTACGAACTCGACCTTACTCTTGACCCAAAGAATCCTCACACCAAGTTTCACCAAGATATCTCATTGCCTTCGAGAGTTATCGTGCTCACAGACGGACAGACGGACAACTTTTGCGATGTCATAGGTATCCGTCACTAACGTTTTGGGATTCCAAAAATCTGAGGTCTCTTGTCCACAATAGCGTTCCCCGTCTGTCGGTCCTTACCGTGTTCGCAAGACAACGCTTCCACGGGTTGCAAAACTGGAGACTAATAGGAGCGTTGGTGATAAGAAACGAAAATTAAGGGCAATGGGCAATGTGCAACTGCATCAAAGAAACAGTTGACACAAATGCAACGTTACCACGTTAATTTTATTCCGCTATTATGTATCTCATATGTATCAACATTGGAAATTTATCGGCTACGACAGCTACCAGTCGTGCATGTGAATAGGCCTACAACCCTCTGTGGCTTTTTTCTTCGGAATGTAGATTAAGTAGCACAGGTTCTTTTTGTAATTTAGTACTTTCGCGTTTCTTCTTCAAATAAACGATGCAATTTTCTGCAGTGCTACACTTCAGATCATCTCAGACTCGGTATTTTGTCATGATGCAAACGGGTTTGTTATTTTCTATTGCTGCCGAATACCCAATTCGGTAGCCTGTGTCAACCTCTTTTACGGGCGACAAACTAAACAGTCAATACGTTAAAGCACAGCTCTTACTAGAAATGATCTTTTCCCTATGACAGGGACCAGAAATTTTTTTTTTGAAAAATACTATTACTTTCCACCTGATATTGGCGATTTTCTTGTTAGCGCTTGTCAACACTAGCCAGCCTTACTGCTCTCCGACGCGGCGGCTGGGAGCAAAATGTTTGAAAACTGAACGCGCCGTGGTTAAGAAGTTGAGAACTAAGCAAATAAAAGAAGTAAAAAACAGGAGATTCTCATATCCTTATGCGTGAAAGATTTGTCAGTGGACATTGAAATTCCGGCAAACTTTGCGTTGTGTGATGGGCAAAACTCGGCATGGCCGAAAAAGCGTTAAAAATTCGTAGGCACAAAACGAAGCAATGGAGAGGGGTGGGGATTTTAGAAACTTGTATTTCCACAAGGGAGATAGGTATATTATAAAAGGCAGAATAGGCAAGAGGGGTCCTTTAAGAGCTTGTCCATGAGCCTGGCAAGCCAACCATACATCCTAGCTTCAACGTAGGGAGACATCGACTTTCGTGGTACGTACGAAAATGGTTGTATTTTTGCAGATACTATGGTATTTGATACCACGGTAACTAAATCTGCATTTTGTCGTTTTTGCAGTTACCGTGGTATCTGATACTAAGGTTGCTTTGTTAAACACGACAATTGCCGAATTTGGGCCTTTAGAAGTCATCCCATAAGAAATCACAGGTGCCAAACTTTCCCACCAATTTGACAAAATCCTAGGTTGTTTTGTTGGTGATGCTGAATGCGTGATGGCTTTTTCAGATACCACGGTTAGTTTACCATGGTATCTAATATGAGGTACCACGATAGATGGCCGGATACTCCGTAAATGCAACAATGACTTTAGACCGTGGTATTAGATACCGGTATCTGCAAGAATTTCAGAAATCCTGGCTACACAAATAAGAGTGAATTAACTAACACCTTGCCGAGGAAAGGTCACCTTATATCGAAACACAAGTTAATGTGTATCCTGAGTGAGCCACAACAGAAGTCTCGATACAATGTCGTTTTACTCCTTAGCTTCCGTCAAGCTGCCAACCAAAGAAACTCACTTATTAAAATAATAGAACATAGAACTTACCCTTGAACTCTTATGGTATTCCAGAGGAACCAGTTACGAGCTTGCTGAAGCGATCACGAACAGTGACCCCGATCGATCGAGCAGAAGAAGTAGAGATGAATATCACTAGTGAACTGATGCTGTCGACACTGATTGATCAACGAGAGAGCGAAATTCTACGCTACCGTCAATTTCCTCCGGTGGTCAAATTTCCAAATTAACCAACTGCTGAATTACCCTGGCAGTTCAAAATACTCTTAGAATGGCCAATGATTTATCAGCTGATGAATCACGGCTTCCTATTGGCTGCTAGTGTAAACGGTGAAGCGAAGCTGTTTCGGCTTCTTTGAGACGGCTGCTAAAAGCTTACTTGCTAAACGGGTCGTAAAAATATAGTAAAGGACAGCACAGAAAATGTATCGCGAATGACGGCAGAGATTCTTTATATCTACAGCTTTGACTGTTAATCTTGTCGTGTCATATCTCGGACAACAAAATCAGAAGCGGTCTAACATTTTCCATGTCGCCAGTTCAGACCAGGACTTGGTGCGACCTTGATGGCGGTCTAGTGGCGCGACCCGGAAGCGACCACTCAGACAAGCTAAAGAAAAATCTGAACTAGAAAAGCCAGCAAAAATTTAGATGGCTTATAATTTAAAAATATATCTGACAGGATTTACTAATAATACTAAATCTAAATCATTCCGGCCTAAGAATTAGCAAAATTTTCAAGCAGAAAAGCCGTATCCGATAATCTATCGTATGCTTGTCTGACCCACTGAATAATTCATGAGCAAAAGGAATCGACAGACTCGTTTTTAGTGGAGTTTTCATTTATGAACAACGGATGCGAAGGGCCAGGTACCCAGTACCCCCACAAAAGTTTGTTGAACTGAAATTTAGAAAAAAAGTTTTTCAAACAGATTTTTATGAGAGAAATGTGCCCTTGCTCCAGGGCATGGCGCCCCAGCGCTGAAGGCGCATACCACACAATTGAGGATTTGTGCATGACTGTGCTTAATCAGCTTCAAAATTTAATTTTCTTGCGACTGACTAACTTTCTAATATCACCACTTAGAAAGTAGCAAAGAGAAGCTCTAATTTCCTTAGGACTGAGGGAACTTTTAAAGTATAGGAAGTACACACGATACCGTTTCACAGGCTCAATCCCAAGCGCAGAAATGAAATGATAAACTCAACAGAAATCACAAGTGAACGGAAGGACTTTAGGACCCCTGACATAATGCTCCTTTTTTATTCTGCAAATTTCTCTGAAAATATTTTGGTTACGGAGCCAGAGAACTGTCACGCATACTTATCACGTTAAGATTTTAGTCTACCGTCAACTTCAAACTGGTGCCTGCCTGCTGGCCTGTTAGAATGGGGCCCCGCAGTTCACCCACACGTCATTTATCCAACGTCAGTTCACCCATATGTCAGTTGGCCCACCGTTAGCTCCTCTACCGTCAGTTCATCCACACGTCAGTTCGCCCAGTCCTGAAATCCGACAGTTAGGCCACACGTCAGTTCACCCATGAAAATCCGCCAGTTCACACAAACGTCACTAGACACAAACGTCACTATATAGGCCCAAATTTTGGAAAAGTTTACGAAAATTTCATACAGAGGCGAGCGGCAAGCGAGCCACCGTCATGCGTGTTCACTTGACTCACGTGTCTAGGGAAAAAACTTCAGTGCTTTGGTAAACAATCTGTGAGAGTAGTGATGCAGGTGAACTGACATTTATAGCAACTGACGTTTGTGTGGAATGAAGTTTGCGTCAACTGACGTTTGTGTCAACTTACGTTTGTGTCAACTGACGTTTGTGTCACCTGATGTTTGTGTCAACTGACGTTTTTTTCAACTGACGGGTTTCTGAAATGGGTGAACTGACGGGGAGCGAAATGAAGTGTGATCGAACTGACGCGTGGAGGAACTGACGTGTGGGTGAACTGATGTGTGAGCGAATTGAAGTGTGGGCGAACTGACGTGTGGACGAACTGTTGGATTTTTAGTGTGGGCAAAACTGACGTGTGGATGTAGTGGCAGCAACCCGTTAGAACGGAGCGTTTCCGCTCGAAAGATGAAGGATGGAAAGGGAGCTTGGCTGCGTAACTTCACACAGTCCTCTCTGGCTTAGACTACAAACTTCACTTCACACACTGTAGGCTCTGTGTCGAAGCTGACGTTTGTGTCACCTGATGTTTGTGTCAACTGACGTTTTTCCAACTGACGGGTTTCTGAAATGGGTGAACTGTGAAATGGCGTCAGCTTTCCAAAATGTAATAATATCCGATTTATCAATCCGACCTGGGGTTCAAACTATCCGTGAAACCACGGAGGTTAGACTTCTAGCACTGAACATACTCGGCGGACTAGGAAAAAATACACAATAAAAGAAAAACCCGACAAAACCGTGACGTTCCGTAACACAATTAACCTCGCTGTTTAGGAGTATTGCTGAGGTCTCTGAACCAACCCGTAATTTTGGGTATACTGAACATTTAGAAAAACAAAAGTGGTGCCATCTAGCCAGTGAGCAGGGATGAGGTAATAAAGACTTCTGACGAACCGTTGACCAGTCACAATTTATCCCACTTTGTTTGTGCTCATGTTTGGATGGTGGTCATGTTCTGATGCCGCGTTCAAACCTAAAACGTTTAATCTGAAGCACTCTGTCAGATTCTGGCGCCTCCAAACGAGCTTTCGTTGGTGTCGGTGGGCTTTATCGACGCTAATGGAGGTCTTGTTTTTAAATACTTGTGGTTCGCGACAACTCTTCCGCCGAAATCCTGGCAGGAATTCCAGACCATGACCGGACACCAGTACTGGATTCCCAAATTAAAGGAGAACCAAAATCTAGCTTTCTAAAACTGTTTCGGTGCAAACAATGTGCGTGTGATGTACAGTGGTTACGGTAATCGCCACCCAGTGGGCGACACTACTGTTGTCTCACTAGAAAGTGCACGGCCAAATTAAAAAAATTGTTAGGAGATAACTTGCGAGGGGAAGGGGGGCTCAAATGCCTGCCAGCTAGATCGTCTGTCCACAACAAACACCTCCTTGATCAGGGACCATCTGGAATTGTGTAGGTTACCACCAGGACTGCCGACCTCCCACTTGGAACCTTGGCTTCCGCCATTCCCAAGCTAAATGATCCTGAACCAGGGGACTAAAAAGTACAAATCGATGAAAATACTTCTTCGTTCACAAAGAGGCCACTGTGCGTCACAACCGAAGTTATCACGTTCATAGGCTTTCAGAAAACCTTTTGAATCGAGATCAATGAATCGTATCATCGACACCTTGGCGACTCAGTCGACTGACCCGATCATTGTTGCCGTCCATCAAGTCGCCTGCCCGTAGTCCTATGCACGAAAAGTTTCGTTACAGTCACGTGGGGAGTCGTGCTGCCACAACAACTGTAGGAGAGAAAAGCGTTCGTGGACCATTTCCGGTCACCGATGTCAGGTTGTCCAGATCAAAGACAATAATAGTGGGAAAGACCGGCGACTCCCGTAAGCCCCATGAGTCGCAACAATCAGCGCCGTTTAGCGGTTGGTCTTTCGTTAAAAAATTGTTCTGTTGACATTTATCCTCCATCTTCAGCAGAATCATCGTCAGAGCGCGTTTTGTTGATTTTGTCAGAATACAGAAGCTTGGAATAGAGCTTATCTTTCTAACTGAATAATGAAAATATGTAGTTTGCTGGAAGTTTTTCCGAGATAAATGACAATTTAGTTAAAAAAGTTAAATAATTTTCGCTTTTTCTTGGTTTCTAAGACGTTTCTAAGAAAAGTATGTAAGTTTAAAAAAAATAAAAAATATACCATTTGATAGATGATAAAAAGAGGATTCAGAATATGTATAGTTTGTTTGATTTAGTTGATGCGGTCCTGCTAGGAAAATTGTTTTTATAGTGTTGGTCTTTATAGGCCTAATCTGCCTTTATAGGCTAAAAAGTCGGTGACGTACATCGGTGCGGAGTGGTGCGGTAGGATTTTCGTTCTCAGCACAAACAGTTGTTCTAGAAAAGTTCTTCAAACCTTCTGCAGCTCGTCTGCTACCCCCCCCCCCTGTTTTTGAACTGTATCGCGGTCTGGATCCCCGACTATACCATGAGCGTCCACTCTCCATTCAGATTTCCTCTTTAACTGGAATAAAAAGCAAGCAGAAACACAATCAGTTACTTTTTTTTAATGGAACAAAAGTGTTGAATTCATTTCACAGCAAATATCAACGCCATCTTGCCTTGATTACGTCAAACGTGCCGTTTGAAATTGGACAAAGACCAAACGCTAGGGAGCAGCACGATCGATTTTCAACGACGCGATTTTGGCCGAGTCGCCGGTCTTTCCCACTATTACTGTCTTTGGTCCAGATCCTCAGCCGAAGAACAAACTGAAGGGCTATTTAATACTGGAAAGATGAATACCAATTAATTTCTGCTTCCAAATGTGGTAAAGATAAACGTGGCGTGTTTTGGGTGATATCAAGAGGGTTTACAGGAATATCAAGCGTAGCCACAACTGGCACGTTCCAGAGAAACACGCAAGAGACTTCGACATGGGCTCACGTGATGCTCCGCCTAGACTGGGTCTAAAGCGGAATTCAGAGAGAAGGCGCTAAATATTGGCAGGCAAAAATGTGATTCGCGACATACAGGAGAAATTGCACGGTATGGCAGACGGGAATGCGAATTCCCCCGATTTTTATTTCAAGAAGTATGAACAGAAAACTACAGCTTAAAATTCTGCTGGCCGGGATGTTGTCACCGGCAGAGCAGTTACCCACACTGCGATCTTTTGAGCTGTTCTACATCGACCACATCCATCGTTTCTGTATTTCAAATTATTTGCCTAGCGATGCGATTTGCTAGCCTGACAGAGCTTTTTTTCATCTAACGATGCGTTTTCTTTCAACGCCTGGCGTAACAGATTGTCCTTGGCAAAGTCTTGACAATCAATTAAGTGAACTCCCGCCATTTTATGGAACATCCAGCCTTTAATCAAAATTGAAACTTACGGGGGATTACCCCATTATAATAGAAAATGCTCCCCAGTCGGGATTTGAACCCAGAACCCTCTCTTACTAGGCGACTACTCCACCTACTGAGCTACCGAAGGGCTGGTGAACATAGTTCGAAAACCACTACATCAGTCTGATAGAAGCCGGCCATAGGAACAGTGATTCCACCCGACGGTAAATTCATCGAAACAGTTCACTTCCCCATGTTACGGAAGATAATAAATATTACTTAGATGTCGCAAAGCGACTTGCACCGTGACACAGGGAGGGGATTACCCCCTCAACAAAAAATTACACGCTTGTGTGACTAGTTGAATTTTATCCCTCCAAGATACTTTCGGTTCCAGGCCAACCGAACCTGAGTTCACTTCAGGTTCGGGATGGGATTTTATTACCTTAAACGTCAAGTTACGGTAATTTCAAAACACTTAAACGCAACCTAATAACTCAGTTTGTTGAGGACACCCAAAGCATGTTTCGATCTGCTACCTCCGATAATAAGTTTCGCTCGTCATTTCCCACTTCACACTGTACCTTAAAAATAACATACCGCTATCGTGTGCGAACAAATCGTTGCACAAAAAATACATCTGACCAAAACTACGCGGGGAGGGTGAGGCATATTCGAGATTAAAATGGATTTTCCACTGGCGGAAAAAATGGTGGGAACGCGAATTTGACGCCATCCACGGTAGAATCACGACGGAGTAGTCGAGGCACTTCTGCTTTGCCATGTGGAACGTTATCATCAGACTTCGCAAGAAATCCGCGGGAATTGTTACGTTTTCTTCAAACAGTTCCGTGTCTAATCACCACCAAAGGTTTTATTCGTGCTTTGAATGTTTTAAATCAAGCCTCCCATGATTTATCGTGGGAGCCTGTCGTAGAACGTAACTGTGCTAAAACGGCCAGGTTCTTTCGAGTTAATAAAGAGCTGTCCTGGGCATGAATAATTGAGATTATGTTCAGCATCTTTGAGCAGCTCAGCTGGATTTCGCATGCTCACTCGGTGCGCGTCAACATGCTCCCAGTAGACATCAAATTCGAAGCGTAAGTTCTACAAAATGACTTCGTTTCTACCATGTCAACTGACCTGGCCTATAAGGTTGGATACCGAACATTTGCTCACTAGAATATTTGTGCCCTCAGGTCTGACACAGCCAAGGAGCAAAACTGTCAACCAAGCCAACAGCGGTCATTTATTTCCAGATTTTAGTTTAACACGTCATGCTTGTTATCGAAGACAACCCAGGCATGAAAGCTGCAAGGAATGAACTCCAAGGTTGTTTTCAAAAATACAGGTTGTTTTTAGTTCTGCTGTGGTAATATCCCCTTCACTGAAGTTGTGAACTGAAAAATAAAATGCTCCTCGAGCGGGATCTGAACCCGCAACCTTCGGCTTGATATACCGACGCTCTAACCAATCGAGTTAACAAGGTCCCACTACAAATGCTAGTCTGTAACGGGCTTGATGAACAGTGATGTTGCTCAAGGCAAAATTACCTAAACAGTTCACATCCCCACGTCACTCGATAGTCGGATATTTATGTGATGATGGAGAATTTTGAAGGGAATTTTTACCAAAACAATTCAACCAGAAATCATTTTTTTTTAAATTGCTTTCCGGTTATTTGTCACGGTAAAAGTCCTTTGTATAAGTTCCATCATCACATGTGACAAGTAAGTATCTAGTACCTCCCCCATCTGGCTTTGTATGTGGTTGGTGGGTCAATTACTCAGTTATTACTCTTTAATCCGGAAAAAAGAAATTCCATATTCACTAGCCAAAGACAAGAATACAAACAAAAACAATAACAGTAACATAACGAATATCACCTATCCACCTGGGAAACCAAAAAGATCGGAACTGATCATATTCCACATGGGTAATGACAACTACATAAATGGGGTACTCGCTCCCTCAATAAGACTATTTCGGCAATAATTATTTACAACTCGGAGTCTAATGGATTTCCGGCTCCTGCGAACTATCTCCGCAAAATCAGGCAGTGTGGCATCAGAAAACATTTCCGTAGCGCTACTATAATGCTAATGCAAAATACTTCAGCAACTGCATTCATTAATTCTTACGCCCGGAGACCCAAATTTCATATGGTACATTATAAGCCCGCTAACGATACCTCATTAATCTTTGCACTTGCGAAGATTGACTATTCTCCATTCGCAGTGTTCGCGTATCACGCTATTGATGCGTAAAACCGGATATCTGAATATTGCTGGGTTTCACTAGACGTCAATGGATCTGGGAAAAGGCTTAAACAGCCAAAGCCGTGGATAAGTTGTTAAAAGCAAAGCCTAGCTTATACAGTCATTTCCTTACACCGCGGAAAGAGAAAAGCTGTCCGCGAGGGGTTCCGGCTACCCCTCCCCCCACACTGCCAATAGTCCCTTAGCGGACGGACATGTCTGGACATAAGACGTGCTGATAAAATTTTGGAAATGAAAATACATTTTTACGAAAAGTATATAACAGAGGCGAGCGGAGAGCGAGCCACCGTCACGCGTTTACACTTAACTCGCGTGTCTAGGGAGTTAAAAACTGGAGTTAAACCTGCAGTTTTTAATAATTTTTCTAATTTCCTATATATTTGCATTCGGGGGGGGGGGGGAGGTCTTAACAGGAGTTTCGCTGGAGGGGGGGTGGTCACAGGTTTTTTTTTTTGCCAAGACTTATTCGCGAGATCCACGTTTCCGTGGAATTCTAACTGAGCGCGTTTAGGGAATTTGGTTCTGCGTTTTAAAGTACGTATTGGAACTTGACAGGTTGAATATATTATCTCTTGAATCCAGAAATTAAAATAATATAACAAAATAAATTATAATTTTGTTCACTCTTTGAGGGGATTTACTTTGCATATTTACCAGAGCAAAATAACACTAAGGAGTAGCGCCAAAAGACCTATGCTTTCTATGCTTCGCAATCGGGCCATACTTGTAGCGTCGCCCACCACGCTTGTGGAATTTAAAGCGAGACAAACTTGCTGGCTTAGAAATTTCCAGTAAAGCGGTCTGCAGTAAAGACCGCATCCAGAAATGCGGTCTGCACACATCGAAGAAACATGGGAGGTTGTACCTTTTTTTGTGCTGTGTTCAGAATTTTAAGTTATTGAAGCCAGCACTGGTGCACGAATGATTGAGTTTCAGTAGGGACGTTCAGTCCCGCTAGTGGAGCTAGTGTCGCTGCGATTGACTCTGTGTCACTTTTCCAAAGTTTGCGCGGTACTCTCTAGAGTTAGTTTGCTCTGATATTTACTTTGCACACATGGCTCCGCTAACTACTATCGCTGACTACTATAAGTCAAGAATGACTTTGTTGCCTCAAATAAAGCACAGCCTTATCACATCGTACGCTCGACTCTACACAGTTAAAAGTCAAAACTCGTATACCGAAGCAAAAGTTAAAAAATTCTAAATTCAAGAGATTACATGTGCAACCCTTCAGGTGTCAACCTCGGTGTCAACACGTACTTTGAGAAACTCGACATAGCGCATTGGGCACTATTCATAAGGCGTTTTTCCGCAACCGCTTGTGTGGACTACAACTACAAGTCCGCTTTCACGACTAACAAGGTTACTGTGGCTCGCACTGTAGCTCAAACTAGACCTACGTTGCCTGGGCAACGTGAAGTGTTGCGGCAACCTTTTTCGGCTTCACCGACTTAGGTGTTGCGAGGTTTTTTTTTCTTCGCTATCGCTGAAGTGGTCCACCCATCGACGTTTTCAAAATGTTATGTTCCAAGAAGATTTTTGTTCTGGATTGATGACACAATCCGTAATCATACGGATATCCTTCAGCGTTGAAAGAAACAGGATATCAGATATAGGGACTAAATTCTTTGCAGCCAGTTGAACTTTATCCTTTTCAATCGTAGACGTTGTGCCTGGTGAAAACTTGGAACATTGCCTTATATAACCTAGTTAGTATTATAAAGATATCCGTTACTTTTCAGGATCAAAATAATGCGTATACACTTATATTTAATTCTAAGCTACAGTGATACACCATGTAGACTAATTTTGTTACCCTCAGATTTATAAAGATCAAATAAAGTGTGCAGCCAATTGAACTTTATCCTTTTCAATCGTGACTGATGAAAACTTGGAACATTATACACCCTACCACTGAAGTTGTCTACCCCTCAAAGACTTCATTCTAAGTTACAGTGATAGACCATGGAGAATAATTTTCTTACCCTCAGATTTATAGAGATCAAATAAAATGTGCATCAATTAGCACAAGTTGCTAGCCCCTTATGAACCCCTTCTAGCAACCGATTCCTCCTTACAAGTCCATCTCCCCGTGATAGACATGGTACCAAACTTTTGTCAGCATCAAATACACCGGAAACAAATAATAGGATTAATAGGTACACCAACTAGAAAAAGCTGCTAGCCTCTCATCGCCGAAGACGATTATGGTTTAACATCCGACTGTTGCTTACAAGTCCCCTACATGTCTCACAATTGGGATCAGACTATTTTGGGTTTTGGTGTGTACCTTACTACTGAAGTTGTGAACCCCTCTAAACCTCTGTTGTATCTCATGAAGGAATTTTTCTACCAGAAAACGGATGACATATACTTTGATCAGCTCATCAAGGTCTATCGATTGCCGTTAGAGAAAAAATTATATCTGTATTAGTTCAAAAGTTGACTTTTTTGACGTAGGCCAACTTTCTAATATCACCACTTAGAAAGGAGCAAAGGATAAGCTGTAATTTCTTTAGCAGTGAGAGAACTTTTGAAGTTTAAGAGGATGTGCGATACCATTTATCTTCTTCAATCCCAAGTGTAAGGATGGACTAATAAATTCAGCAGAAATCACGAACCGATATGTGTAGAAACAATAGATGGCAGCACTTTCGGACCCGTGGGAAAATATCACTTTTTCTGTCCTGTAAATTTTTCTATTTACCATTCAAAGAAGATGTCTTGGCCGACTCGTTTTTGTCTTGTTTATTTTGGTATTAACCCCTATGTAACGGGCCACGGAGCTTTGTAGGGGTCGGAAATTTATTTTGTTTATTTATTTTGAATTTAATATAACTGAACTGAACTGTGGGGTCGGGGAACTGCCGCAAATGTTTAGCACTTATAGTTTTTAGTCCATCTTCAATATAAAACTGGTGCCTGCCTGCTAGAACGGAGCTTCCACTCGAAAGCAGAAACATGGTTTAATGAAACAAAAGCTTGGCTGCATAACTTCACATAGTCCTCTCTGACATAGGCTATAAAACTCCAATTCACTTCACACACTATATTTAGGCTGTGGCTCGTGCACAAGCGAAAACCATACTTTTTTTCCCCAGGCAAGAGCTCTACGAAGCTTTCCAAAATGTAATGTCATATTCATCAATCCGGTCTAAGGTCCACACATCCGTAAAAACCGCAGAGGTTAGACCCTTACCACTTTCTAGGAATAGGCTGAAATCGGGGCGCTACAAAAAAACAACAACGACAAAACCAAAGTGTTGCTCTCGCAACATAATTCGACAAACATTATCGATGTGATTTTCGATTCTGTGGCTCGAATTTGGCCGGCGGTCCAAATAATAACATTACCAACTATACCAAGCAGATAGAGATACAACTGCGGATCCTTGTAGCACAAAACGGTCAGGGCGTAAGACTGATTTATTGAGATTTTAGCTGGACTTCATTTTCACTTTCAGACATTTGAAATTACCGCAAAAAATAACACAGACAAAACGGTGTTGCCGCGAGATTCAACTTGTGGGTCGAGTGAGTGGCTCATACTTCTGTTTCCGTGGCAAACACTTAGGGAACGGAAAGCATAGAGACTGCTGTGGTATCCAGTGAATGATAATGGGACTAAGGCCCGCTAGAAGCTTGTGCTGAGGATTTAACTCAACGCTGACAATCTAAACACTTTTTACTTCATTTTCCTTTTAGATAGGCGGTTATGGAACGGTGGGCCTTGGAGTAGCAAAGATCAAACAGTCCCGGTTATTCCACAAAAAATATTTTTTATTCTATAAAAAGAATGACAGAAAGAAACTTCCTATTTCACTTTCCGAAACACCAATCATACAACTCACCAGGATTTTTTCAAAACAAGTAACGATCGCCCTGATTTGACATTCTCACACTCGTAACTTCGACACAAACTGAGACAGAGATTCAAGGTCACAAGTTACTTCACCATCATCATTTGAGCTGATAGTCTTATTCGTGGCATAGCCTTCAGCAAAGGAAATTCGAATGGGTTTGAGGTCACTGAACTCAAAATCTTTTCCCCTTTTCCCAAGGAAAGTGTTATTGTTGGAGGCTCCGGAACTGTCCAGCAGTTTGCTTCGATTTTCCCTTAGAAGGTTCCTGCGGTGAAAATTTTTATTAAACTAGCGTACCTAGGTTTCGGTGGGGGGGGGGGGGCGGGACTGCCCTGACATGATATGTTCCGGATACAAGAATTCGGCGAAGAGGCCAGAGAACAATCTCACGGTTTTGCTATGTCTTGTACTGCCACAGCGTGATTCTGGACGCGAAGGCATTCTGCGCGCCATCCAAGCATCGCGATAACTTGCACTTTGTAAAACAGTGAAGCGGAAGAAAATCCGAAATTTCAATATGACTCTCGGTAAACGGCCGACAGCCTAAGTTTCTTTGTGGATGACGCGCAGAGCTATACTAGTCGAAACAATAGATTAGGACAAATTTTGTGTCCGGTTTTTGTCGGATTCCGGGTGAACTACTTGTCTGGTGAGAAATATTCGGATTCAGCATGTCTCCTAACCCCTAAATCAACTATCTAAATAGCTTTTAGAATTTTTTTTTTCGCCCCCTAACTTGAAACCCCTCCCCAACCCTCAAATATAGGGCTACAACCTGACTTGTACTTTGACCCAAAGGATCCTCCCACCAAGTTTCATCAAAATATCTCAACCCCTTCGAGAGTTTTCGTGAGGACAGACGGACAACTTTTGCGATGTCATAGGTATCCCTCCACTTACGTTTTGGGATCCCAAAAACACGAACAATTGCACTTTTGTCCATTAGGATAGTGAGCTAAGCACAGAAGCCGAAAATTACTTGGCGGTCGAAATTGTTGCATAATGGACTAACGAGCTAAAACGACGTGACGGGACTGTCTGCAAAACGTCTACTCCCAAAGATGTCCCCAGCCAAAACGTCCCCAATATAATTCAATAAGAGTAAATAGTAAAGCTGCGGTAAACAGTGAGTACATTGTGCATCTGGAGGAAACGAGTCTTATTCGAAGCCACTGGTCCCACATCCGTATTTTCTGCCTATAGGCCTAAGACTATTCCCCCGACTACAATACAAAAACTTCCCAGAGAAACGGAACCTAAACCACGGAACGAGAATCTGGGTTCTATGTTATCTGTGGGTTTTTCGTATAAAGGCACAAAGGCCGTATTTTACACAGAAAGCTGGAAAGTAAAATTTTGTATAACTTACATCTCTTTCTCCAGCGTAGTTTTCAGCAGCTGCTGTCCTTTAGCTGCAGCCAGATCTTGCTTATTGCAGAAAATAAGAACTGATGGGCACGTGGAAGCAATTGTCGGATCGACTAGCAGGTTGTACAAGTAGCTATAGAGAAACAGGTTAGGATTCTAGATCGTCAAATCTACCAAGTAGCTAAATAATAAAAATACGAACAGTGAATTTACCAACTAACCAAACGAGCGGGAACTTCATCCCAAGAAGCCGATCCTGTACCTACGACAGTGAAAGCACTGAACAGTCCCCGTCTCGCAGATCTCTTCAACTGGGAAGAAAGGATACGACAAACATACAAAGACAATTTAACTTACTCAGTAATGTCTCTGATATCCTTGTTGAAGGTGACCGAGTCAATAACAAAGACGAGGCCTTTGGCTGAAGCTTTCCATGCGTCAAAGAACTTCTGGCGAACTCGCTCCTGTCCCGGTACATCAACGATTTTCAGTGTCTTCTAGAAGAGCAAGTATCTGTCACAAAGAATCCAGGAGAAGACAGGATACTGCCGGACAACGCTGGATTTCAAGAACAAACAACATTCAAATAACAAGAGCGACCAGAAGACTACTCTGACTAAACTGAAGTCTCAAGAGTAACAGAAAAAACACAGCTACTCCAGGAAAATCTGAAATAAATTACCATTCTTGTTTTACCGAGAAGAGAACTAGAGCATACTCAAAGTATTGACGTTTCGTCGGCCAAACAATCAAAGAGATGGTTGCGCAAAAAAAGACTATCCAAGGAAGGTAAAAAGTTGGATACAGAATCAAGAAAGAAAACAGGAAAGCAGCAGCTGATTATAATATAATTTTCGGGTGGCCTGATATAATGAGGAGTCCCACAGGGTACCCTTTCAAGACCGATCAGTTTCTCGTCATAGTTAACGAGTTGGCAAAAGGTTTGAAAATATGACGACGACTATTCCTGTCTCTACTGGAGACATTCCCAAAAGGTACCGCTAGCAAAGCGAGGGACTTACTGCACAGTATTTGTTATGAAGCAAATACCGCGGGAATGTCCGTGAACATCGAAATGTCGGTCCTTCTTTGCTTCTCTTTTTCAAAATATCCCATGGAATTAAACCCTCGTCTCCCATATTCTCCCTGATCATCAGTGTCATGCAAAATTTTTTCGCTCCTTCTTTTTCTTTCTGGATATATTTAGTTAATCTGTTTATTCTGTTCGTTTTTAATTAATATTGGTCAGTGTTCTGCCATAGCCAGGCATGCTTTGTAGTGAAACTTGGTTAGAAGAACAAGCACAAGCCCTAGACACATCAGTGACAGAACCGGACCGGGTTCGGGCACTGTGAGTGGTTGAGTACACTTGTTTGTCGGCGCGGCGCGCCGGCAAACCCAGAAGAAATAAAATTTTGCATGCTTTTGTCGGGCGTCGGTCGACTCTTCGGCACATTGGGTTCTTTTCATACGCAAGAAATCGAATTTCGCACACATTTGTCGTGCAGAACACAGAAGAAATCGAATTTTGTATCCTTTTGTCGGGCCCTCGGTATGCTCTTCGGCACATCGGGTTCTTTTTATACAGAAGAAATTCAATTTTGTATGCTTTCGTCGGGCGTCGGTAGACTCGTCGGCACATCCTTTTATACGCAAGAAATCGAATTCCACAAACATTTTGTCGGGCAAAAAACAGAAGAAACTGATTTCTGTATGCTTTTGTCGGGCGTCGGTCGACTCGTCGGCACATCGGATTCTGTTTATCTGTGATAAATCAGTTTCAGCAAACATTTGTCGGGCGCACCCGGGAAGACCCGTATCGTCGGCACATCGGGTTATTTTTATACGTAAGAAATCAAATTCTGTAAACATTCATCTGGCGCATCCCGAAAGTTTCTAAGTTTTGTCGGCACATCGGCTGTTATTTACACGTATGAAATAAAGCACTTTACAGTCTTGTCGGGCGAAACAAAGAAGAACTCGAGTTCTGAATGCATTAGTCGGGCGTCAGTAGTCTTGTCGGCCCATCGGGATACTTTTATTCGCAAGAAATCGAATTCTTCAAACATTTGTCGGGCGCACCCCGAAAGTTCAGTTTCCTTCGGAAGATCAGAATCTCAATGCACGTTGTCCAATCCCGAAAGTTTATGTCTCGTCGGCAAATCGAGATTTTCTACACACAAGAATCAACTTTGTGCCTACTTTCTTATGGATGGCCACTACTTTTTGGCGGAAAATCTGTGATTTCACACAAATTTCACACATTTATTTGTGATCGCTCATCAGCGTTTCCACAAAATTTCGCCTGCGGCGCGTTTCGTAGTATTTTCTATTTGGACAAATGGCGTTTCATTTAGTTGGCGTTTTAGGATTGAAATTCTTGGGGGTTGGGAACACATTAAAAGCTAGAAACTGTAAATTACAGGTACAGAATGGCCTTAAATTTTCCGGAAAAAAGGACAGATTAAAAAAATTTCGCCTGCGCCTTTTCGCCCTTGTCTGGGTTCAGTCGTTGGACAACTTCGTTTTTTAGCGAAAGGTGAAAAGAAATGCCGAATATGTAAATCAATGAAACGGTGTTTCATTGAGTTGGCGCCTTAGGATTGAAATTCTTAGGGTTTGAAACACCTTAAAAGCTAGAACTTGTGAGCTAAATTTTCCCAGAAAAAAGGCAGATTTAAAAAACTTCGCCTGCGGCGACTAATTTAACTTGTTCTGGGTTTAGCCGTTGGAAGCTTCGAAAAAAAATTCCAGACAATAAGGCAGATCTAAAACATTTCGCCTGCGGCGAATAATTTGACTTTTTCTGCGTACAGTCGTTGGAAGCATTTTAGCGAAAGCTGCAATGAAAACCCGAATATGTGTATTTAAATTTCACTAAAGGACTAATCTTTCGCGGCAACGGCGTTTTTCGTCGGCACATTCTTGAGTCCGTCGGCACAAACTGGACGTCTCCCCCCCCCCCCAAAGGTAAAAGGCTAGTGACGCCCCTGTGGGTTGGAGGGGGGTCCGGAATTCCGGTGATCGCGAATCAAGGTACTTCCAGATGTGCTAGGACGACGAAACTTTGCTTGGAAATTAGACATTTGACAAGATTGGCTTAGAAATTGTCAGTTCCGAGATCCGACTATCCCTTAAAGTACTATATTCCTTCAGTCCAAGCTGACTGCGAATCATGTTTGACAGTGCAAAACGGATACGTCAGCTAAATTTTATTCGAGCTATATTTCGGCCCTTCTTGGCAAGGGTCCTCTTCAGGCTCAAAACCGCTCAAGTTGGAAAAACTAACCTGTGGAAAAAACAGGTTTCAAACTTTAAGTACTAATCCTAACCGCAAAGTACAAAAAAAAATACTTTTAAACAAAATATACATTTCGTTATCCCTACGAGCCCATATATGATCATTTTTGCCTCAAGGGTTTTGCTTACAAATGATTTCCTTAAAGTACAAACAATACTTTTGAGTAAAATATATACTTTCGTGCTCCTGATGAGTTCATCATCATTTTTGCTTCAAGAGTTTTGATTACAAATGATCGCAAACCCACGAACTGACGAATTCCTACTTTCATCCTTGCAAGTGCCATATACGCTTCCAGCTCTTGTTTTTTAGTTCAACGAAAAACTCTTAGAGTCTATGGTTCCAATTTGTTCTCACACGAGGAGCTAATTTATTACCGTATCGTAAAAAACAAAAAGTCCTTTTTCCGAAAAGGGTTGCCTTGAAATTGGCCTAAACGCTTCAAAATCGCAGAAGTTTCGACATTTTTGGCCAGGGCACACGCGCGATTTCCTGTGACAAAATTTTTCACAGATGTGAATCTGGAGAGAAAAGTCGAAAACCTGTGACAAAGCGCAGAATTCTGCGACCATTGGCAACCAGGTGGTAACGCTAAAAATAACGATATTAATTTGTCATTTTGTTTGACTAAAGTACCGTAGTAGGCTAACCTGAAGACGACACCGCTAAAAGACCATTTGGTTATTTACATTTCCCTTGCAAAACCAGAGGTTCATCAGATATCAAACAATGATACGATCACAAGCAATGCTTAATGTTAAGTCTATTAATAAAGAGCTACTGTTGAGGAAATATTAATAAATAAATGCTCCCTGACGTTCGACAGCCTGACAAGGACCCTTGCCAAGAAGGACCGAAATATCGCTGCCAAAGCATCGTAGCTGACGTATCCGTTTGTATCCATTGTCTGAATATAATTATAATATTAAATAATTAAAAACTTATTGTAGCCTAAATTTAAATCTGCACCAAGCTCGAGCTACATCGGCTCGTCTTGGTCTGCATCACAAGAAATCAGGGTTAGGCTTGTTAGTTTTCCCGCAGTGCACGAGACATACTTTGTTCTTTCACAAAACTGTATAAGCTTCTGCAACAAAAAAACATTCTTAAAGCAGTCTTTACAATCCCTTTCTCTCGGTAGGACCCCTTGCAATCACCGCTCATGTAATCAGGAATGATGTATGCTAAAGAACAGGCTGTGAACCGAAAACATGACCCAAAAATCTTACCTACCTTATTCCCAAGGTCTAAAGTGCCCACATTTTCCTTTACTGAAGTAACGGTAAGTAATCCTCTTCTGTGAACGAACTGACTGAAGAGGAGGGTTTTTCCGCTGCCAGACAGCCCGACAAATAGAACAGCTTTCCCCTTTTGCTTTCTTTGCTTCAGCCAAAGCAACAATGCTGTAACGACGAAATCAATCAATCAATTAACTTTATTTTAGCACAAACGCCATACAGATGACAGAACAGAGGAAACAAAAAACACTAAAGAATAATACTAAAGGTTCTATAAGAGGCTATTTCAGTCACTCAAATGTCAGACCTATTTTCCACAAATACAAGTTGCACTGGCGACTTTCAACTATTAATAGTTTCTAAAAGCTACTACAGTCATTCCAATTTGTATACCATTTGGAATGACAATAATATTTACTTTCAATTACTATAAGTAGGCAGTTTGAACATTCCCCTGGTTACCACACTGAAATGAACAATTGAACATGGCAAACCAAATATTCTGTATCAATGACAGTGACACACAACAGATATAGAATAAAGAAAGTCAGAAAGCTTACCAGCAGTGATAACCACAGCAATGACTGCAAGGAGCAATTCTTTGTAGTCCCATATGGTAGTCCAAATGTCCGGACTCCCATCCATCACAGTCATGTTGGGTTTAAACTAGAAGAATGAAAGTTATAGAGACCGGAATCGAATTTTATTTCACCTAATGACTGCAAATATATATTTTTCTGAAGCTGAAACCTAGCTATATCGTATCACGCAGTTCAGATCAGTTCAGTTCATTTTTAACACAACACGGTCAACATGATACGGTGCAAAATCATTACAGAACAGTATACAATAATATAAAACAACACAATAACAAAACATTTGTAAGCAGGTCGCAACGGTAAGACAAGCTGCTCGTATTGTTAAAATACTCTTAAACTTGGTGCCGAGATTTCCTTTTGGACAGTGCTGCAGATTTTCCAAGCTGCTGCTTTTTAAAATTGATTATCTGCACCAACTTAAACTCTAAGCAATTCTTACGAGGAATACACCAAAATCTGGTACAGGAGAGGTATCCAACCTCCAATGTACATAACTAACTTTTGGTGGACCCTAGTCCATACATGGGTTTTTGGCCCTTTTTCTTGAGTAAAAAATGTAAAAACGCCAGCACATTAGCACACAAGATTCTTGATCGAGCCATACTATGGTCAATCTGAGCATAATTTCGGTAACGTAATTGACAGTGCAACTGCCTCTCATTTCCCCTGGCCCCCCAGCACCGGCCTAAGAGTACAGATGGCACTGCTCAAAGTTGGCTTTAAAAATGTTAAAAGGAAATTTCTTTGTAGTCTTAACCAGGCCCTAACCAGTACCTAACTGTCAAGAGGCAAAATCTAACAATGTAGGACCAAGTTAGGACTGCAAAGAAATTTCCTTTGAACATCTTTGAGGCAAATTTTTAGGTATCTAACTGTCAAGAGGCAAAATCTAACGATGTAGGACCAAGTTAGTACTACAAAGAAATTTCCTTTCAACATCTTTGAGGCAAATTTTTTGGTTATTCGAGGCTGGGTACGCTACCTCTCCTGTACATATAGTCGCTACAAGCTTCATTTATTTTATCACAGGTTCACTTTTCTAGCTTACAGTATGAGGAGAGCCCTTGCCAAGAATGGCCAAAATATTGCTCAAAGAAATTCAACTGATGTATCCATATTAGAGCAGCCAACTATCTGATTAACAGTCGGCTTCTAAAATTCTAAATTTGTGGGAACAATTCTCCAACAATCCAGCACAGTCATGCACAAATCCTCAATTTTTGGGCATTGAACTAAGATTGATTACATACCACTATAGGGCTGTCTTCCTGTCCTAGCCCACAAGATACCTGATCTAATGTTCTATCCAACCTCTTTTTCAAATTTTAAGAATATTAGAGAACTTTCAAGAAATTTAGCCTTGAATGAAGGCCCCTTTTCCCCTGGAAATGGATAGAGCAAACCAATAGGAAAGAGTGGCATTCATCCAAGGCTAAATTTCTTGGAAGTTCTCTACTATTTTTAAAATTGGAAAAAGAGGTTGGATAGAACATAAGATCAAGTATCTTTTGGTCTAGGAGAGAAAGACAGCCCTATTTAGGTTTGTAATCAATCTCAGTTCAACCAAATATCACAGGGGTGCCAGGCTGGTACCATGCCCTTGCTCCAAGGCATGGTGCCCCAACGTATGGGCACCATGCCCATACCTTGGGGCATGCCCTGACGTTGGGGCACCATGCCCAAAAATCGAGGATTTGTGCATGACTGATCCAGCATGCCCCAACATTTGAGAAACGAAGAATAGTGCTCATACACTTGGGCACAGTACCCCCATGATATTTGTACAATCTGAAATCTATAAAATATTAGTTGCATTTTGGCAGATACCATGGTCTAAAGCCGTTTTTGCAGTTATTGTGGTATCTGATACAGTCTAGTACACTAGCCCCTTTTCAGTCATGGTGCTCAAACGTCTAGCACCATGGCTGGGTGGTAGACATTCAAGCACTGTACCTCTTATTTCATGTATGGTGCATGGATTTCAGTATACAGTGCATGCATGAAAAACACAATTTCCGTCATCACGATTGTGCACCAGCTCGGACAGGGCTGAAATTACCACCATGAATTAGAGAAATCAAAGACAATCCCATCATTTTTTTCATAACAAAAACAAAAGGACACGACTGATGATGGAGATGAAAAACCTCATTTCCTTTTCTACACAGTCAAGGGTTTTTCATGTAAAGTGTCCTGTGCCTCAGCTTTTTCTACCCAGCAGCCAACCAGAATATTGGCTCCTAGGGCCTGCCTGGGGCAGACTACATGGAAAATAGATAGGGTGCTGTCAGATTTTTCATCTCAATCATCAGTAGCGTCCTTTTGTTTTTGATATGAAAAATATAATAGGATTGACTTTGAATTCTCTAATTCATGGTGGTAATTTCAGCCCTGTCCGAGCTGGTGCACAATTGTGATGACAGAAACTGTTTTTTTCATGCATGCACTGTGACAACTGTGTACTGAAATCCATGCACCATACATGAAATGAAATCCAAGGTTCAGTGCTTGAACGTCCAGCACCCAGGCATGGTGCTAGACGTTTGAGCACCATCCATGCCTGAAAAGGGGCTAGTGTAGGCTACTAGACTGATCTGATACCATGGTCAAAAGGGTTTTTTGCAGTTATCCTGGTATCTGGCCAGTTGCCAGCCAGTTGCTTGCCAGTTGCCATGGTATCTGATATTCAGATGGTGATATCTGAAAGTCATCTCACTTTTGTCAATTTTTTCAAACTGGTGGGAAAGAAGTTTGGCACTTCGACACTTCGTGGCGTGATTGGAAGTGGATATCAGTTTTTCTTTTGGGATCACTTCGAAAAGCGCAATTTCGACAATTGTCATTTTTGCTGAGCAACCGTATATCAGATACCACTGTAACTGGAACAACGACTAATTGCACATCCAGTTACCATGGTAACAGATTCTATGGTATCTGCAAAAACATCTGCAAAAGTATCTGCAAAAACACAACTATTAATAAAACAATTTTCATGGTGGCCTAAGCAGGCCTAAGCCCCTAAGGGCTAAAAAAAGTACGGTGGCAAAAACATATTCTTTGGGTAAAAATACTAGTCTAGCAAAGACTTCTTTTACCTCTTTTGACTTAGGAGATAAGCCAACTGACAAATCTGATTCTAAAATATCAGATTATTTAAGCTTACTGTAACTGGATGGGACTAGACCAGTGTTGCCACCCGACCAAAATTAAGTTTACTAAATTCCGGAGAATTTTCTTACTAGATTCTAACAAAATTTACTAACTCAAAAAAAAATTTCGCGGCTGTCGCCGCGACACGTGCATTGCATTTTCTACCTGTTCTACATTTCAATAATAAAGAAATACATCGAAAGACAGTTTATTATGAGTCACACTGAAAAGAAAGCAGCGAAAATATATCGGTCATCAAGAGCAGATACGTCAAAAATGGGGGCGCCCCCTCCCAACGTTGTCGGCCAATCGGCAAACAACAAATTACTCGGCGCGAAGCGCCGCAATTTTTATAAAAAACAGTCAATTTTTTCTTGAAACAGGCCAAATTCTTATAAAAACTGTCGATTTTTCACAAAGCAATTGGTTCATTTGTTTTTATCAGGGACAAAAGACTTTCGGTCAAATCAAAATGGACAAAGAGCTCCGAGTTCCGATCCTTGTTTTGGGTAACAGCCAAAATTAAGAACTCTGGACTGGAGTGATAAACAAGAGTGGAGTGGATCCTAATATTTTTGTACATTTCCTCTGAATCTATGAAAAATGACACAACTTCTGGGTTGGACCAACTTTTTTACTAGAAATTGGGATTTTTTACTAGATTAAAATGAAATTTACTAGATCCTCTATTTTTACTAGATTTAATTTTTTTTACTAGATCTAGTAAAAATTTACTGCCGGTGGCAACACTGGACTAGACTAAATCTTAGCCGATTATCCGATAGTATGACGTCCTGGTAGCGTGACATCACGGAAAAGTTTTGTGAAATTGGATTCGATGACCGCTCGGTGCTGGGGGGCCAGAGCAAACGAGAGGCCATACGGCCGGCGTGGTTGAGAAAGAAAACGTTGTCGTGAATACACTATATGACTATCTCTCCTTGCCGCTGCGAAATCTCCGGCCTCTCCGGGTATCTAGCGGAAGAAAGGCAGAAGTGGTGTCACAGCTGCTCCCAAAGATCGTCGTGATTGCTTGACACAGGATGTGAGTCGTTGAGTTTGAGTCGTTACGGACGCGCCTACTCCTTCTTCTTGAGGATCACTGGCGTGTTTTGGACTTAGTCATATAGAGTATTCGATTGACATGGATGGTGTTATCAATTATTTTTCTGCTCTGAAATACCGCCGAAAGTGCTAAACCGTTGATGAATTATCACATCTTTTATTTTTGAATGGTTTTATACAGGGACGGTTCGAGGAGGTGTGGGGGGTGACTCACCCCCCCATGCTCAAGAGAATCTACTCTCAGTCGTATGTTTTGAGCTTATTTGTATGACAGTCGCATGTTTTGAGCTTTTCAGAATGACATACAGGCAGTTACCAAACGTGAATTTCACCCACAAATCACTTTTTATGGCACTTGCAGCCTCTGGCTCAAGTGCCATATACCGATCGCAATTCCGTCCGTCGGTCGGTCTGTCGGTCTGTCGGTCTGTCGGTCGGTCTGTCCGAATTTTTTTGTCCCACATGTTCGAGTTAGGGTACTTCCAGATGTGCTAGGACGATGAAACTTGGCAGGAAAATCATGGACCCGACCAAACTAACCTAGAAGTAATCAGTTTCCCGATCCGACCATCTGGGGGGGAGTGGTGGGCCGGGGAAATTCTGAAAATTAAGGAGTTTTGTCACTCTTTTTCGAATTGGAGTACTTCCAGATGTGCTAGGACGATGAAACTTGGCAGGAGCATCAGGGACCCGATCGGACTAACTTGGAAACATTCAGTTTCCCAATTCGACCACCCGGGGGGGAGTGGAGGGCTGGGGAATCCGGAAAATTGGAGTAGTGTGTAACTTTAGAACGGGTGATCGGATTGGAATGAAACTTAATAACTGAATAGATGGCATACTTCTAATGTCCCGTTTGAATTCCGGACCGGATTCGACAGCTATGGGGGAGTTTGGGGGGGGAGACCGGAAATTTAGAGAAACGGTTAGAATAGAGGGATCGGAGTGAAACTTGCTGGGAAGAACAAGCATCTGCTCCAGATAAATTGTTTATACATTTGGACTGGATCCGACCACCCGGGGGGGGGAGGGCTGGGGAATCCGGAAAAGTGGAGTAGTGTGTAACTTCCGAACGGGTGATCGGATTGGAATGAAACTTAATAACTGAATAAATGGCACACTACTGATGTCCCGTCTGAAGTCCTGACCGGATTCGACAGCTATGGGGGAGTTGGGGGGGGAGACCGGAAATTTCGAGAAACGGTTAGAATAGAGGGATCGGAGTGAAACTTGCTGGGAGGAACTAGAATTTGCTCCAGATAAATCGTTTATACATTTGGACTGGATCCGACCACCCGGGGGGGGAGTGGAGGGCTGGGGAATCCGGAAAATTGGAGTAGTGTGTAACTTCCGAACGGGTGATCGGATTGGAATGAAACTTAATAACTGAATAAATGGCACACTACTGTTGTCCCGTTTGAAGTCCGGACCGGATTCGACAGCTATGAGGGAGTTGGGGGGGAGACCGGAAATTTTGACAAACGGTTAGAATAGAGGGATCGGAGTGAAACTTGCTGGGAGGAACAAGAATCTGCTCCAGATAAATCGTTTATACATTTGGACTGGATCCGGACACTAGCGGGGTGGAGGGCTGGGGAATCCGGAAAATTTGAGTACTGTGTAACTTTCGAGTGGGTGGTCGAATTGGAATGAAACTTAATAACTGAATAAATGAAATACCTCTGATGTCCCATTTGAAGTCCGGACCGGATTTAACAGCTATGGGGGAGTTGGGGGGGAGACCGGAAATATCGGGAAACGGTTAGAATGGAGGGATTGGATTAAGACTTGCTGGGAAGAACAAGCATCTGCTCCAGATAAATCGTTTATACATTTCGGATGGATCATGACATTAGGGGGGGGGGTGGAGGGGAGTTTCCAGAAATTCCGGTTATGGCGGTTTTGGGGATTTGCACGACGAATCTTGGGAGGCGAATCAGGGACCCGATCAAAGTGACTTAAAAAGAAAAATTGACATGATCTGATAGCCGTGGGGGGAGTAACGGGAGGGGGAATCCGGAATATTGAGTCATGCGTAACTTTGAAACGGCTGATCGGATTTGAGTGAAATTTGGTAATTGAAGAGAGGACATGTTTCTGTTGATCTTTTTCATGGCCGGACAGATCCGACAGCAATTGGGGGGGGGGGGGAAATACGTGACCGACTTAGACTGGTGAGATCGGGATGGAACTTTGTGGGAATAACAAACAGATGCTCTGGATAAACACTTACGGAACCGGATTGGCTCCGGCGACTGTGGGGAAGTTTGAGGGGGGGGGAGGTCCGGGATTCCGGTGATCACGATTTAAGGTACTTCCAGATAATCTAGGATGATGGAACTTGGCTGTAATATTAGAGATTTGACAAGATTGACTCAAAAATGGCCACTTTCCAAACCCGACCATTCGTTAAAGTACTAATCTTGACTGCAAATTTCAAAAAATACTTTTAAACCAAATTCATATTTTCATGATCCCCATGAGCCCATTATCATTTTTGCCTCAAGGGTTTTGTTTACAAATGACGTTCTAGCTCCCTTAAAGTGTGAATCTGAACAGCCAGGTCGAAAAGTACTTTATTTGAAACAATACATCTCAACCCATGATCATTTGTGCCACAAGGGTTTTGCTTAAACATTTATTTCTGTTACCCTTAAAGTGCGCATTTGAAATGAAAAGCGAAAAAAAACTTTTGACGAAACGGTATACATCAAGGATCCCTAAGGGCCTGTGATCGTTTTTGCCTCAAGGGTTTTGCATACAGATGCATTTCTAGCGCCTTTAAAGTGCGCATCATTACACCCAAGTTCAAAAATAAAATACTTTTTATCTAGCTCCCTTAAAGTGCGCATTTTAACCACAAGTCGAAAAATACTTTTGATCAAACAAAACATCTCAACACATGCAAGTGCCATATGAGCTTACAGCTCTTGTTTTTAACCGTATGGCTACGAAGAAACTTCTATTCGTGTGTTTTCGATTCACGGTTGTGTGTTTGCCAGGTTTATAGTCGTATGTTTGAGCTTGCCAGAATGACATCAACCGCGAATTTCGCCTGAAAAGACCAGTTTCTTTTCATACTTTACGAAGGGATTTACTAGTCGTATATTTGAGACAGTCGTAAGTTTTAAGCTTGCCAGATAAGGTTTTTTTTTATCGTACGTGAACTTCGCCTCCAAATGACCTGTTTCTGGTCGTATGGCTACATATAGATTTTAGTAGGATCAGGGACCCATAAATTTCCTTTACAGAGGGCTTGTCATTTCCTACGCTTCTATGTTGCTATGTTGACCGAACCAGTCCTACTTTCCAAAAATCCCACTTGGGTCGAATCTGCATTCTTGTTGGCCTCATTGGACGTGCGCGCCAAAGAGACTCCTCCCTCAAGGCGCCAGCAGCCAATCCCAAATTTTGTCTATCTGGTCTTGAAAGTGATTGGACCGTGGGTATTTCTCGAACTATCTTCCGTGCGGTCAACATAGCATCAGAAATCTCTTATTGACAAGCCCCCTGTAAAGGAAATTTATGGGTTCCTGGTAGTATGTTTTAAGCTTGTCAGATTCATCGTTCGTGTTCTCAGTTTTTCAGAATGACAGTCGTATGAAGGAACTTGCCAGAATGACATCAACGGTGAATTTTGCCTGAAGATGGCCCGTTTCTTGTCGTATTTTACGAACAGATTTTCTAGTCGTATATTAGAGACAGTCGTAAATTTTTGAGCTTGCCAGATGAGGCAGTTGACGTATTTCTGGTCGTATGTTTATATAAAGGTTTTTTTTATAAGTCATATGTTACGAAACATCTTCTGTTTTGAGCTTGTTAGAATGACATAAATGTCGTTCCCAACTCGTGATTTTCACTCTGTGAACAAACACTGAATGCGACCTGTGACGTGAACCTCGGATAACCGGCTGAGAATTAGTCGGCACCTGATGACGTGGTTGTGGCTTCTAGTACATCTTCTTCTTCTTGCACATTTGACATAAAATCTCTAATTGCGAAGACGTTAACCTTAATTAGTCCGAACTCCGAAGAAAGGATGTTACGACCAGTTCTGCCACCAATTAGCAAAGCTGCATTACAAGAAGCAGCAAAAGGGCTGAAGAATATGTCTTTCTGTGCATGGACAAGCAGTGAAAAGTTTAAAGACCACTTCGAACATGGTACAAGCTTAGACTAATATTTCTTGTGTTAAAGCCAGGCTTCACCTTCCACGATTCCCAGAAGTCGGGGCTTCCACATAGCCTAGTGAAGCCAACCCTTCCAGATTTTCATGATAATAGACAGCTGCATTTGCTGATCTTCAACATTTCCTAGATGTCCTCCTTACATTTCAGACATCTCTTGCTTCCTAATCATAACTGTCAATAGGGTAGCCACTAAAAAAAAAAATAATCAAACCTGAGCTTTTGAAGATCAGAATGTGATTCTCCTATCTTTTAGCTTTGATTTGAGGCCAAAATCACCTCTCTATCTTGTATCTAAGCATCTTAAATCTTCTTTAGAAAACAGTATTTTACATAAGAAAATGCCTGTGTTAGGGTAGCCAGTAAATTTTTTTTTAATCAAACCTGAGCTGTTGAAGATCATAATGTGATTCTCCTTTCTTTTAGCTTTGATTTGAGGCCAAAATCACCCCTCTATCTTGCCTCTAAGCATCCTAAATCTTCTTTAGAAAACAGTATTTTACATAAGAAAATGCCTATGTTCATCCATTGACTTTAGGGTTTTGTCCATCTAGTGACCAGCTTGGAACTATGTGCTTCAATGAAATTCTATGAAACTGGGTATTTTGAGCTGGTTTTGAGTGCATGGGGAGCCCCAGCAAGTGAGTTAGATGAGAAAATATGAATAAGATCATTAAGGTTATAGTCCAATAGACCTATTGCTGCTATAGGCTGCTGACTTTTCCTCCTTAGTATCAACAAATTTTTGTAGGCAAGTTCAGCTACTTTTTTTTACATCTAAATTTACATTGAATATTAAGAAATAATATTAAATAGCTAGGACATCTTACTGATGGCCTTACAAAACAGACAATTTTGTCCTGAATGCAATGGTATTTTCAAAATATTTTTTGAAGATGTTTTAGATAGGTAAAACTGATCAGGAAAATTCACAGCAATTCCTGCATTCATTACAAAAAAATCGCCAATTTTGGCCACTAGGTGTTTTTGTGGCCACCCTACCTGTGTTCATCCATTGACTTTAGGGTTTTGTCCATCTAGTGACCAGCTTGGAACTATGTGCTTCAATGAAATTCTATGAAACTGGGTGATTTTGAGCTGGTTTTGAGTGCATGGGGAGCCCCAGTAAGTGAGTTAGATGGGAAAATATGAATATGATCATCAAGGTTATAGTCCAATAGACCTATTGCTGCTGACTTTTCCTCCTTAGTATCAACAAATTTTTGTAGGCAAGTTCAGCTACTTTTTTTTACATCTAAATTTACATTGAATATTAAGAAATAATATTAAATAGCTAGGACATCTTACTGTTAGCCTTAAAAATAGAAAATTTTGTCCTGAATTCAATGGTATTTTTAAAATATTTTTTGGAGATGTTTTAGATAGGTAAAACTGATAAGGAAAATTCACAGCAATTCATGCATTCATTACAACAAAATCGCCAATTTTTGCCACTAGTTGTTTTTGTGGCTACCCTACTGTCAATCACTTTCCCTTTTCTTCCTTCATTTGCATATTTGTTGTGTCTCTTCGGTTGCCTCTATGCTACCTTCCAGACATACCGAATCTGGGGTGTGCACAGACTTCCAGACATTTTTGACCTGGCTTCACCTTCCAGATCCGTCTCGACGAAAACGGCTGTCTGGGATCTGGAAGAAAAATCTGGAAGGTGAAGCCTGGCTTTTACTATTACTATAGTGTCTGTTCGCACAATGCTCAAAACGATGCATGAGAGTTTCAGGCTAGTTGTCAAAATAAAATCAGTACTGTCATGACTTATTTTGTTTTTTCGTGTCAAAAATTTCATTTTCCAGTCAACTGCAGTAAAGATAACAGTGTATTTTACTTGCCATGATTAGAAGATCTGTTACTCCTGATCTCCTGAATATAAAACAAAAACTAATATGCATTTGTTTTTATTTAATCGCCTAAAGCCAGCTTCTCTTGGATCTGCCACTAACACATTGGTGCTGTGCTGAAGGTTGTGTAGAAAAAAACCTAGCTTGGCCATGCTGTTACGCCTTTACTTGAAAACTAAAAAGACTAAGGCAAGGCTAGAGGACAAGCCTACAGGAGAGGTACTCAACCTTGAATTTACACAACCTCGAACTACAGGAGAGGTACCCAACCTCAGACAAGATTTCAAATTTCCAGAGAAATCTTTTTTTTAGTGAAATCTATCTGGCTTGAAAAGGAACCAAAAAACATGACAAAAATACTAGAGTGAAGCTAATAGAATGGTTTACATGTTGGGGAAATAAATTTTACTTCATTATTTCTAGTTAAATATAATTTTCTTTTCAAACAGTTTCACCCATTTTTACATGAGGTCAGATTGCTTGCAAAGTGATGAAAAAGATAGAGGTTATAAAGCTAATAACCAGAAAATCCCTTTTTAAACCAGGTTCAAAACAAAGAAAAGACAAATAATTGAATGTTTTGGGACATAACTGTTGAAAAAAAATCCGATTTTGCTTCTTGACTGTCAGGATAGCATGGAACTTTCATTTTAACATTTTTGCGGCAAAATTCGAGGTTAGGCTACCCCTCCTGTAGGCCTAAAAAATGGTAAAATTGGAAATTTCTTTGCGGTTCTAACTAGGTCCTTACTGTCAAGAAGCAAAATCTTATCACATAGGACTGCAAATAAATTTCCTTTTTACATTATTGAGGCCAGTTTTTGAGATTGTGTAAATTCAAGGTCAGGTACCTCATCTGCAGATAAACTGTAGATAAACAAAAATCATTCTGTATGCTCTTACTTCTCAGCTGAGATAAATGCAATTTGCCTTATCACTGGATAAGCGCTCCAAGTGGACAAGTTCCTGTCTTCCATTGCCTTATTATCAACATTTGTGACAGAGCTAGTAAAATATGGTAAAAATAATAAGCAGAAAACTCTGGCTATCACTTTCTTATCCAGAGACTGTGCAAAACTTCCATTGCTTAGGAAGCAGATTTTCTACCTACCAACTTATTGATCTGTTTTACTATATCTGTAATCTGTGGACAAGTGCTGTTAAAGAGACATGGCTTAATTTACGGAAACTAATGCTACGTTTACACACTGCGTAAATCCGAGCGTATTTTACCCACGTATTTGGGCTTGAAAAGATCTCTAGCAATACGGACGTATTTGAGAAATCTGTCCGTTTTGTATATAAATATGTCTGTATTGCTAGAAATCTTTTCAAGCTCAAATACATGCGTAAAATACGCTCGGATTTTACTTTTACGCAGTGTGTAAACCCACCGTAAGTATTCCCATAGCCCAAGCTGATTGCAAATCATAGCTGAGTTTTAATCTATGCAATATTTTTGCCATTCCTGTCGACTTTTCAGGCTCAAGCCAGAGAAATGGACTGGTGATAAAATATTGCTTGAATGGAAAATCAAGAATCTCAGAAACTAGTTCGCTTGAAAGTGCCGAACTGGAGTACTCTGAATTGTCCTAGCCTCAGAGACCATCTTTCAGTGTTGACTGCAACACAGGGACATGGTAATATTCTCTGATTCGCTATCAGCCCTTTCATTTCCGGAAGTGGCAACTGAGAATAGGAAAAAAAAAATCGAAATACATCTAGATTTACATCTATGATTTTCACACCGCTACCCTCACATAGTATCGGATCTATCTCAAATGAACCGGAGGTGGAGCAGATGCTCAGGGAGGCAGAGGCGTTACTAGCCAAAATGTTTGGGGGGGGGACGAGGTATTTACCGACTGGCTGGTCATTTTTACCGACTGGTTTTGCAGATAAAAATGACTGTGTTGACGAAAAATCGGCTATTTTTAAGAAAAATCGGCTATTTTTAAGAAAAATCGACCATTTTTACGAAAAACCGACTGTTTTTAAGAAAAATCAACTGTTTCCAAGAAAAAAATCGACTGTTTTTAAGAAAAATAGCGGCGCTTCGCGCCGACTCGGCTATTTTTTACCGACTGGCAGACAACATTGGGGGGGGGGGGCGTCCCCCCCTCCCCCCCCTAGTAGTGACGGCCCTGCAGGGAGGTATAAGTGAAACCACATCAGGAACAGTGACTGCAGTAATGGAAAAAGATCATGATCCAAAGACATTTCAAAGAACATAGCATTGTTATGTTTGTTAAATTTTGCATTTTGCCAGGGATTTATGCCTGCTCCAAGTGTGGAAATGAATTGTTCTCAAGCAAAACAAAGTATGAACACCACTCTCCATGGCCAGCATTTACTGAAACCGTTCGAGCAGACTCTGTTTCGAAAGTTCCTGAGGATGGAAGGTCACTAGCTTTAAAGGTATTTATTGTTTCACCAGTATCATACCTCAGAACAGAATTTTTTGGATTCCAGGATAAAGACAAAATACTCAGGATTTTCTTGTCTGATAGGAGATTTTTTATGATTGCAACCAAAGCTTGTGTTTTTACAGGGCCAAGGGGGTACCCACCATGGGGCGAGCAACACCCTTGTCACTGAGTTTTCCAACAGGATCATCAGTGTTGATGATAGGGGGCCTACTTCTGAATCAAGTACGGGTTCCGAGACCAACTCGGAAGTTGAAGAAGAAACGTAGCAAATTTGACAAACAACTTTCTTATCCCTAACATTCAAAAGACCCCAGAACGGAGCCACAGACAGTAAATGAGGCTATGCCGTTGAAGGTGTAGCAAGTTTCAAATTGGGAGGGTCCAGGCAAAGATAATGGCTTTTCAACGTCAGCTTCCATCAGCCATGAAGTGAATTCTGTTCAGATCATTTTGAAGACCTCCACTTTATTTGGGTGATGATTACATGTAGCCTAAGTGAAGCGAGAGCTTTGTCTGTTGAATCACTCTGAACCCTTTTTCTGTCAACAGGTTTCCTGTGGCAGGTGTGGCAATGGACTTGGACACGAGTTTCTTAAAGATGGGCCAAAGAACCAATCACGCTTCTGAATCTTCAGTCACTCCCTGAAATTTGTGCCTCACAAAGGTAAGCTATGTTTCTTGCATAGAAGACTGAAGTTCAATTTCAGTCTTGAACTTATAGCACTTGCAATGTAAAGACTGGTTGATGTCCTAGATTCCTAGCTCGAAGACCATGATGGTACGACTGTATAAAACGTAGTGCAAGACAAACTTGAGAGATAGTTGTTAAGAATACGAGTATCTTGTCTAGTCTGAAAAGACGGTAGCTCCGGCTTAAATATATACCAGGGTTAAAGCCCGTACTTAGATTTATAGAGTGCGACGTCCCACACGATGAAAACGAACCCTGGCATAACCTCTCCTCGCCATACAAAAATAGTGAAGCCATTTTTCAAAAATATTGCAATATTGCTATACAAGATTTGCCCTTCTTATTTCTCCGACAGTTGTAATGGGGCGCGTGTCTGGAATCTTCTGCTCATAACAAAAATTGCTCAAAATATGGAACAGTTTTGGGAGAATAAGCCGGAATTCGCACTGACTGCCAAATAGCTATCGTAATGTCGGCCGGTGGACCTTGACATCGCATAAAGGATCCGACCCACTGCTCGAGAAAACGTTCCATATCCGGTTTAGGTCATCGTTGGGGGGGGGGGGGGGGGGCGAGTGGAGTTTGGGATCTTTTGACACGGGTGATCTGATTTGTAGTAAAACTTGATAGGCGGTAGGAGCTAGATGTGCCATTAGTGTATCCGAATCGCATCTGGCCACGGTGGGAGTGTTGGAGGACGGCCCAGAAAGTGTGTGACTCATGTATGGACAAAAAGGGTTGGGCGATTGGGATAAAACTTTGAGAGTACAAAGGTCTAATGCCCCGATGTTGCATTTTGTGTTCACGGCGGATCCGGCCTCGGTGGGCAGACTTGGAAGGGGGTATCGGCAAATTCATTTCCCAGTTCGAACCGGTGATCCGCTTCGAGTGTAACTTAATGAATGGTAGATATAAAGTGTCTGACAACGGGTGGGGGTAGTTCGAGGGGGATCGCGAAAAACGTGTATCACGTTTGGGACCAAACCAGAGGAGCTGTTTCAGGGAATGGACCGTAGCTATGTCTGTACCAAGTGTCAAATGAGCTGGTAGCTCTTGTTATATCAAGAACAAATAAAAGCAAGAACATCTGTCTCTCGTCCATCCTGCGAGCAAAAGCGTTCCGTAAAAAATGAGCGGAGGTGGAGGTAATACAGAGCCTTCTTGTTCGCCCGTGTATACTCGTTGGTCTCTTGGTCTCCGCCGTTACACATTCGAGTCATTTGCGAAGAAAACAACTAGCGAGGCGTATGCTCTGGCCTGTTCACACGGGAAGGAAACAACGTTGGTTTTAATGACTAGATGCTGGGTGTCTAAATGATACGAAAATAAAAACGAACTTGACGATGGTCGTTCGTAATCGCTATACCATGATCAACAATATGGACATTGAAATCGATTGTGACATGCCTTTTTATATCTCTGGGGAGAACTAGTAAAACCGGAATTCGAATCAGACTCACTGAGGTCATGACCCAATGTGTTTCAACCTCTACAGTTGTTACTTTGTCAGATGAGTGAAACTAAGAGTAGTGTATTCAAGGCTTGCGAGGATTACTGAAATTACAGAAGAGTTAGAGTAGCCTGTAATAGTCAAAATAATACCGGTAGGCGATTTCATATTTTGTATTTGTTTTCATGGAAAAAGAATTGTTCACATTCCGATTTAGTGAGTTTGATTAAATTCGCTTAAGTAGTGAATTGAAAAACGAAAATTCACCTCAGCCATAGCTATCCCAGACGGAATCCACCTTCGTAATATTTGTTCATTTACATTTAGCATACGAAACCTGAATCACGGCCTTTTTGAAATAACCTACTCGTTTTCATCTGATATTCTTAGATGAGTGTTAATATCTGTAATGAAATTTATATTTTCTTGACCCCGAAAAGAAACAGTTTACGTTACACATATACAGTTTGTTGTACTTTTAACTAAATTATCAGAGACTTTTACACATTTGTGATATCTGCTTCATTTGGAAGCCAGTTTCTTTCTATTTGGATTCTTAATCGTTTCTGATTTTTTTTGTCAACCCCTAAAGCTTGTCTGAATCAATGAGCCGGTAATCGCTGTTTCCGTCGCGCTTCCAGTCCAGTGTGAACAGGCTTTTCACTTCTGACTCCATTCGATTTTTCTTCCTCGGTGGTTTACTGCGTTTTACCTTCTCTGTAGAGGTAACGACTTTTGACGTACCGGGTAAGCTCCACCTCCGCTATCTCGGGTCGGAGATTGGCCATATTTTAGTCGACTATGCACGATAGCATCAGCGAAATGGGGAGACGAAAGTTCTTGCTTTTATTTGTTCTTGGTTATATGTAGCCTATTAGTTTTGATCAAGCCAATCTATAATTCTGAATCTGTTAAATTTACAGAGGTAAAGCATGTTTCGGGAGATGACGTGAAGGAGCAATAACCTGCATTTGCACAAACCAGTTGCTGTAAACTAAGCTGTAAATGAAGTATCCACATGAAACCCTGAAGAGGAACAGTGCATACGGATGGACACAGCTTACATTCTTGGCAGTGACGTGATGACACAGTATTTTCTTTTTATTTCAAACTAATCGCATGACCTAGTCGAAGAATAGGACCCAGTTGGACAATATTGTATCTTCCGAAGTAAAGTTATATATTAAAGCGAGATAATAAGGTAATAACTTAGCCTGCCTGTTTCTCCGGTAGGCTGATCCTCATTCATCCATCGTCTCTTCCTTTTCTAAATAGGCTTGTATCTCTGGAAGGAAAACACCTGTCAGTCTCCGTTATTAGCAACTTCAAGGTATGGTAGTGACCAGGAAGGCTGTCAGTTGTTTATGATACAGACCTGCATGTGCTCGCGTTTAGCGCGAAACTTATTTATTACCGTTGATGAGTTGACATATCCTGAACACAACCTATTCTTCTCAACAACAAAGAAATCTACTACAAGTTGCGTTTTGATCGCCTGTCGTAACACCTGATACTCGCCTTTCTGCTTATAGGCGTATTCTCGCCGTTCCCCGAGGACTCCACTTGAGGAGTCCCCGCGTTTTTGTTTGTCCCGGGGACTCACTCCCCGTGTTCTCGCGAGCCCCACGGACGGGGAAGGCTCCGATTATCATCACCATCATCAAAAAGGACTCCCTTTCAGATTCGGGGGGAATCAATTTTTGTTGGTGCTGGTGCAATGCAAAATTAATTAATAATCAGAATAAACAAAAATAAAAATAAAGTGGATCCAGACTAATTTTGTCAACTGCATATTTATTTTAAGAACAAAATCCGTTTAAGAAGCATTCCCCGTGTTCCCGCTGTTTTCTATAGGCGTAATCCGCATGGAGTGGCCTTAAGTGTCGTTTTCGCTCGCCTTGTCAGTTCGCCTGTCGCTTAGTTGACGTTTTCTGTAAAACGGAGACCGTGTCTTATCGCCGCTTCAAAGGTCCTGAGAGTCAAACGGTGAACTACCTCGGCTGGATAGTTCACCTGTCCTGTTTCGAAATTGCGCATAAAATTTAAAATACAAACTGAAGGGGCGATTCAGGAAGCAGCTTCCGAAGGTGCAGTCAGATGAGTTTGTTTTGTTTTTGGTTGGATGTAGGCCCAGACAGAAATGTGAGTGGAACGGAAAACAAAGACATTTCTGGGTTGATTCTTTTTGAATCCGTGTTCTCTACTCAACAATACTCTGCCTGTGATTTTTGAACAATACTGTGGTGAAGCTGGGGAAACTAATTGTTCTTTGTGAGCCCTCAACGTCCTGAATTCTATACAAACATTCACACAGCGCCAGTCAGCACTACCAAGATCACGGTCATGCCTGGCAGTGATATGATACCCATCTAGATACTGTAACCTGGTGATATTTTTTCATTCAAGTTTCTTCAGATACTAACTCTTTTTGGATAAATAACCGCTGCATAAGATCAGATCACCGAACGCTAAGGGCAGGGCCGTATCCAGGGGGGAGTAGAGGGTTCAACCTCACCCCCGAAACATACAAAAATAATCGTGGTTAGAGGGTTCAACCCCCCCCCCAAACATACAAAAATAATCGTGGGTTAGAGGGTTCAACCCCACCCCCCGAAACGTAAAAAAATAATTGTTTTTGGGATCTCAAAACGTAAGTGGAGGGATACCTATGACATCGCAAAGTCCGTCCGTCCGTCCGTCTGTGAGCACGATAACTCTCGAAGGGAGCGAGATATTTTGATGAAACTTGGTATGAGGATTCTTTTCATAGATGGGCTATGTAGCCCTAAATTTAGGGGTGGGGAAGGGGGTTCAAATTAAGGAGCAAGCAAAGTATTTTTAAACAGCTAATGTGATAGTCGATTATGGGGCAAGAAGACATGCTGAGCACGAATATGAAAACCATTTTCTCGCCGGACAAGTAGTTCGCCCGGAATCCGGCCAAAATCGGAAAGTTTGTTAAAAATAAAAGTTTTATTTGAAGTTGATTAGATGTTCGATTTAGGGGTAAGAAGGAATGCTGAACACGAATATGAAAACCATTTTCTCGCCTGACAAGTAGTTCGCCCGGAATCAGGCCGAAACCTGAAAGTTTGCTAAAAGTAAAAGTTTTATTCGAAGTTGATTAGATGTCCGATTTAGGGGTAAGAAGAGATGCTGAATCAGTATATGACAATCATTTTTTAGCCGGACATATAGTTCGTCCGGAATCCGACTGGAACCGGAAAATTTGTCATAAGTTAAATTTTTATTCGAAGTTGATTAGATGTTGGATATACGGATAAGGAGATACGCTGAATTCGTTTTTGAGCTTTATTTTTTCGCCGGACAAGTAGTTCTGGAATTTTGCCGAAACGTGAAAATTCGCAGAAGTAAGCCTAGGCACACACATGCTGAATCCATATCTGAACTTGGTTTTCTTAATGATTAGCTGTTTGGCCTTAATCCGTTTCTAAATTTTAAGAGTAAAAATGTTCAAGGAGTCTGGCGAAGACAAAACCTATTTGTCTGGATCAAATATTGATTTTTGGGATCCCATCTGAACCTTTGGTCTTGTTTTTACAGGCTTTAACCTCTGATCCGTATCTTTTCTGTACTTCTTGGTATGGACTAGGTCCGACCCGCGGGCACTCCCCGACATAAACTCCTGGGCAGAGGTGGTGGACTCGGACTCTGGACTCGGTCTCGAGACACCTTTTTCTGGGACTCGGACTCGTCTCGGACTCGTCCTTTGTGGAAGAGGACTCGGACTCGTCTCGTCTCGAAATCCGGCCGAGTCACCCGAGTCCAAGAGACGTCTCGGACAAGCAAATTCATCCGTGACTGGAATCAAAGTCAAGTTGGTAAAGAAGAGGATATTTAGGGCTAGATTTGTAATTTGATGGACAGGTCGATCTCTACCTGCAGCTGGCAAGTGAACATTCAGCTGAAGACGGCGATGGCCTGTCTTTCTGGCATCAACAAAAGGAAAAGCTAAACATATTGTATCCTTTGGCAAAGCGGATTCTTGGGATTCCTGCCTCAAGTGCCCCTATAGAGCGCATCTTCAGTTCTGGAGGAATTTACATGCGACCACACAGAGCTAAGATGAGGCACGACCACCTTGGTGCGCTTGTTTTTTTAAAGTGTAACACTGATTGATGATTTTTTTTATAATTACTCTGTATTTGAAGATTATAGTTTATAGTTTGGCAAAAACAAATTGTTAGGACTCGGGGCGTGACTCGGTCTCGAGACACCTTTTTCGCGGACTCGGTCTCGTCTCGTCTCGAACGATTTTGTTCGCGGACTCGGACTCGTCTTGACTCGTGAGCGTCACTTCAGTCTCGGTCTCGTCTCGGACTCGATCACAGCGGACTCGCAGCACCTCTGCTCCTGGGTACGGACCTGGCTAAAGCTAGGTGCCCACAGAACGCGAATTCGCGTTCGCCTGGGCGAATTTGACGCGAGCGGAAAAAATTCGCGCCGCGCCGTTTCAACTTCAAGTCGAATTTGTTTCGCGCCGCGTGGCGGAAAAGATTCGCGTTCTGTGGGCACCTAGCTTAAAGGTACCTGAAAATCGCTTAGTTTTGAGTATTAGCTTTCTTGCTAAAGCTCCGGTTTGGCCCAAACAACAGTTGGTATTTACAGAAACACTTATTCAGCTAGGACTCATGTGACACATCGTAGATTAGTCTAGATAGAGAAACACACTCCTCCAACCGACAAATGAAGACCAGACAAGATTGCATGGTCAGGCGAAGGGCGAACTGAGCGAAAAACGACAACTAAGACCTCGGTTAAAACAAAACGCTGAACTCACGGGTGGACTGATATAGACGTTCAAAAACGAAACTTATAACGGAAATCAATGCTTCATCACTTCGTCGATCAGGGAAGGTTATAGCTAGTTTACGAATAATGAAGCTAACCTTCAGTGTTAAATGTAGTTGCAAAGACTCAGCGTGTACTTAGATGGCGACGTATGCAGGTCTACTTACCTTGAACAATGCGTAAATAAGTTGCCGCTAGCTCGCTATCAGGATAGTCTTCAAACAAATTTCGTCCATTATCACAGGCATGCCCAATCCTTGGGTCCAATGGAATGCTTCCCAAAAAAGGAATGTCCATTTCCTTCGCCAAACCTTTTCCACCACCCATCGTAGCCGGGAATATTGAAGATACAGTCTGAAAGAAAAGTGGGGTTCAACTTGATTGATGTTTTGGGATCTCAAAACGTTAATGGGGGGACACCTATAGGAGTTGTACCGCGGCATATTTGAGTGCCACACATTTCTGAGTGATTGCCACGGAAGCGAAAATGCGTGCCACACACTCGACCAACAAGTTGAACCTCGTGGAAACCCCTTTGTCTTTGGCGGTAATTTCAAACGCTTGAAAACAAAAATAAAATCCCGCCTCTCAATAAATAGAACTTCAAGCAAACGTCCAAACCGCTGGGTAACAGAAGGACCCTCAGTTTTTGTCTTCTGTTTGATATAACAGTTAATTTAATTATTTGGACTTTAATTTGCCGTTACATTTAGAATTTCCCGTCAAATCTGAGCAAAAAAAAAAACAAAAAAAACCACTCGACAGTTGGTTTGTGAAATTCGAGCCGTATAGCAAGTGACAAAAACCTTGTTGGTCGCGAAAACACACTGATGGGCCACACAAACGACCGAGGAAAACGCCTTTGATGTGAGGATCCTTTTGCTCGAAGTACAGATCAAGTTCGTAGATGGGCCTCGTAGCCCTGTAGTTGGTGAGTGGGAAAGGGATCAAAAATTAATGCGAGAAAAACAAATTATTCAAGCAATTAGACCGTCTGAATGCTGAATCTATATCTTGAGTTCATTTCTAGCCTGGCAAGTAGTTCGACATGAATACACAAACACAGGAATTGTTGAGAAGTATAAGCTTTGTCTGAAGTGGGTTAGAGTGCTGCAATAGCGATAAGGCATCACGCTTGATCTATATCCTTACTTTATGTTATTTTCGTGCCGGACCGGTTTTAATTTCTTGATTTAGTCTTCGAGTGTCTGTGGTGGGTAAGCATACATGTGACATCGATGTCTGGACTCGGCATTCCCGCTTGGTCCATAATAAGGAGAGAGTTCGGCTGGAAATTCGTTGGGCCTCGTGTTATGTCTTTACCCGGTGTTCGGAGGTTTGATACAATATAGGGGTTACAATATAGGGGTTAAAAGACACTCGAGTCACTGCTTCGTTTTCCTATCAAGTCCACGAACTGAGCTCCTGAATACTGTAAATGCGCCTTGTCACATCACAGATATTTACCTTGCATTTGGGGCAGACGAACTTGCTCATATTCTCTATGATGCCTATGATGGGAACTCCTACTTTTCTGCAGAAATTTATTTCCTTCCTGACGTCTAACACCGAAACTTCTTGGGGAGTTGTGACTATGACTGCTCCACTTAGGCCAGCTGGTTTCAAGTACTGCAATAGAAAAAAAAGGATAGAAGAAAAACCAATTTTCATGGTCAACCATCAAGGTATGCATACTGATTTCCAGCATATCTTCATTTGGCCGTGACACGTCGATTATTTCTAAAACAATATCTGCCGAACTGGAATCTAGAGACTTATTAGCTCGGTTTCTCTTCAAGTGACCAGAATCGGCTAGAATGTAAATCTTTTGCAACATACCTGTACTATCGACAGGTGTTCATCTGATGTACCTGGCGGTGTGTCAACGAGCAAGTAGTCTAAGGCCTCCCAGTCGACATCGGTTATGAACTGCTTGATGAGACCTAGAAAGATGGTATTATCGTGTCCTTCAACATTCGAAATGTGTTTGTCCAGGAAAACGTGTTTGCCAGTAGGCTAATTCCCTGAATTAATGGCTGTTGCTATCCTCTATAGATGGAATAGCCTACGTCAAATTCGGAGGTGAGTATTCTCTCGGGTGGTTGAACTCGGGTCAGCAGATACAAACCATGACACCCAACTATTCTCAAGATGTTAATGTGTAGCCTAACTCTGAAGTGCCTAAGTTAAACTTGGGCAGCAGTTGGTAATAAACAAAGCTTTTCTTTTCGCGCGGGGTGGTTGGTAAGAATTTTCCCTAAGCTGTGGGCTGATAAGATAATAATCTATGTCTATCAATGGAGTAGCTGTAGAAAATATCTTCATTATGCAGTGCGAATGCCAACTCGTCTGAAGATAATATTGAGCTAGGGACAGGTAGGCAACTGAGGGAGACGGAAATTATATCTGATTTATTACGCGTGAATACTCTTTATTGGTGCAAAAGAGGATGGCTATTTTTTCTGGGCTAGACTAGTCGAGACAGAACTGATATAACTTACTAACCGTTTTTCTTTGGTCCTCTCCATATAACTGCATCATCAGCACTAGGAAGGAGAAACCCAACTGACATGACTGAAAGATTATCCTCAACAAATACTGGAGACCATCCACTTCCACTCTGATGGACCTGCTCCCCTTCGATTCCCATGATCCGTGGGATAGAGGGGCCACAAATGTCAATATCCAAGATTCCAGCATTCACTTCAGAATTTCTGGCAAAAGCTCGAGAAAGCATTGAAGTTACGGTACTCTTTCCAACACCTCCTTTTCCAGAAAGGATGAGAATTTTCTGTTTGACATTTTTTAGTCTCTCTTTTATTACTTCAATAGCAGGATCTGGTATCTTAGTTGCCCCACTAGCACAAATATTTTGGTTTGGACACCCCTGACAACCAGCATCCTTTCCAGCCTGCTCACTTTCAGTCCCAGGGCAATCTGCAAGAGTTAAAATATTAGTGTACATTCTCACAAGTTACTACTGCTGATTAAGACTGTCATTTTATTCTAGACTTTTATTAAGAAATTCTTTTTTTCAATTCTGGCATTTGAACATTGTACTTGGAACTCCGGATTCCAGAGGTACTATAGCTAAAGCTAATTTGCTAACCTTTATCTAAGACTTACACCCCAAATAGAGGCTACAAGTCGCTGCTACCTTCAGCCTTAAGAATGAATATCTTGGGCTTTTCTCGATTAATAATGAAATAAAATTTAGTCGTAATGAACTGCCACAGCATCTCTTCTAAAGACAATCAAGAGAGCTAGTCATTTTTTTCCCTATAAAAATGCCCCCTTTGCTGAGGCCACTAGCATTACTTGTACCATTTAACCTGTGATTTATGATAGTACTATGTGGAATGTCTGTTGCTGTTCTAAATGAGAAGAAATTTGCCCCACTCCCCCTTTGAACCCGATGACGATATTGGTTGCAAACTGCTACTTCAAATCCCAGAAGTAGACAACATACTGACAATGCTGACTATGGGCATGATAGGAAAAGAGTTCACATATCTGGTGCATGTTTTGTGGTAGTGTTAATAGTTAATTAAATACAATGAATTATTTGGATTGTGCTAAGGACCTTTTTTATTTTTCACTATTTGCCCTAGTATTGAAGTTCACAGTCTCGATGGCAATCCCCATAACTCAAAGTGCTATTTTGACATGGAATATTTGAATCTCTACACAAACACGGCTTTTCAGTGGCTAGTTGCGAGCTTGGTGAGCACTGTGTCTGAAACATAAATGGCCAAATTCCAAGCACTTCATTGTCACTTTCTCCTGCCTCCAAATCCTTTTCATTTGCCATTTCATTTTTATTTTTGATAAACCTTCTTGCCACGCATACAACACAGGTACATATGCATAGAGGCACCACAAATCCAACAGGGTCAACTATATCAAAACTATAACTATAAAAAAAAAAAAAAAAAAAAAAATGTTAATTTGTCCGTTTGTTTTGGCGAAGCAGTTGTGGAACTTGTTGATTCTATAGTTTATCTGGGTCTGCCTATTGGCAAGTCCATTTTGGAAACTCGGCGGCTATTACTTGGTATATTTCGTATAAGTATTCGGTAATCGACCCAGTCGATGCAATTTCTCGTCAAATTAGTCGTTACAACTCTTCTATAAAGGCCCATCCTTGGGCAAGTGTCCTGAAACAGTAGTTCAAGTGTGTTGCTTTTCGTTGTTTTCTTATATTTGGAATAGTGTGTTGTCATCTTGCCCTTCTCTTTTTTTTCTTTTTTGTTGTTTTTGTTTTACTCCATCTGTCCTGTTTTTGATGGGTAATAAAGACTATATATATATATATGAAAAATGATAATTCGTGAATATTGGAGCAACATAGTAACACATTTTCTTTGGGTCTTCAAGCCTATTTAAGCGAATAAGTGATGGGCAACTAGGCTATCCTAGCACAGCCCTTTTCAATTAAACTTAATAGCTTAGTTTAGGTGCTGGTCATAAGGCCAAAGTAAATTGTCTCAAAGCTATGGAAAATCAAGATTGGCCTTGATAAAGCTCGATATCCAGAACAGCTTTCAGCGAATAACTTAATGAACTTGTGGAAATTTACCAAGATTAAGAAAGTCAAAATCCCCCTTGACTCTCTCCTAGACACATCTTAATAGGCATCAGCTAGATGTACAAGTTTTCAAATAAGAACAAGGGCCCATTGGAAGCTGCAGATCGGAAGAGCAAAACATTAAGGAATAAGACAAATAATATACGTTGTGGTGCATCTGACGGGACGTCCATGTTGTAGATGAACTTCGAATTTCTTGCTGGAACTCTTATTTACGAACTTACTAAACGGACCATATGTCCAACACTCGACGTTACTAAAGACCTTTTTCACGCAGGACAGGAAAGTTTGTCCATGAATTTTACCAAAAAAGCTCGTGGGCCATGGCAACAAAAATTTCATAAATAAATGAACTTACTTCTAACCTAACACACTCCTCCTAATCTAGGAATCTTGTTCTATGCTCCATCGCGAGCCTCAAATAACGTCCAATTAAAGCCCCGTCTGCATTAACCGTAAACCGACCGTTTTACGGCCGACCGTTTGACCGTTACGGCAGTGAAGACGGGTCTTTCTCTACGGAAAGACCGTAGCCGTAAAACGGCGGTACTGACCCCTCCGTAACCGTAAAACGGACGTAGTGGAGACTGCTTTTTTGTCACAGTCCCATGTAACTAGACCCCGAAGCCGCGCCGATTTTTTTTTCAGCGGCGGCGCGCCGGAAAACCCTCGGCGTGGCGGCGCGCCGTGGCGCGCCGAAATTTTTTTAGCGGCGCGCCGCCGAAAATTTTCGGCGGCGCGCCGCTTTTTGGCGCCGTTTTCCGGACTTTCTTAGCTAAAATTTTGGAACTTTGCGGCCATGATTTGGAGCAATTTCGTGCCTGAATTGGCTGTAGGTGTAAATAATTAGTACGGAATTAAAATATCGGTTGACTGGCCAGCCAGCTAGCCTATCAAGTTTATAGGCTACCTCGCTGGTATCAACATAATTTCAGCTATTCTTGTACAAGGCGTCATCTCCCTGTTCCAGACGGATTCCCACTGCGAGTCCCGGATTTTTTTATTGTACTAGCAACTCCCTTCCCCCCATTCTCACGGGTCCCCGTCGTAAGCCATTGCTTCAACTAGAATAACTAGAAAATAACTCCTTTCGGATTCGATGTGGAGCTTATTTATTGAGGAGTGCTGGTGTCAGTGGTTTAACTAACGCTTAGAAAATAATAAAACTCTGTTTTACTGATTTTTTTAAAACTGTGCAGTTATAAAACTAAGTAAGCAAATCAAATCAAAGAAAAGTGAAATAACGTGGACCATTAGACAGACTAATTTTGTTTCGTCAACCAAATGAGTTTGGCAAGGAAATAGATCAGCAAATTTTCGAACCAACTTGATACAGATACGTTATATCTGTGCTCGTTGTTTCCAGTCTCGATAGTCCCCAGAAAGTGACTCCTTCTTTTCTCGTGGCTCCCCTTGACTCGTCAAGGAGTACCCGGGAAACAGCGAAATATGGCAAATAAAAATTAGGTGACGACGTTTATGGATCGATTGCTTCTAAACAAAACAATTATTCTCAAATTCGATTACTACCTGAAACAACAAATAACACAGAAGATACGACCCCCCCCCCCAACCGACGATGGGATGCTGTGATGAAATGTAAGCATTTTTTCTCGGTCCTTTCTTCGCACGCCTACTATCGTGGTCTAGCTTATCTGGAAGTGCCCGGATTCGTGAAAGTCCGACTGCCGACAGCAAGACAGACGTTATGGTACTTGAGCAAACCAATGTAAGTCCCAGACAAACTATTAACATAAAAAAACATCATGGTCGGACAGTGTGCGTGGACGTGTTCAAAGAAACATCAGTGGCATATGACGGTCTTTTGATTACTTTTTCATTGTCAAAAGACACGGTGGGCAACAATGAAAAGTATTTCCGCCGAACAAAAACGGCGGCGGCGCGCCGCCGTTCAAACGGCGTTAGCTATGGCGCGCCATCTGAAAAACGGCGGCGGCGCGCCGAAACTTTTTCGGCGGCGGCGCGCCGATAAACGGCGTGGCTTCGGGGTCTACATGTAACTGTTTTTCAAGTCACATATAAACTGTTTTTTAAAATTCAACACAAGATTCACCTATTTGGGACTAATGTAGACCACATTTATGCTGTTACGGACCTAATGAAGACCACATTTTTGCGGCTACGGACCGTCCGTAAAACGGTCGGTTTACGGTAATGCAGACGGGGCTTAACAAAACACTCATCCTTCATCATCCTTACCATCCATTCTTCATTAAATACTCTCTCACCAAATACCTCCTTTCTCCATTCATTCAATTCCACACATAAAATGAACTACGCGAAAAAAACTATAATATGAACTATATGACGCGCATAGTTCATTTGTGGGCTCTAAACCTACGACTGTCACTCTGACACCGACGTTAAAAAAACAACAACACTGTCATTCCGAAAAACTCAAAAGATAGTGCTTTTTTGGGCTCCCCTCTCTTTGACTCGCAAACCCATCAGGCCCCCTTACCAGTCAAAAATAGAATGCAAAGCGTGCCCTCCGCGTAATGGGAGACATGACAACGCGACCGTTCTAAAAAATAAGCAACAATAAGTACAAAAACGCTTTATCGAGACAAAATACGTAATATCACAAAATTTTAGGTCTGAGACAAGAATATAAAGATAGAAACGACTCAAGGACGACTTCGCGCATCTGAGCTTCTTTGGACCGGGTTGAAGTTGGGGTTCAGTTTGAAACGGTATCACCTGAAAATTCACAAACATGATGGTTTTGGCCACTGAACATTTCTAAGCTTTTTCTTTTTACTTACTGCCATTGCCTCTGCTCCAGCAAAGAAAAAGAAAGCAAAAACTGTTATAACTCTTCTCATTTATCTCGTTTTTTATTGCCCTTCCCTTGAATACTCTATCCGGTGTAACACCACGAGAGGATTCAATCTTTACTAAAAATATCTATATCCCCTAACATTCGACATTGACTGTAGACACCAACTTTGCACCAAGATCGGTAACAAACTACCGGAATCCGGCCGAAACCGGAAAATTTTAAGAAGTTTTATCTGAAGTTGATAAGAGGCTCGATGTAGTGGTACGGAGACATGCTGAATAGGGATATGAAAATTACTTTCTTGCCGGGCAAATAGTTCGCCCGGAATCCGGCCGATTTTTTTTTTTTTTAAGTTAAAGTTTATCTGAAGTTGGTTAGAGGTTCGATAAGTGGATGTGCTTAATTCATTTTGAGATTTAGTTTTTCCTGGACAAGTAGTTCACCGGGAATCCGGCCGAAACCGGATATTTGGCAGAAGCAAGGCAGGAAGTTTTAATCAACTTCGCCAAAGTAGATATGACGTATAGGGTGAACACATATGCTGAATCCATACCTGAACTTTGTTTTCTCATAAGACTAGTCATTCGTCAAATTTTAATAGTAAAAATAATCAAGGAGTCTGGCGAAGACCGGATCTACAACACGAAATTGTCTGAATCAAATATACAAATTTTTGGGATCCCATCGAAACCTTTAGTCTTGTTCAACACGAATCTATGAGAAACGTGATTCGAAATTTTTACGTCTCTGCTTTGTTAGTACCAACTTTTTTAACTGTGTGTGAATCTAATTGTACACAGGGTATTTGACGAGAAGACAGAAACTCGGAAATGTTTACTACCGTTCGTAATGCTCTTTTAAGAATAAGTTTTATTGACACTTTTACAATGGCGGGTCAAAAATAGATCACTTACTTAGTCACAGTAAGTCACAGTCTTCTATGTTGAAAGACTGTGACTTCAGTGCGCCTAACACGATCATGCCAAGTACACGATTTTCTAATTTAAACATTTTGACCAAAATCACGTCCTGAATCCCGCGTGTTCGGCTCGAAACAGACTATCAGCTTACAGTGCAAGCGAACGTGAAAACTCATCCCGTACTCACCACTTTCCGAGAACTGTTTCCTTGATCGCGTCTACAAACTGTGCTGGAACCCAGTACAGCCAGTAACGTGATGCTTCGGTGGGACCTAACTGGATGCCCTGAAAAGAAGGTGCAGTCTACAAACAGAAAGCTTTGAAAGCACTGTTCCTGCGACCGCAGTATGCAAGTACCCAAACGCAATCTAGCCCACAAAGATGGGAAAAACATTCAATGAAAAGTACATGAATTTCGCCACGAGACCTGACGCCACTATCCAGAGCATGTGGTTGGTCTCCTCAGTCAATAGTGCTGAGCGTTTGCAGTTACTTCATTTTCTACTTATCTACTCGATTTTCCTCCGGTAGGCATCTCGAATAAATCCTGGAACAGCCTACATATTTGAGTAGAACTGCAGGCCTAAACTATATTTTGTATTATTTCACCATATCCTGGTTTGTCTCCAGCCCCTCCAAGGCACCTTCTTGCGGTTGGACGGCAAAGGCCAGGTAGTACTGAAATTTTGCGAAACATGAAACCCGGTTGGACGGTCGTCCATCCATCAGCCGGAGGACAGCCTGCCTCCGCAATTTTCTACCTCCGCGATTTTACTTATGTCAAATCGATGTTGGCAGTCAACTTCCGCAGTGATTTTCAACCTGGGAATTATTTTTCTGCGTGTTAGTCCGTTTCAGAATCGACTTCAAACAACGTGTAGACACGTCTAGTGTTTTTGTGAATCCGTCCAGCTGTTTGAGCACGAATAACTGACCGTGAGGTGGATACTTCAGGCCCCGGCCTACCTGGACACCATTTTCAACGTCACAACAGGAAAGACAAGAAATGGGTTTGTGTTTCGTTAAGGGGTTTTCTTATAAGCTATGTTAAAAAAAGTACATTATTTTTGGAGCGCGTTCCCTTAAACTAAGTTCCGAGAACTCCATGGAATGCGTCGGTCGAGCAAGGGGTCAGCTGTCACGCATGAAAGAGAAGCGTAATGGTTAATGAAAATACGTCTTCATTTTTATGTATTTGAATCATTGCCAGTGTCATACCATACTCACCACAATATGGTACTCTTCATGTCCTTCAATAGCTTCTGAGACAATAGACTTTATAGATGACATCGGGAGCTTGTCCGTCCTTTCTTTCGTTCCAATCCAAACTTGGTCGTCCTCCAGTTTGAACGTTAATCGAACTTTGTTATTATGCTTGTTTACCATTCCTAAGAAATAAAATTCACTCAACCATATGGGAATACGAGTTACCATACAGTTATACCAGAACCGATTTACTTATAATTCTTCCAAATTACCGTCCAGATCAAAGACCTTAAACTCAGCTGAATTCGCATTGTGGAAAATCGAGCTGCACGCTGCCTAGCGTTTGGTCTTTGCCCAACTTCAAACGATGAACGTAAGTGTAAAAAAAAACGTGTGGTTTGACGTCGATTTTGCAGAACGATCCGTCGAAATTTCAACAGAGCGACTGTTCCAATGACAGACCAACCGCCAGAAGGGGCCACTCATGGGGCTTATTGGGGTTTCCTGTCTTTCCGCTTCTAATGTCACATGCCACGGAATCTACGCTACCGAACTCTGGGTGCGCGGACTAATTGACCGTTCCAACCTTCTCGAAATAGTAACTATTTGCTACCACGCTAGGGAACGTAGTAAGCGTGGTAACTACGAATCTCTGTGAGGTGATTGGTCGGATTAGCCCGTGGCACGATATTTTGCTGAAAGTAGAAAAATGGGTTCCAGCCTCGACGCCAAGTAGCCGATCCGTGACGTCATGCGTAGTAACTATGGTAAGTAGGATAGAACATGCTCATAAAGTTATGTTAACAATCGTTAAGTTCTGTAACGCAACCTAAGAGTTATAGTCGGCAAAGCGTAACTGAATGCCTAAGCCCCCAATTTGTTTTCCAGTAACAAGCACTACCGCCCGCCCGCCCAAAAATAACCCTAAAACGTGAAACTTTCTAAGGCAAACACACAGAAAAGATGTTGAGCAAAAACGCAGCCTGTACAACTCGCTTACTCTTACAGAACAACGGTGAAACCGATTAATCGCTGAAGAACCCTTACGACTCGTACAGGATTCACTTCTGAACATGGATCCTCACCCCCGCTGATAAAATTTTCAGATGGTATTTGTATAGCCTGTGTCCTTGGATAGAATATTAACTGGAACACCTTACCTTTAAGAGGTGTGTGGGGTAGTGGCTCATGGACTCCTTTGAAACCAGGTTGAATGTCTTCTGGCAAGCCTTTATCCAGGATTTTCCTATGGATTTTCTGTAGAGACAACTTCTCTGTAGGTGTTGCTGTTGCTGCTGTTTCTTCTTTCAATGTCTCCTGGATCAAAAAGTATGTTGCTTTCTAATTAACTTGAAGGAAGAGGAGCCTGCTGAAGCTCTAGTGAAATTTTGCGGCATTGAAGAAAGAGCTGGAAGCTCAAATGGCACTTTCTCAGGGCTGGATAAGAGAGGATTTGATATTCTCAAAAGCTTATGTTCATGCCTGCCCAAGTTTTCGGATTCCCATAGCTCCTCTCCCCTCAGGGTCGTTAGATACTGAAGTGACAATTTAGAATTCAATATGGTCGGGTCCTTAATATACCTGCCAAGTTTCATCGTCTTAGCACATCTTGAAGTACCCTAAGTCGCGATCAGCGGATTTCCGGGACCCCTCCAGCTCCAACCACAATGCACGAATCCGTTCTCATTCAGTACAAATTATATATCTCGGGCTTATGCTTGTTGTTCACACCAATCCTCGTCCCGATCCCACCACTCTAAGCGTGCCACGAGATTTCCAGTTCCCCGATCCATCCCCCCAAAGTTGTCGGATCCGGTCCGGACTTAAAATGAAACCCCTGAGACACATGCTCTCACCAATTATAAAGTACGACAGTTATGCATGCCTCAATATTCCGGATTCCCCCTCCCTCCACTCCCCAAGAATGTTCAGATCCGAGAGGCAACAATTTTCTAAGTCAATCTAATCGGTTCCTTGACTACCAAAGTTTTATCGTCCTCGCACATCTCGAAGTACCCTAGGTCGCGATCACCGGTGCCCAGATCCCTCATGGTGCCAAGATTCGTTTCGTTTCTTCAAATTATGTATCTCATGCTTGTTCTTCAAAGCAATTCTCGTCCCGATCCTTTGAGCCGAAAGCTGAAAGTGCCATAAAAATGACAAAGGCTTGGTAAGAGTATAGCAGTTTACTAACGATGCCAGCAGAACAGTTTTGTCACTATTAACCCCATGAAAAAGTTTAAACTAAAAGGAAACATCACTGAAAGATATGTGATACAACTTTAAAGAAAACAAAGGCAACTAAAAATCCATCCCACCTTGTCAATTGGTGCTGCAACAGAAAGAAGGTCAGCTACTTTCGAACCTATGACCATGATCTTGCAGCCTTGTGTCACATTCGCTTCTGCTAGTGTATGTTCATCCTTAGCCAAACCTTTCACCATGACCTTTTGCATTGATGCTGGGACTTCTGAAAGTAAGTACAAACAAATGAACTACATACATCTCACAGTCTGGATCACTGGCATATGAACAGCAAAAAATTGGTTAGGTTAATTTTCTTGAACAAACTTTCAGACAGTAGTTTCTGCCTCATCCTGTAGTGGTTTGTTACTAGTGTTACTACAGAAGTTAAAATGAGCTTTAAAACATTTTATGGTGGCAACAAACAAATATAGTGAAAACTCAGGCAACACCAGGCTGGTAAAGCTATAAATAGAGTCTAGCTTCCTTTGTGGATGAGCAAGAAGGCTATTAACAGCACAGCTACTTACATCTGGCTGCTAAGCAACAAGGATGGCTCTGAAAGCATTATTTCTAACACTTGAGTGTCTACAGCAGCAAGCAACACCTTATCTTAGTAGCAACACCAAACTTGCCTACAATTCTCTCAAGATACTTCTTCAGGTCTCCAATGGTCTTATCGGCCTCAAAGTCAATATGGTGTTTGACTTTATTATGGACTGCAGTGAAAGACAAAGGTTTGGAGGTCATGTTCCCATCCGTTCTATTTGCTTCAAGCTCAGCAGGTTTTGCTTCTTCCATGCTTCTGACTTTCTTCAAGAAGTTCTATAAATGAGAATGATGAAAAAAACAAAAAGCAGTGGGAACTAAACTGAATTGACATTTCTACTGTAACGGGAGGGCATTTTCCTACTAGACGTATTCATTTTTGAGCTTGAGCAACTGGAGCCTGAAGAGGACCCTTGCCAAGAAGGGCTGAAATAGCTCTAATAAAATGTGGCTGACATGTTTGTTCTGAAGTGTCAAATATGCTTAAGGGATTTATTATCTAGCCCTAGGCCAATTTTGAAGTTGGCAACTCATACATGACCCATACTGCCTGTAGCCTACTGCTCAGCCTCAAATAGTGAAAAAGTACCTGACAAGTACAGATTATAGCCAATTATAGCATGGGCTGGTCTGGCCATATTCTTCAGGAATCTAAGTCCCCACTTCTTCTTGTACGGTACTGTATCTGCTCACGTAAGATACAGGAGGGCAGCCAACCACAAACCCCTGATTTTTTGAAATCCTATGACAAAACTTGGATATAGGCTACCTTGGCATAGCCTATATTTAGCCCTGACACCCTATGCCTAACGCCGGATATCCTTTGACACTTTAACCCTGACTTAGGCCTACTTAACTATAAGATGAATTCTGATTGGTTGATTTTTTAGCTTCATTAAAATCATCAATATTTTATTGGGTCCCAGTATCCAGCACTTGGCATTAGTGTACCCAGGGTTAGGCATAAGGGTATACCAAACGCTAGATGTAAGTTACCCAGCATTTACAGGAGGGGTACCTGACCTCGTTTTTACACTACCGTACCTCGATTTTTGCTGCGAAAATATTAAAATGAAATGTAAAAGCTGACAGTCAAGAGGCAAAATATGACTTTTTCAAAGTCATGTGTCCAAAAATATTCAAACACACTTGATGACTATCTCTCCTTGCTGATGCAAAATCTCCGGCCTCTCCGGGTACCTAGCGGAAGAAAGGCAGAAGTGCTATCACAACTGCTCCCAAAGATCGCCATGATTGGTTGAGACAGTATGCGAGTTGCTGAGGTTGAGTCGTCACAGAGACATTTACTCCTTCTTCCTGAGGATCACTGGCATGTTTTGGACTTAGTCATATAGAGTATTCTGTGCCTTTTTTCTCCATTTTTTAGCTGTTCTGAAAAGCTGTGTTCTGCCTATTGACTTTGCTAACTCTTCCTTTTTCATCATTTTTAAGTCGTAAGGTTAGATGAAGTAATCTTGTTTGAAAAGAAAGAAATATTGAAGCAATATTTATTTATCCAATATGTAACATCTCAAAAGTTGTCTGTCTGTCCGTCCTCTCAAAGGGAATGAGATATTTTGATGAAACTTGGTGTGAGGATTCTTGGGGTCAAGACTCAAGAGTAAGGTCGAGTTCGTAAATGGGCTCTGTAGCCCCATATTTAGGGGTGGGGGAGGGGTTTTAAATTAAGGGGCAAACAAAATGTTTTGAAACAGCTAATGTCATAGTCGATTATGGGGTAAGAAGACATGCTGAACACGATGGTGAAAACCATTTTCTCGCCGGACAAGTAGTTCGCCCGGAATCCGGCCAAAACCGGAAAGTTTGTTAAAAGTTTGTTAAAAGATTCGGTGAAGGACAGGCCTATCCTGTGGTCAGTCGTTGTATCAAACCCGCCTAAAGTGTCGGATCCGAAACAAAAGAAAGTGATACTTGATGAGTGCGATATCGGTAATAAAGTCGTGGGAATCAAATCAACCAATCAACAGTGGGTTGTGAAGCTATCTGATCGCGAGGCTGCGATGAAAGTTGCGAGCCATTTTCAGTCAAGGGACTCGCAAGCGAAAGTCAAAGTACCAGTTTTACTCGGGGTTTCAAAAGGGATTCCCAAGTGTGTGCCGCTAGAAACTATTCGAGACGCAATTCCTGGGTGCTCGAAAGCCACCAGGATAAACGACTCATCGACAGTGAAACTCTACTTCGAGAGTGACTGCAGTCTAGAGATGGCAATCAAAAATGGCCTAAAGATAGAATATGACATTTATAGAGTGTCACGGTTTATCTTTTCTCCCAAGAGGTGCTACAACTGCCAAAAATTCAATCACGTCGCTGCCGAGTGCCCTAACCCCCCAAAATGTTCGCGTTGTAGCGACGATCACACATCATCCCGAGAAAATCCCTGCAGTCGAGAGACAAAATGTGCAAACTGCGGCAGCAGCCAACACCCTGCCTACAGCCTATCGTGCCCGGCGATTCATTTGGTGAAAAATCCCACATCGACTCGAAGAAATCAACCAGTGCAGCTTTCGCTCTGTTGAAGCTTTGGACATTTTTATGTTACGCAGATATTCTTGTGTCCAATTATTTTGTGTTTTTCTTTTTTCTTTCCTTACCTTTTTTTTTTTTTTTTTATACTCCGCTTGTCCTCTTGTAGAAAAGTGGGTTAATAAAATTATCTATCTATCTATCTAAAGCAAAAGTTTTACTTGAAGTTGATTAGATATTCGGTATAGGGGTAAGATGACATGCTTAACACGACGGTGAAAACCATTTTCTCGCCGGACTAGTAGTTCATCCAGCCAAAACCGGAAAATTTGTTAAAAGCAAAAGCTTTATTTAAAGTTGATTACAAGTTCGATTTAAAGGTAAGAAGACATGCTGAACACGATGGTGAAAACCATTTATAATAAGTACTGTAGGCTAATCAGTAATAATAATGACAGTAACCAACAGTTGTCGAAGACTATGGAAGATCTACTTACTTTATTATAAATGAAAAAATAACCTTTTTGTTGTTTAGTGGAGGAGCTTCCAGAATTTCTTCTCTATGCTCCTATATATACCTTGTGTTTAAAATATGGAATTTTGTTCACACGTGAAAGATCTGCTTTTCTTTCCAGCGTCTTTGGGATTAATCGGGCGTCTAGTAAGTTTCTAGTTTCAAGTTTTCCATTTACAATGGATAACTTCTCTGAAGTTTGTTGTCAAAAGGAGGAAAAGATCAAACAAATTGAAATGTGCATGCCTGAAATTTAATTTAGTTTAGCCTAAGACAAGTGTGTTTTTTTCTAAATCAAAATCCTTGCTCTTTATATCCGTGTTTGAGGTAAGCTAGACTAAGCTTTATTTTGTTAAAGACTAAATGGTTATGTGACACAGCCAACTTGTTCTTTATGGTTCCTTTAAAACTAAAAAGTAAAAGACATTTTTCCCTGATAGGTAGGCTGTTTGTGATCCACACTTTTTTAACTGTTAGGGAAACAGAAATATGTGAGACCCACTTCATCCTCAAGCTGTTTAGAGTTGAATTGGCTACCAAGCAGCACAATTGAAAATCACCTTCTTCTTCCTTGCCTTGCGTAGGGTAGCCCAGTCTAGTACACTAGGCCCTTTTTTGATACCCATTCACAAACGGGGTGGCATGCCCCCAGGTGTGAGTAGGGTACTCATACGTATGTGTACCCCTTCTTCCCCAGAGGTCTACCAGTCTACTACACTTTCTAAATCAAAATTAATTACTGCTTACCGACTGCTTCGCAAGGTCTAAGGATTACAGCAATGAATAGCCCTGCTTTAGAGCTAAAAAATGATGTATTTTGACCATTTTTTTGTAGCTTATAACCAGGTAAAAAGAGGCGCCAAAATGGAGAGACAAAGATCGACACCAACTCATGAAGAATCGACGGGCCGTCGTGTTTACAAAGTGCAGTGCACCACCTGGCGTTGATATGCGCAAGGTTGCCAGATGTTAAGTTGCGTTTTTGGTCGAAGTTTTGTTCGTTGTTGGCTTATGCTACGTTTACACCTGCGTATATCCAAGCGTGTTTTGAAAAACGAGCGTATTTTACGCACATACTTGTGCTTGAAAAAGTCTCTAGCAACACGGACGTATCAGAGAAATCGGTCCGTTTTGTATATGAATAGGTCTAATCTTTTTCTGGCTCAAATACGTGCGTGAAGTACGTAATACGTTTACGTCGTAAACGTACTTCGGCTTGAAAAGATCTCTAGCAACACGGACGTATTTGAGAAATCTGTCTGTTTTGTATATGAATACGTCTGATCTTACTCTCGGATTTTACCCAAAGTATAAAATCGGGTCTTCACCTTCCGGAATCTGGGTTCCCAGATTTTACGAGATTTTTTTTTAATTTCTTCTGCGATACTTAAAAATTCCGGAAATCTGGAAGTTCAAAAGCCCCTTTTTCCGGATTATTTTGATGTACTTTCGGACCGGTTCATATTCCAGATGCAATTTACAGAAGAAGTCAAAGAATAATCTGGAAGCCCGGATTCCGGAATCCTTGCGCTGTTGACGTGTTTTTGACAACTGAAGCAAACTTCGAACTAGCTCACGAGACCTTTGAGTTTGAAGGTAACTTCAAACTTTGATCAGAAACATAACTATGAAATGTCACTGTGCGATTACAGACTCGCCGCAGCATCTTGCGAGTGCCAGACGAAGCAAAAGTTGCGTTTTTTATCAAAATTTTGTTCGCCGTTGGCTTAGCCGTTTGCTCAGTTTCCGTTTTCCAACACCGTCGAAGATCACCGTTTGCTTAATTAGCATTTTTACGACTCCGGCGGTCCTTGTCCGGTTGACGATTCAAGCAAACTTCGAACTTGCTAGCTCAGGAAGTTCGACGGTCAGAGTTTGAAGGACAAAGCTACTGTGACTGGCTACCAAAATTGTATTTAATAAGTTACGTTTTTTGACTTGCATGTCGTTGGTATGCACAGTACCGACTGGAATTTTACAACATATCGAAGAGGCATTTTTGGAACCAAGACGCAATTAACAAATTGATGGAACCAGAACTTGAACAAGTGCTCTGCAGTGACAGTAAACTCATATTTTTAACCTCGCGTAGTACAGTATATTTCGCAAGCATATTTTCGCGTATCCTCAACATAGGAATTCGCTTCATTTTTCAGTATGTTTTTTTTATAGCTCTTTCTCAGTTACCTGTCCGTGTGGCCTTGTCAATGTGATAAAATTTGTCGAGGCTTGGCAAAGACGTCGTAATGAGTGTTTGTATTTTCCTAGGTCTGGATGTGTGAGTGATTATGCAAAAGAAATAAATATTTGTCATACACTGACAGGAATCGAGTCAAATTTCCGCATACTCTTTCGTTTAATTAGTCTAAAACGGAATTCATGGTTTTTAATGGTCGTACTGAAGTGGATATCGGCTGCCATCCCGTATAACCAATGGAGTTTCCAACTTACTTGGGCCTACCATTCGGAACCAGACTCTGTGCCACCAGTTCGCTTCAAAAAGTGTTATTTTTTGAAACAGCGCGTAAAGCATATGGAGTCCTTGCCTACGTCAAGTAAAATTTAATAGATTTGTTTTAGCTTAAATGCACAACTCTTTTATGGTTCAACAAGTCATGATTTTGCCCCTTTTTGGAGGCTATCCTCTTGCTCGGACATCACATATTTATTCGTTAATCTTTTCACGAATGTGTAAAGTGGGCTATCTGTCGAGGGCGAACCAAGATGAACTTCAAAATCTATGCTTGGGGACGTTTATTTCGCAACGGAGACGTTTCTATTGGAGACGTTTCGCAGACAACCCCGTCTTGCCTCCTAGAGGTGTCTCTGAGACATTCGATTTCGGTTCTGCCCTACTTTAGTTCTGGCCTACACTAGCCGAATAAAAACGTATTAGCGATCTTGTCACAATAACGTTCCCACTCTTCCGCAAGCCATACTCATGCTCAAACTCGTTTCCCCCTTTTCAATCCAACACGATTGTCCGCTTCAACTGACCCTTCAGCTCTTTAAAGATTACGCAACTACTCTTTAGTCAAAATATACTATTTTAGCGCACACCAAAGAGGCAAGGCAGCAGGGATTTCTACACCTTGCAATAGAAGTGAATAGCCCCTCGGATCCCCCCTTCCAGTGGTGAGAAACATTTCGCACCCGTGAGAACTCAATGTATCTCGGAGATGCACTAAAGCATCGATTTTCAGTAGAACTTACCACATACTTCGAACATAAACAAAGGATTCACGAAACTAGAAGAAAGACTCACCTGGCACATTGTATTTTGCTGACTTTTCGTTTACAAGAAATTGCTTTTGGTTCCACAAATCCTTTTCAGTTTTTTTTTTCGAGGGGTACCAGCTGTATTTTTTATTGAAGCTTTGTTCCCCGTTGGCTTAGCCGGTTGCTGAATTTCCGTTTCCAAACGCCGTCGAAGTTCACCATTTGCTTAATTTATTGTTTTTGATGACTCTGGCGATCCCTGCGGTCACTGCTTCGTCGAACATTTCACGTTACAGGCAAACTTCGAACTTGCTAGTTCACAGAGTTTGAAGGACAAAGAAACTGTGACTAAAGACGAGAAAAAGCAACTAAAGGCGGTAGAGCTATCCAGCGGTGATAGATACAAGTTGTATTTTTGATCGAAGTTCTATATTACCTTCAGATTCCAACTCAAAGTTCTTTGTTTGAATACCGTTTTTTGTCACCGGTCACAGTTTCTTGTCCTTCAAACTCTTGAGTGACCGCCGACTTCTTGAGCTAGCAAGTTCTAAGTTTGCTTCAATCGTCGAAGAAACGTCAACCGCTCAAGGATCGCCTGGATTCGCAAAACATAAACCGGATTCGTAAAAAGAAAAAATTAAGGCGGCGTTCGAAAACGGAAATTAAGGAACCGGCTAATCGTGGGTTTACACTTTGGGTAAAATCCGAGAATATTTTACGCACGCATTTGAGCCAGAAAATCAGACGTATTCATATACAAAACGGACCGATTTCTCAAATACGTCCGTGTTGCTGAGATCTTTTCAAGCCGAAGTATGTTTACGTATTTTACGCACGTCTTTGAGCCAGAAAATCAGACGTATTCATATACAAAACGGACCGATTTCTCTGATACGTCCGTGTTGCTAGAGACTTTTTCAAGCACAGGTATGTGCTCAAAATACGCTCGTTTTTCAAAACACGCTTGGATATACGCAGGTGTAAACGTAGCATAAGCCAACAACGAACAAAACTTCGACCAAAAACGCAACTTAACATCTGGCAACCTTGCGCATATCAACGCCAGGTGGTGCACTGCACTTTGTAAACACGACGGCCCGTCGATTCTTCATGAGTTGGTGTCGATCTTTGTCTCTCCATTTTTGCGCCTCTTTTTACCTGGTTATAAGCTACAAAAAAATGGTCAAAATACATCATTTTTTAGCTCTAAAGCAGGGCTATTCATTGCTGTAATCCTTATACCTTGCGAAGCAGTCGGTAAGCAGTAATTAATTTTGATTTAGAAAGTGTAGTAGACTGGTAGACCTCTGGGGAAGAAGGGGTACACATAAGTATGAGTACCCTACTCACACCTGGGGGCATGCCACCCCGTTTGTGAATGGGTATCAAAAAAGGGCCTAGTGTACTAGACTGGGGTAGCCACTAAAAAAAAAACTGAGCTTTTGAAGATCAGAATGTGATTCTCCTATCTTTTAGCTCTGATTTGAGGCCAAAATCACCTCTCTAGGACTCTAGCCTTTGAGCATCTGTAAATTACTATCATCAGTTCAGTTCAGTTCAATTTATTTTCAAAACCGATACAACGGTCAAGCCGATTTGGTGGTTCTAGTCCACATCAGCACTAATTATATATATAAAAAAAGAGATAATTCTACACTAGCCTATATATCGTATATCAAATACTTGTCAATCAAACATAACACAAAATATTCAAATCTATATACAATTAATGATGCGAGTTAAAAAGGTTGACGAAGGTGGGAACAAAACTTCTTAAGTAACTAGTTGTTGTGTGTTGGATTGGCTGCAATTTGGGTATTGGTTGGGCTACCACTCTCTCAGGCCTTAATCTTGCAGCTGAAAAATCTGGGGGGGAGGATATCACATAGTGCTGGTGTAAATAGCCAAGCCAAGGCTTGGGCTTTTGGGCTTGATGATCGTTGTTTTTAAATTAGATCCACAGCACAAGTTTCCTAAGCCTTGTTGGTCCCCAAAATAGAATTCAAGGTCACACAGACAGTTGCAGAAACACTTTTTTGGGTCACAGTCGTGGCACAGCCTGTTTGTGAGATCACAGAAAATGTCTCTCTGCTACTAACTTAAATTGCTGTCATTTGTGATTCTTCACATAAATAATCCTGGTTAGCTTTGCAACAACACTCCTCTTTAGTACATGTTCTGAAATTTGTGAAGTTTTCAAAGTGCCATAGTGTTACATTAGACCATGAACCAGTTCTGAACTACTATACTAAAGTTTAGAGCGTTTGGTATTGTGTTTGTATCGCTTGAAGGAACATTGGAAAAACTCTGGCAAATTTAACACCCAAATAAGAACACTTGAAAGATTAATACTCCATGAGCCCAATCTGACTGGGAAACATATTCAAACAATGGATACAAACAGAAACGTCATCTACAATGCTTTGATCCTTCCGATCCTTCTTCGCAAGGGTCCTTGTCAGGCTGTTGAACATCAGGGAAAACATTGGGGATTGGAAGAAACGAACCTGCGATACAAATTTTATTGCAGTTATGATTGCAGGTTTATTTCTGCCATAACCCAAAGTTGTCCTGGATGTTCGCCAGCTTGAGGAGGACCCTTGCCAAGAAGGCAAAATATGGCTACCACAGCATTGTAGCTGACGTTTCCGTTTTTATCCGCTGTTTGAATAAATAATTGAAAGATGATCCTGATTTTTTTTTTATGCTACTTACTACCAAAGGTACAAACCTTGGGGCTTAATATTTTTGACTATTTCAGTAAAATATTATATATTATAGCAGCCTACTTAATAATTGTATGGACTGTTAAAGTATGTTTAAAAAGAAGTAGCCTATTATAAATAGTTTGTTTTTACCTCAATTAAAGTTCTGGGCATTCAGTGTATGCCCAGTAGTATGGTGGGAGCACTTGTATCTTAGTCGGTACCATCACAAAGAAAATAAAAAAAAATGAATCTTGAAGATTGAAAGCCTATTTATTTTTAAGTTTTATTCTTCTCCGGATCCAAAATTAAGGAACAAATACAAATTTGACTCCTAAAGCTGCACCATAAGGCCCCTTTAATCTGGGTTACATTTTAATGCTATGGAATATTGCGGCCTTTTGTTACAGCAGTTCCACAATACTTGCAAGGATAATATCAGTGGGAGAGAATAAAGTGCAGTTTATTGTCTAGTATGTAATCAGAATAGACCAAAAAAAGTTGCTGTGCCAATGCCTGAACTGAATAGGCTATGTATAAATTAGCTCGTCTAAAATGTATACCTAGGCTACTACTTTTAGTGACAAATAGTTTTTTACAGATAGCCTATCATAAAAAATCTGTATATGTAGCTTATTTATGTAAGTGTTACTGCATAGATTGGTAAAGATGGAGTTCAAAGCAAAAAAAGAAAAGATGGAGTAAATTAGAAAAGCAGCTGTAATGGGATTAATGGATGTAAGCAACAAAGAAAACATAATAAATATCACATGAATATTACTTTTCTGGTTGTAAAAATAGTAATAACAAAGATAACCTTGAGAACAAAACAAAATTCACAAACTCATGAAGTTATTTTGTATGGTAATTGAAATAATTTTTCCAGTGAGAACTGAAGAAGGACTAAGATTGAGCTCCTTATCATATTTACTTATAGCTATCAGAGGGCCATTTAAACTTGCAAAGGAGTTGCTGACTCTTGGTTTGATTTTTCAGATTGAAAATTGGAGACAAGGCAGTAAATGAAACCAAATGCCTGCTCTTATGAGTAGCAATGACTTGATTGGTTCATCTTTAAAGAAGTCATTTGGAAAGAAGAAGAACCATGATCATTTAGAAGAACATATAACTCTGTCAAGTAATCTGATCCTGAATCATAAGGTATAGAATTTTCCTTTTGAATTGTCCCTAAGTAAAACAACATATAAAACCAGCCTTATGTGTATCACATAAAAGGCATAGGCTAGTTGTTTTTTGTGTTCAGTCCAGTATCACATTGAAATTATAAAAGTGTTGTAATGTACACCCGTTTCTAGGTTGAATATGTGGCAGCTATATCCAACCAGCATAATGTATTGTCAAAACATCTGAAAGCCAAGTACATGGTCCTGGGTAAGACAGCATCAGTAGCAAATAGCAGTGTGAATAACATGACGAGAGAAGAAGCTTCCAGCAGTAAGTAGCTCTTTCTTTTCGGAATTTACTTGTTGAAGAAGTTTTAATGGACCTCTGCAGTTTCAGCGGTCTTCCCATGGTGCTGTCAGAAGTTTATTCCAAAGAGAACTGGCACTGTTACATAGCCCTAGGATGACAGCTGTCCTGACAAAGACAGACACAAAAGGGTTAGCATGCAGTCTTACCAGGCTGATACTTGTAAACTCCAAGAGATGTTAAATTGTTTCAAATGTCTAGAACAATAATCCTGTTAAAATTTCACTTAGTCTTTGTTTAAGAACCTCCAGTTACCTGACGCCCCATTCACTAGCATGCCTATTCAAGCACGGATGCCTAGGCACATTCCTACTATCACTGTTTACATGCATGCCTAGGTACATATATTGGGCTAGGCAGGGAGTTCTAGACTCTAGAACTCATGCCTGGCTAAGCTTGGGCACCTACCTGCCAAGGCATCTGGGCTTGGCTAGGCATGCTTGTGGACGCGGCTTTAAAAGACCCCTTGTGCTTCTTCTGCCTTTACATTCTCCCAAGCTCCCCAATGTAATTATAAGCTTACGAAATCCCCGCCTTTGCCATGGTCTCGTTCGCACCTACAGCTTTTTAGTGCTTTTTTGGCAGTGCCGGTTTACCATTAAATAGTGCAACTTTGCCCAAAGCTTTGAGGTCCGCCGACGGCTCTTAAAAAAATAAGGGCACGAGAAAATTTGTGTTTTTGGGATCCCAAAACGTAAGTGGCGGGATACCTATGACGTCGCAAAAGTTGTCCGTCTGTCTGTCTGTCTGTCCATCTGCAAGCACGATAACTCTCGAAGGGATTGAGATATTTTGATGAAACTTGGTGGGAGGATCCTTTGGGTCAAAGTCAGTAGCGTATATTAGGGGGGGGGGGGGCGACAGGGGCGATCGCCCCCCCCGAAATTCTTGAAAAAGGAATTTTTAGTGGGAAAAACGTGTGAAAAACAGGGGAGACAGGGGTGATCCTCGCCCGAAATTATCGGAAAAGGAGTTTTTTTTACGGTAAAAACGTACGCTAAAATACAAATTGAGAAGATAAATCGAAATTATTTACAGCACGGTTCAGTAATAGATCTCAGAAACAGTTTTTGAGTCGTAATGTGAATGATTACAAGATTAAAAGGTGTTGTTTGCACCTCGTTTTTAACAAAATCGTCATTTGGAGTCTGAATTTTTAGTGTTAAAAATGGTCAAAAAATGAAAAAATCGCCGAAAATTTTTCGGCCTTCCGGCCGCAAAGGGGGTGGCATTCGGCCGCATATTTTCACTGAGCTGTCGCCCCTCCCAAAACAAATCGGAATATACGCTACTGGTCAAAGTACAAGTCAAGTTCGAAGATGTGCTGTGTAGCTTTATATTTGAAGGTGGGGGAGGGGCTTCAAACCAAGTGGCAAAAAAAATATTTTTTGAAAGCTATTTAGATAGTTGATTTAGGGGTAAGGAGACACGCTGAATCCGAATATGAAAGTCATTTTCTCGCCGGACAAGTAGTTCGCCCGGAATCCGGCCAAAACCGGAAAGTTTGTTAAAAGTAACATTTGTATTTGAAGTTGATTAGATGTTTGATATAGAGGTAAGAAGACATGCTGAACACGATGGTGAAAACCATTTTCTCGCCGGACAAGTAGTTCGTCCGGAATCCGGCCAAAACCGGAAAATTTATTAAAAGCAAAATATATATTTGAAGTTGATTAGATGATAGATTTAAGGATAAGAAAAGACGCTGAATCGGTATATGACAATCATTTTTTACCCGGACATATATATTTTTATTTGAAGTTGATTAGATGTTCTTTATAGGGGATAAGGAGATACGCTGAATTCGTTTCTGAACTATCTTTTTTTTTGCTGGGTAAGTAGTTCGCTTGCAGTTCGGCCGAAACCGGAAATTTGGCAGAAGTAAAGCAGAAAGTTTCGATCAATATCGTCAAAATAGATATGGCTTAGACAGGTATATCTGAACTTGTTTTTTTTTAGATGATTAGCCTGGCGAAGACTGGATCTGGCGAAGACAAGATCTAGTTGTCTGGATCAAATATTAAATTTTTGGGATCCCATCGAAACCTTTGGTCTTATTTTATTTCGAAAAACGATATTACTGAACCATTTTATCGTGAAAAGATTACTTCTAGTAAAGTTTGTGCTTTATTAATTACCATAGAAACAGATTTGTATTTGAAAACAAGAACGACAATCAAGAAATGGTTGTTCTTTCATACAGACATATGTTGGCTTAACTTTCACTGTGAATTGCCATATAAGGCTAAACTGTTTTCTTATGTTGGGGACCAGCAAGCTTGCCTGTTGTGATAAAACAGTATGGTCTTATGCCAGTACAAGCTTTCTAAAACGTCTGCAAGCAGATGACTCATTCTTTTTCTGTATTCTACATCTAAATGTAACCCAGGGTTCGTTTTGCGTTGCGCTTTGTTTATATTTTTGGTTTGAACCACATATTTTGCTTCTAGGCGCCACAGAAGGATGCTTACCACCTCCAAAGATCATACTTCACAAATGGACTGATGTTGAGCTTGGATGGAAAAGGAATGTTCCTGTAGGAGCTGGAATGATCAACTTGGGTAACACATGTTACCTGAATTCAACCCTTCAAGCTCTGTTTCACGTCCCGTCTTTTACAAATTGGATTCTAAATGAGAAAAAGCATAAGGCTCGCTGCAACCAGAAGAGTAAGTTTTTCCAGATTTTCTTTGTATGGAATATCAGTTAGGATATGAGCTGCAAGGATCTTTTCAACAGGACATCACTAAATATACAGTAAATAAGCGCTAGGCCTAATGCGAGTATTAGTGATACCGTACTTCATATCTAGCTGCGTTCGCTTATTTCTTTTTTCTTTCAGCCCCTGATGGAGCTCCACAGTGCACGTTATGTGCTGTGGAAATGACCCTGAGGACCACGCATGACAAAACTGGAAGTGCCATAAAGCCTTCATATGTATATCGTCGTTTAAATGGTAAGTGTTGTGCGTTTGCCTTCGCTCTTTGTATACGGCAATACGTGTCTCGGGAGTGGACCTGGCCGCGGACGGACACGATTAAGTGTCATTACGTTCGTTTTCACTCTGCCCAGGGGCAGTACTAGTCTCGGGAACCCAGCCAGACCCAAAGCCAATTGAACGTGAAGGAAGGAAGATACCTTGTCGCTGAAGTTGCGTTTTCAGCTATTAGCGTGTTGGACTCGAATCCTTACACGTTGCGACGTCACCCGTTTTTAGTGCCAGTGTTTTGCATGAGAGAACCCGGAACAGGATTTGGTAATCTACCGAATCCGCATGTGTTTGGATTCGGTGTTGAACTTGAAAGAAACACGGAAGCTAAAATGCTTGAAGCCACAGAACACGGAGCCCGTGTTAGGATACGCACTCGATGCGCTCAATAAAAACGGCTTGTGACAAACACGGGTTGAGAATCGCGACCCTGAAAACGCAACTAAAGTCTGGCGGACAGTTGGGCGTTGGGAAATCTGGAATGCATTTCTAGGGTTTAATAGGACTGCAAATTTCATATTTAGTTTCCAAATCGGACTCAGCACGTGTTAATCGATGCTGAAGAAAAAGCCTCAGCTAACAAATGGCAGTATTACAATTGTTGCACTGGGGTCTTTAGTTTACCCTGGTTATCAAAGGGACCAAGTTTTTCCTAAAAATTTCACCTCAGTTTGAGCCCGAAGTTTCGGCTGAGTTGGTTATAAAGGAAATATGACTCCTCGGGGCAACGCCGAGATAGAAATGCTAAAACTCCTTTCGAAACACTTCATTTTGACAAGAGTTGTTGTTGATTGCATGTTCGAAGAGTAGCCCCTTATTTGACTTGTCCATGATTTGGTCTGACTTATCTGTTTAAGACTTTGTCGAAGACCTTAACAGTATGAAAGACAGTGAACTCCGCTGACATTGCGTTTTGGAAAATAGAGCTGCCCGCTACCTGTGTTGCGTTTGGTCTTTGTCCAAGTTTAAGCGATGAAAGTGAAAAGCTAACAAACAAAAATTTAAGCAAACCAAGAGGATTTGCAAACAACAACATGTGACTCGTGTAGTTTCACGTTGATTTGGTAGAATGATCGGTCGAGATGATTGTTTTAACGACAGACCGACCGCTGGAAGGCGCTAAATATCGCTATTCGTGGGACTTATGTGAGTTACTGTCTCTCCGCTGTTTATGTGACTTGTGGCTTCTCTGTCTAGCAACAGCAGCCGAAGGACTCTGCCCATAATCTGAGTTGGACTTAGCCTAGCTCTCGCACTTGGAGATACTAGGGATTTGCGGTTCAAAAGATTGCAGTGTGTTTCTTGTTGTTGTTTTTTTGTATTTATTTTTTTTTACAGCTGTTAGCGTTTGGTATCTGGTATCCTATTTTATTCTAGCTATTTGTAAGCATTTGATTCATGGTCGACAAGAAGACGCGCATGAGTTTATGCGATACTTGATGGAAGCCATGGATAAATCATACTTGATGAGCATGAACGCGATGAAGTGAGTAGATATATAATTTCTAGTATAATTTAATAGTTAAAGGCTTTTATCCCCCCCAAAATAACCAAAACAAGAAGAGAATTTTTTTTTACAAAGGTTACTTACTTACAGTTCATTACAAGCACATTATAAGTATAAAATTTAAAAACATGTATTTATTTATTAGTAACGCTGAAAGTGGTGAGTAATTTAGACTGGTCTCTAAGATATGTTGTATGCTTGTGGCACTAGAGTTCTACTGGGGCACCCACAATTCTACGAATCCTATTGCAAAAAACGTTAAAAATGTAAAATAGGTAAAAAAAAAAACGATTTGGAACTTGAGAATGTAGCGGATGTTAATGTAGGTCCGTATTGGATGGGAGTTACGGGTCTCGCAAAGGAAAAACCTTGAACAGGATTCTTGCGTACAGTCTGGATTTCCCATGTGAATGTCGCGAAGCATGGCGTAAAAAATGGTTACACTTGCAGGACCCGTCTAGGACGTATAATATAAATCCATTGTGTTTCCGTCCGATCCGTTCATATTCGTTATATGTGTGAGATTTATATTCGTGATCCTGTCCTCCTAACGCGGCTATACTGACTTGCCCTTACCGTGTTTCTCGCTTTTCGAGGAAGTTCATTGGCCAGAAAGGCCGATTGTGGAAATTTCCCCATGTCTGTGACGATAACAGCCTGAACAGAGGTAAAAACAGCCAAAAGTCGTGTTGAGTATTTTTTCATTTTAAAGTGACTAGTTCCGTTTGAGCACTGCACACAAATTTGTCCAGTAACGGTTTTTTCCGTGTGGGCCTGAAATTGACCGTTTTAGAGATCTGAACGGGAAAAAATACTCCTGAAACTCACTAATGTCATCACTTCCACGTCTGCAACCACGCTGAACGCATTATTACATCCTTTTTCTGTGAAGGAAAAACAAAACCAGAGTCATCTTACGACCCCCCCCCCCCCCTCACACACCTATGTCACCTATGCATCACCACAATATAAGCACTAAGTGCGTTAATGTACTGAGAGAAGAAGTAGAGTGGAAGGTCAAAGACCATTTTATCATATTCATGTGGCCGGACTGACGCGGAGTCTTTTTCAGTAGTAGGCATTTGTCACTGGGATAGATGATTTTTACTAACAATATCATTTTCTAGGCTGGACGCACGTAGCAAGGAGACATCCCCCATCAACCAGATCTTCGGGGGGTATCTGAGACAAGAAGGTGAGCCATACAGAGTTTTCCTATTTCGTATTGGGAAGGACCAAGAGGGGGAAAAATTCTTAATACACAGCTTTTACTAGAAAGAGCTTTTACACGATCGGGTGGTCCGGCAGCAGTGTTTTTCAAAAGTACACTTAGTTGCCGCGCCAAATTAGGGATCCTCTTGTTAGCGCTTGCTGACTCTGGCCTTGCTTTGCGCGTAAATACATGGTTTTTCTCGCGAAAAATTTAAAACAAATGCTTGCCGTTGTTAAGTGCTAAGAAATCATAGCGGACCACGGCGCCTCCCTCAGCGAGGACCAACGAAATCTGGTTTGGCAGCGCCTGCTCGCTCACGTCCCAAGAAAAAAAACAAAGTTATTGTCTGGCAACCGAGGAAAATCTCGGCTAGCGCTGGAAAGCGAAAAATTCAGATAAAGTGATTCACAAGGACTTTGTAAAGAGTTTTAAAGGTGAGTAGATCAGGTAAATCGCTACCGGGGGTGCGAAAACAGTGAAAAGTAAGAAGGTTCCTTTATGAAACATATCTACGGTATGCTACTAGCTGCTAAAAGCCTGGGCCAATTAGGGGAGTGATGCTCTGTTTTACTGTGCCAGTCTCTTCTCAGTCATGTCCGCGTAATCGCGTTTGATTTTCCACTGGCACCGGCGTAAATATTTTCATTAACTCACGAGATGCGCTTGTCTGAATAGACCTGACTTGTCTGCGGAGGGTGCGCTTGTAAAAATTCTTGGCTTAAAAGACGACTTGGTTCTGTGTAATTTAGTCCGCTCAGATCGACCGTAAGCAGCGTAAACACTCTTCGTGGTTTACTGGGAAAAAACTTTGTTTGTGTTAACCAGCGGCTTTCATGTGAAGATAAGCTAATGGCCAGCAAAAAGATACAGCATGATGTCCTGTGTGCTTTAAGAGTGACTATGTGTGTGGCCTCACCTGGGAGGGTGGGGGGTAAGCTGTGATGGGTTACGAATTACGAATTACGACTGTGGAGACAATTCTGATCTGTGATTTTTTTTTTTAGTGAAATGCCTGAAGTGTCACTATGTCTCAGTCACCCACCAGCATTTCCAAGACCTCTCCCTCGATATTGCCCGCGTTTCCTCATTGGACGAAGCATTTGCACTCTTCTTTAGAAAAGAGACGCTAGATGGGTCGAACGTTTACAAGTAAGTAGCGAGAGTTTTTAAATTCTGTGTCACATTGTCTGCGACGCGCCGCGAAAAAAAAATGTCCGCTTGCGACGCCGAATTCGCCTAGGCGATTGCGAATCCTCGTTCTGTGGGCACCAAGCTTAAAGCACAACTCTTACTAGAAATGATCTGTTCACGAAATGGCTCAGAAATATCCTTTTAGAAAATAACGGTACTTCCCACGTGAAATTAGCGATTTTCTTGTTAACGCTTGTCGCCTCTATCCAGCCTTCCCGCTCTCCGACGCTGCTGCTGAACGAAAAATATCTGAAAACTTAAAGCACAACTCTTACTAGAAATAATCTTTTCCCTATGAAATGGATCAGAAAAAAACATTTTCGAAAATACCATTAGTTTCCATCTGAAATTAGCGATTTTCTTGTTAGCGCCTGTCGACTATGTCCAGCCGTCCTGCTCTCCGACGCGGTCGCTGGGCGCAAAACATTTGAAAATGATGGCGCCGTGGTTCAAAAGTGTGAAAACTAAGCAAATAAAAGAAGTAATAAACAAAAGCTTCTCAGATCCTTATGTGTGAAAGAGTTGTCAGCATACGTTATGATCCCGGCAAACGTTTCGTTGTGTGACGGGCAAAACTCGGCAAGGCCAAAAAAGCGCTAAAATTTCGTAGGCACAAAACGAAACAATGGAGAAAGGTGGGGATTTTAGAAGCTTATAATTCTGTATGGGAGCTAGATATATTATAAAAAACAGAATAAGCAAGAGGGGTCCTTCAACGCGCCTTGGTTAGAAAGTGGGGTTGACCTGATGGCCTCCCATGTCTTCCCAAAAATGAAACAATGGCGATAGGTGAGGATTTCAGAACCTTGGAATTCCACAAGGGAGCTAGGGATAGTATAAAAGTACCTGTAGAGACTCCAATTGTGATGAAATTTACTTTCATTTATTCTGTCTGACTAATAAGTTGTTACTCAGCCAGCGCCATACCAGCAAGTAGACAACAATGACGGTAATCAGACGGTGAGAGAACCGGTCTAATAAAAGATGGATCAAGAGGGTGTGACGAAAAGAGAAAACATATTCTGGGCCCTTGCCTTTGTGCTAAAATCATAATTTCAGTGGATACTGTTTTCAGTGGATCCTGTTTTCACTTGTTTTTATGGCACTTGCCTACCGGCCAAGTGCGATATACCGATCACTTTTCCGTCGGTTTGTCCGTCGGTCTGTCGGTCGGTCTGTCGGTCAGTCCGCTGTTTGCGAGTTAGGGTACTTCCAGATGTGCTAGGACGATGAAACTTGGCAGGCATATTAGGGACCCGACAAAACTAACTTGGAAATAGTCACTTGCTCGATCCGACCATCGTGGGGGGAGGGAGGGGAGCCGGAATCTGGAATTTAGTGGCATGCATAACTTTCGAACGGGTGATCGGATCTTAATGAAACTTGATATTTGGAAAGACGTCATGCTTCAGATGTCCCATATCAAGTTCGGACCGAATCCGATGTATGTGGGGGGGGAGTCGGAGGGGGGAACCCGAAATCATATTAAACGCTTAGAGTGGAGTGATCGGGATGAAAGTTGGAGGGAGGAACAAGCACAACCCCTACGTACCTCATTGCCAGAACCGGACTGGATTCGTGCACTGTGGGGGGAGTTGGAGTGGGGTTCCGGAATTCCGGTGATACGGAGTTAAGTTACTTCCAGATGGGCTAGGACAATGAAACTCGGCAGGTAAATCAGGGACGTGACCAGATTAACCTGGAAATAGTCAACTTCCCGATCCGACCATCGTGGGGGGAGTGGAGGGAGGGGGGACCCTGAATCTTGAGGTATGTACAACTTCCGAACGGGTGATCGAATCATAATGAAACTTGATATGTAGAAAGACAACGTGTCTCAGATGTCCCATTTCAAGTCCGGACTGGATCCGATGAAGCTGGGGGGGGGGTCGGAGGGGGGAACCGGAAATCATGTTAAACGCTTAGAGTGGAGCGATCGGCATGAAACTTCGTGGGAGGAACAAGCACAACCCCTAGGTACATAACTGACAGAACCGGACCGGATTCGTGCACTGTGGGGGGAGTTTGAGTGGGGTTCCGGAATTCCGGTGATACGGAGTTAAGTTACTTCCAGGTGGACTAGGACAATGAAACTCGGCAGGTAAATCAGAGACGCGACCAGATTAACCTGGAAATAGTCAGCTTCCCGTTCCGACCATCTTGGAGGGAGGGGGAATCCTGAATCTTGAGGTATGTATAACTTCCGAACGGGTGATCGGATCATAACGAAACTTGATATGTAGAAAGACAACGTTTCTCGGATGTCCCATTTCAAGTCCGGACCGGATCCGATGAAGCTGGGGGGGGGGGGTCGGAGGGGGGTCCGGAAACCTTTTGACGTGCTTGGAGTGGAGCGATCGGAATGAAACTTGGTGGGAAGAACAAGCGCAAGCCCTATGTAGATCAGTGAAAGAACCGGACGGGATTCGGGCATTGTGGGGGAGTTAGATGGGGGGGGGGGTCCGGAATTCCGGTAATCGCAAGTTAAGGTACTTCGTAGATCAGTGACAGAACCGGACCAGATTCGGGCATTGTGGGGGATTATAGGGGGGTCCGGAATTCCGGTGATCGCAAGTTAAGGTACTTCCAGACATGCTAGGACGATGAAACTTTGCTTGAAAATTAAAGACTTGACATGATTGGCTTAAAAATAGTTAGTTCCCAGATCCGACCATCCCTTAAAGTACTAATGCTAACCGCAAAGTGCAAAAAAATACTTTTAAGGAAAATATACATTTTCGTGATCCCTATGAGCCCATGATCATTTTTGCCCCAAGGGTTTTGCTTACAATAAAATTCCTTAAAGTATAAACAATACTTTTGAGCAAAATACATTTTCGTGCTCCTGATGATCATCTTTTTTGCTTCAAGAGTTTTGATTACAGATGATTTTCTATAACTTGGAAATAGTCACTTGCCCGATCCGACCATCGTGGGGGGAGGGAGGGGAGCACTACTATCCATTCACATCGTACTACGATAACTTGAATACAAGCTAAAAAGCTTGCAAGTGCCATATGAGCTTTCAGCTCTTGTTTAGATATACGTAAAGCCTTTGACCGTGTTAATCACGAGTTGTTGTTTGAAAAGCTACGAACACGGGGTATGCCAAAGCTGCTGGTTGATTTCCTCTCAAATTGGTATGTTCAACAGGAGTTTCGTGTGAAGTGGGGGTCAAAACTGTCTGCTCCTTTTCAAGCTGCTAATGGAATTAAGCAAGGGGGTAATTATTTCACCTCTTTTATTTAATGTTTTTATAGAAGACCTTTGTAAACAATTAATGGAGAGCCGTGTAGGCTGTAACATTTCTGGTGTGTTTTTTAACTCTATAGCTTACGCTGACGACATGGTTCTAATGGCGCCGTCGGCGAATGCTTTAAATCTCCTGTTGAAGATTTGCGCAAATTATGCAGCGTCGCATGACATTATTTTCAATTCTGCGAAGTGCAGTTACATGATTTTTATCCCGAAACATTTTAAATCGCTGATTTTCCGGCTATTCGACTTGATGACAACGTTTCTCGGATGTCCCATTTCAAGTCCGGACCGGATCCGATGAAGCTGGGGGGGGGGGGGGGGTCGGAGGGGGGTCCGGAAACCTTTTGACGTGCTTGGAGTGGAGCGATCGGAATGAAACTTGGTGGGAAGAACAAGCGCAAGCCCTATGTAGATCAGTGAAAGAACCGGACGGGATTCGGGCATTGTGGGGGAGTTAGATGGGGGGGGGGGTCCGGAATTCCGGTAATCGCAAGTTAAGGTACTTCGTAGATCAGTGACAGAACCGGACCAGATTCGGGCATTGTGGGGGATTATAGGGGGGTCCGGAATTCCGGTGATCGCAAGTTAAGGTACTTCCAGACATGCTAGGACGATGAAACTTTGCTTGAAAATTAAAGACTTGACATGATTGGCTTAAAAATAGTTAGTTCCCAGATCCGACCATCCCTTAAAGTACTAATGCTAACCGCAAAGTGCAAAAAAATACTTTTAAGGAAAATATACATTTTCGTGATCCCTATGAGCCCATGATCATTTTTGCCCCAAGGGTTTTGCTTACAATAAAATTCCTTAAAGTATAAACAATACTTTTGAGCAAAATACATTTTCGTGCTCCTGATGATCATCTTTTTTGCTTCAAGAGTTTTGATTACAGATGATTTTCTATAACTTGGAAATAGTCACTTGCCCGATCCGACCATCGTGGGGGGAGGGAGGGGAGCACTACTATCCATTCACATCGTACTACGATAACTTGAATACAAGCTAAAAAGCTTGCAAGTGCCATATGAGCTTTCAGCTCTTGTTTAGATATACGTAAAGCCTTTGACCGTGTTAATCACGAGTTGTTGTTTGAAAAGCTACGAACACGGGGTATGCCAAAGCTGCTGGTTGATTTCCTCTCAAATTGGTATGTTCAACAGGAGTTTCGTGTGAAGTGGGGGTCAAAACTGTCTGCTCCTTTTCAAGCTGCTAATGGAATTAAGCAAGGGGGTAATTATTTCACCTCTTTTATTTAATGTTTTTATAGAAGACCTTTGTAAACAATTAATGGAGAGCCGTGTAGGCTGTAACATTTCTGGTGTGTTTTTTAACTCTATAGCTTACGCTGACGACATGGTTCTAATGGCGCCGTCGGCGAATGCTTTAAATCTCCTGTTGAAGATTTGCGCAAATTATGCAGCGTCGCATGACATTATTTTCAATTCTGCGAAGTGCAGTTACATGATTTTTATCCCGAAACATTTTAAATCGCTGATTTTCCGGCTATTCGACTTGATGATTTTGTTTTGAAGAGGGTACATAAAGTGAAGTACTTAGGTTATTTTTTAGACGATGACCTGTATGACGATTCAGCAATATCGAGTCAGTATCAGGGTCTCTGAGCGCGTGCGAACCACTTAATTCGTAATTTTAAATTTTGTACTGCATCAGTGAGAATTCTTTTATTTAAGACGTATTGCAGGCAACTATATTGTCTCCCACTTTTTGATAACTATCTTGAGACGACGATACGTAAATTAAAAGTTTGTTTTAACAATGTATTCCGTCATCTCCTTTCATACAATCGACGTTACTCTGCTAGTCAAATGTTCTTAGAAAATGAAATTGAATATTTTGATCTTATGAGGCGGGAAGCGATAGTTAGTTTTGTTGCAAGGTTAAAAGCCCGAGAATGAAGAGTGCCGTTCCGGCCATTTCTACCGCCTTTTCCGTCGACCGTGCTTTTGCCCCGAGCCACCGAATGGATGAAATGATTGTATATATTTAGTTAAGAATAGTCCTGTTTTAGTGTAATATGCGATGTGTAATGTCACGAAATAAATAAATTGATTGATTGATTGATTAGCCGCAGCGAACGCATTTGTTCTTCACCTTATTGATTTTTCTTTTTTTTTTTATAGGTGCGATCGTTGTAAACAAAAGGTGCCAGCGACGAAGCAATGTTTCTTAGAGAGACCGCCTCATGTGCTCTGCGTTCAACTCAAAAGGTAAATAACAGTTATAGCAGCGGAATTATTTTTATTTATTTGTTTGTGTGTTTAGTGAGATATTTAGTGTTGTGGTAGTGAACTGACAGACGAAAGTGCTCCTCAGGCTGTATTTGGCTCGGTATTTGGACCCGCGACCTTTGGCTTACTACTGCTTTACCAATGAGCCACAGAGGGGCTTGTGAGCATAGTTCGTAAACTACCACGGTAGTCGAATAGAAGCGGGCTATAGGGACAGTGATCCCGTCGATTCGTCTTAAGCAGTTCCGGGAGGCCTATGGGGCCCTGGAATCTTCACGAGGCTCCGACAAAGAGTCCTGGGCTTCTAAATTTTATTCGGATTTGCTTCTGGTTTTTATTTGTCACTAGTGGCGTTTTTGATCGCCGATTAGTTCGAGCGTAGCCGTTTGACTTTTGGCGTTTTTGACGTTCGCCGGAAGCCGATAGCCGTAGCTGTTTCTTCTAATTTCTGTTTTTGTGCTCAACGGCTAACGTCTATCGCCTAAATTCCTGTCCATCGCCTATCGGCCTAGGACTCGCCGATAGGCGATGGATGTTGCCTCCAGCGGCTATCGGCTATCGAAAACAGTAAATAAGAACGAATCGGCAAACTTCCTTCGTCTATCGGGGACATTTCATCGGCGATCAAAAACGCCACTACTACTGTAAAAGTCCCTTGTATAACGTCTCATCTTCCTAATGCGTGGTTTTGGCAATACTTGAGACTCGAAAAGGAAGTCAGCTGACAGGTTCGTAAATATTGCTACAGTCTGAAGAGTACCCGTGCTAGGAAGGGCCGAAATATTGCTGAAACCAAATCGAAACCTTTATCGTCATCAAATATGATTGGCATTCAGTTTGAGTGGCATTGCTACTAAAAAAAAAATAAAAAAATCATTGCACTACAAATGCTTCCAGACAAAACCGGAGTGTCCACAAAATCACGCTTGAATATTTGCTTACAGTTTAACCGAAAAGGGGTGAGATGGGACAATCTAGTTACCCATCACTTACTGAAAACCTGATGAAAATGCGTTACTTTGTTTCTCCGCCATTCACTAATATATGTAATATATATTATATCCTAGAATATTGGGAAGTGTCTACTCCCGTTTTAAAGTCGATAGAACGGATTTCCCGGAGTCGTAAATAATTTGCGAGAACTAATGCAAGATCTGTTGCCTTGTTAAAGTCGACAGAGCAAATCTTTCTACAAGCCTCTGTGGCGCAATTGGCTAGCGCGTTCGGCTGTTAACCGGAAGGCTGGTGGTTCGAGCCCACCCAGGGGCGTCCCTTTTGCTTTTGTTTCCGCGGCTGCAAACATAATGAATAGAAGTGGCGGGTTTAGAAACAGGTTTGTACTAGTGTTTCAACTGGTTCGTATTGATCCGGCAGTCCGGCACCGTCCTAGGTTTCGCTTATTTCCTGGACTAGTATATTGTGGGGCTTAGTGCTTCTTTCACCATTCCCCTTTTATTTTAACTGAAAAATAGCGATAGTTCCCTGATGGTGCACTATTGCACCTATAAGTACGAGATTATTAAACCAAGATGTGGCAGTGGACATTATCCTCGAACTGTACCTTTCTTTAAAGGATCTCTCTTTCTTATTCTGCCTTTCATAATATATCTAGCTCCCTTGTGGAATTATAAGCTTCTAAAATCCCCGCCTTTCTCCATTGTTTCTTGTGCTCACGAATTTTTAGCACTTTTTCTGCCGTGCCGAGTTTTGCCCGTCACACAACGCAAAGTTTGACGGAGTCTCAATGTCCGCCGACAACTCTTTCATATATAAGGATATGAGAGTCTTCTGTTTTGACTTCTTTTATTTGCTTAGTTTTTCCAACTTTTTAACCACAGCGCGTTCAGTTTTCAAACGTTTTGCGCCCAGCCGCCGCGTCGGAGAGCAGGAGTGCTGGGTAGAATCGACAAGCCATTAACAATCGGTTAATGGGCCCTTTATTTCCCAAGAACATAGTAATCCGCCTCAAGACCTCCCTGGAATCAATATCCCTGAAATAATGATATCCGAGGTGAAATTTAAGCTGTCTAAGCTAAAACGAACTGCAGTTACGCCTTTTGATATCCCAGTGACTTTAATTAAGGCTTTTGCAGCTGAATTGGCCCTTCCGCTGACTAACATTTATAATAAAATATCACGAAGTGGCCAGTACCCTAAGAAGTGGAAAGTGGGATTTATTACACCAATACCAAAAAAGGGTGGTGCTAATGATTTTGCTGGTGTAAGGCCAGTTTCTGTGACTTTAATTTTTAGCCGCGTGTATGAAGGTTTTGTTGCTGCTTGGTTGAAAAAATATTTGGCATCAGTTATTGACCAGCATCAATACGGAAACGTCCCGAAGGCTTCTACAACACATTATTTAGTAAGTCTTATAGACTTTATCCTAAAGAATCTGGATACCCCAGATAAGTGGATTAACCTTATAGCTATCGATTTTAAGAAGGCTTTTGATCTTGTGGACCACCAAATACTGTTAAATAAGTTAACTGAGAATAATGTACCTGAATTTATTGTAAATATAGTACGGGGATTTTTAACGGATAGATTACAAATTGTAAAATATAAACAGTGCATGTCAGATGCGCTTCCAGTTTTTTGTGGGGTGCCCCAGGGAACTGTGCTTGGTCCTTTGTGTTTCCTTATTATGATAAATGATACTGCTCAGGATACTGATGAGCGATGGAAATTCGTAGACGATTTATCACTGGCAGAAGTTGTGGGAAAGAATTTAAAAAGTCAATCTTTGGGTATAATTCAGGATATTGCTACAGAAGCTTCTCGGTCGAATATGGTAGTGAACAGTGACAAATCTACAATACTAACAATTTCATTTCTTAAAACTCTCCCACAATTCCACCCTCCCATTCCTGATAACCTAACTTCTGACCAAATTACACTCCTTGGTATTATTATATCTTCTGATATGTCTTGGGAGGAAAATACCAAGCATATTTTAAAGAAAGCTAACTCTTCCATGAGTATGTTAAAAATCCTAAAGAAATTCAAAGTCCCTAAAGAAAGAATGAAAGAGTTGTATTGTATGTTAGTCCGTTCACTTCTTGAATATGCCTGTCCAGCATGGCATTATGGACTTACAAAGAGTGATTCAGATAAGTTGGAAAGAATTCAAAAACATGCAGTTCAAATTATAATCGGTGGCCATAAAATGCCGTACTCGTATCTTCTAAAGGAGTGTAAGCTGGAACCCCTTTCTATACGTAGAGAACAGCTGTGTCAACGTTTCGGAACAAAGTTGTTATCTCACCCTATCTACCGAAACATCCTTCCTCCACCCTTTAAACCGGAAAGAACCAGACCTCCAAGAGAAGCAGCTATGAAAGTACCAAAACTCACACCTGTCGCTTGTAAAACTGAAAGGTACCGTAATAGCTTTGTGCCTCAGTTCACCTTATCATAACAACCTAACTTGAATTAGTGTATTTATTGTATGACAATTGTATATATGTTTTAGTTGTAGGTTAATGACAAGTGCCAATGAATTTGCTCGCGCATGAAATGTTGTGCCGCATTTATTTGAAATTAAATTAAAAAATTAAATTAAATTAAATTAAACAAGCGCTAACAAGAAAATGGCTTATTTGAGGTGGAAAGTTATGATATTTTCGAAAAGAGTTTCTTCGGGACGGTTTCGTAGGGAAAAGATGATTTCTAGTAAGAGTTGTCCTTTAACACTTTCTGAGGATATCTATCTCTTAGGTTTTCTGGGTTCGGTGGCAAGTTGAACAAACCTGTCCAATACAGCCAGAATGTCAACTTGACGAGGTTCCTTCATGAGAGCCAAAGGTCAAAGCTGCCTATCACATATAAGTTCACCAGCTTAGTTAATCACTTGGGATCATCACAGAACTGCGGACACTACACAGCAGTTGCCATGGCGTCCAACGGAAATTGTTACATGTTTGATGATTGTTCGGTAAGTGTGAGAGTTCGCGATGTTAGCCGGCCCTTGTCGTAGTTTTCGTGCATAAAGAGCCCTTCCTCCTTGAGTAATTCTATTATCGAGGGGCTATCCACTGCGCGGCACCTGTTGTACACCCCTTCCCGCCACCATCGGAAATTGTAAGTCCAGCACCGGTGCCGGCCATAAATTAGGCGATTCATTTTTCAAACACTTCTAAAAATGCTTATTTTGATGTTTTAACACTTGGCAATGGGCACTTGCTGTACACTAAAATCGTGAGTGGGCAACCCCTCGGCTATTATTTATGCTGACGAAATTTGTTCGATATTGAACAGGGACGAACCCACGCCCTAACGCGGGTTCTTACACTGTGATAAGTAAACTAGAGGATTTGCAAAGCTAGAATCCGAAATGTTATATGTATTTTCTTGTTCCTTACTCTTCTCTGTTACATCTCCAGTTCTCAAAGTTTCTGAGCTTATCCGAGCAGCCCGTTTTTCAGCCGTACCAAGTTCGGCTCACTCAGAAAGTGTCCTTCCATTTTCGAAATGATTCCGGCTCTTCGAAGAAAGGTAAACCCATCAATTTCCAACTGACTTTCAGGTCCGTTCCGTGTCCATTAATGCGACTCAGACCTCGAGTGCGTACATCCTTCTGTTTGAACGAAGCCAGCCCCCAGCAGAGATTTCAGCAAATTACCAGCTCACCAGCGCTGCTCCAGCGAAACTGGCAACACCTAGTGGTAAGTCGATTATTGACCATTTTTACGGAGTGGTGTTCAAAAACAGTGTACTTCAACGTAAAAAGGCTTGTGCGTGTCTTTGCGTACATGAATGAAGAAATTCTGGATATGCTTTTTTGTTGTTTGCGCGTTGGGGGGGGGGGGGCATTGATAAGTAGGCCTGTATGCAAACACAGACCAATTGTTGCAGTAGGATGCAAATTCCTCCTTCGCTTTTGACGCATCGCATGCAGGTTTCCCATAGTGACGTGAATTTCGCATGCGGATATTCGCACGAGAAACCTTATTGGACTGTGTTCACGTAGCTTAACTGTGTTATGCGTATATTTTGGTATTTGGCCTCTTTCATTCGCAATAGCCTACCTATGTAGGACAGAAATTTTGCATTGACAATGTTGGGCACTGCCCTATCCCTAATCATCGTCAAGCTAGCCATCTTTTCTCATTAAGCCTATGCCCCAAATCTGCACTGTAGAATGCCGATAGGATCCCTATCTAGATGGTCTGGTCTCGTGTTGAGATCGTGAACCTGAAAGGAAGACGAGCGAGTAAATGTGTGGCCTTATCAGGATTGGATTTTCATGGTCAGTCGAAAATTCCCAACCGAGTATGGAATCCGTTGTTTCGGTCGAAGGATTTATTGCTGTTAGGAATTTCAGTAAGGCCTCTTTGAAAAGCATGCCTAGGCACGTGCCTAACATCACCGTTCACACCCATACCTAGGCACTTATTTTGGGCCAGACAAGGAGTTATAGGCTGTCTAAAACTTGTTGCCGGGCTAAGCCTGGGCACGTGCCTAGGCATCTTTGTTTGGCTAGGCATGCATTTGAACGTGGATTAATAGCGCATTTTCCGCCTTCCTCCACCGAACCGCAGCGTTCTTAGCGAGTCTTTTGTTTCTGTTTAGTATAGTGAGCTTTTGGTCTGGTTTTGGCTTTTAACACTTTTCAAGCCTTTGCCTTTGTTTCAGGGAAACCAACGCCGAAGCTAGTCATGTTGCCGCGACCAGTTCCGGTGGTAAAGCCGACCATAATCGGTATCGATGGAATGGTAAAACCATCCGCGGCAACACCACTTAAAAACGGAAATCTGCCTGCCACCAAAGAAAGGGAAAAAATCACCTTTAATCTGAATTCAAAACAGGAAACTCCCGAGCAAAACAAACCTCGGCTGGTCATCAACCAGAAATTCAAAAATGGCGTCGCATCATCGGTTCTCACCAATGGAGCAAAACCAGTAATCGTCAAGAAATCAGAGCCCGTGGCCGCTAAGGCAGCAGTGTCTGATGTAAAGAAAGAGAATGGACTTAAGAGTCTTGTTCCATACGAGTCAGATTCGGACGAAGACCGGAAAGATAGTGGCAAAATGGACAAAGCTGAAGTAAGAGCTACGGAAAATAAATGGAAGGTAACTCCAGCTACGAGTGAAACATCTAGCGTTGCCGGGAGCTCCACGTCTGATTGGCTGGTCCTCGAGGCAGACGGTAATACACGCTGGGAGAATGTGAAGAGGAAGCTTGCCAACTTTACCGGCAAAATATTCAAGCGAGCAAAGAGTGAGGAGCGTACCTCGTTTAGTGAACCTTCCCGATCTTCAAAGTTCTCGTCGGATACTGAGAGTTTGAGTTCGCCTGTCCCAAAGAAGGTAAAAAAGGAAAAGCTGAAGACGTGTGAAGAGGTGGAAGAAACATCGCGGAAACAAAACGAGAAAAATGCTGAGATAGAGGGATTGAAAAAGTTCCAGAAAGAACATAATGACAAAGTGAAGTTGTCCGAGGAACTGGTAACGACTAAAGCTAAGGAATCAACCCCCTCTAGCTTGAAATATGACGTGTGTCCCAAGAAAGACAGGAACAAAGTAGTGTCCGTTAAGGAAGAAGACAAGAAGCCCGAGGAGAAGCCAGCAGAACTTCCGGCTAAGATCGTGGGTTCGGCAGCTTCCTCGGACGACGTGGTCTCACAACTAAAGGACATGTCTCACCTCGGCTTTGGAAATCAGGGTAAGAACCGTTTTTGTTGTATTGAACAGTATAGTGACATCTGCATAACATTAAACCGGGGGGGGGGGGGGGGGGTACGAAGACTACTTCTGACTTTGTAGCATAACATCTTAAAGCTTAACCGAAAAGGTTACAGCAGAATCTAGGTACCCATGACTAATTCAATTTAAAGAGGCTTGAAGATCCGATGAAAATGCGTCACTTCGTTCTTTAGCGTTCAAGAATAATCGATTTTCAAATAGTGGAATTTCCCTGTGATTTGTGGTACCTCCATCTGCTTGTGTCTGTGTTGTATGCGAAATTTATTTACGAAAAATAAGGGTTCAAGCAATGAGCCACCTTCCTCGAGCTGATCACTGACCACTGAAAAACCACGTTTGTATTGAGCTTCAGGTTTTCTGCGTCATATTAGAATTTTGCGTTGCCGTAGATATTCTGAACATCATACTAGAGCAAATAGTGAAAAAAAAAAAAATCTCTTAACACTATCAAAATAATGCAGTGTAGTCAGTTAAATGATACAAAAGTAAGTTGGCTTTTCAGTTAAACTTTGACGGCTTGTTAAAAATATATATATATATATATATCTTTCAGCTACGTCGTTCAGATCTTTAAGATAGTTGTGAAAAAATTAAACAAGAATTGTGTTGATCATGCTTTCGTTTGTATCAGTCCTTACTTCTCTCTGCGTCATGGCTGTTTAGACAATAAATAGTTAAAACGTCATGCATAATCTTATGCAAAATTATCCACGATCTGCTTATTCTCCTATTTTTGTTTCCATTTTGGTGAGTATTGTCGTTTTGTGCTAGTCTGTCGAAGTCTTTTTAATTAATGCTGTCTGGCTGATGTTGTTGTTTTCTTGCAGTTTCTTCGTGGAGCGGGACTAAGTCCAAGGTTGACATTGAGGGCGAAACTCTGAGAAATGAGTCGAGAAAGAGGACTGCAGAAGACTTGTATAATGAGGAACTCGATGTTGGGAAGGTAAGCCAACTTGAAGCACAGCTCTTACTAGACATGGTCTTTTCACGAGAAGATGGTTGAGAAATATACGTTTGTGGACGGGACACCAAACTCCATGCATAGTTTCGGCCTTTATTGATGTAAGGGGATCTCTAATTTGCATAGCGACTCTTCATAGATCCGTTCTGTCGCCTTTGGCGCTATGATCAGATTTTTTTTTTCCAGCCGGGCGGCCTGTACGAGCATAAGGCCGCAAATGCTGAACAAATGTTTAGTGGGTGTCCCATTCTTGAACGTGAACTTAAGCATCCCAAGTGGAAATGTATTCCCACGTGTTACCATGCTATAGTATGCGCTTCACATTAACTGAAGTGCGTAGGATAATATCAAAATCCCGCGTACCAATAAAGAACTTCGGTCGATGATTGGATTCTTTTCTTACTTCCGGAAATTTATAAAGAACTTCTCAGAAATAGCCCGCCCCTTTACGATTTTGACGCAAGACCCGTAGAAAACTCAGGCTATCGGAAATTTTCCTAAGGGCGCTACAGGGTTAGGGTGTTGGCTTTTCTTGAGTGCCGTACGCAATCAGTACATGCATTTACGAAATCCTTTACTTTTGCAACCGCGTTTGGAATGTATCCCAAAGATCTAAGTTTTGCAAGGGTATGAGTCGTGCCTAGGTCTAGGTGACCTCACAAACTTTCATGAATTACCTTAATGAACTCGTATTCTAGTACTTCAGGTATCACTGGGATCAATGTCAAGTTATCTTGCTTATAGACGGGTCCGTTAACAGATATCCTACTCAGGATTCTCGAGTCTTCACTGTAACAGAAAAGGTCTATTTCTTTCATAAACTTTGCGTATTTTTTCGGTAAAGGCTCGTCAGTGACGTAATACGTATTAGTTCAATGCAAAATTCGTCTTGGCGTTGATATTTTCTTATTTGGTCAAGATTTAGTATTTTTGTCTGACCGTCTGGTTTGGGCATTCCTGTATTCACGACATTAAAGGAACAGTAAACTTGACTAGGCAACTTTCGGCCATCAAACCGGCCTGGGGGGCTTAGATAAATGTACAGGGACTTATTGTCGACAGGACCCCCCATCTTTGTTATCTCGAAACCCCTCCTTATTGTTCCCAGAGCTAGCTGGCAGGGCCTTGCCCCTTATGCACTGTAGTTACGCACCCATGCACTGTAAAAGTTCGCGATTGTCTGTGTTATCAACATACAGGGTTGCCACTTTACTAAAATAAATTCACTATGCGAAAGGAAAAAAATAATACCAAACAAGAAAAGTACTCAGGACGTGTTGCTGGGTCATAGTCACCTTGGAAATAGAACCTGACAACTACTTTTTTCTTAAAATCTGCTGCCAAAGTAAAAAGAAAGTTCTATTGTGAGCACAGTTGTACTACCGGAGGCAACCCTGTTGACATACATTGTATTACTTTGTTTCAAGGCAAAGATCGTGGGTTCGAGTCCTACTCCCGACACACAAACCTTTTGCTTTTTTTTTTTTTTTTCCTACTAACTCATAAGTCGAACTCTCGGAAACTGCCCGGAAACGGCAATGGTCGTAACAAGAATTTTTCTAACTCTCAATATCGACTCAGGGTACATTCTTGATATGTCAGCTAGCTCCCTGAGCCAAGTTTGGGTCAAGTTTACTGTTCCTTTAATGTTACTCGGGTTGTCTTGTTCTGGGTTCCTGCTCAAGTAGGCTAATCTGTTGAATTTTGCTTTCCCCGGATATGTTCAAAAATATAGTTATAACTTGTCAGGTGGTATCTCGTATTTTTTCCTTTCAGTTCTTTGAAGTTATTCAAGTATTCTAAGGTCTTATGATCTGATCGCAAGATAAAAGGTTCTTTTGTACCCAAAAGATAAACTCTCCAGTAATTCGTGAAGTATACGATTGCATACAGTTCGCGTTTCAGTCGTACTATACCTTGATTCTGCTTTAGTCAAAGTTTTGCTTCCATACGCTGTTACTTTTTTTCTTCTCCGTCAATCTTTTGTTGAATTAGTCCCCCTAAGCCACAACAATTTCCGGAAGTAAGAAAAGAATCCAATCATCGACCGAAGTTCTTTAATCTCGAGTTAGGATCGTCCATTTTGTTGTTTCCACTCTCAAGGAATCTGAAATTTCAGGTTATAAGGTAGGGTTAGAAGATAATAAAAAAAATTGTCATAGTAGTACACTATATTTATTATCATTCACGGTCATATTAGATTTCGGTTGGATTTTTATTTTACTAACAATATCTCGAGTTTTACTCGAATCTTCTCTACAGCAAACTTTACCAATCATCAGCATAGTTTAAACGATTTTCAAAGTTCCTCCCAGACCCAGTGGAATGTCAGTGAACCAAAACAGAGAAATTAGATTTCCTGAGAAAATGGTTTCTAGGAACTTTGTTTTTCGCGACAGTATTCGTTCGCCAGTATTCTGTCCCAGTAGAAGCTTGGCACCCGGATCTGGAATCAAAGAATGTGAAACTATTTAAGATTAATTAGGCCACACCCGCCCTTCACGAAGTTGTTAAGTTTGAATAGGCCTATGCCTTATTTCCTAGGTTCATCCAGGGCTTCTCGTTATTTTAATTACAAGTGTAAAGATAAAGCGTTCTGCTTGGTGTATCTTATCACCCTCCTTTTTCTTGTATATGTGGGAATGGGGGGGGGGGATACAGAGGTTTGATATAAGTGAAACTAAGGCGATTCTTACGAGTTTGAAATATTTACTTTGCTTATAGGAACGGAAATTCAAGACTAGGAAGCAGGAGTACCGGTCAAGTGATGGCAATCAAAATGCGTTTCAGTCTTTCCAAGACTACAAACGGCAAAAACACGAAAACGGCTACAGTGCAAACAATAGCTTCAGTGACTGGAACTCTAACCGGTCACAGAGTAAGTGGACCCCCAACAGAAGCTGGAGCGACAACGGACGCTATAATACCAGCGGTGGGGGATTCCAGCGTAGGAAGTCCTGGAATAACGGTGGTGACCGAAATGGTGGCTATAGAAGTGACAGGTACAATTGGAATTCGAATTCCAAGTATCGACGGTAGTTGAAAAGTATGACCACTGGTGCAAAGTTAGTGCTGTTGAGGTTTTAGTCACTCTTGAAGCTTTCTGTTTGATCCTGGACAGTTTACCCTGTTTTGACTTGTGTAGAAAAATTCCTCGCCAAGGGGAACTCGACGATGGAGTTTTCAGTGGAGGCGCGGCTTATCACCTGCGCAGTCGAGACTTGGATCAGTCGTGCTTCTGACTCGCACTCGGGCTCGTCTCCTGTGGGAAATCTCACAGGGCGTTTGTTTGATTCTTAGTAATTGCGTTACGGAACTGAGAAGACAAAGATTTTCTCCAACTAGGGGTATTATGAATTATTCGTTATATCGTCATCTGATGTCGTATTGTGTGAAAAGAAGCGGTAATTTAGTCCGGGTGGGATTTTGCTGAAGGAGCTAGGAGTTAAGTTCTTGTTGGGCTAAAATCGTGTATGGTAGAGTTTGGTTGTTAAATTTTCAGTAGACTGTGTCACACATAAGCTGTGAAAATTGTGCAAAATGAACTGGGAGTGATGGAATGGATCAAAGTCTGTCACAACTCCGCTAAAAGAGTCGGGGTTGAGTTAAAATTGTTTTGGTAGAGTTTTCGTTATTTGGAACATTCGAGTTGGCATTGTGGTCTTTCTTTATCCCAGTCGTAAGAAAAGGAAACAGCTCATGCTGCCGCTGAGTACTTACTGAAGCCAAGCTTATGGTATATTTGATTATGCTAAACAGTTAAGTCTGCTGATAATTAATTCAGCGATATTTTAGCCCTGCTTGGCAAGGGTCCTCTTCAGGCTCAAGCTAGAAAAACGTTGAAGATGTTGCCAAGAAGGGTCGAAGTACCGCTGGAACAAATCTCAACTGACTCGTCCATTTAGCGCAGTCAAGCATATTCTGCAGTCAGATTGGGCTGAGAGAATACTAAAAGTTATGGGGCCGGACAAACGATCATCTGGCGGTCATGGATTTGAATTTGTGCCAGGATTCTCAGTATTGTTTCCGCACAGAAGAGTTGTGATTTGTTTTTCGACTTTCCTGGTAAAAAACGATGATACTAAACAAGGCCGAGAAAACCTGATGTATAGAATGGATATCAGCTAGCCGATGATTCCTCGATATTTCAGTTGTTGCTAGTTGAGCTAAATAGTCACCATTATTAATTGCAAGCTATTCAACGGTATGCCGTACCTTACTTCATGCAAGTGCAGTCTAATTAGGTAACTTGATGGAACACTGAGAAAACAACATCGGCTAACTAAGTCCCATTTGTCGAGCCCACACACTGTCATAAGTGTCATAGCATTTACAAAAGGATGTGCTGTTTCTGAGCCGTATTTATTTTTCTGTATAACATAGACTAAACACGGTTTGCAACGTTAAGTTTAGTGAGAAAATGTTATGTATTCTTGTAAATGTTACGAAACTTCTGACAGCTGTCATTGTTAACAGCTCTCCGAGCCAAGTTACTGGGCTTCAGAGAGCTGTATAACCCGTTGCACGTCTATATGGCAGCAAGATCAGTTCTCATCGCCGCTGTACGTTCTCAGAAGAAAAGGGCATCATCCACGTGTTGTTCCACGTTTGAGCAGTAATGACATCAGTACTTGTGTATGTTGAAGTGGCTTAAGCTTGTCACTAAAGCCCCGTTCACACGCATGCCTAGCGAAGCACAGGTGTCTAGGCACGTGCCTAGCACCACCGTTCACACCCATGCCTAGGCACAGATTTTGGGCCAAGCACAGAGTTCCAGGCTCTAGAGCTCGGTGCCTGGCTACGCCTGAGCACGTGCCTAGGCATCTGTGCTTGGCTAGACATGCTTGTGAACGCGGCTTAAGAACCTCCGATGATCAGTCTAAACGTCATTATGTACAGTGATGGTAGTTGAACTTGTCCTGGTCCTCCAGGTCTAATATACTGATATGGGAAATATTCTGATTGTGTCGTACAGTGTGTAAAGAAAAAACTTTGCACGGCAACATTGGATACAGTCAGATTGTCACCCATTTTGCGATAAAAATTGCCGTGGTCACATGTTTATTACACGTATGCAAAACTATATGCGTATAATATAGAGAACATCTCGTAACAACTATTATACTGATTAAATTTTGGAAAATTTGGTATATACCCCATTCCGTTCGTTGGTATAAAATGACATAGAGATAGAATAGAGCCATCACATTAAGCAGGTGACCACAGAACGCGAACATTATTCGCTATAAAGCGACGCAAAGTTCGACACGGAAGCATTCGTGAACTGAAGCTTCTTGTTCAAATAGTAGGCTACGGATGTTATGAACAGTGTTCGGAATGCCCTTAATCGGGCCTTAAAAAACCTTTTTGTTAGCGGTGTCGAATTCGCTTACGTGAATAGAGTTCGCATCCTGCGGCCACATGGTTTCAAGCTAAATTCCCACTTTCGTCTACCGCTTTTCCGAGACGTAAACGAAAAAGAAGCGACATGAGCGCGCGTGCAGCAATCCGTTCGGTCACCACGGTATTTTTATGCCATTAGTACCTGAAGCTAGGTTCTCGCTCAGTACGAAATTCGCACCTGGACCCAAGAATTCGCTATCTCATCCGGAAAGTCCGACACCAGAAACATTGATATTTTCCGGATTCCTCACTGGACTCGGTGAGAACTAAGCTTTGCTGTAGACGAATTCGCACCGTAGTGGCATCTTGACTGGAAATTTAACCGCTGTCAGGGGCTGGCAGGCTTGCATTTTCTTCATAAATCATCGACCGTCGGAAGTCGTCCCTCTTCCTGGGTTTCTTTTTATGCTACAAAAAATAAACACATTATTAAGCGTACGAACGCGCACAATATGTCAACAATGTATCGAACAATAGGGTGCGTTACAGCTCTGATAACATTCCATGTCGCAACACGGTTAAATATGCTTCCTAACGTCTCGGTCTCTGCACATTAGCCAGCTAAGGTAAGCTTGTAGGAGGACCGGTCTGAAACCAGGACTTTTCCGATAATACTGTCTGTACCCGGACTAGTTTCTTTGGTCCGCGTAATGCTCATGTCGTTATTCTTCTGCTGCCACGCATGCTCATATTAGCCTTCAGTGCCATTCCGTCAAGTGTTCATTCGTTCACTACACGCTGTCTAACTCAAGCGTTCCTCAACCATTTAAGGGACACCGAAGTGACGGTGCCGACCCCACACCGAAGTAGAATGAATTTGTATGCTCTGCTCGACGGGTCCTTTATGGATGGGCATTCTGTGAACGCTTTTGTTAGTGAAAATACAGAAGAAGTTTAGGCTTTCTTTAGCATGTTATCAGCTTTCGAAAAAGTGTCCTCAAGATGCAAGTCCCTTAAAGGAACAGAAAACTTGACTCGAGGAGCTAGTTAACATATCAAGAATGTACCCTGAGTCGATATTGAGAGTAAGAAAAATTCTCGTTACGACCATTGCAGTTTCCGGGCATTTTCCGAGAATTCGACTTTGAGCAAAAGGTTCGCAAAAGCAAAAGGTTTGTGTGCCGTGACTAGGAATCGAACCCCGGCCGCCTTGTCGGGGAGGTCGTTACTCTGTAGTCTACATGTAAAAAGGAGAACTTTTACAGTACATGAGTGCGTAATTACAGTGCATAAGGGGCAAGGGCCTGCCAGCTAGCTTTGGGAACACTGAGGAGGGGGTTCGAGACGGTTCGAGATGACAAAGAAGGGGGGTTCTATCGACAATAAGACCCTGTATATTTATCCAAGCCCCCCGGGCGATTCGATGGCCGAAAGTTGCGTAGTCAAGTTTACTGTTCCTTTAATACTCGAGGAAAGCTTTACAGTGTTATGCTCGTTCTTCCGGAACATCATTTTTTAAACCTTTGACGGAAGAACACTTACGAAAGCATCCTGCGAGCACACCATTAGTCTCCGGGAAGTTGTACTGCTTAGTAGCGCGTGTCCCTGCTTATCATCTGCGCTACAACGGAATTGTTGTTGTTGTAGGTATAGCCACAAACTGAAACTTACCGTTGCTGACTGCTCCTCGCCCGAGGGGCAAGAAGATGACGTTGTATTCCCGCCCTCTTCGATGTTCAACATTCGCGATTGCATTTCCTCGTCATCGAATTCCCGATAAAGGGCAACAAGCTGATCATTTAGCATGCCCGGCTGAAAAATACAGTGAATGAAAACATGGGACGTGAAGATCCGAACATCTTTGAAACAGCGTGACGAACAAGACCAAAGGTTCCGATGAGATCCCAAAAATTTCAATATTTATGATCCAGACAATTAGGTTTTGTCTTAGCCAGATCCAGTCTTCGCCGGGCCAAACAGCTACTCATTAAGAAATCCAAGCTCAGATATGGATTCAGCATGTGCGTTTACCTCTATAAGCCGATCGAAACGATCCTAGCTTACTTTTGTGAATTTTGCGGTTTTGGCGAAATTCAAGAACTACTTGTCCGGCGAAAAGCTAAAGCTCAAAAACGGATTCAGCGTATCTCCTTACCCTTATATCCAACATCTAATCAACTTCAAATAAAAATTTAACTTCTAACAAATTTTCCGGTTTCAGCCGGATTCCGGACGAACTATATGTCCGGCTAAAGAGTGATTGTCATATACGGATTCTGGATCTCTTCTTACCCCTAAATCTATCATCTAATCAACTTCAAATAAAACTTTTACTTTTAACAAATTTTCCGGTTTTGGCCGGATTCCGGGCGAACTGCTTGTCCGGCGAGAAAATGGTTTTCATATTCGTGTTCAGCATGGCTTCTTACCCCAAAATCAAACATCTAATCAACCTCAAATAAAATTTTCACTTTTAACAAACTTTCCGGTTTTGGCCGGATTCCGGACGAACTACTTGTCCGGCGAGAAAATAGTTTTCATATTCGTGTTCAGCGTGTCTTCTTACCCCATAATCGACTATCACATTAGCTGTTTAAAAAAAATTAGCTTGCCCCTTAATTTAAACCCCCTCCCCCACCCCTAAATGTAAAGCTACAGGGCCCATCTACGAACTCGACCTTACTCTTGACCCAAAGAATCCCCACACCAAGTTTCATCAAAATATCTGACTGCCTTCGAGAGTTATCGTGCTTACAGACAGACGGACAACTTTTGCGATGTCATAGGTATCCCTCCACTTACGTTTTGGGATCCCAAAAATCTTATTATCTACTTAAAGGACACCTCGCACTACATAGTGTTTCTGCTAAGATGTCCTGAGATATATGATGACTTTAAAACTTAGTCATGCTTACAGCAAATTACACAAAGGTTCGGCTGTTTTTAGCCTCTGTAGATGTCCCTTGCCTTGGATGACAAACGTGGCAAAATTTGCATAACCGTTCTTCTGACCAATGAGCTTCTCGAAAAAAAAATATCGGAAGCCTGCTACGTCACGTAAAGAGAGCAAACGTGGCAAGCGTGATAATCAGTGTAATGCCAATAGAGAAGATGGGACATACTAATGAAGTGTAGAATCTCGGGAATGAGGATGGATAGAATTACTACTGAAGTAGAATGAATTACAACCATAAGTACGACGTGTCTTTTAAAGGAAAAGCATTGCCGTATTTCAGCTCCGACGAACGCTTCTTCCCATCATTTGACTCGTTAAGTGTTCGGCCACGTTTGGCCCGCAGGGTTTTATTTTCTACCAATTCTTTAGCTGAATACAAAAAGAAAAGTCCTACAGAAATTAACATCAACAGAAATGCTCAACGATTTGAACTGAACATTTTAAGCCACTTAGAGTTATCACGAATAACGACAAAAACTTTGGCCAGAGAAAATTGGCTTAGTATCTTATTTTGTTTTTGCATACCTGATGAAGCTGTTGAAGTGACGCTCTATCCCTCTCTAGGACTTCTGCTAGCGATGGACCACTAGGAACCTGGTAGCGGTAGACAAGATCAGGGGTAGATTTGACCGACTGCATCCATGGTGGTGTCTAAGAAGTGTACATATTTAGCCACTAGCTCAAACCGTACCTTCCGAGGCCGGATATGCCCTGCTTGCTCTCACGCCTTAAGCCCAGAAATAAATAACAATAACGGAAGTTGCCATGACGGTTTCGTCTGTAGATTCCTGCCCGCAGAGTCCATTCGTGCCCGCCATCCAGAAACCGGCAATACTCGATACGATACTGCCCCGAGCTGAACCGAAATCTGTATGCCCCAAAAATTTATGTATTTGCGCGACATTCTTATGGACAAACGTTACTCTAGTGAATTATCGCTGGACACGTTGTGTCCGACTTAAAATTAATTGAAATTATTGATTGTACGTGATTTGTAAATTATACTGTTGTTTTTTATGGCACTTGCCTACCGGCCAAGTGCCATATACCGATCACTTTTCCGTCGGTCTGTCGGTCAGTCCGCTGTTTGCTAGTTAGGGTACTTCCAGATGTGCTAGGACGATGAAACTTGGCAGGCGTATTAGGGACCCGACCAGACTAACTTGGAAATAGTCACTTGCTCGATCCGACCATCGTGGGGGGAGGGAGGGGAGCCGGAATCCGGAATTTAGTGGCATGCATAACTTTCTAACGGGTGATCGGATCTTAATGAAACTTGATATTTGGAAAGACGTCATGCGATGTCCCATATCAAGTTCGGACCGAATCCGATGTATGTGGGGGGAGTCGGAGGGGGGGAACCGGAAATCATATTAAACATTTAGAGTGGAGCGATCGGGATGAAAGTTGGTGGGAGGAACAAGCACAACCCCTACGTACATCATTGACAGAACCGGACCGGATTCGTGCACTGTGGGGGGAGTTGGAGTGGGGTTCCGGAATTCCGGTGATACGGAGTTAAGTTTCTTCCAGGTGGGCTAGGACAATGAAACTCGGTAGGTAAATCAGGGACGCGACCAGATTAACCTGGAAATAGTCAGCTTCCCGATCCGACCATCGTGGGGGGAGTGGAGGGAGGGGGAATCCTGAATCTCGAGGTATGTATAACTTCCGAACGGGTGATCGGATCATAATGAAACTTGATATGTAGAAAGACAACGTGTCTCGGATGTCCCATTTCAAGTTCGGACTGGATCCGATGAAGCTGGGGGGGGGGGGGGGGGGGTCGGGGGGGGGGAACCGGAAATCATGTTGAACGCTTAGAGTGGAGCGATCGGAATGAAACTTGGTGGGAGGAACAAGCACAACCCCTAGGTACATCATTGAAAGAACCGGACCGGATTCGTGCACTGCGGGGGGAGTTAGAGTGAAGTTCCGGAATTCCGGTGATACGGAGTTAAGTTACTTCCAGGTGGACTAGGACAATGAAACTCGGCAGGTAAATCAGAGACGCGGCCAGATTGACCTGGAAATAGTCAGCTTCCCGATCCGACCATCGTGGGGGGAGTGGAGGGAGGGGGAATCCTGAATCTTGAGGTATGTATAACTTCCGAACGGGTGATCGGATCATAACGAAACTTGATATGTAGAAAGACAACGTTTCTCGGATGTCCCATTTCAAGTCCGGACCGGATCCGATGAAGCTGGGGGGGATCGGAGGGGGGCCCGGAAACCTTTTGACGTGCTCGGAGTGGAGCGATCGGAATGAAACTTGGTGGGAAGAACAAGCGCAAGCCCTATGTAGATCAGTGACAGAACCGGACCGGATTCGGGCATTGTGGGGGATTATAGGGGGGGGGTCCGGAATCCCGTTGATCGCAAGTTAAGGTACTTCCAGACATGCTAGGACGATGAAACTTGGCTTGAAAATTAAAGACTTGACATGATTGGCTTAGAAAAAGTTAGTTCCCAGATCCGACCATCCCTTCAAGTACTAATGCTAACCGCAAAGTGCAAAAAAATACTTTTAAGGAAAATATACATTTTTGTGATCCCTATGAGCCCATGATCATTTTTGCCTCAAGGGTTTTGCTTACAATAAAACTCCTTAAAGCACAACTCTTACTAGAAATAATCTTTTCCCTATGAAATGGATCAGAAAAAAACATTTTCGAAAATACCATTACTTTCCATCTGAAATTAGCGATTTTCTTGTCAGGGCCTGCGACGATGTCCAGCCTTCCTGCTCTCCGACGCGGCGGCTGGGCGCAAAACATTTGAAAACTGATCACGCCGTGGTTAAAAAGTGTGAAAATTAAGCAAATAAAAGAAGTAATAAACAAAAGCTTCTCAGATCCTTATGTGTGAAAGAGTTGTCAGCAGACGTTGGTGATCCCGTCAAACGTTTCGTTGGGTGACGGCAAAACTCGACAAGGCCAAAAAAGCGCTAAAATTTCGTAGGCACAAAACGAAACAATGGAGAAAGGTGGGGATTTTAGAAGCTTATAATTCTGTATGGGAGCTAGATATATTATAACAAGAGCTGTAAGCTCATATGGCACTTGCAAGGGTTGAGATGTATTCTTTGATCAAAAGTAATTTTCGACTGTGCGGTTCAGATGCGCACTTTAAGGGAGCTAGAGAAAAAGTATTTTATCGTTGAACTTGGCTGTAATGATGCGCACTTTAAAGGCACTAGAAATTCATCTGTAAGGAAGACCCTTGAGGCAAAAACGATAGCAGGCTCTTAGGGATCATTGATATATACGTATGATCAAAAGTATTTTTTTTCCACTAATGCGGGTAAAATGCGCACTTTAAGGGTGCAAGATTTTTTTTTTTTTTGCATAACCCTTGTGGGACAACTGATCATGGATTGAGATGTATCGTTTGATAAAAAGTACTTTTCGACCTTGCGGTTAAGATGCACACTTTAAGGGAGCTAGAACTTCATTTGTAAGCAAAACCCTTGAGGCAAAAATGATCATGAGCTCATGGGGATGATGGAAATGCATATTTTGCTTAAAAGTATTTTTCTTAATTTGCGGTCATGATTGGTACTTTAAGGAATGGTCGGATTTGAAAAGTGGCGATTTATAAGCCAACTTGTCGAATTTCTAATATTCCAGCCAAATTTCATCGTCCTAGCACATATGGAAGTACCTTAACTCGCGATCACCGGAATTCCGGACCCGCCACTCAAACTCCCCCCACAGTCGCCGGAACCAATCCGGTTCAGTTTTGGACTTGTTAATTATTCACACAAAGTTCCATCCCGATCTCTCCAGTCCAATCCGGTCACGTATTTCCCCCCCCCCCCCAATTGTTGTCGGATCCGGTCCGGACATGAAAAAGATCCCCACATGCACGCCCTCTGTTCAGTTATTAAATTTCACTCGAATCCGATCACCCCTTCCAAAGTTACGCATGGCTAAATATTCCGGATTCCCCCTCCCTCCGATCCCCCCACGACTATCGGATCGTGTGAAATTTTATTTACAAGTCAGTTTGATCGGGTCCCTGATACGCCTCCCAAGTTTCGTCGTGAAAATCCCAAAAACCGTCATCACCAGAATTCCGGGAAACTCCCCTCCACCTACCCCCCCAAGTGTCCGGGTCCAGTCCAAACGTGTAAACGATTTATCTGGAGCAGATTCTTGTTCTTCCCAGCAAGTTTTACTCCGATCCCTCCATTATAACCGTTTCTCGAGATTTCCGGTCTTCCCCCACCCCAACTCCCCCATAGCTGTCGAATCCGGTTCGGACTTCAAATGGAACATCAGAGATATGCCATTCATTCAGGTATTAAGTTTCGTCCCAATCCGATCACCCGTTCGAAAGTTACACAACACTCAATTTTCCATATTCCCCCGCACTGCACCACATATACAAACCCCTTTGACCCTCGAATGCACTAGCTCTTTCCAATGTTAACAGAGTGATCCGATGCAAAGAGTGACGTCACGCCGCGCGCAGACCTACTAGTGTGTAGAAAGGGGTAGGGGTTTTACAAAAACTACTAAATTCTCAGGATTCCCCCGCCCTCTACTCCCTCCACGGTGGTCGGATCGGGGAAGTGACTATTTGCAAGTTAGTTTGGTCGGGTCCCTGATATGCCTGCCAAGTTTCATCGTCCTAGCACATCTGCAAGTACCCTAACTCGCGTTCACCGGACCGACCGACCGACCGACAGACAGACCGACCGACGGAAAAGTGATCGGTATATGGCACTTGAGCGAAGCTGCAAGTGCCATAAAAAGCAGAATGAGCAAGAGGGGTCCTTTAAAGTACAAACAATACTTTTGAGCAAAATAAAGTTTCGTGCTCCTGATGATCATCTTTTTTGCTTCAAGAGTTTTGATTACAGATGATTTCTATAACTTGGAAATAGTCACTTGCCCGATCCGACCATCGTGGGGGGAGGGAGGGGAGCACTACTATCCATTCACATCGTACTACGATAACTTGAATACAAGCTAAAAGCTTGCAAGTGCCATATGAGCTTTCAGCTCTTGTTCTTTGAAATGACCGAATTCGGTTTATAGTAATCTACTGACTGATTAACTTTGCTAAGGTATTCTTCTCCGGGACGAAGCCAGGTGAGACAGGTAACTGGCGGCTGAGGTGATACCTACTACAGAGAAAAGACAAGAAACTAATTTGTGTCTGTTCAAGGATTTCAGAGAATACGTCAGATTATCCTGTGCGCGTTATCTGAGAAATGGTTGTATTCCTCTCAGCTGAACACACTATGTAAAAGAGAAAATAGATACATGCTGGGTGACACTAGTTTTTCATGTCGACCAAGGACTAAAATGTATAGTATAGACGAGTACTAAAGTAATCACTGATCAATACTTCTTACGAGTGCCATACAACTCGACACCAGGTTAAATATCCACCACATCTTCCTGGTGGCAAAAAGAAATGCCCAAAAGGTAAAGTTAATCCAGGACTGACATGACCAAGTTTTCTTGGTCACATCAATCCCAATTATCTGTAAAAAAAACGTCTAGAAAACAAAAAATACTTACACTTCGGATAGGCGGGAGAACTTGTCGTCCAGAATCCTGCCATAAACCATTTCCACTTGAATCACTGAGCTCTGACTCGCCTTTCATGTACTCATCCATCCTGTGAGAATGGTCACTAAAATTCAAAGCAGATCTTAGGCTTCTTCTCATGGGGCTAGTGATGGAAATGATGTTCACATATATTCCTGAGTAAGCTGAGGGCAAACATTAGGCCGCCAAATCCATGCTACAGAACACTGCTACGTTCCCCATCTAACCACAGATAGCGCTGAAGATTCCCGATTAACATACTGTTAAATGCTGCCTTGTCATAACGCTATGGTTATGGATCATTTTGTTCACAAAGCCTAAAACAAGCTAAAAGCTTAACGCCAAATGTAATAATAAATAAATACAATAAAAACAAAGAATGAGTTAACCCCAGGAAGAAAGCTCTGCTGGGGCAAATATGCTGAACATGGAGTCTGGAGCTTCTGCGAAGAAATATGCAGCGGCGCCTTACCGAAGGCCACGAAAACCCGACAATCCTAAGTAACCGACCAACGGGCTCCCCTAACTAAATACATCAAATGACAAAGTTGGCTGCTTGGGCGTGCAAAATTCGAGTGAGGAAAAGCTTGCGATAATCACAGAATTTGCATAGGCTACTGCTCATCCAGTAGTAGATCCCGACACGGTGAACTCTCGCAAAACGGTACAACGAACCCCTTTTAAGCCCCATTCTCATAGCGACTGGCGACATCCGTCATGCCACGCTTTGAAAAAACGCACCGCCATGCCAAGACAAAACGCATCGTCGGGCTGCATACGAATCTTCTCCCCGTCTGTCATACTTTGCGGCTAGACGTGGCGGAGCGTATTTTGCAAGCAAATACTTGAACGCCCTCTATGTGAATTCCGCTTTACGCAGGCGAAGGATAACTAGAAAGAAAAACTCACTCTGAGCCCTCCTGCATGCATTTGTATCCGACTGAATTGCTCCATGAATCGAGTTCAGCTGGGTCTCGAGGACCTCCCTCATCCACACTCTGGTAGTCAGAGGCGGCATGTTCTGCCGTCCTAACGTCCTAGAAAAAATTCATATCGCCGCTGAGTCACAAAATAGCTTAGGTGTACACGACTGAGGAAACCTTTTACGCCTGGTGGTATAGTAGACCCCTTGCTAACCACAAGGTCATGGTTTTTACCCAGGCACCCATCCACTTGGCAAGAAAAACAATCACTCCAAAAACTAGCGGGAAGGAGGCAATATCTTCCTTCCCTAGAACTGGGCATGACACAATATATTGCTTAAAAGCCCGAGGTACATCGAATACAAAACAAAACAAACGAGCAGATCTTCTAACAAAGTCTCGCTACAAAAACCCTTTTCTATGAGTCCAAGAAGCAAGAATCTTCCAATTTCCTAAACCCTAGACTAACTTCTCTCCTTTAACTTTTCAACCAACCATTCTTAGCCCAGAATTCACTTCCCAAATATTTAACTCTTTATCTATTAAACTCCACACATTCTAAATCGCAAAACTGGTATGGCGCTGGAAATCATGTTACTTCTTCGTATCAGTGTTCAAGAGGCCAGTCGGTTGATTTTTTCATGAAAACAGTCGTTTTTTCTGAAACTCAGTCGATTTTTCTTCAAAACATTCATTTTTTCTGAAAATCAGTCAATATTTTTCAAAACTTTCGTTTTTTCTTGAAAATAGTTGTTTTTTCTGCAAAAACAGTCGGTAAAAATTACCAGCCAGTCGTTAAATACCTTCCCCTCCCCCCAAACATTTTGGCTAGTAACGCGTCTGCCCACAAGGAACGATTTTTCGGTTTTCGTATACCCCTCTGCCCCACCCCCCACCCCAACCAAACTACAAAAGACATTAATTACCTTCCGCGCAATAAATGAAGCATTGCTGGGAGCTTTGGAGCCTTGTTCAGCTTTTACGGAGGTCGCCTGTGAACCGCACCTCAGGACCGTCTGCGAGGAAAAGTTTATCTTTATTACTGCCTCAAGTTAGGGACAACACTTTGTCAGACAATAATATAAAAAAATTATACAAAAACACCGAAAATAAATCTGTATCCAGAATCCATTACACTTCAGAAGAATCGGCGTTTCTTTCATGTCATATAAAACCCGCTTGTTACCAGAGTACAGGCCTTTCCCAGTAAACCACGTAGAGGGCTAACGGTCGGTCGATGTGGTTTTATTCAGTGTGGTTCTTTGGCTGGACTACGGAGTCTACTAAGGTAGCGTTCCAGCGACGTAATATTAGTTACGATCGTTAGTATTCTTGTTATTATTGCCGTTCCAGAGCCCGCCGTAATTAGTAAATTGGCTCCTCCCACTTATTATTTTCGTTCCAGGACTGTCGCGATCGTTATGATTTACTTATGATGGTCGCGAGCATCATAGTGATAATAACTATCGGTTCTGCAGGAACTCCCGTAAGAGTGATGACGTATGTACGCGTGGTTATTATTTGCGTTCCAGAGAGCGTGATAACTAATACCACAATAGAGCGATCGCCCCTCCTCTTATCATCGTAACTTGTAATAACTTCACTGGAACGCTACCTAAGCAAAACCCCTGACCGAACGCAACCACCAACGATCAACCGAGAAGGCAGAAACAGATCTACACGAAGTGGAACTCAACGCCATCCAAACCTTATGATGGTGAACAAATAAGCCAATAGAAACTCCATCTTTGGTCCTACGCAGGTACTACCGATACCCTGACAAAACTGAGCTAAGCTAGAGGAATTTGCTGAGCTTTCAGTTGCTGCCCGTCTACCTCCCTCTTCGCCACTGCGCATACCAGATTAATTCGTGCAGGATGCGCACTGACACGCTCTGCATCGCGTCCAGACAACCAATCGGCTTTTACCTTGGAAATTCCTTCTTGCGGGATTTACAGTGATATTGCTGTTTATAGGTGTAACAAATTGTGATGTTCCGCGTAGCTCCTACACTCCGCTCGTTTGCATCGGGCAGGATACAGGGGGGTTCTGGTGCTTATTTGTTCTTGGTGCAAGGCACTGTTTTTTGGCACTGATGGTTATACTGACCAATGAGTAGGCAGAACAAACTGACAAGAATCTGTCTGTTTCTTTCTTGGGGAAGTCAGTTACGGCTATAGTCTTCCAAAACTATCAACTTTAATGGTCTAAATTTAATGAATGGGTATGATACTGGCACGGCTGCTTTAAGCGCTGACCTAAACCAACAAAAATCAATTAGCCCATTTTGGCTTCAGCAACTGGCAAAACTCCAAAGGAAACTTACCCCTTGGCAAGAAGTACCGCATCTTTCTACAGGGACAGTCTCGCGTGTCCACTGATCATCGACAGTGTTCGCAGGCGGAGCAAACGGTACCGATGGTATCATATACGTTTGAGGGATGTACATTGGCTGGTAAGCCATCATCCCACCCATGTACTGCATGCCTAGATTGGAACCTTTAAAGACAAATTTAGTAAAATCTTAGTCCGATAGGGAGTACTAATCTATTACTGCGCGTAGTTTCAAGCAATAGTAACTGAAAGCTACCATCGTCATTGCAATATGTCTGAAGGGGTTTGCGAACGGTTCGAAAGAAAGAAAGACAGAAAGATAGAAGTTTGTCTCAAATATCGCTTATCGTGGTTAAAGAATCAAACCGAGATTATCGTCAACATCAGTTACATGCCATATTACGAATATACAAAAAGTAGAGAGAGAATAAACAGAACACACAATCATGTACCGATACAAACTTTCACGGACTCTGGAACAAACTTCTGGCACATCTCACATACTTCGTAGGTACAGGCAGAGGCGTTATGTGTAGCCCCCCCCCCCCCCCCAAGTTGTCGATCACTCGGTTTGGTGTGTGATAGCGCCATAATAATAATTCGGTAAGATTCAGTCGGTAAAATTACCAGCTCTAGGCTAAAAAAATATCTCTCGGAAGTCATCGATAAGAGGCAATTTGGTAACATCCCGAAGTGTTCAACTGTTCACTATCTCGTTAGTTTACTTGATTTTATTTTTAAAAATTTAGATGAGCCCGGGAAATGGATTAATCTAATCGCAATAGATTTTAAAAAAGCTTTCGATCTTGTAGATCACAAGATTTTGCTGGAAAAAATGGCAGAGAAAAATATTCCTGAATATCTTATTAATATCGTAAAAAGCTTTCTAACAAACAGAGAACAAATCGTAAAATATAAAAATAATTTTTCTTCTTCTTTACCGGTTTTTTGCGGTGTCCCGCAAGGAACAGTGATCGGTCCTTTATGCTTCCTCCTCATGATCAATGAAATAGCTGTCGGGCTGGAGGAAAGATGGAAGTATGTAGATGATCTTTCCCTAGCAGAGGTAGTATCTGGAGCGTGTAAAAGTCAAACTTTCAATTATATTGAACAAGTTACCTCTGAAGCAGCAAAATTGAATATGGTGGTAAACAAAGATAAATCTTCAGTAATGACATTTTCATTTCTCAAGAAAAACCTACCTGAATTTGAACCACCTATAGACCCAAACCTCCTCAGTAACAGCACTACCCTGCTAGGGGTAGTGATCTCTTCTGATCTAACTTGGCATGAAAACACAAGGTTGATTGTAAAAAAGGCAAATGGTGCTATTCAAATGCTGAAGACTCTAAAGAAATTCCGGGTTCCTAAGGATAAACTAAAATTAATTTTCTGCATGTTCATCCGCCCACTAGTAGAATATGCATGTCCTGTTTGGCATTTCGCTCTTACAAAAGAAGAAAGTGATAAAATTGAACGGGTTCAGAAGAGGTCTCTACAAATCATCTACGGAGGTTCCCCACTGCCTTACTCTTTTTATCTAAAAGAATACAAACTTGACCCCCTTTTTGTCCGTCGAGAGAAACTGTGCCTAAAATTTGGCTCAACCCTCCTCCTCCACCCCATCTACAAGAACTTCCTCCCGCCTCCCTTTGTCCCCCTCAGATCCCGACTCCCCAGAGAAGCGGCTGCGAAAGTTCCAAAACTGACACCGGTTTACTCCAGGACACAGCGTTATTCTCGAAGCTTTGTGCCGAGTTTTGTTCGTACTTTTAACAATTCGTAACTTGTGCGTTTTATCCTATTCTTTTTGTTTTTCTCGTTGACAAATCTTTCTTGTATTAAGTGTTTGACTGAAAGATACCATATTTGGGCTATGCCTATGAGAGATTGTATCTTGTTTACATTAAATGATTTGATTTGATTTGATTTGACTTTTGCAGATATTCGAATTCTCCGCCACATGACGAGTTTTTCTTTGTCGTGCAAGCAGCGGAGATCCCCAACTTCACTTCTAGACTACGTGACGAAAAAAGTAAAAATCCCTGAGAGGAGTCAAAAATAATTCAGTGTAGTCAAATCAAAGGTATAAAAATACACCGGCTTTTCAGTTAACTTTTAAGCAATCCGACTTTTTGATCTCCACCAACAACCATCCTCAGTAATCTATCACATTATCCGATTAACAGTGCTTTTTGCCACCTTTGATTTTTAAACTTTAACCCATGTCTACGATTTGATTCTTCTTAAAGGAACAGTAAACTTGACTAGGCAACTTTCGGCCATCAAACCGGCCTGGGGGGCTTAGATAAATGTACAGGGACTTATTGTCGACAGGACCCCCCATCTTTGTTATCTCGAAACCCCTCCTTATTGTTCCCAGAGCTAGCTGGCAGGGCCTTGCCCCTTATGCACTGTAGTTACGCACTCATGCACTGTAAAAGTTCGCGATTGTCTGTGTTATCAGCATACAGGGTTGCCACTTTACTAAAATAAATTCACTATGCAAAAGAAAAAAAGTAATATCAAACAAGAAAAGTACTCAGAACGTGTTGCTGGGTCATAGTCACCTTGGAAATAAAACCTGACAACTACTTTTTTCTTAAAATCTGCTGCCAAAGTAAAAAGAAAGTTCTATAATTAGCCCAATTGTACTACCGGTGGCAACCCTGTTGAAATACATTATATTACTTTGTTTCAAAAGGCTATTGAGGCAAAGATCGTGGGTTCGAGTCCTACTCCCGGCACACAAACCTTTTGCTTTTTTTTTTGTTTTTGTTTCACTAACTCAAAAGTCGAACTCTCGGAAACTGCCCGGAAACTGCAATGGTCGTGACAAGAATTTTTCTAACTCTCAATATCGACTCAGGGTACATTCTTGATATGTCAGCTAGCTCCCTGAGCCAAGTTTGAGTCAAGTTTACTGTTCCTTTAAGGCCAGATTCGCTTCCGGATTCGAATCCTCAGCATGAAATGGTTGATTTGGACTTGGAATCGGATTGGTACCTAGCCCTGAATTCGGGTACCTAGCCCTTTCATGGTTGGATTCAGGTTGGATTCGCCCATCTCTCATCCTTAGATCTATGTGATTCCAGCGCCAGTACGACTAGCCACATGATTTTCTCATTTACTAGGGCTGGGCTGGAATTTGATAACCTTGTGATAACCAGAGAAGTAACAGAGAAACACGTGACGGGCGTCCTCAACTAACCTTGGTGCTGCATATATAGTTGAGGCATAACCTGCGGTGTCGCGGATCCATTGGGTTGGCTTAAATAATACGAAGGCATGCACGCTTGCGTCGGAACAGTCGAAGCACCCGCAGCGGGGGCTGAGAAGCTATCTTTTCCGTGATTTGTCGTCCTGAAAACAGAAAACGTGACGTCAAACCAGCCTCACTGGCAAGAAACAAGAAGCCCAGCTCAACTTTTCACATTTTGGCGTTCAAGCCTGCCGTCCTAGGGAGGGGGACCACTCAATTACGGATTTCAAACACATTTCCAATGAAACATCTGACGGATTTTCACCCGATTTGGCATTTTAATTCGAGACTCCTCAAAGGCCGTGAATCAGCTGTTGTCCGAATTCAAATCACGCGTCAGGGCTCTTCGAATTAGAACTAGACTTAGAATTAGAGATCTGACTCGAAGAGAGATTAGAATTAGAAGAGACTTTGAGATTAGACTTATAATTAGACCCGAATTATAACAACATTAAACACTTGAACCGAATACAGCAAAAGCTACAAATCGCTTGACTGTAACTCAATAGCTCGAAGTACCAAACAGAAAACCAAGGATATACTCACGTGTAAACTGCAGGAGTAGGGTAATGTCCCGCCGTTGCCGATATTGAAAATGGCGGCCATAGTGTAACTGGTATAAGGGGGAGACCCATGGTAGGGAAACTCGGGGGCAAGTGGTGAACAGCATTATTTGGATGCTTAAACTGATGGTCACCCCCACTTCCGTCGTCCCAAGAGGAGCCGACGCCCCTTTTGACAGCACGAGAATCCTAGAAAGAGATTCCAAGATAACACGATTTGTCCGGAAGGTAAACACTGTGGTCTTATCTGGCAAAAACTCTATACAACTGCTTCTTACGTATGATACAACAAAGATTTAGCCTGACAGATATTGGCCATTCCAGCCGGCTTCCCCCGCCTGGTGTTTTCCTTCTTGGCACAAACAATGGTAAAGCTTCCCTTATTTTAACACCGTTTTGTCAACTCAAACTGGTTTCGATCACATTTGCAACCTTACCCATGGAGCCTTCAGCGTATCGATACACACCTGAGGAGGGATCCTATGAGAAATATCCCAGAAATATCGAAAGCTTTTCAGCGACAACGTGACACACTATCATACACCAGTGTTTTTTTTTTTTCCTTTTTCTTCTTTTTCTATAGTACTCCGCTTTTTTACTATGTCAAGTGTAGCAGGCCAATAAAATACATTCATTCATTCAGAACAAGCTGTCAGAAGTGGGGTGTCCTTCTCTGTTTCTGAATCCCAGTTTGTGGGCATCTCAAGGACCTCTCTTGCTTACTATGCCTTTTACATTATTCCTAGCTGCCTTATGGTTTATAAGCTTCTGATATCCCCGCCTTTCGCCACTGTCTCGACTTTCCAAAAAATTTTGCGTTCACCCCCCACGTCGGGGAGTCGGAGGGCTGGATAGAGTCGACAAGCACTAGCAAGAAAATCGCTAATTTCACGCGGCAAGTATTTTCGAAAACCGATATTTCTGAGCAATCTCACTGTGAAAAGACCACTTCTATCAATAGTTGTGCTTTAAGGCGGGAAAATATGACACGAAGCTTATCTTTCGCTGCAGCTGCCCAAATTCAGAAGTTGAGTAGTACCAAAGCCAAAAATACGGTGTGGCGCGTAAAGCAGTACAAAGGGTGGTCTTTTTTAACCCCAGTCTGTGGGTACATAGGGAAAGTAAGACCGACTTACTCGTCTGTCCGCTCGGTCTGTCCTGTCTCTCCCTAGGCTCCGAAGTCTTATCACCTTCGCTTGTTCCATGAAGTCACGCTCCATTTCTGCACTATGCCTAAATAAGGGATGACATATTCTGTGATTCTTCATATGCAGGAACGAAGATCACAAAAACACAAGATCAAATGCTAGTCCTGAGCAAAGCGGTTGCTAGATAGCCGTGTTTGCGGGGCAAGCTGGACGACATTAATGCTATTTTCGCGACGAAAAAAAAACCATACGGAACAAACCACGAAACGACGAACGACGAAAAATCCATGTACTATGATGTACTTTTCTCGATATTTGAACGTCAACATAGGCTGGCTTGAAATATTTTGAGTTAAGTTGTGAATAAGCATGATTTTTTTTAATTTAAAGGAACAGTAAACTTGACTCCGCAACTTTTGGCCATCGAATCGCCTGGGGGGCTTAGATAAATATACAGGGTCTTATTGTCGACAGGCCCCCCCTTCTTTGTTATCTCGAACCGTCTCGAACCCCCTACTTAGTGTTCCCAAAGCTAGCTGGCAGGCCCTTGCCTCTTATGCACTGTAATTATGCACTTATGTACTGTAAAAGTTCGTATTTTTACATGTAGACCACAGAGAAACGAACTCCCCGACAAGACGGCCGGGGTTCGATTCCTAGTCGCGGCACACAAACCTTTTGCTTTTGCAAGCCTTTTGCTCAAAAGTCGAATTCTCGGAAACTGCCCGGAAACTGCAATGGTCGTAACGAGAATTTTTCTTACTCTCAATATCGACTCAGGGTACATTCTTGATATGTTAGCTAGCTCCCCGAGTCAAGTTTGAGTCAAGTTTTCTGTTCCTTTAAACAGTCAAGAAACATCTGAATTTAAAAATTTAAACTGAACATTACTGAAAGATTCTTGCACCCAAGACTACAACCGACCAACAGGACAGTCTACAATTAAGAATAAGTCCGAGTAATGTTCACAACAACTTACAGGCTCAGATCAGCTACCAAACGCCGAATATACAGTCTCACGAAAATCATATTCCTTACAACGTAAGTATGCCCTTTTTGATAAAGGTGTACAACTGTCCATTTTCGTCGGGTAGGCTGCATTCTATCTACTGGCTTCCTTACCTCTGCAGCGTTTCTGTCGTTAGTTCAGGACCATGATAATTTTCCTTATTGCCACTGAGGACTGACTGTCGCATCTCAACACTTCCACTGGCGGAGTTGTTTTCACTGCTCAACAACTGGCTTTGGCTGTCCCTTGAAATAAAGACATGGATTTAGACAAGAGACGTGTTTTTCAAGTCACACTGCCCGCTATCAGACTGTGAGACGACAGACGAGAAGTCCAAACTCGCCGCTTTTTAGTATGAACAAATATAAGTTACAGATAAAAAATCCAGTCATGACGGGGTCATATACAAGCCACACAAATTAGCAGCAACAATATACTGCAATATACTTAACACACATTGCATCGCCTATTCAGAACACTTTACAGTTTCAAGGATTACAAGACGTCAGAAGACCCGGGAATAGCCGACCATCACACACATGTCCAAGACATGAAGACTCCAAGCACTGCCCTAAGGGGAAGCTGGCCGGTCATAAATGAATGGAACTAGGTGCCCTTGTATGGAGTGGAACCAACTCGTTCTACGCATGTTCTAATATCAATACAGGGGAAATCAAGGTCGTGTTCCACCCTTCTAACATTAGTAACTATTAGTCACTATTTTCTTTCAAACCTTGCGAAAAGCTACTACGCCAACCTTTCCAGACTTCTCAAAATAACAACTGTGTAATGAATGTTTGTTGTATATGTATTTGCCGTTTACATTAATTTGTCTTGTCTGTTTCTTTCTTTTTTCTTTTTATATTTATTATTTAATATTGTACTCTGCATTTGCTTAATTGTATTTGCGGGTGAAAAATAAATTCATTCATTCACTAACAGGAACTACTTGCTTGCCATGCTCGGGACCGTAGTTAGCGTGGTATCTACGATCTCTGTGACGTGACTGGCCCGAACAGCCCCCGGCACGACATTTTGCCGGAAAAGGAAAAATGTGTTTCCAGCCTTGATGTCAAGGAGCCAGGATCCGTGATATAATACTATAGTATAATACTTACTTCGCTTGACCCGAGTAGCACTTGGTCTTGGAAGACGACTCAGCAGATCTTGTCTCTTTATCCAGGCTCTGATCTTCGTTGCTCGTTGTTCCTCCGCTGTTCGTATTTGAATTATCGCTGGAGCTATTCATCTTTCCAAAGCCCTTTTCTTCTGAGCTCTCTGATGGTACCAGCTTGGGCTGACTTAGGAAATACCTATACAGAGATCAAGGGTAGATAAGACACACACATTGGTAATCCTACAGTAAGTTCTGTAAAGATACAGGAAATCCCGTTCATACAGAAACAACCGCTCTACCATCGCAAAATAAAGACTAGCGTGACGGAAATCCCATCCGGAAACCCCCCGAAAAAAAAAAACAAGAGCTGGAAGCTCATATGGCACTTGCAAGGCTGGGTCAGAGGATGAAAGTCGGAATTCGTCAATTCGTGGGTTTGTTGTGATCATTTGTAAGCAAAACCCTTGAGATAAGAATGATCATGAGTCCTTGGAAATCACGAGACTGTATCGTTTGGCAATGCATTTGGATGTACGCACTTTAAGGGCGCTATAGGAAATCATCTGTAATCAAAACTCTTGAAGCAAAAAAGATGATCATCAGGAGGACGAAAATGTATATTTTGCTCAAAAGTATTGTTTGTACTTTAAGGAATTTAGTTGTAAGCAAAACCCTTGATGTAAAAATTATCATGGGCTCATAGGGATCACGAAAATGTATATTTTGCTTAAAAGTATTTTTTTTGTTTGTACTTTGCGGTTAGCATTAGTACTTTATGGGATGGTCGGATCTGGGAACTAACTATTTCTAAGCCAATCATGTCAAGTCTTTAATTTTCAAGGCAAGTTTCATCGTCCTAGCATGTCTGGAAGTACCTTAACTTGCGATCACCGGAATTCCGGACCCCCCCCCTCTAACTCCCCCACAATACCCGAATCCGGTCCGGTTCTGTCACTGATCTACATAGGGCTTGTGCTTGTTCTTCACACCAAGTTTCATTCCTATCGCTCAACTACAAGCATGTCACAAGGTTTCCGGACCCCCCTCCGACCCCCCCCCCCCCCCCCCAGCTTCATCGGATCCGGTCCGGACTTGAAATGAGACATCCGAGACACGTTGTCTTTCTACATATCAAGTTTCATTATGATCCGATCACCCGTTCGGTAGTTATACATACCTCAAGATTCCGGATCCCCCTCCCTCCACTCCCCCCACGATGGTCGGATCGGGAAGCTGACTATTTCCAGGTTAATCTGGTCGCGTCCCTGATTTACCTGCCGAGTTTCATTGTCCTAGCCCACCTGGAAGTAACTTATCTCTGTATCACCGGAATTCCGGAACCCCCTCCAACTCCCCCACAGTGCACGAATCCGGTCCGGTTCTCTCAATGATGTACCTAGGGGTTGTGCTTGTTCCTCCCACCAAGTTTCATCCCGATCGCTCCACTCTAAGCGTTTAACATGATTTCCGGTTCCCCCCTCCGACTCACCCCACATACATCGGATTCAGTCCGGACTTGATATGGGACATCTGAAGCATGACGTCTTTCCAAAATCAAGTTTCATTAAGATCTGATCACCCGTTCGAAAGTTATGCATGCCACTAAATTCTGGATTCCGGCTCCCCTCCCTCCCCCCACGATGGTCGGATCGAGCAAGTGACTATTTCCAAGTTAGTTTGGTCGGGTCCCTAATACGCCTGCCAAGTTTCATCGTCCTAGCACATCTCGAAGTACCGTAACTCGCAAACACCGGACTGACCGACAGACCGACTGACGGAAAAGTGATCGGTATATGGCACTTCGCTTGAAGGCAAGTGCCATAAAAAACGGAAACCTCGCAATACTTTGTAGACCACAACTTTTCAACAGAGATCAGCGCAATTTATATCACATAGCAACAGGTCCGAGCAACCACTAACAACATACCTTATCAGCAGTACTTGCGTCACGCCTTTTTGCTAAGACAACAGTCACGTGCACACTTAGTCCGATTTTCGCAGTCTCATGCGAATTTCCTCCTTTGCTCCGGAATTTTGAGTATATATAGTGACGCGTATTACCACATGCGAAATCTTAACGGGTCATGTGTGCGCGTAGCTAAAACCTCGCAGCGAACACTATCGTAAACTGGTCGTCGCGTAAGAAGATGCAGACAGGGACGCCCCCAAACTATGATCTGTGGGGGGTATGACACTTACTTGTGGACCGAGATGCCTGGACAGTGGATATAAACAAGTTACGTTCAAAGAAGCATGTCTTTCCTCTATATTATTTTGGACGTTGTTTAACCTTGAATGGTGCACAGAATTTCAATAATGGCATGTAAGTAAAATCTTTTACATTTCTGCTCAACTTCTAATTCTAGACCTATAAGACTCCCTCGACCACCGGCTGTAGTCGTCCCAAGATTACAGCTGTCTGTCCCATGGCATAAGCGTTACGAACGAAGCCTACAATTCCCGGGTTTAGTCGCCATTGCGTGGTCTGATGTTCGACGTTTTCCACGGAATAACTACATACGAAAAAAAAAAAAGCGCGTTGCCGCCTTTGTGCTGTAACAATCTGAATCTTCTCTTGACCCGCAGCATAACTAAATTTCTTAAGAGTTTTTTTTCAGAAAGCCTTTTCTGTTGCTTTGTATTATTATTAATTCTAATTCGTTTAATTCCATGTTATCTTTTCACAAAAATAGTGGTGGATCGTCATACATGGTCATAAATAATCAAATCAGAATATTCAGAATCACATATGTGTTACAATTTTAAAATATTAAAATATTATAACTAATGTCCTTACTCCTACTGCTGTTTATCGATAATTTATCTCAATACCCCTATTTCTATTATTACCAAAAGTAGCGCAGGACACTTCTTTCATGGTCCTGCACCGACTTCTTATTATTGTTTTTTTCTCCCAAAAGGCAACGCTTGGTTGCGGTATGATTCACCACACTTCTACTGGCTATATAATCACCTTTCAATGTTCTCATTGTAGTTAAGCTGACTGTAGCTAACCGGAGTGTCGAATGATTCCGGCGAAGATCCACGATGCGGGGAGATCTCGCCCAGCACAACGGACAAATCACACTAGAAAAGTATCTCTGAATACCTAGCCAGAAGACTAAATACACTTTAGGCGTTTTTCCGTGACACTACTGTGGGCCACACACTTCTGAGTGTTTTTAGAGGAAACGCGACTGTGTGCCACACAGCGCGTGTTCCACCCTACTTACCGTAGTTACTACGCTAGTCACCGTAGTTACTACGCTAGGCTGGAACGCTTTTTTGTTTTTTTCGGTCAAATATCAGGCCGCGGGCTGGTCGGACAAATCACGTTCCAGAGATGCGTAGTTACTACGCTTACTACGCTCCCGAGCGTGGTAGGCAAATAGTTACTATTAGTTACTATTTTGAGAAGGTTGGAACGGTCAGCGTAGTAACTTTTCGTGAGGCTGGAACGGAAATAGTAACTAATGGTTACTATTGGTAGAGGGGTGGAACACGCTCACAGTCGAGCCACAAGTTGAAATTCGCGGAAACGCCGTTTTGTCTATTTTTTGGGCGGTAATTTCAAATATCTGAATACATAAATAAAAATCACGTAAAAATCTAATAAATAGAACTCCCGGCTTTCGTCCTTACCATTCCTAAAAGGATCTTCAGTTTTATGTCTACATATTTGAGAAAGTTTTTAATTTTATTGTTTTGACGTTACTTTGCTGCTAAATTTAAATTTCTCGCCAAAGTCGAGCCACAAAATCGACAATCACCTCGGCAGTTGTTGGTCGAATTTGAGCCACAAACCGAGCCACGAAAATCTTGTTGGTCGCGGACACACTTGTGGGCCGCACAAAAGGTCGCGGAAACGCTCTTCTCGAGCCACAATCGCCCTACAACCTGTTTGCGGGAGCACGGAAAAACGCGTTTTGTAAGATGCACCCCTTAACACGGTTCGAATGGGTCTTCCGCACACCACGATGCGGGCACGTAAATAAAGCTGACTGGGAATCATAAATAGAACTCAAATGCCTGAAGAGGATCCTTGCCAAGAAGGGTCCAAATATAATGATGAACATCCTAGTTGACTTTTCCGTTCTTATTAATTTTATAACAAGTAGTTGCAGTCACCGAAACAGGAGAGAGGAAAGGAGAAATGAACGCGCGGTCCCTACAGTTGGCAATCAACAGAGTGTTGTTTGGAGTACAAGACCCTGAACACGCTAGAGTTTACTTAAGGTGTTCAACGGACACTGAGACAGATGTCGAGCGGGGTTCATGGGTGGTTGCTCGACCGATGGAAGTTGATTTGTAGGGAGTTTCTAATAGTAGCATGTTCGTTTCAACATGTGTTGTTCTTTCGTCTTTCGCAGGTGACCCCTTGTCCCTTTTAAGGCGGGATACAAACATGTGTGGGTGTGTGCACCGACTTGTCGGACCACAAAGTGACCACGGTTCGCGATGAGAGGAGAGGTCTTCTCCGTGTCTTCCAGTGTTATGATCTTCTTTAACCTGGCAAGGTTTTATTTCTTAACACTGCTATAGAGGGGTGACAGCATGCCGACTCTCATCGACATAGTAGTCACTTGTTGCTAGAAGTAATATGTATCTGACCTGCAGGATTAATTTTAAACTATTGATTTATTTATTTAAATATCTCATAGCTGTTATGTATTGACTATAATCCACTACATTTAAAGTATGGATGTGCATCCTTCTGTTTGCGCATAGCTATTTCAAGCGTTATCAAGCTACTGTGACTGAACCAACGTCACATTCAAATGAAACTTACTTGAGCAATGGCAAGCCCTCTCGGTTCATGGACATTCAAGCCCCCCCCCCCCACACTCGCACAACACAGGCATTGCTCTAAGGATGGGTAGTTATAGAAAAACGAGAAAAAGAGTATGCGACCTTACCAAAGGGCTCCCCCCGCTATTCGACCTCGCGGAACCTGCGGTCTGCGCTCTCGTGACTTCGTCTAGGAGGGTCCCCATCAGAATCGCCAACTCCCGACGGCGCCTGCGGTGGACCTGTGGATCACCAACCACAACAGCTTCCTGCAAGATTACATCAGATTTTAATAAGCCCTTAAAAACCGGAGACCAATCTGTGCGGGACGTAGATGAAGAAGGTGAAAATCTAATTCTGTCAAAAGAACGTAGAAGCCTATGGCTCTGATGTCCACTTACTTTTATCCCTCGTTTTTTTTTCTCTTTTTAACGAAGCCCGGGCCGTGTCAACATTTGATTTGACTGAAATTATTAATTATTCAACACTAAATTGGCCTCAAAATGTTATCTTGTCACCTTTGGTCCGAGGCTTTAATTCCTAGAGACGTTTATCAACGACGTTTGGCACAGCCTAACATATTGGTGTTGCAAATAAAGAAATCACCAGTTTCGAAATTCAATCTTGCAGGTTCTTGACTTAATACTTTCATCTGTTTTGACGAGAGATTTTCACACGGACTCACATGCTTCAAATCCGTCATTAAGTTTCTGATTCAATATTCATATAGTTTTCCAGAGCAAAAAAGGGCAGTGAATGTATCTATTGTACAGAAAGGTATAATGTAGAAATTAGACCAATCCCAACTAATCCAAACTTATCCCTACCTGTTCTCTTCTTTTAGGCGAGCAAATCGGCGCGTTCCCTCCGAGAATACCTCTGATCTCACTGATCAACTTCAAAGATTCCTCGCTAAGCGGCAAGGCGGATGAGCCACCAGGATCAGGAGGAGACGCAAACACATCCGGATTCGACGGCCCCTGGAACAAAAGTGGATCAGTTGTACACACAAAGCGGGAAGACGACCAAGTCGTATACACCGTTAACGTTAACATTCTCAACGCATGGAAATACCAGTTTTTCAACCTCCCTATAGTCTTGTTAGACCGGCACAGAACAAAGCGGTGCAGGCAGCACATCCATGTACTGGCGATGGGGGGGGGAAGAGGGGTAGTCAAGTAATTCAAGCTGAAAAACCAACTTCAGTTAAACGCAAAGTCCACGAGAAGAGCGACATGTCTGCATTTTAAGCCTGTGATAACAGCCAACAATCAAAAGAACAGGGACCACCAAGACAAACACTGCGATCTGAAGAGACTATGATTTTGCCAGGAGGTTCAAAACACATTTTCAGGCTAGCATCGCCCGGCGTCACAGCCACCACAGTCTAGGTGACAATCATAAATACGAAGGAATAACAATTGCAGAAATCCTCTTACACATCTGAAAAACATGGGTCGAACATTTACACACAAACTTCCGACTGCTTTTTTTTAACCATTAGCGTCGTTGTCGTCTGCTCTTGCCTAGGGGTAGGACTTTTTTGTGTATTCGGCTTTTTCAAACACCTGGGATTCGTCCAAGAGGTTTATAAGGTATTTTCAGTCGACCGGCATTGTAGCCATCAAGTAGTGAGTACGAAGTTACTTTAGACACTAGACTTTATAAAGAATAAGCCCCGCCTATTGCCAGGCCTTATGTTAGGCCTTATGGTGGGGTCATAATGAGTTAATGGTGCTTATTTTTTTTATGAATAAAATTGAACTGAATAAAAAAAAACTGAACTGAATAAACTTAGGACGACAAAAGCCTTTGAGTACGATACAAAGCTTTCTTGCAAATCACCAGTCCGAGACAAACATGAACAGTAAGACAACAAAATAAAAGAGTAAAGGGGCAACCTACTTAGTTCAACAATAAAAGGTGAGTGAAAACGCCCTATTTCAACTGCAGCCCCTACATGAGATGGTAGATGTCAACAACGGCATGACTTACCTTGACTACACGATGATTGCCAACCACAAACTCGAGCTTCTTAGACCATGGATTGATAAAACAAGACCAGTCGGTCTCAAGAAGCACATAACACCCATTTTGAGCCAAGAAGTGGAAAGGCATGGAACGAACCGGTTTGCCTTGTCGCTGTAGTACTGGAACAAACGAACGTAATTTAAGACTTTGATGAAAAAAATTGATAATAATACAACATTTAACTATGAATGCCTTCCGTCGGCTAAGCCAAATCCAAAACCGGATGGCAGACCCCCACATTCCCTACCCCCCGCCATGTGTGCCAACCCTGTAAGAAAAAAGGAAATGGCGAAGCGAGGAGGACCTTCTATGCAGCTCCAAATAGCCTGCCTTCCACTAAATGGGGAGGCAACAGCTGGTGCTGGGGGTGATTTTGTAACATTCCAGTGGTTTGGCTGCATGTTCATCAAGGACTGCAAAAAAAAACGAAAGGCCATATGTGGACTCATTAATGCAATAAACCATACCTGCCGTGTAGGTGTCACGGACTATGCCCAAGTCAGCTGGAAGATAGAAGTCCAAAGCAGAGGTTCCAATCAGGTCCTGGGGTAAATGACCAAGGAGTGGAATACTTGCTGCGTCTATTTCGTTGAACGCCGACGACGAGGTGTGCCTCAGCGAAAACTGGCCGGTGGAGAACGTCTGGTCAGAATCTGAAATTAGCGAATTTGCAATTTAGTTTCTTGATATTCGTATATTGCCGTGTCCATCCCGAGACAGAATGAGAAGACAAATAGGCAACCACAACTGTTTCCACCGCAACTCGTGAAATTAAACTCCAGCAGCATCACATCATCGCGGGAAGGCTCTATGCCCGTCTGGAAACTAGAGTTCGGCTCAGCCGCATACGACGCAAGGGGGACTGTTGCTTAATTCAGTTAACTGACCTGTTCCTTCGTCCCCCTTCATGCGCAGAGACGGGAATGAGAATGTGGTTCATGGGTTGTGTGGATGCGAAGAGACCGAGTGGATATATTTGGATCAGTTATACCGTTAAGAATGGATACTGACATCATGAAGGCTGAGTACTTTGGCAGTAGAAGATAACGTTATCAATGGCCTAGTTTCTTTACTGTAACAGACCTGTCATTTTGTTTCGTGCTTTATAATTGTCATGCCACTACTATAGGATCAATGGAACAACAAATACGTTATATCATGAAAAGTTAGCACTTTCGAGAAAGGAAATAGCGGCCACTCTTGTAATCAATGGTCCTATGACCCACATTTGTTAACAGACATATTATTTATTTTATTTTGTTTACTTCCATAATTCGCTTGGCCAAAAGGGGCTCTTTAGATAAATAATTTATTCCTATTTTTTTATAGCTGAACTGCTGCACAGTCGTAGGGAGTAGCCAGTCACTACAAAAGAATCCTATGAGTGACGTATGCTTGTACAATAATGAAAAAGAAAAAAAAACTTACGTGAATATGCGCTGTGAATGGGTGTTGCTTGGATAAGCATATAAAGTTGTTCACTACCTGAAGATCCTCCCAGTTCGCCATCACATTTCTCTTTGTGAACCTTCAAATTCAGTTTGAAGGGAGCGTACGAGGTTTTCTTCTCAGTTATGGCAAAACCACTTGACTTGAAGCTCTTGAAAAGGCGGAACCGAACACAAAGATTTTGCTTGGACGGGTCACCAATCTCAGCTGCAAAATAAAACACAAAATGAGATATTTCAGAGCCATTCAACAATAAGTATGTATGTACAGATGAATAAGGAAACTCATCTCAATTTGGACATTATTTTGATTAGGACTTTCGGCCCATATACTCAAGGTATAGTTCCAACTCTGGACTAAAGTTGCGTTTTTCGGGTGTAGTTTCACTGTAGTCTGATGTGCTTAGCTGAAGTTATAAAACTACGTAATCATGGACAAATAAAAAGGTACGAAGGCAGTACGAAGTAAAACTTTTGGACAGACTAAGAACTGTTGCTGATCGTAAAGCGATTCCACACCAGAATCGCTTTTTTACCTTCTGACAGGAATCACACAACAATGCAGAAACAAAACTGTCAAATAAAATGACAAATAAAATGCCATACAGAACTAAGTCCGTTTGACCCAGAATGCAGGACCTGACCCTGGGAACAGGGAGAGGAATCTCTCCATATGAAATAAGCAAATAACGAAACGTGAAACAGCTTAAAGTTATATTTCCTTACAGTTTGTTACAGCAGAAGAAGCGGGGCTCCCCATGAGTCCAGACGTGACGTGATTGGTGAAAACAAGACGATCTTTTGGGTGTAAGAAGTCTAAGAGGCTCCTCCCAGTCCACATATCTGTATGGAATAACAGCTTCTCAGTCATGGAAGAGGTTACATAAACCACACACCCAGTGTCAAGGCTAATAGCGGTTATGAAGCAATCCTAGAAAGAAAAAACATGAAGGATACACGAAATTTCACATGGCAACTACTATTAGTATTTTAAGAACTGCGTTTGACTGTGCGGGCTGAACATTTTGCAGAAGAATAGAAGAAACTGGCATGGCAGATGATTTGGTATGTTAAAAGTAGGCTATCTAATTACCTAACCAAGAAGGTACACGAACAAACGCTTTCGCACATTTCGAGGTATGTGCAAAGACAGCCATCGCGTACACCAATTTCCGAATTTAAATTCAATGTTATTATAAGGTAGTTTTATTTACATCGTGAACCACAAAGCAAAATGTTTTCGCTGCTGACAGCAGAGCTAGAGCGCGCATGGAAGAAAAATAAATTACTAACGAAAATAACTTCAACATAACTAATCATACACAGTCACATAGATCTTACATCTTCCGAGAGCAAGACCAAGGGACCGAAAGAACTTCGTCCACACTGAAGTTTGTATCACACCGTTAAATTTGCTGTACTCTCGGCTCGGCACATTCCATGGTGAAAGGAAGGGAGCTTATTTCTTTTTTAATTCGTCTTTCGTACACTCCTGCTATTTCAGATCTATTTTGCTCATAAGATTTCTTTAGTTTATTAGTTGAATTCAGTCGCTTCAAAAGTTTAGGGAGTCAAAATCGCACAATTAGCCCCTATTTTCGCCAGCTTCAATATTCCTCAGGCGTTTCTCCAGTTTCGCGTCATAAATTTAACTGAGGCGCTTCGAGTAAGTAAAGGTTTAATTCAGTAGGGCGAACACTGTCATGTTTTAACCAACCTTGCGCTTGACTGCCGGGTCTTTCTCCAAGAACGCGAAGGACTGCGACATGTCTGTCACTATGTCCGGCCCTAGAAGAGCCCGCCAATCCCTTCCTTTCTCCTTGAGACCCAGCTTGACTTCTTTGGCAACCTTTTTCGCAGTTTCCGGGTTCAGCAAAACACCTGCAAAATAATTAAACCGTAAGGATCCTGCACTCCTCCCTGTAGGAAAAACAATCCAGTGCCCATGATTCTATGCGGTACTTTCAGAAGTTCTATAACAGATAACACATGTCTGCACGTCTTTTTGTGTTACATTATGAGAACATAGTGGCGTTTTTTATTGCCGATGAAATTTCCCCGGTAGACGAAGGAAGTTTGCCGATTCGTGCTTATTTACTGTTTTCGATAGCCGATAGCCGTTGGAGCCAACGGCTATCGCCTATCGGCGAGTCCGAGGCCGATAGGCGATGTACAGGAATTTAGGCGATAGACGTTAGCCGTTGAGCACAAAAACAGAACAACGGCTATCGGCTTCCGGCGAACGTCAAAAACGCCAAAAAGTCAAACGGCTACGCTATCGCCGAACTCATCGGCAATCAAAAACGCCACACATGTCTGTTATAACCCTTTCAAATGTTTTCTTTTCGCGAAATCTAACACTTAAACGGCCGTAACCAGTTCGTAGCATTTTCGAAAGGTAACAGGGTCATAACAGAACATTCTTACAATGTTTAACACATTGATGCACATATGAAACATTATGAAACTCCTGACAGTGCGGGGTGGGGGGCGATTTCGATAAATGTCGTCTCAAAATGTTTTAAAGAATATTTTGCAGCCGTTCATACATTTTCGAAGAAACTGCGAGTGTTTTGACCAAATTCCGACTAAACTCTGGTTGAAGAATCGTGTGCTTGGACTTCTTCATTCATCTTCCATCTAGGAATCTGGAACACGGCCACAGAATTAGCATTGTTTTTGCAGAATTGCAATTATATTATTATTATTATTATTAGAATTTAACACAGGATTGCCGTAATATTGGATTCTACTAACCTGCCAACCAAAGTTGGGTTTCGGGCAGGGACCTATGGAAACTAACTCTCTGTCATTACTGCAGTCGAGGTAATGAAGAGGTGATTTCATTTTCAACAATTAGCTGTGGCAAAAATCAACTACCAGTCAGTCAAGTCAGCGAATTGAGGAACCTCAACAAAACGTGAATGGGTGTGTGAATAAGCTGTGTACCTTCACTTGTACTGTTCAAGGTTAACTGACGTTCAATGAAGAATACCTCTATTGTACCATTACTAGCAGAACTGAAAGTGAACTGAGCGCAGCTGAAGGACAGACCTGGACATTTTCCTTTACCAATTCCCTCTAATGGGTACATTTCCTTTCCGCATCCATGGCCTTTTTCAAATATATTCTGAGCAGCCAGCCTTTCTTCTAATCTTATTTATTTTATTCGTATTTCATGTATTAATGGCCATTTTCAAATAAATTCTGAGCAGCCAGCCTTTTCCTAATCTTATTTATTTTATTTGTATTTACTTCAAAAGAAAGCCAACTGGGGATGCTACGCACACATGCATTAAAAAAAGAAAGAGGAATATGTGGAAGGCATGAAGCCTCCAACAATCGAGGCACATAAACCTCAAGCAAGATGAATCGAACCCACCGTAAAGTTCTTTCCAAGCTTGCCTTGCCACACAGGCAGGGATATACCCATGTGTGGTCCAATCAGGACAGACGATTGCTCAACGTCAGAATCCGCGAAACGGTAGATTTCCGGGAGAGAAGAAACTGCTTCGCCAAGAAACATACCCGAAGCACTACATTTCCATCTCTACCCGTGATACCCTACATCGTGCGACAGGATAAAACTTAGGGGAGGGTAAAGTCACTAGAGACACTAGTTGCGTTTTTGCGGATACCATAGTATCTGTTACCACGGCAACTGGATCTGCAATTAGTCGTTTTTGCAGGTGGTCTCTGATATACGGTCCACTGTAAAAACAAGGAAAGTGCAGGGTATCGAAAAAAGGGTATCGTTACCGTGGTACCTGATATACGGTCCATTGCAAAAACGACTATTGCCGAAATTGTACTTTTCGAAGTCATCCCAAAAGAAAAACTGATATCCAATTACATCACTAAGTGCTGAACTTCTTTTTCACCAATTTGACAAAATTTGATGAAAGTGAGATGACTTTCCAGACACCACGACCAGATACCACGGTCGGACCGTGATATCTGAATATCAGTTACTACGGTAACTGGCCAGATAACACGACAACTCCAAACACGCCTTTTGACCGTGGTATCAGATACCACGATAACTGCAAAAACGACTTTAGACCGTATATCAGATACCATGGTATCTGCAAAAACGCAACTACTGTTGAGATGGGGGGCGGTGGTTAGGTTGTGACGAGGGAAACATTTTTCTTTCCTGTTCTTTTCTTTTTTCTCTTTTTTTTCTCTCTTACGTCTTTTTTCTTCTTTTTTGAAAATATATTAGATTAGTTTTTCTGTTAGTATTTATTGAATAATTTTAGGTTAAAAGGTGGTTAGAAGATACAGCCACTCACAGGACTTCTGTCTTTTATGTGGTTGTTGAGTTTTTTTTTTCTATAATGTAGTTGTCTTTTTTTGGTGAAGTAAAAAATATCTGAATGTGAATCTGAATCTAATCTATCCTGGACGGTAAGCTTTAGGGGATGAGAGGAGGACCAGCTGAGTACAGTAGGGTAGCGGCAACGTGGTGTCCCGAGACGGTTGCGATGACGGTAGGTCACATAGCGCAAAAAAAAGCAATATTTTGCTCACCGCGTGTCAGCTTGCAAGATACAATCCAAAATCCGTCGTAAACTCTCACACGACCAATTGGTTAAAGCCTGTTGTATTTGAAGTAGTCACGTACGGGTGACAGAAAAGTCCAGTCAATCGCTTTGACTGATAAATTTGTTATAATGTTTTTCCCAAGTCAACAAAGATACTCCACCCTTTATGTATTTTTACGTCAAGACTCGGAAAAAAGAGTAGAAAATTAAATCGTCGCCGATTCTTACGTTCACCCTAAGCCTAACTCGCTGACTGTCCTTCACCCTCTTTATCTTCTCTATATCTATCCCATCCCTGGAGTCATGCGTGTCCAGACACCAGGTCACACCGGTAGATACAATCTGCTTACACCACATAAGAAATGTAATCGCTTGAAGATGGAATTGTATGATCGGTATTACTTGTTACTTCAAGGAACGCAAGGGCCGAAGATGAGTACCGGATTTGGAAAGATGTGATTTCGTGGATGGAGAAGATAACAGTGTCCAAATATGAATTACGAGAAGAAGCAGTTGCATGGTTACATCAAAGGAAACTGTTGCGTAGGGAAGGACGTGAGAAAAGCTAGGTATATCACCTTTCCCTGATTGATAAGTGATAAGGTGTTTTGGTTTACCATCGGGGTCGTGTATGTTGCCACGTATTCGGCAGACTAGCAACTTCAATAAAATAAGAATATAGGATTCCGTTACTTTTGAACCATATTCGAACCGTATTTTTTCTCCTGTTCAAACCCTGAAGTAATATGAGTCAGAACACTGTTTTAATAATGTTTTGTATTAGTTTAGGGTTAAGAATAAAAAAAAATTTTCACCTTCTACCCTCTACAACGAGCGAAAAATAAGTAAGACTAGGCTAGTAGACTAGGCCGCGATCGGCACAGTAACACATTCCAAACTCCCTCGGCCTAGCCCGATAGTTTACTACCCTGTGGAGAATCCCTCCACCACATTCGAGTCTTCACACAAAGACGACTAATGGCAGGTTTACACTTGGCGCAAAGGTAAGAGCACAGTCGATTTTCGTAGTCAGATGCAAATTTCCTCCTTCGCTCCAAAATTTGTTTGACGCATTCAAGATTCAGCAGTCACGCGACAGTGACTGCGAAACCTTACCGGACTGAGTGTGACACATAGCTTAAATCCGAGCGTATTTCAAACAAGAGCGTATATTACGATCGTTTTGCGCTTGAAAGAATGTCTAACAACAACAAGGGCTACGAGCGCATACGGCACTTGTTACGAGCAGGTGGTGCAAGAAAGTCGACAAGAACGTCACAAAATAGCGCCTTCAACCCTGCCCCCCTTGGATCCACCATAGCAATAGGATATCTAGTTTCACTCGAGTCTGAGCATTTCCGGCATCGCCTCGGATCATCTAGGGCAAGTGACTACCTTCCAAGTTTAGATCCTAGTTTGATCCCTCAGTGTGCCACACTATTTTCGGTAACCCCCCTCCAACTCCCCATACCGCGACCGCATCTGGTTGGAACAAATTAAAATCATAAGAAGCATCTTGTCTTACCGCCTATCAAGTTTCAATCGAATCCGAGCATTTTTCGACTCTAGACTCCAAGCGTTTCAAGAGATTTCGGGTGCCCCCTCCTAACCCATACTACTACAGGATCCGGTCCGGACCTGATATGAAACATCAGAGACGATACTTATTTCTACTTACCAAATTGCATTCAAATCAGATCGCCCGCTAAATGTTATGCATGACACTGAATTCCGTATTCCCCATCTCTCCACCCTCACCCCACGATGGTTGGATCGGCAAACGACTATTCTCAAGTCAGTCTGTTCGGGTCCCTGATATGCCTGTCGAGATGCATCGTCCTAGTACATCAGGAAGTACTGAAATCACGGAATCACCAGGATTTTTGACCCCCAAGTCCCAACTACCCCCACAGTGCCCGAATCCGGTCCGGTTATGTGATCTAGGAGCTGTGTTTTTTCTTCCCACAAAGTTTCATCCCATTTCTTCCACTCAAAGCGTTTCCCGAAATCTCCGGTTCCCCTCCCCCCAAAGTCACTTGATCCGGCCCGGATTTGAAGTGGGTCGTCTCAGACACGAGATTTTCCAAATATCAAGTTAAAATTCGATCACCCGTTCGAAAGTTATACACGCCTAAATTTTCCGGATTCCCCCTCCCACAGATGGTCGGATCGGGAAAATGACTATTTCATAGTTAATCTTTTCGGGTCCCTGATACGCCTGCCAAGTTCCATCGTCCTAGCTTATGTGGAAGTGCCCGATCTTGAAAGACCCGGAACGACCGACAGACCAACAGAATTTGCGATCGCTACAGGCATTTGGCCAAAGGGCAAGTGCCATAAAAACGGACGTAGATACGCTCGTATCTGAAAAACACGCTTTGATTTTTTGCAGAGTGTAAGTAAATACACGATCAGATAACCATATGTGTCTTTGTAACGAAGGGATATACGTGTAGGAATCGGAAGATTCGAAGTCTGTAGCATCATAAGTTGCGTTTTTGCAGATACACGGTGTCTGTTACCCCGGTAACTGGATCTGCAATTAGCTGTTTTTGAAGTTACCGCGGTATCTGATATCACGGTTGCTGTGCGAAATAGCGCGTTTCGAAGTCATCCCAAAAGAAAAACTGATATCCAGTCACATCACTAAGGTCCACACTTCTTTTCCATCAATTTGACAAAGTCCTTGGCTCTATTGTTGGTAATGATGAAAATGAAGGTGACGTTTTCAGATACCCTGGTATCTGAATATCAGATACCACGATAACTGGCCAGATACCACGATAACTGCAAAAACGCCTTTTGACGGTAGTATCAGATATCACGGTAACTGCGAAAACGACTTTAGACCGTGGTATCAGATACCGTGGTATCTGCAAAAACACAACTGTAGTCATACAGTACAAACAATCGACTATGCCGAAAGATCCGACAGCTTGGTTGCGTCTATGAAACTGGAAACTAGGTAAACCTGACTGACAAGGACTACCTCGTTCAAGCTGCATTTTCGGAGGGCGCAAAGACAAAGCGCCGAGTGGTTGCCCACTCTCGATTTTAGTGTACAGCAAATGCCCAGTGCCTGGCTGGTGCTGGCACCAGTTCCGACGTGTTAGAACGCTAAATCAATATATTTAAAAGCGGAAGCGCCTAATTTATGGCAGGCACCGGTGCCAGCACCGCTGGTTTCGGCCGGTGCCGGGAAAGGGCGTACATCAGGTGCGAGGGAGTGGGTAATCCCTCGCAAAGCGCCGGTTTGTGAAACCAACCAAAACGCTGTCAGAAAACCTTATCCATGAAATGTTATGCATAACAAGCTTTGCCCCGGCATTGCCCAGTAAGTGCCAAAAAGAAGATTTGCTGACTTTTTTGTTTGTCGTCATGATGTCGGGAAATTCAGCAGATACTTTTTTGGCGGTTTTTCGGATCACCCTGACAATGCTTGTTATGCAACAGATAACATCCCAAGTGTCTGTTGAAACCTCGCATCCTTGTGTCATCAGTTATAAAAATGTTGACAGTGTGCAAACGCAGATGTCAGCTTATGACAGAAACGCAGCTTCTGTACGCAGAAGCCGTCCCTGAGTTAAACACCAAACATAGAAAAGGGTTCTTGATATTTTCCTTCAATTCTTTTTCCCTCCGTTGGAACCCACGCACAAGGCTAGAATCGTGTCGATCGAGGACATTGTTGTAGCACGACAGAAATACATCTTGCCCCCCCCCCCCTCTGTTTCTTGATGAGTCCTTACTGAACGTTCGCTTCCCGAAAATCACGCTATCGCTTCGCTTTTGATTATTAACGCTTACTTCGAACTGTCTCCTTTCCTTCCGAATCCACGTTTCCGGGCACATGACTTATGTTCTGAATACAGTCGAGAGCACGTAACAAGGCAACGGCTTGCAGGGCTCGTGATTTCTTGCGGGACGGGGTCTTCTGGCCTTGCGAGAGGCTCGACTGGAAATCCGCAGCTTTTGAGTCTGAAAGGAAAACACGTGTCCGCATCACGGGAACCAAAACGTGAGGGCAAGAAAAACTTTGGGACGGTTCAATCAGATCTTGGAGATATTTTGAAATCTCATTCTTGTAATACCAAATAATTCTCTAGCAGACCAGGCAATAATCAAGACAATAATAGGCAAGGCAATGATAGGCAACAATCAAGGAAAATGCCTCAATTCGAGCAGACCAGCAATAGTCGGGGGTTAAGATCCTGTATCCTTCACCTAGATAATTGCTGAGATTGATACCTAGGATAATCGATCTTGCCGGAAACGAGTGGTGTAACCGCGCCGTCCCACTTCTGAAATACAGGCTAAAATACGACAAAGCTGGTCTTCGTGATCCTGCATAACTGTAGAATCTTTCTCTAATAGAAGGTTGGTCGAACCGAGACATATACAACTATTTCGAAAATAAACAATAATACTATTTCTATGGGCCATATTTTAAAATTAGCAAGAGACTTTCATTGCACTAGGACCCCACTTACAAGAGTTCCAAGGCCTATTGTTAACAGTTCCTACACGAGGGGGTCCCGTCACTACCCCCACACGTCATAACCCCTACACGTCAGAACCCCCACAAAATCCGTCACAACGCCCACATTTTCCGACAGTTCACCCACACGTCACAAGGCCCACATTTTCCGACAGTTCGCCTACACGAAGTATTCAAAATGAGCATCAAATTAATTAAACTCATTGTCTTATATCTATTAAACCTATCGAGCACTCGTTTACATTATCTACATAACTTATCACATATCGAGTCGTGGCATCAGACTGATAAATCAACTAACGATAATAAAGGGCCATAATACCAACTTAATCTTAGCGGACTTCCGCTTAATCCTGGAAGGATTCTATTAAGTGATTTTGAACAGCCAAACAGCGGAGTAGAGCCAAACAGCGGAGTAGAGGTTAGGTGAAATGACTCGAAACGAGGTAAAGTTATTCAAAACGGAAAGGTAAGCTACGATATTCATCGGCAATTTTTCGGCCCTTCTTGGGAAGGGTTCCGAATTCCGATCAGGCTGTAGCTGGAAGGAACGAAAGCTTCGTTTCTAACTTCGGTTCATTTCTGCCTGAAAAGGATCTTTGCCATGAACGGCCAAAAGTCGTTGCTGGAGCGAGTGGGAATGCCATGTGCATGGAACCAGGGATCCATAAATTTCCTTTACAGGGGGCTTGTCATTTCCTATGCTTCTATGTTGCTATGTTGACCGATCCTTGCCTACTTTCCAAAAATTCCACTTGGGTCGAATCGGCATTCTTGTTTGCCTCATTGGACGTGCGCGCCAAAGAGACTCCTCCCTCACGGCGCCAGCAGCCAATCCCAAATTTTGTCTATGTGGCCTTGGACGTGATTGGACCGTGGGTATTTCTCGAAGTACCTTCCGTTCGGTCAACATAGCATCAGAAATCTCATATTGACAAGCCCCTGAATGGCGAGGCATTACAGGAAATTTATGGGTCCCTGATGGAACGAAGGACTTGGTTCGAGTGATTTGCCAAAAGATTTAGAACGTCAGGGAAATCCAGTACTGGCAGGGACAATTCTTTTGGAATTACATTAGTTGAAGTTAGTTTCGGAAAGTCTATTTTAAGTTCAATCTTCCGGGGAAAGTTTTAAGTCGTTGGATCCAAGTGATCCAACTAAGGGCAAACTGCCTTCCAGTTCAGAGAAGGCAGAATTTTTTTTTAAAGAGGTCTTGTGGTTCCAGACGGGAGATCTACTTGCGTGTCTGTAAGGAGGAGGAAGAAGATTTTGACCATTTTCTCTGTAGGTTCCCGGTATTATCAGATTTAAAAGATACCAACCTAGATATGGTTGTTTTGTTGCTTACTGGCATTCTACGTACTGTAAACTCAATAGTGTTTACGAATGGGAGTATAGGCTGACAAAAGTTTAGAAAGGAGGAGAAGTTTATGTGTTTATTTCTTGTTGGTCTTTTTTCTCTTTTTGGGCTTTCAAATGCACTGATGTATCTATCTATCGCTAACGAATATCCTAGTTGACTTCTCCGTTTTAAGTCATTTCTATATATGTGATCCTCAGTCAGTTTTGGCTGAAGGAGTACGTAAGATTCTTTTTCTAAATTTGTGTCTCCCTTCTGTTTGCAGCTGAATTAAGTTGAATTTTTGCTCAGTTACTTTTCAACCCACAAATGGCATACAGTTCTGCAATACTTTTCTAATCTTCCAAAGTATCCCAACAAAGGAAACAGAACACTGAAATATACAGTACAAATGTATGTGATGATTATTTTTCACCCGTCATATAGGAAAGAGACAATGAGAGAAAACGACAATAATATTCAAAAAATTTCAAAGGACCCCCCTTGCTTATTCTGTCTTTCATATTATCCCTAGCCCCCTTCTGGAATTATAAGCTTCTGAAATCCCCGCATTCCGCCGTCGTTTTTATTATGTACCTACGATTTTTGGCGCTTTTTCGGTCGTGCCGAGTTTTGTCAATCACGCAACGGAAACTTGCAGCAAGCTTCAAGGTCCGCCCGACAACTCCTTCACACAAAACGACATGAAGGCTTCAAAGTATTGTTTTTCATTTTGGAAGACATGGTAGACCCTCATGTCTATTTTTCTGTTTAACCACGGCGCGTCCAGTTTTCAAATATTTTGCGTCCATTCGCCGAGTCCGAGAACGGGAAGGGCTGACATTAATCGACGCGACAACAAGAAAACAATCATGGTGAATGTAATGGTATTATCTAAAGATGGTATTTCTCAGCCATTTCATCGTGAAAAAATCATTTCTAGTAAGAGTTGTGCTTAAAAGAACAATCCCTTGCCACTCACTGCAACAGAACCCTGCAACATTTGGCTCTTGGCAGATATAAAGTTCTTACTTTTGGAATTCTTATTATTTGACTATTTTAAAGGTGATAAGCAAAACCAGGGAAGCCCAAGTTTAAACAAGGGTTAACATAATACCAACAAATTACCTTCAGTGAGTGCTGGAGCTATTGGTGTAGGTGGTTTTAGCGACTTGAAAGAGCGCTTCTTATGTGAATCTTTGCCAAACGTTGACTTCGGGCAATCTTCAGAGCTGTTAATAGTACTCGCACTAGCACTGTCAGAATTTAAGCTTTTGGACTTGCTACTTCCAGTTCCGCTACCGCTACCACTGCCACTGAAACAAATTTCACAAAAATCACATAAAGCAAAGCTAACCAATAAACCGCGGCAAACTTGTATCCCACACGATTGTTCCCGTTTCTCGCGGTATCAGAAGAATGTGCGACATGGTCGACCCGCAAGCTGAAGGTCGCAGAAACGCCGTTTTGTCTTTTTCTAAACATTTTCAAATGTCTGAAAATGAATGTCTAAACAGAATATCAGATTAGATCCCAACATTCTGCACTAGAAGGATCCTCAGTTTTGTGTATCAGCTTAATAAGACAACTAATTTTATCATTTGGACCTTAATTTGACGCAATTTTTCAAGTTTTGGCCATGAAGTCAAAAATCACTTCGAGAGCTTGTTGTAAAATATGAGCCACAACGTGAGCTACGAAAGCCTTGATTGTCGGGGAAACAGACTTGTGGGCCACACAAATGAATCTCTTTTTCTTTTTTTTTTTGCTTGCTCCGCCGATCGCATTAGCCCAGCGACTGAAGCCGAATAGGCCTCTCGCGTACGGCATAGTAACATATGCCGAACTCTCAAGGCCTAGTCAGTTGTTTAGTAACGGAGAGTAGTCCCCGACCCCACCGAACTCCCTCCAAGCTCTATATTCATCCCCCTTGACCCCCAAACCGTGGAAACAATCTTTTCGCCTTTTGGCAGGGTCATGGGAAAACGCCAACGGGCTACAAGATAACCGACTTACCACGAAGACTCCACAGTAACCGAATCAATGTGCTGATTAGGCTGACTATTCATCCTCACTGTACTACCATTGCCATCAATAGTCTCAAAAACAAACTTCCACCTTGGTAGCCAAGTGAAACCTTGACATAAGAACCTTGCTACCTTCAAAACCTACCCCCACCCGCACACCATGGTAGCGGGGTAGTTTCCAACACGCCATTTTCCAGAGGCTTTAATGTGGGTCATGAGAAGCTACGTCTTGACTTTCAGAGGCATCACCAACAAGCCTAGTGCCTATCGATAGTGAGACTACGGCAAAGACTATAATAACTGGAATAACCCTGACGCTTCCGTAGCTATGGTTAGGCAGCTGTAACATACCCCTGATGAACGTGGAGAAACAAAGATAACCGGAAAGTAATTGTAAATTTGCTTGGAAAGAATATTTGCTTACCTTTTTGACTGATCTTGCCCACTGCGAACTGAAGCTGTTGCTGACCCATATCCCGACTCCGAAGGCTTGGCTGAGAATACACTAGACCTCACACTTCCTTCATCGCGGTCTTTCAATCTGTTGGTTCCTTCTCTTTCTTGGGGACTGAAAGACGTCTGGCCTTCCATGCTCCCTTCGGTCTTCCGCTTGTTAGTTCTAGAATAGGGTACAAGAATTTGTATATGCCAGGTGAACAACGAGGAAGTCCCAGGAGTGCCTTCGTGGATTCGAATTATACCCAGCCACCCACCTTGAGTGGCAGTTGGGACAAGTGGAATTTTTGTGGGACAGGTTTGCCAACATGGCTGATTTACGGACCAAGAGTGGAATGGAAAGGGATGAAATAGCATATGTGGGTATTTATCAATAGCCTCAGACTTGGAGAGACTTGAGTTGCATTTTTTTTTTTATGTAGTTTCCAGGTACGTAGCTATGGGGGGCTTGTGGTATCACCTGGCTACCGGCGCCGGCAAGTTCTGGCTAGCTATGCTCTTGGTAGTTACAGTCAGTAGCGTATATTAGGGGGGGGGCGACAGGGGCGATCACCCCCCCCCCCCCGAAATTCTTGAAAAAGGGATTTTTAGTGGGAAAAACGTGTGCGAAACTCGGGCGACAGGGGCGATTCTCACCCGAAATTCTCGGAAAAGGAGTTTTTTACTGTAAAAACGTACGCTAAAATACAAACTGAGAAGATCAATCGAAATTATTTACAGCACGGTTCAGTAATAGATCTCAGAAACTGGTTTGGAGTCGTAATGTGAGTGATTACAAGATTAAAAGATGTTGTTTGCACCTCATTTTTAACAAAATCGTCATATGGAGTCGAATTTTAGTCTGGCTAGAGGTGTTTTTAGTGTTGAAAACGGTCAAAAAATGAAAAAAAAAGGGACGGCATTCGGACGCATATTTTCACTGAGCTGTCGCCCCTCCCGAAACAAATCGGAATATACGCTACTGGTTACAGTGTAGTTTCATTGCAGTTTGACAATGTTTTGTTATGAAAGTACAGTATGTGTACTGTTTTATCTGTCCACTACACATACTGGAGAGGTAACTGATCTCGTTTTTACACAACCTCGAATTTTGCAGCAAAAACATTAAAATGAAATTTTCATGCTCTCCTGACAGTCAGAAGCAAAAACTTGATGTTTTGTTTTTTTTAACAGTTATGTCCCAAAATACTAGAATTATTTGTCTTTTCTTTGATTTGAACCTGATTTAAGAAGGGTTTTTCTGGTTATTAACTTTAGTAACTCTATCTTTTTCATCACTTTGAAAGCAATCTGACCTCAGGTAAAAATGAGCTGATACTGTTTGAAAATAAAAATGTGTTTAAACAGAAAGATTGAAGTAAAATTTATTTCCCCAACATGTAAACCATTCTATTAGCTTCAATCTAGTATATTTTTGGATTCCTCTTTGATTTCACTAAAGAAAGATTTCTCTGGAAATTTGAAATTTTGTCTGAGGTTGGGTACCTATCCTGCACCTTACTTTCTTTTCTGTACTGAAAAGATGAATTGCATTGAATTTGTCTTTTTTCAGTTTTCTAATTTCTAAAACAGTTTTCAAATGATCCTGGCTCCTTCCTTTCCTCATTTTTTGCAACGACTTGCTGTTTATCTAATAATGTTTAACTATTTTTAAAGTTTTTTTCAGTTTTCGTTGGGCAGGCCTAGACTGGAACCTCTAATCGCCAATCTCGGCTCTCCACCTATTATTTATATACATAAACAGCATAGGCTAACACTATAGTATAAGCCTTTATTCACTTTGTTTGACCAGGGCTGGACCAGGGCATATCATCGAAAGATAAAAACTCTAACTAAGCTAAGTGTAATGAGAATCAGATTCAAAACCTGATGTGTATCTATGCTGTACCTGTTCTGTACAGTTCTGCACAGTAGAGAACTAGAGATACAGTGCAGTCTACCACAAATCCCTGATTTTGGGAAAGCCTATGCCACACACTGGGTATATCTAGCGTTTGGTATACCCTATGCCAAACGCTGGATACACTATCACACTATGCCAAATGCTGGATACTGGGCCCTTCTTGCCCCTATCAAATACTGATGATTTGAGTGAAGCTAAAAAATCAACCAATCAGAATTCAACTGTAGTGAGGTAGGTCAGGGTTAACTTGCCAACAGCTATCCGGCGTTTGGCATAGGGTGTCCAGGGTTAAGCATAGGCTATGCCAAACGCTGGGCATATCCAGCGTTTGGCATAGCTAGGCTATCCAAAAATCAGGGGTTTGTGGTTGACTGATACAGTATGCTTATGTAGGGTAGCCACTAAAAAAAAAATAATGAAACCTGAGCTTTTGAAGATCAGGAAGTGATTCTCCTATCTTTTAGCTTTGATTTGAGGCCAAAATCACCTCTCTATCTTGTCTCTAAGCATCTTAAATCTTCTTTAAAAAACAGTATTTTACATAAGGAAATGCCTATGTTCATCCATTGACTTAGGGTTTTGTCCATCTAGTGACCAGCTTGGAACTATGTGCTTCAATGAAATTCTATGAAACTGGGTGATTTTGAGCTGGTTTTGAGTGTATGGGGAGCCCCAACAAGTGAGTTATATGAGAAAATATGAATATGATCACCAAGGTTACAATCCAATAGACCTATTGCTGCTATAGGCTGCTGACTTTTCCTCCTTAGTATCAACAAATTTTTGTAGGCAAGTTCAGCTACTTTTTTTTACATCTAAAATTTAGATGTAAAAAAAAGTAAAATATTATTTCAATAAAATATTATTGTAAAATATTATTTCATAATATTCAGTGTAAATTTAGACTAAATTTAGACTAAATTTACACTGAATATTATGAAATAATATTAAATTAATAAATAGCTAGGACATCTTACTGTTAGCCTTATAAAGACAAAGTAGACAATTTTGTCCTGAATTAGGGTAGCCACAAAAACACCTAGTGGCAAAAATTGGCAATTTTGTTGTAATGAATGCATAAATTGCTGTGAATTTTCCTTATCAAATTTACCTATCTAAAACATCTCCAAAAAGTATTTTAAAAATACTATTGAATTCAGGACAAAATTGTCTATTTAATAAGGCTAACAGTAAGATGTCCTAGCTATTTAATATTATTTCTTAATGTCCAATGTAAATTTAGATGTAAAAAAAAGTAGCTGAACTTGCCTACAGAAATTTGTTGATACTAAGGAGGAAAAGTCAGCAGCCTATAGCAGCAATAGGTCTATTGGACTATAACCTTGATGATCATATTCATATTTTCTCATCTAACTCACTTGCTGGGGCTCCCCATGCACTCAAAACCAGCTCAAAATCACCCAGTTTCATAGAATTTCATTGAAGCACATAGTTCCAAGCTGGTCACTAGATGGACAAAACCCTAAAGTCAATGGATGAACATAGGCATTTCCTTATGTAAAATACTGTTTTCTAAAGAAGATTTAAGATGCCTAGAGACAAGATAGAGAGGTGATTTTGGCCTCAAATCAAAGCTAAAAGATAGGAAAATCACATTCTGATCTTCAAAAGCTCAGGTCTGATTATTTTTTTTTTAGTGGCTACCCTACCTGAATGCAATGGTATTTTTAAAATATTTTTTGGAGATGATTTAGATAGGTAAAACTGATAAGGAAAATTCACAGCAATTCATGCATTCATTACAAAAAAATCGCCAACTTTTGCCACTAGGTGTTTTTGTGGCTACCCTAGCTTATGGCCTTATGTTAGGGTAGCCACTAAAAAAACAAATAATCAAACCTGAGCTTTTGAAGATCAGAAAGTGATTCTCCTATTTTTTAGCTTTGATTCGAGGCCAAAATCACCTCTCTATCTTGTCTCTAAGCATCTTAAATCTTCTTTAGAAAACAGTATTATACATAAGAAAATGCCTATGTTCATCCATTGACTTTAAGTTTAGGGTTTTGTCCATCTAGTGACCAGCTTGAAACTATGTGCTTCAATGAAATTCTATGAAACTGGGTGATTTGAGCTGGTTTTGAGTGCATGGGGAGCCCCAGCAAGTGAGTTAGATGAGAAAATATGAATATGATCATCAAGGTTACAATCCAATAGACCTATTGCTGCTATAGGCTGCTGACTTTTCCTCCTTAGTATCAACAAATTTTTGTAGGCAAGTTCAGCTACTTTTTTTTACATCTAAATTTACATTGAATTTTAAGAAATAATATTAAATAGCTAGGACATCTTACTGTTAGCCTTATAAAATAGACAATTTTGTCCTGAATGCAATGGTATTTTTAAAATATTTTTTGGAGATGTTTTAGATAGGTAAAACTGATAAGGAAAATTCACAGCAATTCATGCATTCATTACAAAAAAATCGCCAACTTTTGCCACTAGGTGTTTTTGTGGCTACCCTACTTATGTGAATGTTTGTTGGTCTGAAACTGGAGTTCGGGCAGAGTTAGACCAGTGTCTAACCCTAACTTAGGGTTAGACACTGGTTAGACATAGCCTAGACTAGATTTCTCACTTTGTTTGGTTCTTCTTTTTCTCTGCACAGCCACAACAAAAAAAGGAGCAAAAATCCAACTACATGCAGCACATGAACGCAAAGCCAGAGAAAGTTTTCGAAGTCTTCAGGGGCACCTAAGAATGTGACAACCAGAGGGAAGTCAGGAAAACAAATCTTGTCTTCCTAACTTCCAGACCTTCCAGTCAAATAGTCTAATAGTCTTAAAAACAATAAAACAAATCACAAGCTTTGGCACGTGCGTCGTACAGGTTGTTTTGATAGCCAAACGCCATCTACAATACAATAATTATCACGAACAGATTAAACGAAGATTTCGGAAAATGCATAGATGTCGTCAGGTATCGGCTATGTTTCATTTTATTCTTTTAGTACATTTTCGTTCGATTTTTTTCCTGAAAACCTGTTGCAGTATGGACAGTTTTAAGTACGCCAAATATCGGTTCCGATAATCGAAATATCGAAATTGAAAGTATCGTGATTTCGATATTCCTCAGTATCGCCCAACACTACTAGCTGGTACCCGAAACTGGCACCTGTCCATTACGAACGGCAAAAACCTGGCAAAGATTCAGTCTCGGGAGCGATTTTCATAACCACTGTGCCAGTGGTGCCGAGTATTAGCTAAAACCCGTTGTGAATGGGCCTTAACCTTTACGGAAAGTGTGGACCTTAGTCAGGATCGATGAGTATGACATGACAATTTGAAAAGTTCCCTAGAACTCTTGCCTGGGGCCAAAAAGGATGGTTTTTGCTTGTCCTCAAGCCAGAGCCTACGGTGTGCGAAGTGAAGTGGAGTGCCGGATGACCCCGTCGGTGCCGGCGCCGACGGACACCATCGCAACCGGTTGCCACGTGTTAGAACATTAAAATCTCGATTAAAATTAGCATGTTTAGAAGCTGGAATCGCCTAATTTAGGGCCAGCACTGCTTGTTTCGGTCGGTTGGTGCTGAAAAATGGTGTACAGCAGGTGCCGGAGAGTAGGTAACCCCTCGGGTCTTTTCAGGCAAAATAGCACAGGCTCAAAAAGACGGAAGCGTGTTTCCACGACCATATTTTCATATATTTTCGACTTTTTGTGATCGAATGTCCGAGTATAAATAAGAATAAGCTACTTTATAAAGCCGACAGATATAAAACTGAGGATTCTTCTGGTAGAGAATGGTAAGTAATAAAAATAATAATTGTAGTGTAATCAGAACAAATAACGAGACAGAACTGATGTCTCCCTATCTCGGTCATACAAACATTCAGAGTCGAGTAAAATACGGCCGACTCCCGACGCAAATGAGCGGAGGATACTAGCTTCGCGCCACATCACGTTTCGTTACCTCTACAAATAGCTATATCGCCGTAAGTCGCTGAAGAGGAAATCAAGCAGTCAAAGCTGATTGGTTCTATGGACGCGCTCCAGAGCGGGTCAGCGCGCGGAGTATGCCTCCTGCTAGCCTCCCTCAACATTTCTTGTGCGAGAATCAACGGTGAAGACGGAAGAGGAGCAAACGGGTACCAACATCAGCTCAAAGCTAGAGTAAATACCTCCAGGTCCGCTCAATTTTGTCGGGTTTTGCATTATCGCTGCATGCGACTAAAGACATAAGTTCTAGCTGACTGTTTGTTCTTGGTACAATGCAAAAATATACCATTTGCCTCTACAGTGTACGTCAAAAACACTTGTAATCATATTTGTTTTCAGCGTGTCACTCAAAACTACTTCAGGTGGAGGGCGTTCCAAAAGTCCACCACTCTGTTTTGATCGTCTAGTCGTCTACCAATGTCTTTGGAACATCGCTCAGCTTGAAGTGTTGTCCGCGCAGACCGCTGAGAAGTGTATCAGCAGGCATGTTACCATAGTTACCTTTGCAAATTTCTCAACATTCAATTCTTTGAATTTGATTCGTTTTGATTGAAATTTGATTCGAGTCGTTGTTAGTGGAGTGTTGCTTGGAACACTCCACTATTCCGAGCGCTGTAGCAGCTTTCAGCTTTCGGTTTTCACCGTTTTTTTCGTGGAACTCATAACTCGTGAACCAGTGCAGGTATCAAGTTCAAACTTGGTACACCTGTGGGTATTGGGGTCTAGTTGTGCCTCTTGAGAGTCCCACGCCCCACATTCACCCGGTTCAGGGGCAAATGGGCTCACATTGCCGAGTGATTAATGTTCATAACTTGACCAGACCTGGACAAATGACGATGATATTCCTTGTAGATGTAGATCCTAAGCTGGGATTGCCCATAGGAGTAAAGTTCGTTACCCGTGACAGGAATCAACAGGTATCAAGTTGAAACTTGATAGGTTTGTGAGCATATGGGTTGACCCCCCCCCCCCGTTCATGGGCAAGTGGGCCCATGTTCAAAACTTGACCAGACCTGGACACAGGACGATGAAATTCCTTGTAGTTGTAGGTCCTAGGCTGGGAAATTACTTTTAAAGTTGCAGCTTTACGCCCAGGAGTAAAGTTCGTTACCCGTGACAGGAATCAACAGGTATCAAGTTGAAGCTTGATAGGTTTGTGAGCATATGGGTCTCTTTTTGCTTTTTGCGGGTCCCAAACTCCACCCCCACTTGGTTCATTGGCAATGGGGCCCAGATTGTCCATTTTTTAATCTTCTTAACTTGACAATTACTGGAGATAGGGCGATGAGATTCGTTTGTGCTTTTAAGTCTTAGGGTTGGGTGGAACTGAAGGTGGAGTTGAACCCGTTCATGGGCAAGCGGGCCCAATTTGCCCACGAGTTAAATTTTTTACCCCTGACTGGAATCAGACTCTAAGCTGGTATAGTCGACGATATTTAGGTCTAGATACACAATTTAAGGGGGGTTCCGACCACCCCCACCCCACCCTCCCGTTCATGGGTAACTGGGGTCAACTTTGACATGAGTTAAGTTCGTCTATGACTGGTCTCAAGCTCAACTCTTATACACTTGTGGATACATACGTATAGATGCGGATTTTGGTGTAACAGCAAAAAATAAGACCACGAGGCATACTTCACTTCAATCCATAAGGATGAGTTGGAAACTGGACGGGTTTGTCATATGATCGATGACACGCAGTTTTGAATGAGGTTGCGACGAAGGGGGTATTAGGCTGCTACGATTTTACTTTCACACTCCACGTCTGAGCGCTTGCGCACTTGTTGATAAGCAGAGCAGAACTTGTTGATAAACAAAGCAGAACGTGAAACTTTCTATGGCATCGATACGTTATCAAGAAAGGGTCTGACCGAAAAGTGACCGTACTTGTACGATCGGCCTCATGAGGGCTTTATACATATATAAACTGAAGCTCTATTTACTGAGACATGTCAACACTTCAATAACTTCCTTCCCGCCATCAGCTATGATCAAATACTAGATAAAAAGAACGAACGTTTTATTCCGAAGACGCTGCGGCGAAAATAGTAAAACATTCCATAAGTCGTTTACCAATTAAATCTTACCCGAAGTTGCACATATTGTCCAACGCAATTCAAACCCGACTGACTAACTGTCGATCCATTCATGATTGCCAAACGTCGTAAACGACCTTGTAAATCGATTAAAACAAAGAAAATAAATCAAAGACTACGTCGAAAGCGCCAGTCGCAGCAGAGGCGACATTTCTTGCTCCCTGGGACCTCGGTCGTAATCGTCGGTTTCAACGATGTTGGGCAAGCGCTCAGCTTCAGACTGAAAAATGGGAAGTAAATGTAGGCAGTGTATTTCCGCTCCCGAATTTCACTTCACGTCATCAAGCGACCAAGACATAATTCCCTTCTTATTCAGAACAGACGCTGCACATACAAAGGGCTAACACGAAAAGCTACAGCCTCGCTTGTAGGCTAAACAGGCCGAGTCATCAGTAACCGCAACACTGTCGGAAGTTTCATAACAGATAGCGCATAACACTTTCAAGAATAACACCTTTTCACTTAGAAATAAAGTGTTATGACTAATTAACACTATTTCGTGCCTAGATCTCCAACAACACCTTCAATTGGTAAAAATACTAACGGAAACGAAAGAAACATAACAGATAACACCCCAAAGTGTTATCTGTTGAAACCGGGCATCCTTCTGTTGTCGTTGTGTGACTTCTGACAGTGTAATATTTTTACCAATTGAAGGTCTTGTTGGAGATCTAGGCACGAAAAAGTGTAAACTTAATTGGTCACAACACTTTATTTCAAAGTGAAAATGTGTTATTCTTGAAAGTGTTATGCGCGATCTGTTATGAAACTTCTGACAGTGAAGTCATCATATTCATCACAGTCTTCCGCTGTGGCGGCATCTTCTGTCGGTCCACAGGTTACCAATGTGGTGGACTGTGGAATTATGCTGTTTACCTTCTGTGTTTCGTTTGTTTTTAGTGTTTTTTTTTGTATGGTCTTAAGACTGAATCAGAAGTTGATTGGTTGATAAAACAAGTCGTTCAGCTTTCGGCTGCAATCTGAATACCGTCGCGAGATGATCCACTTCGAGATGACTTTCACCAATCGTCGCGTCCTGTCAAAGCCTGGCGGGAAAGGTTAAAAATGTAACTGAATAATAACTGAGTGAACAAACAGCTTCCTACGCACTGTCCAGGGGCCTCAGTGCACGAAAAAGAAAAGGAAATATGAATATTCAACCTATTCTATAGGAATAATATTCAGAAATGACCAGTATGATTATTCAAAGGGTTAATACCAGTCAACCACACAATCACAATTTTGGAATACCCTGTGTCAAACGATGGGTATATCCAGCGTTTGACATGCCATGTGCCTAATAGCGGATCCCGTATGGTAGGTACCCTAACCCAATAAAATATTGATGATTTGAGTGAAGTTATGAAATTAACCACTAATTAATGTTTTTGCGGTGGAGTAGTCTTGGTTACAGTACCCACTGGCACCCAACATTCGGCATAGGGCTCCACAGTTAGGTACAGGGTATCCCAAAATCACGGATGTGTGTACTGACTGGCCGTTACTATTGCAGGAAAGCGGCCAACCTTGCCTTGATTTTTTTTTACCACCGTTACCATCCAAAATGCAGGTCTACACGAGGCTAAAAGGATAAATATTCCTTCAGCCCAAGCTGACTACGAATCATATTTGACACTGCAAAACGGATACGTCAGCTGAATTTTTATAAAATTCAGCTGACGTATTCGTTTTGCACTATCGAACAGGCTAAAAGTTTATTTATTTTGTTTTGTTTAGTGTTTTAATATGTAAATTTTACTTTATTATATTTTACCCCACTGTCACCAACAAGACCAAATGTTCCGATGGGATCCCAAAAATTTAATATCTGATCCAGGCAATTGGGTCTTGTCTTCGTCAGATCCAGTCTTCGCCAGGCTAATCATCTGAGAAAACCAAGTTCAGATATACCTCTATAAGCCATATCTATTTTGACGATACTGATCGAAACTTCCTGCTTTACTTCTGCCAAATTTCCGGTTTCGGCCGAATTCCGAGCGAACTACTTGTCCAGCCAAAAAAAGATAGTTCAGAAACGAACTCAGCGTATCTCTGTACAGGGGCGTCGCTATGGGGGGGTGTGGGAGGGTGGTACCACCCCCCCTCGAAGAAAGAAGAAAGCTAAAACGGGCGCTCGCAGAGCGCCCGACCAAAAACTTTGAGCTAGTCTGGAGCGCCCGACCAAAAACTTTGAGCTAGTCTGGGCGCTTGCAGAGCGCCCGACCATACATATTCAGCTGAACTGGGCGATGGCAGTGCACCCGGGAAAAGTTAGTAAGGATAGTTCAGGATTCCCAAGACTTTTCTAAACCGACACGATGTTTTATGTACCAACATCTCTCGATTCAACAAAATTCAGGCTGATTTTGCTTGTGGCGTATATTTTCAAGAATTTGTGAGTTTCATGCAAAGGTGCTTTGTGCTTTAACAGAAAATAACTTGGTGAAAAGAATTTTCCTCCAGTGCGTCACATAACAATAAATCGGCTCTGTGATTCAGCAATGAAGGAAGAATGACAGGCCTGATTATTACAACGCGTCATTATTTTGTTTTTTAACTGTAAACTGAGAATATGTTTGATTTAAGTTGTTTTTTCCTGGATGATCAGTACTTCTTTTTCGGAAAGGGTCAGAAAGGGTCACATTACCAACTTCCAACTAAATATGTCACTTTCTGGATTTGTCGTGAACAAAGACAGACGGGCAGATCCGTGCTAAATGGCTCTTACTTTCATTTGGGATTCGAAAAGACGTTCTAACCCTACCGGACTGCAAAAAAATTTGCCTGCGGCGCATTTTTTTTAGTCATCGCGTCAGCTCATTCGGGTTTGCTTGGAATTTCACGGCTTGGGCCATATTAAAAGCAAGATTTTGTTGGGGGGAAGTAGTGTTTAACCCGAAAAAAGTCATAGGTTACTTCAAAAATTTTGCCTGCGGCGCTCATTTTCATTCTGTCTAAGATGCATTCGTCATTCTGTCTAGTATTAGCGGCCTGTGGGTTGAGCTTTTACGAAAACGAATTCCTCTTATTACGAATGAGCCCAGTCGTTTATTTTGAGGTAGTCACCTTCCATGCCCAAGCCGTTCAAACCGTCCCCGAGCTCGGAAACACGACTAGGCAATTCAGTCTTCAACGCTTGCAGTATCACGAGTTTTATCAATAGGCTACATTAGCGACGAAAAGCTAAAACGGGCGGCAGGGCGCCGGCAGGCGCCCAGCCACCCCCCCTCGATTTTTGGCTAGCGACGCCACTGTCTCTGTATCCCTATAAGAAACATATAATCAACTTCAGATAAGACTTTAGCTTATAAAAAAAAAAATTCCGGACGAACTATGATGTCCGGGTAAAAAATTATTGTCATATACAGATTCAGCGTCTCTTATTACCCTTAAATCTGTCATCTAATCAACTTCAAATACAAATTTTACTTTGAACAAATTTTCGGTTTCGGTCGGATTCCGGGTGAACTACTTGTCCGGCGAGAAAATGGTTTTCACCATCGTTGTTCATCATGTCTTCTTACCCCTAAATCGAACATCTAATCAACTTCAAATAAAACTTTTGCTTTTTTAACAAATTTTCCGGTTTCGGCCGGATTCCGGGCTAACTACTTGTCCGGCGAGAAAATGGTTTTCACCATCGTGTTCAGCATGTCTTCTTACACCTAGATGGAACATCTAATCAACTTCAAATAAAACTTTTACTTGCAACAAATTTTCTGGTTTCGGCCGGATTCCGGGCGAACTACTTGTCCGGCGAGAAAATGGTTTTCACCATCGTGTTCAGCATGTCTCATTACCCCTAAATCGATCATCTAATCAACTTCAAATAAAACTTTTGCTTGCAACAAATTTTCCGGTTTTGGCCGGATTCCGGGCTAACTACTTGTCCGGCGACGGACGGACAGACAGACATTTTTTCGATGTCATAGGTATCCGTCACTAACGTTTTGGCATCCCAAAAAGCGGGTAATAAATAAATATAATAAAAAGCTTAACGCCAAATAGTAAGGAATAATAAAAACGGTTATGTGCTTCCGCAGCCAAACATGAAAGGCATTATGCAAAAATACGAGATTAACAAGTAGAAACATGCAACCAAATTACACGTTTCCCGGTGACTTGCTTTACTCATGGATTCTCTACTTACTTGGCGCCTTCTATTGCTGTGTATATACAAGGCGGACCTTGCCATTTCTCGAGCGGTCGCCAGCTGTCGGGTCATTCCCTCTTCAGAACTTGCTGAGCTCCTCAACTGCGCACTATTCCTGCAGAAGAAAAACGACAAGACATTATACAGTAAACTACCAGGGCAACAAGACGCACAGTGCGACAATTGGGCCATATATTTTACTTCCCTATACTTACACCAGAACTTGGCCACAGATTAAAAATTGGCACCAAAACTAACAATTCAAACGCTGACATCTCTAGCTGCCCCACAACCTTAGGCAAGACGAGCATACAGGCATCCCGACACATCACCCAACGAAGATCTGGTTACGACGAACGACTCCTAGTTTGAACGGTTGCCCTTCTTATGATTATTACAGAGACGAAAAACTGATTGATTGTATGTAAATATTATAGTGTGATATGTTGACGTAGAGGTCAGATTCGGCGAATGCGCTTTACCTTTTGCGAATAAAACTCGCATGAAATATCCCCCAAAAACAATCTGACTCGCATTAAAAGAGAGCAGCGATTTAAATCAAACTTGGAACGTAGAGAAAGCATATGCAAAGCATATGCCCAAAGATGACATATATTGGGGTCCGAACCGGATCCGACCACGGGGGGGGGGGGGGGGGGGTACCGGCATCCGAAAAATGCTCAGATTCGAGTGAAACTTGATAGGTGGTAAGAGAAGATACTTCAGATGATCCGCACCCCATTCGGCAGTGATAGGGGGAGCTGGAGTGAGGTACCGGAAATGGCACGTCTAGAGATCAAACGACTGAAAAACTTGGAAGTTAGAACAGTCATGGCCCCAGAAGATCCCAGAAATGCTCGGACTTGAGTGAAATTAACATACCCTATTAATAGGTCCGAACCGTATTTTTAGATGACGGGTGTATTTTGTGACGTTCTCATCTACTTTCTTGTACCGCCTACCAGAGGCGTTACTAGCCAAAATGTTTGGGGGGGGGGGGACAAGGTATTTACCGACTGGCTGGACATTTTTACCGACTATTTTTGCGGATAAAAACGAGTGTTACTGAGAAAAAACGACTGTGTTGACGAAAAATCGGCTGATTTTAAGAAAAAACGACTACTTTTAAGAAAAAATCGACTATTTTTACGAAAAACCGACTGTTTTTGATTGTTTTTAAGAAAAAACGACTATTTCCAAGAAAAAAATCAACTGTTTTTTACTAAAAATCGCGGCGCTTCGCGCTGACTCGGTTATTTTTTACCGACTGGCCGACAAAATTGGGGGGGGGGGCGTCCCCCCCCCCCAGTAGTGACGGCTCTGCCGCCTACTCGTAACAAGTGCCATATGAGCTCGTAGCTCTTGTTATACTTACCGATGGATACTGTTTGGGTCCACATCCATTCTGGATATGTCATGTTGGCTAGGGTGTTCACTGGGCTCTACAAAACCGGGTCTGTAGGTGACTCGCCCCATGTTAAAGCCAGGAGGTTGCATAAAGGACTGATAGCCACTTGCCGGATACATACTGTGAAGCTCCGAAGTTAAGAAACTTCTCCCCCACGTCGGTTGCTGAAAAGGATGACACAGTAAAGTAGAGATATGTTTAATCATCCTTTAACTTCGGACTGTGTGATATCTGTACGATAACAGAATCCAAAGTTATGGCAGGATCCCAAACGAGAGCACTTACTAGACTTCTTGATCCAGACAATAGGTCCTAGCAGATTTCTGGTCTCCCCCGGATCCCATAGAAAGTTTATTTTTTCTCTTACCCTTTCAACCAAACCTATTAAACCAGAGTTATTAGGTAACCTCATCTGTCTTAATCCTGCAGCCAATCCAGCCAAGTTAACGGACGTGTCGAAAACTCATGACATATTCCCATTCAGCAGTTCTTTAAGTCTACTTATTTTAAAATTTCCAAAGGATTCAGTGAAAAAGATATCAGTGTCGTGGATGCTTTGACGCATATCGATCAAAGAATAACTGTTGTGTCGTAACAAATCTCTTGTCTTAGCTTGATCTTTCACGAGTTTAGCAACATAAACGATTTCTCGGCGTTTAGCCCGTGTGTTGATACCTATTTGTCTCGGAAGAGAATACTCCAGAACAAGTGGAAGACGTTAGTAAACAGGAAAAGAAAGGAGACCAAAACCACGGTAAGAAAACCAGAAAAAAAACCGTCAATACATATTCTCTGGTGCATTGGTAGGACAACAACCGCACTAAAGATTTTTCCAGTGATCATTACTTGGTCTAACTCCAACGCTTCAATTCGCCAGTTGGCGAGGATCCCCTTTAATAAGATCCAATCACAGACGATCCCCTCTAGTAAAAGTCAAGACTCACCGTTCCTCCTATCACCGAGCGCAGGAATTCTTCCGACTGGGCCATCAACACAGGGTCGTTAGCCTGGATTTGACGATTCAAGTTTTCTAGGAACTCTTGAGATGCATTAGGCGGCTTCCATTCGGGATTAGTTAGAGCAAAGTGAACCAGTGATAATTCTGTCTTTCCTCCTTCAGCCTGTAACATAAAAGTTTGCTGAAACCATGCGAGGTTCCACTGCCACCTTCCTTTCCTCACTGTTCACCGTTCTAAACAGAGCAAAATAACACTAGGGAGTATCCCCAAGACGTATGCTTTCTATGCATCGAAAAGGGGACTTCCTCGTAGTACTGCGCTTGGGACATTTAGAGCGAGACAAACCTGTGGACTTAGTATAGCTTACACGCGGTCTACACATATCGAGGGAACAGGAGGTTGTATCGTTTTTTTGTTCTGTTTAGAATATGGAGTTATCGGCGCCAGAGCTGGTGCAAGACCGATTGAGAATCATTGGAGACATTCTCTACGGTAGTAGTGCTGGCGTCACTGCTATCTGAGTGTCAGTCACTTTTTCCAAGTCTTGGTGCTACTCCGCAGTGTTCTTTTGCTCTGGTTCTAGATAGCCTGATAATAAAGTCATGCATGATATATTTATGTAAAGCTCAAACATGTAAGGAGAACGCGAGCAAATAGTAGCGAGGAAAAAAGCAAGTAGCGCCGTATATACGAGAGAATCGGAATACGAAACACTGACGGAAACCACGACCGCGAAAGCCACTGACCACAAGATGACAAAACCTTAAACTATAATGATCTAGTGAATTTTCACATCCTAGATGCGAACGAAAATGAACTTTCCAGTGACTGATAGCAGGTAGGTGAGCCGGGCTTCTGTTGCGTACACAGCTACGATGGTCTGTGGTAAACCATTTACGTAGCTAACCCAAAGAAAACTCGGGGACTAATGAAAAGATAAAAATAAATGAAAGGTGAATACAAACTAAAGAGATCCCTAATAGAACGTCAACCTGGCTAAACGTATCTGACGGCACGACCGAACATTTTGGCGGTAGAAACACGAATCAGAAACTAGGACAAGGGCAAAAGTGTGTGATTTAAGTATTATGTGTAAAGGTAAGATCAATAATGAGGGTATAGGGCGACATCCCTGGGTGCTACGCTTAATATTTTTTTGTTTTGTTTAAACTTAGCGATTGTGGGAGATCGGTGTGGACCTGGAGGTGAACTTTGCGGAAGGAGCGGTAAGTACAAATAAAACAAATTCTTCAACTGTTCTTTCTTTATTTTTATTTTAATAGTGATGAGACTGGTTTATTTGTTGATTTTGTTTGTTCGTTTATTTGTAGGGGTCAAAACCTATTTTGTTCATTTATTTCGAATTTAATAAAACTGAACTGAACTGACACTTATAAGGCTGGTTGGAATCCGATCGATCCAGGTGGAGAGGTTTTGGCCCAGAGTTTTACGAGGTCGTTCGTTGCATCGATGTTTCTTGGGAAAAACTCATACTTTTCTTTAAAAAATCATCAGGCCCCGAGAGGAAATAGTGAAATCCTTCACAGCGAGTTCTGAAATCATCCACGTGATTGTAAAGCAGGCGTACTAACAGTCAGGCTTACCGGAACATGACCATTCTTCGGCTTCTCAGCAAAAAGGTCTTCTCCCTTCTCTCCATGGAAACTCCGACACTTAGGGTCGCCGTGTCGAGCGACATCTAGTTGCGCGAAGGAGCAGACATCCCCCACGCCGATAACGTCCACTGTGTGATTGCGGAGGAAATCGACAATTTTCAGCGAGAACTTCGGCAGGTGATAGAGCAGAACCAATGGCGTTACGATTGGAGACAGGAGCTCTTCCACCAAGAAAACCTAGATCCAGAAAAATGGATATAATAAATAATTAAATAATGGATATATTATTCATTTCCATAAAAGCTCAACAGAATATGGCTAGCAGAGGATCGTCATGAGGTAACACATGTCGAAGCAATGACGTTCAATGTATACATATGTGATAATAATGAGTAGGCGCAAGAAGATAGACATTTCAGTCCGAAATCAATGGTAAGCATGTGTCTACGGCATGGACAAATAAAAGCGAGGCAAAGAAGTGGAAGTATAGTGGGTCAATTCAAGTTCATTACTCATTTAGAGACAATGAGACTACAAATTTAGAATATTCTAACTAGAGTTATACTAGTAACAAGTCAGAAACTTTGACGAACATTAGGCTGAACAAGATCGAAATTTTTAAAAATTCTTTCCAGGCTAAAATTTGCTCACTTCCTAATCTCGATCAGTTAATCCAGAGCTCGAACCACAACTTACTCCCAAAAGACGTTGAAGCCTCTTTGTGCACACTTACGGCATAAAACCAGATTGGGTGGCTAGTTCGGGTTGCGCAAAAAGCTACAGCGAGTTCTGCTTAAAAAAAAGCTTGCTTTCTTCTTTTAATGTTTCACTCGATGTTACGTGGGGATGACCATCAACAAAGTACATTCCACGCTATTTGTCTCCACTGATATAATTTAAAGTTTAACCGAAAAGGGCTAGGATAGGACAATCTAGTTACCCATCACTTATTCACTTAAATCGGCTTGAAGACCCGCTGAAACTGAGTCACTTCGTTGTTCCGCTATTCACCAATAATCGATTTTCAAATAGTGGAATTTCCGTGTGATTTGTGGTGCATCTATGCGCTTGTATTTTTGTTGCATGCCTTACCCTCCTGGGACCCTACGTCCACCCCCGTGGACATTTTATATATGAATTTTTTAAGCAGTATTGTAGCTGCGCTGCGTCGAAACTAACGCCACCATTCGATTCCGCTTGACTGGAATGCCATCTGTGATTTTTTTCAAGAGTCTGTGATACACCAGTGCTGAGAAATAGAGAACCAAAAATAGCCAAAAATCAGAGGCAGAGCAGAAAGCAAAGTGGGGAAGTTAAAAAATTATGTAAAAAATAGAAAACAAGGAGGTAAAATAATGGAAAAATTCAGGACAAGAAAGAAGGTTCTGTTAAATATATTGGCTTAAGAAACAAATTGACAATTGCCTTACAACCTCTTCTGTGCCTTTTATAACATTCGTGTCCACCCGGATGGACAACCGGTCCCAACCAAGTAAAAACTGGGTAGGCTTCAGCCACTGGAAATTTGGTAGACAAAAACGTTGTGCTTCCCAGCTCGTCTGGGTAGATGCTAGGCTTGTAGATTTATTCAAGGGCACACGACTCACAGTACCGAGGTAAGAGCACATGGATTTGGCGCTGGAAGTATACTTCGTCTCACTGAGACGCTGTTTCCAGGGTCAAATATTTACTTCGATACCTTTTTCACGTCGATCAACTTTCTTGGTTTTCTGATTGGAAAAAAGCTGGACGACTGTGGAACGACTTGAAGAATCCGATTGGAATGAGAACTACCCCCCCCCCTAAAGCAGATAACGCTTCTGTACTAAATATTAGAGAGGATCAGAAAATCGCAGTCACATAGTGGTACGAGACTGAACCTGTACTGCTAGCGTCCGACTGTAAATGGGTAAGACAAAAAAAAAAACCAAAGACGCTGGGATGAGAACCAGCAGACTTTATCGAAACTAAGGGCCCAAGAAGTGTAGCCGGAAACAATTGCTTCATGGTGGGGTCAGGGTGGGGTTGGCATGAGTGACAGAATGGCCTCGTATGACAAATTTACAACCAGATCCCAGAAATTGGCGGTAGCCTTCATTTGGCAAACAGCTTCATCGATTCTGCCGTTTCCAGTGGTATCCTTGAACTGCGTATGCCTGCCCAACAAGTTTACAGAGGTGATGAAGCAACTGGCTAAATACCCAGAGTCCTGCGAAGCGACTCAGGCTGGAAAAAGGCTAGCAGGAGGATCTCAATGGCAAGACGAAAAGCGAGCAGGAGTATCTCCCCTAACCGAAGAGGTTTCGAGGTCCACTCCCTGCGTCCGCTTGAACAGGCATTCACATGCCTGAGTACGAGAATTTGAAAGATGAAGCCAACTGTCGACATTCGGGCTGGGGGGAGGGGGGGAGTAATCAAACGCAAAGTTTTTTTAGGCCGTTTAGGAGACAGAAAGTGTTTCAGGTCGTTTCATTCATGAGCTTGAACCTCTTTTCATCGTTTTGCACTGAATTGACAAATTTGAAATAAATGTTCTTTGCTGAAAGCATTGTTACTTTTTCAAGGATTGGGACCGAATGTCCTCCCCAGTGGACATTCAATAGGGGGGAGGGGGTAGAAGGGGGATTTTTTTGGAGGCTAGTTTCGAAATCTACGCATTTTTCTGATCAAAATTGGAAGTTTCCATGCGTATGTGTCAGCTGGTTTAGACTCGGGTCTCAGGAGGTTACGAGAAAGATTTATCATTTTTTTTTGTTCAGGCACTAAGCAGTCTTCACTAATCTCACCACTGCCCACTGAAAAGCCGCATCTATGTTGGGATTAAAATTTCCCACGTCATAGTAGAATTTACGCTGTGGGGACGGACGGAGATATTCTTAACCTCATAACTAGAGCAGATAGTGGAAAATAAAAAAAATCCCTTAGCAGGATCCAAATAATTCAGTGTATCCAATTAAATGACACATAAATAAGTTGGCTTTTCAGTTAAACTTTAAGAAAACTTTACTACGATACAGGAGGAGTATCCAACCTCGAATTTTTACAACCTCGAACTTGCCAAAGCTTAAGAGAAAAAATCAATGCAGTACTAACAAGGTCGTCAAGAAAGACACCCTGAATCATCCTAAATAACCTAGGGTAAATTTAGGACTGTACTGAAGTTTGCTTGTAGTATTTTCAGGCCAAGTTCGAGGTTACGAAAAGTCGAGGTTGGGTACCCCTCCTGTATTCTTTCAAGTACAAACAATACTGTTCCGGCCTTCATTCTGTGCCGTCAGAAAACTGACACATCTCTCCTTTTCCTTCCCTTAACCTGGCTATCTTCCTATTTCTAATATAATAATTATTATTTTTAAACCTAGTCACGGTGCCCCTAAGAGAAGTGGGACAAGGGGATAAGACAAGATAAGATAAGATTTTAATTACACTAAGAGCCAAAGGCCATGTCAAATACATAAAAAAAATTAAAAAAAATACCTTCTATATATAAGCATCTATCCCTATGGGCTAGGGCTATCCTGGGGAACGTCCCCAACTGTTTATTATTTATAAAACAAATATTCCCCGTGATCCTGCATATCCATTCTTCATCCACCCCTCTTTCATTTACTCCTCCAAAAACTTGTACCTGAATCTCGTGACGCATCATAACAAGACCTCGCTATCAAGTTGTGTCACTCCCAAAGCAGTGGGGTTTAGGGAGACGGGAACGAAACTTGTAAGTTCTTACCAATTTAAGCTGGAACAGCTGGGAAAATCCGGCGCGAACTTTGGACATGTGCGCTTCATGGATCCATGCGACAGGAAGGTAATGAACATGGGCCAACACTGCTGAAAGAAGGTCATCATGGAAGAATACTACGTTCTCATCGGGTATAAAGGAGCTGGAATAAAATAAAAATAAAGTCGTTGTTGCGAAGATAACCAACTATTGATTGCTGTTTTTGTTTTGTGCATTTGTTCATACAAATCCGACTTTCTGGCAGATCGACGTTGGGCACGACCCTTCAGCACAATGCCCTAGGGTGAGTAGCACATTGCCAAATTATAGTATCATATTACACTGTCAGGCTCTGGCAGGAAATAATTACCTCCAGTGCCTATCACACTCACCCTCCCTCGAGAAAATAAAGGTACAGCAAACACAATAGTTGCGTTTTTGCCGATACCATGGTATCTGATACCACGGTCTAAAGTTGTTTTTGCAGTTATCGTGGTATCTGAAAAACCGATCTCACTTTCATAAATTTTTGTCAGATTGTTGGGAAAGAAGTTTGGTGACTGGATAGCAGTTTTTCTTTTGGGATGACTCCGAAAAGCGCAATTTCGACACTTGTCGTTTTTGCAGAGCCACCGTATATTTATTTTATTTAACGTTTTGACATCCCAGGCTATTTTAACGAATATTGGGAAAAATAAAATGATTCTGATTCTGATATCAGATACCACGGTAACTGCAAAAACGACTAATTGCAGATCCAGTTACCGTGGTAACAGATGCCATGGTATCTTCAAAAACGCAACTAATGTCTCAAAACTTCACAGTCGAGAAACTATCACAATAAAGACAAGATCACCTCCGAGTTTTCTTCACCGTTCACTTTACAAGGAATCGGATCAACGGAAAGGCTAGAAGCCACAGAAGGGTTATAAGGGAATGAGAGCGGGGTGTGTTTTTCTCAGCTGTTCTGCAGTGTAGCTTGTAAATTGGTTCTCTAATGAAGGGGTGTCTCTCCGCTTCCACAGAATGAGGGAGTCAATGACACGATTACCCAACGTGTATAGTCAAGGTTAGGAAGTACAGGACGCGCACGGGGAGCCTATATAAAGTAGCGACGCGCTTTCAACACAGCAATAGAGGATGCTAACATTTCTCGAGAATTGATATTTTAATACTTTTCTGTCCTGACCAACATTCATAATTTCCATAAAACTGTTATACTATTAGTTGCGTTTTTGCAGATATCATAGTATCTGATACCACGGTCTAAAGTCGTTTTGCAGTTACCGCGGTATCTGACCAGTAACCGTGGTAATTGATGGTATAGTATCTGAAAAAGTCATCTTACTTTCATCATCCCCAACAACAGAGCCTAGGATTTTGTCAAATTGGTTGGAAAAAAGTTTGGCACTTAGTGATGTGACTGGATATCACTTTTTCTTTTGGGATGACTTCAAAAAGCGCAATTTCGACAATTGTCGTTATTGCAAAGGAACCGTAGTATCAGGTAACACGGTAACCGCAAAAACGGCTAATTGCAGATCCAGTTACAGTGGTAACAGATACCATGGTATCTACAAAACTCAATTATTGCCTACACTATCGGAAGCGCGTCAGGGGTTCACAGAAGGATGCGAAATTTCAACGGACAACAGTTCGGATTCTATCTGATATTGTCAGAGAAAACGTGTGACATGATGAGCTTCTGAGTGTTACGGTTCCCCAAGACATAAAACTAAACATGTTTTCCTATGTTTCTTTTAACACAAAAATTACACTTGTAAGGTCATAATGGAGATATCCTGTAACACTCTTGAAGATAACCACGGTGCTGAAATTGCGCATCCCTGTATTAAATGTTATAAACTTCTGACAGTAAATCATAAACTGCGCCTAACCTGCATACTGCGATTCCAGCACCAAGAGCAGAGATGAGGGTTATCAAGTGCTCAACGGTGATTACATCTTCGTCCCAAACAGTCAGACATACAAGAACGAAGAGGATGGATCCGCAAATGAACTGGATATGCCTGAAACATAAAGAAGAGGTAACCAAATCCTACCGAATTAACAGAGAGCGATAAACGAGGAAGAAACTTGTTCGAACTGAAATGCTTATTCTAGCGTGATGATGGAAAGTGACGACCCTTTTCAGCTGAAGTAGGAGGAGGGTTTTCGAGCTAGAAACCGAAGTCTGAGTAGCTTTCAGCTGGTTTACGGGCTGCCACGGAGCCAAAAAGAGGAACAACAAACGAGAAATATAAACACCCATTATTTTCCAAACGCAGAATTCTAATACAAACTATATCCATAGCTTGAAGCAGAAACTGATTTATTTCTAGAACCTTAATTTCCCGTTAGTTTTCGCGGTTGGTGAAAAAGGAAAGCGATTCGAATTACGTAAAGATGGACCGTTTTACCGTGACACGAAATCCCAACCTTAGGAAGTTCATAAACCTCCATCCGTGCCAGGCTTTAGTTCTACGCTGGAACACGGGAACATATTCTACGCTGGAACACGGGAACATATCTCCTCACATAAAGAAAGCTTTGTCGAGTCAAAATTAACACATTCAATAGGCAAATGTGAGCTTCTTGCTATCCGTTCCTTGGAGAAACGGAGACTGAACCTATGCCTCGAGATCGGTAAAAAGCTTATTTCGCACCCCATCTACAATGAGTTTCTTCCTCCCCCCCCCCATACAATAATGTAAGGGAAAAGCAAGAACGTGCAGTCTCTACGAAGGTCCCAATATTCCAACCAATAGCGGCCAAACAAAATATCAAAATAGTTTTATACCAAAGGTTGTTGAAATTTTCAATAGCCTTTGACCATTTGTCCGTATTTTTAAATGTTCTAGTTATATTGATCGCATGACAATCCTCACCAATTTTGGTTTTGTTACCGTGAAAGTGTGAGTGAATAAATTACTATTCTATTCTATTCTATAAGACCAATGTAATCCCCCGAATGGTAATTTCGATTATAATAATAAACTAAAGTATAGCATAGTAATAAACTAAGCTGCCTAGGCGAGAGCGAAATTATCACGACTTACAAAAAGTACGGCGACCCTGCAGTGCAAAGACACGAAATAATTTTACCTAGCTAGTATTGCCATTAATGGTGAGCTGAAAGAACTCATATATCTGGAACCAGTCGAATAGGCGCGTGAGAGACGAGCATCCACGTCATGATCGAGCTCGTTAAAATGCCTCAGGTAGTATCGGCCATAGAGGGACCACTTCCGCACACCCAATAAAGATGGGTTCCGTTTGAGCTCCTGGAAAATAAAGCAGAATAGAATTCTCCTAATAACGTCCCACCCCACAGCACGAAGCCTGTTACGAGTCCGGGACTGTGAGTCATACCGCGAACTTGCAAAGAAACAGGAATATACCCCCAGTCCAGTTTCGGTATTGTAGATTGCACTTGGTGTTGTTACATGCAAGATAAATTCTCGAAAAACCGATTCATGGAAGCACAAGTGTAATCCTCAACGTCGAAACTGAGCACTACCTAGGGGTTTCGGGTAGATAATTGTTTATTTGAAAGTGTTTCAAATGACATTCCATTTTGCACTCACAACGATGAATCTCGACCAAAACTGTAAAGAAAAACAGACACCAAAAGTCATGAGTTGTGACGCAGGTACGCATACCGTGTCAAATGCTTCCATTTTTCGGACGGACGTATTCTGAACATACTGGAAGGCAAACTGTATCAAAGACTGATGGAGAAGAATCGATAATGCCCCTAACGGGAATTCCTTTTTAAGCGGAGATGGAGCCAACCTTTACAGATCCGCCAAGCACGATAACCGTACTTTGCCTACCTCTAGATCCAAGAGGCGACGACGTCCAACAGAGACCGACCCTAGCCTGGTAAACTCCTGTAAAAGTGCAAAGTTCTGGTTTTCCGTGTGGAAAGAGTGTGACCGGCCGCGATCGGGCGTCGTTAACTCGCTGCGAGTGTATACAAAGCGAAAGTTCGATAAAGCTCTCAGGGATCACCAGTGTAAAGTCAAGGCGGGATTTACCGAGCGAATAATGAATAATCCATCTTCAATATGGAAGTTACGTGAAAAAGAACCAAAAGTATGCTACAAAGAAAAAATTGACTCTAAAGTATGGCAAACTTATTTTACTAATGAATTTTCAGCACCCGACGTTACGTTGTCTTCACCATTTGCGGTCGAGTTGGATAATATTCTCGTAGATCCTCCCCCGTCAAATTTTGTTGTGTCGCGGGATGTAGTCATTGATTGTATTTTAAAATTAAGTAAGAAACGATCTAGTGGTTCAGATGGTATTTCTGCTATCCATCTTAGTTACGGAACTTTACTACTGTTCGATTACCTTACTCTTCTGTATCAAATGATTTTTTGCACAGGTATTGTCCCAGATTCATTTTGTGTCGGTATGATCACACCCGTGCTAAAGAAGGGCAAACCTGAGAATTCTTGCTCGTCTTATCGCCCCATTACGGTTTCATCAACGTTTTGTAAGATTTTTGAGCGTCTTGTATCTGCCAGTATTCGCAAGTTTTGTTGGATGCCTGAATTCCAGTTTGGATTCAGGAAGAGTTTAGGTTGCTTGCACGCCCTGCTCGTGCTTTCTGAAGTGCTCATTGATGCTAGTAATTCGGGGGAAACTCTAGTTCTTGGTTTCCATGACGTAAGCCGGGCCTTCGATTCGTCTATTCATCCACAAGTGATTCTGGAAGCGTACAGACGAGGTGTGCCACTGGATATTGTGAAGGTTTTGTATTATATGTACCGTCGGCTTAAGGCTTGTATCAAGGTCCCAAATGATCCTCATAAGACGGTTGAAGTTCCCGTTGAGAAAGGTGTCCGCCAAGGATCAGTTATTTCCCCTGACCTCTTCAACAATAGTGTACTAGAAGCACAGTCTAAAATTCGTACTTCGTGTATTTTGAAAGGGTTGGACTTGTCCTTGCTAACGTATGCAGATGATCTACTTAACCTGTGCAGACTCGTCCCTACACTTATTGAAAATTATGAGATCCTCGAAAAGGAGTACAAAAAAGTTGGTTTAACGTTTAACCCCTCGAAATCAAATATTTTGTTCTTTAACGATCGTTTATCTATTAGCCAACCTGTTAAACTGGGGAGCACCGTTCTTGAACCGTCTGATCAGGTCATTTACCTTGGTGTCCCAATCGGGAGGAGTCTCCGCGAAACCCGTTGTTTGCTTATTGAGTATTTGGGGAAAAAACTCCGAACGGCGTACGCATCCATAGTGGCAAATAAGCGTCGATTCTGTCGGAAATATCTTGCTATTTTGTACAATACTGTAGCCCTTCCTCATGTCCTCTACCTCACCCCCTTCTGGAAAATTTTTACGCGTTTTGAAATCAAACACATCCGTTCACTATTCTTTCGTTACCTTAAATTTTTGCTAAAATTGCCACTATGGACGCGGAACACCTATTTAATCAACAGATTTAAAGTCAATGAACCTGTTACCGCGGTAGAAGATCTCCGTGCTCGAATTATTCGCTCTTGCAACCACCCCTGGATCACCCGTCTGTGCGGCCAGGAATGATCGAGTATGATTAGTTACCATCCTTTAAGTGTTATTGTTATTGTTCATGTACTTTGTGTTCTTGTTTTTCCCTTTTTCAGTTTCTTTTATTATACTCCACTAGTCCTCATTGTAGTGCAGTGGGTCAATAAAATTCATTCATTCATTCATTCATTCAGACTAGCCGTACCTCTGCTCACTTCGGGCATTTTTTTAGATCCAACATGTGGAAAGTCAACAAATCTCCTTGGCTACGAGTATCATCAATTCTTGGTAATTCAAAAGAACTAACCTCTGCATAGCGGAAAACAGAATGCAAAAGCTGCCAGATGACAATCAAGGGGGCCATGACCAAATTCAGGAATCCGACTGTTCGCATACGTTTAGTTAACTTGTCTGCAAGCTCTTGCCTTTTTGAGGGCCTTTTGTATTCTTCCCTCAAATGCCAACTGCTGTCGAAGGGCGCACCAACTCCCCCTATTCAGAGAAAAATAAATAAGGTTACAGTGAACCACCAGAAATAAAAAACCTAAAGGAAATCATCTTCTTGTCTCCATTTCATTCAAATAGACATGCGATTAGACAATTCAAGAGCTCATTTAGCCCCACAGATATACTTCTGTAGTCTTACGTCCGTGGGAAGTCTACACACTTTCTAGCCACTAAGGCTGAGCACACGTATGGCACCAGATCCTGTAGCTGTAGGTAGGCCCTGTTTTTACTGACTTCGCGGTAAGTCCTAAGACAAGCACGAGTATAAGAGAAGAGGTATCTTTTTTCTTACTATAACCAAGGGCCCACAATAACTTGCAAATAACTTAGTTATTCGCAACGCCTTTCTACTATATATATATCCTTTAACAGAACTGTACTGCGATTTCGGACTTCTCTCCCAATACTTTGGTCCGTGTCGTCAACGCCCTATGCGCCACTAGTGGCTCTGGGGAACTAAGGTCTGAGATCTAAGGTTTGTCCAATACATGGTAGGTGTTTTTTTTTGTTTTTTTTTAATACCGAAATAATTATACGAGTACCAAACGTGCCAGTAGCCTTAACTAAATGACGTTTTCTTTATCCACTGAAACTAAGGCTCGAAGGGCATATTATTTGTTCACTAGGACAAATACATGATTCAAGTTAATTTTGTTTTCTTCTTGTACTAAATAAATGTTCTACCTGTCCAAAAATAAAGTGCGCAAAACACCATCAAATTTCATTCTTCGCTGCGCGACATCTGGTGAAAAAAAAGGAAAAAACTTAGAAGTGTTAGAAGGTTGCCGGGAAACTATGCCCCTATGGTAAATAAATATTTGACAACAGTCGGCTTGGTGGTCGGGAAATCGCGTTTGTCCGAACTTTCACGTATTTGGGTTATACCCTCCGGGATGACTGTTGGGACGACGATCATGTTACCGCGCTTATCTCCCCGCACTATCGGCGGTTATGCTTGTCCTTTCCGCATAGCCCTATCCTAATCCCTCCACTCAAAGCGTGTCACAAGATTACTAGTACCAACCCCTCCCATAGTTGCCGATCCACTCCAGACTTGAAAAAGAACACCTAGGACATGTGCTCTTGCTAACAGTAAAGTTTCATCTAGATCTCACCACTCGTTCGAGAGTTCAAGCCACAAGATTCCGAATTCCTCTCCCTCCACTCCACCCTCGATGGTCGGATCTGGGAAGTTACCACCTTTCAATGCCCCACCGCCACCTTGGCGCACCCCATACAGTCAAACTCCCCTCAGTTCAACTGCTTTCCCACCGCTTACTTCTGTGTATCCTCCAACACCAGTTGTTCAGAAACACCACGGGTATCTGAGCAAAAATCGGCTCGAGACGTATGTTTGATTATTAGCGCAGTGCAGTCTTTCATCTTAGTGTTTTTTATGTTATGTAAATTTTATTTGGTTTTGATGACGTCGGATAGAAATAATTCTAGTCCCACTCCTGAAGATGCAGTGAATTCAGAGGATAAAGGTAAGATGGAACGAGGTTTGGGTTTTTGCTCCCCCATAGTTACCCCTTCTTACCCCGTTGTATTCCCCCCAAACAGTGTTGCTTCCGTTCCTCCGGATGGTGAGCTTGTGCTACAGATTGAAAACCCTTCCGAACGCACTGCACCACCCATGCACGTGCATACCACTACTAACAGAAATAACCCTAGTCTAAAATCGCCCACACCACCCATGCACGTGACTACCACTACTAACACAACTAACCCTAGTCTAAAATCGAGGGTAGCACCACACAGCACAACTACCGTAAAGAAATGCGTTACGAAAGATTTTACAAACGAGCGTTATAATTTTCCAGGTTTTCTCCTTGCAAACGCAGAAAGTCTGAACTTCGAGAAGCTGAAAGAACTTCAATGCCTAGCAGCTACTTCCAACACAGGGGTAATAGCGATTACAGAAGTCCACGCTCAGAATCCCGATCTGCTAAAAATGAACAGTTTCCAAGAGTTCATCAAGCTGCGACCTGCTGATCACCCTTTGGGAAAAAAGGGAGGCGGTCTCCTCATCCTTGCAAGAGAAATCCTTTCTCCCAGGCTTATTCCAGTTCCCAGTCTTAATGATGCTGACGAGATAATGTGGATCTCAGTTAAACCTAAAAACCTCCCGAGGCCTTTTTCCAATTTAGTGGTTTGTTCTTTTTATTATTCCCCCGGACAAAATGCCCTTTCACGCCGTGATTTTTTAGAGAAACTTCAAATCAGCGCAGATTTTGTCACAACGAAATATCCTAACGCGGGAATCGTCATGTTTGGCGATGCCAACGAACTACGCCTGAATCACCTCTGCAACGAGCTCAAACTTAAACAAATCGTAAATTTCCCTACAACAAAAGGAGGATCATCACTGGATGTTATTTGCACGAACTTAAAACTTTTCTACAAAGCTCCCTCACCTTTACCACCCCTTGGAGGGAGTTACCACTTCATGCTCCAACTGGAACCCCTTGATAACTACAAGACGAAGTACTCGGTAAGCGAAGTTACCTACCGGCCTATTACAGATTCTGGCCTGGAAAAGTTCGGCACTTGGATTTCGCAGGAATCCTGGAAGGACGTCACCTCTTGTGACGAAAGCGATGTCGATGGGAAGGTAAATGCATTCCAACAAATTTTACTGTCAAACTATCACACTTGCTTCCCGGAAAAAAAGAAGAAAATTTGCTCATCCGACAAGCCTTTTATGAACGAAAGGATAAAAGATCTTGACAGAAACTGAAACATTTCAGGGAAGGGAGAAAAGACCAGGCAAATACGTTAAGAAAGCTGATAAAGAAAGAAATCCGAAGAGCAGCGGCCCTTTACTACAGAGAAAAAGTTCGTGGACTGGTCAACTCAAAGCCTAAGCAATGGTACACTAAGGTGAAACAACTTTGTGGAAAGACTGTCAAGAGTCTGGATTTTCACCTAGATGAGCCACCACTCAAGACAGCCAATGACTTGAACCGTCACTTAGCTTCTATTGTTCAGACTATTCCTCCTCTACCCAGTGATTTTCCCATTCCCATTCCCGACAAAGAAGATTTTCCCACCATTTCCCCTTCAGATGTATTTGAGAAGATCCGTAAACTAAAAAAAAATAGTATTTGCCCCAGTGATATTCCGATTGATCTCGTCAAGGCCTTCCAGATAAATTAACACTTCCCCTTTCTAGTATTTTTAATTCCATAACGAAAACTGGCCAGTACCCATCTCAGTGGAAACTTGGTTACATTACGCCGATTAAAAAGAAAGGGGGAAAGGATGATTTCACCGGAGTGCGCCCTATTACACTGACATCTATATTCTCCAAGATGTACGAGAGCTTTCTCGCTAATTGGCTTAAAAGTAAAATCCTTGATTTAATAGATACTAGACAATTCGGTAACTTAAAAGGTGTTTTCACCACTCATTATCTAGTAAGTTTACTCGATACTATTTACAAGAACTTAGAAAAGCCGGACACTTGGCTCAACTTACTGCTAATTGACCTTAAAAAGGCCTTCGACCTGATCAGTCACTCGGTTTTAATTAAAAAGTTACTGGATGATTTTAAAGTGGACCCGTTTCTAGTAAATTTGATAGCTTCTTTCATTTCTGATCGTTTCCAAGTTGTAAAATATAAAAACGTCTATTCTGATCCCCTACCCACCACTTGCGGAGTACCACAAGGTACTCTTTTGGGTCCCCTCCTTTTCCTAGTCATGATCAACTCCCTTGCTTCCGAATCACCAGAGAGATGGAAGTTCGTCGATGACCTCTCAGCTCTAGAGGTTTGCCGAAGGAACATAAAAAGTTCAGCAATGGAGATACTCGGAGATATCACAGAGGAAGCAGCAGAATCAATGATGACCGTGAATACTGACAAGTCAAACATTATGACCATCAGCTTTCTGAAATCTTCTCCCGAGTTCTCACAACCCATCCCCCAAGAAGTAGCACTTTCGGTAGTAAAGCTGTTGGGTGTTACTCTCTCTAACGACCTTAAATGGGATAATCATGTTGAAACTATTACTAAACAATCTTTCCCCTCGCTATTGCTCCTTAAGCACATGGTCAAATTTTCATCCCCCCCTTCAGACTTGCTACATTTTTATACTTCGTTTATACGTCCAATTCTCGAATACGCTTGTCCAGTATGGCACTTTGGCCTTACTAAAGATCTTTCCGACCGGATAGAATGTATCCAAAAACGAGCTTTGCGTATTATTGGGCGGGAAGGAAAGCTCCCCTATTTGTATCTCCTAAAAAAGTTCGAGCTCACAACGCTTGAGGAAAGGAGACAAACACTGTGCTATAATTACGGAATGCAAGCTTTCTCTGACCCCAGGTTCCGTGATCTTTTTCCACCTGTTCATAACCCTCCCAGAAGTAGACGCCCCCGGGAAAAATCCCAGAAAATTCCTAAATTAACACCGATAAATTGCACACACGAAAGGTACAGGAAAAGCTTCGTTCCATCTTTCGTGACACTTTTTAATTCTCAAGACTAAAAGTGAATTTTTGGTTTTTCATTGGAAATCAGATAACCTTGGTTGTGTTTTAAATTGTATATATATTTTGTATCTGTATATCTGTTGAAAATGTTGAACTGACGACGCTTTGTTAATGACTATGTTGACACGAAATGCAAATTCGGCATTATTGCTGTGAAAGCCATTTTTAAATTAAATTCTACTCTACTCTACTCTACTCTACAATTTCCAAGTAAATCTGGTCAGGTCCCTAACAATTGCCTGACAAGTTTCCTCACCCTAGCTCATCTAGAAATACCCTTACTCGCGATCACCCTATAGACCGACGGAAAAGAGACCGGTATCTGGCACTTGAGCTGAAGGCTGCGAGTGGCAAAAAAGGTGTGCAAATACTCTTCAAGACTATCTCTCCTTGCCGATGCTAAATCTCCGGGTACCAGCGGAAGAAAGAAAGAAACGGTGTCACAGCTGCTCCCAAAGAGCGCCATGATTGCTTGACGCAGAATTTGAGACGTTGAGTGTGAGTCATTACGGAAACGTTTACGCCTTCCTCCTGTTTGGACTTAGTCATATAGAGTATTGCAAGTCAAGGCAAGCTGCCACCTCACTGAAACTACACAGGAGTTGCGTTTTTGATATGACTTCTCAGTTCTCCATTCTCGCTTCTGAATTCTCGCACAACTACCATTTTTGCTCCTCTCCATTCTCGCTTTTGACAACTAATTTGGCAGCTCGTCTGCAACCCGGTATACCTGTTTATGCATACTGGACACCCGCACTCTGTTGACCAATCAGGGAGGAGAACGGAGAGAGGAGAATCGAGAATTCACTATCGGAGCAACTTCTCGATTCTGCAGAATCGCGAGGCTTTCCCCGTTCTCGATTCCGACACAAACGCAAGAAAAGGAGAATTAGTGTAATCTGAACAGTCCAAAAATGCGAAACAGGAGAACTGCGAGGAGAATCGCGAGGAGAATTCGGATCAAAAAAGCAACTAGAGAAGAGCAGAAAAGCGAATCATTTTCATAGAACGAAGGGTCGATGGGTAAAAGGTTTGTGAAAGGCTGACGAGTACTTACAAAACAGCACAAGCTCCAAATTGTACTTGAGTCCCTTAGTAAGAAATACGACTTCCCCAAATGCCGGAACTTTGTACTTCACCGGGAGGACATTTTTGTTCAGCATGGCGACGAAATAATTTGTGAACCTGAAACAGATTTTTGCTTATGAATCCAAGTACTCATCGAAGTGCTACTACGCCCCGGGTATCTCGGCCTTTGGAAATTAACACCTCTGGACAAATGAACAGGATTCAGTGCTTGAACCTAACTAGAGTATTAGCGTGTATTCCTAATTGTTTTAAAGATTCCGATTTTCACTGGATACTTTACAAACATGAGCCATTTAAACGCTTAGCCATTTTGACGAACTAGACATTAAAGAAAGTGCAGCACTAGGTATTTGCTGCAGCATTATTTTTGTTCGTAAAGGATATCTATGGATAGATAAACCGAATTGTAACTGTAATTATTTTCCAGTGTTCTCTTCCTTCAGCGCAAATATGGATTTTGTCCGCCATGCGGATACCGATGCTAACAGGGTTGCCCCACTATCATCAAAGTGCTGTTTCTGACAATTTTTCTTAAAGTAGCACCTTTAGAAAATAAGTAATTAGGGTAGTTTCTAGAAGAACGATCGATTTTTTAAAAGGAAGGAACAGAGCTCTCCATTTAATCTGAACATTTTTGCACATTTTCACTGGATACTTTACGGACATAGCCATTTAAACGCTTAGCCATTTTGATAAATTTATACTAGACATTCAAGAAAGTGCAGCACTAGGTATTTGCTGCAGCATTATTTTTGTTCGCAAAGGATATCTATGGATAGATAAGTCGAGAATTTTTGCAATGATGAATCAAACTGTTGCAACGCAATTTTTGTGATCGGAATTGCACTTTTACGATATTTCGTACCGCGAAAATTTTACTGGTGTGGCAACCCTGGAAACTTGCTATCCATGGCTACTAAGATACGCTCGCCACTGGAAAAATAATTAGGCTACACAGTAAAACTGAGAACCAAATCAATTCAAAAACAAGAAACAAAAAAAGAAGCTTAATTACCTTACAAATTTAAAATCAAACTGAATGAACCCCTCTCGATGCTTCATCGAAAGCTTATGGGATCTTCCTAACTGGTCAACTACCGTAAATCATTCATCCTTCGCCACTCTAACCATCCACTCATCCTCCTAGTAGTTTCTCACTTAACCCATTTAATTATTTATATTTCCACATGAGGTGTAGAATTTCCTCATCCATATCTCCTCATAGGGCAGTAGTAGGGATCATTCAGCACCATACGGCTAAAACGGCAAGCTTGCCACATGAGTCAAAAAGCTCAGAAAAATAGCGATCACGGTAAAGCCCCAAATCCGTCAAATATCTCCAAGCTTCTAAAGTATGCTTGCCGCAGGAGACAGAACGTTTCGAAAAGTATCGATCCGAGACAAAAGCAAAAACTATTCAAATGAAATTCAGGCATCAGACACTTCCCACGAAGTCCAAATCATAGGCAAAGGAACAACCAGCTGAGGAGCAAGGACGAATCTGGTAGTGCCAATGTAAGTAACTGAGTCAAGACGACGGAAATGTATTTTTAAAGACTAACACGTTGTCCAGCAAAACAGGAATTCTGAAGATTTCAATTCTTACCTCAATATTCTGTGATGTATGTCCAAATCTGTCAAATCCACTTTATGGATGCACATTAAATGATCTCTTTGGGCCTGCCGCAATCGACCCTGAACCTCATTCCATGTGAAGTTTTCCAGTTCACTCTGTAAAAAAAGAATAAGGACGACTATTATAGGTAAAGTAGTTTTCTTACAACCCCTCTTTTCCCGATTTTTTTCTCAAACTCTAGAGGCCCCGAGCGATTCCTTGCACTCAGCCTCCGGTTAAGCGGCCTCAGTAGGTTTGCTTCAATAGGCTTACTTTGTGTACACATTTCATAGCCAACAAACAGCCCACAGTGTGTCAATACTGATGCTTCCCAAACAAATCCAACTACGTACACAAAAAGAGGGAATCTTGTTCGTGAGGACGAATAGGACTCACTTTACGGATGTTTGCACTCAGCTGTTTATCAGCGATCACTTCGTGTTCACGATTTTTTTCACGTTCGTTTGTTGCAATTTTTTACTGTCTAATATTATACAAAAATATAAAAGAGAACACTACCCTTTCTACGCATTTCATTCTCTTTGGTAGAGTAGCTACTCTACTTCTATATTGCCACAATAATATGGTGCAGAAGATAGCTCAACGCCTAATGGTAGCAGCAGTCCCGGCGGCACGGGAAAAGCCCTTTTCCCAGTAACAACTTCAAAGGCGGCCCAAATAAGAGTAAACAATACTTCTGTTTGAAATTCTCCTAATGTATATTTTCGTAGCCTACAGTTAGTCCACCAAATACCAATTCCTTGTTTCTTTCCCTGTTGAACACAGTCGGGAACGAATGCCAAAAACAGTCGTTACAAGGCAACAAATACGTTTCATAGTTTCTTCAGATCAACTTCAATGATTTCACCTATAACCTCGCACAAGTCGCACAGCCTGCCTTGACCTCTAAGAATTTCGAAGTAATATACCCCTACCAAAAACCAGTGAGTATAGACATACCTCTTGGATATTCAGAACTAACTGGTAGAAACTTCTGATTTCCCAGTAGTTTATTATGTGGTACACAAATCGGGCCACTCGAAAGATCCAGAAGAGAGCTGAGACAATGACGCAGATTGTGAGAACAGGAGGTATTCCAGCCATGCACACGGATACGGGAATGAGCGCATCACCCATCCTTACTTTTGACGACCCTGGATTTACATCTTTGTCCCTGTAAAATATAACCAAATGAACATTAAAGCCTGCTTGCTGTGCTTGTGCTTATTTGATGTTAAAGGAACAGAAAACTTGACTCAAACTTGACTCCGGGAGCTAGCTGACGTCAAGAATGTACCCTGAGTCGATATTGAGAGTAAGAAAAATTCTCGTTACGACCATTGCAGTTTCCCGGCAGTTCCGAGAATTCGACTTTTCAGTTAGTGGAAAAAAAGCAAAAGGTTTGTGTGCCTGAAGTAGGAATCGAATGCACTACCTTTTGACTACTATCCCGATACACGGCAAAAGGCGAACTTTTACAGTGCATAAGTGCATAATTACAGTGCATAAGGGGCAAGGGCCTGCCAGCTAGCTTTGGGAACACTAAGGAGGGGGTTCGAGATAACAAAGAAGGGGGGTCCTGTCGACAATTAGTCCCTGTATATTTATCTAAGCCCCCGAGGTCGGTTTACGTAGTCAAGTTTTCTGTGCCTTTAACCGCTTGCTGTTGCTATATAATGCCTTTTGTTCCAGATGCTCGGGTTTAAATAAATCAGTTCATTTGGTAAAACGCTACACTGGGTAAGTATCTATTGGGCTTCTCTCGGCGAAACGCTTTGAAGAACATGCAAGACTAATTTTTCTGGGAACCCTGTCTGGAAAGTCGGCAGAAAGCAAATGCGCTTACATTCTTCTCATCCTGACAGGAGAAAAAGGGAGCCAGATATTCAACACTTTTCCACTCACTGCTGCACACGTGAGATCGCTGCACCAGTCACCAACAGTGTATTGCCCGACACATATTCCAAAAATGTGACCAGTGCGAAGGAGAAAGTATAGAGAAATACATCACAGAACTGAAAATCCTAGTGAAGGCTTGAGACCAGTGCGAAGGAGAAAGTATAGAGAAATGCATCACAGAACTGAAAATCCTAGTGAAGGCTTGTAACTATACTAATGCTGATGAAACGGTTTGGAACAAAACTGTTAGTGGCATCAGAGACCCGAAAATTAGAGAACAGTGTATTGCCCGACACATATTCCAAAAATGTGACCAGTGCGAAGGAGAAAGTATAGAGAAATACATCACAGAACTGAAAATCCTAGTGAAGGCTTGAGACCAGTGCGAAGGAGAAAGTATAGAGAAATACATCACAGAACTGAAAATCCTAGTGAAGGCTTGTAACTATACTAATGCTGATGAAACGGTTTGGAACAAAACTGTTAGTGGCATCAGAGACCCGAAAATTAGAGAAAGACTTTGTTGGAAGGTGATACCATAACTTTGGCACTAGCTGTTGACAAATGTCGTTCTTACCAAACAACCCAGGCACAGCTAAGAGCATTCGAAGTACAAGAACCACATCAAATCAAGAAAGAAATTGATGCTGTCCAGAAGTACAAGCATCCAGTCAGAAAATACGAAGATGCATCAGAGATGGGCGAATCTGACCATGAAAGGATTCGAATCCGAATCCAGGGCTAGATATGGGTCGCTGTCACTACCCCCACCCGTTGATTCACCCACCCGTCAATACGCCCAATCCAAAAATCCGTCGATTCACCCACCCGACGATTCGCCCACCCGTCGATCCGCCCACCCGTCGATTCACCCACCCGTCGGTTCGCCCACCCGTCGGTTCGCCCACCCGTCGGTTCGCCCACCCGTCGATTCGCCCACCCGTCGGTTCACCCAATTCTATGACCCGTCGATTCGCCCACCCGTCACATTAAGACCCAAGAAATCCGTCACAACCCCCACTTTTTACGCCAGCTCGCTTACCCGTCACAAGACCCAAAAAATCCGTCAAAACCCCCATTTTTTACGCCGCCCACCCGAAATCCGTCACAACCCCCACTTTTTACGCCAGCTCGCTTACCCGTCACAAGACCCAAAAAATCCGTCACAACCCCCACTTTTTACGCCAGCTCGCTTACCCGTCACAAGACCCAACAAAACCGTCACAACCCCCACTTTTTATGACAGCTCGCTTACCCGTCACAAGACCCAAAAAATCCGTCACAACCCCCACTTTTTACGACAGCTCGCCCACCCGTCATAAGACCCAACAAATCCGTCACAACCCCCACTTAATACGGCAGCACACTTACCCGTCATAAGACCCAAAGAATCCGTCACAACCCCCACTTTTTCCGTCGATTCGCCCACTTCTCAAAATCGACCTCTGATCCAGCGCGACTCTTATCATTGAACGCAGCAAAGAAAGCGGTCGAGTCGCAGGGGAGTAATTAACAAGGTTACGATACCGTCCGATTTAAATAAGGGTGAAGTCAATACAGCTTGAGCCAGAATGATCAGAAGCATTATAAAAGACCTCGGTTCTGATAATGAAAGATGGAATGGAGAGGATGAATGCGAGAGTAAAACATCAGATGAAGGAGCGGCTAACACTCAAAATGCCCACGATCATAATGCCCACTAAAAATGCCAACAACTCAAAATGCCCACGACTCAAAATGCCCACGACTCAAACTGCCCACGACTCATAATGCCCACGGTTCAGAATGCCCACGATTGGATTATTTGAGGTGTTCAGAACGTAGTAAACTTGAATTAGGGGTGAGTGCGCAACGGGAAGAGTATAATAGACGGAGTATCAGAAAGACGATGATCGTATGCTCCCAGGATGATGTTACCCTTCCCTGTGGACAGTTTCAGCCGTCGGCATTTTGAACTAAGACGATATTAGCCTCCCCTGTGACCATTTTGAACTGTTGGCATTTGGAAACTGTCGGTATTTTTAAGCCGCCAGCATTTTCCACGATTTCAATTTCTGGTGTTCACACATACGCACACATCTGAATTGTGGGCATTTTGAGTCGTGGGCATTTTGAGTAGTGGGCATTTTGAGTCGTGGGCATTTTAATCGTGGGCATTTTGAACCGTGGGCATTTTAATCGTGGGCATTCTGAGCGTGGGCATTGTGAGAGTGGGCAAAAAGATCGTGGTGATTTTGGGAACCACCCGAAGGAGCTACCGTATTTTGAGGTACAACATGTACCCACAGCGGTAGGCTACGTATTGCGATTATTATCTCAATAGAGTATAAGCATTTCCAGCAGATGTCTTCCCCGAACATCCCCTGCAGATTAGCTTGCAACTCCAAAGTTTTACGACAATCCTTAGTTTAGTTTTACGACAAGCCTTACAAGAAACTTTACATATTTTTAATCCGATTAAAATTTCATTGGTGCTCCCCAATACTTTTGGTCGGCAGACATGACCAAAGGTTCCGACGGGATCCCAGAGGATGATACTTATGAAACTAATATAGCTGGAATCCTGAAGCTCAAGGAATATTATGATCCATGTTATGCTTCCTCATTAATGGCCCTTGTCAGACGAATCGGAAGACGATTGTACTAATTGGTCGGTATCTTTACAAGCATTTACAGAAAAGCTGCCCGACGACAATGATAAGTCAACTTTTTCACTCAAGTTTTTACCGGATTTATGTGTTATTGCAGTAGTTCCGGGCTGTGCCTGACTTTAGCTGAATCGGTCCAGCATGAAAAATGGGCTGACACTCACAATGCCCGCGATCACAATGCCGACGACTCAAAATGCCCACGGCTAAAAATGCCCACGGCTCAAAATGCCCACGGTTCAGAATGCCCATGATTCTACAGTTTGAGCTGTAGAGGCCGTAGTAAACTGGAGCTAGTGATGAATGTGACACAAAAGGAGCGGACCGAGTATCAGAATGGCGATAATTCCCTTGAAACTTTTGACGATTTTTGTCTTCCCTGAGAGCATTTTAAACTGTGGGCATTTTGCACCGTTGACATTTCTGACGATTTTGATTTCAGGGTCTACAACCTGAATTATGGCATTTTTAACCGTGGGCATTTTGATCGTGGGTATCGTGGTGATTTTGTGACCCACCCGAGAAATATATTTGATAGACCGATTTTTGCTTGTTTGTTTAAGGTTTTCTTGCCCCTATCCCTGCACTTTAATCGATTCTGATCAAACTTTAACAATATATTACCTACCGTTATTCTACGCCACGAAATTGAGTGTTAATTGTTTAGCCTGTTACTTGGCCATAGAACAAAGCTTTAATCAAGCAAGAGACAAACTGGAATCTCACATCGGCTTATTCATACTGTGACTGTTAAAGTTTAACTGAAAAGCCAACTCATTTGTGTGTCATTTTATTGGATACACTGAATTATTTGGATTCAGCAAAGGGATTTTTTGATTTTCCACTATCTGCTCTAGTTATGAGGCTCAGAATGTCTCCAGTCGTCCCCACAGCGTAAATTCTACTATGACGCGGGAAATTTATTCTCAACACAAATGCGGCTTTTCAGTGGGCAGTGGTGAGCTTGGTGAAGATTGCTTAGTGCCTGAACAAAAAAAAATTGATAAATCTTTCTCCTAAGGCATACAGCAAAAATACAAGCGCACAGAGGCACCACAAATCACACGGAAATTCCACTATTTGAAAATCGATTATTCGTATTTGACAGTGCAAAAACGGATGCGTCAGCTAAATTTTATTCGAGCTACATTTCGGCCCTTCTTGGCAAGGGTCCTCTTCAGGCTCAAAACCGCTCAAACTGGAAAAATGAACTTGTGGAAAAACACACTGTCAAAGCACTGTCCAATATGAAAATATAAATAGCACACAAATATAAGCACTGTCAAATATGATTCGCAGTCAGCTTGGGCTGAAGGAATATTTATCGATTATTCGTGAATAGCGGAACAACGAACTAACTCATTTTCAGCGGGTCTTCAAGCAAGTTCAAGTGAATAAGTGATGGGTAACTAGATTGTCTATCCTAGCCCCGTTTCGGTTAAACTTTAATATCCAGTTTCACAGAATCGCAAAAAGTATCACAAGTAGATCGCCAGACTGCGTGTGGAATTGATGAAAAGCTCATTGCGGGAGGTGTTACAGTGGGACGACATTTCCGGAAAATGCATGGTTCAAATAAAAGTTTTTAATATTAACAAATTTTCCAGTTTTGGCCGGATTCCGGACGACCTAATTGTCCGGCGAGAAAATAAGTTTTAGATATGGATTTCCTTACCCCTAGATCGACTATCTTATTTACTTTTATAAACATTTTGTTCGTCCTTTAACTGAAACCCCTCCTCCACCCCCAAATATGGGGCTACAGGGCTCATCTACGAACTTGACCTTTACTTTGACTCAGTCGATCCTCATACCAAGTTTGAAGAAGATATCCTACCCCTTCGAAAGTTATCGTACTGACAGACGGGCAACTTTAACGAAGTCATACATATCCCTCCACCTACGTTTTGGGATCCCAAGAAAACTTCTCTATATAACACTTGGGCTATTACCTATGACGATTTTGCAAATGTTGGTAATAGACTGAATACTATATTTAGTAAGTATTATTATGCATGTGTTCTGCATTGTTGTGTGCGGTATGAGTTGAGACGAAACTGAGCTTAATTGCAGGAGAAGTTTGGGGAAGATATAATAGGGAACCTTACGCTTACACTCTACTGAGACTTGATTGATCTTGTGGCATCATAATTCTTTTGACGTACCACATAATCGCAATATGTAGCCCACCTCTTTCGGTACACTTGTACCTAAAAAAGGTAGCTCTTTTTTCGGAAACTTTACTCTTGCATTCATCCTCTTTATTTCATCTTTCATTATCAGCACCGATGTCTGACGTAATGCTTCTGATCAATCTGGCTCAAGCTATATTAACTAGTTTTCACCCTTATTTAAATCGGACCGTATCGTATCCTTCTTAATTACTCCCCTGTGAATCGGTCGCTTTCTTTTGCCGCGTTCAATGATAAGAACCGCGCTGGATCAGAGGTCGATTTTGAGAAGTGGGCGAATAAACGGAAAAAGTGGGGGTTGTGACGGATTTGTTGGGTCTTATGACGGGTAACTGCGCTGTTGTATAAAGTGGGGGTTGTGACGGATTTGTTGGGTCTTATGACGGGTGGGCGATCTGTCGTAAAAAGTGGGGGTTGTGACGGATTTTTTGGGTCTTGTGACGGGTAAGCGAGCTGTCGTAAAAAGTGGGGGTTGTGACGGATTTTTTGGGTCTTGTGACGGGTAAGCGAGTTGTCGTAAAAAGTGGGGGTTGTGACGGATTTTTTGGGTCTTGTGACGGGTAAGCGAGCTGGCGTAAAAAGTGGGGGTTGTGACGGATTTTTGGGGTATTATGACGGGTGGGCGGCGTAAAAAGTGGGGGATGTGATGGATTTTTTGGGTCTTGTGACGGGTAAGCGAGCTGGCGTAAAAAGTGGGGGTTGTGACGGATTTTTTGGGTCTTATGACGGGTGGGTGAATTGACGGGTGGGCGAATAGACGGATTTCAGAAGTGGGTGAATCGACGCCTCTTGAAACCGAGGTTGGGCGAATCAACGGGTGGGCGAATCGACGGGTGGGCGTATCGACGGGTGGGCGAATTGACGGGTGGGCGAATCAGCGGGTGGGTGAATCAGCGGGTGGGCGAATCGACGGATATTTTGGGTCTTGTGACGGTTAGGCGAACTGTCGGAAAAAGTGGGGGATGTGACGTATTTTTTGGGCATTATGACGGGTGGGCGAAAAGACGGGTCCCCCTAGATATGAACTAGATTCCGAATTAACCATTTTACGCTGAGGAATCGAATCCGGATTCGCAAAGCAAATGAGACGGGACAAAAATGAATGAAATAATTAGATCAATGACGTTTTCCAAGGAATAGGAAAGTTAGATGGAGAAAGCACCTGAAAGATGACACAGTCCCTACAGCTTACCCAGCAAGAAGAATCCCGTCATCACTTCGAGAAAAGTTAGCAGCAGAACTTAACCGCATGGAAGAACAAGGAGTAATCGAAAAGTCTCCAAACCAAGTTACTGGGTTAATTCGACGGTCGCCGCAGAAAAAAGGACGGCAGTCTACGAGAGTTAGCAGCAGAACTTAACCGCATGGAAGAACAAGGAGTAATCGAAAAGTCTCCAAACCAAGTTACTGGGTTAATTCGACGGTCGCCGCAGAAAAAAGGACGGCAGTCTACGAGAGTTAGCAGCAGAACTTAACCGCATGGAAGAACAAGGATTAATCGAAAAAGTCTCCAAACCAAGTGACTGGGTTAATTCGATGGTCGCCGCAGAAAAAAAAGGACGGCAGTCCACTAATATTTTGTTTATTTTAATAATATTCTGTAATATTTTATTAATACCCTGTATATTTAAAACAATCAATCAGAAGACCATTCTACCGAATCCCCTCCCTGGAACTCGTAACATCCAAACTCCATGGGGTAAAATACTTGAGCAAACTGGATGCAAGGTCGGGGTATTGGTCGCTAGTCTTGGATGATGAACCTGCAGACTTAACAACATTCAGTACAGTCTTTAGCAGATACCGTTACAAACGGATGCCGTTTGGCACCATATCCGCCCAGAAAGAATTTCAAAGAAGAATAGAAGAGGCTCTCGAGGGATTAGACGGATTTGCTTTCATCATTGACGGCCTCCTTGTTTTTGGTTCAACCCTCGAGGAACACAATAAGCGATTGGTAGCTGTACTCGAGAGAGCCAGAGAAGAAGGCATCAAGTTCAACAAAGCGAAATGCAGCTTTTGTGTGACAAGTGTGACCCATTTCGGACATTATATTAGTCAACAAGGAATGCAGCCAGATCCCTGGCCAGCACGCCCTAGATCGTTCCGTATCGAAACTGAAGCTGGAACAATTCTACAGAGGAATCGAAAACGCATCAAATGCACTGCCATCAACACCAGTACAGTACACTGGACGCGATGCAGTTACTTCTACTGTGATCGCCCCAGCGTCGTATTTACCTCGTGCAGACGAAACACCGTCTACCGCATCATCAGACATCCCCTCACTTGATGGAACAACCCTGTTCCGTACTACCAGTAGCCCAAGCCCACCCAAGGACGGAGTACCAGTAACTAGATCGAGGTAAGGAAGGCAGATTAAGACAAATCAAACTGAACTTGTTAACTTACCAAACGTCTCCAAAGAAGAGAATCGAAAGTGTGTAGGCTATATAGTGTATACAATGCCCGGTGAGAAGTGAGCCAAGCACCTTCTCTCGGGTGTGTGTTAAATCAGTGCCATATGAGGAATTTCTTCGCGTTTGTTTTGTGTTCGCACAGAGTGAAGAGAAGCGAGCCTAGCACCTTCTCATGGAGGCGTTAGTGATAGTACAAAGTAAGTGATAACAATCTTTTTCTAGGGAAGAAGGATGACGTAATACCATGCAAGTTAAGTAATGATATGCCTGCTTGCTGTACTTGTGCTTATTTTATGTTAATCGATTGCTGTTGCTATATAATGCCTTTTGTTCCAGATGCCTGAGTTAATATAAATCAGTTCATTTTGTAAAACGCTACATTTGGTAAGTAACAAAGCGCTTAATGGCATGAAATAACACTAAATCTCACAAGTATCATATGCACAACCCTGCATGTTCACCTAAAGTCAGTCCATCCTAAGAAAACCACGCAACAGAGCTGGAATCCCCCTTAAAGTATATCAGGAGTGTGAAATCCCAAGGGCCGAAGAAACTTAGCATACAAAAGAACGAAGTAGGCTAATGACAATTTTTTTTACAACTTGACTACATTTCTCTGTGGCATGCTTGTGCAGGTTTTGGGAACAATTATTTATGCCTTCCATATCTGTCTTAGACACTCAGTTTCCTTGGCTGCCCTAATATAAACTCCTCGTCATCAGCCAGGGCAGCGAAAATCTTCGAAGACGAACTTCTAATCTGATAGGCTCAAAGGAGAGATTTAGACAATGCCAGTTGGTGACACGAGGAATAACAGACAATTACAAAAAGTAGAAAAAAACAAACATGAAACTAACACAATTAACACAAAAACAACAACTTAAATCACTCAAATCTTAAATCATTTAACTCACTCCAACTACATCAATCATGGGCTAATATAACCATAGTTCACTAGAAGCACAGGCAGGCTACCGAAGGACGATTGCAGGGGTCTCCATGCACTCAGGCATGGAGACTTATCAACATTTTGACAACCAACTTTAACTGGATCCTAACAAGTTTTTACCTAGCCATCAAGAAAAGCTTGCTCAGGAAAGTTAGCTTACCTGAAAAGAACAGGATAGTCTACACATCGAAGAAGATAAGTGCTGAAGAACATGACAAATACAAACTGCAACAGATCAAGGATCTCCTGCACCAAGATGCACATGAAACCATGGCGTCTATGGTAGTTGTAAACTCTTGCAAAAAAGTTATCTAGATCTTCAACATGGTTCCATCTTGCTGAAAAGAAGCTTTCATTAATTTAAATTTATAGGAACTACACAGGCACAGTGCTGAAAGGCCCAAAAATTCAAGGATATGATTTCAAAGGTCCGTCAGAATATTTAGATAAACGGGTGCTATGGGCACATTCAAAACTGTAAAGAAACTGAAATCTTAAAAAATACTCAAATATACAATTAATATGGCTAATATTCTAAGGGATAATGGCATCCCACCCTCATACCAGTAGCTTAGTTGCTTGATTTGTAGAAGAATTTGTTCCTCATTAGTTCAATCTTGCAGAATGTCTCCAAATGAACTGATGATGTGTGATCAACTAATAGGTAAACTGGAATAGCATCAGGAATGCTGTTGAAAAGGGATACATAACCTTGTTTTGAACAGGGATTACATATAATTAGCCTATGCTAGCGGTGAAATTTTACTACAGTAGAGGTGTGCTTATTGGAACTTTGCATAACAGTGAACAAAACTAAACTGAAAACTAAAAGCCACAGGACTACCATGCAGTTTTTAGAGCGAACTCCTAGCAAAAATGTCCGGTTTATCATATGTCATCAGCTTTTTTTTTATATTTCGCCTTAGCTTTCCATCATTTCTTCTTTCAGGTTTTGCACAATGAAAAGCTGCTAAAAAGTGCAGTTTCGGGCAAAATGGTAGAATGAAGATCCATAATACCTATCAGGCGTTTTCAGATTCCTTTAATTACCTACTTTGGCTAACTGGTAGTTAGCTATAGACACAGCAAGTAGATTAAAATGGCAAAGTCCACTGTCAACAAATGATGAGCATACATCTACTGTAACTGACATCAAATGTCATCCACTTTCTACTATTTCTTCTTGGAAAAAGTGCCTGGCTCAAAACAAAGTTGAAAAGGCACAAACACAATAGCCTACTATTGGTGCCAGCAATAGTCACACTTAACGTTTAACCGAAAAGGACTGGGATAGGACAATCTAGTTACCCTTCACTTAAACTGGCTTGAAGACCCGCTGAAATTGCCTTACTTGGTTGTTCCGCTCGAGGGGTTGCTCACTCGCTGGGCACCACTGTACACCCTCCCTGGCACCGGCTGGGCACCGACTGGGCACCGGCTGGGCACCGGCTGGGCATCGGCTCTCGCCCCGAAATGAAAAATGTAAAAAAGTGCCATCTATGATTTTTTTTGTGACTGATGAATATATGCGCGTGACGAAATTTAGAAAAGAAGAAGAATAAAAATTGTTGTGTTGTGAAGCTTGTTGCTTCTGATAACTCCTATTCACACAATAGAGAGATTGTACCATATCCGACGAAAACGGCGGGAGAATAACGAAAAAATTTAACATTAGGAAGTATAGGACTTTCGACTTTGAGAGTAAATTACCGGCCTTGGATAGCTGCTGTGAGTCAGAGAGTTGTTGGAATTGTTATCTGGCTTCTTCTTGTTGGAATCTCGGTTGGAATAGTACAACTTTTGCAAATTAATGTTCGTTTTTATGAGACTTTGAAGCCTTGAAAGTCTGTAAACAAAGAGGAAGTCTCGCGTCCTATTGGTCAGCTATGGCGCGTTCCTTGAGGTACGCGTCAGAACCGACCAATAGGACGCGAGCCTCCGTCTTTGTCGCCGTCTTTGAGCACCCTCCGTGAACAAGACCAAAGGTTTCGATGGGATCCCAAAAATTTAATATTTGATCCAGACAACTAGGTCTTGTCTTCACCAGATCCAATCTTCGCCAGGCTAATCATCTGAGAAAACCAAGTTCAGATATACCTGTATAAGCCATATCTATTTTGACGATACTGATCGAAACTTCCTGCTTTACTTCTGCCAAATTTCCAGTTTCGGCTGAATTCCGAGCGAACTTGTCCAGCAAAAAAAAGATAGTTCAGAAACGAATTCAGCGTATCTCCTTATCCCTATAAAGAACATCTAATCAACTTAAATAAAACTTTAAATTATAAAAAAAAAATCGGTTTCAACTGGATTCTCCTTACCCTTGAATCTGCCATCTAATCAACTTCAAATAAAAATTTTGCTTTTAACAAATTTTCCGGTTTCGGCCGGATTCCGGGCAAACTACTTGTCCGGCAAGAAAATGGTTTTCATCATCGTGTTCAGCATGTCTTCTTACCCCATAATCGACTATCACATTAGCTGTTTTAAAACATTTTGTTTACCCCTTAATTTAAACCCCCTCTCCCACCCCTAAACGTAGGGCTACAGGGCCCATCTACGAACTCGACCTTAGTCTTGACCCAAAGAATCCTCACACCAAGTTTCATCAAAATATCTCATTCCCTTCGAGAGTTATCGTGCTTACAGGCAGATGGACGGACAGACAGACCTCGAGACAGACAACTTTTGCGATGTCATAGGTATCCGTCACTAACGTTTTGGGATCCCAAAAAGGGCTAGTATACTAGACTGGAGGATATTCAAAATATTTTTCCATTCAAGTATTTCCACGTTAGTGTCCCGAAGTTGAGATAAGATTTGATCGGCCATGTCGCGTACCGCCCATGGAACTCTTACTTCGAGTCTGAATTTTCAAGTAGTTTCCAAGAAAACGTAGAAGTGTGTTGGGTAGGATACTGAAGAGCCGACTGAGTATTGAGAAATATAATAGGTGAATTAATCTAATTGGCATTTTGGGTTGTGCTTTTCTCAAACAAATTTTATTTTCGAATGTTCAGTAAATTAGTGTCACCAGATTTTTTATTTATGGAACCGGCTGGGCTCACCCGGGCACCGACTGGGCACCACTGGGCACCGGCTGGGCACCGGGCACCACTCTACAACCATTTTGGGAGTGAGCAACCCCTCGGTTCCGCTATTCAGGAATGATTGATTTTCAAATAGTGGAATTTCCGTGTGATTTGTAGTACCCCTAATTTGTTGTATGCCTTACAAGAAAGATTTATGACTTTTTTTTTGTTCAGGCACTAAGCAATCTTCACCAATATCGCCACTGCCCACTGAAAAGCCTTGTTTGTGTTCAGATAAAAATTTCCCACGTCATAGTAGAATTTTCGCTGTGGGGACAGCCGCAGATATTCTGAACGTCATAACTAGAGCAGATAGTGGAAAACAAAAAAATCCCTTTGCAGAATCCAAGTAATTCAGTGAGTGTATTCAACAAAATGACACAAAAATAAGTTGGCTTTTCAGTTAAACTTTAAGCTATTTGGGTTAAACTGGCAGCGCAAATAAATCTGCAAAAGATGCAAAAGAAAGCTGGAAACAGAAGCTTGCGCAAAAACAATTTTGCCTTGCCCTTGGTCAGCAGGTGCCTAGAAGATAGGCATTTGACAATGGTGGTGGTATTACATGCAATGCAAAAATATGGTGGTAACTGCATTCAAATAATTTTATTCAAGGGGGGAGGTACAAATCATATATAAATTAAAATAGCATAACATTAACACATAACAATAAGATTAAGAAGACTCTACTGACTTTTGTCCTAAAAAAATACTTACATTTGCTTGAATTTGGAACAACATGTATAAGAGTCTCATCATCTAGGAAGTTATTTTCTACCCCTTCCTGGTTGTTAATCCCACTCAAACGCTCATATTCTTGAATTTTCTCTGAGAACATCACTGCTGTAGGGTTTGATTTTCATTGTCAAATGGTTCTGGTGCACAACATTTGAGAAAATCTAAAGAAAGAGTTTTAACAGTGCTTCTTTTTCTGCTGATTTGTTTTTCTTTTGACAAATAAGCCACTTTTTTTGCTTATATTTTATAAATGCAAGGGACAACAATACAACAATAGTTGCATTTTTGATCCGAATTCTCCTCGCGATTCTCCTCCGAATTCTCCTATTTCGCGTTTTTGGACTATTCAGATGAAGCAAATTCTCCTTTTCTTGCGTTTTTATCAGAATCGAGAACGGGGAAAGCCTCCGAATTCTGCAGAATCGAGAAGTTGCTCCGATAGTGAATTCTCGATTCTCCTCTCCCCATTCTCCTCCCTGACTGGTCAACAGGGTGCGGTGTTTAATATGCACAACCAGATATACCGGGTGGCAGACCAGCTGTCAAATTAGTGTTTTTGTCAAAAGCAAGAATGGAGAAGCGAGAGGAGCAAAAACGGTAATTTTGTACGATAATCGAGAATTCAGAATCGAGAATTCAGAAGGGAGATTTCGGATCAAAAACGCAACTAATAACAATAACAAAGATTTTCCTTCTGTTTCTTCTTGTTCTAGTTGGTGGCGAATGAACATGAGCTATCAAGAAATTAGCAACGCAAACCGACATCCATCACGATCATCAAGAAATAGAAAACAAAAAGTTTGGAATTTAGCTCATATTAATTTTTAAATCTTGACTGCTAAAGAGCTTCATTTTCGAAACTTCAGGTAAACCAAAATTTTCGTATAGTACACAGGCCTTAAATTGTCTTTATTCAAACAATGGATATGTAAGACTTGTGAAGAAAAATGAGCAGAATGTCAGACGTTTTCTGAGCCTCTCCCGGGCCCGGGGTTTTTATTTCAACGAGAATAAAAGCTTTCTGGCGTGGAAGGGATGCCCCTCTGCTTTTTTGTTTGAACAGGGAGTAACCATCTCGAACAGCTATCGGACATTACGGACATACACATGTGTCACATGTTCGTTATGCTTTTACTTGCGAACAAACAAAATAAAACTGTCCGAATAAGGTAAAACATTGAAATTTGAACACATCGAAATTCGGACACGTTGACCGAACATTTCAAATCGGACGTTTTCTTTCATGTCTCACGGCGAAGTGTTAGCACTTGCAGACAAAATGGAATAGCCATTAGTTGGGACAACCAAAAACTCGACCGCCGCTACTTTATGGCAACGCTGTAACAGTTCGACGACGGAAAATTCAACTAAAAGGTTTGCCAAATTTTACTTTTTAATTGTTTTGAAGTGGTTCCGTAAAGAGAAAAATTGCCGGGAAAAGGTCAGTGCTTCTGTTGGAGGTGGCTAACGTAGCTAAGTTGCTAGAATTGGTAAACGTTGCACTGATTGCGACATATCGTGTCATTAGTTTTGTTCAAATAGTTATGTGATAAATATTTATTCGGACACCGTATTTGAGGACATAAAGCTATTCGGACAGTTGTATTTTGTCTGTTCGCTACTAAAAGCATAACGAACAAGTGTAGCCCAGAACGTCCGACATTCTGCTCATTCAACAAACCTAATTCCAGAAACTATGCCGGCAACGCTGTCCTCACGATCGTCGAAGAAGAAAAAGAACGTAAATATGTGTCCGAATTTCAATGTTTTACCTTAGCTTTATGTTGTCGAATACGGTGTCCGAATAAATATTTATCGCATAACTATTCGAGCAAAACTAATGACACGATATATCGCAATCAGTGCAACATAAGTTAAATTTGGCAAACCTTTTAGTTGAATTTTCCCTCGCCAAACTGTTACAGCGTTGCCATAAAACAGCGGTGGTCGATTTTTTGGTTCTCGCAACTAATGGCTATTCCGTTTTGTCTGCAAGTACTAACACTTCGCCGTGAGAGATGAAAGAAAACGTCCGATTTGGATTGTTCGATCAACGTGTCCGAATTCGGATGTGTTCGAATTTCAATGTTTTACAGGTAAAACAAACCTAATTCGTCAGACGTTTTCTGAGCCTCTCCCGGGGTTTTTATTTTTACGAGAATAAAAGCTTTGTGGCCTGGAAGGGATGCCCCTCTTGCTTTTGTGTTCGAACAGGGAGTAACATCTCGAACAAATATCGGACATTACGGACATACACTTGTTCGTTATGCTTTTAGTCGTGAACAGACAAAATACAACTGTCTGAATAGCTTTATGTCATCAAATACGGTGTCCGAATAAATATTTATCGCATAACTATTTGAACAAAACTAATGACACAATATATCGCAATCAGTGCAACATTTACCAATTCTAGTAACTTAGCTGTGTTAGCCACCTTCAACAGAAGCAATGACCTTTTCCCGGCAATTTTTCGCTTTACGGAACCACTTCAAAACAAATAAAAAGTAAAATCTGGCAAACCTTTTAGTCTAATTTTCCCTCGCCGAATTGTTACAACATTGCCATGAAACAGCGGCAATAGAGTTTTTGGTTCTCGCAACTAATGGCTATTCCGTTTTGTCTACAAGTGCTAACACTTCGCCGTGAGAGATGAAAGAAAACGTCTGATTTGAATTGTTCGATCAATGTGTCCGAATCCCGATTTGTTAGAATTTCAATGTTTTACCTTAGCCATTAGTTGCGAGAACCAAAAACTCGACCACCGCTGTTTTATGGCAACGCTTTAACAGTTCGGCAAGGGAAAATTATCTAGAAGGTTTGCCAAATTTTACTTTTTAATTGTTTTGAAGTGGTTCCGTAAAGTGAAAAATTGCCGGGAAAAGGTCAGTGCTTCTGTTGAAGGTGGCTAACGTAGCTAAGTTGCTAGAATTGGTAAATGTTGCACTGATTGCGATATATCGCATCATCAGTTATGTTCGAATAGTTATGCGATAAATATTTATTCGGACACCGTATTTGACAACATAAAGCTATTCGGACAGTTGTATTTTGTCTGTTCGCGACTAAAAGCATAACAAACAAGTGTATGTCCGTAATGTCTGATAGCTGTTCGAGATGGTTACTCCCTGTTCGAACATAAAAGCAGAGGGGCATCCCTTCCACGCCAGAAAGCTTTTATTCTCGCAGAAATAAAAACCCCGGGAGAGGCTCAGAAAACGTCCGACATTCTGCTCTTTCAACAAACTTAATTCGCGAAACGATACCGGCAACGCTGTCCTCACGAACGTCGAAGAAGAAAAATAATGTAAATATGCGTCCGAATTTCAATGTTTTACCTTAAGGGGGGGGGGGGGGCAGAGCTGTGGCAGAGCTAAAAAATTTTCAGAATATCTCAAACATTTTACGGAGTCCTAGAAACTGAGAATTTGAGCTTTAAATTATGGAACATGAAAGGATTATGCAGGAAGAGTAACATTAAAAGGTAGCATGAAAAGAGATAAGCCGACCATTAGGCGGCATTTTGGTGAAGCCCACTTGGCAAATATTTCTCCTGGGCATGATTGCAGTAACAGTTTCTATCTATTATACTCAAGAAAAAATTAAATCGAGTGCCACAGGCGAATTTTTTTTCTGTATGATAAAATTCAACTACTTTTTTTTCAAATTCTATCACTAACCATGGATTAAATACAGAGACTCTAAGAAGTTCCAATGTTACAGTAGCAGCAGCTGTTGCAGTTAGTTAATAGCGCCGCAGGCAATATTTTTTTAGTTAGTTTTTTCCTGCCAAATTTAACTGTTTCCATCCAGATTCTAGCTTATAATGTTTTGAAATCCTAATCCTAAAACTGACTTAAAACTCCAGTCAAACTCCCTTCCTCAAAATAGAGAATATTATGAAAAGTGCAGCAGGCAGAATCTTTGAAACATTTGTGATTAGATCTTCATTTTGGGATCCAAGATAAAGTAAGGACTATTGGTGAAATCATAGATCAGTCCTTTTGTCTGCGACCAGTGCTTCACTTGACCTCTTCCGACTTTATGAAGAGGTTAGTGCTATTGCCTGTTTTTAGCAGAACAGAGAACGGGTTGCATCTCATTCTTTATTCCGTTCGGCTGGATGATCAACGGAATAGGAACCTCGGTTTCTGCATACCGTTCTCATCCCGTTTTGCTGCAATCATACAGTATCGGGAATAGGTCCTTCGGCAAAATCGCAGAAATGGATAAAAGCACCCTATTTTTACGAAATAAACATAAATTAAGAAGATAAAGGGTGTCATAGAATGGACCTTCCCATTTTCCATGACTCAGGAGTAAAAATATATCATAGATCAGCTCAAGATTTAAAACTTTTCTAACTGCTTTACAAAATGAACAAACTGTGGTTGAGTAGAAAAGGCACTGAGTTTTTGCTGACCCTTTCCCCTTCATTCCCTATTTATTTTTTGCTTCTTCGGGCCCATTTGAATTTCCAAGGGGGCCCTTAGCTATCCAGGAAATAAGAATCATATGTTACTCAACACAATGTTACAAAGATACCAGAGAATGAAGGATAATCATGTTCAGAGTTCGAACATTCAACTGACCAAGGATCTTTTGCGCCTTGAAGACATTCGACCCTTGAACAATGGGTCACTATCTCGGATTAAAAAGGATTCAATTTTCATGAGTGACCTAGTCAACTAATATGAGGCAACCAGATGTTACTGTTCTGATGAGAAACTGATTATTTCTGTATACTTTTCCTGCGTAGCTCTGGGACCCCCTGGAAAGCCAGGGGGCCTCTGTCCCCCCCCCCTAAAAGAGGACCCAGGAAATCGTACGCAAATCCTGATTTTCTTAGTTACTAACCCCTCAGTTGAAAATTGGTGCAATAAGCGTTTTTGTAACAGCCTCAACGGAGAACGAGTTTGAAACTCATTCGATAAAAAACGGGCTTATAAGCAAAACGGAAAACGGCGTACGGAAAATGGAGTTTTACAAAAAACGCGGCTAATATTCAGATTCATCATAATTTCGTCGAAACTGGAACAAAAGTTGTGATTCGTGGTAACTACCGAATCTTGGAAATTATAACGAATAAACAACCGGATCCCAATCAAGATACCGATAGCTTATTCAGTAACTACCGAATCTCCATAAATTTACTGAATAGTTCTGGCATCGAAAAATTGACAACTAATTTCAGTAAATTCTTTCCCCGAATTTGTGATAACAACCGAATACTGGCAAATATACCGAATTCCGGCAATTATACCGAATATATTTGTCCCGGTATAGTTCTACTATCGAAAAAATACCGAACAGCTTTATCTAAAAAAGGTGGGGGGGGGGGTACTGAACCCCCCTTGCAACGCCCCTGCTGATTGTGGTATCTGAAAAGTCATCTCACTTTCTCAATATCACCAAATTAAATATTGAGCTAAAGCGAGATCAATGGGTGATCTCGCAGCATAAACTAACACACAAATAAACCAATTAAATAAAAGATAAAACGAAAATTGACAAACTAATAAATTTTTGCGCTCTCTTTAAGAAATGGCTATAGCCGGGATCAACACTTTGGTTTGTTTCTTGACTATCGGTTAAATGCTGAAGTAGTCAACACATCGTGGTTTTTAAAAGTTTATATTCCAAGAACATTTTTTTTTTCTGAACTGATGACGTAATCAGTAATCTCATAGCTAGCTATCCCTCAGCGCTGAAAAAAAAATAATTCTGTAGCCGGGGACGTTTCGCCACGGGAACGTTTTGTCGTGGGGACGTTTTGTTATGGGGACGTTTTGTCACGGGGAGTAAAATTACCGTAAAATAAAAAGTCGGTAAGTAAAATTCGTAAAATTGGTAAAATAAGGTCAGATAGGTCAAATTGGTAAAATAAGTATTTCACGGAGAATATATGGTGAGATTGGTATTTCAGAGTAGCTAAAATAATTTGACATATTTTTCAATTTTTTTGGAAGCTGGTGCGATTGATCTGTAGAGATTTTAAGGGACAGTCACTTTTCCTGCACTTCTTAAATAATTAACTACTAGGTGCTATGGAGTCGGGAATCCCTTCGACCAGTTGCTCATATAATACATTGCGTCCATGCCTTCGGTATAGCACGACGAAAGTAGCATAAGCTGTACTTTGCAAAATTCGCTGGATAAACTGAAACACACAACCGGGCTTCACAGCCATACCTGCGTAGGCATAGTAGCACTAATTCAGAGCTGAAATAATCAACAATATAGCAGTTGTCGACAAAACATATCACGGCAGACCCACACAAATTAGCAACATATTCGCTTTCTTTATCATTCACCTCTCATTCCTTTGAAAATCTGAAGACATATTCAAACTTTCCTGGTGCGTCCCTGGTCCCTTGATTCCCTGGTTTATTCTGTGTGGAAGAAGTATTAGGTTGTCAGTAAAATATGAGTAAATTAGGTAAATATTTCTGAATTTTATTTTTGAACCTGCTTCTGAAACTGTAAACTATCAGTAAAATACGGACAAAATACGTAAATTACGTAAAGTGGTAAAATACCAATTTTACGGGGGTCCGTAAAATTACGGTAAAATACGTAAAATACCGAATTTTACCGTGACCAATTTTACCATTTACAACACTAACGGGGACCCAAAAAAACTGGATTTAACGATCCTGGATTTAACTTGGATCCCGACTTGGGTTCATGGGCTATTGGTACAACGCAATCCGAAGCTGAACAGAAACTCCAATCAGCAATGCTTATATTGGAGCAGTTCTCCGCCAGATCAGAACTGCCACTAGCTCCATCGAAATCGATAATCGTCCAGTTCCATAGAAAAAGATATTGCATACCCTGCAACCTGCAACATTTCCCTCAACGGACAAATTATCCCTGAGACACCCCAAACGAAATACCTTGGAATAATCCTAGACAGAAAGCTGACCTTTCAGGCCCACATCAAGGACCTATCAACTCGATGCCTTCGAAAAACCCGCCTCATGCTCAGGCTGGCGGCTACCCCATTTGGATGCTCCGAGAAGATCCTTCTTGCGTTTTACAAGCAATACATCCGACCTCATATAGACTACGGACTAATTGTCTACGGATTTTGCGCCAAAACGACCCTAAACCACCTCGAAACAGTTCAGAATACTGCCCTTAGGATCGCTTTTGGCCTTCGCAGATCTACCAAAACACAGTTCCTTCTGGACGAAGCAGGAATCGAACCCATCTCAGCACGGCGGGATCTTCTACTAGCCAGATACATAACCAAGATCGAAGGCACTCCCCATCACATACTGAACAGATGGCTTCTACAGCAACAGCCCTCCCCCAACCTCCCGCCTGAAATCAAGCGACTCCAAGCGTCCCACCCTATTACGTCAGATGCAGTCAAACCAAAAATCAGCACTTTACCACCGTGGACCACCGTCAAGCCTACAGTGTTCCTCCGTTTTGCCGACACGAAGAAGTCCGAGCTTTCGCCCCACTTTGTTGAAGTCAGGTTTGCCCAGTTACGGCTGACCACCCACAAAAACCATTTCCCGATCTTCGTTGACGGATCCAAAACAGACTCTTCAACAGGCTGCAGCGCATTTCTTGCTGACCCAAACATCATCGCTCTGGAAAAACTCCCTCCCCACTTCTGCATCATGTCAGCAGAAATAAGTGCAATAAACTTGGCACTTGAGACCCTATTACGACTCCCAACAACTCCCATGAAGGCGATCATCTACTCTGACTCGCTGTCATCTCTTCAGTCATTGGCTTCCCCCACATGCGAAAATGAAGACATCGACCTGCACATGACAATCCAACTGATCAGCAAGCTCTCAAGAAAAGAATGCTCCATATCCCTCCAGTACATCCCCAGCCACATGGGGATACGGGGGAATGATATTGCCGACAAAGCGGCTAAGGAAGCGAAGACATCCCGCCAAACAATCAACAGACCTACCCCACTTCGAGACATTTCCCGCATCCGCTCCCAGAGCCTTATGACTGCAGAACTCCACCCTAAGTTTTCCCCATTCCGGGGAAAAGTCGAAAGCAGAGTGTATCACCGGATACGAGCAGGGGCAACAGGGTTGAATCACCCAGCACACTCTTTCAAGATCCCTACACCTGATGGCCAACCCCCCGCCTCCCCTCTCTGCCGATTCTGCAGATCCCTGAATGAGACCCTGGACCACATCCTATTCCAGTGCACCCATCGCCAAATCATCATGAACAAACAAAGAACCCAAGTGGTATCTTTGTTCAAAAAACACCATCTCAACCTCTCGACTGGATCCCTCGTGCAGCCTACTCTTCCCCCTGCTGCCGAAGCCTCCATCATGAAAACCATCATTCAGTTTCTGAGGACAACTGAACTGCTTGAGACAGTTTAAGTAACACAGGCAACGCTGCCCAGCCGCGAAGAGGCGAAATGGACAACTTTGATCCGAAGCCGTACCAGAACTAGAGAGAGATTTGAAAGCTGGCTCAAAAACTATTTGGCCATGATTACCAGGTCTTTATTTAGAAAAAAGCGTTTGTTTGGCACTGCCTCAAGTTTATAAAATAAAAAATGGGCAAAATATTACACAAACAATGGATAAACTGATTAAAATTAATAGTTGCGTTTTTGCAGATACCCTGGTATCTGTTACCACGGCAACTGGATCTGCAATTAGTCATTTTTGCATTTACTGTGTTATCTGATAGGCTACACAGTTGCTCTGCAAAAAAGACTATTGCCGAAATTGCACTTTCGAAGTATTCACCCCAAAAACTGATATCCAGTTACATCGTTAAGTGCTAAACTTCTTTCTCACCAATTTGACAAAATTTAATGAAAGTTTTATCAAAGGATCAAACCCGTCTAGCCTAGATCTACTAGACCTAACTAATCGTTCCACCCGCTTTCATTTCCTCGCTTCCCATGTCATTTTGGCATTGTGGCAAGTTGTTTGTAGTAATGTGCCTGGTATGGGTTTTAGTCTAACCCAAAACAACGTTAAAACTGCTGGTATGTTTAGTGAATATTACTGATTTTTTCCCTTACAGGTTAGCTGACAAAATGGCTGGTAATATGAGGAAAAGGCGACGAGGAGGGAATGAGCAGGCTGAGATTGAGGACAGACTTGAATCTCTCATAAAACGGGTGGGGGAAAAGGTAAGTGCATCTCTAATAGGTTGACAAGCTATAAGCTTAACGCCAAATATAACAAAATAAAAATTGGTAAAATGTGTCTGTGGTAGTTCAGTTGATAAAACGTGACTGCTTGTTTTGACAGTCAAAAAGTGGTAAACTGCAGCTCACAAACAAGTTGTGTGACATATGCATTGCATCAACTGGTGAAAACCTTCTGAAGACTGTTTTTGATTCAACATAGTTACCATTCCTTTGGAAAGCCAGGATACTAAGTCTCTAGAAAACTAGTAGGAAAATAAAACTCAAGTCCTGTTAGTCAAACAGGTAGTTTTCTTTCAGTGTTCTGTGATTGCCACACTTGTCTCACTAGACTGATGGGTGTGTAATGAATTGAATGTGAAGTTGTTGAATTTCACTGACCCATTTCTTTTTCTTCTAGAGCTCATCATCCCTGGAGTCTAACCTGGAAGGACTGACGAGTGTTCTTGAAGCTGATTTATCTACCTACAAAAACAAAATTCTTAGAATATTGACAGAATGTGCAGTTTCTATGCCAGACAAGTGCTCAGTGTACAGCACTCTAGTTGGGCTGCTTAATGCCAAAAACTATAATTTTGGTGGTGAAGTAAGTGCTCCCTATTAATTAAATTAAGCTAATTATGGTACCTCACTTTTGGTGGTTATATGCAAAATAGCCGTAGGCTAGTTGGGAAATATATTTTATTTTGATTGAGTAGGATATGTTGTCCCTTAAAACACAAAGTGAAAGTCTTATTCATTATAATAAAGCCTTAAAGCACAACTCTTACTAGATATGATCTTTTCCCTATGAAATGGATCAGAAAGAACGTTTTTCGCAAATTCCATTACTTTCCACCTGGAATTAGCGATTTTCTTATTGGCGCTTGTCGACTGTATCCAGCCTTCCTGCTCTCCATCGCGGCGGCTGGGCGCAAAACATTTGAAACTGAAGGCGCCGTGGTTGAAAAGTGGGAAAACTAAGCAAACAAACGAAGCAAAAAGTAGAAGATTCTCATACCCTTATATGTGAAAGAGTTGTCAGCGGACGTTGAAGATTCCGGCAAATTTTGCGTTGTGTGACGAGCAAAACTCGGCGCGGCCAAAAAAGCGATACAAATTCGTAGGAACAAAACGAAACAGTGGAGAAAGGTGGGGATTTTAGAAGCTTATAATTCCATAAGGGATCTAAAGTATATCATAAAAGGCAAAATAAGGAAGAGGGGTCCTTTAAGTTGAAAATAGGATCAATATTTTTCGCATGATCTGTAGCCTAGTCCTTAAAAACGCTCAGATGTTTGACATAGCCTTAGCAGGGATCCTCAACACGACGGTGTTGCTAGTTCCTTTTTTAGATGGCTTTCAGTATCGGGATTGATTAGGTGTATCTCGTTTCTCGAGACTGCCAATTCCGGTTATTTGAGTTGGGAATGCTTCTTTGCGAACTTGAGCCTATACTGAGGGACATATTATCATGGTTGAAATATAGATCAGTCTGTAGTGACAATGAGCATGACTTTTTAGATTTTGAAAGGGCCTCTAGTAATTAAATATTCCTCTAGTAATTGTCTGAAAAGGGTAGGCTAGGACCGAGGTACAGAAGCTTCCTGTGTTGTTTTATCTGTTGGCACAGCTTGTGATAGATAGAAAGATAGAGACTTTATTTTAAAAGTTGACTTTCGTGGTTATATAAACCAAATTTGCGATTCTTGTCTGAAAAGATGTAGAGGACAGCCGTCAATGTGTACGCTTATATCGTTGTATTGATATTTCCTTTTTCTCTCGCTTGACCCCAACCACTAATGACTTGGGCTGGCCAAGGCGTCCACATGAATATGTTTACCTCGATGGCTCGAGGCACTTTTTAAATGGGCTGCATTTCATTGCTTGGATAGGAAAATGAATAAGACTTTAGACGTGAGATCGGAGAAAATCCCAGATACGACATTGGCTAAATAAGATTTTATTTCTTTCAGCTTGTAGAATCAATGTCCAGAAACTTAAAGGAGTATTTGAAGAATTGTGAATGGGAAAAAGCTAGATATGCTGTTCGGTTCCTGTCAGACTTGGTGAATTGCCATGTTGTTTCAGCTGGCTCGCTCATACAGTTGTATGATACGATGATGGAAGCTGCTTTAGAGCCCAACACACCACAGGTATTTATTGCAATTATCTCATCTCGTCAATGCTACCAGGAGGGATGTTCCGTAATTTCTCAGTCAGATTTGTTTTCGCTAATGCGGTTACAAAGATAGTGATCTGCAGGGATTGTAGAAATCCATAGCAAACCCTCGTCGCTTCTCCGGCTGCTTAGGTGTGTTCCGTTGCAATGTAATAATACGATACCTCAACTCTCAAGTGTTACGGCCGAGCAGAACTGTGTCAGTGCCAAAATCCTACGAATTTTCAAGGTGTTGTTTAAATAGAAGGCCGATTCCCTTGTGCGTTGTAAAGTGCAGGAATTAGGTGTGTTTTATCCATCGGGAGCGTCTCTCCTTTCATCTGGGCCTCTCTCAGAACTCGGTTTTCAGTTATTGTTTCGCGCCACTGGCCTCGTGGCAAACAAATCTCTCAGGCAGAAGCTCGGACCGTTGAGTTAGAAATTAAGGAGGTTGAGTTATAAATATAATAAATAAATGTATACTCCTTTCGTCTGGGCCTCTGAGAACTCGGTTTTCGGTTTTTTGTTTCGCGCCACTGGCCTCGTGGCAAACAAAGCTCTGAAGCAGGAGTTCGAACCGTGGAGTCAGAAATATATATGTAATATTTCTCTCTCTATATATATATAGAAGTGTCTTGCCAAAACCGTCTTTAAAGCAAATGACACACTTGTCCTTCAGATGGCAAACATTTGGTACGAAGTCAAACTGACAAATAAGCAAAATACGATCTATGTTCTTTTCCAAATCTATTTGATCCCACGATACCCAATGGCCCGCACCGTTCATTGTTTGGTGGTCAGAAAACAACCGACTTCTGGCTAAAAAGGAAGGTCTTGGCACTGTCCTAAATAGTGGGCAGCTTTTTCTGAACTGCTTGAAATAATTTCAACTTCTCCGACAGGTACGACGAGATTGGTTCGTCTACGCAATTCTATCCGCACTCCCATGGGTTGGTCGAGAGCTGTTTGAGAAAAAAGAGAGGGACCTTGATCGTCTGTTATTAACCGTCGATTCCTACATTTCAAGGAGGGTGAAGTCACATCTTGGAAGTCTTCGTGTTTGGTCAGGTCCGACACTGCATCCCCAGGAAGAGGTAATGAATTCGTTGTTAGTTGCAGTTCCAGCCAGTCTACCACTAATGCTGATTTTTTTAGACTATGCCTAATGTTGGGTTATTTTCTGCCGATCGTTGGGCACATCTACCTAAACTATTGTTTGTTTGAGCGAAGTTAAAACAATAAACGTGCAGAAATATTCTTTTTCTGGGTTAGGATGACCAGCATTTGATATAGGCTTAATCAAGTTGTGGGTATGCCTAACATATATTCCTTCAGCCCAAGCTGACTGCGAACCATGTTTGACAGTGCAAAAGGGAAATTCAGTTGACGTATCAGTTTGCACATGTTTTCTCCTTTCGCGCTGGTTTGTTTTATTGGAGCAAGATATTGTCGGCCACCAATTCAAGGTTCAAGGTTTTTTATTCTTAACTCTAACTGATATATAAAGATTAAAAATACGATACTCTGCACTTACAATTATTTCAGGGTTTGAACACACTATAGAATTGCACTATAAGCTTGGAAAGAAATTCTACGAAAGGTGGAGTATTGTGGTTGAGGATAGATGCAGATACACTAGAGTGAATGAGTTAAATTAACCTTTAAAGTGTTTTTTACGTCGCACTTCAGTTTGATCAAACTGCCGAGCGTTTAGTACCTCTTCGACCTTGGCGACTGTGCCAGTAATAATAGTAATTATAATGTAGTACAAAAAATAAGCCATTGGCCTTTTTTTCAATTTTGCACTAGCATAAATACAGTAATATAGTTTGAATTGAATTTTTTATTTCTGGGGGGGGGGGCAGTCTTAAGTGAATCTACTCGGTATTTTATTCGTCACATGCTCAAAAGAGCTTGTCCGTCTCCACAAAATTTGATTCGGGGCTCTACTGGATGTCACATATTCAGGCCCATTCTAGTAGATATTCTCTTCCAGTACCTGGAGTGTCTATGGTACCAGATCTGCAAGCTTCGAAATGACTACTGGCAGGAGAAGCACATTGTCCGTCCATATTTGGCCTTTGACACCCTCCTGAGCGAGGCGTTGCAGCACAGTTTGCCACCTCTCAACCCTCCACAGCACACTGCAGGGCTAACCTATCCCATGCCCCAAGTCATTTTCAGGTAATGACAATTAATTATTCTGCTTCTCCAGTAATTTGGGATTTGGTGATTAGTATATACGCAACGTCGCGTTTCGCTGAACCGTGGACCGCGTTCGGCCTCTTGGCTTTGATAAGAAACATTGAAACCTGTCAGTCTGGCCGAACCGGTGAGGTCCTCGGGAGCAAAAGGCGGGAGCCAGATCCGCCTCGGAAAGAGCCAGATATGCCAGAGTAAAAAACAGGCCTGTCAGGGTTGATAAAAATGGCATCGGAAGTTCGAAACTGTGGAAATGAGATTGCATGGAACGATTAGGGAGTAACGATTAGAGTTCTGTAACGCAGGTACTACAGGTTCTTTAAGGTTTTGTTATCATGTTCAGGAGCGTTTAAAGCACGTAGTGTGGCTAAAAAGAAGCAGAGATGAGCGAATCCGATCATGAAAGGATTCGAATCTGAATCCAGGGCTAGGTACGAATCCGTTTCCGAATCCGCCATTTCATGCTAAGGAATCGAATTTTGATATGAATCCGACATTGGTGTCAACCTGGTGTAAAAATCAAATCATGTACATAGGTTATAGTTAAAAAATCAGAGGTGACAGAAAGCACTGATATCTAAGGTAATCAGATATCGTGATAGATTACTGACGATGTTTGGTGATGGAGATAAAACAAATGTTGGATTTCCTGTTAAAATTGGGAAATGGAAACTGGAAGAATGTAGACAAGAAATTTGAGCGGATTTGTAAGATTGAATGTTTTGAATCCGAAGCCAGCGACGAACTCTGGATTTGAATCCGGATTCACCCATCTCTTAAAATAGGGCGGACAAAGTCTGAGCTTGAATTGCGTAGTACCTTTCTAAGCAGTCCTGTTTTCAGAATGTTTGACTACACTGATTGCCCAGAGCTTGGACCAGTCTTGCCGGGTGCTCACTCGATTGAAAGATACCTCATCGAAGAGCACCTGAGTCAAATTTTTGACCAAAATTGTCTGGAGCGAAAAGAGTGGTAAGTAGAACTTTCTTATGACGAAGTGAAGAAGTTTCTTCATGCTAAAATAACTGTCTGTTCGTATATCTCTGCCAAACTTCTGTCTTAATTAGGATAGTTTGGTAATCCGAAACTACGAAGTTTGATAACTTTTAACACAAGGATGTGCAGTGATAAAACAGCACTTATATTACATAAAATTGGTATTGAGTAAGTGATGTTAAGTGGTTGAAAATATTAACGACACCAAGAGGAAGAGGAGGCATAGCCTCAAAAGTAGGCTAATTTGTTTTTAACGGTCAGCTGTTTATTCGTACACTATCTTTACGTTGTGCGAGTTTGACTGACATGTTGTTGTTTCTTTTTATATATTACTCTTTAGTTTTGAAGTATTCAAATAAATAATTATAGTAAGAAATGTGAGAATTTTTAACGCTGAAAAAATAAATAAAAATGGTATTTATAGTGTCACTTGTTCGTATAAGAAGTGACAACAAAATTGGTTTGAAATAGTTTTTTTCAAGTTTATTGAAAGGTTTTTGTTGTTATTATTCCAGAAAACATAACGTTTTAAAGGATCATTCTGTAAATATTTCTGACATCATTCAGATTCATCTGTTAAAATCCGGTATTTCACCTTACTAGCGCGCTGGAGTCAACATTTTCGAATGAATCTGGCATAGCTCATTTCTGCATTAATGGTTGATTTTTTTTTTCTTTTTTCAGTGCCATCGCTCTCCTGGCGTTTCCGCAGAAATCTAAAGTTCCTCTTGAGTACATGATCGTAGAGGTGATTTTTGGCGAACTGTTCAGAATGCCGACGGCTAAGTACTTGGAAATCTGTTTTGGGGCTCTGATGATTGAGCTGTGCAAACTCCAACCGAGCACCATCCCACAAGTACTGGCACAAGCCACGGAACTACTCTTCGACCGAATTGAAACCATGAATCCCTCAGCTTTCGACAGATTTGTTAACTGGTTCTCGTATCACTTGAGTAATTTCCAGTTCAAGTGGTCTTGGTATGACTGGGCACCGTGTGTTGAAATGGAGCCGGACCACCCCAAAGCCAGGTTTGTCCAGGAGGTTTTGGCCAAGTGCCTGCGGCTCTCGTATCACCAAAGGGTGGCTGAGATGGTACCTGAGAACTTTTCACCACTTCTGCCTCCCAAGCCGGAACCAAAGTATAAATACACAGAGGAGAACAGCAATGTAGATACCGTGGCTGTAATAGCGGCACAGAATCTCATAGCTTCTATGAAGAGGAAGTGTACACCAGAAGAAGCTTTCCTAACCCTCCGTGACCTCCCTAACCCCTTACAAGAAGACGGGGAGCCCGACGCCCCGTACAATCCCCTGAAAATTGACGTGCTAGTTCAGACTCTTCTTTACTTAGGCTCTAAGAGTTTTACTCATGCCTTCGCTGCCCTTGCAAAGTACCACCAGATTCTGAAAGCCTTGGGTAGCTACGAAGAAGCCCAGATCTGTATCCTACGGAGTGTATATGAGTTGTGGCACGACCACCCCCAAATGATGGTAGTTCTAGTGGACAAGATGCTTCGTACGGAGATTGTGGACTGTTCAGCGGTAGCTAACTGGCTTTTTTCTCGGGACATGATTCAAGATCTAACCAGGATTTATATCTGGGAAATCCTGGATCTTACCGTGAGGAAAATGAGTAAGCATGTCTCAAAGTTAGAGAAGGACTTGTCAGACGCGAAGGAGAAATTCAAAGAAGCTGGGTCTGACGCTTCTAGTGATTCCGAGGTGGAGTATGGCAGAGGGAGGAAAAGGAAGTTTGGTGCAGACGGGCCTACGGATAAGCCAACTGAGGAGCTTATAGAAAGGATGGAAGATAAATTGGAGCATGCCCAGACGGACCAGAAGAATCTGTTCCTGATCATATTCCAGGTGAGGATGAGGTGCAAACATCCCAATTGTTATTTCCATGCGTTTGGTTTGAGGGTGTCGCGCCCCGCTCCTTCAAGAACTATTTTTTTGATGGAGTAGGGTCTTAGCAGTATATTTTAGTCCTTTTAGTCGCCGACAGTCAGTTTACAGTACGTCAGTTTAACTTGATGCCCTAGTGACACTGCTGTGACCGTATAGTCGTTTGCTGTGCTGTCAGAAGTTTTTTAACACTTAACATAAGGCGTATTCTCGCCGTTCCCCGATGATTCCTCGGGGAATCAAAGGGTTCGTACAGAAAACAGCGAGAACACGGGGAATGCTTCCAAAATGGATTTTGTTCTAAAAAAAAATATGCAGCTGACGAAATTAGTCTGGATCCACCTTATTTTTGGTTTTGTTTAATCTGAATGTTTTTATTAATTGTACATTGCACCAACACCAGCAAAAATTGATTCCCCTCCGAATCTGAAAGGGAGTCCTTTTTGATGATGGTGATGATAATCGGAGCATTCCCCGTCCGTGGGGACTCGCGAGAATACGGGCAGTGAGTCCCCGGGACAAACAACAAGAGCTGTAAGCTCATATGGCACTTGCATGGGTTGAGATGTGGTGTTTGATCAAGAGTACTTTTAAGGTTACCTTTGCGGTTCAGATGCGCACTTTAAGGGAGCTAGAGAAAAAGTATTTTGTTTTAGAACTTGGCTGTAATGAGACGCACTTTATAGGCGCTATTCATCTGTAAGAAAAACTATTGAGACAAAACGATCACAGGCCCTAAGGGATCATTGATATAAAGCGTTTGGTAAAAAGTATTTTTTCTTCACTTTTCGGTTAAAATGTCACTTTAAGGGTGATAAAATAAATTTTTAAGCAAAACCCTTGTGGCACAAAAGATCATGGGTTGAGATGTATCGTTTCATTAAAAAAGTAGTTTTCGACCTTGCGGTTTAGATGCGCACTTTGAGGAAGCTAGAACTTCATTTGTAAGCAAAACCCTTGAGGCAAAAATGATAATGGGCTCATGTAGATCATGAAAATGTATAATTTGCTTAAAAGTATTTTTCTAAATTTACGGTCAAGATTGGTACTTTAAGGAATGTCGGATTTGGAAAGTGGCGATTTCTGAGCCAATCTTGTCAAATCTCTAATATTCCAGCCCAGTTCCATCGTCCTAGCACATCTGGAAGTACCTTAAATCGCGATCACCGGAATTCCGAACCCCCCCCCTCAAACTCCTCCACAGTCGCCAGAGCCAATCCGGTTCTGTAAGTGATTTATCCAGAGCATCTCTTCATTATTCCCACAAAGTTCCATCCCGATCTCCCCAGTCTGAGCCGGTCACGTATTGCCCCCCCCCCCCATTGTTGTCGAATCCGGTCCGGACATGACAAAGATCACCAGACACATGTCCTCTGACCCATTATCAAATTTCACTCAAATCCGATCAACCGTTCCAAAGTTACGCATGACTCAATATTCCGGATTCCCCTTCCCGCTACTCCCCCCACGACCATCCGATCATGTAAATTTTTATTTATAAGTCAGTTTGATCGGGTCCCTGGTACGTCTCCTATGTTCCGTCGTGAAAATCCCCAAAACCGCCATTACCGGAATTCCGGGAAACTCCCCTCCACCCCCCCCCCCAGTGTCCGGATCCAGTCCAAATGTACAAACGATTTATCTGGAGCAGATGCTTGTTCTTCCCTGCAAGTTTCACTCCGATCCCTCCATTCTAACCGGTCCTGGCGATTTCCGGTCCCCCCCCAACTCCCCCATAGCTGTCGAATCCGGTCCGGACATCAAATGGGACATCAGCGGTACGCCATTCATTCAGTTATTAAGTTTCATTCCAATCCGATCACCCGTTCGAAAGTTACACACTATTCCAGTTTTCCGGATTCCCCAGTCCTCCAATCCCCCCAGGGGGTCGGATTGGGAAACTGATTATTTCCAGGTTAATCCGGTCGGGTCCTTCATGTTTCTGCCAAGTTTCATCGTCCTAGCACATCTGGAAGTACCCCAACTCGAAAAAGTGTGACAGAAACTACTTAATTTTCAGAATTCCCCGGCCCACCACTCCCCCCCCCCAGATGGTCGGATCGGGAAACTGATTATTTCCAGGTTAGTTTGGTCGGGTCCCTGATTTTCCTGCCAAGTTCCATCGTCCTAACACTTCTGGAAGTACCCTAACTCGAACATGTGGGACAAAAAAATTCGGACCGACCGACAGACCGACCGACAGACGGAATTGCGATCGGTATATGGCACTTGAGCCAGAGGCTGCAAGTGCCATAAAAACTATTATTCATATATTATAGGCTATACAAAAACAGATTCGTCAGCTGTGATGCTTATGAAGCGATATTTCGGCCCTTCTTGGCAACGGTCCTCTTCAGGCTGTTATTGTTCTGGGCCAACGCTGGGGAAGGAAACAAACTTGCAATCATGAAGCGAAATATCGCTTCATAAGCATCATAGCTGACGAATCCGTTTTGTATACATTATATGAATATATGACTATAAGTCAGCTTGGGCTCAAGGAATATTTAAACTAGAGAAAACGTATTTTGTTTTAGAACTTGGCTGTTATGATACGCACTTTATAGGCGCTAGAAATTCATCTGTAAGAAAAACTATTGAGACAAAACGATCACAGGCCCTTAGGGATCATTGATATATACCGTTTGGTAAAAAGTTTTTTTTTTCACTTTTCGGTTAAAATGTGCACTTTCAGGGTGATAACATAAATTTTTAAGCAAAACCCTTGTGGCACAAATGATCATGGGTTGAGATGTATCGTTTGATAAAAAAAAGTAGTTTTCAACCTTGCGGTTCAGATTCACACTTTAGGGAGCTAGAACTTCATTTGTAAGCAAAACCCTTGAGGCAAAAATGATAATGGGCTCATGGGGATAATGAAAATGTATAATTTGCTTAAAAGTATTTTTCAAAATTTACGGTCAAGATTGGTACTTTAAGGAATGTCGGATTTGGAAAGTGGCGATTTCTGAGCCAATCTTATCGAATCTCTAATATTTCAGCCCAGTTCCATCGTCCTAGCACATCTGGAAGTACCTTAAATCGCGATCACCGGAATTCCGGACCCCCCCCCCCCAAACTCCCCCACAGTCGCCGGAGCCAATCCGGATCTGTAAGTGATTTATCCAGAGCATCTCTTTATTATTCCCACAAAGTTCCATCCCGATCTCCCCAGTCTGAGCCGGTCACGTATTTCCCCCCCCCCCCCCCATTGTTGTCGAATCCGGTCCGGACATGACAAAGATCACCAGAGACATGTCCTCTGATCAATTATCAAATTTCACTCAAATCCGATCAACCGTTCCAAAGTCACGCATGACTCAATATTCCGGATTCCCCCTCCCGCTACTCCCCCCACGACTATCGGATCATGTAAATTTTTATTTATAAGTCATTTTGATCGGGTCCCTGATTCGCCTCCCAAGTTTCGTCGTGAAAATCCCCAAAACCGCCATTACCGGAATTCCGGGAAACTCCCCTCCACCCCCCCCCCCCTAGTGTCCGGATCCAGTCCAAATGTATAAATGATTTATCTGGAGCAGATGCTTGTTCTTCCCAGCAAGTTTCACTCCGATCCCTCCATTCTAACCATTTCTCGAGATTTCCGGTCTCCCCCCCCCCAACTCCCCCATAGCTGTCGAATCTGGTCCGGACTTCAAATGGGACATCAGAGGTATACCATTTATTCAGTTATTAAGTTTCATTCCAATCCGATCACCCGTTCGAAAGTTACACACTACTCCAGTTTTCCGGATTCCCCAGCCCTCCACTCCCCCCCAGGTGGTCGGATTGGGAAACTGATTATTTCCAGGTTAGCCCGGTCGGGTCCCTGATGCTCCTGCCAAGTTTCATCGTCCTAGCACATCTGGAAGTACCCCAACTCGAAAAAGTGTGAAAAAAACTACTAAATTCTCAGAATTCCCCGGCCCACCACTCCCCCCCAGATGGTCGGATCGGGAAACTGATTATTTCCAGGTTAGTTTGGTCGGGTCCCTGATTTTCCTGCCAAGTTTCATCGTCCTAACACATCTGGAAGTACCCTAACTCGAACATGTGGGACAAAAAAATTCGGACCGACCGACCGACGGACGGAATTGCGATCGGTATATGGCACTTGAGCCAGAGGCTGCAAGTGCCATAAAAACGCGGGGACTCCTCAAGTGGAGTCCTTGGGGAACGGCAAGAATACGCCTATAAGGGTGCGGCAGTTTGGTGTTAAATTTGATTAAACTTCTATAACCATTTCGAATGAAATAAAATTTGGGTGCCGCAACCTCTTGTCGAATTTGATGAAACCTATCTCATCGTTTCGTATGACATGATATTTGAAACCTTTTAAAACACTTAAAACCGTTTTAGTAATTTTTACGACAAAAGGTCGTAAGATAAACATTCTGGGCAGCCTTTGTAATATATAGTACGATAATGCATGTCTATGTTACCAAACTGCTGGCAGTGTACACTACAGTAGAGGTATGCTTCTTTCAACGTTAGCTAACGTTAAACAGTGCCATTTTCACTAACCTGCTGTGACACAAGTCAAATTAGATAAATAAGGGGTCTTTAGAACATCTGAATGTGTGTTTTGGGTCTTAATTTACCATTTAGCCCAAAACTGCGCTGTTAAAAGTTAACGTAGCAGTTTATATTCCTCAGACTTTTTTGGCTCAGTTTCTGCTGATGTCGCCACTCGCCCATAGTATACCCCCCACAACCAAAGTTACGTGCACACACAATCCAATTTCCGCAGTCGGATGCGAATTTCCTCCATAGTGGCGCGAATTTCGCATGCGTATTTTCGGATGTGAAATTCTATCTTGATGTGTGTGCACGTAGCTTAACTTTCAGGAAGACATGGCTGATGTCAACAAGCTTGCATCGAGTAAATACTAAGTTTTGATCTTTTCAGCGTTTCATCATGATTCTGTCCGAACACATTGTGAGGTGTGATACCGATGGGAAAGATTTCAATACCAACTGGTACCGTTGGACCGTGGGGAGGCTACAGCAAGTTTTCATGACGGTGAGTTTCTTTTTTTTTTGTTCAGGGCGCGTTACTGATATGGGATGTATTGCCACATGTCAAGAAATGATAACCCTGGAAGTTGGTCTGTAACCATGCTGAGAATTTGCTATGCGCGATTTCTCACAGCGCATGACCATACTGCATTCCTCCGTCCAGTCTACCACAAATCCCTGATTTTGGGAAAGCCTATGCCAAACGCTGGGTATATCTAGCGTTTGGTATACCCTATGCCAAACGCTGGATACCCTATACCAAATGCTGGATATTGGGGTCCAATCAAATATTGATGATTTGAGTGAAGCTAAAAAATCAACCAATCAGAATTCACCTGTAGTGAGGTAGGTCAGGGTTAAGGTGCCAACACCTATCCGGCGTTTGGCATAGGGTGTCCAGGGTTAAGCATAGGCTATGCCAAACGCTGGACATATCCAGCGTTTGGCATAGGATATCCAAAAATCAGGGGTTTGTGGTTGACTGCCTCCGTCCCTACTTATCCATGTGTCGAGCGTGTGATATGCATGGGTATAGTATAGGTTTCGTCTAGCTCAAGGGGGTGAAGGCATATCTTGGAAGTCTCCGTGTTTGGCCAGGTCCCGCCCACCATTCCCAAGAATGCATTCATTGTTAGTTGCAGTTCGAGTCAATCTACCACAAAGAAGAAGAAACCACAGCTTAACTTGCATAGGGACTGCGCTTTTAATTTGGTAAAATCGCTGTTTCTTCACTCGCCCAGACGTCGTCATGGGGCCTATTGATGAGGTTAGCATACTGATGTTAGGACATGACAGATGATTTCTAGTAGTCCTATTTGAAATTACAAGGCCCCCCAAAATAGAGACTCAAGCCCCTTATGGCTATCGGATATCCATCCGGAACTTTCGCACGTGTATAGGCTTAGAAGACCATTTTTCCTCGAGGACTACCAATTCTTTGCTTATTCCTTCTCCTAAAATCGGAATGCTTTTTAGTTGCCAGATTTTGGATGTATTTATTTCTGTCCATCGAAATCGACGAGTAACACAAAATCACGCGCTTACAATGCACGTTTGCGTTAGCGCCTTAGATCGCACTTGCTAGCGGCACGGCTGTGTTGCCTTTTACTCAGTCTGGAAGTTGACCCTAGTCCCTGGCCAGCTTTCTTGATCACATATCTCCAGTCACGGTCTACTCCTCTCTTGAAAGCAGCTGTAGTTTCTGCCATCAGTGTTTCCTAGCTAAGGGCGTTCCACAAAGGGACAACCCTGTTTTAGAAGAAGTTTTACCGCTCCCGTTTCTTGCTGAAAGATTGCTTTAGTTTCCGGGAATGGCATTGCATGAGTATCACTTAACATTCGTGCTATAATGGGTGCGTTCCAGCCTTCTAGTGGTAGGCGTCGGGTCGTGCGTGATCGACCGCGAAAACTAGACAAGGTTTTCGAAAAAAAAAAAAAACCAAACTAAGACTAGCATTGCGTCCAAGATTGTGATTTCCTGTTTGAAAGTGGTCAGTCAGCAAATAATTAATTTTTACATGCTCTGTAACCAATAACATTTGCTACTTTATTTGGCACATTAAATGACAAAATGTAATGTTCATTTATGAGCAATGTTCATATGCATAACTCGTTTGTGAATAATCCATTCTTGCGACGCTCTAACCGGTTTTCGCTTTTTTTTTTTAACAGTCCGTAACTCGTAGACCACAACAGGTATCAACTTGAATCTTGGTATACTGGTTGGCATTAGTGTCTAGATATGCCTTTTGGGGTCCCATATCGTTCAGAGGCAATTGGGCCCAAATTGCCCAGTGATCTAAGTTCGTGACATTGGGGTCTAGATGTGCGTTTCGGCGGTTCTCGACCCCCCCCCCCTCTCAACCCTTCCGGTTCAGGGCAACTGGGCCCAGTTCTTTACTTGTATACCATGACATAGTTTGAGTGGCATTGGAGTCTCGATGTGCTTTTTGGCGGTCTCACCCCCACACCCTCCCGTTTCAGGGGCAGCTCGGCCCATATTTCGCAGTGGAAGTTTACTTGACGAAGTTTAGAAGTAGGACGATAAGATTTCTTGTACTTGCAGATCCTAACGTCTAGAAACGTCTTTGGCCTTGCCCCCCCCCCCTCTTAATGTCTCGTTTTTACTTTAACACTCTACGTTTGAGTGCCTGCGCACTTGTATTTTTTGCTAGAAATATTTCACCTAAAATCTTGGCTGGTATTGCTGCTGACCAATAAGATAGGGTGGGTTTGTGTCAGGGAGAAGGCGAAGTATGTCCAGGTTTTTGGTACGGATGCTAATGCGGCCGTTTTACAGACGACACGTGATTCTTTTCTGATGACCTGCCGGAAAGCAAGAGAATCGCCCGAATCTGATAAGCTACGAATTACAAAAGTTGCCGAGTCACTGCGCTAATCAAAATAATAGAAATTGACTGTGTAAAATATTCTACGACGCATCTTTTATCATTGTTTTCATTTGGCACGTGTCGCATTCTCTGTTACTACGCCGTCAAAATACAAACCAGTTTTGTGGAAATTTACATGCATGTGAGCACGTCCTCCAGTAAATTAAATGCGGTAAGGGTAGCGTTACCATCGTTTGTGGTTAACACCATGGTTTCATAATGACTGATTTCACTTGCCGAAACGCGTATGCTTTATAGAGAAGTGCTGGCTCCGCAAAGGAGACAACAGGATGCCGTGGACCCACAAAACTGACGCTGCGCCAGAGGTATAGCTTTGTTGGGAAGAAATTTTGCGTAGGCCATAGCTGGGCATTGGCAGGCAGGCCGGAGAGTTTTTGAGATTTTTCGATCTGATTTGACACCATGGGCATAACCAGGGACCCATAAATTTTCTTACAGGTGGCCTGTCATTTCCTATGCTTCTGTATTGATATGATGACCTAACCGTCCAGTTCCCAAAAATCCCCGCTCGAGTCGATCGGCATTCTTGTTTGCCTCATTGGACGTGCGCGCCAAAGAGACTCCTCCCTCAAGGCGCCAGCAGCCAATCCCAAATTTTGTCTATCTGGTCTTGAACGTCATTGGACCGTGGGTATTTCTCGAACTACATTCCGTGCGCTCAAGATAGCATCAGAAATCTCTTATTGACAGGCCCCCTGTAAAGGAAATTTATGGATCCCTGGCATAACTTTGATGTTCTGAGCGAATATTCACTTAACAGTAAGCGCTATGGTTCTCTCAGGCACGACTATAGCTCTAATTGGCTAGCATAGGCCTCGCAGCTTAGCTCTTCGACAGACTGATAGCCTATAGCGACACCGGACAAACAACAAGACCAAAGGTTCCGATGGGATCCCAAAAATCTTCGCCAGGCCAAACAGCTAATCATTAAGAAATCCAAGCTCAGATATGGATTCAGCATGTGCGTTTACCTCTATAAGCCGATCGAAATGATCCTGGCTTACTTCTGTGAATTTTGCGGTTTTGGTGAACTTCAAGAACTACTTGTCCGGCGAAAAACTAAAGCTCAAAAACGGATTCAGCGTATCTCCTTACCCCTATATCCAACATCTAATCAACTTCAAATAAAAATTTAACTTCTAACAAATTTTCCGGTTTCAGCCGGATTCCGGACGAACTATATGTCCGGCTAAAGAGTGATTGTCATATACGGATTCTGCATCTCTTCTTACCCCCAAATCTATCATCTAATCAACTTAAAATAAAACTTTTACTTTTAACAAATTTCCGGTTTTGGCCGGATTCCGGGCGAAGTAGTCCGGCGATAAAATGGTTTTCGTATTCTTGTTCAGCATGTCTTCTTACCCCTACATCAAATCAACTTCAGATAAAACTTCAACTTCTAACAAACTTTCCGGTTTTGGCCGGATTCCGGGCGAACTACTTGTCCGGCGAGAAAATGGTTTTCATATTCGTGTTCAGCGTGGCTTCTTACCCCTTAATCAAACATCTAGTCAACTTCAAATAAAACTTTTACTTTTAACAAACTTTCCGGTTTCGGCCGGATTCCGGGCGAACTACTTGTCCGGCGTGAAAATGGTTTTCGTATTCTTGTTCAGCATGTCTTCTTACCCCATAATCGACTATCACATTAGCTGTTTCAAAATATTTTGCTTGTCCCTTAATTTGAACCCCCTCCCCCACCCCTAAATGTAGGGGTACAGGGCCCATCTACGAACTCGACCTTACTCTTGACCCAAAGAATGCTCACACCAAGTTTCATCAAAATATCTCATTCCCTTCGAGAGTTATCGTGCTCACAGACAGACGGACGGACGGACAGACAGACAACTTTTGCGATGTCATAGGTATCCGTCACTAACGTTTTGGGATCCCAAAAATTAACGAAGCGCGAAAGCTTGCGTGCATCACATGGAACCAGTCACGTATCGTACAGTTAAAACGCACAGCTCTTTTCTATCTTACCCATAATTCGGTGAGGTACGAACACGCGAAGCTGCTGCAGTGCGAGATGGTAATTCCCGAAGCTTATGTATTCTTGGTCTGATAATGGTTTTTGTTTCTTTCAGCACAATGAGCAAGTATACCGCTACAGCGACACGCTGGAAACCTTACTGTTTACCCCTGACGTTGACGCGAATATTTTGGCGACCTTCCAACAGTTTTTGTCCCTGAGATCCTAGTAGTGACGGATATCAAGAAATATAACGTTTCTTATCTTCGTTTTTATTTAACATTTGGAAATAAATTTATCCAGTTTTCAGAAGAACGCAAACACATCACCGTTTTGATCACAAGGAAACGACAAACCGCAACAATAAACCTGGTCCCATACCAACAATTTGGGTAAATCAACTAAGTAAAAGGACATCAATTTAGAGTCAGGTCAAGCTGACTGCGAATCGTGCTTGGTGGTGCTAAATGAGCAAATTCGTGACAAGAAAGACGACCGCAAGTGTATGTTTATCACCTGGCATGAAAGGGCCGAAATATTGTGGAACAGATGAATAATCTATTTGGCACCACCAAACTAAGTCGGGAACTACGAAAAACATCACATCCTGTCGTACTTTCTAAAAAAAACACCGGTTCAGCTGACCGATCTTCCTTCTGCCCTTGATCAAAAAGAAGAAAACAAAATATTTTATCTCATATTGTCTGGTTGTGCAAGCTCGCGTGCGCCAGAGAAAACCACGTCCATCTTGCCGTCAAAACAAAAATACATGTCGCGACATAAAATAATATTGTATAGTGGTCGGCCGCGCGTGCGAGAGTTTGCAACATGAGGAAAATGCGCAAAAAAAAACAAGTTAGCCGACACTTGAGAGAAAAATTCCTTGAGAAATTAAGTGAAGTACAAAACAGAAGAAATCATTACTTGAATAAATGAGCTTTACCAAAGTAAGCTGCATACTTCCGGGGCAATGAGAATTCTGACGTTGGCAGGCAAGCTGCCCCAGGGTAAGTAAGACCGTTGGCTGTCACCAACAACCAAGATTTCGAACGGGCTAAAACGAATTTCACTGGCCTGGATTTTCGTAGTTGGTGTAAGGCACACAATTAATCAAGGGCACTTCACTTACGACCGGATCAAAGCTCCCATAACTATAGTTCAGCAACATCACTGTACTTTTTCACCATGTGTAGATAGTCGTTGACGTCCTCAGTTGATCCCAAAATGATGGGCACTCGCTGGTGGATTTTGGTCGGAACGACGTCCAAGATGTCCTCCTTTCCAGTGGTAGCTGACCCACCAGCCTGAGTCATAATGAAAGCCATCGGGATGCACTCGTACAGCAGGCGAAGCTATAACACAAAAAAGTAAGATACAAACTGTGGGGAATTCCTGTATTGGCACATGGAGGGTATTGATTATTGGCTTTAACTAGCGCAGAAACTCCATCGCGTCGGGGAGCTACAAGCAACGGGATACTGTCTGAAAGAGTAGCCTGGCATAATAGGGACGAGTCGTCGCTCATTGCTAGGCGCTTGGATAGTTCAGGGAACTTATACAGCCGCATATCAACAAGATATAAAATAAAGTGCCCTTCACTCCATCCGTCCAGGCTGTGGAGAATAAATTAGCCTTTCATGTGATTTGGAAATGGACAAACCGATATTCGGTTTTGGGTAAACCAAGTAAGTAAAAGAAACCTTGGATTCCCACGATAAAGACCAACAGTAACCGAAATTTTGCCGACATCTCCGGAAAATCCTGAAGATCGAATTTCGTTGCATGCCCATTCCCCAACTGTAGCAAAGGAGCCCCGATCAGCTTTCCCCTCAATTCGCTGGCGATAAAAACGATTAAATAACCCGGATCTTTCAATTTGGTTCTATAATTCAGGGATAAAGAGAAATAAGGTATTTTGCAAACCTTTCCACTTGGTGCATCAGTAGTCGCAGGGTACATGAAGATTCCTCCATACTTCAGCGTCCTATGAACATCAGCAACCATGGAACCAACGTACCGCAAGCCGTATGGCTTGGACCCCTTTAAAAAGGAAAGTAGTATTTTAGTCAGATTTTCCCGGAGCTTCCCTGTTACTTACAAAACTTCACGGACGACTGTAAGACACCAAAGGCTTACCTAAGACAATCAAACCAGAGGTCCAGTCTCGACGTTTGTATAATCAAATCGTCCGAATGCTGGAACAAACTAAGGGGCGTTCTGCGCGTATTTCTTCACTCGGATTATCCTAACCTAAGTTTATCTTTTAGTGATTAGTCGAGCAAACAACTATTTCCAATACACCCCAAATCCTACAACATTCGCTACTTTTAAGGAAATCTTTGATAACAAATGATTTCATCGTCATCATAAGGTTTGAATGGCGTTGGGTTCCACTTCGTGTAGATCTCATTCTGCCTATCCTGGCTTTGAAATTCGAATTTCCTGCCCAGATTTACCACATACTTAGGAGCATGGTAGATAAAAGTTACCAGTTGCAACTTGTACAGGGTTGGAACAGTCTCTGTAGTAACTAGGCCACCGGGTGGAACGACGATGTTAGCTTCTAGCGACTACCGGCAGCCCCGGTAGGAAGCTTAAACACATACTAAGAGGGAGGCTAGTTCAGGACTACTTTACCTCCTTCTTAGAGTTGACATAAGCTAAAACGGTCTTGTCCCATTTTCCTTGGTAGCCTTCATTGATGCTGTAGATCTTCCCTCGTGGCTTTACTTTCATGTTTCTGTCGGTAAGCACGAATTCTCCAATTGCCTTGAAACACAAAATATTTATTCTATAGGGTGGTCCATAACTCCCTTGAATGCGGGGAACACTTACTAAGAAAAAACACTACGGTAACTCAGAAGAAAAGAAAAAAAAGTGACAGTGTGATGTAGACGACTTGCTAAATGGATGAATGAATAGTTTTATTGATCCGTTTCAAACACAGAAGGGTGACAAGTGGGGTATAACTGAAAGAAAAGAAACAAGAGCTGTAAGCTCATATGGCACTTGCAAGGCTTGGTAAAAGGATGAAAGTAGGAATTCGCCAATTCGTGTGTTTGTTGTGATCATTTCTAAGCAGAACCCTTGGGGCAAAAATGATCATGGGCTCATGGGGATCAGGAAAATTTAGGTTTTGCTTAAAAGTAATTTTTGTACTTTGCGGTTAACGAGTACTTAAAGGGATGGTCGGATCTGGAAAGTGACGATTTCTAAGCCAATCTTGTCAAGTCTCTAATGTTCAAGCCAATTTTCGTCGTCCTAGCACATCTTGAAGTACCTTAAACTGCGATCACCGCAATTCTGGACCCCCCTCCAGCTCCAGAGTGACCGAATTCAGGTCCGGTTCTGTCACTGATGTATCTATGGCTTACGCTTGTTCTTCCCACCAAGTGTCATCCCAATCGCCATATTCTGAGCGTGTCACATATCCCCCCCTCCCGACTCCCCCACATTGATCGGGTCCTGTCCGCACTTGAAATGGGACATCTGAGACATGAGTTCTTTCCGAATATAAGTTCATTAAGATCTGATCACCCTTTCAAAAGTTGGACAGCCTCAAGATTCCGGATTCCCCCTCCCTCCACTTCCCCACGATGGTAAATCGGAGAAACGACTGTTCTTAAGTGAACATTGTAAAATTCCTGATATGCCTGCCAATTTTCATCGTCCTAGCACATGTGTAAGCATCTGAAGTCAGGATCACCGGAATTCCGGAACCCTCCCTCCAACTCCCCTACAGCACTCGGATCCGGTCCGGTCTTGTCAGCTATGTATCTAGGGCTTGTGCTTGTTCTTCCAACCAAGTTTCTTCCCGATCCGTCCACTCTGAACATGTCACACAATTTCCGGTTCCCCCCTCCAACTCCCCTAAAAGTCACCGGATCCGTTCCGGACATGAAGTGTGATACCTGAGACACGAGGTCTTTTCAAATATCAAGTTTCATTAAGATCCGATTCTCCGTGCAAAAGTTAAAAAATCGTCAACATTCCGGATTTCCCATCCCTCCACTCCCCCCCACGGTGGTCGGATCGGGGAAGTGACTATTTCCAATGTTAGTTTGGTCCGGTCCCTAATATGCCTGCCAAGTTCCATCGTCCTAGCACATTTGTAAGCATCTTAAGTCGGGATCACCAGAATTCCGGAACCCTCCCTCCAACTCCCTCCACAGTGCTCGGATCCGGTCCTGTCTTGTCAACTATGCATCTAGGGCTTGTGCTTGTTCTTCCCACCAAAATTCATCTCGATACGTCTATTCTGAACATTTCACATGATTTCCGGTTCCCCCCCTCCAACTCCCCCCAAAGTCACCGGATCCATTTCGAACTTGAAGGGTGGCACCTGAGACACGAGGTCTCTCCAAAGATCAAGTTTCATTAAGATCCGATTCCCCGTTCAAAAGTTACAAATACGTCAATATTCCGGATTCCCTCTCCCTCCACTCCCCCCCCGGTGGTCGGATTGGGGAAGTGACTATTTCCAAGTTAGTTTGGTCGGGTCCCTAATATGCCTGCCAAGTTTCATCGTCCTAGCTCATCTGGAAGTACCGTAACTCGAGATGAGTGGCCTGACAGACCGACCGACCGACCGACAGACCGACCGACAGACCGAAAAGTGATCAGTATATGGCACTTGAGCGAAGCTGCAAGTGCCATAAAAAGAGAAACAAAGAATCGCACTAGCCTAACAAACAAAGAAAAGATCAAACAGCTGGACCAGACGTACTGTAGATCAGTTCAGCCAAGATAGCTGAAAGGGTGGACAAACATACTACCTAGAATTGACGAACAACGAAATAAAACTGGAAAGCACCAGAACAGGGTCCAGTCCTGCCAAAGTCGTTAGTCCGGCAGTGGGCCTGAATAACAAAGTTTTCAATACTCCGCCAATCGTCCCTTCAACAAGGCTGTTGCGCCGTTCCGTCCACACACCCAGTCAAACGGAACAAATGCATCAACAAGCTATGGCGAATTCTAGCAAAATTTGTTCATGCCCCACCTGGCCCATCGTACATTTTCCCTTGCTGAGCCACTGTTGCTGGGAAAAAATGTAAACAAAATGTTTTGGGGGTGTAAAAGCACCAATTACACCACCGCCAGTGACACGTAAAAATTATCCCTATTCCGAAAATTGGGTTCATTTTTCGAGCTTGGCTATGACCACGTAAACTTCGATGCCTGTTAGTAGGTTTCCCAGTTTCATCGAAATTTTTAGAGTTGCAATTTTTAGAGTTGGTAATACCATTGTATCACAAAACACTTAATTAGTCATATTGGCTTGTAAGCTGTGTGAAAAAGTTTCAGTAAGTTTACTTACCGGGTCCAAGAGAAAGCCATTCACTCCATTTCCAGTAGACAAGACCACCATCGTTGCGCTGCCATATAAGGCGTAGCCTGCTGCAACGCAATGCTTTCCCGGCTGAAGGGCATCATTCACAACAGGATTTCCCTCCGTCTTCTTCCTAGAGCATACCATTTCTAAGTAATAAATAATAGCTCCTTTTGGGTTTCTAAAAACGCCTATGAAGCTATTTTGCTCTGTCCGATCAAAGACGACCTATCAAGCAAATGAAGTAAGCCGCTAATAACAATATCTGTCCATTCGCAAAGAAGAAAACAGCAGGATAGCAAAATAAATAAGTTAAAAAATGTATAGATATATAGTAGAGGTATGCTTATGTGAACGTCTGTTGACTTCGGACTTTGCCATTTTCATGCACTTGCTGTGCCTAAAGTCTGCTTCAGTCTACCATTTAGCCCAAAACTGCAGTGTTCACATTAAAGTAACTGTTCACATAAGCATACCTCTACTGTAATGAAACAAGTACGCACAGCAAATCTTTCTTGAACATACAACCAATCTTCAATAAATGAGCGAGCAGCTTGCAGGACGTGCGGGTCAAGATGTGAGACGCATGAGTGTAAGGGAGAAGTCGAGCAGGAGGTTGTTCTGGGACAAAAGCGGTCTCATTATAACAGTGATTTCAGGGGAAAATACGCGTCTATGTACCTATCGCCTTATAGTTACTTACTTGAAGATGGCAAAGATTGATCCAATGGAAACCAAGCAGTCAATGTTCGAACTTCCGTCCAAAGGATCAAAAGTGACAATATATTTTCCTTGTCTTTCTGTTTCAACCTGGAGCAAAAAAAAAAACAACAACTGTAAAATTGTAAACCAAAACATTTGGTACACCTTAGAACAAGGATATTCTCTATTTTGTCGAATATTCTCTAACATCTCTTTTTATGGCACTTGCCCTTCGGCCAAGTGCCATATAGCAATCGCAATTTCTGTCCGTCCGTCGGTCTGTCGGTCCGGGTTTTGCTAGTTCGGGTACTTCCACATAAGCTAGGACGATGAAACTTGGCAGCCATATCAGGGACCGGACCAGATTAAATTAGAAATAGTCGCTTCCCCGATCCGACCACCTGAGGGGGTGTGGAGGGAAGGGGAATCCGGAAAAAATAGGAAAAATGACTTATTTTTAACTTACGAACGGGTGATCGGATCTTAATGAAACTTGATATATGGAAGGACCACTTGTCTCAGACCTTCCATTTTAAATCCAGACCGGATCCGGTGACATGGGGGGGTAGTTGGAGGGGGAAACCGGAAATCTTGAAAATCGCTTAGAGTCGAGGGATCTGGATGAATGTTGGTGGAAAGAACAAGCACAAGTCCTAGATACGGCATTGACATAACCGGACCGGATCCGCTCACTTTGGGGGAGTTGGGGGGGGGGAATTCGGATTTTTAGTGATCCCGCGATTCGGTGCTTCCTGATGTGCTAGGACGATGAAAATTGGCAGGCATGTCAGGGACACGAACGGATTGACTTGGTAATAGCCGTTTCCCCAATCCGACCATCCGGGGGGGGGGCTGGAGGGAGGGGAATCCGGAAAATGAGGTATTTTTAACTTACGAACGGGTGACCGGATTTTAATGAAACTTGATATATAGAAGTACCTAGTGTCTCAGACCTCCCATTTTAAATCCAGACCGGATCCGGTGACATGGGGGGTAGTTGGAGGGGGAAACCGGAAATCTTGAAGATCGCTTAGAGTGGAGAGATCTGGATGAAAGTTGGTGGAAAGAACAAGCACAAGCCCTAGATACGTGATTGACATAACCGGACCGGATCCGTTCACAGTGGGGGGGGGGGGATCCGAATTTCTAGTGATCCCGCGAGTTCGGTACTTCCTGATGCGCTAAGACGATGAAACTTGTCAGGCATGTCAGGGACCCGAACAGATTGACTTGATAATAGTCGTTTCCCGGATCCGACCATCCGGGGGGGGGCTGGAGGGAGGGGAATCCGGAAAAATGAGGTATTTTTAACTTACGAACGGGTGATCGGATCTTAATGAAACTTGATATATAGAAGTACCTTGTGTCTCAGACATCCCAGTTTAAATCCGGACCGGATCCGGTGACATGGGGGGAACTGGAGGGGGAACCGGAAATCTTGGGAAACGCTTTGAGTAGAGAGATCGGGATGAAAGTTGGTGGAAAGAACAAGCACAAGCCCTAGATACGTGATTAACACAACCGGGCCGGATTCGTTCACACTGGGGGGGGGGATCCGAATTTCTAGTGATCCCGCGAGTTCGGTACTTCCTGATGCGCTAAGACGATGAAACTTGGCAGGCGTGTATGGCACCCGAACAGGTTGACTTGAGAATAGTCGTTTCCTCGAACCGACCATCTGGGGGGTGTGGGTGGAGAGAGGGGGAATCTGAAAAGTGAGGTATTTTTAACTTGCAAACGGGTGATCGGATCTTGATGAAACTTGACGTATAGAAAGATCTCGTGTCTCAGACGCCCCATTTTAAATCCGAACCGGATCCGGTGATATTGGGGGGGAGTCGGACGCGGGAACCGGAAATCTTGGGAAACGCTTAGAGTGGAGGGTTTGGGATGAAAGTTGGTGGGAAGAGCAAGTGAATAGCATAACCGAAATGGATCCGGTCACTGTTGGCGAGTTGGAGGGGATCCGAGTTTGTAGTAATCGCACGAGTTCGGTACTTCCTGATATGCAAGGACAATGAACTTGGCATGCTTGTCAGGTACCCGAACTATTGACTTGAGAATGTCGTTTCCCCGATCCGACCGACGAGGGGGAGTGTACAAAAGGGGAATCCGGAATCCAGTGGCAAGCTCAGCTATTGAACGAGTTATCGGATTTAACCGAAACTTGATATTTAGGAAGGTCTCGTGCCTCAGACATCCCATTTTAAATCCGGACCAGATCCGGTGACACTGGGAGGAGTTGGAGGGGCGAACCGGAAATCTTTGTAATCGCTTAGAGTTGAGGGATCGGGATGAAACTTGGTGGGAAGAACAAGCATAAGTTCTAAATATGTCATGTAGAGCTTTCAGATTGAATGAACCTAGATATCCTAATTCTAGGTACGAACCGCATTTTTGAATGGCGGGGTGTTTATTGTGAAGTTCTCTTCTACTTTCTCGTACCACTACTCGTAACAAGTGCCATATGAGCTCGTAGCTCTTGTTTTGTAAACCATAGCCAAACACTAATACTCTTGATAAATTCGTCATAAGACAAAGTACATGTTACATTGTTTTTATTGTGTTTTATAGAGGCTATTCAGCCTATTTGGTATTACGAACTTCGATTTAAAGCATATTATGATTTCACCAGTTCGCGGACAATGAGCAAATGTGTAACATTCATACACAAGTCCTCAATTTTTAGGCATGGTGCTCCAACATCTGGGCATGCCCCAAGGTCTGGGCATGGTGCTCATACTTTGGGGCACCATGCCCTGCAGCAAAGACATGGTACCCTTATAAAAACCTGTTTGAAAAGCAAATTTCCAACTCAGATTCTCAATTCAACAGCTGACAGTAGATTTTGATGGGGGTATCATGCCCTTACTGCAAGACATGATTCCCCAACGTATGAGCACCATGCCCCATATGTTGGTGCATGCCCGGACATACTGATACTTTATACAAAGAGAACTTTCACAGCATTGGATTGCCGTTTTTGTCGGGTACACCATAATTCCGTCTAATAAGGTGGTATTAGGCAGTTAAAACATTATGGGGCAAAAGTTTGTCAGTTATTTAAAACTTCGACAAAAGATGGTATAAAGCTCTTTCTGTAGCGTTCGGTTCTTGTACTGACGAGGTTAAGAACCGGAACTTGTTGTGCTTTAGCTCGAGGTAGTCGATGTTCTGGCGGGCAATATGGGGTTGGAAATAGGTGCTCAAAACTTGAGTGGGAACGCAGACTGTTCCCGAAACTAGTACAAAGAGTAAGACGTCGGGCTGCTAAGGTAGGAAGGCGGAATTCATTGAGGAAGAGGATATAAGGCACTTTGACCTGGCGGTAGATGATTCTCAACATTGGTGCACCATGCCCAAAATTTGAGGATTTGTGTCTGACTGATGTGTATCCCTCCTTTTCCTTGCGAAGTGAAAGGCCTGGTTAGGGTGTACTCAAAGAGAAATTTACTGAACACAAGCATAGCCTACCTCTATCACATTTTCATTTTCTTCAGACACCATCAAGCATGTTGTATATGAAGACCTCAGCAGGTTTATAAACAACTCGTTAGACAGCACATCAAGCTTCTTTACTTCTTCTCCTTGGACATTCACATCACCGGCGATTCCATACCTGGAAGTAGGTGTTTCAGGCTCACTACTTATCTTTCATTCAGCAACCATTGCTACAAATTGGTAGGCAAACCTAGCATCTTCAACGTAAATCACACACTGATCCTAAAAACACACTCTGCAATCTATGAGAACTGGCACCAAGTTCAAAAACATTTAGAGAAAAGTGCAACATAAAGGATCACAAACTGTAACATCATTTTTTTTAAATACCAATATAGCAAGTTTTTCTTACTTTTCAAACTAGATTTGAACCAGCTTGATGCTAGCCTACGTCTCCTCCAAATAGTTTTTTTTTTCATAGCCATTGACCTATGCATAAGCTTTTCTATCTAAAACCTTATAAAACCAAAAACCTAACTTTTCAAACCTTAAAACTCAAGCAGTCAAACTTTATAGGTTTAATCATGAATAATCTACCAACCAGTTAAATTAATAATATAGAGTGTAAAATAGGCTGCCTTTAGTAAAATGGATACTGAATTATCTAGTGTTCCAACCCATGTTAACCATACTAATTTACACATAAGCCTGCACTTACAGTTTAGCTATCCCAGCTTTTCTGACAGCAGAGCTGACGGCTTTCACAGCTGCTTGAATGGCTGTCAAAAGCTGGGTTAGATCTCCAGTTGCATTTTTTACTTTCCGCTGCTCCTCTAAAATGAACCTTGTCAAGGTCATACAGTCTGTATCAATCTGCTCATTGCCTGACATGGTAACTCACTGAAAAAAAAAGAACTGGATCAGACAGTTCAGACAGCAAATGGTGAAAAAGCTTCCAGTATTTACATCACAGCTGGTATAAAGCAATCTACCACAAGCCCCTGATGTTTGGATACTCCTACAAGCGTATTCTCGCCGTTCCCCGAGGACTCCGCTTGAGGAGTCCCCACGTTTTTGTTTGTCCCGGGGACTCACTCCACACATTCTCGTGAGTCCCCACGGACGGGGAATGCTCCGATTATCATCACCATCATCAAAAAGGACTCACTTTCAGATTCGGAGAGGAAGCAATTTTTGTTGCTGTTGGTGCAACGTGAAATTAATAAAAAACAATCAGAATAAACAAAACCAAAATAAAGTGGATCCAGACTAATTTCGTCAACTGCATATTTTTTTTCGAACAAAATCCATTTTGAAAGCATTCCCTGTGTTCTCGTTGTTTTCTGTACGCGGAGTCCGCGTGGAGTGACTCCCTCTATTCTTGCCGTTCCCTTTGATTCCCTAGGAGTCCTCGGGGTAGGTAGGTACTTTATTTGTGATTGAACCGACACACGGCATTTCACAGCTACAAACTAAAACTAGAATACGACTCTAACTACACATTCGCAACAAAACAGAATATCACATTTAAAGAAGAAAAAGGTAAAATAAAAAGAAAACTAAAACTAATCCAGTGGTGAATTTGGCGAGAATATGCTTTATGCGTAATGCTGGGGACCCTAAGGCAAATGCTGCCTGACTGTTGTAGGCACCCTAACCCTGAGCCGGCCTTCTACACCATAATTGCGCCTGGCTGATTTCTGAGCTTCCCTAAAATCATCAATCTTAGAGCTGGGTACCCAGCATTTGGCAGGCTATCCAGTGTTAGACATCGGGTATGTCAAACGTTCAGATACAGTATAGCCTACCAAGCGCTTGCCCTTTTCCATACAAATATCAGGGGTTTGCGTAATAAAGAGGCTGGCAAGTCTGAAAACATCTTCTACCCTTAAGATGGTAGGTAGCAATTTTTCCAAACAGTCCCACTTTTTTTTACTCCATATCTAAACTTGACTTTTTAAACTGGCCCTCAGCGAAGACTCACTGGACGATTGCAAGACAAGATTATTTGGTTAGGCTACTCATACAAGAAAGCCACAAGGCATCAAACTAGATGGTTCCTGGATCACATTCAGCCTACATATTGACATATTAGGCCTACACGCAAGACAAAGTCAGAAAATAAAAAATGGAAGACCTCAATCCAAAATAGGCTAATCACAAAGACACAAGTTGATGGACTGCAACTCCAAATATATCATTGGTAGTTATTACTGGTTATTACTATTTGTGGTGTGGTGTGCCCATGCATAGCCTCTGCATAGCAATGCATAGGACATGGGATGAAATGAGAAATCCTGGCACTGCCTGTTTCGAAGGCCAAGTAAACCAGGAAAGAAACAGGAAGCATTGCAGTTTAAAGCTGGCTAGCTCTGGCCTAGTCTAGGGCTTCATGCGTACCCTGGAACTTACTCTTGCCATCCAGGGAGATATCCCTTGTTGCCTTCAAAGCTGGCTCTTAGGCTTTTTTTTATTGGCTACAGTACTACAGGAGGGGTACCTGACATCGTTTTTACGCAACCTCGAATTTTGCCACAAAAATGTTAAAATGAAAGTTCCATGCTATCTTGACAGTCTAGAAGCAAAATATGATTTTTTTTTTTTCAACAGTTATGTCCCAAAATATTACAATTATTTGTCTTTTCTTTATTTTGAACCTGGTTTAAAAAGGATTTTCTGGTTATTAGCCTTATTACCTCTATCTTTTTCATCACTTTGCAAGCAATGTGACCTCATGTAAAAATGGGTGAAACTGTTTGAAAAGAAATTTATATTTAACTAGAAACATTGAAGTAAAATTTATATCCCCAACATGTAAACCATTCTATTAGCTTCACTCTAGTATTTTTGTCATGTTTTTTGGTTCCTTTTTAAGCCAGATAGATTTCACTAAAAAAAGATTTCTCTAGAAATTTGAAATCTTGTCTGAGGTTGGGTAACTCTCCTGTATGCATATAGAGTGAGCTGAGCGGCCAGCGAGGCGCCGGACTCGTTTTTAAACCGTTCTAGGCAGAGGGGATACTAGCCAAATTGTTTGGAGGGGCAAGGTATTTACCGACTGGCTGGAAAATTTACCAACTGTTTTTGCAGAAAAAAATGACTGTTTTCAAGAGAAAAACAAAAATTTTGAAGAAAAATCGACAGATTAGCAGAAAAAGTGACTGGTTTGACGAAAAATCGACTGATTTTCAGAAAAACCTACCATTTTCATGAAAAAAATCTACTGCTTTGATGAAAAATCGCAAGCATAATTTTTTAACAACTGGTCCAACATTGGTGGGGGGCATAGTCGTGACGTCCCTGGTTCTAGGGACAATCAATTCAATATAGTCTAATGAGACCTGGACAGGACCTGGATGAGACAAAGCCAAAGGCAAAGGGTATTTCCCTGGATGGTAAGAATAAGCTGTACCCTGGGCGTACCCCATGCAGGTTAGACGACTAGCAGATGCTGAGCAGATGGGGCAAGCATGTACAGTAGGACCACAGGCACAGCATAGCCACAGCTCGGCCTCCTAACTAAATGTAAACACTGCACCAGCAAACTGAAGTCCAAAGTAAACTAAGCACAGTACCAAAGCAAAGTAGTCCTAAGCTAAATAAACCAGAAAAAACTATTTTATAAACTACCTAGAATGGTTGGAAAGGTAACCACTAGTCACTCAACGACTTCTTGGATTGTCAGTCGTCACTCGTCACTCGTCCTTCCAACAGCCTTCAAGATTCAAGAATCCAGAGTGCAATTTAAAATGGTGTTGACTAAACTTGGGCCGATTATCGACGAGTCGTGACGTCACACGAAAAGTCCATATTTTCCATTTAATAACGGAATTGATTGTCCCTAGAACGGTTTATAAGTGTAAACGCGTCCGGCGCCTCGCTGGCCGCTCGGCTCTATATATAAAGATACAAATATATATTCTGCAATAGCAACTTAATCGAATTTTCCTATTTTCTTTCATGACGTCACGGAAACGTCACGCTCGTCGATAATCGGCCCAAGCTTATTCAACACCTTTAAAATGACGGAAATCCCAAAACAAAACAAGCTGCAACTGCTGCAAGACAAGGGAGAAAGCAAATCTCCCACGCCCTCTTGTATTCACTTTGCAAGTTACTACACTGGAAATTAGATGGCGTGAAGATCTCACTGTTAAAGTAGCCCGCTGACCGGAGTTTACTAATTTTAGTCGTTCACAATAATTATCCATTAGCAGGGGCGTCACTATGGGGGGGGGGTACTCCCCCCCAAAGTTCTTGAGAAATTACTTTCGTCGGGAGAAGCCCGGCGAAAGTTCACTTTAAAACACTGAAGAAATCGTATTCTGCATACTATTGTTGGCCCTCGGTATTCTCTTCGGCACATCGGGTTCTTTTTACACATATGGAATACAGAAGAAATAAAATTTGTATGCTTTTGTCGGGCTTCGGTCGACTCGTCGGCACATCGGGTTCTATTTATACATAAGGAATCAAATTCTGCAAACTTTTTCGGGCACACCCGGGAAGTGCGCAAGTCTCGTCGGCAAACGAGTTATTTTTAAACGTAAGAAATCAGATTCTGTACAGTTTAGTCGGGCAAACACAGAAGAAATAAAATGCTATATGGTTTTGTCGGGCATCGATATTCTCGTCGGCACATCGGGTTCGTTTTACATGTAAAAAATCAAACTCTGTAAACGTGTATGGGGCGCGTCCTGAAAGTTTAAGTTTCGTCGGCACATCGGTTCTATTTACACGTAAGAAATAAAGTTCTTTACAGTCTTGTCGGGCAAAACACAGACGAAATCGAATTATGAAATGCTTCTGTCGGCCGTCGGTATTCTTGTCGGCACGTCGGGTTCTTTTTATAAGTAAGAAATCAAATTTTGCAAACATTTGTCGTTGCAAATTTCTCCGAAAAAAAGAAAGATTTAAAAAATTTAGCCTGCGGCGCTTAGTTTAACTTGTTCTGGGTACAGTCGTTTGAAGCTTCGCTTTTTAGCGAAAGTTAATATGTGAGTTTAAATATACGAATTTACGTCAAAGGAACAATCTCAACTGATGCATTACAGTTAGTTTATACACAAATTTCGCCTGCGGCGCATTTTGTAATATTCTCTACTTGGAAGAATGGTGTTTCACTTAGTTGGCATTTTCGGATTGAACAAACACTTGTATGGTAGGTGCAGCCAAATTTTTCCCGAAAAAAGGCAGATCTAAAAAATTTCGCCTGCGGCGCATAGTCTTAACTTGTTCATGGTACAGTCGTTAGATGCTCCACTTTAAAGCGAAAGTTGTAATGAAAAGCCGAACATGTGGATTTTAATATACGAAATTACATTAAAAGGAATAAAAGGCAACTGATGCAATAAAGTTACTTTTATCCCGGTTCTATTCTGTGCTGGCGGGAAATGTACGCCTTCGCGGCAACGGCGTTTTTTTGTCGGCACATTTTTTAGTCCGTCGGCACAAATCGGACGTCCCCCCCCCCAAAGGTAAAAGGCTAGTGACGCCCCTGTCCATTAGGGGACATTTTCACGTGAATGGCTGTTGAGCTCGCCAGAAGACTCCATCCACACGAGAATAGTTACGTTTTTGCAGATACCATGGTCAGGGGCGTCACGACTGGGGGGGGAGGGGGGACGCCCCCCAATAGTTGCGTTTTTGCTGATACCATGGTATCTGTTACCACGGTAACCGGATCCGCAATTAGTCGTTTTTGCATTTACCGTGGTATCTGATATATGGTCCACTGCAAAAACGGCTATTACCGAAATTGCACTTTTTGAAGTCATCCCCCCAAAAAACTAATATCCAGTTACATCACTAAGTGCTGAACTTCTTTCTCACCAATTTGACCCAATTTAATGAAAGTGAGATGGATTTTCCAGATACCACGTTCGGACCGTGATATCTGCGAGTTACCGTGGTAATGTCTGTTACCACGGTAACTGGCCAGATACCACGACAACTGCAAAAACGCCTTTTGACCGTGGTATCAGATACCACGATAACCGCAAACACGACTTTAGACCGTATATCAGATACCATGGTATCAGCAAAAACGCAACTAATGTTGTCCGCCAGTCGGTAAAAAATAACCGAGTCGGCGCGAAGCGCAGAGATTTTCCGACAAAACAGTCGAGCAGTTGTTTTCTTGAACACAGTCGTTTTTTCTGTAAAAATAGTCGGTAAAAATTACCAGCCAGTCGTTAAAATGACTGGCCAGCCGGTAAAAGTTACCAGCCAGTCGGTAAATGCCTTGCCCCCCCCAAATAAAACATTTTGGCTAGTAGCGCCTCTGACCATCTTATCTGTAACCATGCGGTAACTGGATCTCCAATTAGTCGTTTCTGCAGTGATCGTGGTACCTGATACTATCGTTGCTCTGCAAAAACGAAAATTGCCGGATTTGCGCTTTTAGAAATCATCCAGAAAGATATACTGATATCTCGAGTAACATAACTTCTTTCCCACCAATTTGACAAAAAACTATACTCTTGTGTTAGCGACGATGAAAGTGAGATGAATTTTTCAGATACCGCGATCAGTTCCCACGGTTCGACCGTGGTATCTGAATATCAGTTACCACTAGTGTTGTAAAATTACCGTAAAATAAAAAGTCGGTAAGTAAAATTCGTAAAATTGGTAAAATAAGGTAAAATAGGTCAAATTGGTAAAATATGGTAAAATAAGTATTTCACGGAGAATATACGGTGAGATTGGTATTTCAGAGCAGCTAAAATAATTTGACACATTTTTAAATTTTTTTGGAAGCTGGTGCGATTGATCTGTTGAGATTTTAAGGGACAGTCACTTTTCCTGCACTTCTGAAATGATTAACTACTAAGCGCTATGGAGTCGGGAATCCCTTCGACCAGTTGCTCATATAATACATTGCGTCCATGCCTTCGGTAATAGCACGACGAAAGTAGCATAAGCTGTACTTTGCTAAATTTTCCCGCATTATTTTCTTATCGCTGGATAAGTTGAAACACACAACCGGGCTTTACAGCCACGGTCAGCCACACCTGCGTAGGCATAGTAGCACTAATTCAAAGCTGAAATAATCAACAGTATAGCAGTTGTCGACAAAACCTATCACGGCAGACCCACACAAATTAGCAACATATTCGCTTTCTTTATCATTCACCTCTCATTCCTTTGAAAATCTGAAGACATTTCAGACTTTCCTGGTGCCTACCTGGTCCCTGATTCCCTGGTTTATTCTGTGTGGCAAGAAGTATAAGGTTGTCAGTAAAGATATGAATAAATTAGGTAAAATGTTTCCGAATTTTTTTTTGAACCTGATTCTGATACTGTAAACTGTCAGTAAAATACGGATAAAAATTGTAAAGTGCTGGTAGAATACGTAAATTAGGTAAAGTGGTAAAATACCAATTTTACAGGGGTCCGTAAAATTACGGTAAAATACGTAAAATACCGAATTTTACCGTGACCAATTTTACCGTTTACAACACTAGTTACCACGGTGACTGGCTAGATACCACGGTAACTGCGAAAACCACTTTGGACCGTGGTATCACATACCATGGTATCTGTAAAGCGCAACATGTCACTGGATGATGCCATACCCACGACATGGGTTGAGACAGAGGAACATGCCCACCTTCCTCTACCGGTTCAACAGAACTCTCGCAGCGTCGTTGGACGGGAGATGCACATTCAGCTGGACCGTGACGTCGCCCGTTGAGGTTTTCACGCAAAAACGGCTAGCAAACGGCTATCACATCAAAATGCCCATCATGATAATGGGACATAACATCCAACGGAGCTGTCCTCTATCCTCTTCTTGCAAATTTTCCAAGAGTTTTCGCTTAACCGCATTGCAAAGCTTACTTCACAATTACGTAAATCATTAGTTCTCAGTCAGCTGCTTTGGCTTCATCTCCATAAAGCAATATGCTCACAAAGCCCGTTAGAACAAGACCAAAGGTTCCGATGGGATCCCAAAAATTCAATATTTGATCCAGACAATCAGGTTTTGTCTTCGCCAGATCCAATCTTCGCCAGGCCAAACAGCATATCATTAAGAAAACCAAGTTCAGATATGGATTCAGCATGTGTGTTTATCCCTATATGCCGATCGAAACGATCCTACCTTACTTCTGGGAATTTTGCGGTTTTGGTGAATTCAAGAACTACTTGTCCGGCGAAAAACTAAACATCAAAAAAGAATTCAGCGTATCTCCTTACTCCTATATCCAACATCTAATCAACTTCAAATAAAAATTTAACTTCTAACAAATTTTCCGGTTTCAGCCGGATTCCGGACGAACTATATGTCCGGCTAAAGAATGATTGTCATATACGGATTCAGCATCTCTTCTTACCCCTAAATCTATCATCTAATTAACTTCTTCAGATAAAACTTTTACTTTTAACAAACTTTCCGGTTTTGGCCGGATTCCGGGCAAACTACTTGTCCGGCGAGAAAATGGTTTTCATATTCGTGTTCAGCATGCTTTCTTACCCCTCGATCGAACATCTAATCAACTTCAAATAAAACTTTTACTTTTAACAAAATTTCCGGTTTTGGCCGGATTCCGGACGAACAACCTGTCCGGCGAATAAAATGGTTTTCATATTCGTGTTCAGCGTGTCTTCTTACTCCATAATCGACTATCATATTAGCTGTTTAAAAATATTTTGCTTATCCCTTAATCTGAACCCTCTCCCCCACCCCTAAATGTAGGGCTACAGAGCCCATCTACGAACTCGACCTTACTCTTGACCCAAAGAATGCTCACACCAAGTTTCATTAAAATATCTCATTCCCTTCGAGAGTTATCGTGCTTACAGACGGACGGACGGACAGATGGACGGACGGACGGACAACTTTTGCGATGTCATAGGTATCCCTCCACTTACGTTTTGGGATCCCAAAAACAAAGAAGCGGTAGCGGATTTGTGATTTCTTCGGGAGGGGGTGGGAGTAGAGGCAGACTGAGCCAATCAGGCCAGCCTTTAAGCCCTTCCGCTGACCTTCAAACTTTGTCCTGTAATATTTCACCATGTGAAGAGTAAGAAAGACTTCAAGGCTTTATTAAATGAACCACAAAATTTCACAAAATCACTTACAACGGCTCAGCAGTTTTTTCTTTCTTTTCTGTCAGTACTCGCGGCTCATGTTCAATAAACGCAAGCCGGACACCCTAGAAAATTATTTTTATTTTAATTTATGATAAACACTGTACTTGTGGTTAGAAACATCCTTATTTCATCGGCGAACTGACAAAGCTATGCTAGAACGAATAATGTACATAGGCTCAGAGGCGTCACTACTGCGGGGAGGGGGGAAGCCCCCCCCCCAATGTTGTCGGCCTGCAGTCGGTAAAAATTGCCGAGTCGGCGCGAATCGCCGCGTTTTTTAGTAAAAACAGTCGATATTTTTCTTAGAAATAGTCGATTTTTCTTAAAAATTTCCGTTTTTTATGGCACTCGCCCTTCGGCCAAGTGCCATATAGCGATCGCAATTTCTGTCCGTCCGTCGGTCGGTCCGGGTTTTGCTAGTTCGGGCACTTCCACATAAGCTAGGATGATGAAACTTGGCAGGCATATCAGGGACCCCAAATGATTAAGTTGGAAATAGTCACTTTCCCGATCCGAACATCGTGGGGGGAGTGGAGGGAGGGGGAATCCGGAATATTTTGGAATTTATAACTTTCGAACGGGTGACCGGATCTTAATGAAACTTGATATTTGAAAAGAGCTCGTGCCCCAGCCGGTCCCATTAAAATCTGAACCGGATCCGGTGACTCTGGGGGGAGCTGGAGGGGGGGGGGGGCGGAAATCTTGGGAAACGCTTGGAGTGGAGGGATTGGGATGAAACTTGGTGGGAAGAATGAGCATGAGTCCTAGATAAGTCATTGACATACCCGGACCGGATCCAGTCACTATCTGGGAGTTGGGGGGGGGTCCGGATTTCTAGTGATCCCGCGAGTTCGGTGCTTCCTGATGTGCTGGGACGATGAAAATTGGCAGGCATGTCAGGGACCCGAACAGATTGACTTGATAATAGTCGTTTCCCCGATCCGACCATCCGGGGGGGGGGCTGGAGGGAGGGGAATCCGGAAAGATAAGGTATTTTTAACTTACGAACGGGTGATTGGATCTTAATGAACCTGATATATAGAAGGACCTTGTGTCTCAGACAGACAGTTGGTGGAAAGAACAAGCAAGTCCTAGATACGGGATTGACATAACCGGACCGGAACCGCTCACTTTGGGGGAGTTGGGGGGGGGGAATCCGGATTTCTAGTGATCACGCGAGTTCGGTGCTTCCTGATGTGCTAGGACGATGAAAATTGGCAGGCATGCCAGGAACCCGAACAGATTGACTTGATAATAGTCGTTTCCCCGATCCGACCATCCGGGGGGGGGGGGCTGGAGGGAGGGGAATCCGGAAAAATGAGATATTTTTAACTTACGAACGGGTGATTGGATCTTAATGAAACTTGATATATAGAAGGACCTTGTGTCTCAGACATCCCAGTTTAAATCCGGACCGGATCCGGTGACATTGAGAGAACTGGGGGGAACCGGAAATCTTGGGAAACGCTTTGAGTAGAGAGATCGGGAGGAAAGTTGGTGGAAAAAACAAGCACAAGCCCTAGATACGTGATTGACATAACTGGACCGGATCCGTTCACAGTAGGGGGGGGGGATCCGAATTTCTAGTGATCCCGCGATTTCGGTACTTCCTGATGCGCTAAGACGATGAAACTTGGCAGGCGTGTTTGGGACCCGAACAGGTTGACTTGAGCGGATCCGACCATCTGGGGCGGGGTGGGGGTGGAGAGAGAGGGAATCCGAAAAGTGAGTTATTTTAACCTGCGAACGGGTGATCGGATCTTGATGAAACTTGATATGTAGAAAGACCTCGTGTCTCAGACGCCCCATTTGAAATCCTAACCGGATCAGGTGATATTGGGGGGAGTCGGACTGGGGAACCGGAAATCTTGGGAAACGCTTAGAGTGGAGGGTTCGGGATGAAAGTTGGTGTGAAGAACAAGTGAATAGCATAACCGGAATGGATCCGGTCACTGTGGGGGAGTTGGAGGGGATCCGAGTTTGTAGTAATCCCACGAGTTCGGTACTTCCTGATGTGCAAGGACAATGAACTTGGCAGGCTTGTCAGGTACCCGAACTATTGACTTGAGAATGTCGTTTCCCCGATCCGACCGTCGATGGGGAGTGTACGAAAGGGGAATCCGGAATCCAGTGGCAACCTCAGCTATTGAACGGGTTATCGGATTTAACCGAAACTTGATATTTAGAAAGGTCTCGTGCCTCAGACGTCCCTTTTAAATCCGGACCAGATCCGGTGACACTGGAGGAGTTGGAGGGGCGAACCGGAAATCTTTGAAATCGTTTAGAGTGGAGGGATCGGGATGAAACTTGGTGGGAAGAACAAGCATAGGTTCATCTACAGCTTTCAGACTGAATGAACCTAGATGTCCTAATTGTAGGTCCGAACCGCATGTTTGAATGGCGGGGTGTTTATTTTGAAGTTCTCTTCTACTTTCTCGTACCAACACTCGTAACAAGTGCGATATGAGCTCGTAGCTCTTGTTCTTAAAATCAGCCGATTTTTCGTCAACACAGTCGTTTTTTTCTCAGTAATAGTCGTTTTTATCCGCAAAAATAGTCGGTAAAAATGACCAGCCAGTTGGTTTATACCTTGTCCCCCCCCCCAAACATTTTGGCTAGTAACGCCTCTGCATAGGCTAAACCCAATTTTATAAACCTCTGCCCCAGCATCAACGGAAACAAGCGAGAAACCACAACACGAAATGACCGTCTTATTGTGCAACATTAAACTCGGGGTTTTCTGGAAAACTGATTCAGCATGTCTCCTTACCCTGATACCGAATCTCTAATCGACTTCAAAAACAACTTTTCACTTCTACCAAATTTCCGGCATTGTCCGGATTCCGTGTGAGCTATTTTTCCGGCAAGAAAACAAAGTTCAGTATTGGATTCGGCGTGTCTCCTTACCCCTAAGACGACTATATCATTATCTTGAAAAATATATTTTTTCAACCCTCAAACTGAAACCCCTTTCCCACCGGCACCCTATAGGGCTAAAGAGCCCATCCACGATACTGACCTGTACTTTGACCCGATGGATCCTCATACCAAGTCTGAATAATCTATCTCAACCCCATGGAGAGTTACACAGACGGAGGGACAGACGGACGGACAACTTTTGCAAAGTCACAGGTATCCCTCACTAACGTTATGGGATCCCGAAAACTGCTTACCTGGGATACGGCGCTTCGAACAAACCCAGTATTGGCTGAGACGGTGACTATTCGCAGATGGTCTCCAGTGCCGAAGATGATCTTCCCTCTTTCCGATATACTGCCTGTACACTTCAACTGGATGGCTCTGCTAGACGGACTGTCTTTAACAAAGATCATCCGGTGCAAGAACTCCCTAGCTCTGCGTCTCTCGCCCTCTCCGCTAATCGTGGACATGATTTCGATGAAATCTTCAACAGCTTTCTCGCATACTATAAGATGATGGCCTGAAAGGTAAAACTTTTCTAAAGAAAGCCAAAGTCCCCTCACCGTCGAAAATTTTCGCCTGTTAGAAGGTCAGCTGACCATTTTCGCTAGTTGCCAAAACATCTAGCGTACCCAGCTTCGACTGAATGATTATTTTAAATTATAAATTTATAAAACCGCCTGGGCCTTTAGAAATGGGCCAGAGAGAACCAGTAGCAGTGTGCACGCTTCATCCGAGACATTTTAGTATATTCTTGGTTTCTTTCTTTTTTCCATGGAGAGATTATAGATGACCAAGATCTGGACTATGTCGGTGGCCGTCATGGCTAATGCAGTATTTCAAGACTAAAGGAGAGGCTCAGCGGAAACACTATGCGCCTTTAGAGGCATTAAATGAACTTAGGCCAAAGGATGCTGACAGATTACCAGATTTTGGCGGTCGCGAGTTTGACCTTTTGTCAGGATTTCCAACACCCACTACCAATTTCGTAAGTTTTCAAGTTTTCCGGATGGAATTAACCGACAAAAACTGAGAAAAGCCGGCCGGCGAGTCTGATCGTCTGCCTGCATTACGAGGCAAGGATCTAACCACGAAAACTATATCTGATGGCACTGAATGATTAAGTCAGCTGAGATTTATCCTACTGATATTTCGGCCCTTCAAATACAGATAGATAGATATTTTTACTGATACAACTCGTAGCGCCGAATTGACACTGAATATGTCGACCATTACATTTAACAGGTTAAAATAACTTGATACAATAGTTACAAACAAAAATATTTACTTGAAATCCACCAGCTGACACAAATTTCATCTTCAAACGAAAACTTTGTTAGGCACAATTTAAAGCTATACTTGATAGATGGTTTGCATGCCGTACGAGGCGCACCGCCATCCGCCATCTACCACCACTGAGCAGGTCGCAGACCAATTTTACTAGCTAGAGCCTGAGCAGGTCCCTTACAAAGAGGGACAAAAGATCGCTTCAAGAAATCTCAACTGACTAGCACCATCAACTTGGATTCGCAGTCAGTTCTGGCTGGTTCCCACAAGTTTTTTTTCCGGAAAAACACTCGCGGTATTTAGTGTGTTGACGTAAAATCAGCTAGTCGGCTCGCGCCGTGTTCAAGATTTAAACAAGTAAATGAAATGAAATGAATCTACTGAAACATAAACGAACATATGGAATCGAGAACGGGATCCCGGGGAAGTTCGGTTAGGTTGCAACCAAAAGACATACTCAAGGCTTACCTTCACAAATTTTATCCAAACGTTCCTTTGCAGGCCGGACCCTTTCCCAGGCAGCTTGCTCCGCTATTATTTTCTCCTTGAATCGATATACGTTTCCACCGTTAGTCAACGACGAGACTTTCACAACCATGGCGGTTATATCCATATTCAAACACTTGTCACGGTTCACCGATGCACGGGAGCACAAGCACACCCCGTCCCCACTGTTAAGGCTTTTCTCGTATGCGTCGAAGTCAAACGAAATCCGAGCTAGGCACTGACGAATGAATTCGCTCGAGTTTGAGCACACAACACACTGTAGTTGAACAATTCTTTGGTCCCTCTCAGTTTGATCAGGACTTTCAAGTGGGTCTTCATCTGTATCTGGTTGTGAACTGGTATCACTGTCTGACGCAGAGTCGTTATCGTCTTTGGTGTACTCCATCCGTTCACCTATCACTTGCACCCCCATGTCTTCAAGCTTTCTTGCAAGATGGGAAGTCACCCCAGTGCTAAACACGAACGTCACCTACAAAGACAAGAAACCAGTGTTAAAAAAAGTTACAAAACATATTCACATATCAAGATAATTATAATAATAACATAATTCTCACGACACTATTTAAATAAGTACCCTATTCCTATCGTATAAAGGCCTTTAGAAGCTGTTAGAAAACTTGCGTCGTGCAATGGCGGAGAGAAAAGGATATCAAACCGTACAGCATAGTTTATCAGCATTTAAGAAGTAATCTTAAACGTTGCGGCAAACCCTGCGGCAGGTGTAAGATCATGGGCCGGAAGCTGGGAAGGTTTGTTTCGGTTTTCAAGCTGGGACGTCCGGAATCTAAATGTTAATACGATTAAACAGGATATTTTATTTTCTAAGTCAGAAAATGATCAGGAGAAAAATATTTTAGAATGTTGGGAAGGAAACAGTAACTACACTGTCGCAAGTTTCATAACATTCACAAGGATGCACGATTTCAAACAGATTTGAGACAACGCACTGTCTGTTGACGTTACAGAATAATGACCTTTTTTTTTCTCCCGCTAAAAGTAACGAATTGAAAGCTATGTTTACTGGTCTGTTTCATAGAAGCGTAAACTTAAAGGCTCATTACAAAATTTCTACGCTTTGGAGCGTAGTTAGCTTGGTAACTACGATCTATGTGACGTGATTGGCCCGATCAGTCCGCGGCACGATATTTTGACGAAAATAGAAAAATGTGTTCCAGCCTTGACGCCAGGTAAGCGAGGATTCGTGACGTCATGCGTAGTAACTACGGTGGGTAGGGTGGAACACGCTTAGTGATCTCATATCTGCTGAAAGTACGCATCTTCGTGTAAATGCTACGAAACTTAAGTGCACACTACCTGTGGTATATCGTAGTTCACCAAATTCTGTTTGGAACACGCTATGTATTCTTTAGCTTGAGTTAGGATGGACCTCTGGCCGAACTCGCAATCACCTGCAAAAATAAAAATATGAGGTTTGGCTTTCAGAAAAGTAAGTACAAACAACAAATATCTTTGTGAGTCAAAGACAGAAGTGTGTATGTTAGAGCCACAAATTGATACTTCACTGATCATACACAAACACCAAAATCACGTCATGACTATGCAAACGTCTAAGCTTCAGCTTTAAATGAGCGTTAGGAACCATGACAGGGCCTCGCTTAGCTCGGCTATTTTTTTAAATATTGCGTAGAACTATCTATTAAAACGTAGTTTACTTGAGAAAACTCAAAGATCAATGAACTAGCGATTTACGGCCTAAAAGCCGTCCCTGAGAAGCCAACTATACAGGTACACATTACACAACAAGATACAGTATAGTATATCTTGAGCATTGCCGTTCATTTGTCCGCTGAGAACACCTTTGTGGAAAAAAAAAACTATTTACTTGCGTGGCAGGGATAATTTCTTGATTCCTTGATCTCGCATAGTCAGACTGGCGTTAAAGTTCTTGATACAACTGGGAGCCGAATCATAGTCAGACTATATAATCAGATTTTTTTTTTTTCAGTTCAAACTTACTGCGAATCATTTTTTTTTTTTAATCTATCAATCAAATTTACTTCCAAATAGCTTGAAACTATTTAAGAAATACACAAACACGACAACAAATTAACAAGTAGCCTACACTTACAAGACATGACCAGAAAAGGGGGGAATAGACGGCTTATCTGTGGACAACACACTATCTTTGCTCCGATTTTTTTTCTTCAGAAAATTGAGAGTGAAGAGGACCCTTGCCAAGAAGGTAAAAATATCGCTCTAACAAAATTCAGCTGACGTATGCGTTTAGCACTGTCAAAGATGTAAACTGATGTTCAATCTATAATTAATATATTAATAATATGTAAACTGAAAATCGTCCAAATTTGATTACTTTATTTCCCGATATCGTAACCGCCGTCGTTAACAACCCAATCATTCCTTGTCTCCCTTGCACAGCAGATTCGAAGTGTTCCCACGTTCCAACCTCTCAAAGAGAACACCTGAGCATCGTTTCAAGCCCTGATGCGTTCTCCCACGGCATATTTGTGTGTACAACATTTCTGAGTGTTTGTCTTGAAGACGAGTGCGCCACACATTCGAACCACATGCCGAAACTCGCCGGAAAGACCTTTTGTCTTTGTTTTTGGTGGTATCATTTAAAATGCCTGGAAATAACAATTAAAATCCAGACAAAATCTCAACAAACAGAACTTAAGGCTTACGTCCTTATCATTCTGGACCCTCAAAAAAGAATTCTCCTGTCTATCTGCTTCATAAAGTAGCTAATTCTATTATTTATACTATATTTCACTCAAAACTTGAATTTCCCGGCAAATTCGAGCCACAAAATCGAAAATCAACTCAACAGCCTTTTGTAAATTTCTAGCCACAAAGAAAGTTGGTCGCGCAAATACACCAGGGTCATTCCAGCGAAATAAAGCCAGGCAAAAAAATCGATTTCTCAGATTTTGACGAAAATTTCTCAGAATGATCTACCAGGGTCCAGGACCTTCCCCAAATTTTTTTTTCGGCGAAAAAAATTATTTCGGACTCTGGCGAATTTTTGAAATTTTCGGCCAAATATTCCCTTGCTGATGGTGGAAAAAGTCGATATTTTTCAAAAATTCGACAAAAATCAGGGAAATTCAACCCGACCTTGAAATTTTTTGAGCTTCTTACCTACCTTTAGGACTTCAAATCTCGAGATGTTCAAGTATGTAGGTACTATTCTTTCCTTTTTACGGTAATTTTGGCAACGGAAGGAAAAAAAAGTGGGTCTTCACTCCAGAAGAACCGGCCAGATCGCGAAAATTCTGAAAATTCCCCATGGTAGTAGAGTGAAAAACGAGCTACATTTCTGCATTAGCACTTTTGTGGCTATCGAGCCAGAAATGGTCTTAAATAGCGATCTTCGAAAACTGAAATTCTTGGGAAAATGCATTGTTTTGATGACAAAGTGAATTAGTCTCACAACCTAAAAATAAAAATTCAGAAATGAATGCTGCTCTAACCCTGGTTTCAGTTTTCAGATCTTACGGTTAGACCACAACCTGCCTGGACCAATTCTTAGCTGTCCAAGGGCCCGAAATCTTCTTTTGGCCTACTTTCAGAAACTTACTAGAATGCATGCTTTTGCTCTTTTCACGTGTAAGTTTGCGCGAGGGTGGTAAATTAATCATATACATGGTTATACGAATTCTGAAACGCTAACCGAGTTCCGTTGTCAGTACATTTTTGGGATCCCAAAACGTAAGTGGAGGTATACCTATGACATCGCAAAAGTTGTCTGTCTGTGCGCACGATAACTCTCGAAGGGATTGAGATATTCTAATGAAACTTGATGAGAGGATCCTTCGGGTCAAAGTACAAGTCAAGTTCGAAGATGGGCTCTGTAGCCCTATATTTGAGGGTAGGGGAGGGGTTTTAAATTAAGGGGCATTTTTTTTTTGTTTTTAATCTATTGAGATAGTTGATTTAGGGGTAAGGAGACATGCTGAATCCGAATATGAAAGTTATTTCTCACCGGGCTAGTAGTTCACCCGGAATCCGGCAGAAACCGGACACAAAATTTGTCAACCAATTTTGGGCTACCCCTTTCCTCCAAAATAGTATAGCTCTGCATAATAGTATAGCTCTGCGCAGAACGCGTAATCAATGAACCTAAGAGCTAGTTGTTTTCGAAGGTCGAAGGGGTTGGTATGTGGGAAAAGAGAAGGTGGTTGCGGGCAATATAACAGTTGGAAAGTTTAGAGGGATTGACAACTTCAGTAGAAGGGTACACACTGAAACCAAAAATAGACCGATCCCAATTGTGAGACAATTAGTAGGGGACTTATAATGGTTTCATGGTCTAATAATAGGCTGTTAGACCATAATCGTCTTCGACAATGAGGGGTTAGCAGTTTTGTTCTACTTGGTGTACCTACAATTTGTTTCCTGTGCTTTATATGGTACGAACAATTTGGTACCACGTCTATCACGAGGACATAGACTCGCAAGTAAGAATCGGTTGCTAGAATCTTTGGTGATGAGGGGTTGCCATTTTGCTAGTTGGTATACCCTTTATTTTCATTTCATGGTAAGAACGATACGGTACCATGTCTATCACGGGGAGATGGACTTGTAGGTAAGAATCGGTTGCTAGAAAGGCTTCGCGAGGGGCTTGAAGGTTTAAACTTTGATCTGTTTCTAAATATTACAAGTAACGAGTATTGATCTGTCAACATCATATATTAGATTTTGGGATCCCATCGAGATCTTTTGTCTTGTTATTATCTACAGACTGCAACTATTTAATAAACTGAAATTTTGTATTTGCAACTACGTACAAAGAATGTGGAACACGTTAATATTATGGCGAAGTTACAAGTTTTTCTATCTTCAGTCTATCAACATCTTTTATGTACACTTCTCTGGCAGCATTCCGCCGAGCTGAAACTAGTACACATAAAACATCTGAGGGGTGGCACCAGTTCTCAACCTCGTCTTCGGGGACTAAAAACCTAAGGGGTCGACTGACTTCCGCAAAATTTCTATGCAGGCTTCTTCTACGTCTTCATCCGTGTCGACAACTTTGACATAGTATCCGAGCTGGTATTATAGTCAGAACAGCAGTGTTTTTTTTTTGCGATTTCATTTTTGAACTGTATGGTCAATTTATTTTGTCATCAAAAAATGCATTTTCCCAAGAATTTCAGTTTTCTAACATCGCTATTTAAGACCATTTCTGGCTCGATAGCCACAAAAGTGCTAATGCAGAAATGTAGCTCGTTGTTCACTCTACTACCATGGGGAATCTCAGAATTTTTGCGATCTGGCCAGTTCTTCTGGAGTGGATCTACAAAGACCCACTTTTTTTGCCTTCCCTTGCCAAAATTACCGTAAAAAGGAAATAATAGTACCTACATACTTGAACATCTCGAGATTTGAAGTCCTAAAGGTAGGTAAGAAGCTCAAAAAATTTCAAGGTCGTGTTGAATTTCCCTGATTTTTGTCGAAATTTTGAAAAATATTTACTTTTTCCAACATCAGCAAGGGAATATTTGGCCGAAAATTTCAAAAATTCGCCTGAGTCCGAAATAATTTTTTTCGCCGAAAAAAATTTTTGGGGAAGGTCCTGGACCCTGGTAGATCATTCTGAGAAATTTTCGTCAAAATCTGAGAAATCGATTTTTTTGCCTGGCTTTATTTCGCTGGAATGACTCACCAGTGGCCAACACAAACTACCGCGGAAACATTCTTGTCAAGCCACGAACACTTTGTCGGATCGCGGAAAAACACCTCTGAGTTCTGGTCAATGAGGACAAGAGACAAAGGCAAAGAATATACACTGGATATTTCATGTTTTCTAGCGGTTGTTCAACAGTTATGGTACGACCCCGAATGATATATTTCTCGAGGATTCTAATTAGAAAAGAAGGTATGGCGTACCAGTGACGGAAAAGTGGACCCATGTGCTTCTTCACTCTATCTATGGCTAAAGCGCAACAAAGTGTGTCTGTCGCGGGTATCCAAAAAGTGGCCAGGTCTGGAAATAATAATACCAGGTAGCTTATACTTACCCAAAGATGACCTATGCAGAGATTTCGGATTTCTTGCAATTATTTTGTACCATTTCATCCCTTCTCCTGCAACAATGTCCATCACTATTTTCCGTCTTCCACTGCGTTTACTCACAAACTGGAATGGTGTCAGCACAGCGGAAGGTTGTATTCCCGACTGGAGAAATTCAACGTGTTTGGTCATATTGACGATGTTGCTGCAGATAACATGTTCCTTCTTGACAGAACCAGGGTCTTGACACAGAGCCTTTCTCACCTAGAAGTTTTTCTATCAAATTCAAGAAAAAAAGCTATTCAATAGCCACTGGGATACATACAATTCCTAAAAAGTAACTCCAAAATACGATACTGTTCTTACCAGATACTTCATTTATTTTATTACAAGTTTGTTCTTACGGCCACAGCCTGAAGAGGGCTCTCGCCAAGAGGGGCCGAAATATCGCTAGACAAGTCTCAACTAACTGACTTATCCGTCCAGCGCGATCAAACATGATTCGCGGTAAGCTTGGGCTGAATGTTTATTTCTGCCAGTTGTCTTCTCCACTATAGCATGTCAAATGTTTTTAGTAGTTTTCTAGCCAGTGACACGACTCACATTAGTTGCGTTTTTGATCCGAATTCTCCTCGCGATTCTCCTCCGAATTCTCCTATTTCGCGTTTTTGGACTATTCAGATGAAGCGAATTCTCCTTTTCTTGCGTTTTTTGTCAGAATCAAGAACGGGGAAAGCCTCCGAATTCTGCAGAATCGAGAAGTTGCTCTGCTAGTGAATTCTCGATTCTCCTCTCCCCGTTCTCCTCCCTGATTGGTCAACAGCGTGCGGTGTTTAATATGCACAAACAGGTATACCGGGTGGCAGACGAGCTGTCAAATTAGTGTTTTAGTCAAAAGCGAGAATGGAGAAGCTAGAGGAGCAAAAACGGTAATTTTGTACGAGAATCGAGAATTCAGAATCGAGAATTCAGAACGGAGAATTCGGATCAAAAACGCAACTATTGTGAGCTAGTCAGCAGCTGTAGCCCCAGTCCCCCATACTGGGAGCTGTCCAAATGGACGATTTTCAAACCTGCCCTGTGAAGAATTCTACCACGTTACTGAACATTAAGAATCCAATACAATACAATTCATCGGAAAATGATCCTAGTTAAACATGATAACTTGACTCAACCCCCCAGCATTTGGCAAAGCTTAACAGTCACCTGGCATACGCTATTCCAAACTGTTAGTAACCCAGTGGCGAAACTAGGGGGGCGCCCCTACCCCCACTCGTATAACCTGAGAAAGTCTTATAGGTAAATCAGTAAATTTCTTTGTTGATGTGAAGAAGCAATCCATTTCAGGTACCGATAAACAATTTTCCCTGTTTTTTTCTGCTTGTCGTTTGTCATTATCAACAATTCGAAAAAGTTGTCTGCAGAAGTGGACAAAAGCTAATAAAAATGGTCTTCAGTAAACTCCAGGGCTAAACAGATTGCTGGATTTGCTCTGACTAATACAGAAATCAAAATGGCCCACAGGATCCAGTATATACAAACAGTTGTTAAGTTTACAAATGATAGGTGTGCGCAAATTTTTATGTGGGCGCAGTGCTTCGAGTGCAGCTGTCCAACACAACTTTTCTGGTTTGCAAGGCTCTTGGCTAGGCTTATCTTCTTGGTCCCCTGTGATAACTGTGTTATGATCCCCACTGATGGATCCCCAAGGAGTGAATGACAAATATACGAACTTTCCTAACAAAAATAATCTCACTTAATGTATTGCAATTTATGATTAGGCCTACAACAGTTCAAAACTGTGTAGAATACACAGTTTTGAACTGTGAAACAGTGAAAAACAGCTGGTGAAAACAGTGAATTTTGTTGGTGAATTGTCAGGTCCTACCAGTAAAATTTGTGGGTGTCCACCCTCCCCACGAAATGGGATAATTTTGCCTAAATCCAAGGTTTGGCATAGCCTGTCCAAAAGGTAGGTATTTGTGATAGACCTACAATGGGCCTAGCCCCTCAGCTAACCTTTAAGAGCAGCTTACTTTTTCAAGAAACTGAATCTCACTTTCTATTCTTCTCTTCAATACGTCTATTCTGCTCACTCCAAGAAAAGATCTGGACTGTAGAGTTTCAACCAGGGACGAGCCTCCAGAGATATAGCTGTCTAAAATTTCTTGAAGGCCTGGATGAATCTCGTTGACAGCCATTTTCGGAAGTCCTGAAATGTAATGAAATGATAACACAGGCTGACTCCAACTCAGCATTCCTGACAGCGTCTACTTGTTATCTGCCTACAATTCATTTAGCCATGGTCGTGGTCACCATGTGAAACACAAATAACCATTTGAGCATTCCTTTTCACCATAGGGATTACTTTCACTCAGCTTCCATTCCCTAGCCGCTGACATACGTCAAAACCAGTCTCTAAAAGATTTGAAACGAACATCTTAAATTCTTGTGTTGTCTAGTAGATTTGAGAATAAACTAACAATACCTGTTGTCTTCTCAATCCCCAGGCTTCAAAACTAGCCTATAGTTATAACAGAAATTATGCCACACCCGGATTTCAGGGATCAAGGCAGCATACCATCAGATCAAATATGGGCACTGCTCAGTTTGACCCTTTTACAACCGAGACACTGAAGCCCTCGAGACTGTTCAGCGGCTCACAAAATTCCCGCCTAAACTGCGACACCTCCCGTACCAGCAAAGGCTTTAAAGACTAAATCTCCCCACCCTGGCATATTGTTTCCACAGGGGGGACCTCACTGAGACTTACAAGCTATGCCACGGTATACACGAAAACATCGAAGCTGACGACATCATCAACTTCAATTTTAACAACTTGCATGGCCATAGCCTCAAGCTCACTGGAGAGAGGTTCTTCAAAGACACTGGTAGGTGGAGTTTCAGAAATTGAGTCCCGCATTGCTGGAATCAACTGCTTACCCGAAGAAACAGCAAAATTTCCATCAGTGCATCACTGAGCCATTTCAAGAAAGAAAAAAAAAAAAAATTGTTTTTGCCTGGCCTTCAGCCCCTGCTGGAAGGGGGTAAGTTTAGGTTATCGGGCTGAGAGTAGCATTCATGGACACCATTATTTCCTTGGGTCATTGGAGACTTCACACTCCTCTCCCCGGCTGCCAACCGGTACTATATCCAACCGTAAACTTGTATGACCTCGAATTTCTGTACCTGTTCTGTACAATCCAAAATTTACTCTAGGTTATTCAGGGTGTTTTTCTTGACAGTTAGGACTGGTTAGGACCTTGTTTGTTGTTAGGAACTGCACTGATCTTTCCTCTTATTAACCTTTTTATGCCAAGTTCGGGTTTTGAATTTGGGCATAGGCTAACTTTCACGACTATAGAGAGATTTCACCCTACCCGAAGAAAACGAATATGATTTCACCCTACTCGAGGGAAACGGATATTTCTACACCATCATCGTCGGGATCATAACAAAGAAAATTAACATTACGAGGTATAGGACTTTCAACTTTGAGACTAAATTACCGGCCTTGGATAGGTGCTGTGACTCGTGAGTCAGAGAGTTGTTGCAACTGTTATCTGGCTTCTTCTTGTTGGAATAATACAACTTTTGCAAATTAATATTCACTTTTTTTATGAGAGTTTGAAGGCTTCAAAGTTTGTAAAGACGGAGGCTCGCGTTCTATTGGTCGGTTATGACACGGAATTCAAGTCACGTGTCACTGCTGACCAATAGGATGCGAGACTTCCTCTTTGTTTACAAACTTTGAAGCCTTCAAACTCTCGTAAAAAAGAACATTAATTTGCAAAAGTTGTATTATTCCAACAAGAAGAAGCCAGAAAACAAGTGCAACAACTCTCTGACTCACAGCAGCTTGCAGCAGCTACCCAAGGCCGGTAATTTAATCTCAAAGTTGAAAGCCCTATACCTGCCCTATACTATTACTAATGTTAAATTTTTTCGTTATTCTCCCGCCGTTTTCGTCGGATACGGTGCAATCTCTCTATACTGCACAGTTACATACCAAGAGCCATAAAGTTGAATATTTGCTACAATGAGACCGGCAGGTAAGTAGACAAACTTTTACCTGATGGGATACTTCTTAGAACTAATTAATACTCGAATTCTCCAAATTAATTGTTCTTTGGTTAATGGATTATTCTTTCTATCCGAGTTATTGGTCGTTCTGTCGGCTTGTCACAGAATCAGCAGATGACTCTGTCCGTAGCCTGCTTATGCTGATTAGTCATCGTCAGATGGCTCGACGTGTCAGGAGTTGTCAGCCAAAGACAATATTGTTGTCAGCAGCCCTGAATCTGATGGGCGCAACTACTACAGCAAGACCAAAGGTTTCTAAGGGATCCGAAAGGTGAATATTTGTTGGACTTCCTGATCGGGTAATATCTTATATACATATGTATGTGTATAGAAACCACGAATGCTTCGCGGGTGCTCGATAAAACGGCTTTCACGAGTCGCTTCCCTTCAGAACCACTCAAACCTTCCTGTATCTGGAAAGTAAAAATGATGTAATTCTTAAATAACCTTTTTTTCAGAGCCATTCAAACGAGTTATCGCCCAAATCTATTTCATAAAATTGCAGATTTGCGAACTTAAAGGTCATCTGAATGAAGTCTAACACCCTAAATTGCCACTTTTACATACTGCTTACCATTTATCTCTCGAAAACCGGACTAAAATCGGATGAAGTTTCACCGTGCTATAATTTTCAGCCTTTTTTCCGACTTGTCTTGATCGTAACGCTCGCCGTAACAGTTGTAACAGTCCATGCGTAACAGTTCATGTTGTAACAGTCCACGCCGTAACAGTCCATGCGTTTATCCATCCATGCGCTGTTTTCCATCCATGCGTTATCAACGTACGTTTATCCATGCGATAATGACAGTTTAAATATTGGCGCTAAATTTGTCTTGGGAGGTCGTAACGAATCGCCATAGGGAGACTTAGAACTTCAAGAGTGGATAGCGCCGAAATCGCGGAGCGAACAAATTCTTCTTCTCTGCACCGGTACTGTGAAGGACGATTTGAGGGGTTCATGGAAGTATGGTAGGATCGTTCAGGTGTCCTTTAAGGACTATTAATTACCTTAAATTACCTTAAATCGCACTGGCCGGCGAATAAGGTTGGGTGAACATCCTGTAGATTCGCCGGTTGAGTGATGGAGGTGGAAGTGCGTTGTCTAGTTCCGTTGAGTAGATCCACTGGCCTCCCAGTGTAGTTTCCACTCCATCGCTGCCCAGTCTCGGTCAATTGCTTTTTTGAAGTTGTCAACAGTTTTGGACTGAACTGTTTCTTCACTAAGGGAATTCCACAGTGGTTGATCTACAATTTCTAGTTTGTCGTAAATACCGACAAATACTAAGCAAAAGTATACTCCAAAGCTGCTAAACTAAAAGAAACACAGAAGATACCCTAAAACCAAGAAAAGTAAAACATTACAAGCGAGAATAACTGCATATTGACTTCAAGTTCTATCCCAAGCGGCTAACAATGAAACCAACCCGTCCATCAAAGGTTTCAAACCATCCTGCGGTCAACGCGCGGTAAGGGTTCGGCCTACGACGGATTTTACGCCGAGATGAGGAAAGACAATTAACAACTCCACAGTTTTGCAAGATTCGAATGAATTGTATGTCCGGTGAGAAAAAGGACAGGTAATTTCCCTTGCATCGAATCTTCAATGGATTTCGAAAAAACTTTTACTTCTAGCCAATTTCCCGGTTTTGGCGGGTCCGGGGGAACTACAACTACTTGTCTGGCAAGAGAATGAAGTTCAAACATGAATTCAGCATGTCTGTATACCCCTAGTTCGAATCTGTACTCCAGTTCAGCCGGTGGTTTCGGCCGGAATTCCGGGTGGACTACTTGTCCAGCAAGAAAATGAAGATCAAAAGTAGATTCATTATGTCTCCTTGCCCCGCTTGGAATATCTCTAATCGACTTCGAAGCAAAATACTCCCACAAATGTCCGGTTTTCGCCGGATTCCGGGCGAACTATTTGTCCAGCAAGAAAATTAGTTTCAGATATGGATTCAACATGTCTCTTACCCCTAAATCGCTTCTCTCACTGGCTTTCGAAAATATTTTTTTTGGCCCCTTAATTTGACACCCCCTTCCCCACCCTTAAATATAGGGCTACAGAGATCATCTACGAACCTGACCTGTACTTTGGCCCAAAGAATCATCAAGAATCATAAGTTTGAACAAAATATCTCAACCCGTTCGAAAGTTGTCGTGCTAACAGACGGACGGACAACTTTCACGAAGTCATGGGTATCCCCTCACTTACGTTTTGGGATCCCAGAAAGCCTTACTGCTGAGTAACTTATCTTACCACAGTTCCTCCTGAACCTCCAGAGGTTTCTAGCACCCAAGAAGAGTTGCAAGCAGGTCGCAAGTCGTCTCTCATTTTAGCCGCTGTCCGGACACCTCCCCATCATGACTGAATCGATGCGTTGATGTTGCGGAGATCCAAATGATGGGTACGGCGAAGAGTGTTGTTCGGTCACCCTATTCGTCTGGATCCCTCCGGTTGCCACTTGGCGAGTATTTTGCTTTCTTTCGACCCATTCTGCTTTTCATGGCTGGGCCATTGTGCGCACATTGGCGTTTTTATGAACAAAACTGTGTCAAGGAGAAGGATGCAGGGGTCGACATCGAGATCAGTTCCTTTTTTCTTCTCGGGTGTTTCATTTGCCGTATTTTTTCCTCGGGGAGTTTCCTCCCTTGCAAGCTCACATAAATGTCACCAAAAGTTCACCATTTGACACACATGCGTCCTCCGGTCGATTCAGAAATAAGATTATCATCAAATCAAATCATCGAAAGTTAAAAATGTCAACCGAATCAGAAACTAGACTCGGTGCAACGAATTATGAACCGCAAAGATCGAAATTTCTTGTTCAAAATTCTTTGCTAAACTTTCTTAAACCGAATCAGACAGTATGAAACATCCAGGGGCGTCACAAGTGCATTTCGTTGGGGGGGGGGGGGCAGAGACATTAATTTTACCGAATTTTTCATTAATTTTTCCGAATTTTTCATAAATTTTACCGAATCCTAGAGACTGAGAATTCGACTTTTAAATTATTTTACATTACTGAACAGAATGGATTACGTACAAAGAGTAATAATAATTGTGTTGCGAGAGCAACACTTTGGTTTTGTCGTGTTTTTTTTTGTTGTTTTTTTTTCCTAGCACCTCGATTTCAGCTTATTCCTAGAAAGTGGTAAGGGTCTAACCTCTGCGGTTTTTACGGAAAGTGTGGACCTTCGGCCGGATTGATGAATATGACATTACATTTTGGAAAGCTTCGTAGAGCTCTTGCCTGGGGCAAAAAAGGATGGTTTTCGCTTGTGCGCGAGCTACAGCCTACGGTGTGTGAAGTGAAGTGGAGTTGTGTAGCCTATGTCAGAGAGGACTATCTGAAGTTATGCAGCCAAGCTTTCGTTTCATCAAACCACGTTTCTGCTTTCGAGTGGAAAGCTCCGTTCTAGCAGGCGAGCAGGCAGGCACCACTTTCAAATTGAAGGTGGACTAAAATCTACAAGTGCGAAATATGTGCGGCAGTTCCCCGGCCCCACAGCCAATATATCTTCTTTGAGTGATAAATAGAAAAATTTACAGAAACAAAAAAGTGGCATTTTCCCACGGGTCCGAAAGTGCTGCCATCTATTGTTTCTACACATTTCTGTTCGTGATTTCTGCTGAGTTTATCAATCCATTTCTTACACTTGGGATTGAAGAAGAGAAATGGTATCGCACATACCTCTTAAACTTTATAAGTTCTCTCACTGCTAAAGAAACTGCAGCTTATACTTTGCTCCTTTCTAAATGGTGATATTAGAAAGTTGGCCTACGGCAAAAACCAATACAGATAGAATTTTTTTTTCAACGGCAATCGATAGATCTTGATGAGCTGATCAAAGTATATGTCATCCGTTTTTTGGTAGAAAAATTCCTTCATGAGGTACAACAGTTTGAAAGTTTGGAGGGGTTGACAACTTCAGTAGTAAGGTACACACCGAAACCCAAAATAGTCGCATCCCAATTGTGAGATATGTTGGGGACTTGTAAGCAACAATCGGATGTTAGACCATAACCGTCTTCGTCGATGAGGGGCTAGCAACTTTTGCTAGTTGGTGTACCTATTAATCCTATTATTTGTTTCCGGTGTATTTGATGCTGAGAAAAGTTTGTTACCATGTCTACCACGGGGAGATGGACTTGTAAGGAGGAATCGGTTGCTAGAAGGGGTTCATAAGGGGCTAGAAACTTGTGCAAATTGATGCACATTTTATTTGATCTCCATAAATCTGAGGGTAAGAAAATTAGTCTCCATGGTCTATCACTGTAACTTAGAATGAAGTCTTTGAGGGGTAGACAACTTAAGTGGTAGGGTGTATAATGTTCCAAGTTTTCGTCCGTCGCGATTGAAAAGGATAAAGTGCAATTGGCTGCACACTTTATTTGATCTCTATAATCTGAGGATAACAAAATTAGTCTCCATGGTGTATCACTGTATCTTAGAATTAAATCAAGTGTTTACGCATTATTTTGATCCTGAAAAGTTATGGATAGATTTGTAATACTAACTAGGTTATATAAGGCAATGTTTCAAGTTTTCACCGGGCACGATGTCTACGATTGAAAAGGATAAAGTTCAAGTGGCTGCAAAGAATTTAGTCCGTACATCCGATATTCTGTTTTTTTTTCAACGCTGAAGGATATCCGTATGATTAGGGATTGTGTCATCAGTCCGGAACAGAAATCTTCTTGGAACATAAAATTTTGAAAACGTCGGGTTGACAACTTCAACGATAGCGAAGAAACAAAACCAAAGTGTTGCTCTCGCAACACTTTAGTCGGCGAAGCCGAACAAAGGTTGCCGCAACACTTCACGTTGCCCAGGCAACGTAAGTCTAGTATTAATCTTGCAATCCTTTCTGTTCAATAATTTAAAATAAACACTAAAGGGCAGCATGAAAGATGATTGGCCAGCTACTAGGTGTCGTTTTTGCGAAGCCCACTTGGACAATATATTGCCGGGCACGATTGCAGTAGCGGCTTCAATTTAGTACAGCCATCACATAATTAAATCGAGCGCCGCAGCCGAAAATGTTCTAAATTCATTTTTTTTTTTCCTGTAGGCTACAACTTAATTGCTTCTCATACAAATTCTATCTTTTACCGTGGATAGCCAAGATTCTAAGAATATCTAGAAACCGGATGGAGAGACGTCCCAGCAGCAGCAGCCATACTGTAGGCTAGTTAATAGTACCCATGATCATAATGGGTACTATTAACTAGCGATAGTCAAGTAAGGACTATCGATGGAGTCATAGATCAGTCCTTCTGTCTGCGACAAGTTCTTCACTCGACCTCCTCGAGGTTTGTGGCAACTACCGAATTCTGGAAATTATACCGAATACATTACCGAATCCCAGTTATTATACCGAATAAGTTTAGAATATAACTACCGAAACCCGGTTGTTACCGAATAGTTTCGGTATTGAAAAACTACCGAATAAATATTCGTATTACATGTTTTTGGGATCCCAAAACGTTAGTGACGGATACCTATGACATCGAAAAAGTTGTCCGTCTGTCCGTCTGTCAGTCTGTCCGTCTGTCTGTAAGCACGATAACTCTCGAAGGGATTGAGATATTTTGATGAAACTTGGCGGGAGGATTGGTTGGGTCAAAGTACAGGTCAAGTTCGAAAGGCTTTGAACGCCAATTCTTACTCAAGCAAAAATGTGGGGAGAGACACAACTCGTGGGCTGCTACAAGAAAGTTCTGAACTGTCGAGGAGCATCTTCATCTGCCAGAGATAATTCCCTATTTTTCTTGGTGGGACGAGCAGGTAAAATCAAATCGAGGTTTCGTCGGATTGCTCTGATTTTGACTGGTGTTGCATTTTGTAGACGTGCAAGATTTGGGGATAATTAATTGGTAAAACATCCCATTGCGGCCAAAGAAGCGCGTACCATCGTTTGGCTCGTAGAGGCAACCACAAAAGTTGATAATATGGCTGTTACAGATAGATGGCGTTAGAGGTCTGAAACTCTCTTGAAATGGAAGAACGGCTAAAGAATCCTTTTTTCACGTGCCGTTGTCGCTCAGGTAGGTAGGTAGTGTGAGCCTTACAATGAGTTACTTTCTAACATTTATGTTATCAGACCTGGATGCCATGTTAACCGGCCACGGTAGCCACCCGGAAAAATATACAGAAAGTTTTTTGTAGACCGATGGGTCAAATATTTGATCTGGTGAACGCGAAAACCATTACATCATTTGTCTCCATTCTCATTGCCTGGATTTTCGGGGCTAGATACATTTTTCACAAGAACTCTTTCCGTGAGAATACGGCGAAATCATGTTCTGTCGTTATCAACAACTCGGCTAAGGCGCGAGGGATTTCTCGTCATGGTGAGATGTGCGGTCAAATGGCAGCTGTTTATAAGGAAAGACAATTGCTAAACCTTGTTGTTTCTAACCGCGAAAGGGTGCGTCTCAAAAGGCAAGCCTGGGACTTGTGTGCGGTAGATATTTCTTTTGTTCAGCCTGACCATTTTTCTGTGATGGTTGCTAGTAAGTGCATGCATTTTTCTTGTGTGCGCAAACTAGTTTGTTTGTAGATATCATTCGAGAAAATACACTCCAGAGGTTTGGAGGTCCAAGCTATAGTTAGCAGCAAGAAATACTCCAAATAAAAGCAGTTTTTAAAGGGGCGACCGGACGACCCGGATTTACTAAGTGTGATTGTCCACTCCGTTGGAGCTTAGGTGTCAAAAGCACCTTCGTGGGGTAACTTAGTAACGTAACTCTCCTTTGAAAAGAATATGGAGCTAGCAATAGGTGGGAGAGTTAAATCAGTGCGAAAAACCCGGCTCTGTCGTTCCAGGTTGAACGATATTTCCAGTGAGTAACTCTGGAACATAAAAATGCATTTCCGGTTTCCCAAGGGGTATGAATAGGAAAAGATAAACTCAATTATTTCACGGAATATTTGCAATTAAAAGCTCGTTGAAAAATGTGGCAAAAAGCTACAATGCTACCCAGATATGACTTTTTGCGACACAGTTCGAAGCTACAGCAAGGGTTGGCTATGTGTTCGTCACCCACTGGGGCTTCTTCATCCTTCAGTCCAAGGGACGATGTTAAAGAACTTCGCAGAATGAGTGCTATCAGTCGAGATCGGCTCCGACTGAAGTGCATGTCCTGTGGCATGTGTACGCAAACGTAACGGCAGCATAACAAAAGAGAAGAAGGCTAAAGCCCCGTCTCCATTACCGTAAACCGACCGTTTTACGGCCGACCGTTTGACCGTTACGGCAGTGAAGACGGGTTTTTCTCTACGGACGGCCGTAGCCGTAAAACGGCGGTACTGACCCCTCCGTAACCGTAAAACGGACGTAGTGGAGACTGCTTTTTGTCACAGTCCCATGTAACTGTTTTTCAAGTCACATATAAACTGTTTTTTAAATTTCAACACAAAACTCACCTGTTTGGGACTAAATAAATGTAGACCACATTTTTGCGGTTACGGACCAATGAAGACGACATTTTTGCGGCTACGGACCGTCCGTAAAACGGTCGGTTTACGGTAATGGAGACGGGGCTTAAGAGGCTTTCTGTTTCTCAAACTTGGAAAAGGAAAAGCCAGGAAAGTCCGCTGGGGCGGTAGTTTCTGGTGATCAAGGAGCGCTTTGCAGGCGCTGGGCTTGTACGAAGGAGAAACGCCGCACGGCTTGAGGAAGGAATCAACAGAGATCCTGAACGCAGCCGGAGTGTCAGACGTGGAAGTGCAGCGCCATCTGGGATGCGATGCTCTCAAATACTCGAGAGACATACGGGAAGGGCAAAGTTGACGTCGGCAATGGCGCCCAACGCTGGACTGACTATCCAAGTGCATGTGGACCCAAGGAAACTTCCATACATTTTTCAATACAATTATTGATTGATTGGGAAAAAGGAAGATGAACAACAGGCGAATATTGATGCAAGTGTGCACACGATAAATATTTGACTACTATTTATGCGATTTTGAGATTTGGAAGGAAGGAGACTGAGGCCCGAAGAATACAGGGAGGCACTGGATGGGGTTTAGGTTGACTCCATATCTTATACTACCAGCCCGTGCATGCGAGGGTGTGAATATAGTAGGCTACTATTTTCACCCTCGGAGGCACGGGCGAAACCAGTTCATAGCGAATGCGCAAAGCACAGGGTAGCTGGGGCAAAGGCCCAGCGCAAAAGGGAAAAAAAAATATTTGAGGGTGGGGGAGGGGCTTCAAATTAAGGGGCAAAGAAAATATTTTTTGAAAGCTTTTTAGATAGTTGATTTAGGGGTAAGGAGACACGCTGAATCCGAATATGAAAGTTATTTTCTCGCCGGACAAGTAGTTCGCCCGGAATCCAGCGAAAGTCGGAAAATTTGTTAAAGGCAAAATTTGTATTTGAAGTTGATTAGATGTTTGATTTAGGGGTAAGAAGACATGCCGAACACGATGGTGAAAACCATTTCTCGTCGGACAAGTAGTTAGCTCGGAATCCGTCCGAAATCGGAAAATTTGTTAAAAGCAAAAATTTTACTTGAAGTTGATTAGATGGTCGATTTATGGTTAAGAAGACAATATGCTGAACACGATGATGAAAACCATTTTCTCGCCGGACAAGTAGTTCGCCTGGAATCCGGCAGAAAACGGAAAATTTGTTAAAAGTAAAATTTGTATTTGAAGTTGATTAGATGACAGATTTAAGGGTAAGACGAGACGCTGAATCTGTATATGACAATCATTTTTTACTCGGACATATAGTTCGTCCGGAATCCGGTTGAAACCGGATTTTTTTTACAAGTTAAAGTTTTATTTGAAGTTGATTAGATGTTCTTTATAGGGATAAGGAGATGTGCTGAATTCGTTTCTGAACTATCTTTTCGTGGCTGGACAAGTAGTTCGCTCGGAATTCGGCCGAAACCGGAAGTAAGGCGGAAGTAAGGCAGGAAGTTTCGATCAGTATCGTCAAAATAGATATGGCTTATACAGATATATCTGAACTTGATTTTCTCAGATGATTAGCCCGGCGAAGACTGGATCTGGCGTAGACAAGACCTAGTTGTCTGGGTCAAATATTAAATTTTTGGGATCCCATCGAAAACTTCGGTCTTGTTATTAAAGGTTGAATAAAACCAAAAACTGAATCTCAGCAAAAAATACTCGGGTTCACCCTCTCTGCTCCTAGCACACTTCGAGAAGTCTCTTAAGCCAGGTTCCCAATGACAACGATTTTAAATTTGCAATTTTAGTTCCACTGGAGGATGAACTGTTGGGTCAAAGCAAAGTTGGTTCCTGTGGGAATTAGACCTGAGGTAGCAAGTAATATGGCAAATTTATTTAGCACCACTGAACAAAAGTTTATAACAAGCAGTTACCTCGACGCGCAGAGCAAAGGGCACGCGACGACGGAAGGAAACATACGTTACTCGAAACATGACTGCCTTATACTGGCCTTCTCTACGCAAGGCACAACTCTCAGCTCCCCGTCACATTCATCACCTGCAACACTGAAACGCAAGGATAAACACAGCACCAACAGCAGCACAAACTAGATGGCGCGCAGGAAGGACTTATCGGAAAAAGTAATACTGGTAATAGAGAAAACGTAGAAAAGTTAAAGCTTATTTGTCCACACTTCACGAAAATTTGGTGGGTGGCAGTGTTACTGAGATACTGGTCATTTGGCCGCTATCACAGATCCCATCGCTTTTTAAGAGCTGATCCTCAGCTTTCTTCGTCGTCTTCTGAGGGTTCGGTAGCCGCGTTCGTTTGAATCCGCCTCCGAGAAACTAATGTCACCTCTTCCCTCTGTCGGACTGAAAAGAGAAAACGGTTTGTACAACAGATATAGGCTAAAAACCAATAAGCTATAACCCTCACCAGCTTCGTTCGCCTATGAGACATGGAATTAAATACGGCTGTCCAGCTTCTATCTGATCATCGGGATAAGACGTAACACGGAAGGAGTCCCGATTCTAGGATCGGGGCAAGCGGAAGCCGGGCATTGCATACTAGCCGCCTGGCTGCGAGAATGAAGACGTCAGTTCTCCAACGAAATTATCAGTTCTTAATATAACATGAGAAGCAAGCCTCTTTCATTGACTCTGCCGGCGTACATGACTGCAGTACTGGCCCTTCCCAGGCAAAACGAGTCCTTAGTCCAGACAGGACGCGAACTTCACATCGCCACCGTGATTTTGCGTTAAAAAATATTTCTCGGACCCAGTATTCGCGTCTCCTCAATTTAAAAAAAAATAATAAAAATAATACATTATGAAATGAAACTATTTTTGTCTAAAATCAGTTACACTCGGATCTTCAGGGACTCCAGACGGGAGGGAAAATGGCAGTTATGCACATTTATCGGTTTATGACAAAACCTAAAAGATAAATCTGTTGATCCTTTTACACAGAAGTTGACAGACGGGCATAAAAAGAGGCCTAGGGTAAAAAAAAAAGCCATAAGCCTGGTCCCCACTTCCGAGATTTTATCTGGCCTGAAAGCCAAAACCTTGCATGACAGAACGACACGTCTGGCCAGGTTTTTGAGGAAATCTGGGTCAGTCAAGCACAAATCCTCAATTTTTGGGCATGGTACTAGCATGGCACCCCCATGATATTTGGTTGAACTGAGATTGATTACATACCTAAATAGGGCCTTCTTCCTCTCCTAGACCACAAGATACTTGATCTTATGTTCTATCTAACCTCTTTTTCCAATTTTAAAAATATTAGAGAACTTCCAAGAAATTTAGCATTTAATGAAGACCACTTTTTCTTATTGGTTTACTTATCCATTTGCAGGGAAAAAAGGGAATTCATTCATGGCTAAATTTCTTGGAAGTTCTCTAATATTTTTAAAATTGGAAAAAGAGGTTAGATAGAACATAAGATCAAGTATCTTGTGGTCTAGGAGAGGAAGAAGGCCCTATTTAGGTATGTAATCAATCTCAGTTCAACCAAATATCATGGGGGTGAGATGCTAGATCCATGCCCATGCTCCAGGGCATGGTGCCCCAACGTATGGGCACCATGCCCATACCCTGGGGCATGCCCTGACGTTGGGGCACCATGCCCAAAAATTGAGGATTTGTGCGTGACTGATCTGGGTAGTGTGAGTCAGGCATTACCGGGAGCAAGGTCGGTGAAAAAGGACTGTAAGGTAAACAGAAGGTTAACTTACATAGCGTGGCAGGGAAGGCGAATTAGAAGAAAAGCGTAAGCACTAATGTAGGTAGAATAAGGAGTAGTATAGAGAAAGGAAGAGAAGAAGCAGAAGAACCAAACAAGCGGGAACGGGTTGGCTGGTTCTTTGAGTTCCGAACCGTTTTCTTCCTCTGTACGACCTCAGTCGTATGATTCAACTCGGACTGTCCGTTTCGACTGAGGACCAAGGATGACGACTGCAGTCTACTCCTATTTAAGCAGCATGAAGGGAAAGTAACTGGGTAAGAGACTCGGTCAAAACACTGCAAGTAAGGCTTCAAGAATCAGCTATTACATCTCTAGAGGGCCGTCACGAATCAGTTATTACGTTTCTAGATCACAGCGTGCCTACGCGTACATAATTATAGCCTTCTTCAGCCTACTGACTCGTACTTACTCCGTACCCGATCTATCCATTCTTACCCTCCAAACTTCGGAAGATACATTCTGAATCCTACCTAATTGTAAATTTCTCAGATATTGAGCTACGAACAACATCCGTATCAAGTTTAGCGTAGTACAAAAGAAATCTCAGGTGGCAATTGGACTTAAATCTAGAACTTCTGCATTGCCCGGCTATGTCACTTTAAGTATAAGCTTAAGCAGCGACGGCGAGGGAAATTTTCAGGTGCGTGGCAAAAATGTACATTAGCTCGACAAGAAAGCAGCTCGGCAAACGCAAAAACTGTCTTCTTTGACAACTTGGCTGGTAGACAGATCAGGTCTAAATCGGTTATACGCTCGTTTGGAAGCATAGAAGTCTACGAGCGTGTTCCACCCTTCCAACAATGGTAAATATTAGTTACTATTTTCGTTCCAGCCTCGTGAAAAATTACTACTCTGACCGTTCCAGCCCTCTCTAAATAGTAACTAAGAGTAACTATTTGCATACCACGCTCGGAAGCGTAGTAAGCGTGGTAACTACGAATCTCTTTGACGTGATTGGTCCGATTAGCCCGTGGTACGATATTTTGCTGAAAATAGAAAAATGTGTTCCAGCCTCGACGCCAAGAAGCCAGAATTCGTGACGCCATGCGTAGTAACTACGGTAAGTAGGTGGAACACGCTCTACAGCTCCCTAGCTAGATCGGAAACCTCTACGAAGCCAGAGCTCGAAAATACCATTTGTTTACCTTGAGCACGGAGTGACGTTCGCTGACGACAGACATCTCTTAAAGAGGTCGATAGGCCCCTCCTTCTGAATGCTCAGTTTATGAATGCAACCCTTCAACCCGACCTTATGCCGCTCGCCGGTCATCAGCGGGATGTTCGGTAAACCACCTATAAAAGGAAGAGAAATCGTACGACGCATTGTTCTTTCTAAATTATTCTTTGCAAAATCTCTTGAACATTAGCAAAATCTCTGCTTGGTATACTCGTGGTTGCAGTCCTTCTCCATCGCAAATAGCTAGAGCGAAACGGAACTACGAAATCTGTGATGATCTACATCCCTAATAACCTACGACCAATGGCAAGTATAATCTACTACACCTGGTATATAGATAGTTGCTCTAGTTTGATTTAATCGTCCTGGCACTGCGTCTATCTTAATACCTAGAGACGGAACAGCTCAAGAATGAAGGGATATTTTCAACTAGTTGGGGGAGAGAGTCAATCCAGACTGACATAATCGTAAAGCTTAGCAGGCTATTAACCCTTGTTGTCCGGATTCCAATATTCAACGCACCGTGTTGCTAATTTCCGGCCAAGGGAATGAGCTCATATTCCATTGTACCCAAAACGATTTGACGGTAGGCCTACGAGACATGACGGTAATCGTAAAAGCTTTGCACTTCGAGCTGCCGGACGTGGATTTACACCGACACCTTGAGCGATAAGAGAGTTACAGAAACTGCAATTATATTTACTGACGGAAGTTCAACATTGCGCCAGAGAGGACACTGGATCGGTTTATCTCAGTATTATGGGTCAAAACTAAATATCAATGGTGATGGGTAAGAGTTTCCTCTAAACACGAGATGGACCGGGGGAAAGCTAGAACAAACTTACCAATATAGATGCTACCACGACAGTTCAGCATCTGAAGAGTTCCACCACTCTGACCGTTTTCGAGGAACACGTTGTCGACCTCTAGACTGCCGTCACGGGCCGTGCGGCGAGCCACGACCTTGTGCTTTTTCCCGTCGTCTACTCTAACTTGCGCGATGATTTTAGCTGGGCCCGAGCCAAGCTCGTAGCTGAACTCAACAAAGCCATCAACAACTATAAAATAAACCGAAAATTAAACTCTAGCAGGATTTCCTTGCGGCAATAGTTGCAAAAGCCAGTTTCACTGAGTCATCTCTGCTATTTTTAAGGACAGATATAACTTTTGAGAATGTAACTATGACTATGATACAAATTAGGCCAAATTTAAGATCCATCTGGCCCAAAAGATCTTGGCTTATTGAAACGGATAAAATTGACCAGTGTTCAAAACAATATCCGACATCTGTCAAAGTCCAGATACCCTTTTCACCTTCTCTTTTAGAAACACTACCTAAATCGGATCCACTCGACATTTTTTCCTGCAATTTACAAATTTCGGGACAACGTGGATGGGTAAAAAGATGGGTACCAATGGCTAAGGCATACAGGCGAATTTATGGGTCCTCATTCATTCTTTTCCTCAGCTCACGTTGTGTATTTTTAGTATCCAACTTCTAATTTTTGCAGAATTTCTTTCGAACAGGAACCGCAATCAGCCTTTTGTATTACTATACCGTGTCTCAGTAAAATATTTGAGTCTGAACAGGATATAGATCTCTCGCCTCTCAGATCAATAACCTTGTAAAAGCCATATGCTTCCTTTGCCTCCTTGGTCCCATTCAGCGTCTATGGATACCCCGATAAAACTGAGCGGAGCTAGAGGTACATGCTATGAGGTTTGGGTTGATACCCGCCTACTTCCCTCTACGCCGCTGCTCATACGAGGTGAAAAACCGAAGGATGCCTTGCAGGCGTCTCTACAGCACGTCACAAGTGACGTCAGTATGGCAGACAATCAATCAGCTGCAAAGGACGACTCAGACGACATTCGGATCCTTCTGCGGAGTTGTACCGCGGTATAGCTGTTTGTAGAGATAAAAATTATGATGTTCTGCGTAGCACCTCCTTCGCTCGTTTGCATCGGGTATATAGGGTATCAGAATATATTCGACTCTGCATGGTCGTATCACAGAGATAGGGAGCCGGGGGTTCTATCAGATTCTCTCGGAAATCCGTGACTCGTATGAGGCAGAGATATTCATGTGTAGATTGTTAAAAAGGCAAGTGTAGATAAGCTGAAAAAACAAAAACTGATGTCACAGGTGGTTTTAGGATTTAGGCCAATGTCCGATCTAGGTAGAACGGTACCCCTTGACGCGACTACAGCCGAGAAAACATACGAGGATGTGCGTTAGGACTTTGAAGAAACTTACTTGCAATGGAGAGGTAGTCCGGAACCTTCTCGTTCATTTCCGGCTTTTGGCCATGCCAGAATAGGATACCATTGGATTCGGTGGTGGAGAACTCGACAGTAATAACCTCAGCCGCTGTTGTAGACGCATGCGGGAGTAGAAGTCTGTCGAGCTCGACATAGCTATCACCGGCAAAGTGCGCTTCCGTACCAAACGACGTCACTAGATGAGTTAAAATGTTAAAGGACACCTCTTGCTTTTCACTATTTCACACCCTCAGTGTCGACTTACGTGGTCCACTGAACTCCGAAATCTCCCTGTTTACAACATCCTTGTGAATCACTTTATTTGAATTTTTCGTTTTTCTGCGCTTGAGTGAGCGAACAGCAGGTGCCAAACGTGATTTCTTCACTGCGTCACAGCGGCCGCGCCACTCCACTATGATTTCTCAACATCTAACCACGGCAAGCATTTGTTCAAAAATTTTCGCGAGAACAACCATTTTCGAGAACAATGCGCGAAGCCCGACCAGAGACGGAAAGCGCTAACAAGAGAATCCCGTATTTGACGAGGCAGGTGCGAGTATTTTTTTTAACATTTTTATCCGTGAAAAATCTATTTCAGAGCTGTGCTTTGAGACGGAAATATGATATTATTTGATTCTAATTCCGGAAAGAACATTTTCCTAACATCCTGATTTTGCCACCTCTTTGCTCAACAACCCTCCGCCCTCACCCACATGTCAAACTAGTCGGACATACACAGAAATTTTCTAGTTGGGAATAAAGAGGAAATATCTAGGGAGGGAGCGAGCTGCAGTGGTTTTTCTTTACTCGTGCCCTATGTTTGATGACCCTGGGGAGAGTGTGGCCCACTTCGTGTCTGTGTGCCAGGAACTTAGTAACCTAAGGATGGAGTTGCTCCATAGAAATACAGGAGACGAGGAATGGTTAAACGGGCTGCACAACAGCAAATATTTTGGTACAATTAAAAATCTGGCAGTTTGTGTTGAGGTGGGTGGTTCAGGTCACCACTACGGCACAGGTCCCTTTCCCTTTAAAGTGTTTAAGTTATGTTATTTAGTTAGTACCTGCTTTACATTTCATTTTTATAGTTATGTATAATCAGTGTTTTTCCTGTAGCCTACTTCAAAAAGTATTTTTAGTTATGTAGCTAGTATCTCCTTAACATCTGATTTTTGAACCATGGCTCTTTTGGGCTTTCCGAGTGCAATACATATATTCACACACGGATTCCAGCCTTTATGAAGTTCATGAAACATTCACTCGATCGCACTACTCACCAACAGTCACATAGAGCATTAATAGAATCTATACTTCTTTTGTTGTTTGTAACATCGTTACTTCAGTTCTGTTGGTCACTCAAGGCGTGTCGCTGTATCTATCCCTATAGTAAAGTAAAAAGCGTAAGCCCATTACCCAGTCCAGGCCGCTACTGCACCAGTCTACCCAACCCCAGAGACAAATACAAAACTCTTCTATTCTCGTTAGTTACGGTTCTTCCGGCACGGGTCGAAAGGTCATCATCAATATCCAGATAAGAGAGCTTACCTTCCGCACAGTTCTTTCCAGCCCATCCCTTGGGACAGAGACAGCGATAGTCGTTTTGGTCTACACTGACGCAACTTCCGCCGTTCCTACAGGGCTGCTTTAAGGAACAGACATCCGGCTCTTTTTCGCAGTTCGTACCACTGAACCCATCAATGCAATTGCAACGGTAATCATTGAGCTCAGGGCCTAAGGATGAAATAATTTGAGAAAATTAAAAAGTAAGCTGCTCGCAAAGTCGTTACAAACCTGACATGAAGATCCTTCAGATGAAAACCCGGTAATACTTCTCGTTTTGTTACACCCTCGACAGATTTACTCGTCCATCTTCTTTTCCTTCACAGTTCCAAGACGGGACACTCGCCCTCAACTGCATATTTAACATACAAGAAAACATTCCAAAAGCGACATTTCCAGATAGTGTCTCTGAGAGGAAGCGGACGATTGACCCCCCCCCCGCCCCCAAACACTTCTGTAGAGGATCACGTTACTCTGGACGTAAACCGCTATGACGTGCTCCACTTCTTTCCCCATCTCGCTGAGAGGACCGTAGACCCCTAAACGGATATGCTGGTTCGCCTTCTTTCACACACTCTTCGTGCTGTTTACTATGTTTATGTTCCAGTATTTTAAAATAGTTGAATTCTTTAAAAAACAATTTACCCACAGCCTTGGCGGTTTTAAGCCTTTGTCCGGACCCGTTGATTTCTCGCAATATCCTGGAAAACTTCACATAGCCAATTTTAATATCGACTGCAATCGTCGGGAGAATGACATGCATCATAGCGGGAAATGTGAAAACCAGTGAGTTGCCGTTAGAGGGGGGGGGGGGGATGTTATGGACCGTATGAAATTCGGGTCTCCGGTTTTATAGCGATTATGGAAGCAGGTTGGTTGCATTAGCAAAATATGAAGGTGGGTAGCGGAAATACAATACACTAGCCTGCAGCCATCGGCGGAAGACAAAATCCATTTAGGGAGTTATTGTCACCCCCCCCCCGTCATAAGAAATATACTTAGCTGTTACCTCTTTCTATGCAATCACCTCCATTTTGACACGGTTCCCTGACGCAGGGCCCATCAGGACCTTTGCAGTCTTCAACATTGGCTGAATCGATAACGCCCTTGATAAGGTCTATGTCCAGTCCAGAAACACTCATCTGTAAGACAAGGTTGTGAGCATCCGAAGCTAGCGAGAACAAACACTTCCTTGACTATATCCGTTCTCTCTCGCAATATCTTTCTTGACCCATTGTGAAATCCCGATTAAGACGAAGTAAACATATTAGGGACAGAGCATAGGCGTTGGCCAGTACGGGAGGCGGATAAAAATGGTAGGGCATAAGAGGTTGACAGAAACGCTAACCGGGATGAATGACAACTTTGAATTGAGTAATACTATAAAGTTCAGAAACAACCGTCTTCACAGGGGAGATGCATTTAAGCTTGTAAAATCCCGTTTCCACAAGGACTTTTACAGGTGGTGTTTTAGAAACAGAGTTGTTTTTAACCTGGCGAGGCAATACTAAAGGCGCAGTAATGATGCATAGGCAAATAACTTCGAGCGTAAAGCAGATAATATTTACAACTCTGTACAGTACGACCATTCACAGTTGTTTCGTGATATATATAGAGAGAGAGGGGATATGCAGGGGTGGAAGCTTATCTACGATTTGATACCTAATTTTTATACTTGTAAAGACAAATAGCCATTTTTCACAAATCCTGGGATCATATAAGATCGTCAGCTTGACATTACAAAACTCTTATTTGTTTTAATTTTTTTTTTACAAATAAACGAATGTCATTGTCGTAGTTTGAAGAACACCGAAGAGTCCATTAAAAAAGACTGATTACCTGTGTGACACACCCATTAAACGGTTGATTCACACCAACACCAGGCGAAATCTTTATTTTCTGCTTATCCCATCCTCCGAGATAGAGATCCGTCTTCAGGTTAAGTCCTCCCATTGTTCCGGGGCTTTTCCCTTTGACTTCTGGCATATCATTGACCACCAGCGATCCGTCGCGTAGACTTCTATCAGCGGTGACCGTTGTCCACTCTCCCAGTTTAACTGGACGGTCACTCCGAAGTATGGCTGGACCGGATCCGGTATCGAACCGGAATTCTACGTGTTGGTCTTTGATTCCAAGGGAAATGAAATCACCCTGTCCGTCTTCGTTTTGACCGCAGTAGAGAAGAACTGAGTCTTTTGTGTCCTCTGGCTTGAACTTTATGCTCGTCCGGAACCTAGAAAGGTAACTCATGATGTAAGGCAATTTAGCGGTGAGATGTGTGGCAACGACCAATGTAACTGATTGTCAGGCTGAGGTAGGCCGAGGAGCACAACGTATTTGGATAGCATGGAAGTGCTAATTTGAAAGACAAAGATCTGCCGAAAGCTAAAGAGAGTTTTGTCTTTCAATTACGCCCCAGATTCCGCCTTTTGATAATCACGCTTCCATGCTATCCGAAACCCGCTTTGACGTCGCTAGACCATCGAAAGTAACTTAAGAGAAGACACAGAATATACAAAAGTAAATAAAAGACCAATGAAGGAGAACTGATCATGTCTTTCCTAGGACTCTTTCAGCAGCAAAAGGCAAAACCAAGGTGGATATTTCAGTTTTCTCGTAAACCGAGCGCGACCAGACCGCGGACCCGAGATTTCGTACAACTGCGTTAAACTTATGGTAAGCTATATTGAGACGTGGGGGGCAAGGGCTCGCTTCCCTCGTCTGATTTCTAAATCGTACATGCAATATTAATTATTAAAATGACCCTGTACCATTCACAGCTGAGGTTTTATTCGTTCGGTTTTCGAATCGTCCGATATGTAAAGAGGTGGTCGAAGAAGAATCGGTTAACTGCAGAATTAAACGAGAACCTCACGGAAACGTTATAAGGTAGTATGCAAGAATGAGCGACAGGGAGTACGTTACATACGGATTACGCTAAAGATACTCTGGTGCCTCACCGATGTCGCTCCCACTCTGGCAACTCTGGGACGCCAAAGATCAATACATTTACACTCCGCACCGCTCCACCTCGTTATATGTCACACACAGACTCGCTTAGGGGTTCGTTCTATTGGTCAGCTCTGAGATTAGTTATGAAGTTCCTCATCTCACCAGAGAGTAAATATTAGTGATGTATTCTAGATTCCAAATGTCTGTTAATGCCGTTCATGTTTTTCCTTCTTTATTCGTTTTTTTTTTCATTAATATCGGAAATAGATCAATGATAATAAAAAAAAGAAGTTATGTCAGGCCTTAGTGGATTATAAAGTAATAGGTAGAACCGGTACTGCGGTTTCGGATAAACTCGAGCCGTTCCAAATGCTCCTCCCTAGCTCGTTGAATGAAGGGCGCTCAAAAGAGGACGGAGTTGGTGGTGTTTTGGGAATCGACGGTGTGCACCGTATGCAGGTATTGATCTCATTTGCGGCTCTAGAACAAGACCAGCTAGCTTACCTGCGAAGTGCTTTTGGTGTAACGTAGGAAGCGTAGGCCCCTCCTCTGAAAGATGGTTCCGTCACGGTGACGTCTCGCTCACAGCGAGGACCAGCCTTACCAAGTGGACAGTAGCACTGGAAACTAGAACCTTCGTTTACGCAACGTCCTTCACCACATCCACCTAGTCAAATAAGGTAATTGTCAGCGTACTCCGCAATGGCGTGGTCGATACAATATGGAAACGGAACTGAATGACAGGCAGGCGGCTACAGACGAGAAACAGATAAAACTCCAGATCAAAACCAAGCATCGGAAATGGTAAAATTTAATACGTCAATGGTTATCCCGCCAGACCAAGGTTACAGACTGAAAACACTACCTACCATCGATGCAAGTATCGAGATCAGAATTGTATTTGTACAAAATCGTGCACTAGGGCTCTGTTCCATTCGAATTCCGAGGTCTACAGAGACAGCCATAGTGCGTCTCATATCATGTCCGGATACTCTAATTGAGTGAATTGTAGGTTTTCTCTAACCCACGGTACACAATCCAGTACGGGTACGCGAATTATTCCAGCTCAAACTTAAAAAAGCAGCCTCAGAAACTTTGTTATTCTAAATCGGTCTGTCTACCTGGATAGCATGTTTCGCCTATCTTCTCACAATGGTATCCAGAGAATCCTGGGGTACAGAGACAAGAGTATCCCTGTTCAGCGTAGGCTTCCTGACAGACTCCCTTATTCAGACAGGCATTGACAGCACATGTTTCACAGGATGTAACTCCCTTTGACATCTGCGCTTCTTGGACGATCTCCAGACTCCTGCCTCCGAGAACTAAACGGCTGATGCACCCTACAAAAGATAAAGCGATCATGTAGACAAGCTGGTAGAGGGGATGTCACTGACACTACCGGCTTTTTGGAAATCAATGGATGAACTGGTGTGGCGGTAATTTATTATTATTACTCATTAATTCAGCCAAAAGCCATATACACAACGAAAAACACAACAACAAAAATAAATACAAGAAAAAAAAAAAAATCAAATCTCAAGTACGAGCAAGTAAATTGCGCCATACCGGCAAATGAAGCATGACAGGAGAGAGCAAGAACATTTTATGAGAACATTCTCGCTATTCCATAGCCTCAAAAACAGAGAAGTTCTAGCTTTTCGGCGCAACTCATTTAATGTACATACGTGGTTAGACACGAAGGCCTGGCTAATGCTGCACCTCCACGGTAGCCGAAACAGTCGCCTAAATGCTCGGTGATAGCAACCTTTAAGGTTCAATTCAGCTCCTGACGTAGCGCTGTAAGTTAGAGCAATACCAAAGAGTAACAAAACGATTTGAACAAACAACACTTAATGAACACATCAACTTTACCAAATTTCCAAATAAGCAAATTGGCCCTCTTCGAAAAACCATTCGCGAGTTCAACCATATGCGAATCATCCTTCAGATCATCTCGGAACGTAAACCCCAAATATTTAAACTCAGACACGTAATATACGATTCTTCCAGAAAGCATAACATTTCTTTTAAGTGTAGCATTCAGACGAGTAGCAAACACCATAGCGAACGTTTTCTTTGTGTTAAACACGATACCCAATTGGGAAGCATACACATCGCAAACTTTCAGCATAGCATTCAGGCCGTGAACTGTTGGGGAAAGGATAACCATATCATCCGCAAAGAAAATGTGGTTAAAGCATAACTTTCCAATATGACACCCAACACCCAGAGAAGAGAGTTGTTTTGAAAGAGGGTCAATATACACTGCATAAAGGAGGGGTGACAGCATCCCCCCTTGCCTTAAACCATTAAGAACAGAGAACTGCGAACTAGTAGACGATCCCCAACCATCCGAGAACTTCTGGTGACGAAACCAGAAAGCTAATAGTTTCACATATTCATTTAGAACACCCCGCACCAATAACATATCCAGGATCTTCCCGTGGCTTACTCTATCAAATGTAATGCGGGGAAGCGTGGGACATGAATGATTTTCAACGTTTGAGTCGCAGTTAATTGCCTACGTCATAGCCACACAACTACGTTGGGAGACACACAAATACAGGAAAAGGTAAGTAAGACTTACCAACAAAGCCTCTATTGAATCCAGCTTGCTTGTGGATGCCCCTGAAATCGGGCACACCCCCGATGTAAAGCGGCTGAAGCAGATCCAGTCCTTGGAATTTACCAGAGGCACTTCCGACGTACGGAGAACGATCATTCACGATCATCATGCCTGAAAAAAAACGTCACTTACGTCAATAGAGAGCTTTAGGAAACAAAATGAACAACACGAGAATGTCGTGTATTCAGTGAGCCGACAAAACCTGATTCATAGCTGGCTGTGCGACAGCGATGACTACTTTTTTAGTGTTTGGTTTTGGCGGTTTTGCGGCCCATCCACCTTCCCTGTTGGTTCTTTCTCTAGTTATTTACTTTCTGGTTCAGGATGGGCACTCAGCTTTCAATCGCGAGAGAGAGCTGAGCAGCTTCTGACCTGAAACACGTATAAGTCACATGGCGTTTTCATACCGCGTAATTGCTTCCTCATTAGGGGTCGGCACCGTTTCTGTTTTTGGCTAACAGAACCTCATCAATTTCGCTTTATCGGACGCCACAACAGCAGCGCAAACATTCACGATGTTATTTTGCGACTAGGAAGACGGTAAAATGGAGTAGTTTGATGATATTGTTAGTGCAAGCTTAGAATCTCACTGTTGTCGTACGGTTCACTCTGTGTCACAACGTTAATGGTTTTTCGCTAACAAAAGCGAATTCGGGCAATAGCACATACACGGATACGAAGGAGCTTTCGAAACCGTATAGACCTGAGATGATGGGGCCTTTGTACTCTGCTCCTAGAGAAGACCCAACCCAAAAGAAACAGGAGAAAATAAGCGACATGATTTTAAGTCAAGCAAAGGAATAATCGAGGCTTACCATCTTTCTTGTTGCGTGAGAGTCGGACCGTGTGCCATTTCCTAACCTCAATCGGGGTATCGGCTCGGATGATTGCAGGCCCCGAGCCCATGTCAAACCTGAACTCAGGGTAGCCGAGAGACAGGCCAAAGGATATGAAGTCACCTGAGGGACCATTCTGCTGTCCGTTGTAAAGAATCAAGCCTACAAAAGTAAAAGAAAAAATGTGTAGCGGCAGAGTCTTCCCTATCCTGAGGTCAGCATAAAAGTAACGGATATCTGCCAATTCGACACAGGGGACTGGAGGTCTTGTTTCACATACAAGCTAAGACAAGGTAGGACGCAAAGCTAATTCACGACATAGCCAGCAGTCAAATGTGGGAGTAAAGGTCCATTCACTTTTGTCTAAGTGCCTTTCACGCGTACACATGGAAGAAACTTAAACCCAACAAGTGACGTAACTTAAGATCGTACAGATTCAGCTTAAAATCTGACATTTTACTAACCAAGAGCAGAAACCTAAAATCCACAAGTTCCATGAGAACGCGGATTCAGGTGGGAGCGCGCGAACCGAGACGGGTCGCGTCACACCGTTTCAACTCCATGTCGAAGCGAACAATTTGCCTTCACGCAGTGATTTCGCAGCATGAAATTTCAAAGCCGCTTACCTAATGATATCACGGACTATGCCCATTCTATATGCGATTTACTGGTAGCGGCGAAAACAAAATTACTCGCAATGTTAAGTCACAGCATGGGATGTGCGCTAGGTGCCTGTTTCGCATAAAATTTGATCAGATCATTACGTCAAGACACGAATTTTTACGAGGATGTAACCGTCACATCTAGTGCAACACTGACGAACTCGCATAAACAAGAACGTCGGTTCCTCTTCACGCATGAGTGTTGTAAGGCAACGAAGAGTAACTTGATGAACTTACCATCAGCCACTTCCGGCTTGAACGAAATCTCAATGTCGAACTGCAAGTAGGCATCTGGAAGTGTCGGTAAAGACAAGAATGACAATGGTGCCTGAGGGAAATAGGGAACCACGCCGGTAACAGACAAAATAGTAGGGATTTCAAGACTCTGTGAGTCGACAGTTGAAGTTACTGTGCAGATGTAAGTCCCAGCGTCCTCCGCTCTTACGTTCGGTAAAGTCACAGTAGCCTGTAAAACACAGTGGTTAGAGTAGGATAGAATAGAATCATGGGTCTCATGGGACTACTGGTCAGTGTTGTGGAAGTGCTTAGCGACTAGAGCTAAAAAGCAAAACAATCACAAAAATACGACTCTGGCGATAAGTTAAGAATGAAATCCGTTGAAAATTCTAGGAGAAAAGTAACTTGAATGCCAATATTTCGAAGAGCTATAACCAGAGTATGGCCAACTCTTACTATAACAACTAACAATTTCAGCTGGAGTTGGCACTCGTTCTTAAGTTTTAACAAACATTGCTGGAAATTATTTGAAAAACGGACAAAATGCCAGAACAAGTCAATCAAGCTAAATAATGAGTTTGGTATCAGGTGCGCTTTTGCAGATACCATGGTATCTGATATATGGTCTAAAGTCGTTTTTGCAGTTATCGTGGTATCTGATACCACGGTCAAAACATGTTTTTGCAGTTGTGGTGGTATCTGGCCAGTTATCGTGGTAACAGATATTTAGATATTACGGTCCGACCGTGGTATCTGGTCGTGGTATCTGAAAAGTCATCTCACTTTCATAACATTTTGTCAAATTGGTGAGAAAATAGTTCAGCACTTAGTTATGTAACTGCTGGATATCAGTTTTTTTTTGGGATGACTTCGGAAAGTGCAATTTCGGCAATAGTCATTTTTGCAGTGGGCCGTATACCAGATACAAGGGTAACTGCAAAAACGACTAATTGCAGATCCAGTTACCGTGGTAACAGATACCATGGTATCCACGAAAACACAACTATCATCACTTGAAAAATGTGTCCGCATGATTCTTAGACTCCTAGTGGAAATAAGTAACATACTCTAACGACTAAAGTAGTTCGCCAACCGACAATTCGAAAGTCAACTAACAGTAGTGATGTGGAAGTTGAATTCAAATTGCCGCGGCACTATCGTCTTAAGAGGAGCTTCAGTCAGCAGAGAGCAACAGAAGTATTTGGTTTTAAAGGACCCCTTTTGCTTATTCTACCTTTAAGTTACCCTTATGGGACTATGAGATTCTGAAATCCCCGCCTTTCACCATTCTTCGCCGAAAGCTTCTATGTCTTTAAATTATTATTTTTCATTCTGAAAGACGTAATAGACCATCAGGTGCATCAGGTCTACCTTCTGTTTTGGACTTCTTTTGTTTTACTTGGTTTTCCCCTCTTGTAACCAAGGCGCGTTCAATTTTCAAATATTTTGCGTCCAGCCGCCGCGTCGGAGACAGGGAGGCTGGATAGAGTTGACAAGCGCTAACAAGAAAATCGCTAATTTCCCGAGGAATGTAATGGTATTCTGAAAACGATATTTCTCAGCCATTTCATCTTCAAAAGATCACTAGTAAGAGTTGTGCTTTAAACAAAAGGAAATCTCACCCCTTTAGGGTTGGCATCCTTCGGCAGGGCTCCTCCTTGGCGTGACCAGGAAAAGGTAAGGGGCGGCTGAAGGTTCGACCTGCAGTCCATGACGACCGTAGATCCGATAGGTGCACTTTTGGTTTCAACTGTTGGAGAATCATCCATATTTCCAGAATTTGCTGGAACAAAAAGACTATTAAGCTAAATCCCAAACGTTCTTCTGTTTTAGACAACTTTGCAGAATGACTGCAAGCTTGGATTCTGAGGCGAGCACGACACGCCAAAAGCAAGAGACTTTAACGGTAAGGCTAGCTTCCACTTCAATCGATCAATAGATAGACCTGTCGAGTTGATTGATAGTGCTAGAAGTGTCATTATTTGAATTGACATATCCAAAGATATTTTATACATTAAAAGAAATTACGGATTAAATCATCATTCATTAACAATAATTCAGCAAGGACTGACACAAATCTCAGGATAAGTGATACTCAAAAGATACGCGCCATCTGAGGATAAAGTACCTCCAGATACGTATCTTCGTATCTTTCGTGACGTCACTGGAGATTTTGCGGCCTAGGCCTTTAGCTAGGCTTATGCTAAGTTAGAGTTAGCTAAACTGAGCTATGCTAACCTAAAATAAACTAAAACTTCAACAGTATGCAGTGTCGTATAAAGTATGTCGGAATACCATATTGTCATGACGCACATGGTAACGTCATAAGATGAGGACCTAACATAGGATTTGATTGTCCCTAGGACGGGTTTATAAATGTAAACGCGACCGGCGCCTCGCTGGCCGCTCGGCTCTCTATATATATATATAGAATCAAGCATATTCAAAGATAGGAATAAACTACAATTTTTCGTGTTTTACATCCTCCAATGATACGATCAAACTAAAGATTTTTATCCTTGGATGGTACATATCTTTTTATCCCTAGAGATATATCTTTTAAGGACCTCACGGTGTCAGATACTAGTGCATAATTTCAGTATGATTATAACTCCCAATCTTTCAGAGTTGTTCAGAGGCGAAAGCCTGTTCTGCTGCATTACTATATAATTAATGACTTTTATTCTCATACACAAAACAATTTAAACGTGTATATGAACGTGACACAGCTGAATAGTGAATGTCTGCATCTTTTCATAACACTTGTAGAGCCCGTACCCTTCCCCAACAGAACTTATACAAAAAATACTTACCATAGTCACAACAATGTAGAGAGAGCAAGCAGGAAATAAAGAGGTATGTCATGAAGAGTGAACTATCAATTTAGAAATTTAAAAATACTTTCGAGCTGCGACTTTTTACGGGTGAAAGTCACCAGAAGGCGAATTCATGGAAACTGATGCGGACCGGCCTCTGCAGACAGTGCAGTAGTAGGTTCGGCCATCCCGAGAGCATCCAACAGAAGTCACGGTCGCGATGACAAACATTCCTGTAACTAGGTTACTTAACAAGCAGCAAAACACGGGCCATACCTTGAATTGCAAGAACATAATCTTCTTCTTGGCGACCCTCAGGGGTTACCGCCGAGCATCTGTACACCCCACCATCCTCTGCGCTGACGCCGTACACCCTGAAAGAAGAAATAGCACCGTTTTAGAAAGTAAAGGATAAGGGGTATACTTTTGATATTAGGACGAAGGATAACTGATCGTCTAACTGCTTCAGACAATGGATTAAATGGCCTTTGAAAGTAGTCCATGTGCAGTTCTACTCACAGCTAAACTCTGGTAAGAGCCGATAGCTGGGAAACGGCCCAAGCTATTACACAGTTGACCAGTGTCTGGCTAGTCTAGTAACTGACAATGACGGTATTTTATTACTGAACTAGCACTGGCCTAAAGCTGGCGCAAATATATTGAAAATATGAATATTAAACTAGTAGTTTCTGTATTTTTTTCTTAGTTTAATTTTTTGCCTCGTAGTATCTTTTCCTTCATTCCCAACATATAAGTGATAATGACAGACCTATTTAATTACCGTCACCTACACTTTCGTTATCTCTACTTTTCATTTTTACATAATATTTAACACTTTCTCTTATACCCTTATTTTTCCGTAATTTCAAAATTTTGATTTTTTTTCTTCAAATCTTTAAACTCTTCAACTTTTGTTTTCAAATTTCTTGTTTTACAATTCATAAATAATCCACAAATAACAACAAAAAATATGATATTTTTAATTTTACTAAGCAGCTAATTCGGAAAAATGTGAAGTCCCAACTATATTCATCAAGTGATTTTCGGTAAGCGTCGGATTCTCCGAGTGTGGCCAAAGCCGATTTCACTCCTATCCCGCAAGAAGCTCTCCCCTCGACCCCACTGTCGTAAGGTCCACTGCACAGTTCCTACGAGACTGTTTATTCTGCGGAGTTGTTAACTTACCTCAAGAGAGAGCCAAGTGGCTGAACGTTCCTCGGCATTTCTCCTCCCATCTTTGACCATGAAACAAGGGCAGATGGCTCCCCCGTTACTTCACATCGGATCTCCAAGTTGTCACCCAGCTGGACCGATTCCACGTTCGAACTGATCTTGATCGGAAGGGATTTCGTTTCTAAAAAAAGCAACCACTAGATTATCACCGTGGAATGCAAATTGAGATCAATAGAAAAATTGCTTGCTATACTCGATTGGCTCTTAGAATTTAAAAACGAATGAAAGAAAGCTAATCTTTTAGAAAGAAGAAATGGGATAAAATAAGTCTCGAATGTCAAGAAGGGGCCTAGGGGGTATGTTAACTGTTCGAAAAAGAGCATCTAAAATAAAGATGAACCGTAGCTCAACTGACTGGATCATCAGTAGAAGAAAATGGTCTGACGAAACAAGAAAATGGTCTGACGAAACCACCAAGTTAGTCACAACTTTGGGAAATAAAAGGACAAACTACTATCGAATCAAAGCCTCAGCAGCACTACTGTCTACTAAGCGGTGAAACTAGGAACTACAGCAAAGGCACAAAAAAGGTGCATACCGTTAAGCCAGGCGGTGCAGATCTAACTACCTTCCTCCTTCTCTGGTTAGTGCAGCAGGGTCCACGAACGAGTGAAACCTATACGAGCACTACTAGGTCTGAAGCTCTTCACTTGATGGAACTGACATTTCCCGAACTTCACAAAAACAAATAGGTGTTGGTTAACAATACAGGAACGCCACGTGAAGTAGGTGGTGCAATTTATAACTGAATGTGTGCAGTGGTATACACATAAAGAGCACAAGAAGGAAGAGCACTGTAGGACAAGCAATGCACAAGGGGCAGTGAAAAAAAGAGGCTGACTTTACAATAAAAAAAGAAAGGATGCAGGTTTGGTGAACAAGTTATTTTTAAATTGGTAGAAGAGACTCACTGCACCACTGAAGGTTGCATCAAGCTCGTAGACTTAGGCCAAGCCACTTGCCGTCAGCGTCCTGCGGTGCTTGTAGCCTGGAAAGCCTGAAACCCTACACCAGAAAGAGAAAGCGGAGGTCCCAAAAGCCTACCATCACCTTAAAGAAAGAGTGAAAGAAATCCCCCCAAAAATTTGCACTCAACTTCACCCACGTAAGGCTGAGGGACGGAATTCCCCAGAATGTCGTCGAGCGCAGAGGGTAACGATCTTGTATAGCCATTTTGTACCGGTAAGTCCCAATAAGTCGCCATTTTTGGATTAGGCGAATTTTACGGTCAGTATGACCAGAAGTTTTAGTGGTACTGGACGTGATAAAAATGTTATACAGATCGTTACATAGACAAGCGCAGAAGGGACGAACAGACCGCGCACACGAAACGGTAGAGAGACAAACCCCTAGTGGAGCGCTCGGTTTTGTTTTTTTGGGGACAGCGTGGGTCTTCGTCAGATCGGTCCGGGCAGTCAAATATTCCATCACATCGAACCTCTTTTTTCAAACACTCCAAGAGACACTCCCCGTCTCTACACAGGTGTTTGTACTTCGTACTGCAGTTCTTATCTATATCAGAAAGAGACAGTTACGACGTTAGCTATCAGTTTGTAGGAACATGAATCTTCGGAAAAGATGGTAAGCGTGTTGTGCTACTGCAGACGGCACAACAGGAATTAAACTGTGAAGTTACCGCGTCGAGGTCGATGGCGGTACTGGTAATTGCAGTCGAGTTCGTCTGTGTAGTCCTTGCAGTTGACCGTGAAGTCACAGCGGTGTTTCATCGGGAAACATTGCCCGTTCTTGCACCGAAAAAGGTTACTCTCAGGGCACAGATGATCTGGTTCAGAAAAGCAGTTACAACAAACAAAATTAAACACAGGCCACGAACGTTATACTTGAAGGCTGCAATGTCTCATAGAAAGAGAATCAACACAATTTCTCTTCGATATATATGAGCTCAAGAAGTCTGCAGATCAGCACACTCAACAAACCACTTCAACCGCTAACAGAGGCGCACAACGCCAATGGTTTAACAATTTATTCTACAAAAGCATGCTTAAAGATTTCAAACTAAATTAGCAGGGCATCAAACTTAAAACTACAAGCACTACGTCATTTGGCAGTGAAGAAGCAATATCTTTCCAAATCCATTACTCTAACTACCCCGATGGCTAGCAACTCGACGGCGCCGCTGTACCTCATCACCCTGCCTGTAACCACGCCCACGTCCGCGCTGAGGCGACTTACTTTCGACCTGGAGAAGGATGTATTCACTAACTCGGCTTCCCTGAGTGGTCACATCGCAGTAGTAGCGGCCTGAGTCAGTTACTTGAACGTTCGTGATGTTTAGAACATTCCCGGCCGGAATCGCGGTGGGGGGCATTGGTCCGCGGTCACGTCTCCAAGTCGTGCGAAGGCTTGCCGCCAATGGGACGTCACATCTCAATGTTACATCGTTACCAGCTTGGACAGTTTGTTCTCTGCCCTGGGAGTACACAGGAGCAGCAGCTAAACATCCAATAACAAAAATTAAAAGTGAAAAGTGCAGAGTAGGCTATGCAAAGACCCAAAAGAAAAAATAGAAAATCTTCCATGAAAGCTAATGAAACAATTGGCGTATAACTGACCTCACACACACTGAAAACCATATGCTATAACAATACTGAAAGAAAAAGAAACAGTGCAAACCAGACGTAACAATCTATGCACAGCAACTCACCAGCGACCTAGTAAATCTGGTTGCTTTTTTCCCCTCGCCCCCTCCCTCTCGAATAGCAGGACTAGTAAGGAAGCGCCTACACTATATGCATCCAAACGTTCTAAGATAAAAGCTAAAAATTACGTACTGTATTCAACTTCGACCTACAAAATATTGCATAACGGCATGCTACAGCCGGCTAGTCAAAATTACGATCACAGCGGCGAAGGACGCCTGATATATAATTTTAAAAATACCTTCCAAATCTTCCCAAAACATCCTGGCTCGCGCGGCATCTGATACTAGTTGCGCACTTCCTGATTAGCAGCATGAATAAGACAGAGGGCTCAGTTTTGGGATCAGAACTTCGCTGAGAACGAATACGAGTTTAAACTAAATACTAATCGATGTTACTGCTGACTCGTCCAGGATCTAACATTCCTAGCCCTCTGTGCCCGGACGGCGAACACTCCTTGGAGAAATGGATGATAAAGAGCAATAATAAATGAGTAGCTTACCGTTCACAATGACTTCTGCAGTGGCCTCAGCAGTTCCAACTGAGTTCTGAGCAACGCAGACATATCTACCAGTATCTGAGGCTTCAATGCTTCGGAACTGAACAAAAAAGTATAACCTTAGCACTAGACAAGAAAACGTGTGCAAACGCTACTGGTCACAGTGGCGTTGATGGGGTGATGGCGGCTTTGGTCTACGCGTACGGTAAACGGCTGGGCAAAACTTGGCATCAATCAGACAAAAAAATAAATAGCACAGACCAGAGGTAAACCCCCTACATCTTCAGAACAGCTTTCCGCGCAGCACCATGTCGAAAAATAAAATCGGCTCTTTGGCCGTTGACAGCCTGAAGTAACATGAAATTCCTGACACCGTAACTCCTTAGGCCTGGTTCTCACAACCATATTCTGCATCCTCATAAAAGCGGCAAAGGAATCCAAGGCAGGGCTAGGGTTGTAAAAGATGGGAGTGCGGAGGGTGGTTTTGCACAGACTAATAGACCCATTCCTGCACTGATTTTTTTCTGAATTATGGAGACTAACTCCTTCTTCCTAACTCGCGAAGACGGACTGTCGAGTTTTCCAATACTTCGTGTCCCCCTCCTCCAGAGACAGTTCGAAGATTCCCCCTGATAGTGCGAACACACGATCAGAATCGGGAGCTCCCGGACTGGAATTACTGCCCGGATTTTTGGGACCATCATCACTTCCATGTGGAAAAGTTGAAATTTTTTCAACTTGATGATGAAAATGAAGAAAATCCGGCCGGGAAATTCTGGTCGTGTGTTCGCACTATAGCTTGGCAAATACTTGTAGAATGTTTTTTTTTTATGATACGTCCTCAAAGAAGCATGGACTCGAGCTGCAAACCCTGGCAGGCAGAAGATTTTCAACTTCTTACCTGAAGATGTCCTCCGTTGAGGACAACCGAGGGCGGGAGTTGACCATTAACCTTGCTCCATCCAATGGTAATTGGGCTCTCTCCAGTCGCAGAGCAATAAACATTGGCTAAGTCTCCTGGCTTCACGATTTGCCTGACCGGCTGAATGGTGATTTTCGGCGGAGCTAAAAAGGAAACAAATAAGAAGGCCAAGCGAAACCAGTTTCTAACGGCAAATCATCAGAAACGACAGTGATATTTCCTGCTTTCACCTAGGAACAGCCGTTCCGTCGAATTTCCTTACGCTTTTCCTAATTAGTCTGTCGACGCTCTGATGGTAGTCGGACCCGTTTAAAATCACCATTTTCCTGTTGCGGGATTGTATGTTGCGGGATAAATGAATGAACGAATGAATATGCACAAAAAAAACAATCGCAATCATTTTATAGACATTAAAACCAATGTGCAAAAAAAAGTTCCCTCTGAGCTTCAAAGATGAGACAAGCCTTCCCACGTCGTGGCGCGAGGTGAGCGAAAAACAAATAAGGTATCGACAATAACAAACAAAAATACACACCTCTTGGTCCTGGTAGGCATGAAAGTAAATAAACAACAAGTGATTAATTTCAACTCATTAAAATGCTGACATAATTCCACGGGAGTAAACATGGGATATACATTTTTATCTTCAGAAGAATCTTTCCAGGAATGGGATCCATATCCGGATTAGAGCAAAAGCATGCTAAGTACCTACTAACGGATAAATATTTTTCAATATGAAAACAAAAATACCCCCCCCCTCGCAAATTATATCGGGAGAAGCATTCAAAGAATCTCAGACGGTTAGTTTGATGACTCCTCCAGACTCGAGTTTGTTGACTCGAGAGACAAAAGTATAGCAAACCTCAAACAGAAATAAACAAGAGCTACGAGCTCATATGGCACTTGTTACGAGTAGAGGGTACAAGAAAATGGATGAGAAGGTCACACAATACACCCGCCATCCAAAAATACGGTTCGGACCTACTCATAGGATAGGTTAATTCACCCAAGTCTGAACGTTCCAGCATTCCCTCCGATCACGTGGGCTAAATGACTGTTCCAACCTCCAAGTTTCTCAGCACAATAAATCCACTCGTTTGATATTTAGACGTGCCACACGATTTCCGGTATCTCCCTCCAACTCGCCTTATCACGGCCGAATCTGGTTCGGACTCTTGAATGGACCATCTGACGCATCTTCTCTTACCGCCTATCAAGTTTCACTCGAACCTGAGCAGTTTTTGGATTTTGGTACCCCCCCCCCCCCACACACCGTGGTCGGAACCGGTTCGGAAGTCTACAATATATCATCTTGGGCATACGCTTTCTCTACCTTCCAATTTTCATTACAATCGCTGCACTCGTCTGACCAATATACGTGTCACAAAATTTCCGGGACTCCCCCTCAACTCCCTCTACTGCGGCCGGATACTTCTTGAAAACAGAAAACCTCTATCTCCTCTTCCCGTCCATCATGTTTGACTGGAAACGGAGCATAGCCAATCTGCAACTTCCCGGTTCCCGCTCTCCCCCTAGACCAAAGATAATAAACCCTCAGATTTATAGAGATAAAATAAATGTGCATTGATTTTCACAAGTTTCTAGCCCCTTGTGAAGCCCTTCTAGCAACCGATTCTTACTTACAAGTCCATCTCCCCGTGATAGACATGGTACCGTATCGTTCTTACCGTGAAATACACTCGCAAAGAAAATAATAGGTATACCAACTAGCAAAAGCTCCCAACCCCTCATCACCAAAGATTCTAGCAACCGATTCTTACTTACAAGTCCATCTCCCCTTGATAGACGTGGTACCAAATAATTGTTCGTACCATATAAAAGACAGGAAACAAATTGTAAGTACACCAAGTAGCCGAAATTGCTAACCCCTCATTGCCGAAGATTATTATGGTCTAACAGCCTGTTGTTGCTTACAAGTCTTGCTCGAAGTCTCCTACATGTCTCACAATTTGGAACTGCTTATTTTTGGTTTCAGCGTGCACCTTACTACAAAAGTTGTCAACCCGTGTTGCTTTCGCAACACAATAATCTCGATTAGATTCGGTCTTATATTAATACTTTATGATTGTGCTCTGTTATTAGACAGGGGCACGAGAAAAAGAAGGTCCTTGGTTTGATACAGATGCTGGACACTTTTTTCCTTTTGCTCCCTTTTGCCTTGTTACTAGTTTTCCGGACTCCCGTAACTCCCCCCAGCGTCACCGGATCCGGTCTGGATTTAAAATGGGACGTGTGAGACACGAGGTCCTTACATGCATCAAGTTTCATCAAGATCCGATAACCCGTTCGTATATGGCACTTGGCCGAAGGCCGAAGGCCAAGTGCCATAAAAATAATATCACATGTGACAGGAATCTTAGTTAACACAATGCTTACCTTCTTTCCTTGAGAAACAGCGAACTCCTGAGTTAGCAAAAATACCAAAAGTGTTTTAGTACTAACATAATCAACCAACACATCTGATTCTTATCACACGACACACTCCCCAATGCCTCAACAACCGGCGTGCGAGCGACATCTTGAGACTGCGTGGGTGGAAGTACCTCTACCGGTGTACACATAAGAACGGTTGTGAGTTCCCACATTTTTTTTCGGCCAGAAACAAAAACGGCAAAAAAGGAATAAAACCTTTCAGATTTGAGTGTTAGCATTAAAACTCGAGTGAAAACAAAGGAAACAGGATTTTCATTCTGCTTTTCCCTTTTCTGTCAAAAACAAACAAGGATTTAGAAAATTTGTCCCGAAAACAATAATCCTAGTCGTATTCCAGTTTCCGGAACAAGATAAATCTGGTTAGTGAGAAAAACTCAGCGTTTTTGCTGCTCATATGAAGGTCAGTAGACATTTTTAACTTACCGATAACGGTTAGTCGAGCTCTGGCGGAGAACTGTACGGCTCCTGTACTTGTGATGCCCTGGCAAGTATATTCACCAGATGCTTCAGGCTGGACGTCGTTAATATACAAGGTTCCTCCACGAATGTAGTGGTTATACGGCATCGGAGAACCGTCCGACCTGACCCATTCCAGGGATGATCCAGCTTCTAAATCTGGAATTAGAAATATATTTATATCTGACTCACAGTCAGCTTAGGCTGAAAGAGTATTTACAGATACAAACTTGGCAACGGCACTAAGGCAGAAACATATAGGCTCTTGTGAAGGTATACGCGAACTGCTTACTAGTAGACTCCAGCTCGAAAATTCACATTTCCAATGGTCTGGCACAAAAAAGATGGTTGACGTTCGGATTACAGGCTTTGGGGAGTCCAGAAGAGGTTTGGAACGAGAAATTTGGTTACGACAGAAAGATTGACTAAGACAATCTTATTCAGAAACGCCATTTAGGGGGGGGGGGGGGCAGAGCTGCCCACTGAATTTCCAAGGAAGACCAAAAGCTACCAATGAAAAACAAAGTGATTTGACTAAGTTATGCTATGCAGTTGGGAAAAGTGGATTCGGCCCGAAAGGACGCCACTGAACCCCTCCCCTTGGTTTTCGCTAAATGACGCCCCTGATCGTACTGTGGTGTGACGCTAACCATAACCATTATCTGTGTAACTGGCAGGCTTTACACTAAACCAAAATCCTTGCTTACCATACGAAAGACAGCTCATCTCAGCGTTCCCACCGACCGGAACTGTGAAAGCATCTTCTCTCGCGGGAGCAGGAGCTTCGCCAGTAGGAATCGAGCTCTCGACAACCAGTTGAAGCCTTTCTTCGGCGACACCGGCGGCATTTCTGGCAACACATGAGTACGCTCCTTCGTCTGATGATGTTACGCTGGCAATGTCGTAAATGGCGACGTAGCTAGTTTCAGCTGCGATGGTATCATCACTACAAAAGAAAGTTATTAGTTCTGGCCTCTTTTACTCTTCAAACTTACCCGATAATTAACCTTTAGGTTAGGATAAGCCACTACCAATTCGTTTAGTATAGTGCAAGGATTTTCCTATCTAATTATAGAAATACGTTGCTCTTTCCAAAAAGAAAGAAAGACCACGAAATTAAAGGTGAGTTCATCCACGTTTTCTTTTCGTTCATTGTGTTGGTTTTGAGTGGTACTTCACGATTCTGTGGATCCAGTGGAGTATTAAGATTCTGGCGACATCGCGGATTCGCTTTCCAAAAAGCAAAGCGAGAATCTGCCCAGAGCCTGAAGAAACGGAAAGTCGTTATGCTTTTGCGACTTCTCGCTGGCTGACCGAATGCATTTTCAACCCACACTTCCCAAGTCACTTTCTAAAAACTAGCGACGCGCTATAACATACATGGAAAGCGAAGCGAGTTTTAGCCGCAGTCGTAAAATCACACGGCGGATAAGCCAAAGAAGCTTTCCAGACCGCCAGAATCGCTCTTATAGGGGATGGAACGATTAAGCCTGGTAGAGATGATTGTGCCATAAAGCGATCTGGTTTTCCTACCCCAGTTGTTTTTGTCTTGCCCCCCTCAGTCATCTGGAGGAGACAATATCAAATTAGCGTCCCAGTAAGTGCTAAGGGGAGGCGGTTTTGAACCCAGATGCGTACAAGTTTTGCCACAAAACTTACATCAAAAAGCCAGGTCTGACTCGCTTCCACGAAACGGATGGAACCGGGTCTCCTTCAGCTCTGCATTCGAGACGAACCCGCTGACCTCGAGTTACGCGTTGGGATCCGGAAGGGGTTATAGTGACTGTCGGGATTTTCTGTACTTCGAGGACGGCGGTTGCAGTTGACACGCCTGCTTCATTCTGTGCTTCGCACAGGTACTGTCCAGTCTCGTCGCCTGTTACTCGATTGAACCTAAAAGAACAATTATGGCATCCTAGTAGGTAATCCACACATATGGTTACTATATAATACAGAATAGGAAAGACGTTGCCAGAACGAGGGTTCTACCGCGAAAAGAAACTCCGATGGAAATGCTCAAGCCAGGAACCGCACATGAGATTCTACCAAGTAAAGAGGGATCCAGCCGATTCGAAGATGGCAGGTGGAATTCTTCGCCGATGTTATACTCGTTGCCCTAAAGCCCAAACCAGCGACAATTGCCCTTATCAGCGCTCCAAGTGGATCAGTCTCTGTTTGTCCTCCGTTGCATCATATTCACAATCCATCACGCAAAGAATGTACAACACTAAAGAGAAAGTTTCACGATTGAACTGAAGGATTGTGTAACAACTCTTCATCGTATGGGAGGTTCGCACCTTTTTTACTGGAGAAGGAATATAATTAAACAAATATTCAAGCAGACTTTTGGTGAAACGTTAATGACAATGAGGAACACCGGAGGATTAATAGGAGCTAAAGAGCATGGTGGCTAGAATATGGAGAATACAACAGCTGGGCTACATAGTGCTGTGACGGGATATAAGCTGGGCGTCTGAATGAACTCACTTCACTCGGATGTGAGTTGGGTTCTCGAAATCTAAAGTTATGTACAAAGCCGTGTGAAGGGCGTTCCTCCTTACTGATACCATAAATATACAAGCCGGCAATGCGCATTTAAAGCATACAAAGCAACTACAGGAACCATCAAGGCTTCAAACGCTGGCCACGGCCCCGTCACAAGTACAGTTCAATGTTTGCCCATATTAACCCAGTGATATTGGGGTTGTAATAAAATTATTGACCGAATTGACGTACCTAATCACTCCTCCTTGAAGTTCTTCTACAGTATTCGACAAAGGTCGTCCATCCTGCCTCGACCACTTAATCTTCGGAGTGGGGATGCCACCGGTTATGCGACACTGGAAGATAGCGCTAGCGCCTCTGGTGATTGTCTGACGGCCTTAAGAGAAAAACAAAAATCCCATCAGCTCCCACAGAAAGCCAATACAAAAAAAACTTGTTCACTTCAACGTGAACAGTCCATGCGATAATAAGGTTGGGGAGCGTGGAGGAGGAGGTGGAAGATGTAGTTTGAAGACGACGGACAATTGGAAAATTCACTAGTGGTCTCCAAACCAGTGTTAAACAAATGTGTAGGAGATTTCTGATTTTTGGACCTCATCCCATTTCCAAGACTGGTCAAGGATTCAGTAATGCCCTGATGTAGGGGAAAGGAATGGGTGCACAGGTTTGGACCGCTGAAGCTAATAGAGTTTAGACAAAGTTGAATCAACAAGCGAGTGCGAGTTATAAAGCTGATATGTAGCGGGTTTTACAAAAAGAGCATGCAATCGTTGTTCGCAGAAACCCGGAACATCAGAAGCAATCCGCGGAAAGAACAAAAACATTAGAATTATCAGATAGGCGAGATATAATGACAGGAAAATACGTGAGGGTGAAAGAAAGGCATTTGGTGGAAAATGACCAGTGTTCTCACCTGAAGGGTACATTTCGATCCTCGGTGGTTCTCTCCTATCCACTTCAACCACAGCAGCGGCCTGCGTACTACCGCCAGCGTTCTCAGCTGTACAGACGTACATTCCTCGATCTTCGATCAAAGCACTCGTGATCCTCAGAACTGGGCCATTAATCTAAAGAAACAAATAAATACAGCAAATAACAAACAGAAATAAAATTAATCAAAGAAAATGAAAGAGAAAACACAATATAGTAATTACAAAACATATTCGCTTTCTCTTCATACCGGAGGTATGGTAGCGTGAATGAGAACCTGTAGCATTTCGTGTCTGAATGTGAAAGCTAAAAAGCGAAAAAGCAAACTTTTGCATGCAAACCGGTTAAGTCTCTCATAATACTAATAATATATCATAATCATAATACTCTGCTCTCAGCCGGGAGTGAGATGCATGGTCGGGGGCAAATCATCCAACACTTCCCGTGCTTTTCCATAGATCTCTCTACGGGGAAACGCCACTAACCCACGCCATAAACCAAACGGTCAGCAACACCGAGACTCGAATCAGCGACTAAAGCCAAAAACAAAGCTGGAGTTGGCTCAGTATATTTGGAGGGTTGCCGGGTAAACAAGAGCTGTAAGCTCATATGGCACTTGCAAGGGTTGAGATGTATGGTTTGATCAAAAGTAGGCTACTTTTAAGGTTGCCTTTGTGGTTCAGATGTGCACTTTAAGGGAGCTAGAGAAAAAGTATTTTATTTTTGAACTTGGCTGTAATGATGCGCACTCTAAAGGCGTAGAAATTCATCTGTAAGAAAAACTATTGAGAAAAAAACGATCACAGGCCCTTAGGGATCAATGTTAAATACCGTTTGGTCAAAAGTTTTTTTTTTACACTTTTTGGTTAAAATGCGCACTTTAACCGTGATAGAAATAAATTTTTAAGCAAACAATTGTGGCAAAAATCATCGTGGGTTGAGATGTATCGTTTGATTAAAAAAAAGTACTTTTCGACCTGGCGGTTCAGATGCGCACTTTAAGGGAGCTAGAACTACAATTGTAAACAAAACCCTTGAGGCAAAAATGATAACGGGCTCATGGGGATCATGAAAATGTATATTTTGCTTAAAATTATTTTTCTGGATTTGCAGTCAAGATTGGTACTTTAAGGAATGGCTGGATTTGGAAAGTGGCGGTTTCTAGGCCAATCTTGCCGAATCTCTAATATTCCAGCCAAGTTTCATCGTCCTAGCACATATGGAAGAACCTTAAATCACGATCACCGGAATTCCGGCGCCTCCTCAAACTCCCCACAGTCGCCGGAGTCAATCCGGTCCTATAAGTGATTTATCCAGAGTATCTGTTTGTTATTCCCACAAAGTTCCATCCCGATCTCACCAGTCTAAGCCGGTACGTATTTTCCACCACCACCCTAATTGTTGTCGGATCAGGTCCGGACATGACATAGATCACCAGAGACATGTTCTCTGTTCAACCATCAAACTTCAATCAAATCCGATCAACCGTTCCAAAGTTACGCATGACTCAATATTCCGGATTCCCCCTCCCGCTACTCCCCCAACGACTATCGGATCATGTAAATTTTTATTTATATAAGTCAGTTTGATCGGGTCCCTGATACTCCTCCCAAGTTTCGTCGTGAAAATCCCCAAAATCGCCATTACCGGAATTCCGGGAAACTTTTTTTCTGAACTGAGAGTTTTTTTTCTGAACTGATGACACAATCTATAATAACATGGCTATAGGCTACCTCAGGTGTCCTCAGGTTTTAAAGGAATACAGAATATCGGAAATGGGGTCTAAATCTCGGTCTAAATTATCTTTGCAGACAGTTGAACTTTATCCTTTTCAATCGTAGACATCGACACTGATGAAAGCCTGGGACATTATCTTATATAACCTATTTGGTATTATAAAGCCGTCCGTAACGTCTCAGGACCACATTGTCATAGATGCCACTTTACTAATTATTGCAAAACTACGTCATTGTTGCCATACCTCAGGGATCAAAGAAAAAACAGAAAATCGCAAGTAGGGACTAAATTGACTCTGCAACCAGTTGAACGTTATCTTTTTCAATCGTTGACTTTGGGACTAAAGAAAACATCGAACATTATCTTATATAACCTAGACAGTCTCACAAAGCTGTCCGTAGCTTTTCCTGATCAAAATACCATAGATTCCACTTTACAGATAATTGTAAAACTAAGTCATTCTTTCAAAATACGATCTGTATTCGTTGCGTTACCACTTAATTCTCGGTTAAAGATAGAGATTATAAGATAGCCTACAGTGATAGACCCAAAAGACCAGCTTTCTTACCCTCAGATTTATAGAGATAAAATAAAATGTGCATTGATTTTCACAAGTTTCTAGCCCCTTGTGAAACTCTTCTAGCAACCTATTCTTACTTACAAGTCCATGTCCCCGTGATAGACATGGTACAGTATCGTTCATGAAACACACTGGCAAAAGAAAATAATAGGTATACCAACTAGCAAAAGCTGCCAACCCCTGATCACCAAAGATTCTAGCAACCGATTCTTACTTCAAGTCCATCTCCCCTTGATAGACGTGGTACCAAATAATATTGTTCGTACCATATTAAAGAGGAACAAACTGTAGGTACACCAAGTAGCCAAAATTGCTAACCCCTCATTGCCGAAGATGATTATGGTATAACAGTCTGTTGTTGCTTACTAGTCTAGCTTGAAGTCTCCTACATGTCTCACAATTTGGAACTACCTATTTTTGATTTCAGTTTGCACCTTCCTATTAAAGTTGTCAACCCGTGTTGCTCTCGCAAAACAATAATCTCGATTAGAGTCGCTCTTATTTCAATACTTATAACTGTACGTGTTATGTTATGTCCTGCAGTCGGCTTTGATTCCAAGCCTGGCTGGCGCAGCGGATATGACACTGGTCTGTGAACAAGAAGGTCCCCGGTTCGAGTCCGCTACTGGACACTTTTTGCTTTTGCTGCCTTTTGCCTTGTTACTACTTTTCGGACTCCCGTAACTCCCCCAGTGGTCACCGGATCCGGTCTGGATTTAAAATGGGACGTGTGAGACACGAGGTCCTTGCATATATCAAGTTTCATCAAGATCCGATCACTCGTTCGTAAATTAAAAATACCTCACTTTTCCTGAATTTTTCGGATTCCACCTCCCTCCACTCCCCCCCCCGATGGTCGGATCGGGTAAGTGACTATTTCTAATTTAATCATTTAGGGTCCCTGATATGCGTACCAAGTTTCATCGTCCTAGCTTATGTGGAAGTACCCGAACTAGCAAAACCCGGACAGACAGACCGACCGACAGACCGACCGACCGACCGACGGACGGACAGAAATTGCGATCGCTATATGGCACTTGGCCGAAGGGCAAGTGCCATAAAAACGGATGGGTAGAGTCAGAGAGTTTGATAACTTGTTACGAAAGACGGAGAAGATTTTTACTTCTAAGAACAAGAGCTACGAGCTCATATGGCACTTGTTACGAGTAGTGGTACGAGAAAGTACAAGAGAACTTCACAATAAACACCCCGCCATTCAAAAATGCGGTTCGGACCTAGAATTAGGATATCTAGGTTCATTCAATCTGAAAGCTCTAGATGACATATTTAGAACTTATGCTTGTTCTTCCCACCAAGCTTCATCCCGATCCCTCCACTCTAAGCGATTACAAAGATTTCCGGTTCGCCCCTTCAACTCCTCCCAATGTCACCGGATCTGGTCCGGATTTGAAATGGGATGTCTGAGTTACGAGACACCTTTCTAAATATCAAGTTTCGGTTCAATCCGATAACCCGTTCAATAGCTGAGCTTGCCACTGGATTCCGGATTCCTCTTTCGTACACTAACCCTCGACGGTCGGATCGGGGAAACGACATTCTCAAGTCAATAGTTCGGGTACCTGACAAGCATGCCAAGTTCATTGTCCTTGCACATCAGCTGAAGTACCGAACTCGTGGGATTACTACAAACTCGGATCCCCTCCAACTCCCCCACAGTGACCGGATCCATTTCGGTTATGCTATTCACTTGCTCTTCCCACCAACTTTCATCCCAAACCCTCCACTCTAAGCGTTTCCCAAGATTTCCGGTTCCCCCGTCCGACCCCCCCCCCCAATATCACCGGATTTAAAATGGGGCGTCGGAGACACGAGATCTTTCTATACGTCAAGTTTCATCAAGATCCAATCACCCGTTCGCAAGTTAAAAATGCCTCACTTTTCGGGTTCCCCCTCTCTCCACCCCCACCCCCCCAGATGGTCGGATCCGGGAAACGACTATTCTCAATTCAACCTGTTCGGGTCCCATACACGCCTGCCAAGTTTCATCGTCTTAGCGCATCAGGAAGTACCGAACTCGCGGGATCACTAGAAATTCCGATCCCCCCAACCCCCCCACTGTGAACGGATCCGGTCCGGTTATGTCAATCACGTATCTAGGGCTTGTGCTTGTTCTTTCCACCAACTTTCATCCCGATCTCTCTACTCAAAGCGTTTCCCAATATTTCCGGTTCCCCCCTATAGTTCCCCCCATGTCACCGGATCCGGTCCGGATTTAAACTGGGATGTCTGAGACACAAGGTACTTCTATATATCATGTTTCATTAAGATCCGATCACCCGTTCGTAAGTTAAAAATACCTCATTTTCCGGATTCCCCTCCCTCCAGCCCCCCCGGATGGTCGGATCCGGGAAACGACTATTATCAAGTCAATCTGTTCGGGTCCCTGACATGCCTGGCAATTTTCATCGTCCCAGCACATCAGGAAGCACCGAAGTCGCGGGATCACTAGAAATCCGGATCCCCCCCTAACTCCCCCAAAGTGAGCGGATCCGGTCCGGTTATGTCAATCCCGTATCTAGGACTTGTGCTTGTTCTTTCCACCAACTTTCATCCAGATCTCTCCACTCTAAGCGATCTTCAAGATTTCCGGTTTCCCCCTCCAACTACCCCCCATGTCACCGGATCCGGTCTAGATTTAAAATGGGAGGTCTGAGACACGAGGTACTTCTATATATCAAGTTTCATTAAGATCCGATCACCCGTTCGTAAGTTAAAAATACCTCATTTTTCCGGATTCCCCTCCCTCCAGCCCCCCCCCCGGATGGTCGGATTGGGGAAACGGCTATTATCAAGTCAATCTGTTCGTGTCCCTGACATGCCTGCCAATTTTCGTCGTCCTAGCACATCAGGAAGCACCGAACTCGCGGGATCACTAGAAATCCGGACCCCCCCCCCCAGCTCCCCCAAAGTGAGCGGATCCGGTCCGGTTATGTCAATCCCGTATCTAGGACTTGTGCTTGTTCTTTCCACCAACTTTCATCCAGATCTCGCCACTCTAAGCGATTTTCAAGATTTCCGGTTTCCCCCTCCAACTACCCCCCATGTCACCGGATCCGGTCTGGATTTAAAATGGAAGGTCTGAGACAACTGGTCCTTCCATATATCAAGTTTCATTAAGATCCGATCACCCGTTCGTAAGTTAAAAATAAGTCATTTTTCCTATTTTTTCCGGATTCCCCTTCCCACCACTCCCCCTCAGGTGGTCGGATCGGGGAAGCGACTATTTCCAACTTAATCATTTGGGGTCCCTGATATTCCTGCCAAGTTTCATCGTCCTAGCTTATCTGGAAGTACCCGAACTAGCAAAACCCGGACCGACAGACCGACAGACCGACCGACGGACGGACAGAAATTGCGATCGCTATATGGCACTTGGCCGAAGGGCAAGTGCCATAAAAATCATACATAAGATTTAGTATTTTCTATACGAAAAGATAGCAGAAGTTTGACAACATTTGAAGAATGTTGCGCATAGCCTACTTTTGCTATAATGAGGTTTCTGACAATTTGGTTTCCTACCTGAATGTTCGATGAAAGCTCCTCTCCAACTTTGGTCCAACGAACAGATGGTGTTGGGTCACCACTGGCTAAGCAGCGAAGCTCTCCCAGAGTTCCTTGCGAGATAGTCTGCCTCTCTGGCTCAACGCGGACAGTAGGCGGTCCCCTGTTGGGAAAAACAATGTGAAAATGAGGTCCAAAAGTCTTTTTCTCTGAAGTTGTATTAGCAAGGACCCGTGAATTTTTGCTTCGACCCAGCTCGAAAGCCGCTGCTGTTCCTTCTGAAGTATTTTGGAAACTACTGGAAAGTGATTCCCGTTGGGCTTTCTAGACCGACCAACTCTCGTTATCTGTAAAGCAGGTCCTCGAGTTAAAAATGAATTTTGCTCAAATTCAATAAATACGTATCAATACTACGAAAGACAGTTTAACTCACTCGCAGGCGAAAGAAAGAAGGAAACCGAGTAGAACAACTGACCTGTGTGCAAGTACGGTGATTCTAGCTTGTGCCTGCTGTACCTGTCCACCTCTCGCTGTCACTGTACAGATATAGATACCAGAATCAGCAGGAGTGACTGAGCTGAATGTCAGAGTTCCCGCGGACTGAACGCCACGACTAGAAATCGGTCCTGAAAGAAAGAGTGAACTCAGATACGATTGTTTTCCAAAAAAAAATCCAAAAAAATCGTGTAATCACCTTAATTTGCACTTCGGAGCGAATATGGTACATGATGGGCTGTTATTCTCCGTAACAACTGACCCGGCCAGCTATTGTCTGGTACAATTCAGTTTTCGATGTATTTCAATTCGCATAGTAACACTGATATCGGTTTTGTCAACAAACATTAGTTGCGCTTTGATCTCAATTCTCCAAGCGATTCTCCTCTCAATTCTCCTAATTCACGTCTGTTGACTATTGAGATGAAGCCACTTCTCCTTTTGTTGCGATTTTGTCAGAATGGAGAATTTGCTTCGACAGTCAATTCTCAATTATCGTTCTCCGTTCTTCTCCCTGATTGGTAAGGTAGAAACATGTATTACCGGGTTGCAGACGGGTTGCCAAATTAGAGCTTTTGTCAAAAGCGAGAACGGAGAAACCAGAAGACCACAAACTGTTGTACGAGAATAGAGAATAACAACAGAGAATCAAAAACACAAATACTGAAAAGCAGAATATTGTTTACAAATATCCCCTAGAAGCTCGAGTTACAACTGTCATACTTTGAAAACGTTGATGCTATCCACTACACACAGTTCTAAACCCTGAAACACTTTCGTATTTTTTCACAGAGATATCCGAAATCAATGCTGTTCCCGACAACAACTGTCGAAGAGATCACCTACGAACATAATGAGTAAGTGCTTACCAGATGACTTGGTCCAGGTCGGAATAAAAGATTCGACTTGACTTCCTCCGTCGACACTGCAGACAAGCTTGATGCTATCCCCTCGTTTGATAATCGAATCTTGGGGCTCGATCCTCAGGACAATAGGTGGACCAACTGGAGCAACCCCTAAGGAAGATGAGATTTAATATACCAAGAAAATATTTCGATTTTAGACGCAAAGGCAATTACTTAAGGTTATTTGTCGGTAGGGGGTAGTCGTCGATTATTTGGCAATACATCTGGCGTTAAGTTTTTAGCTTTCGCCGCAACGGCGACTGAATATGTTTTTAGATTTAGGGGGTGCACAAGTTCTCCGGGTTTTAATAATAATAATAACTGCAAAAACTGCAGCAAAAAGGCTTTTGCCTCTACAGATTTCTCAATTCACATTAAACTGAACGTCAGCCATGCGACGTTCCACGCCTGGTTTCAATTTATGGATAGTTCTGCATTCACGACACTTTCAGAGAGATAATTCCAAAATTCCACTATCTGGTCTTTGAAGCTCCAATACCAAATGTCCTTTAAAAATTTCTCGCAAAGCAGTTTCCATGTGTCTTCTGAGATCATTGCGGTTGAAGAAGAGGACATTGTCACGTTTTATATTGTCATACCTTCAACGTTTCGATCAATCACCTTGGAGAATCTATAAGCTAAACTGGGTAACGTAAGTTTTCAGGCCGGTCTTCTTAAGATGGCGAATGGCGGGAACTGTTTTGTTTTCCTAGTCTCGCGAATGCTGATGGTATTCATACATTTCAAAAACACGGAATCGACGTCCCCACAATCGAAAGATTCGCACATTACGGGCTAAAGACTTGCTCTGACATTTGTGTGTCCGCACATGAAGTAAACGGAACAGAAAGTTTTACGAGCTAATCAACTGCACAGATTAGGGCACGTCCCGTACAAGGTATCTGCAGCCCCGAAGTCCCAACTAAAGGTGGTAGCATTTAAAACAGTGTGGCCTCCTATAGTTCTTGCTCCTGCAAGAGGGAGCCTATATTCTTGGCTAGCTCGAACAGAACTTACTTTGCCTGACGTAGATGGTCAAAGTACCCGTTGATTGGCCGGACGGATTGCGCGCTGTGCACGTGTATTCTCCTTCTTCCTCACGACGAGCGGAGGCAATCTTTAGAACACCTTCATCCTGGGTAACCTGAAAATATGAAAGAAAATAAGATTATTTTCCCAAAGCACTTATTTAGGTTAGAGAACAAGACAAAGGATTTCAAACTAGGGTACAGCCAATTTTGGTAAACTACATACAAAATTGCCACTTGTCTAAATTGCACATGATGATTCCCTGATCCTATTGCCCACGGAAGTTTTGGTGGACTGTACGTCAAACAACTTCATCACAAGCGGTCGAAGCTGTAGATATACAGACTGATTTACTACTTATCGCTTCTGTTTGGAATTCACAAATCTGAGGAACTTATCCGAATTAGTATGAAAGAAACTAAGATCTGTTTGGATTATCCGAAGTGAAGAAGCGATTGGCTTACCCCTCGAGGCAAGGCACCAGTCCTTGACGTCCAAGTAATGGTTGGTTTTGGATAGCCATCGGCCAAGCAGCGAACCTCGACCTGTCTTCCTTCGACCACATCGACGAAGTTTGGCTCAACGCTGACAACTGGACGTCTGGGAGGGTCCACAGCTGCAAAGCATTAGCTTGAGCTAGCATTTAATTTAGCATTAACTTTGCTAAGAAAAAAAACGCGCGATCTGATTCTGAATCGTTCAAACTACCGCGTAACCAACTAGGGAAAAGGAACATTATTGGTTCTTATCGACGTAGGTAATACAATTTGGCTGTCGTGGGGTGGCCTACTATATTGTGGGTTCTCTCCAGGTTGGTGTGCTGAAATTTTTTTTTTCTTTGCATTTTATATTTATTTTGTCATTTTTGACCCTAGTTGGTCCGGTTGGTCGTATCCTAATTTAAATAAATAAATAAATAAACAGACGCAGTTTTTCTGGTTTTAACCAATAGAAGCAATCATCTCTTCTTAGCACAATAATAACTGATGCCCACGGATTTTTCCTACGGCCTATTTCAGGTTCAACATATAGACATGTCACTCTCTCAATAACGTAGTAATGGTACATTTACACGCTGCGTAAATCCGAGCGTATTTTGAAAAACGTCCGTATTTTACGCACGTATTTGGGCTTGAAAAGATCTCTAGCAATACGGACGTATTTGAGAAATTGGTCCGTTTTATATACAAATACGTCCGTATTGCTAGAAACCTTTTCTAGCTCAAATACGTGCGTAAAATACGCTCGGATTTTACGCAGCGTGTAAATGCACCATACATATCTTTATTCAATAGCACATGTTCCGAGATCTTTATGGTACGATTTCCAGAATGACCAATTTAGGTAGTTTGCCAGACAAGAAAGGCCAACGGGTAAATCTACGGCGCTGCCTCAGCCGCATGATGACAATTTTCGAAATCGCTCTTATAAAAGGTGAACTTTACCTCTACCGGGGATTCCAACATCCATACTCAAATCTGAAGCTTGTAAGAAAAAAAAAACATGAATCAGAGTACATACGTAGTGCAATGACAAAAAGTCGAGTAAATTCCATTCCACTGTGCCCTAAAACCCCTGCAAAAACAGTGAGTTGCACTTACCTGATCCGATCTCGAGCACGACGGTTTCGTAGGCAGATTCAAGTCCGTCATTTGCTGTGCACACGTAGTTACCTGCGTCATCGGGACTGGTTCCTGTAATGGTAAGGATCCCTCTTCGATCATCGTATGATCTACCAGTGGGAAGAGCTCCGTTCTGCTTGCTCCACCGCAGAGAAATACGGCCACCCTACAAGTAACAAGGATTGTGAAACCAAGTTTCAATGTGTAGAGTTAACGTAAAGGGCACATGCTATTTACTGTCCACATACTAGTCTTGTTGTTGATCTTTTTGCGGATATACGCAACTATTCATTCTCAGCTCGAGAGGAAATAAACATACCTTGCCTCTGGCAGACAGTCCAAGTTACAGGAGAAAAGTTGGTCCGTTATGCGTGGCGGAAACGCCTGGCTGACCCAGCCGGATTCAAGCATGAGAAGGTTATTTAGCTTACCCTATTTTTATTACAACTTACCCTTTGAGACCTAGCTGAGCAAGTGAACCGGGCTGTTTGACCGCTTTGCACGATCTGGATCCTTGGTTCAGAAACAGAAACGGTAATCTGAGGAGTCGGTGGTGGGATGGGGATGACTTCAGCTGCAAGTAAAGAAAACAAAGTCCCTCAGTATAAAGATAAAATTCCAAGGAAAGTCTTGTCATTATTTCCTTTTCAGATGAAACTCTTTCTATAAATTCGCCACGTTACGCCTGTTGCGTCTCTCTAAATTTTTACACCACATATCTGACCGAAAAAACAAAACAAAATATTGACACCAAAACGTTGTCATTAGTTGCGTTTTTGATGGAAGTTTTGTTCACCGTTGACTTATCCAGTTGTTTAATTTCCATTTTCAAAAGCCCTCGTAGTTCATTGTTAGTTTAATTAGTCCTTTTCGGCTCCGGCGATCCTTGCCTGGTCGCCGATTCATCAACGTTGAAGGCAAACTTCAAACTTGCCTGTTTACAAAGTTCAACGGTCAGCCGTCAGGTCAAAGTTCGAAGGACAAAGAAACTGTGGCCAGCAACCACAAACGGTATTTAGGGACCTCCTTCTTCTTCGGTAGGGTTTTGGCCGTTTCGGACAGCGGTGTGCTCCACTTCGGCCTTTTCTTCGTTTTCTACTCGGTTATGAGTAGTAGAGTATTCGCCCTTCCATGGTTGCAGTTAGATTGCTTCGCTGAGGTTGAGGGAGTTGATCAGTCCAAAGATAGACATGAAGATGGTTTTCTCTTCCTCTTGGCTGATTGTGGAACTTGCAAGGGTTGTTGTAGATGGGTTGAGTTTAGCTCTGTAGAACGCTTCTTGAACACTCCTTTGAGTTTGAAGGTAACTTCAGACTTCAATCAAAACTCAAATACTTCCTAGCCAAAAAATAGTAGTACCCATGCCTTGTTCTTTCAACCCTCACTTGTAGGCAAGTTGGTGAGCTTTCAGAAGAATTTCCTGTAGAATTTGGAATACCACAGGGGTCTGTCCTTGGACCCACTTTGTTCCTACTTTACATTAATGACCTTCCAGAATATATGCCTTTTGTCAAAGTTATCATGTTTGCGGACGACACTGTGATTTTCGGTTCGCACTCAGATTTGGTTCAGTTGTTCACTGTCCTTAATTCAGCTCTTTCGATTGCTTCTGACTGGTTTACATCTAGTTTACTAGCTTTAAACGCGGAAAAATGTCGCTACATGCTTTTCTCCCGGTCTGGTTCAGTTTCAGTTTCTGGTAAACTTTTTCTTTCTGGTGCTGAGCTTCAGAGATCGTCCAGCTTTAAATATCTTGGCCTTATCTTAGATGAGAATCTTTCTTTCAAGCCAGCACATCGATGCTTTGGCTCTTAAGCTGAGCCGTAACGTTGGTATGCTATCCTGCCTAAAACATTTTCTTCCAAAATTCATACTTCGATTGATATATTTCTCCCTGGTTCATTCCTACCTTTCTTACTGTACTTCAGCTTGGGCTTCTACTTTTCCAACAAATATCAACCGCATTCAAATCCTACAAAACAAATCAATCAGAGCTATTTATGGACTTCCGTTTTCTTCATCAGTTTCTCAAATTCTGCCTCGTCTTTTTATTTTAAATGTCCGTCAAATTAGAGACTGGAATATTGCAACTTTTGTTTACCGTTATCTTCTAGAAGATTCACTACCTGCTGATTTTAATAATCTTTTTAAAATGAACAAGCAATTTCACGATTATAACACAATACGGCGGTCTAATCTCTCCACCAATAGATATCCTTGCACAAGATCTAGTTTTTCCATTCGTCATACAGGTATAAAAATATGGAACTCACTGCCCGACAATATTATAGTGTCTGAAGACAGGAAAGTTTTTAAAAGAACCCTCAAAAAGTATATGTTATTTAGCAGCTATACTTCTTCTGTTGAGTGATTTTTCTGATTGATTTTTGTTATTCGAGAAAGTTAAGACTGCTGATACACACAGAATTTCTTTCTTTCGTTCTACGTCTATTGTCCTAAAATTCTCGTATTGGTCGTATTCGTATTTGTGATTGTTTTAGTTGTTAATTACCTTGTCTAAAAAAAATTCGAGCTGATGTTGTTAGTTGTTTGTTTCGTTTTATTTAGGCTAGCGTTTTAGTATTTTTTTCATAAATCAGTTGAATTAACGAAGCGTCATTTTGTATGCCACTGGCATGTTTGACGCTTTTATGTTATTGCAGTTATACTAAAGTTGTCAATAAAATTGTACCTTACCTTACCTTACCCTTGTTCAAAGCAAGTCTCTACTATCCTGATTTCGCACGGGATCCTGGAAATCTGGTTTTGTCATAAGTTCGTAAAATCGAGGAGCCTCACAGGGTTTGCATAAAGCAAACAAACATTTAAAGCACAACTCTTACTAGAAATAATCTTTTCCCTATGAAACAGACTAGAAAAAAACATTTTCGAAAATACCATTACTTTCCATCTGAAATTAGCGATTTTCTTGTTAGCGCCTTTCGACTATGTCCAGCCTTCCTGCTCTCCGACGCGGCGGCTGGGCGCAAAATATTTGAAAACTGGTCGCGCCATGGTTAAAAAGTGTGAAAACTAAGCAAATAAAAGAAGTAACTAACAAGAGCTTCTCATATCCTTATGTGTGAACGAGCTGTCAGCAGACGTTAATGATCCCGGCAAACGTTTCGTTGTGTGACGGGCAAAACTCGGCAAGGCCAGAAAAGCGCTAAAATTTCGTAGGCACAAAACGAAACACTAGAGAAAGGTGGGGATTTTAGAAGCTAGATGGGAGCTAGATATATTATAAAAATCAGAATAAGCAAGAGGGGTCCTTTAAGAGACAACAAATATACAAGATGGACTGGAAGAGTGACTGAAAGATGTTATTAGGAGGCCGGTGGAATGCGACAGGGACATCTTAAAATGTTTGAAAAGTAGTAACATTGGTATCGCACCAAAATCCGGAAGCGTTGCTTTGATTGTGGCGAAGTCTGAGACATGGAATTCTTACTGATTCTAGAGTTTGCACCGAAATCGGAACAGAGATAGCTTCTCCAGTAATGCCACGGCAGGGGCAATCCCACCTATCAACCATCATAGGCATTGCTCCCCAAGCCTCTCGACAAAGCTAGGATGGATTATTCAGTTCTCATCGTAGAAAACACATAAATAAACTCACCAACGTCCAAAACAAGGTTTTCAGCTACGGTGCTAACGCCATCAGAAGCAGAACAGACGTAGGTTCCAGCATCATCTGATTGGACCCTGTATATAGCAAGCTGACCTCTTCCATCATCAGTGAATCGTTCAGCCGGAAGGCGGCCACCCTGCTTGGTCCACTTCAGGGTGATGCGAGTGCCCTAGGATTGTACAACGAAACGCATGTAAACCTGTTTTAAAGATTCGTTTCTACTTCAAGATTTGCATACGTATGATCGGTTTGAAGTATGTAGTTATACAGTAAATCAACCCTGTCAAAAGTTCAACGATATCGACCCAAAAGCCAAACCGAACATGACAGTGTCAACAAATGCTTTCTTTCCTTGACAAAACTCTTAAAGTTTAACCGAAAAGGGCTAGGATAGGACAGTCTAGTTACCCATCACTTATTCACTTAAATTGGCTTGAAGACCCGCTGAAAATGAGTTACTTCGTTGTTCCACTATTCACGAATAATCGATCTTCAAATAGTGGAATTTCCGTGTGATTTGTGGTGTCTCTATGCGCTTGTAGTTTTGTTGTATGCCTTACGAGAAAGATTTATCATTTTTTTTTGCTCAGGCACTAAGCAATCGTTACCGATCTCACCACTGCCCACTGAAAAGCCGCATTAGTGTTGAGATTAAGATTTCCCGCGTCATAGTAGAATTTTTGCTGTGGGGACGGCCGGAGATATTCTGAGCCTCATAAGTAGAGCAGATAGTGGAAAAAAAAAAAAAAAACCTTGGCAGAATCCAAATAATTCAGTGTATCCAATTAAATGACACACAAATAAGTTCAATTAAACTTTAATGACTAACTCTTCGTGCTGATATAACATCGCCGTGTACCTAGCGTAAGAGCCGGAAGCGTCACCACAGCTGTACACAACGTTTCTGGTTCTTCCCGAGGTTCACTGGCGTGTTTGGAATTAGTCACTTAGAGTATTTCAGATTTGGTTTAAGTAGCCAACTGAAGTAGGTTCGTTTCTTGCACTGATGCATATACTGACGTGAGACTCGATTGCGCAACAGAATCACCAGGAGTACCCAACGGGGTGCCATATTCCACCGGATAAAATATCATACAAACAAAAATCTTGAGCGATGTGGGATATGGCATTTGTTATGCGCTAATTCGTGCGTTTTATTACATGTTCCGTTTCGAAGGAAAGGTATTATGAAGACTTCACGAAATCCCCCTTCAATCGAATAATAGGACATATAACCATTCGTATTCCACGGTATAACAGACCCGGGAAAAAAAATTCTGAACAAAAATGACTCTTGCGAAAGCAGAGCTCAGACTTTCAGCCACAAGGGGTACGGGTTCCATTTGTCTCCCAAAACGTTTCTTCACAATGCCATCGGGTTTGGGGGGGGGGGACTTGGCTGTTCACGTTTAAGAATGTTAACTTTTCGCGTCGGTCCGTCTGAAACAAACTGGTTACTGTTCTTTGCAATTAGGCCTTCTGTCAATTACTCACAGGTCTATCGCTGGAACTGGCAGAGCATCGGAAGTACGCGGTGCTGCCGACGTTTATTATCTGGATCTTCGAATCACCAACGCTGATGGTAATTGTTGGAGTAGGAGCAGATTGTGCCGCTTCTGCAAACATAAGGTAGGTGAGCTTGAGAAGCAAAGCCAGAAGAACAACTCGAGAAGCAACAATGAGTTGGAGGAAAAATCTAGCCAAACAGGAAATGTTCTTCCGGCTAGCATTAGATAGGACAAGTTATATGCCTTTTTCTCAGCAAAACCATGCATGGACATCGGCAAAATCGGCAACAAAACATGTATCCTCCTAAAAGGATATTGCTTAAATAGCGAGAGGTTGTGCACTCTCGATTTTGGTGCACATCCACCAAGTGCCCGGTGCCAGCACCGATTGCCACGCGTTGCAATAATAAAATCAGCATATAAAAATCAGCATAAATAAAAGATGTGTTTGGTTTTGAGTATTATTTTAAGCTGGGACTGGATCTTGCTACATTAAAAATTTGGTTCCAGCTCCGATCTAACAGTATGCCGATCCTTAGTAAAAAGAAACTTTTCAATAGGAGGAAAGCTGGCACGGGAGAGAATTACCTCTGCCCAGCCTCTGCCCTCTTTGCAAGGTGCAGGAGGAAGATTTGAACCACTTCCTCTTAGAGTGCCAAGCGCTTTCGCATTTGAGAGTTAAAATTTTTGGGGGAGGGTCGGTATCGCTTCCCCGTATCCTGAAATCTACGAACCCCAAGTGTATCGTAGATATAAGCAAATATGTGACTAGAGGATTTAGTCTTAGGAATGAAAGTTTAGCATAGTAGTTATAGAGGTGTAATAGTTTATTTGTAAAGTGAAACGTGTAAAACTTGTATGGCCTTTTGGCTAAATAAACAAGCGTTATTATTATTATTATTCAAAAGCCTGAAAAATAAATCGCCTAATTTATGGCCTGCATCGCTGGTACTGGCTGGTTCCGGGAAAGGATGTACACGAGGTACCGGGAAGTCGGCAACCCCTCACTACACTGTCAGAAGTTTCAAAATAGATAACAGAAGGATTCGGGGTTTCAGCAGGGGTTCAAGAGCAAAACCACCAAAAAACCCAGATGCTTTTTTGGCGTTTTTTCGGCTCTTCCTGGCAATTCTTGTTAAGCATGAAATTTCCTGCGAAACGTTTGTCGCGACAACAGATTACATCCCATGTGTTGTCAGTTGAAATCGCGCAACCTTGTGTTATCTGTTATGTAACTTCTGACAGTGTAACTAGCGATGAAGACTGTGACGAAAACAAAACTAATACAAAATCATGCAAAATCCAAAACACGAAATGTCATGCTAAGCCGAATAAACAAAAGCCCCCAGGACAGTACGATGCTGACGTTGTACTGCATCATATTATAATAAAGGTTTTAACCTGGGTTAATCTGAGCTGATACTTCGCCCATCACTATCCCTGCACTGTTTTTGACGCTACAAGATACGCGGCGATGGGACTTCTGTATTCGAATATTCCAGGATATGACGCCATGTCCATTACTGTTGCGAACCACTTCCAGCATATTGCTCACAACTTCAACATTGTCATCGGAATGTGCACGAGCTTCCATAGAGAGGGTCTCGCTGGCTCGGTAACTGCACTTAAATCGTACCGATGAACCTGGCCTTTTACGAACATATTCGGGCGTAATTTCAAGCGACAGTTTTCCTTAAAAAGTTCATTTGTAAATTAAGAGCAAAAGTTAGCAGCACCTTTCTTACTCCCACAGATGAGGGTGGGAGACTCGGGGGCATCAGCAATCAAGTTGACGAGCAAATTAACTACAAAACACAGAAACAGGCTCCTTCTTGCTTCGTCGGTGAAGGGTGAGAGGGGTTGGGCAGCAACCAAGTTGGCATGCTAACTAACTACACATAGACATAATACAGGTTCCTTCCTGTTTCATCAGCAAAAGGGGAGATAGGTTGGGGAGAAAAGCTATCAAATTGGCAGATCAATTGACTACAAAACACAGAGCTTTTCCTGCTTCATCGAGGAAGGGCGAGAAAGGTTCGCGATGAAAGCAATCAAGTTGACAGGCTATAGCTAACTAGGAAATACTAAACAGAAAACAGACTGGCCGGCGCGGAAGCTGAAGAGGGGTCAGGATGGCACTGGTATAAAATTCCGTGATATCGGACCCATTTTTCAGCCTCTGATATTTATACAACATATGGTACATATGGACAGTGACTCAACTAAAGAGCCATCAAAAGAATAAGAAGAGCCAACAAAAAGGAATTCAATACCAGTGGTCTTCGGTCTGAGCCATTATCACAATCTCTAGAACTAGCAGGCTAACTAGAAAACACACAATCAAAACAAAACGAACAGACTTTCTCACGAAACCCAGTACGAACTACCATGCTACTCTTAGCAGGCTGCAGACTTTGGCAAAAGGCTACTGACAATGGAAAGGAAAGTGTTGTTTCGTAGTTGACCGATTCAATTTTCGGTCTCTCTTCACTCTTCGCGCTCGCTTAACATAACCTTAAACCTTACTGTATCCCCAACGTCACTTGCAAAACTTCAAATTTTTCTACATGCTTCGTCTCTTTCAGGAGAGTAGTACTTCGACGCGAGGGCCAGGGTAAGTACTAAATCATCCTCGGCACATACAGAAGAGGAAAAAGTCTTACCTTCCAGCTCACAAGACCTTCCAGAATACCCTTGCTTACAGTTGCAGATCAACTGATTGTCTTCACCAAGGAGACATGACTCTTCATTGCCTGAGCACTGACATGGTTTACAAGTACCGATTCGGCTATACGAGCGATCGCTGGAGTCTCGGTAGTAGCCAGGAGAACAGGCCTGAGAGTGAACGACGTCAGAAATCTTGACACTTACAACACAAAAGACACTACGCTGTACTGGTTAAAGCGATTACTCAGTTGACGTCTCACTTGGGGCAACACTGAACGTATGGTAGGCCAAAGAATAGCAAAGAGCTAGCAGGACGATTACATTGGGATCAAGGATCCTCTAAGGATGTGGTTGAAGTTCGAAATTTGATTCTAAGCCATTTCCTTAAGCCTCTTCGGCGAAAATCGAAACCTACGGTAGGTACACAGCGTTTTGTAGCAAAGGGAAAACAAATGCTTACCTCACATGAATGTCCCTGAGAACCGGGTGGGCAACGGCATTCTTCTACCTCAACCGCAAGTTCATCTCCATTGTCATTTTCAACAGCAGATCCCATTGCGACACGAGAAAGCCTACAAAAAGGGCTCAGCTTTAGGCTTCACTGGGTTACAACGTAGTAATCGACAATCTTTGAAGAGCACAAGGTAGTTACACGTGGACAACTTTGTCTTTCAAGAATTTGATAATTATGAAGCAGAATGAAAATAGTCAGTTTTGTACGATGGAAATGGTGGAATGGTGGAATGGTCACGATCTCTGTCTAATTGTATTGACTAACTTTGAGCACAGACTTTTGTTTGTTTTAAATATGGTGATTGTTAAGAAGAAGTGATATACAAAGCTCAAAACATGTTGAAAGTAAAAAAACACTATCAAATATTCATATAATTTTGTTTTGTACTTTTTATTCACATTCCAGCTGAATGATTTTCATGTTGTTCAAGTCCAAAACACGCCAGGGAACCTCAGGAAGAACGAGAAACGTCATCCAAACAAATCCTCAAACTTGATTCAAATCCTACGTCAACCAATCAACAACGTTTCTTGCGTGTTGCGCCAGTGACGTACATCTGGTTCTTCGCTGGGTACACGGCGCTTCTTCCTCTACACGAAGAGTTGGTCATCAAGAGTATTCCTGGTTCGAACTAGCGGCTTGGATGGGGCTGATGCTAGAATGCTTCTGACTAGGTATAAATAATGCGACGGCTCTTACCTGGTTCGTGTTGTGCCAAGTGAGAACGTGGCACGAACGAGGAGCGCTTCAACGTTGGAGAGGACCATCAAGAAATCCTCCCTGGATGCTGGAGAGCCACTTGAGCTCCTTCCATCCATTCGAATCCAGCCCGTCTCCCGAAGCGGTACTGAGAAGGTGCTAGATGACCCTGGACGCAACGGTTGTGGTTTGATCCAAAACATGGATATGCCATTTCCAATAAGGAAAACATCGCCATCAGCAAGAGCTGGATAACCTGAACGCTCTTCGTAAAACTGTGTGAGTGTCAACTGACTTCCATACGAGTTGAGCTGGAAAAGCAATTGTTAAGCTTGTAACCTAAAAGGGTTAACAGATACATAAGCGACTGATATCCTCTAACATCAAAGGAATATGAAGGGCTATTTTAGGTATGAAGTCTTATGACCTTATACAGTAGCTAATACACGATCTACACATTTCAACCCTTCTATTTGCAAGTAGAAACCATTACACGGATTCTGTAACGAGAAAGCGAAAAGAACGTTTAGAACAAGGGCATTCACGTGTATGGTAAACACATATCACCATTCGTACCGGAAGTTGCATTTCAGGGAAACGTTCGGTACGCTCTTCGACTTCCTTAGATTTAGATTTATTGTATAATTCGGGTACAAAATTTCGTGGTTATCCAACCAAATTGTTTGACCTTTGTCAGGTAATATATACAACAATTGTTAAAATCGAATTCGTAATCAAAATAGAAACAAACCATTGAAGTCAACACCAAAAAAAAAAAATTCTAACAAAATAACTAAGAAAAAACATTATTGTAAAAATCCACAAATTTCGGAATGAAGATATTACAATATCTTTCCCGGTTACATGCGATCGGCATGAGCTTCGGGACTTTGGTGGAAACTTGCCTTGGTGGCCTTGGGCGTTCAACCTCAAAATCAGGGGTAAAAGGGATCGGAGAGTTGGGTGTTCGAGGAGTTTTAGTACAAAATTTTGACACAACTTCTGCCTCCTATTAGACAACGCATCCAGTCCAAATAAAGAAAGGAGGCCAGAGTACGGGACCTTCACTGAGGTCGGATCTGTCCCGGACCTCGAAATATATCCACAGTACGTGAACTTTGTACCACCCAGCTTTCATCCCAGTCGCTCCATCTGTTTGGTTCCTCCGGCCCCCCCCCCCCCTACTTTCTCCACTGTGGTCGGAAGCGGTTAAGACATATAAATAGTAGCCTAAATCTAAGGAATCTGCTCCTACCACCCATCAAGTTTCACTTGAACAAAACCACCCGTTTGGAACACAGGCGTGTCACAAGGTTACGAAATCCCCCTCATACAACGGAAAACTGGATCCTAGAGCAATGGGATGGTTCATTCAGATGTGTCCCCTAGCTTCATCCCCTAGCTTATGTGGAATTGCTCGAACTAGAAGAATCAGGACAAGCAAACCAACGGACGCACAGAATGTGGCCGCAAGTGCCATAATACGGAAAAATGCTTAGGCAAGGTGAATTATTTCACCTTGATGGTCCTGCCAAATACTGTGAACTAATTAGGCCAAATTAAGCTCATATAAGCTTAACGAACTTCAAGTTTATAATCTACTCACATGCAAAATCTTAAATCTGTCTTTCGTTCTCCCCGTCTGTCTCCCTCTTATTATATCTATTCATTTTCATTATTTGTTCATAATACCATTCAACTGCTTCCAGTTAAAAGTATTAATGGTTCAAAGATTTCAGTTTTTCTCCAGATTCCAACCGAACAACCCCGACCCGAACAATAATGACGTATCAAATTCAAAATGTTGTTTCGCCTCCTCGGCTTCTTCTGTGTCGTATACCGGCCGAAAATTAAGTTCGATCGCAGAACTTCTATTTTCCATCTGATTCATGCAGAACTATTTATGCGAGACAAGACCCATAGCAATTTTTTGATCAGCATATCATTTTCCATCCCTAAACTAAGCGTTGAGAAAGAACCAAATGAGCACGACGTCGTTCTTGACTCCAACAGTCACTAGATAAACGTTCATCAAACTATCTCAATCTTTCGGGAGCGGTACTGGTAACAGGCAGAGGGCCGACGCCGACTTCACGTACGGATAAATTTAGATGTCAAGGGTATGCCCTATACTTGTTTGGAATCTTCAAAAGCTGTAAGTAATTCGAAACATCAGCAGTGACAATGATAATATTGCCCAAGTTTGAGGGCGCTAGGTCACGTGACAAATACTAGCCAGAGGGTTTCCTTGGCAAGTTTATTCACCACCAGGGCGTCCAACAGCTACCGTATTTATCACCCTGATGACCGGATCAAAAGGACCACCAAGGTTTGGAGTTCCACGACATTTCGCTCAAAGATTTTAAATGGACAAATCTTTTATGAAATTACCTTATTTCCAGTAAATACAGGAGGAAGCGACCAGTACAGTCTTTGTGTACGTCCACCAGGGAAGGCGTAAGAGACTGAATTCGATGACGGATCGAAATCGATACCTTCTGAGATGACACCAAAGCGATTGCTGGAAAAATGAAGATTATTGGTGGGATATAACAGATACATATTTTGTTGGTCACTAGAACTAGTATTAGGTGTGACTCGTAAAGGAGACCAGATCCTCCCGAACTACGTCAGATCTGTCTTCAATCTTCCTAACCTCCTAGGTAAGCTATCTAAAATTACTGATGGAAAACGAAGATTATTTGAAGGACATAGCACATGCCTATTTGTCTGGCCATTAGGATGTGACTCGTAAAGGAAACTAAGTCCTCCCGAGCTACTTTAAATCTCTCCTAACTTTCCCCAGGTAGGTTACGAAAAAATAGAGCTGTCTCCCTCCCGGATGAATGATACGTACCCCCTCAGGCACTTTACTCAAGACCAGACCCGGATAGAGCCCCAACTACCCTCTCGGGGGATGACATTTGAGTTATTCGTTTTATAAGATTGGCCACTTTATTCTGTAATGGATGAAGGTGCAAGTGAAAAGAAGATTTCTTTACCTGTCTGAAAGAGTAAATCCGTGTCGAGGACCAGAGACAGACATCAGGATGTTAGATCGGTAGAGGTTAGAAGCACTACTGCATTCAGATGTTAGCCCAGAGCAGTAGCATGAGAGGCATCCTTGAGCGTTGTCAGCTGAGAGACCATAGGTTCCTTGTCGGCATTGGTCGCAACGCTGGCCTTCGACGTTGGTCTACAAGAAAACCAGGAATCAGTGACGTTTTATGAGGTTATCTTCTTCCATACCGTACACAACAAGACCAAAGGTTTCGGTGGGATCCCACAATTTTAATATTTGCTGCAGACAATTCGGTCTTGTAGATATTCAGTCTTCAACAGACTTCTTACATAGTTTTACTTTTAAAATTTAGAAACAGAATAAGGCCAACGGAAATAATCGGAGAAGACCAAGTTCGTATTTGACAGTGCAAAACGGATACGGTACGCCTGCTGAATTTCACCAAGTTCAGATATATTCAGATATCCATTTTGCGCTGTCAAATATTCAGATATGGATTCAGCGCATGGTTTACCCTATAGCCTACGTCGTGTCTCCTTCCTTCCTTACTTCAGCCCAACTTCCGGTTTCGGCCGCATTCCGGACAAACTACTTGTCTGGCAAAAAACTAAAGCTCAAAAACGAATTCAGTATGTCTTCTTGCCCCTACATCGAACCTCAATTCAACTTAATTTCAAACTCAAACCCCTCCCCCACCCCTAAATATAGGGTTACATAGCCTATCTTCAAATTTGACCTGTACTTTTTCCTAAAGAGTCCTCATGCCAAGTTTGATCAAAATATCTCAACCCCTTCGAGAGTCATCGTGCTAACAGACGGACGGACGGACAACTTTACGAAGTCATAGGTAGGCCCAAAAAACTAGTTGGGCGCCACATAATTTCGACTCCAGGGATTGTGTTTTATAAAACATATCCGGCCACAGCAGATGCAAGTAAGTTGTCAGTAAGGTTTGTGAAAACGGTCTGTTTTTTTTTTTTTTAGCTACTCTAACCACGAACGAAAGAGTAAAAGATAATATAAAAGGCCATGGCAAGTACATGACAAATAAACAAAAACAAACAAACATAATAGCTTCTATAAACACCTGCCCCTATGGGCTAGGGCTATCCTGTGGAACCTCACCAACCGTTTGATACTTATAAAACAACTATTCCGCATGACCCTCCACATCCATTCTTCATCCACCCCTCTTTCATTTACTCCAGAAATTTCTAACCTAGGCTCATACAAATTTTCGCATTCACACAACAAATGTTTCAAGTTCTCATCCATACTACCACAAACAGGACATGAGTAAGCAAGCACCAGACCGACCCTTTGCCCTCCCTTCATAGCCTACCGCCTTCTCTCCCCAAGAGGCAGATTGTCTGCCCTACAACTAATCAAATCCCTTATATACTATACATAAGCCAGGCAATGAGAAAATAAACACATTTATTAAAATAAACAGAACAGACCGAGCTGAAAAAAAATCTGAAACACAAATAAAGTAGGCTATAGCACTTCATCGGGAACGTGGAAAAATACCTTGCACCGACAACTTCTCTTTCCATAGCAACTGGCCGTGAGACTGCCCCGACTATCACAGTCACACTCAACTGAGCTGAGGGCCAAGCAGCTACCACCATATGACGGGTCTCCAACGAAGCCAGGAAGACATTTTTCGCAGGAGTCCCCAGTCGTCGAGTTTTGGCAGTCCTGTGCAAATAGTTTTAAATTAAGAGGAGAGACGGGGCATGGCAACGACAGGGATCTGAAAACTTATCAATCTGAACAGTCGATTCTGTCGACTATGGGTATCAAGGGAGGGTTATTCTGAGTCTAAATAAGAAACAGGTTACCAGACCGAGACTAATGCAGTTGATCAAAAGTACAGATATCCGATCGAAAAAATTTTGATTGTGAAATTTCTATAGAAATACTTAAAACATCAATGCGTGCTATAGTGTATAATGAAAGTAGGGCCACAATGAAAGGGCGGAAACCTGTTGAAAAAAACGGCCAACTGTGGTTACGACATCAGCAACCTTGATAGCATCGGATCCTAAACTGTCAGGCTCATGGCCCACAGCAACCGCCAAAGTACAGACTCCAGAATCCGATCAATTTGACAGCCCCCAGTTTGTTTATAAGACTTTGGTACCTCACCTCACATACACCAGTCTCGGGGTGACAGGACTTGCTATGACCATTACAGCTGCACGGCTCGCAAGTCCCTAGGTATACACCATGCGAAGTTCGTGAGAACCCTGGAGCACAGTCTTCACAAGAAGTCCCTTTATACCCCTTGGGACATTTGCATACTTCAACGGACATAGCTCTGCTTTTTCCAGTGTTTCGATCAGAAACAATGTCCAAACTGACATCGGCGAGCCTGAAACAATTGAAAACGTAACCAGTCAGCAATGCATAATCGCAAAATCGCGGTGTGAGCAAGTACAGTGATCGTGGGTTTTGTCTCCCAAAAATTGCCTCGTTCAACCTCTAACGCCTCTCCCGCCGCGTACGCTACTAGTCCAGATTTCAGTCGGAAGAAATTCCCGAAGACATTTCTAAAGACATTTCTAGCACGCGAAAGGTTCTTTACAGCAGCTGAGTCTCGGAACTCCGGTCTTGAAAAAGAGCAGGCTTAGGGAGACTGGATTATGATTACGTAGATACTCACGCTACTTCCAAAGTGTTGGTTGTATACGTGGCTTTTATGATCAGCGAGTCGACATCAGCTAGTGCTACAAGCAGATTTTCTCTCGTTACAGGCGAACCATCCTCCCGCTGCCAAACCTTTTCGTGAATCAGCACGCTAATACGATTAGGTCGGCTTTGCATGATTCCCTCTTGGTGGAAGTGAATAAGCCTCATATTATTCCCAAGTATCTCAACGTCTGGCGCTGTGTTCTTGGACGTCTGGCCTCCTGGCTGTGGGACGTATCTGACTGTGTAGTTCAAAAAGCCGCCGTAAGAGGTTATCTTGTTCCCAAGGAACCTGAGGGGTAGCCTCCAGTAATAGATATCTGATGGGATTCGCTTGAAGTCACGGAAGAATATTTCCTTGGTATCTGGGCTCAGTCGGACGGATGTAACCGGAGGACGACTTTGGCTTGTGTCAACGAGGGCGAAGTCTTGCTCGTCTGATGCGAAGGTGGCAATTTCCTAAAACGAGGAACCAAATAATCAACAAGGCATATTTCGCTAGACACATATTTAACCAATAACAAGTTCCGCAGTGACACTAACAGACAACTAGCCCAACCAGGCAAATCGCTAATCCCGCGAACACCAGTGACAGAAAAAGGTTCATGCATATACAGCTGACCAGCAACTTACATGGCTTCGGAACAACTTCGAGGCAGTGCAGTGCTTCGTGATTCCCATGCAGAAACACTCCTTGCAGCCACTGATCATATTCTCCCTTGCATAAAACGAGTTGTGCTGCATTTACCTAAGCAAAAGTGATGGTAAAAATGTGCTCAAAATAGTGCTTAACTCTAACAAGTGCACTTTGTAAGATGGATCTGCATAGCCTAACCCTTCTAAGAGGGCCAGCCAGACAGTGAGAAACAGCTAAAAAACAAATATTTTAAGGTACAAACAAATTTCACTTACCAATCAGTGTTCCAAACGAGAGCACAAGTAGAAAAATAAATAATTAGACGTCTCTTCTTCATTGTCAGAGATGGAGGAAGATTTCTATTCTTTTTTTTTACAAGATCTGCTCTATCACTGTACGGACTTGAATCGAACTACGATCCCTTGAAATATCGAGTTCTAGGGTATGTGGACATCAACGAAAATCTGCTGATCAATCGGAAGCATCGCTAGCAGAAGCAATCACCGTGCAATACACTGTCAGAAGTGTCATAACAGATAACAGAAGGATGCACCGTCTCAACAGACAAGACTTAGGAAGTTAGCTGTTATGTTTTTCAAACGGTATGCATTATAACAATATGCATAACAAGCACTGCCAGGAAGAGCCAAAAAAACGCCGAAAAAGCATTTGCTCACTTGGATATCATGATGACAAACAAAAAAGTCAGCAGATCTGGTTTTGGCGATGTTTCGGCTCTTTTCGTCTGCATAACGTTTAAATGTATGACGTTTGAAAACATAAAAGCTAACACTCACAAGCGTTATCTGTTGAAACCGCGTATTCTTATGCCGTTTCATTCATATCAGGTCACCTACTGGAGCTGCTTCCTTACGAACCGCGACTGAAAGTAGCATCATTTTATGCTAATAATGTGCATTATTCAACAGACCCTGGAACCTGTCTAAATGCGTTTTTCCGTGACACAATTGTGGGCCACGCACTTCTGAGTGTTTTTCGCGGAAACACGATTATGTGCCACACAGTCGAGCCACAAGTTGAAACTCGCGGAAACACCGTTTTGTCTATTCTTTCGGCGGTAAATTCAAATGTCTGAATATATAAATAAAGATCATGCAAAATCTCAATAAACAGAACTCCAGGCTTTCGTCCTTACCATTACGTGCAAAAAGGAACTTTTGTTTTATGTCCACATACTTGAGAAAGTTTTTTATTTTATTGTTTTGACGTTGTTTTGCTGCTAAATTGGAATTTCCCGCCAAAATCGAGCCACAAAATCGACAATCACCTCGGCAGTTGTTTGTCGAATTTGACCCACAAAGCGGGTTCTCTCGAAAACGGGACCCCGGGACCCCTTGCCACGGGACCCTTCTGGCAAACGAAAACAGGACCCCTTGAAAACGAAAACGGGACCCATCTGGCTAAACGAAAACAGGACCCCTTGCAAACGAAAACAGGACCTACCTCCATAATACGGACAGCGAAAAGGGGACCCATAATTTTCGAACAAGGGACCCTTAACTTTATAAAACAAGAGCTACGAGCTCATATGACACTTGTACGAGTAGGTGATGCAAGAAAGTAGATGAGAACGCCACGAAATACCCCCATCAACCCCTCGTAGGATCGGACCTAGAAATAGGACATCTAGTTTCACTGCGTAACACGGACAGTGAACATTTGCAGTGAATATTCTAGACCGTGGCCGTGGCAAGAAAATCTTTACTCGGCAGATCATTCATTTTGGCCTGGCGGAGGATTTATAATGTGGGTATTTGTGAGGGGGGGGGGAGTTAACGTAAAAGATCAAGACATTGGCATCAGCCTAATTGGCGGGGCTCATCTCCGAAGTGCAATGGGCGGTAGAAATAACCTTTTTCGTCCACTAGTATTCGCCACTAATAACGTGAAGGAATTCATTGAAAAATCCTTCACGAATTCATTGAAAAACGAATTCGAAAACTCCCCCACCCCTCACAAATACCCACATTATAAATCCTCCGCCAGGCCAAAATGAATGATCTGCCGAGTAAAGATTTTCTTGCTACGGCCACGGTCTAGAATATTCACTGCAAATGTTCACTGTCCGTGTTACGCAGTGAAACTAGATGTCCTATTTCTAGGTCCGATCCTACGGGGGGTTGATGGGGGTATTTCGTGACGTTCTCATCTACTTTCTTGCATCACCTACTCGTACAAGTGCCATATGAGCTCGTAGCTCTTGTTTTTATAAAGTTAAGGGTCCCTTTTTCGAAAATTATGGGTCCCCTTTTCGCTGTCCGTATTATGGAGGGAGGTCCTGTTTTCGTTTGCAAGGGGTCCTGTTTTCGGTTAGCCAGATGGGTCCCATTTTCGTTTTCAAGGGGTCCTGTTTTCGTTTGCCAGAAGGGTCCCGTGGCAAGGGGTCCCGGGGTCCCGTTTTCGAGAGAACCACAAAGCGAGCCACGAAAATCTTGTTGGTCGCGGAAACAAACTTGTGGGCCGCACAAAAGGCCGCGGAAACACTCTTTTCAAGCCACAATCGACCCACAAACTGTTTGTGGGAGCACGGAAAAACGCCTTAATTAAAATAGTCCTTATTAAAATGTACAGGGTTTCACCAGATTCAGGACGGAATATTCTTTTCGGCCGGAAAAAGAATCGCTTATAGTCCCTCTTGTTGCTTTAGTCGAAAACAGCTCTTAATCAGTTCCACCACGCAATCAGTTATTCCCTTATTTCGACTTTCCGAAACTTCGGCCAACCTATCCAGCCCGGAAAAACAAAAAACTTTTCCTGTTTTCGAATTGAACAACCAACCTTAATATGTGTGATTTCTTTGTATTCATTCACTCCCAAATTCTCAGTATTTACTTGACTCCGACCAAAAAGATAATTAGGAGGATTCACAAACACTCTTCGGAAATTAGCTAATTATTGATCAGGTCCAGCACGAATTTTGACCGGATCTAGAAATTAAGAATTTGCCCGAAATCAAGCCAAGCCATCTTCACGGAGGAGCCGGACTAGATTGAAGAAATTAACTACATGAAAACCTTTCCTTTTTTTCAATTTGGTTCGTTCTCGAACTTTCGGTTTGACCGGATTCAGGCCGACTGACCGATCTCGAACCCAGGACTATTAGGATTTCACGATAAAGTATGTTCTCATCCCTCTAATCAAATTCACGGGCAATAAGGTTCATTACAGTTTCAATCGATTACGGCCGAGCTCGAAATTTGAGGCAAAGACCAAAAACATTTCCTGATTTTCCAGATTATTCAATACATTCGGCGCGGAAATATTTCTCGCTCCACATTTTCTAAGTCCCCCCTTCATAAATGTCGACACGTAAATCCTATATAAGGACATGAGCTCCCACCTGAGCTGAAGTGCTCTCTCACAAACTTCGACATAAATATTTCAGTCACCTTGGGAGTTACTGTACAGACAAAAGGAAGGATAGAATCACGAAGCTATCCCTCTTTTCGGATTCCAAAATGGATCGAGTCCAGACGCAATCCAGCAGCGCTAACGACATCACCGGAAACCAAAACCCGACCACCGAGTATCCGTCACGAATATGACCTTGAAAGTCCAAAATATGTTACCTTGCAAGGGCACTGACCGTTGACAGCGCTTAGAGAAGCGCTTCCAGCGACGTTGCATTCGACTGAAAGAAAATTACGTCTCTTGAACACAAGAACCAGACGGGAAAGTAAATAAGTCGCAAGAAAGAGGAAAACAAGATAAGCAACTAAGGGCCGGTTAAAATTCCACATTCTCTAGAAAGCCTCCTCTGATTCATCCTTTACAATTAAATATCCCTTCAGCCCAAGCTGACTGCGAATCATATTTGACAGTGCGAAAACGGATAAGTCAGCTGAAATTTATTGGAGCTATATCTCGGCCCTTCTTGGCAAGGGTCCTCTTCAGGCTCAAAGCCGCTCAAGGTGTAAAAAACGAAACTTGTGAACTTTTGTGATCACAAGTTTCGTTTTTTCCACCTTGAAGAGTTTCCTTAAAGCACAACTCTTACTAGAAATAATCTTTTCCCTGTGAAATGGATCAGAAAAAAACATTTTCGAAAATACCATTACTTTCCATATGAAATTAGCGATTTTCTTGTTAGCGCCTGTCGACTATGTCCAGCCTTCCTGCTCTCCGACGCGGCGGCTGGGCGCAAAACATTTGAAAACTGATCGCGCCGCGGTTAAAAAGTGTGAAAACTAAGCAAATAAAAGAAGTAATAAACAAAAGCGTCTCATATCCTTATGTGTGAAAGAGTTGTCAGCAGACGTTGATGATCCCGGCAAACGTTTCGTAGTGTGACGGGCAAAACTCGGCAAGGCCAAAAAAGCGCTAAAATTTCGTAGGCACAAAACTAAACAATGGAGAAAGGTGGGGATTTTAGAAGCTTATAATTCTGTATGGGAGCTAGATATATTATAAAAATCAGAATAAGCAAGAGGGGTCCTATAAGAGTTCCAAATTCCGTAAGTGCATGACCAAGTTCTTAGTTTTCATCTGTCGTACCTATAATGGCAATGCAATTTACTCCCGTAATTGCATTCACTAATTTTTAAACCCGAAGACCCAAATTTCTTATGTTACATTCTAGACTGGCTATCGACACCTCACTAATCTTTGCACTTGCCACGATTCACTGTTTTCTATGCGCATTACGTGCTGTTATTATTATATGCTGTTATTATAGCGTCCGACGGGATGGATTTCAGGTTTCGAAGGGGAACCCGGTATGTGCCACTGGAACAGGAGACTTTTGTAAGGTCACGTGCCCTCGACCTTCGGTTACTGGTCCGGACTCCAGAGTCGGCCACTATGGGGGTAGTTGGAATGGGGTGAGAGATCTGGACGGAACTTGACGGACAGGACTATCAAATGATCATGTGGAGCTGGGGGAGGGAGGGGGGGCTCTGGGAAGAGCCAACCCACCATGAGATGATATACACGTTAAATGTCTTTGCCAGTGCCATATAAGCTTACAGCTCTTGTTACTTTATCGTTTGCTCGAAATAAAAAGCAACTTGTACTTAGGGTCGGGCTAAGGGCTTCAGTCCCAATTATACGAGAGCATGTACTTACCACTCTCATCAGGTCGGCAAATTTCGCCCGTCCGTGCATCCCGGTTGTATCCAGCAGCACAGGATTCGCACCGTCTTCCATCGTACCCAGTAGGACAGTTGCACGTGACTTGTCCGTCGGTGTCCAGATAGCAAGTCCTAACCTCGTTCGTGATCCCGGTTGTGCTTGGGCAAGGACACGGCTGACAGGAAACTCCGCGACCAGGGTCGCCGTAGCTTCCGTCTGGGCACATGGTCGGAATATCTTCAACGCAGCGGCCAAGCCATGGTCCTGACTTGACGCGACGGAACCCGGGCGCACAAGTCTGTAATGGGGGAAAGATGTTGCTATAAGCGAAAATGAAGCAGAGGTTCTTTGAGCATTGCCGATATAAATGCCGCTGATACAACTCAAATTCTTTAAGCATGATTAAAAGGTCGCATCCACAGTTCTCCCACCACAATATCATAAGCGAGAAAGAGAAGTCGAGAAAAAAGCAGACGATGAAACAAAAACTGATATTGAATGTCTCCGAGCACATTCAATAAGACAGATGAGGGTTATCCGAGGACGGGTTTAAGAGGACCAAACGTGGAGAGAGAAAATTGTGCGTCGCGGTAGCATTATCAATGAAGGTAAATATCTTTACCTCGCAAGACATCCCGGCGTATCCAGGTGGGCAGCGACATTCCTCCACGTAGACAGCTTGGTCTCCCCTTCCGCCGATGCTGGTGTCCATCTGAACATTGCTTAGTGTCGTATCAATGGAATTGCTGTCAACGTATCCGGCCCTGTAAACAGAATAATAAATAACTCGTTACGGCAAAAAAACTTCTGTTACCCAATAAATTTGCAAAATAGACTAAAACTAAAAAGAAATAAACAATAATAACAAGATCAAAGATTTCGATGGGATCCCAAAAATTTAATATTTGACTCAGACAACTACGTCCTGACTACGTCTTGTCTACGCCAGATCCAGTCTTCGCCAGGCTAATCATCTGAGAAAATTAATTTCAGATATACCTGTATAAGCCATATTTATTTTGACGATACTGATCGAAACTACCTGCTTTACTTCTGCCGAATTTCAGTTTTCGGCCGAATTCCGAGCGAACTACTTGTCCAGCCAAAAAAAGATAGTTCAGAAACGAATTCAGCGCATCTCCTTATCCCTATAAAGAACGTCTAATCAACTTCAAATAAAACTTTAACTTATAAAAAAAATCCGGTTTCAACCGGATTCCGGACGAAGTATATGTCAGGGTAAACAAGTCCATCTACCCGTGATAGACATGGTACCGTATCGTTCTTACCATGAAATACACTGGCAAAAAATAAAGGGTATACCAACTAGCAAAAGTTGGCAACCCCTCATCACCAAAGATTCTAGCAGCCGATTCTTACTTACGAGTCCATGTCCTCGTGATAGACGTGGTACCAAATTGTTCGTACCATATAAAGCACAGGAAACAAATTGTAGGTACACCAAGTAGACAAAACTGCTAACCCCTCATTGCCGAAGATGACTTGTCTCACAATTGGGATCGGTCTATTTTTGGTTTCAGTGTTCACCCTTCTACTGAAGTTGTCAATCCTTCTAAACTTTCCAACTGTTATATAGCCCGCAACCACCTTCTCATTTACCAACCCCACATACCAACCCCTTCGACCTTCGAAAACAACTAGCTCTTAGGTTCATTGAGCTCGCGCTCTGCGCAGAGCTATACTATTATGCAGAGCTTATATACTATTTTGAAGAAAAGGGGTAGCCGAAAATTGGTCGACACATTTTGTGTCCGGTTTTGGCCGGATTCCGGGCGAACTACTTGTCCGGCAAGAAAATGGTTTTCACCATCGTGTTCAGCATGTCTTCTTACCCCTAAATCAAACATCTAATCAAATTCAAATAAAACTTTTAGTTTTAACAAACTTTCCGGTTTTGGCCGGATTCCGGGCGAACTAATTGTCCGGCGAGAAAATGGTTTTCACCATCGTGTTCAGCATGTCTTCTTACCCCATAATCGACTATCACATTAGCTGTTTCAAAATATTTTGTTAGCCCCTTAATTTGAAACCCCTCCCCCACCCTCAAATATAGAGCTACATAGCCCATCTTCGAACTTGACTTGTACTTTGACCCAAAGGATCCTCCCACCAAGTTTCATCAAAATATCTCAATCTCTTCGAGAGTTATCGTGCGTACAGACGGACGGACGGACGGACGGACGGACGGACGGACGGACGGACAACTTTTGCGATGTCATAGGTATCCGTCACTAACGTTTTGGGATCCCAAAAAGAGAACAATCGAACATTTTTTTTTTAATTTTATGAATCTAAAAAAGAATAGATGTTGTTTCTTTTTTCAAAAGCATCGAAGAATACGTCCGACATGTTTGCCCTTGATCTGGTGAGATAACGAACCTGACGGTTAAAAACTGACCGTAAGGAAAGCATGGTCGACTCTTGCAGAGGAAGACGGCACTAAGCAAAGTTCTGAAAAGTCCTTTTCTGATCGGATTCTGCCATTTAAAAAACCTCTAACATCCATCAAAATATCACAATCCGTGAAATAATTATCGTGAACACAGACAGATGGACGGACGGTCACTCAAAGTGAGGCTGACTTAGGACTTCATTGGAGTCATGGCCCAAGGCGGGAACTGAATATTATACACAGTTAAGAGATTCGGCAGTACTCATTAAAGCTTACTCGGGGCACTGCGTGGCTATGTGCTAGAGCAGGCGTCTAGTAACAGTGATAGCCTACTACGTTTGTATTCCCCACACTCGTTTCGCATCAATCCCGTGCTTTTCAAGATCGGTGGGGGTAGCCAATTATAGGGCTTTATTTCAGGAATTTCCTAGAGTGCCTTATCGAAAACGGACTGAACGACGAATCGAACAACGTCTTCAATTGTACGATAGAGAAGATAATAGAGAAGGGTTTCAACTCCGCTCAGTATTAGTAGGGTAAAGGTATGTTTACTTGGGACGGTTTCAACTTCTGGCTGTCCACTTTTTGGCTAAATGGGAGTAAAACAAGACCCGAGGTTTCTATGGGATCCCAAAGAGGAATGCTCAATTGACCAGGCAATCTTTAACAATCTTTTTAATCAGACAATCTGTTGTTGAGATTTTAAAACAAGTTATTTTTATCTATAGCCAAACTCTTGGTTGGTCCACTGGGTAATCCTTCCCTGTATTTAATCCCCAGTATAGACAAGCTTACGACGGTAGTACGACCATCAACGACCTGCCGTTATTCAACATGTTCCTGATCTATGTGCAGTGCACCACCTTATCATTATCATCAGAAGGTCTTGTTCGTTCAAGAATTTCCGGCTTATGTCAGATCTGTTTTGTATCGTTTATCCCGTAGGAAAACCAAGCCGATATATGGATTCAGCCTTCTTACTTCCACAACAACTCGACCAAGACATCATTAGAATACCGAATCCTCACTTTCGCCGGATTCCATTTCGTCGGATCCTCAGCGGAATTTTCCGTTTAACGCCATCGAATATGATTCGCACTCGCTTGGGCTGAATACAAAGTACGAGTTTTCACCGGATTGCGGCAGTGTATCGGTCCGACAGAAAAAATTAAGTAAAGATATGGATTCAGCATGTCTTTTTACTCCTATTTCAACTCTCCAGCCGACTCCAGACAAAACTTTTACTCCAGACCAAGATTCAGTGTGTCCCGTGTCAGTTTCGAGGGTGTCTCGACAGTCTCACTGCTCACCTTAATTCGCACCCTTTTCCACACCCTAAGCATAGGGCTAAAGAGCCCATCTACGGACCTTTACCTTTACCAGACGGATCCTCCCAAACAGTTTGAAAACAAATCTCAACTCCCTCGAGAGTTATTATTATACTAATGCACAGATGGGCCGACAAACTGTACGAAATCATAGGTGTCCCCAAAAGTATGAGCCAATATTCCATTAATATAAAAGGCGCAAGACGGAACGGGGCGTGATTTCTATACTATACGGACCGTGCAAAAGCCTACAGAAATTACATACCTGATAAGAAGATGGTCGAGGTTCTGAAGGGCCATCATGATCTCTTCTCTGGTAGCCAGTTCTTCGTCCTCAGATGGTATGTCTCCAGCAGGGCGCCCAGACCTGCGCTTATACCACTGTCCAGGCCAGAAACGTACTAAAACATCACTGGGTCGATTGGGCTGTATCTGAGTCTTGCTGAAGTGCATGAGAGTATATCCATTTCCGGCCAGAACCACGTCCGGACCAACCACCGCCTGGCCCTGTCCTTTAGCGTCAATCCTATATTTCAGATGACTGCCGTAGCTTCTTAGCTGGTTGCCTCTGTGTGAGGGCGGGAGGTTGAAGAAAACAAGATTGTTTGGGCTGTCTCCAAGCTGTCGCCTGTCGGATGCGAAGATCTGAACTCCCTGGCCGCCACGCGAGCTCCGCAGGTTGCTCTGACTAAGCGGGGATTTTACAGCGTAGTTTCCTCTCGATTCCCTGGAAACCCCAACAATCTGGAACTGACCAGACGGCTGTGGTAACTGAGATATGACCTGGCTCGAGGATGAGCATTCAGATGTAACGCCAAAGCAAAAGCATGAAACACAATCTGCAGTCGAGGAGGCTGCAGCGTTGAACACACCGTTCCTACAGACGCCATCGCGAGGCTTAACTACAACAATGCAATCGGGGATTGCAAAAGTGGAGCCTTTCGAGTTTATGGCTTCGCAGCTGTATGCGCCCTGGTCAGTTTCGACTGCATCTGGGCAAGTGAGGACGCCAAACCCGTTCTCGGAAGTCATGCTGCATTTTGGAGGAACGTGGCCCCAGTTCAAACGCCAAACGATCTCCGGGACTGGCTTGCCTACCGCGGTGCAGTTCAGAACGAAGGTGTCATAGACTTCGACGGTATGAATAGGAGAAGGAGGAATTGCAATAGTAGGTGCGGCTGAAAGAAAAATATCGATGTATTCCACTGATCTGATAAGGAGCATATATACGAGATTATACATAAGATGCGCAATGAGACACAGAACATCCTGAACAGCTCACGGCCAGCCATTTCCCCAGCAAACATTTCACGTTACGGCCCCTAAGATAGTCCCCATGGAATTCTTCTTATTATCATTTCTTATCATTTCTTCATCCTTCAAAAGATGAAAGAGTATATTGATCGAAAAAAAAAATATATATAAAATATACAAAGTTTTGGCCGGTGCTCCAGGTTTTGGACAGTAAAGGCAACACGTGGTTGGTGATGTAAATTGCTGGTAAGATCTGGGTCTTTTATAAGAGCATCAGAGAAGTGCACAAAAAGAAGCTTATGAAATAAATGCATGCTAGACTTTTATACCAAGCATGGAAGCAGTGAGAGTTTTGTTGTTTAACCTATTTTTTTTTGTTCAAAGGAAAAGTGATTAAACAAAACACTCGGCAGATTTAGGACGTTCACGACATAACTTGGTCAAAACTGACGAAATCCATTTATTTTTATTTTACAGCACATAACTTTAGGCAAAGTTAGTACCAAAGTATTGCCGCTTGGGCACTTGAAAATTTCTAAGCCTGCCGCACAATGCACCACAGCACTTTTTTTTAGACCGGCCCACTTGGAAGTTCGTAAGAAACCTAGCTTACCACAACCAATTTCGTCACTTCTGTCCTGGCAATCGATTTCCATGTCACAATGGAAAGACTTAGGGATACACTGTGACCCATCAGAGCACTGGAACTCGTCATACTTGCAGTTTGATCCTAAAGAAAAACAAGAAATTAGAAAAAAATTCACCAAAATCTACCTACCTGGACCTACCGCACGACAGAGAAATGACAAAGACATTAAACGTGAAGGAATGCGGTTATAAAGATGCCAAAAAACAAGTCGTTTTTGCACAATTTCAACTAGCATGTTGTAGGGCACTGACGGAGTCATTAAAGAATGTGATGGAAATGTGATGAATGTGAGTCACAGACAAAAAAGGCTTCCTGCTTCGCGACTCCTGTTATAATTCCGTGACAAATTGGCAGTAGGGACTAGAGGATTTTAATCGTCCTGCCAACTCACATCCACCTGATGCATTCAAAGAGCAAGACTGAAGTGCCGAAGCGTGAGTTCTACACGAAGGATCCCAAATCTTTAGCGGATAAACCAAGTCAACGGACCGTCTAAAAGACCTTAATTTGCGGCTATAATTTCTGTGTTCCCATCTGCGTCTTCACAAAATACTAGAAGAACTGAACTTAAGGCTTTATTTTTAGGTTCACTTCTGTTTTTCAATACGCTTAATCGAGAAAGAATAAATGAAAATGCCAACATGTAACCTAAAGCCTTACTCGTATGTTCGCTACTGTTTTTTCAACACGTTGCATCGAGAATGGTATTCCCAGTATGTGGAAGAACGAAACTGAACTAAAGATTTTGCAGATACGCCTACCATGGTATCTGATCCCACGGCCACGGTTTAAGTCATTTTCGCAATTACCGTGGAATCTGATACCACGGTCAAAAGGTGTTTTTACAGTTACCGTGATAACTGATATTTGTATACCACGGTCCCGCCAACCATGGTAAATGAAGATTTTATCTTACTTTCATCATCACCAACACAGGAGCCTGGGTTTTTGTGATATTGGTAGGAAAGAAGTATAGTATAGTAGTGGTTATTAGTATTTCTTTTGGGATGGCTTCTAAAAGCGCAAATTCGGCAATTGTCGTTTTTGCAAAGCAACCGTAGTCCGATACCACGGTAACTGCAAAAACGATGCAAATCGAGTTACCGTGGTATGAAATACCATGGTATAAGTAAAAACGCAACCAATGAAATTTTTCAGAGTATTTGCTCCCGGAAACGAAGGAAGCCAAGTTGACATTCTTAAAGGACTCCTATTGCTTATTCTGCCTTTTATAATATACCTAGCTCTCATACAGAATTATAGGCTTCTCAAATCCCCACCTTACTCAATTGTTTCGTTTTGTTCCTACGAAATCTTAGCGCTTTTTTGGCTTTGCCGAGATTTGCCCGTCACACAAAGAAACGTCTGCAGAGATCTTCAATATCCGCTGACAACTCTTACACATATAAGGATCTGAGAAGCTTCCGTTTATTACTTCTTTCATTTGTATAGTTTTCCCACTTTTGAACCGCGGCGCGTTCAGTTTTCAAATGTTTTGCGCCCAGCCGCCGCGTCGAAGGGCAGGAAGGCTGGACATAGTCGTCAAGCGCTAACAAGAAAATCGCTAATTTCGGGTGGAACGTAACGGTATTTAAAAAAAAAGTTTTTTTCTGATCCATTTCATACGGAAAAGATTATTTCTAGTAAGAGTTGTGCTTTAAGACCTATTTCTAATCATTTCCGTCCGCAGCATATGCGCAAAGAAACTGGCCCTCAACATGTCTGCGGGGCTTAAAAATAGCCACCGACCGATCCGAACTTACGAAGGGTTTAATTGATGAGCTTTTTTCTCGCAAAATATTAACACAAGCTAAATTACTCACAAACTACTAAAACTAATTTAATTCCTTTACAGGGGACGTTAATCACCTTCCATGGGTCATTCTTCCCTCTTTTGGCCGGCTCATTAACTATTCATTGGGTCTAACTGTATTCAAACACGCTTTTTCTTCTTGAAAATTTTGGCGGATAGTTAAACAGAAACGTTAGAGCAACCTCAGAGTTATTTATGGAAAGAAACTGACACCGCCAATGTTTAGCCTTGTTTAATTTTTATTTTGTTTATTTTCTTTTTTTCCTTTCTCTTTGATTGTTGTGTTGAGAGCTAATTTGAGAGAGCCCAGCACTGTACTTTCCGAATCGCCCCGCTGGGCGACCACATGGTCCTACCGCGTCTTGTTCGAACTAGCGTCTTCGAAGTGGGTGATCTAGAGACTACAAACGCGAAAATACTTCCGAAATTATTCCTTTAAATACCTGATGGTAACTGCGTGCAGCTCCTTTCGTCTGAATTGTCCCCGCAGTCGTCGTCACCGTCGCACCTCCATGTTTTAAGTACGCATCGCTTGTTGCTGCACTGGAACTCGTTCGGCTCGCATCCAAATCCACTGGAGGGACCTAGGGGAGGGACGAACACTCCATTACAATTGTTAGCGATCCCCATGCATTTTCACTGGCAATTAATCACCTCTAAGTGGAGGGGGATGTCTCGAATTGACTAAGAAAGCTATGCAGAAAATACTCCAGCAAATTCAAAAGATAAACGCGATACGGAGTGGAGAGCAGGAAAAAGGAGAAGCGTCACATTACAACGACGTTGGCCCTCTCTTGGAAGGTTTCATCCCTTGACACATTATCCAACGAAAACATCGTTGACTTCGAGAGGAGACACAAAATGAAGACCAATTAAAGGATTGAATAAAAGCACATATTTCGACAGAATTTTTTTTTTTGCTTTTTACTCACCCATTACGCACTGAGCGCATGAAAGCAGGTGATTAATAAAGAAATGCATTTCTCAGGCAAACACATGGAGGGCTCGCGGTCTCTTAGAAAACTGTGACGTTCTTCTGTGGTGGATTTTTCGAAAAATATTTTGTCAAGTCTACTTACTCTGTCAAAGACTCGGTCACGCCTACTCGGCGCGACTAGCATGAGTTGAGCAAACTATGGCCGTTAGTTTTTCCCGGCTAAAAATTTTGTCCGAGACGGCAGTGGCGGCGCGTGTTCCAGAACTGGCGACTCGAACGGTCAGAATTATTAATTTGCACTCTGTTTCTATTTCGTTTTTCGTGTTCGTAACCGCAAAAAAATGGAACTGACAAAGTAAACAAATGTCATTTTCACGAAAATCCATGTGCCTTGACCTCACTTGCTTCCCGATTGTCATATTTAGTCGGGCTCGATCGAGACCAAGCCCAAATATTTTGTTTGCCCATTGCAAGTGCATGATAAAAATAAAAAACGACTATGGTTCCGGGCAGAACAGAACTTGTGTGAGAATGAAAATACAGTGACTGAAAATACACAACGAGAGTGGGGATAAAGAATGATTGGGCATGGTTACTGGCACTTTACCGTACGAACGAATTAATCAGAATTAATTTGCACTTGTTTCCATTTTATTTTTCCTGTTCGTAACCGACTAAAATGAAACTGACAAAGTAAACAAATATGAAACCCCAATTTTCTTGTTAAATACAGAATTCCTAAACTTAGGCCAAAAAAAGAAGAGTAAAGAGAGTAATTTTCTTGTCCTAAAAAAAACTCAGAAAAAAAGAACGCTCCTATAATAAAGCACCATTACTAGCAAAAAAAAATTTTTTTTTTGGGGGGGGGGATATTTACCGACTGAAAACAAGACTTTTTTTCAGAAGAATCGACCGTATTTACAAAATAACGGTTTCGAAGGAAACTCTAACGTTTCAATGAAAAAATTACTGTTTTCAAGAAAAATCGCGGCGCTTCGACTCGTTTTATTTGTAACGACCGGCCGACAACATTGGAGGAGGGGGGGCGTCCCCCCTCCACACGTGACGGCTCCGGTGAGAGGTCATCCTAACTGTTTGTTCATTTTCGATGTTGCTTTATCCGCTGCCGCACTTCTTCGACATCAATAAAGCCAACCCATCGCTAGCTTTCAAACCAAATCCCCAGCCTTCCTATGACAATGAACTTTTTTCTTCCGCGATCCATACTCCATAGTAGCAGATCCTTAGCAAAATTGCGTTCTGATGAGATATCGTCATTACGCGGTTCCAGGAAGAAAAATAATAAATGTATCTTCGTAACAGGAATCTATAAGACGGCACCGGATCTACAGGGAATTGTTACGTTCCTCCCCTACTGAAGTGCAAGGTCATCAAGTCATTGTGCAGTACGCTAAGAAGTGAGGGTTAGAGCGGAGGGGAGATGAGGGGGGCATTCCCCGTCACTTAGAATACTAGATTGATGTTAGCGTGCCGTCCGGCCGATGAGTAGTACTACTACCTCAGATTACACCAGAACTCTCAATTTTTCTCCCAACTCCTCACGGCGACGAAGAAGATAATTAGAAACGGGGTTCTGCCCCTCTCAGAGGGTGACACAAGTTAAATTGCATTCCTACATGCTCGAAACAAACCCTTCCGAACCCTCAAAATCAGCCACTCGTTTATGGGTGTCAGTGAAACCAAGGTGAAACGAAGAGCCTTGGACATTACGAAATAACATGATACACTTTAACACAAGAATGGTCAATTATCGGTAAGTATTACAGAATATTTGCGTTATATACATATATTTAATTTATGACCCACCAAATGCACAAGGCGACAGCGGAGTAAAAAGGAAAAATAACACAAATAAAAATCAACATTCATGACGACAATTTTGGACATAATTTCTAAGTAGGCCTATGAGCTAGGCAGAAAGTTCATGACCTATCAAGCGTTGCTTTCTCGTTAAAACGTAGGCTAACATCGTAAACCTTAGTTTGTGTTTAAAAAAAATCAATGCTAGGTTTTATGCGTTATGTTTTACGAACGTGTATACGATTACACAAATTTTGTGTAACATTAACAGTTAGTGGGTAGCCCATTATCTTTTTAAATTTTGCATCATTATGTTCGAAGTTATGACAGTGTGGTATCAAGCACATACGCTGTCAGCCTTGGGTTACCAGCAAACTGGTGGATAGGCTAAAGGTACGGCTTGCTTTATTTATAATCCTTGTATCGGCTAAGACATTTGTGGTGAAACCTGGATTCTGCAACGCACATGCACAACACTGTCAGAAGTTTCTTAATAGATCGCGCATAACACTTTCAAGAATAACACCTTTTCACTTAGAAATAAAGTGTTGTGACCAATTGAGTTTCCACTATTTCGTGCCTAGATCTCCAACAACACCTTCTTTTGGTAAAAATACTACACTGTCAGAAGTTACATAACGACAACAGACGGATGCCCGGTTTCAACAGATAACACTTTGGGATGTTATCTGTTATGTTTCTTTCGTTCCCGTTAGTATTTTTACCAACTGAAGGTGTTGTTGGAGATCTAGGCACGAAATACTGTAAATTTAATTGGTCATAACACTATTTCTAAGTGAAACGGTGTCATCCTCGAAAGTGTTATGCGCTATCTGTTATGAAACTTCTGGCAGTGAAATCACATACTATTGAGTTAAGGAGACATCCCCCGTTTTGTGCTTTGCTTTGACATTTTCTCCAGAAATTTGTTTTCGGTCCGCTCGGTACTCCGCACGACGTACTTGTGTGACAACAGGTATAACGACGGAACATGCTTGTGTTGCCAGCTTCTTAGCAGATTCATACCTGATTGGCATCCCAGTGTGGACATTTTGACATGGACGGTGGGTAAGGATGATCTTTAACTTGGTTGGTGCAGCAAGTTCAGACGAAGGCGACAGGCACTTTTCTCCAGCAGAAAAACCCGAGGGAAAAACCAAAGCAAAACTGATACTTACAACGCATTTCATCTGATCCGTCGGCACAATCCAAGTTTCCATCACACACTAGTGATTTATCGACACACTGCCCATTCATGCAAGTCGCTTCATTCAGTGAGCAAGCAGTTGTGGGACGGACGGTTGGTTCTTCAGCTGAAAAGTTGAGAAAGATAAATAACAGAAATTAATGTTTCACAGAACGTGCACTATCCAAAAAAGGAGAAAAGAAGTGAACAAGGTACAAGGCACTGAAACAAACACCGAAGCAAAGATGCTTCTTCCGTAAGTTGCTTGCGCTTTAGATTCTGTTGTAGTTAAGATAGTCATGAAGGTCGATCTCTAAAGCCAGAATAACTTGAAACTATGTTTCGATTCCCTTGCCGAGGCTGGTCTTCATTGTAACTGCCAGCGGATCGAAATAGCGTAGTGTTCCAAAAAGGCTAAGGCAGCGTTCCAGCGACTTATCATTAGTTACGATCGTTACTATTCTTGTTATTATTGCCGTTCCACAGACCGCCGCACTAAGTAAATAAGCTCCTCCCTCTTATTATTTTCGTTCCACGACTATTACGATCGTTACAATTTACTTATGATGGTCCCGAGCATCATAAGCGATAACTATTGGTTTTGCAGGAACTCCTGTAAGAGTGGTGCCGTATGTCCACATTGTTATTATTTCGTTCCGGAGGGCGTTATAACTATTACAAAACGGCGCTCGCCTCTCCTCTTATCATCATACTTGTAATAACTCACTGGAACGCTAACGCTACCTAAATGCCGAACGCGAAGCCCGTAGCATACGTTCGACAATAAACTGCTCTATTTGACACTTTCTCCACTGTTTTTAATTATAATTTCCCAGCCTTTCAATTCACTTTTATTAATCCTGTTCCTTCCAGGCCATCCTGTTAACATCTTTAGTTCCTCTTAGGACTCTAATGACGAAGGGGGGATTTTCCGAAAGCTATCGATGACTCTGGAAACAAAGAACGTCAACAGGGCTTATTGACAGAGATGCTGACCCGTCGCGAACAGAAATATAAACAATAGCACCGTTTTTGGCCCCCTCAAAATGTTCTCGAAGGAAGGGAAGAAGTAGGCGAAGGAATTCTCCGCTCAATTAAAGGCTTGCGGCTATCTGCCGCTTACTACGTCAGTCTGAAGTGACACTAGACCAGTGTTGCCAGATTGTGTTTGCAGAAAAACGACCTGGGATTCTGAAAACAGGCCCGGCTCAATTTTACCAAAATATTGTTGATCAATTAAAGCTGATTTCAGGGGAGTCATTCGGGGGAATGGGGCTCTTAATTTAAGCCTGAAATTTCGTGTCTGTGTGACAACCTGTGGTTAAGACTCAAAATAGATTTCAAAAGGCAAAATACAAAGCAATCGCTTAACTTTTAGAAATAGTTAACTGTTCGAAAGAAACTAAAAAAAAATATAAATAGGTTTTTATAAGAAACAATAGGTTTGTACCAACATTATTGACCCCAGTTCCAAGAAAACGCCCAAAACAAGCCACATTTTAAAACAATAAGCCCACTTTCCCACCCCTAGCCCATCGCAAAAATCTTCCGCCCCAGCCCTCAGAAACAAGCCAATGGGGCGGAAAACAAGCCCATCTGGCAACATTGCACCAGCCACTGCTGGCTGAACTCCGGCTTTTTCATTCCCAGGCGAATTCACTCCCGCACACTGCTCTCCACCAGTACTGACGCGCGCGCCCACTCATAGAAACAGCATAGCCCTCCGAGGTGAAAGCAAATACGAAACTCGAATAACCCTTTTACGAAATATATACTTTAACAAAATCAACTTCGGTGAGCAGATATTCCTCATGGTTCCTTGGATCGAAGTTCGGCTACAGATTTCACAATCAAGAACTGTGAAATGACTCTCTGGAGTTGTTGTTCGAATTCCTAACTGGGCCGTATTTTGGGCTCAAAGGTTGCTCCCAGAACTGATTGAAGACTCAAATTTACTGTCAGACAACCATAACGAAATCCTAGTTATTTTTTTTTTCCCTCAAGATATATTCAAACAATGGCCAAAAACGGACAGGTCAGCTACGATGCTTTGGCAGCGATATTTCGGCCCTTGTTGGCAAGGGTCCTCGCCAGGCTTCTGAACGTGATTCCAGGACCGTTTCTTCCGCATTGCCCCTGACTTCCCGGTCAGCCTGGGCTCAAGTAGTCTTTTTCACTTAAGGCTATCTAGATCATAATCCTAAACGCTGAATCGCACATTCTGAAAGTTTAAATCTCTGCAGCACTGACCGCTCGAAAGAAATCAACGAGAGTCAAGACAATCCCAAATCTTTCTCCAAGGCCGATGAACCCTTCAAAGGTTTCCGATTTAAATTAAAGGATTGTTCCCACGCCGAAAGAATACAAATAATGGTCTCACCTGTTTCTTCCAACTCTAACTGATAGATGTCATTATCTTTAGGGAGTTCAGGAATGTACATGGGGAAGGGAGTGTCAAGAACGCCATTATGGTCATCGGAGGAGAACTGATAGGACTCAGGGTCAAGTAAAACGTAAGAGGTACCAAAGTGGTGCGGGTTGGGAGGGAAGAGGGGATTTCCAGCAGCTTGTAAAGTAAAGAACGGATTAGAAATACCTCAACGATGTACCGTACTAGCAAGAAGTGATAATGAGAATCTTCACCAAATGCTCTGTGCTCTATAAATACTAAGCGGGTGACGACGCTGTAGCTTCAGTTCCGCACAACACAACAAGGCAAGTGATATGTGCCAACGGCCCGCAACAAGCTGTTCACAAGTTCGTTACGCAAAGGACGCCTCTGTGCACAAATAATTTTCTTGGCGTTCGACCGCACTGCAATGCCTTGCGATTTTGTATGTCTGGGTGAACTAACGAAACCGTGCTGTCATCGGAAACTTTTAGTTCCAGCGTTATGGTCCAAGTGCTCAGAACGTAATATTCCAAGATTGTTTGACACAGAAGGTAAGTGGCATAATAGAACAGATCCACGCAGTTATCATCCCACTCCTTGTTTAAGAAAACATACTACTTACATGGTTCTACTCTCAGGTAAACAGAGACTCGCGATCCAGGAACCGATGCGGCGAAGCCTACAGCTTCACAAATGTAAGTACCACTGCTTTCCAACTGCAAAGGGTTTAAAGAACATTAAAACTTTACCAAAGCACAAACCCAAAACTCTTGTACTTGACTGCAATCGGTTTAAGACGAGCACAGTTGACTCACGGAGCTGTAATCCCGAAAGATTGTTCAAAGCAAAAATATTATTGAACGCTGAAGTATTTATCAAACTTTCACTATATTCTTTAAGATAATTAGGGAAACCGAAAATACTGAGAATTTTTGTTTGGAACTTCGCCAGTACGGGCAGTAGAAGTGACTGTACAAGCTCTCGATTTCGTTGACGGGCACACGGATTCTTGTCCCGTCTTTCCTGTTACTGGACAACTCGGGCCCTTCCTTGGACTCTAGAGCTCATTGTCACTGAAGGACTTGGCCCCAACCTGACGACTTTCCACCCCCGGTCGTCAGAGAGAAGAGTTGCGTTTTTGCAGATACCATGGTATTTGATACCACGGTCTAAAGTCGTTTTTGCAGCTACCGTAGTAACTGATCGTGGTAGTCCTCTCACTTTCATCAATTTTTGTCGAGTTGGTGGGAACGAAGTTTGGCACGAAGTGATGTCATTGGATATCAGTTTTTCTTTTTTGATGACTTCGAAAAGCGCAATTTCGGCAATTCTCGTTTGTACAGGGCAACCGTATATCAGATACCACGGTAACTACAAAAACGACTAATTGCAGATTCAGTTACCGTGGTAAGAGATACCATGGTATATGCAAAAACGCAACTATTGAACCCGAGCCCAGCCTGTGGACTTGCTAGTGATTGAAATTTAATTTGAAAGTCGCGCCACAGTTCCTTTCCATTGTATTAGTTGCGCGAATCAAAATAAAGATATGCGTGGTACGGTGTGAATAAACGCAGGCTTAATAACTTATTAGTCAACAGTTCCGCATCAATATGACTTCTCCCCCGATCCGCGGTACTACATCTTGTGGCCTTACAGGAAAAGCTCAATGCGTCATCAGAACTGACCACGCCTGAGTAGCGCCATTTATCGTACTGATGGGAAACTTGCACATGAGAAGATCTTATTTGTCACCTGAAAAACTGATCAGAAATACCTGAACATTCGGAATCTCCAGTCTTCCATTCGAATCCCTGGAGCCAGGCGGCAGCGGTAGCCCAGATCCTCTCAACCAACGAACCGGGGCTCTGACTGGACCTTCGTCACGGCACTGGAACACGACCTCCCTGCCTAAAAATTAAACAAATAAACTGAAGAACGAAACAATTCTGACGAGTGGACGGCCATTATGGGATAACTCACAGGGCAGTAAATCACAGAACGGATAAAAAGAATATCTGGGCAGTAAATCACAGAACGGATAAAAAGAATATCCTATGTACCCTGGTTTCTTTTACAAATCACAAGTTTTGTGACTCATGCCCGAAGGAACAGATAAAAGGCTTGTTTTTTTTCTCTTTTACTTTAAAAATGTAAAGCTTTGACTTTTTAAATATGCTGATGCAAGTATAGTAAAATCATATAGTCTGGAAGGATTATGAACGACTCGCTGTTTTTTTTTCTCAAGCAAAATATCTTTTGAAATAACCAGGAAACAAGCAGTGAACGTCATCCCAATTAGAAAATGTGGTCCTCTGAGAAAGAACTTGATGAGGTGCGAGGCAGAATGTAAATGCTTTCATTGATGCAAGCATTATAAATAAAGACACAAATTTTGTCAACCAGAAGCGGAACGCTGCCCCTGGTTCACACCATAGCGGTTTCGGGCAAAATTTCGCGTCTGGCACAGACGAAATGAACCATGCGACAGACAACGCAAAAACGTTACGTTTCGTCGTAGGGTCGGATGCATCCAAATTTCAGCTGGTTCCAACAACGCATACGTGTTTTGGGGAGGGGAAAGAAAAATAAAGGTTAATTGAATTATATAAAAGTTGCTTTTCCTTTTTCTAAAACAAAAATGGTCCAATACAGGGATGGCAAAAACTCAACTCTCTTGAGTAAACTCTTCATCTAACCCGATTCTATCAGATGATAGTAAAGTTTAACTGAACATTTGCTAATAGTGGACTGTCTGCAGGGTCTTCAAAGGTCGTTCTGTCCAAGATGGTATCGTCGTCCTCCTGCAGAACAACCCCTGACAAAAAAAAAAAATCTAGTTTCCCACTGCTTTATGAACATTCCAGGAAGATGCATGCGATTCTGTCGTATATCAGAAGTTCAAGGACAAGATTTTTATCTCTTATAATAACAGCAGTGAGAACCAGTGCATCCGCGGACGATCAGCAATGGCGGTTAAGAAGAGTTGGCGCTTTACGTCCAACGCCCTGTAAATATTTGCGGAAAAGCCTTGGTCACGTTTCAGCAAGACAATTCTGTTCTGCTTCGCACTTTTCGTCTTTCTCAATACGAGTCCCGATGACAGCTTGCCGAACGGTTTGTTAAAAGCTGAAATCGACAAAACAGGTTAGTTTAGACTTAGTTGAGGACGAAACGAGCCCGGGAAGCGCTAACACCAAAGAGTCCTTCCATGCGTGGAATGGGAAGCCAAAAGCTTTTCCAGTACTTACCGATCCGACCTGCAGAGCAGCATCGAAAAGAAAGAAATCTGTTAAGCCCTCTTCAACAGAAAAACGTAATCCGACAAACAGACAACTGGTAGAATGGGAGAGCTGACACAATCACACTCTCGAAAGAGTGGGAAGCCAATGCCTTGGGGACAATTGTTAACCATAATGCAGCACTGGATTAAAAAAAAAATTCTTAGTTTTCCAAAATGTTTACTCCCTTAGAATCATCCTCAAATGACAAAAAATGACAGACCTATACATTTACAATATTTGAACACCCAGATGGGAAAATTTCTGGAGAAGCAGACAACTTGTTATTAAAGTCGTAGGTAGGCTAACGATTTCTTCGACCTTTTGGAAGTGTCGACAGTTAACACACCTCGCGGTTAAAGCCCCGTTTTTCACATAGAAAAAATTTAGTTTGCTTTCTGATCCAAAGATAATTTTTTTCTTTGGTGCTGGGTTGGGCATGTCAGATGAATTAGGTTGAGAAGGATAGAGGGGGCGTCGCACGGATAGTCTGGCATAGTTTACTCATGCGAGAAAACCGAGGCAATTCTCGCAAAGCTGTTTCTTCGAACTAATGGATAAGAAGATACGCGTGTTGCAATATACCAAAGGATACTCAGCAGAGTGGAAAGTTGGCAGAGGCAAAAACCAGTCAAATTTGAGGAAGAGTACATATTACGCACTCCAAGTGATGCTCTTCCTTCCTATAGCATCAACAAATACTAACAAGCTTACTTGATTTAGGCATATACCTTTTCGGTGCTTCAATCCGAATCTAAGACATCATGCAAACTAGAAACAAAATACATTTCTAGCGTCTTCTGCATCTGCAAGGAGCAGATCGGTAAAAAGCTTTCAAGTTCGACTCACCTTGCTTAATCGTCTGGTCTGAGGGATAAGTCTTCAGGTTCAGGCCATCGGCAGGAGCAGCTGAAAAAGGATGAGAGTTAAAGAGTCAAAGCATGGCAAACTTGACACTCGGTTAGAAAGAATTATGTACAAGGAATCAGGCTGTAACTGTCAAGCAATATTCGTTGGAAAAGACAGGAAAGTAAACCTTGAAGAGGGAGGCCTATTGTAAAATAATAAATTATCTGGATGGATGATCTCACCTTGTGTGTTCAGAGGGGAGGTAGGACCCTTCTTACAAGGCGAAGGAAAGAAAGGGAGGCAGGCCCCTATTTACATATACGTCCCTTTTTGGTGATATATACATTTTGGCTCACTTGTTTTAGTACTGAGTTATATACCCTTTGGGCTTTCGGAGTTCAAACAGATATTCACATATGTAAACCAGGTATGAGAAGGGGAAGTCATAAAAATCATTGTGAACCTTTTTTTACCTTTTTTTTTACCAATGGGGAGGCCGTGTTTTCAGCTATTAATAGAATAGTGTCAGTGAAAAGACTGTTTTCAGCTATTTATAGAATAGTGTCAGTGAAAAGACTGTGGATTAGGGCGCTTATTTACCAATTTCTTATTTCCATTCATCCACCTCCTAGGTTGTGTGCATAAAATACTAAGGTAGCGTTCCAGCGACGTAATATTAGTTACGATCGTTACTATTCTTGTTATTATTGCCGTTCCAGAGCCCGCCGTAACAAGTAAATTGGCTCCTCCCACTTATCATTTTCGTTCCACGACTGTTACGATCGTTACAATTTACTTATGATGGTCGCGAGCACCATAAGTGATAATAATAGTTGCGTTTTAGCTGTTACCATGGTATCTGATATACAGTCTAAAGTCGTTTTTGCAGTTATCGTGGTATCTGATACCACGGTCAAAAGGCGTTTTTGCGGTTGTCGTGGTAACTGGCCAGTTACCGTGGTAACAGATATTCAGATATCACGGTCCGACCGTGATATCTGGTCGTGGTATCTGGAAAATGCATCTCACTTTCATCAAATTTTGTCAAATTGGTGAAAAAGAAGTTCAGCACTTAGTGATGTAACTGGATATCAGTTTTTATTTTGGGATGACTTCGAAAGGTGCAATTTCTGCAACAGCCGTTTTTGCAGTGGACCGTATATCAGAAACCACGGTAACTGCAAAAACGACTAATTGCAGATCCAGTTACCGCGGTAACAGATACCATGGTATGCGCAAAAACGCAACTAATGTTCATGATTCAGGGTTCGATGTTCGGACCAAAACCAAACGTTAGATGCGGACCGCTCGATTTTCTGCGACGCGCTATTAGAAGCCAGAAGTCATGCTGCTATTAAGAAGTCAAACCTCCTCAACGTACCGCCGGAACCGTTCGATTGCGGCCACCTTGCAGCCTCACCTTCATAATGTATGGAAGTACTTTCAAGCACAAGCCCAAATCGCTTTTTTTTCAGTTTAATTTTGTAACGTGCATTTTAAAAATCCTATTGCACTTTAGAGGATGAAGGCATGTTTTCATTCATTATTTCAGGTTATACAGGGTAGATCCAGCAGTAGGGTAGGTCAATGGTAGAGGGTGCATTAAGGGTAATTGGGTAAAGAAAAACAAAGTTAGTATTAACGTTCGAGCTAACCGCATAACACGACTAGTTTTTCTAGACCGCTCACTTGACAGGATAGAGAACCAAGATAAAACTAAATACACTACGAAGAAACTGCTAAATACTCTGCCACTCCTTCAACACGTCACTTACGACAGTCGAGTTCATCACTTGACTCAGGACAGTCAATTTTTCCGTCACATCTCTGACTTTCAGAAATGCATGGTCCATTTTCACACCGAAATTCGCCTGCTTTGCAACTTGTCCAAGCTTAAAGCAAAAGATGAAAAAGCGGGAGGTCACAAAAGAGGAAAAACAGAACGCTAAGACTAGAATAAAAACAGCGGAACAAGCAGTAAGCCTAAGTAGTCCTGACCCCTGAAGTCCTGCTGCTTCGAACGTTACATAATTCATTCGCGATTCTGGCTAAAGGCCGCAGGTCGCGTGGTAGATACACGCGTTACTTCACAGGGCGATGCGGCTTTCGAGGTATTTTTTTTTTTATAGCTGCAAATGGCAGTGGACCGAATTCCTGGGGTTTTATTATCGAGACGATGATCGGCATGAGTTTCTGTAGATCCAACCATTTCATTAAGACATCTATCGCTCTACCAAATTTTCGATATTTGCTGGATTCTGGTTTGGTTACGGAACGACAAGAAAACAAAGCAACGACACAACAACATGTCTTTTGTCCACTAATTGACACTCTGATCAACTTGATACTGAACATTGGGGTTGTATACCCAGTTTCCAGATCTCCGGATTTTTGGTCTACCTTTCGATCGACACAGATTTATAGAAGCACAATGTTTTGTAGCTTCTTTACAAAGATGTTGGTTAAACCGAATTACCCGTTCTTGCCGGATTACCAGCGAGTAACAGATCCGGAGAGGAAAAAGATGTAGATACCAACTCGTGTTTTATGCATTAACTTATAACCCTTTTAGTCAGTACATATTGGGCTATGGAGCCCATCCACGACCCGCTTCATCCCAAAAAATCCTCACAGCTAGTTTCAAAAATTAGACACTGCACAACCCGTTCAGAAGTTGATTTGCTTACCCTTACACCTTGACAGATTGTCGGACAAATTTAGGATAACGTATCAACTAAATGAAGTTTGGGATCCAAACTCAGAGTTAAATTTTTGCTTACGACGCCTTTCAAGCAACACAAACTAATGGCTCTCTCCTTTCCAATTAAACTTCGATTCGATCAGACCCACATGTTAATTAAGGATAAGAGCCTCTCCTTCTCTGAGCTAATGGGGACACACTTGACAAGCCATTAAAAACATCAGCCTTCCCTCTCCGCTCGTTCATAAAAGTTCGCTGACAACTACTAGACTGGGAGTGACTTTAGCTCTAATATACACTCAGACTTCAAGGATATCTAGTGTCAGATATCTCCTACGCAGCGACAAAATACGCTTCACATCCGAAGGTAAAGGTCGGTCCCCTCCAAAAGGGACCCCGGACCCTTCTGGCAAACGAAAACCGGACCCCAGGAAAAAAAATGGGATCCATCTGGCTAACCAAAAAGAGGACCCCAAACGCAAAAGGGGCCTACCTCCATAATACGGATAACGAATAGGGGACACATAATTTTCGAAAAAGGGACCATTTTTCTTTGTAGCAAAAATAGTAGACGAGAATAAAAGAAAGTTATTACTGGTTGTGCCTTTTGAAGATCCGAACCTTGTGTGTGTGGGGGGCGGGGGGTCCAAATTCTGTCAACAACACATCTACCAGGTGAAGTTCCCGGATCTCGCCAAACTTGATGGGAAGTTAGAGCTAGGCCACTTGTTCTGCCTTTTGATGGTTCACACCCATTCCGACGACTGTCGGGAGGAACCCGATCCGACCATGTGGGAGGAGGTCGAGGGATGGAATCCATACATTCTGGTCAACAGGATATCTACTAGAAATAGTTGTCGGATTTTAACCAAACTTCATTTCGAGGGTCTTAACCCGATCCGGCCGCTTTGGAGGTCCTGGTGCTGTTGACACAGTTTTGGGACCCGCCACAGGGTTCGGGTCATCAAAAGGCACAACTATAGAAACAACTTTTTTTTTTATTATTTTCTATTATTCTTTACAAAGAAAAAGGGTCCCTTTTTCGAATTTTATGGGTCCCCTCTTGTTATTCCGTTATTCTCTTCTATTATTTTTTCTACAAAGAAAAAGGGCCCCTTTTTCAAAAATTATGGGTCCCCTTTTCGTTATTCCATATTATGGAGGTAGGTCCCTTTTTCTTTTTCATGGGATCCACTTGTGGGTTAGCCAGATGGGTCCCGTTATCGTTATCGTGGGGTCCTGTTTTCGTTTCCCAGAAGAGTTCGGTGGTAAGGGTTCCAGGGTCCCATTTTCGGGAGGACCGAAAAGTCCGCTCCCTACCACCCCTGTCCACAAGCGATACAGTCTTACCAAGTCCATGATCAATAACACAGGACAAACAAAAATAACACAGATACGGTAAGAAATAGTGCGCGATAGCTCAACTGAATAGAGCATCGACATTCCTTATTTATTTTGTTTACTTACGGCAATTGGTTTCGTCCGACTGATCGTTGCACTCGAATCTACCGTTACAGCGCGCCGTTTCGGAAACACATTGTACATTGTTTTGGCATCTGAACTCGGATGGTTGGCAAACGACTCCTGAAAGACGATTAGTTGAAGACGTGGTCTAGAAATCGCTTACTTTGGTCCAGCCTGATGGATGCTCTGATTATTTTTTATCGTACAGTAGTAAAGTAAAGTTTTTTACATTAAATGGTAAATGACGGTAACACGGTAATGACGACAAATGAATGACGACGTAATGACGGTAAATGACCAAAACACATAAAAAAACAAAAGAAAATTTAGACATTAAAGTTTAACCGAAAAGGACTGGGATAGGACAATCTAGTTACCCATCACTTATTCACTTAAATTGGCTTGAAGACCCGCTGAAAATGCGTTACTTGGTTGTTCCGCTATTCAGGAATAATCGATTTTCAAATAGTGGAATTTCCGTGCGATTTGTGGTACCTCTAATTTGTTGCATGCCTTACAAGAAATATTTATGACTTTTTTTTTGTTCAGGCACTAAGCAATCTTCACCAATATCGCCACTGCCCATTGAAAAGCCTTGTTTGTTTTTAGATACAAATTTCCCGCGTCACAGTAGAATTTTCGCTGTGGGGACAGCCGCAGATATTCTGAACGTCATAAACAGAGCAGATAGTGGAAAACAAAAAATCCCTTTGCAGAATCCAAATAATTCAGTGTATTCAACTAAATGACACAAAAATAAGTTGGCTTTTCAGTTAAACTTTAAACATGACGAAACGAAACCTGAGACAAACCTAGAGAAAGTTCTCTCTGCTTCTACCAATTCACAAACAGATGAACCTTCTCAAATTTTTTTATTATTATCCCTTTCAAATTTTTTATTTATTTATTATTATTTCCTACAAAAAGATTTTCTCTCACTGAAATAACAGACACGAAACCTGGGGCCAACCTAAAGAAAGTGCTCTCCGTGCGTCTATATCTATTCCCAAACAGATGAACCGTCCCAAAGTTTGCATTATTACTATTATTTCCTACACAAAGATTTTCTCTCATCAAATACTAAATACTTCGTATTAAGAAATCATTATGAGACTAAGGACTGAGTTGTGAAGGATATTTATTTATTAACTGGGCCGAAAAAATCCATGAAAAACATCATCGCATGTACGCAATGGCCTGAATGATGTGATGTGAATAGCAGTGACGCTTTCTCTAGTGATCGAATGACATCTTGGACGCCGAACCTCTGAACTAATAACAGTAACAGGAATGAAATGAAAATGACAAGGAATGAATATTTCGCATCTGGGTTATTCCTATCCAACCACTTTACACTTCAAGATTTGGCTCTCAAATTAGACCTCGATTGTGAGAGAACTGACACCGACCTTAAAGAGTCCAAAAAATCTCCTTGGATAGAGCTAACGACGGAGACGCCTTGGAAGGATTCACCGAGAGACTGTGCTTTCTCAGAAAGGTATAAAAAGCGGAAACCAAAGATGTGTGTCACATTTACAAAACTGAAGACAGTCAAGGCTCTGCAGTGTACGTTACGATTTCCTCGTTGCGTATCGATCAAACCGAGGTAGCCACAATAACAAACAGGGTTTCTATGCCGCGGCATTCCCTGAACATTAGAAGTTCCCAGGCTTCTGATGAAGGCTTCAATAAGATTACAAGGTTTTCTTAAAGTTTAACCGAAAAGGCCTGGGATAGGACAATCTAGTTACCCATCACTTATTCACTTAAATTGGCTTGAAGACCCGCTGAAAATGCGATACTTGGTTGTTCCGCTATTTAGGAATAATCGATTTTCAAATAGTGGAATTTCCGTATGATTTGTGGTACCTCTAATTTGTTGTATGCCTTACAAGAAAGATTTATGACATTTTTTTTGTTCAGGCACTAAGCAATCTTCACCAATATCGCCACTGCCCACTGAAAAGCCTTGTTTGTGTTTAGATAAACATTTCCCGCGTCATAGTAGAATTTTCGCTGTGGGGACAGCCGCAGACATTCTGAACGTCATAACTACTGCAGATAGTGGAAAACAAAAAAATCCCTTTGCAGAATCGAAATAACTCAGTGTATTCAACTAAATGACACAAAAATAAGTTGGCTTTTCAGTTAAACTTTAACAGCCGAATGGTTCCGTCAGATGTTCTCGGCTTTCCAACCTGGAAAGCTATTCAAATTTCCTGTTGATGTGACACACTTCTATTTGCAAGACTGTGTTTATTGTTACACTTCATCTTCATCATTTTTCTTTTCGGTTTTCTTTCTTTATGATTTATGTACTAAATTTTATCTGACCCTGGCCTACAGACGAGAAGAAACAGAAAATAACATCTTCGAAATCTTGGTGGGCGAGTTCAGTTCGACTTACCACAAACACCTTCGTCTTCGTCCGACCTATCCGGACAGTCCACATTTCGGTCACAGCGACGCCTGATGTCGATACATTGTCCAGTACCACATTTGAACTGGTCTGATCGACAAGCTGAAAAAAATGAAACCTCGTCAGGCTATGTACCAATGCAGTTGAAGCAGGCCTACTAATCTCCATTCTATCTGTCATATTCTGCATGAGAACCACAACTTCATGATTGTGCTCCCAGCAATTTGAGCTACGTCCTAAATATATTTCTGCAGATGAAGAAAATCCCATATTAGCAGCAACGTTCCAAACCGTATCATGACTTGGTGGTTGTCTTTCCAGCAATCTGAGCTATAGTTAGGGTAGCCAGTAAATTTTTTTTTAATCAAACCTGAGCTGTTGAAGACCAGAATGTGATTCTCCTATCTTTTAGCTTTGATTTGAGGCCAAAACCACCTCTCTATCTTGCCTCTAAGCATCCTAAATCTTCTTTAGAAAACAGTATTTTACATAAGAAAATGCCTATGTTCATCCATTGACTTTATGGTTTTGTCCATCTAGTGACCAGCTTGGAACTATGTGCTTCAATGAAATTCTATGAAACTGGGTATTTTGAGCTGGTTTTGAGTGCATGGGGAGCCCCAGCAAGTGAGTTAGTTGAGAAAATATGAATAAAATCATTAAGGTTATAGTCCAATAGACCTATTGCTGCTATAGGCTGCTGACTTTTCCTCCTTAGTATCAACAAATTTTTGTAGGCAAGTTCAGCTACTTTTTTTTACATCTAAATTTACATTGAATATTAAGAAATAATATTAAATAGCTAGGACATCTTACTGATGGCCTTACAAAACAGACAATTTTGTCCTGAATGCAATGGTGTTTTCAAAATATTTTTGAAGATGATTTAGATAGGTAAAACTGATCAGGAAAATTCACAGCAATTCCTGCATTCATTACAAAAAAATCGCCAATTTTTGCCACTAGGTGTTTTTGTGGCCACCCTACTATAGTACCAATCTCCCGCCGAATGCTCGATCCCCCACATCAACTGCCCCAATCCAGCTTCACCCGCGCTGTATCCCGATGGCCTCAATCAGCCTTTTCCTAAACATCGACTTTTTCATTCGTTCCAGTTCAGCATCGTCCTTACCAGATTACATAACAAGGTCCCTCAATATTCGGAGGAGCAAAGATTCATCAACCTGTCAGTCCTTGGGGCGGGGAGACTACTTGAGCGCTGACAAGTGAATAGTGCGGCAGGACAAATCGTTAGCTTCAGCCGTCTGTAAGGACTTGAAGTGAAAAGAGAACGTCACGTTTTACTTCAGGCGCAATCCGTTTCCCGGAAAGAAAAACAATTTGGAAGCCCTCCAGTATTATTGCCAAAACCGGCTAATATATGATTCTTCAATGTAAGTAATGCAGTTACTTCGGAAGCCAGACTTTGACTGAGCATGCAATAGCTTCTACTGAATACGTTATACCGATCTCCTTGTCAAGATTGACGTCTATGTAAAGGACATGGGCAATATCATCTAACAATCACGTGTCCGCAGTTCATGCAGTCAATCTACTTCAAGTACGACTTGGGTCGAACTCAGCTTCGATAAGACCCTTCGCCCGAACTGGCGAAGAAACAGACGCAAAGAATACACATGCCCAGACGAATACGGGACGTACAAACTAGATACGGCAAAACATTTATATCTATACACGGGACGAAACTATACAAAATGATCTAGAAATGATTCAACTTTTGTTTCCCCTCCCATCAACAACTGCGGAGGCCTCGAAAATCTACGCCATGCTTTTTCCTTCGCTCGGAGTAACAGGTAGGCAACTGGTCAAAGATTTTAGGCACTTTAGTCATACAGTTCTACAAACAATCTAATCTACAGATACTTGCTACTGCTAAGCAACAGGGCAGGTATCATGCCTAAATTGGTGAAACCTGTACCCTCACAACCATCTTCGTCTGAGAAATCGATGCAGTCGTAAAAACCGTCACAACGAAGCTGCGGATCCAAGCACGTCCCCGTGCCGCATCGGAACTGATCTTTCCTGCACTCAGTCCGGTACTGCACTGTTAGTAGAATGTTAATGGGTCAAATGCTAACTATGTTATAATACATGCGATGGGGGGGGGGGGGGGGCAATCTTAAGACACACTAGGTGTAGGGATTCAGATTAATATACACATACGTTCTTCCGAAGGGTTAGACTAGAATGTATTGCCGCAGTAGCTGTACTAGTTACAGCGAAAACAATCCATCCTTCCCCCTCCCCCAAAAACACTCGCTATCTCTAACCATTCTCTCACGTACAATGCTTTCACTTATGTCAAAGTCAAAGACAATTTAAAGGCTAATCACCACTAGCCACATTTAGAGATATTTGGAGTATCTGTGCAACCCTGACGATAGTTAACCTATTCTCGCGGATCCGCGCAAACCAAACCGATTTTAACAATCCACAAGCGAAATATATGCAATGAAGACTGGAATCAAATTATCTTGGCCGCTAAGGATATGGTTATAAATTTCGCCAACGCACTCGAATTTTTGCGATCGAAACCGCGGAGCAATTATCTCAAGTCAGTACAAATAGCACTGGGCACTTCTAAACTTCACTCCTAAATTTCGGGGGGGGGGGCACCTCAATCAATTGCCGCAGTTGTTACACGAGCTCATGCATCTCGCTTACAAACGTCATACTCATGTCTGAATATCTATTACGAAATTGTCTGGCATACAGAATTGGATATTTGTGGTCGTATCCGGGAAGCGGTTGTCGGTCTACACTCGTAGCTCATGGGATGTATCGCATCCGAATATGGCACTAGACTCAGTCGCAACTCAGCTTAAGACATTAGCAGACGTGCCGCACTTCCGAAATTCTTATTCGTTCTTGAATGTATTAAACAAATTTCCGCCTCAATTCACCCCCCCTCCCCAATGCTGAAAGGCGATGGCACGAAGCATAAACATGAACATTCCCGAAAAAAGCAAATTCGTAGGAGCGAGGGCACGTTTCCAACTTCTTATGGCCGAGCTAGGCATTAGAAGATGTCAGAGATGCACAACATATCAACTAGTAGGAGGGGATGTCTCCAGTAACAAGACCAAAGGTTTCGATGGGATCCCAAAAATTTAATGATTGATCCAGACAATCGGGTCTTGTCTTCGCCAGATCCAGTCTTCGCCAGGCTAATCATCTGAGAAAACCAAGTTCAGATATACCGCTATAAGCCATATCTATTTTGACGATACTGATCGAAACTTCCTGCTTTACTTCTGCCAAATTTCCGGTTTTGGCCGGATTCCGGGCGAACAAGTTGTCCGGGTAGAAAAAGTGTTCTTCTTATCCCTAAATCGAACGTCTAATCAACTTCCAATAAAACTGTTACTTTTAACAAACTTTCCGGTTTTGACCGGATTCTGGGCGAACTACTTGCCCGGCAAGAAAATGGTTTTCACCATCGTGTTCAGCATGTCTTCTTACCCCTAAATCAAACCTCTAGTCAACTTAAAATAAAACTTTTATTTTTAACAAAATTTCCGGTTTTGGCCGGATTCCGGGCGAACTACTTGTCTGGCGAGAAAATGGTTTTCACCATCGTGTTCAGCATGTCATCTTACCCCTAAATCGAACATCTAATCAACTTCAAATAAAACTTTTACTTTTAACAGACTTTCCGGTTTTGGCCGGATTCCGGGCGAACTAATCGTCCGGTGAGAAAATGGTTTTCACCATCGTGTTCAGCATGTCTTCTTACCCCATAATCGACTATCACATTAGCTGTTTCAAAATATTTTGTTTGCCCCTTAATTTAAACCCCCTCCCCCACCTCTAAGTATAGGGCTAGAGAGCCCATCTATGAACTTGACCTTACTCTTGACCCAAAGAATCCTCACACCAAGTTTCATCAAAATATCTCATTCCCTTCGAAAGTTACAGACCGTACAGACGGACAGACGGACAGACGGACAGACGGACAGACGGACAACTTTTTGCGATGTCATAGGTATCCGTCACTAACGTTTTGGGATCCCAAAAACCTAGTCGAGTGAAAAAAGGTCCCTTAAAGTGAATTCACGTGGATTAATGGAAGGCTTCTTGCGAACACGCTTCACTATAGAAAGCTCAGTGTAAATATTTTTCATTTCTTTTGACTTCTTCAATGCCTAATAAAATATTGTCATCATCGTCACGATCACTGTATGCGGTGTGACCCGGCCCAGGGCATATCGTCCCATGACTATTCGTCCAACGGACTTCAACGGAGAGAGAGAGGGGCGAGCTCGACCAATTAACCGTAAAGAATAAGATTATTTATTAGGTCTTCTATTGCTTGCGGGAGAATTAGGATAAATCACAAGGGGAACGCAATCCGAGTAATGACAACGAATTAATGAACGGGGATCTTACCGCATCCCAGCTCGTCTGATCCGTCAGTGCAGTCTCTGTATGCGTCACACTTTCTAGTTTCGTCGATGCAGGAGCCATCGCCGCACTGAAATTCGTTTCGTCTGCATGTAGGACCTAGAAGAATCAACAAATTAAAATACGGCTTTAGGTTTTTCTTAAGAAACAAGAGCTGTAAGCTCATATGGCACTTGCAAGGGTTGAGATGTATTATTTGATCAAAAGTAATTTTCGACTGTGCGGTTCAGATGCGCACTTTAAGGGAGCTAGAGAAAAAGTATTTTATCGTTGAACTTGGCTGTAATGATGCGCACTTTAAAGGCACTAGAAATTCATCTGTAAGGAAGACCCTTGAGGCAAAAACGATAGCAGGCTCTTAGGGATCATTGATATATACGTATGATCAAAAGTATTTTTTTTTTCACTAATGCGGGTAAAATGCGCACTTTAAGGGTGCAAGAAATTATTTTTTTTTGCATAACCCTTGTGGGACAACTGATCATGGGTTGAGATGTATCGTTTGATAAAAAGTACTTTTCGACCTTGCGGTTTAGATGCACACTTTAAGGGAGCTAGAACTCCATTTGTAAGCAAAACCCTTGAAGCAAAAATGATCATGAGCTCATGGGGATGATGGAAATGCATATTTTGCTTAAAAGTATTTTTCTTAATTTGCGGTCATGACTGGTACTTTAAGGAATGGTCGGATTTGAAAAGTGGCGATTTCTAAGCCAATCTTGTCGAATTTCTAATATTCCAGCCAAATTTCATCGTCCTAGCACATCTTGAAGTAAATTAACTCGCGATCACCGGAATTCCGGACCCGCCCCTCAAACTCCCCCCACAGTCGCCGGAACCAATCCGGTTCAGTTTTGGACTTGTTTGTTATTCCCACAAAGTTCCATCCCGATCTCTCCAGTCCAATCCGGTCACGTATTCCCCCCCCCCAATTGTTGTCGGATCCGGTCCGGACATGAAAAAGATTCCCACATGCACGCCCTCTGTTCAGTTATTAAATTTGACTCGAATCCGATCACCCGTTCCAAAGTTACGCATGGCTAAATATTCCGGATTCCCCCTCCCTCCGATCCCCCCACGACTATCGGATCGAGTGAATTTTTATTTACAAGTCAGTTTGATCGGGTCCCTGATACGCCTCCCAAGTTTCGTCGTGAAAATCCCAAAAACCGTCATCACCAGAATTCCGGGAAACTCCCCTCCACCTCCCCCCCCCCAAGTGTCCGGGTCCAGTCCAAACGTGTAAACGATTTATCTGGAGCAGATTCTTGTTCTTCCCAGCAAGTTTTACTCCGATCCCTCCATTATAACCGTTTCTCGAGATTTCCGGTCTTCCCCCACCCCAACTCCCCCATAGCTGTCGAATCCGGTTCGGACTTCAAATGGAACATCAGAGATATGTCATTCATTCAGGTATTAAGTTTCGTCCCAATCCGATCACCCGTTCGAAAGTTACACAACACTCAATTTTCCATATTCCCCCGCACTGCACCACATATACATTTCCCCTTTGACCCTCGAATGCACTAGCTCTTTCCAATGTTAACACAGTGATCCGATGCAAAGAGTGACGTCACGCCGCGCGCAGACCTACTAGTGTGTAGAAAGGGGTAGGGGTTTTACAAAAACTACTAAATTCTCAGGATTCCCCCGCCCTCTACTCTCTCCACGGTGGTCGGATCGGGGAAGTGACTTTTTGCAAGTTAGTTTGGTCGGGTCCCTGATATGCCTGCCAAGTATCATCGTCCTAGGACATCTGCAAGTACCCTAACTCGCGATCACCGGACTGACCGACCGACCGACCGATCGACAGACCGACCGACGGAAAAGTGATCGGTATATGGCACTTGAGCGAAGCTGCAAGTGCCATAAAAAGGGCGACCAAAACCAACCATTGCTAAGCTTGGCTTATTGGTTAGTTTTCTAGATGTCAAGACGGAGAAGTTCATGATCATATAATGAAGGAAGGAAATGTTCGAGGGACTGTATCATGGAAGGAACGGTTAATAAAATGGTTTGGAGATAAGTGCTTTATAACGAGACATTCGGTGGAGTTTGTCAGGTAAAGCATCGGGAGGATCTAGTGCAAGTGCTATAAAGTTATATTTTGAATTTTCATTTTGTTTACTTTTCTTAATCTGTGTTCGTTTTCCTTTGAGCTAAGGCCAATTAGCTTTTTGCTATCGTGCCATGTTCGTGTTTATAGTGTCAAAACCAATTAGCTTTTTGCTTTTATCGTTTCAAGTTTTCCCTTCTAATTGGCTACAGTTCATAAGCTATGTACTGTGCAGGTATCGAGAATAAGGACGAACTGAAAAAAAGTCAAGGAAGTACAGCAGAGGCATGTTACTTCACTTCGGTAGGTGCATTTTTTTTCATTTTTAATTGATATGAACACGAAACATTCAATCAGGTGTCCTTTGGTCCCCCGTCATCAATCATTCCCCATATTCGAGTTCACAGTCACCATTCGGTTTAATTACTATTAGTCCCCAAACGATCGTCACCATCATTAACGTTTAAGTAAGAATAGGATATGTGTTTCATCAATCCCTCCAGCAGAAAAAAAGGTGTTGATAGAATCCCAAAGGGAAATATTTGTAGGACTCTAGGTCACGGATGCTAAGAATGAGCCGAGGGAGGACAAACAGAGACTAATCGCTTGAAGCACAAAAATGGTGCAAGGCCAATTGATTTGTACCATTCTAACTGCACAAAATAACACCACACGAAGTTAGATGACGTCTAAACCAGTACATCTCTACGCGAGTTGATTGTTATATATTAGAGGCCGAACTACTGCTTAGAAAAAAGCTAACAAAAACAAGTAGTCAATACATACGGTAACCAAAATCGAGTTTGTTGGGTGGCAAAGATTTGTTTGTTCAGTCCTTCACACATCATCAACCCCTATAAAACTCTAAGTATGAAAATGAACTATATCCGCACTGGCGACGACTATGTTACCAAGCAAGCCGAGACAAGGACAAGAGAGAAGTCGATTAACTCTGAAACAAAATCGGCCCAATCTAGATTTAAACTTCCGAAACTGATGAAAAACTTGCACGTCTTGTATTTTTCGACTTGGAAATTTGCTCCTACCAAATTTGCATTTATAATTTGTAACTTCAAACCACACTGGCATTAAACGAACCGCAAATTTGCAAAGCGAATTTTCGGCGAGTGAATTAAAGGATGGCTAAGTTCATCGGCCATGGGAAACACATAAGGTACTTCAGCTTAAAGTTTGTCAGAAGGACAACAAGTCATTGCTGAATAAAGGTGCTTCCAAACTGGTATATTGGCCTATCAAACTAGGCTTTTTCCTAGACCTGTAGATTATTATATTATTTATTTCCCAGACTTCACTACTGAAAGATGGCCTCAAAATACGCCGTTTCTGCTTCTACTAAAGTATCACAAATAATGATTGCCTCCTTCAGACTGTTGACTGTAGAGTCTCTAACCCTTTACACATCCCGTCACTCTGTTCCGTTGTTTGTGACACCAGGATTTCCAAGTTCCTTCCATTAGCAGAATGATTCATCAGTGAAGAATTAGTTCTGGCTTTGGTCAATGTTAGATGTGACCTTGCAAACGATCCTTACGAATATTTTACCTTACGAATCATTGCTCGAAATTATTTGCTATTTAGAATGAGAATGTCTGACGACTGAAATGTTGTCAGTTACCATGTACAACAAAAGAGGGTCGGTTTGTTTAAAACAAAAGCCGACGGTTAGATTGGTGTTGGGAAGTCCATGTTTTGTTATTGGACTTTTAAGACGTAATTTCAAACTAATTAAACCAACGTAATTTAGATTATTATACTCGATGATTATTACGTTATTTACACAACTAAAGACATCACGGACCTTCCAGTGTGAAGGGTCCTGAAAATATAAACCAGTCAAATTTTATTAGGCGATGAAAAAAGCTAAGCAATCGCTAAGCAACCAGCAATTATTTTTTGGCATAGAAATTTCAACTGATTCTGCCTGCAAAGATCATTGTTTAAAGAGTGAAAGATTTCAAATCTTCCGCTAGAGAACTGAACCACCACTGGCAGGCCCGTATCCAGGAATTTATTTCAGGGGGGGTGCCAGCGGGTCAGACCAAAAAGTACAAAAAATACATAGATCAGATTTTAAAGCCTACAAAAAACAATCAATTTTGTGGGTTTAGGGGGGGGGGGGCTTCGAACCCCCTAAACCCCCCTGAATACGGCCTTGCAATGACCACGGTCATCCCTTTTCGTGGGATCTGTAGTCTTGTTTGTTTTGTGTTCAGTGCAAAATTCTATCCTTTTTTTTTGCTCTTTTGCTGTTCTCCGTCACTAGGGCTACACACACTACATTATGTTTTTGACGGGTTACAAATAGACTGAACTGAATTTAATTTATAACTCGAACTTACGACAGTTTCGCTCATCAGATCCATCTCGGCAATCGGAGCGCTGATCGCAGACCTTGGCAGTGCTGATGCATGTATTACCACCGTCGCATTCGAAATGGTCATTTGGACAACCTACATGGAAACGTGTGATTACAATATCAAAGCTCAACAAAACAGATAGGTGAGAACAACCTCAAAGGTACATGTTATTGCTTCTATAATTCGGCAAGGGGCAGAGCCTGAGCCAATCAGGTATTGTGGTACCGAAGACCTCCGAAGCACTCATCAGCACACCTTATTACTCGGTCATTCTTACTCTCATGTCTTACACTGCACATGAAACAATTAAGACAACACAGAAATAATAAAAAAATACATTTTACTTATGAGTAACAAAGAAGAGGTAAGCTGGCGCGAGTCAGTTGTCACTGTTGTCAGCGCTAGGCTTCGCACCGTTCCATCAGCCTTCTCATTCCTCTCCGAAACGAAAACAAGCTAGTAGGAACCAATGTATTTCAAAAAGCCAATATGTTATTACTTTAATTTTTAATGCCTTCGGCTAGTTTTTTTTTTTTTTTACAAAACTAGAATTAACGAAGCGACACGTTCGGTGTCTGATAGCCTGATAGTTTGGTCGAGTCTGAACTACCCATAAGGAGTCAGAAAATGCGGTAATGTAGCCATGCCGTTTAAACTTGACGACCAAACATGCGGATTCATAGTTCCAGGAAACTGCTCAGGATCTAAATAGTCTTCACATAAAATCGAAACTATTTCCTCAAGCTCTTTCCTAAGAGATATTACCGCCGCCGATGAGAGTGTAATCGTCTAAATACTTCAGTTTATACACTGGACGAAATGCGCAATTTCGCTGGATGCAAATATCGGACCGACGCCACTGCAGAACTGGGATTGGGATCTATATATATTCAGAAGATGACACCAAGAACCGATGTTTTTTACTCGTTTTCATTCTACAATATTTTTTTTAATACTTTTCACTGATTTTCAAAGTTTCGCTTTTGTCAAAAATTAAGATTTTTTTTTTCCTTTTTTGTTTAAATATAAGATTAGAAGTAGTAAAGAAGTAGAGATTTCACATTCAAAATGAGAGAGTAGGTGCCACATAGTGTCAATGACATGAGAAGGGAAAAAAAAACAATTTTTAAAATGACAGAAGCACGCAGTAAATATTGAGCGAGTTTCGGACCAGTCAGATTTCCTTATACCTCAAAATACTGTCTCCCTCTGAAAGTCGCCATCTTCTCGCAATTCAGTTCGGGGAGATTGCCTCCTGTCCCCTGGCCATCAGGACGTGCTACCGGGGCTAGCGGCTAAGCGAGAACAACCAGCATCAACAAGTCTTGGGACGAAATGTGACGAGAGCCTCTTCCAAGCAAAGTCTATATATTCCCCCACTTTCTCAAACATTAATGCGAAAAAGTGTTAAAATTGTGATTCACATAATTTCCAGTGGTATTCTCTTGAATATTTGGGACTCGTCTAATAAACCTATTCCTAAACGCAATGCGTATGTAGGACCCTAGGGTCAGTCTGTAGGCCTACTAAACGATGCATCGACAACCAATTTCAAGCAAAAAGGGGGGCGATTGCCAATACAATGCTTTCGTACCATTATAATGGTATCGACATAACAGCGACACAGATGAACAGTTTGATTGACCCGGTACTTCAGGCGTTGGCATCAACGTTCCCACTAGCCGCTAGCGAGGGTGTATGTATGAAAAAAATGTCGTTTCTTGCAAGATTTGTCAGAGATTTATACCAATTAGCCTACTCGAGTCCCGAGCGTAGTTTAAGCGGAAAAAAAATCAAGTATTCAGCGTAATCGCTGTTTTTCTTTGTTTGTTTATACCATCTTCTTTGAGCCAACAGATCCGTTTGTCCTCTCAGAAACATGCCACCTCATCAACGCCTAAGTCGGCTTATGGTCTGTTGCAGAAGCACTGACAGGGCAGTTAGAAGCCCTGGTAATTCTTTTTATATCGCCCACAGAGGAACATGTCAAGGGAACACTTACCGCAATCGAGTTCGTCTGAACCATCCGGACAATCTCTTTGTCGGTCGCATTTACGTGATTCCGGAATGCAGGAACCACTTTCGCAGCGGAACTCTCCTCTTCGGCATTTTGCTATAAAAATGAGGAATAAATCAGGATCCACAGTGGGGGATACATTTATTTCATATCCCCTGCCGCGTGGCAGACTCCTGCATTGAGAGACGATCGAGGGCAGTCAGCTATAAAGCCGAATAAGAAAGAGGAACGGAAGATACGCAACATGTAACGAACTCCTCGAGAATGAGTGATCATCGCAGATCCGATAAACCGGCCGCAAAAATAACTGAAGCAAAAGAAGAATAGAACAATTCCGAGAGTATTCAATAGGGGAGGGTAAAGCAATACGAAATCTCTGCGAAGATTAACTTAATTAATCACACTTGTACAAATGTTGGTCCAAGGTACGTTGGTTTGGGACGTGGGAATGGCAGTGATATCGCGGTAGCTTACTGTTTAGACTGTGATGTCTCAAAGAAGCAAACTACCTTTGGGTAAAACAATGGTTGCGTTTTTGTAGATGCCATGGTATCTGATACCACGTCAGCTAGATCTGCATTTTGCCGTTTTTGCAATTACCGTGGTATCTGATACTAAGGTTACTTTGCAAAAATCGACGATTGCAAAAATTGCGGTTTTTCAAGTCATCCCAAAAGAAAAACTGATATACAGCACATCATTATGTGGCAAGTTTCCTTCCCACCAATTTGAAAAAATCCTATGCTATATCGTTGGTGATCGTGAAAGTGAAGAGAATTTTTCAGATATCACGATCAGTTACCACGGTAACTGGCCAGATACCACGACAAATGCAAAAACAACTTTTGACCGTGGTATCATATACCCAAGGTAACGGTGAAAACGACTTTAGACCGTGGTATCTGATAACATGGTATCTGCAAAAACGCAACTAATATAATGCAAAAAAAGGCAGTTGGCCTCTAACGGGTATACGTCTGAAACACTTTTCATCATAAACTTTGTCAGCGTACGTCCAGAGAATTTTTGAAGGCGTTGATAGAGTCCCTTAAAACTACTTCAGATGGAAGGGCGTTCCAACCATCCACCACTCTGTTGTGGAAAAGCCATCTATCAATGTCTTTGGAAAATACCCAGCCCCTCAGCTTTAAACATGTTATTATGTTTAAATTCGGATGTTTCTGGCCAGGGCTGTGCTGCCTAAAACATATACACTTACTATTATGCAAACACGCTAGTCTCAGCATTGCTAGCCCTTCTACTTAACTTGTGGTGGTATACTGTTACAACACTTTCATATCTGCACTGCAAACCTGGATACGTAGCCCCACGCTAAATATAAACTGCATTAGCCTAATCAAAAGCTTCTTACAATGTCTCTTTGAAATGATGAGCGGGTGTGCTACCCTAAAAAGCAGCTGACCGAAGTTAGGTGCTTCAAATTAAACAACCAACCTACTTCTGAAACTGAGGTATGAAACGAAATTAAGAAAAGAAATAAAACAAAGGATAAACCTACAGCAGTCCCTTTCATCCTTTCCGTCAACACAGTCATAAACCCCGTCACAAATACGATCGCTTCCAACGCACGTTCCGTCTCCGCAACGGACTGAATCAGATGAACATTCAACCGGAGGTAACGGCCGTTGTGTCGTTACTGGCACCGGGGCGGGAGTTTGAGCTGAAACATAACGGCTGGGTGAAATCAACATCAAAATAACTGAACAAAGCGTATACTGCAAATCAAAGAAATCCGAGTGTTCAGCAAACAAAAGAAAATAGCAATAAAGAATAAAGGCGTTTTTTCGTCTCATATTCGTGTCCGACACATTTTTGAGTGTTTGGCACTGGAACAAAAGTGTGTGTCACAAAAGTATATGTAAAATTTTATTTTTTCATACTCCGCTTTTCAAACTGGCGGGTCAGAAATAAATTACTAACTTACTTACACACAAATCCCACAAGCTGCAACTTGCGGGAACACCAGTTTTTTTTGCGGTAATTTCAAATGCTAAAAAAAAAACAAAAAAAAACATCCAGTCTCAAGAAAAAGAAGATCAGGCTAACACCCTTACCATTATGTACTACAAGGATTCTTTGTTTTATGCATATCTGCTTGACAAAGTATAGCTAATCTTTTTATTTGGACTTTACTCTGCCGCTGCTTTCGAATTCGAGCCACAAAATCGAATATCATCCGGATCGTTTTTTGTCAAACAGAAGTGCGAGCCACAAAAACCGCGCTGTTCGCGGAAACATACTTGTGGGCCATAAAAACAATCGCGGAAGCCACAACCGAGCCACATGATCTTTACGGGGACGAGTATTTACTCCACAAGGTTTATTCTAAGCTGACTCCATTGACTTCCTTGCCATGAAAACTGAATTATAGTAGATAATTTAATTACTTCGAGAGACCATTGAAGGTTGGATTGGTCTGCAGAGGAGAGGGAATTCTAAGGCTTTCGAAGACGAAGTAGCACTTCCACGATAGCTAGTCAAACAAATTTATCTTGCAGATGAGACCTATAAACTGAACATAATATCCAGGTACAAAACTGCAGAAGAAAATCATAAAGCAGATGACAACAGCCCGATAAATAAATAAAATACTGGAAAAAAATCGAAAGGACAAAACAAAATACTGAAAAAAGCGAAGATATCACAACGCAGAGAACAGGCTAAAGAACAAGAATGACAACCAGAAAAGAAAAACTGCAAACAAAACTACTGTAGAGACATGCGGGATTGCAAGACACTTCGAAGACCAAAACTCGTGATCAACCACCGTATCGCCTTCCCCACGGGAGGTAGGAAATATGGCAAGCAAAGACTAGATCAACTCTACTTAGGAGCCAGAATAGAAGATTTTCTGCCTGATTGAGAAATACATACCGTCATCACAATTTTCTACTTCATCAGATCCGTCATTACAATCGGGAATGGAGTCGCAATACATGTCGATGTCAATGCATTCCCCGGACTCGCAAAGAAATTGGTCCGTTCGGCATTTGGGTGTAGTCGTTGACGATGGCAAGGATGTCGTGGCCACAAAAGCTGCGTAACACAAATGGACGAACACATAAGCATGAATGTTATAACTTGCAAAGCAATCAGTGCAATGTTTAAGTAGTTACTATCGTAAAGAGAGACGGAGACTTTGGATCTGCCAGGATTTTGGTCTTTTTAACGAAGATAACGAAGAGGGTTTACACTCTTTAACTGGCTAGGCTGTGGTACAGCATCTACACAGGTGCGGGTTGCCTGGTAGGTAGGATCTATGTTTTGCCAGTGTGCTGTGCTAAGGGTCGTGTCAGGGACACACAAATTTCCTGTATTGCCTCGTCATTCAGGGGGCTTGTCAAAAAGAGATTTCTGGTGCTATGTTGACCGACCGGAAGTTCGAGAAATACCCACGGTCCAATCACGTCCAAGGCCAGACAGACAAAATTTGGGATTGGCTGCTGACGCCTTGAGGGAGGAGTCTCTTTGGCGCGCACGTCCAATGAGGCAAACAAGAATGCCGATTCGACCCAAGTGGGATTTTTGGAAAGTAGGCAAGGGTGGGGCAACATAGTAACATAGAAGCATAGGAAATGACAAGCCCCCTGTAAAGGAAATTTATGGGTCCCTGGTCGTGTGCACAGTGCTCAAGAAGGATGACGCCATGGCAATTCATCTTCGATTCATGGCACCAACTTTTCAAATCTCCCTTGCATCGCTGTAACATACTTCTGTGCGACTTAACTGAACATTAGGACCTATTTACGATGTGTAGTAAAAGTTATAATAATATAGGCAGTACAAAACGGCTTGTTGGTAGAAGTTCACAGAGTTTACGGAAATCTAATGAGAGTGCTCTCCTTTGTGTTATTTTTTATATTTGCGCCTTAAGCGGGAGGTCGCGATCGACACAACCTTACTTAACATTTTTGCTGGAGTATATACTTCTGTGGTTGGAGTGGGGGGCACAGGAAATTAAGGCTTCAAGGACATATCTAGCCACTGAATTCTGGACTTATTCAACATTATCTATTCATGACAATCACCCCCCCCCCCACAACTATATGCCCCAAACACTAGGGCACATCAATGAATCGCTCAATCTCTCTGAAGAATCCAAATCGTAAATGCCCAACATTTCACAGACCTAGAGCACGATACACACGACCAGATTACACTAAGTGAAGTTGTTGAGTTGATCCTATGCAAGTTTATCGATCCAAGACTGGAAACTGCTGTCACGCGAAGTTTTTATACGAGATCAAACTGAACTAACCATCTAATAAAGCAACAACAAAGCGAAGCTAGGTAACTGACACCATGCGTAAAGCACGCAAACACAAACCCAAACACGCAACACAATCACACCCATTCCAAAGCGATCTTCCCTCCTGCCCCAGAATGGGGAAAGCGAGTGGCTGGGAACTCCAGAAGCGTGACACACCCGCAAACAAGAAACAGTATTCCGGATAACCCAGAAACCTCGTCAGGACCAAGATGAGAGTTGGTATGAACGTTTCCAAACAGGGTGACATACACAGAAACGAGACAACTAGCAGGTTTCGACACTGGACCTTGCTTTCAGCTTAGCCACAAGATGGTGCGGTCAAAAGCGGTGACTGGCGGAGGTTTCCTCAGAATTCAGAAAAGACAGCACACATACTAACCCTTGCATTCGGGTTGGTGTTCGTCCGACCGGTCATCGCAGTCATTGCGACCGTCGCATCGACCACGCTTATCAATGCACTGAACTCGGCTCCAACAGCGCCACTCGTAATATGGATTACAAGTAACTTCTGCCGAAAGAAAATACAATAAAACTGATTTTTCCTCGTATTGTTGACGTAGAAACATCGAAAAGATGTAATACTACCTGAACAGTGTGCTTTGATAATAGTCTTCCTTCTTTTCAATCCACCAAACGTGTTCATATTCTGTTCTTATTCCAAAGTTTCATATTCTGCATCCATATGTTCCTTCAGTAATGAGAGCGAAGGCTTAGATAAGGACAGGGTTAGCATTAATGCCTGAATGACACGGTGGTAACTCATGCAACCGCCGAAGCGGACGGACCCACGTAGAGATTTTGACCGAATGAGTCGACATCCAATTTAATTTTTAAAATATCTGTGACACTAAAAACGATCAGTAGCAGGGCAGGGGCCCTGCAATGCTTTTTCGTGAAAAATCCCGATCACCATGGTTTAAACCTAATAGGCCACGGTTGGGTGGTGTGTTGTATACGAAAAGGAAGTCTAACCCTCCAGCGTGATTTTCTGAACATCATGGATACGGTTACGCTTAGGTTAGGCTACGTGCTTGGCCAATAGCTAATATTTAATGCGCAGAAAACTACGGCAAGGCAGGTGGCTTACCGCTGGCAGTGACAGATAAATATCCATCCCTCAATAAATTTTCCGTCACAAATAGTGTCACATGTACTTTAAGAAACTTTAAGAAAAAAGACAGGCCGAGAAGTAAAGGCGAAAGAGATATACAAACCTGCAGGACAGTCAACAACTTCGTCCGAGTTGTCTGGGCAATCTTTCCTTCCATCGCAACGACTTGAATTCGAAACGCAAGTACGACGATCGAGACATCGCCACTGAGAATACGAGCAGACAACATCCCCGCCAGTAGACGCTGCGCAATAGGAGTATTACAGCAGCGACTTCTAATTACTACCAACCAGAAATGGGAAAAGTTGCTTGTAGTTGCTTCGGTTAGATTTACTTTACACTTGATTAAGCTGTTATATAAAGACATTTTTTCTTAAAACCTGAAACAATCTGCAAGACAAAGACCGAGATGTCCCCATTCTCCACTATTTGCAAGTCTAATAGCTGTGTGGACTAACTACTTTACAGTCTAGTACACATTGAATACAAACATACTTTTGAAGCATTACCCAGTAAAGACTAGTGCATTTATCCGCAAGCAGTAGCTTATCCATCCGCATACAGTAACGACGCACAGAATGTTGAAACATGCATTACTAGTATAGACCAGAGAGCACACGTCCGTAGATCTTTTTGTCTTTCGCTCCAGAATATAATCTTGCAGTCCCAGAACCTTCTTTTGGCTGTTCTGTCTGACTCGCACATGCAGCTATCTCTTGATGCTTGGAGGGTTTGACCCAGCATGGTGTTAACTGTGTTTTATTTTGAAATTGTTGTAAATGGCCATAGAGTTGGCTTGTATTGAATTAAGAAAAAAATACGGCTTTAGCCAGATAGTTTAGAAGCAAACAGGTACCGACTCCGCAAATAATAATCAACCAGACGGTTATGAACAATACAAAACAAGAGTAAGCTATAACTCACAATCTTGCACTATATACTTGTAATCAAGCATTAAACTAAATCATCCAAATAGGATTCTCCTCTCATTCTCCCAACCATCAGCAAGCTGTAGCTTGTGTGCTAGACTGGAACTGCTACGAGAAGCATCTCAATTCGACATCTCCCTGTTACGAACTACAGCTGCAATTACTACTGCCATACAATAAGCCTACTATCATGCGCATCAACTACTACGTTCACATAGCTGACAATAGCCTACTGCTTCTAACAAAACCTTAAGGATGATCGGAAAACAAAATAAAACTCGTTCGCTATGCCTTATTGGCGATCCACGGGGGATCGACTAAAGCACGGTACGGCACAGCATGGCGCAGGAGGCACGAGTAATAACAAGACCAAAGGTTCCGATGGGATCCCAAAAATTCAATATTTGATCCAGACAATTAGGTTTTGTCTTCGCCAGATCCAGTCTTCGCCAGGCCAAACAGCTAATCATTAAGAAATCTAAGCTCAGATATGGATTCAGCATGTGCGTTTACCTCTATAAGCCGATCGAAACGATCCTAGCTTACTTCTGTGAATTTTGCGGTTCTGGCGAAATTCAAGAACTACTTGTCCGGCGAAAAACTAAAGCTCAAAAACGGATTCACCGTATCTCCTTACCCCTATATCCAACATCTAATCAACTTGAAATAAAAATTTAACTTTTAACAAATTTTCCGGTTTTGGCCGGATTCCGGGCGAACTACTTGTCCGGCGATAAAACGGTTTTCGTATTCTTGTTCAGCATGCCTTCTTACCCCTACATCAGACATCTAATCAACTTCAGATAAAACTTTAACTTCTAACAAACTTTCCGGTTTTGGCCGGATTCCGGACGAACTACTTGTCCGGCGAGAAAACGGTTTTCATATTCTTGTTCAGCATGCCTTCTTACCTTTATATCGGACATCTAATCAACTTGAAATAAGACTTCTACTTTTAACAAACTTTCCGGTTTTGGCCGGATTCCGGACGAACTACTTGTCCGGCGAGAAAATGATTTTCATATTCGTGTTCAGCGTGTCTTTTTACCCTATAATCGACTATCACATTAGCTGTTTAAAAAAAATTTGCTTGTCCCTTAATTTAAACCCCCTCCCCCACCCCTAAATGTAAAGCTACAGGGCCCATCTACGAACTCGACCTTACTCTTGACCCAAAGAATGCTCACACCAAGTTTCATCAAAATATCTAATTCCCTTCGAGAGTTATCGTGCTTACAGACGGACGGACAGACGGACGGACGGACAGACGGACAGACGGACGGACAACTTTTGCGATGTCATAGGTATCCCTCCACTTACGTTTTGGGATCCCAAAAAGAGATTAGCAAGTAGTAAAAGCAAACAAGTAAGTCAGAGTTCGTAGCTCCAGAGCCTAAAAGAAGGTACGCTAGAACACTATTACCTGCCCCCTCACTCTGAAGCCTAAAAGAGCCCTTTTTGGGATCCCAAAACGTTAGTGACGGATACCTATGACATCGCAAAAGTTGTCCGTCTGTCCGTCCGTCCGTCCGTCCGTCCGTCCGTCCGTCCGTCCGTCCGTCCGTCCGTCTGTCTGTAAGCACGATAACTCTCGAAGGGAATGAGATATTTTGATGAAACTTGGTGTGAGTATTCTTTGGGTCAAGAGTAAGGTCAAGTTCGTAGATGGGCACTGTAGCTCTACATTTAGGGGTGGGGGAGGGGGTTTAAATTAAGGGACAAACAAAGTGTTTTGAAACAGCTAATGTGATAGTCGATTATGGGGTAAGAAGACATGCTGATCACGATAATGAAAACCATTTTCTCGCCGGACAAGTAGTTCGCCCGGAATCCGGCCAAAACCGGAAAGTTTGTTAAATGTAAAAGTTTTATTTGAAGTTAATTAGATGTTCGATCTAGGGGTAAGAAGACATGCTGAACACGATAGTGAAAAACATTTTTTGACCGGACAAGTAGTTAGTCCGGAATCCGGCCGAAACCGGAAAATTTGTTCACAGCAAAAGTTTTATTTGAAGTTGATTAGATGTTCGATTTAGGGGTAAGAAGACATGCTGAACACGATGGTGCAAACCATTTTCTCGACGGACTAGTAGTTAGCCCGGAATCCGGCCGAAACCGGAAAATTTGTTAAAAGCAAAAGTTTTATTTGAAGTTGATTAGATGTTCGATTTAGGGGTAAGAAAACATGCTGAACACGATGGTGAAAACCATTTTCTCGCCGGACAAGTAGTTCGCCGGAATCCGGCCGAAACCGGAAAATTTGTTAAAAGTAAAATTTGTATTTGAAGTTGATTAGATGATAGATTTAAGGGTAAGAAGAGACGCTGAATCTGTATATGACAATCATTTTTTATCCGGACATATAGTTCGTCCGGAATCCGGTTGAAACCGGATTTTTTTTAGAAGTTGAAGTTTTATTTGAAGTTGATTAGACGTTCTTTATAGGGATAAGGCGATGCGCTAAATTCGTTTCTGAACTATCTTTTTTTGGCTGGACAAGTAGTTCGCTCGGAATTCGGCCGAAAACGGAAATTCGGCAGAAGTAAAGCAGGAAGTTTCGATCAGTATCGTCAAAATAAATATGGCTTATACAGGTATATCTGAACTTAATTTTCTCAGATGATTAGCCTGGCGAAGACTGGATCTGGCGTAGTCAAGACGTAGTTGTCTGGGTCAAATATAAAATTTTTGGGATCCCATCGAAACCTTTGGTCTTGTTGTTGTCGTGCCTCTTTTTGGGATCCCAAAACGTTAGTGACGGATACCTATGACATCGCAAAAGCTGTCCGTCCGTCTGTCCGTCCGTCTGTAAGCACGATAACTCTCGAAGGGAATGAGATATTTTGATGAAACTTGGTGTGAGGATTCTTTGGGCCAAGAGTAAGGTCAAGTTCGTAGATGGGCACTGTAGCCCTATATTTAGGGGTGGGGGAGGGGGTTTAAATTAAGGGGCAAACCAAATATTTTGAAACAGCTAATGTGATAGTCGATTATGGGGTAAGAAGACATGCTGAACACGATGGTGAAAACCATTTTCTCGCCGGACAAGTAGTTCGCCCGGAATCCGGCCAAAACCGGAAAGTTTGTTAAAAGTAAAAGTTTTATTTGAAGTTAATTAGATGTTCGATTTAGTGGTAAGAAGACATACTGAAAACGATGGTGAAAATCATTTTTTGGCCGGACAAGTAGTTAGCCCGGAATCCGGCCGAAACCGGAAAATTTGTTAAAGGCAGAAGTTTTATTTGAAGTTGATTAGATGTTCGATTTATGGGTAAGAAGACATGCTGAACACGATGGTGAAAACCATTTTCTCGACGGACTTGTAGTTAGCCCGGAATCCGGCCGAAACCGGAAAATTTGTTAAAAGCAAAAGTTTTATTTGAAGTTGATTAGATGTTCGATTTAGGGGTAAAAAAACATGCTGAACACGATGGTGAAAACCATTTTCTTGCCGGTCAAGTAATTCACCCGGAATCCGGCCAAAACCGGAAAATTTGTTAAAAGTAAATTTGTATTTGAAGTTGATTAGATGATAGATTTTAGGGTAAGAAGAGACGCTGTATCTGTATATGACAATCATTTTTTACCCGGACATATAGTTCGTCCGGAATCCGGTTGAAACCGGATTTTTTTAGAAGTTGAAGTTTTATTTGAAGTTGATTAGATGTTCATTATAGGGATAAGGAGATACGCTGAATTCGTTTCTGAACTATCTTTTTTTGGCTGGACAAGTAGTTCGCTCGGAATTCGGCCGAAACCGTAAATTTGGCAGAAGTAAAGCAGGAATTTTAAGTTTCGATCAGTTTCGTCAAAATAAATATGGCTTATACAGGTATATCTGAACTTAATTTTCTCAGATGATTAGCCTGGCGAAGACTGGTTCTCGCGTAGACAAGACGTAGTTGTCTGGGTCAAATGTTAAATTTTGGGATCCCATCGAAACCTTTGGTCTTGTTAGTTCTCTTGCCTCCTACACTATGTCGTGCCGTGCCGCGCCTCTTTTTGGTCGACCCCGACGGTACAGGAATATAGAAAAATAGTTAACAGAAAGGAATGTGGAAGATATGAACGAATATGATGTAAACAAACAAAGGAAAATAAGAAGAAAATCTTTAGCTTACGACAATTCTCCTCGTCCGTCCTGTCCAGACAATCCTGGACACCATCGCACTGCTTTTTGGAAGCGATGCACTCTCCGCTACCGCACCGGAAATCTCCAGCTTGGCAATTGTCTGGAAACACAATATAAAAATGAGAAAACACAGTTCATCCGTTGTGCTCACGATAAGGATACAAACTGAGGCTAACGGTCGCTAGTACCTGTCAGTTATCTACCCGTATTCTTGGACTGAAGCGGAAGTGGTCCGCCCGTAGGGTTTCCGTTCCAGTGTTTCAGCCAAACTTACTGAAAACTAAAATGCGAAAATATTCCACAGCCACTCGGATCACTTTGACACACTTCGAGATTTTGAATATTATTATATAAAATGTTCATGAGACTTTTCTGATGATGTCTTAGCAATAAAGTTATGCACGTCGCAAAAACGTGCCAGAAGTCCAGAGTAGAAGCCGTGTTCGTTGACTGAAATTTGTCTACGTCCAAAGTCCCTCAACGAACCCGGCTCCTACTTTGGACCTAGCCAAAAACATAAATGACGTGTGCTTGCACCGTGCAAAACTATCTGTATAAGAATATTCAAGTCGCTAGAAATTTTCCATCCCAATTTCTGTAAGAATCTTCTTCATCCCAAATGATTTATGCAGGCATCCGCGCGGGAGACGAGTAGTTTTTGCGTAGTTTCATTGTGTGTTTTTTTCGTCTCACTGCTTCAAAATTTTCATCAAACACAACACAAATGATATTCTTACCTAGGCAAGGCTAACCTCTTTTCCGGAAATTATGCGTTTGTCTTCTCTCTATAGAAGCGCATTTTCTAGTCGGCGAACCGGCAACTGATTCTCCTTGCTGGGCCGCATTTGACGATCCCGATTTGGTGCTGGGGGCAGACCCTTTACAGAACTTTTCCTATGGGCCAAATCCCCATTTAGTCGTTGAAGTTTGTAGTGTATTTTGGTAGATCGTTTATCCGGCCTGTGTTCGCCGTTGATTAGTTGAAATAAAAAATTAATTATTGTCAATGGACTTGGATTTATTACAACTTCAGTAGTGGAGCATGATGTTGAAAACTGCATCGCTCAGTCCTCCGTGTTAATAGAGAAATGAAATTTGACGTTCGGTCGGGTTTTGCATTTGCACAATCCTTGCAAACCCTTTCTTTTTGCCAAACTTGACAAAATGGTCACAGCGATAACCAAACCGTATTCAGGGGGTTAGCGCCCTCGAAACATACACACACAAATAATAGTTGTTCTTTTTATTTCTTTATTTATTACATTCGGCGTTAAGCTTTCGCTATAGGCGTAAACTCTGATCTATTTTTTACTGTTAGGCATGGGTTAGGTCCGACCCGCGGGAAGACCCCCCTCACGAAATAAATTCCTGGATACGGCCCGGGTGACAACATACCTTTAGGTATCATGCCACTGTCCAAATAGTGGGAAGAATCAGCAAGAAACCTTCCATCGCGCCCACTCCGCCCATAAACCAATTTTATACGGGGTCTCACCTGGACAGTTGATTTCGTCTGATTCATCGGTGGGGCAGTCAATTTTTCCGTCGCACTTCAGACTCAAATCGATGCACTGGCCGTAGTCGCACTGCCACTCGTTCGCTCCGCAAGCTGGAATACAAGAACCTTACATTCAATCAAGCTTAAAATGTAATCAATCCCTGCAGTCGCTGTTCAAGATCTTCTCAAGCTGACATTTCTTGAAACAAGATACAAACTAGCTGAGCGAAGCGAAAAATTTCCGACTCGATCTAAGTGTATGATGTGATTGGATATTATTGACACTACAAAGCCCTCAGGCCGTGGTAAAAAGTACATATAAAAAAGGACGACCCACATCTTCATCATATAATGTCCCTTTACGCTAAGAAATCCCCCACCAAATTTCTAATGGAGACCTCCACACTGTCAGAATCATGGATACATTGAACACGTGTTTTCTCATCCTTGTATAAATGTTATTAGAACAGATTAATTATGAGACTTTAAATGTTATTTTTATAGAAACATAACCTTCATACGGATCATAACAGAATATTCTTGGCATCCAACATAACATAAAGCACCGAAACGTGTCCTTCGACATGCCGTTGACATTCCTCCTCGAGGTTTGAATGATAATAATTGTGTCTTGTTGTAATATGTCCTTTTTGTTGTATTTTTAGAAGTTATTGCGTTTAATTTTTTCTTTCTTTCAGTGCTCCGCTTTTTTCTTCGTGTTGTTGTAAGCGGGTTTCTAATAAATTAATTAATAACGCAAGAATGCGCAACCACGTGTTATCTGTTATCAAATTTCGGACAGTACAGGATTCGGTTCAGTTGTGGAAGCATTCCCATTTTAGTATTCGCATCAACCACTCTTTTTACTTTATAAATCTACCCCTTCGCATGAAACCAATGCCAAAAGCATAACCAAACTGCCAAGAGAAAACAGACTACCTTCATTGCCTTACATTATTGCTGGCGTAAGAGAACTCTTCAACACAAAACAATAGCGCCAAAGCGCGTCGCACTGACCAAAACGCAAAAACGCGGTCTGCGTGAACCAGGGAATTTAAGGTATTCGGCTGGAGGCACAAAGAGACAGGTCCGAGAGAACGAGTGTGCACTGGAAACAGTAGGCTATACGCGTCCACTCGCATAGCGACCCATAAGCCCCCCTCCTCCCTCCAGCCCCAGCTAGCTACTAGGCATACTTCAATATATTTTCCCTCAAACCCATTTTTAATATTCATCTTTCAGACCATTTCAAGGTTGTATATCGAACCACTACAGAGCTACAGAAGAGCAGACAGCAACGCGTCATTTGTGTTTTGGAGCAAAAATCTAACAAATTCACCGCAAATTCATAGTCCAAAACTGTCACCACCCTTCAAAATAAACAAATTTATATTGAAGCAGAACTGACAGCTTCGACAGGCACAGGTTCACTAGTAGCGTATGTTTAATTTCAACAAAGTTGCAGCCTGTCTGCCGAAAGGCGACAATGGGCTGGATTAGATGCCAAACGGAATCCGTCATTAGCCCAAAAAAGGGTTCATACAAAATCCTGTAAAGTGCTAAGGCTTGCCAAAAAATTAAGGCTATGATTTATCACGATTAGTTAGGCTGTTTATAACTCGAAGAAAGGCTTGGCATGCTGTAACTCATCCAATTCGCGACTTGCCAAATGCCTTGTCAGCTTAGACAGGCGTCGTGGGCGAATCAGACGTAATAAACTCGGATTACAGCAAGATACTTTGGATTACACATGGCTGGCTAGAGACAAGCAAGAAAGTACGGTAATGTACAGTTGCAATAACTAGTGGTGGCATAATGGATTTTCATAGATCGACGTTAGTGTCAAAAATTTTTAATCTGCTTCTGGAACAAGACCAAAGGTTTCGATGGGATCCCAAAAATTTAATATTTTATCCAGACAATTGTCTTCGCCAGATCAGTCTTCGCCAGATCCCTTGAACATTTTTACTATTAAAATTAAGAAACAGATCAAGGCCAAATAGCTAATCATCTGAGAAACCAAGTTCAGATATGGATTCAGCGTGTCTGTTTACCTCTATAACATAAGTCATATCTGTTTTGACGAAGCTGATCGAAACTTCCTGTCTTACTTGTGCCAAATTTCCGGTTTCGGCCGAATTCCGGGCCAGCGTATATCCTTACACCCCTATATCGAACATCTAATCAACTTCAAATAAAACTTTGACTGATAACAAATTTTCCGGTTTCAGCCGGATTCCGGCCGAAGTACATGTCCGGGTAAAAAATTATTGTCATAAACGGATTCAGCTTCTTACCTTTAAATCGGACATTTAATCAACTTCAATTATAACTTTAGCTTTCCACTATCTGCTCTAGTTATGGCGTTCAGAATATACGGCCGCTGATAGCGAAAATTCTACTAAGACGCGGGAAATTTTTATCTAAACACAAACAAGGCTTTTCAGTGGGAAGTGGCGATATTGGTGAAGATTGCTCAGTGCCTGAACAAAACAAGACCAAAGGTATCGATGGGATCCCAAAAATCTACTATATGATGTTGATAGATCAATAATCTTTACTTGTAATATTTAGAAACAGATCGAAGTTTAAAGTTTCAAGCCCCTCGCGAAGCCCTTCTACACCGTTAAAAGCTTTACGATATTTCCCTACAAAATGTCGCTATCACAACACTTTCAAGAAAAATGTCGCTATGCAGACACTTTTTACGGAAAAGAGCGAGATTTTCAACAGATTTTCTTTGAAGTGTTGCGATAGCGACGTATTCTAGGGAAATGTCGTAAAACTTTTAACAGTGAAGCAACCGATTCTTACTTACAAGTCCATCTCCCCGTGATAGACATGGCCCAGTATCGTTCTTACAATGAAGTACACTGGCAAAAAATAAAAGGTATACCAACTAGCAAAAGTTGGCAACCCCTCATCACCAAAGATTCTAGCAACCAATTCTTACTTACGACTCCATGTCCTCGTGATAGAAGTGGTACCAAATTCTTCGTACCACATAAAGCACAGAAAACAAATTGTCGGTACACCAAGTAGACGAAACTGTTAACCCCTCACTGCCGAAGATGATTATGGTCTAACAGCCTATTATCAGACCATGAGACTATTAGAAGTCCCCCACTTGTCTCACAATTGAGATCGGCCTATTTTTGGTTTCAGTGTGTACCCTACTACTGAAGTTGTCAACCCCTCTAAACTTTCCAACTGTTATATAGCCCGCAACCACCTACTCTTTTCCATTATACCAACCCCTTCGACCCAGATCGCACTAGCTCTCTCTCTCTTACGTAAGCTCTGCGCAGAGCTAGGCTACACAAATCCCGCGCAGAGCTTTACTGAGAAAAGGGGTAGCGGAGGTCACAAATTTTGTGTCCGGTTTTCGCCGGATTCCGGGTGAACTACTTGTCCGGTGAGAAAATAACTTTCATATTCGGATTCAGCATGTCTCCTTACCCCTAAATCAACTATCTCAATAGATTTAAAAAAATATTTTTTTTTACCTATTAATTAGAAACCCCTCCCCCACCCTCAAATATAGGGCTACAGAGCCCATCTTCGAACTTGACCTGTACTTTGACCCAAACAATCCTCCCGCCAAGTTTCATCAAAATATCTCAATCCCTTCGAGAGTTATCGTGCTTACAGACAGACGGACAGACGGACAGACGGACATTTTTGCGATGTCATAGGTATCCGTCACTAACGTTTTGGGATCCCAAAAATTTAGCTTACAGGTTCTAGCTTTTAAGGTGTTTCAAACCCCAGGAATTTCAATCCTAAAACGTCAACTAAATGAAACACCGTTATAGTGTGTAAATATAGAAGACTACGAACTGCGCCGCAGGCGAATTTTGTGGAAAACTAACTGTAATGCATTAGTTGAGATTATTCCTTTAATGTCGGTCTTCGTCCGGCGGAAGTTCTTTCTCAAGACCTTTGGGGGGAGCCCCCCCCCCCCCCCCATAGTGACGTCCCTGAGTGCAGAGCCGATAAGGCTGAAGATCCTAGGGATGCTAATCCTAACGACAGTGGCAGTCTTCCCTTATAAGATGAGTGTATGCTGACTATAAGCTTCTTGTCTTGATTCTATTCGATCTTGCGCCTGTAATTCTACTTGACGCGAGGGTACAAGCTGTTTAGTCAACTTGACTTTCTCAATCTGCTCGATTGTGTTGCAAGGTTGCCCGCACTTTACGCGAGGCTTGGATAGGGACGAAAGCGGAAAAAGGATGAAAAAAGTGTGCGACATGAGAATCAGTAATAATGATAAGATAAGATAAGATTTTATTTGCGCTAAGAGCCAACGGCCATGGCAAATACATATAGAAAAAAAAACACAAGAAACATCAACATACACACGCAAAGTATTAACTCCTATAAGCACCTATCCCTGTGGGCTAGGGCTACCCTAAGGAACCTCACCAACTGTTTTATATTTCCAAAACAATTATTCCCCATTACACCACACATCCATTCTTCATCCATTCCCCTTCCATTCACTCCAAAAATTTCTAGTCTAAGTTCACTCAGACTTTCGCATTCACACAATAAATGTTTTAAACTCTCATCCATGCTACCACTCATCGGACATGAATAATGTTGTGGACTGGAATTCCTACCCGGACCATCGTCAATTTCATACGGAAAAAATTAGTTTTTTCAACTTGTTGATGAAAGTACACAAAATTCGGCCGGGGTACATTGATCGTGTGTTCGCAGTATAAGTGGTGAGACTGCAGAAAGAATACGAATCTTGTACCGGCACCTTTACATGACGGACATTTCTTAGTGAATCTGTATGTGAAAATCTGTATCTTTCCAGAAAAGGAAAACTAAGCACTGCTTGCTGTCCAGACATGTGATACAAAACCGTCAGTTACGTAAATAATAATAATATTTGAAAACATCAAATGATATAGTACCTCCCCGTTCTACAAAAAAAAATAAAAAAAATCTTAACGACAAAACTTGCAAATGCAAAAAAAAAAATTTGGAAGATTCTGTAGCCCGTTACTGAGAAAGAGTCAAGAAGCAGTGCTATAACCAGTAAACCGTGATTCAGTTCGCACTGTGGTTCGAAACGTGGATTAAAGTAATAATCACAACAAATGCATTACAGTCCAGTTCCACAAGCAGATTTAAACAAGACCAAAGGTTCCGATAGGATCCCACAAATTCAATATCTGATCCAGTTTGTCTTCACCAGATCCAGTCTTCGCCAGACTCCTTGAACAGTTTTACTCTTAAAACTTAGAAACAGATTAAGGCCAACCAGCTAATCATCTAAGAAAACCAAGTTCAGATATGGATTCAGCATGTGTGTTTACCCCTATAAGCCGATCGAAACGATCCTGCCTTACTTCTGCGAAATTTCTGGCTTCGGCGAAATTCCAGAACTACTTGTCCGGTGAAAAATAAAGCTCAAAAACGAAATCAGCGTATCTCCTTACATCAACTTCAAACAAAAAATTAACTTATAACAAATTTTCCGGTTTCAGCCGGATTCCGGATGACCTATAAGTCCTGCTAAAAAATGATTGTAATATGCAGATTCAGCGACTCTTCTTACCCATAAATCAGACATCTAATCAACTTCAAATAAAACTTTTACTTTTAACAAACTTTCGGACAAGTATTTCGCCAAACGGGCGAACTACTTGTCCGGCGAGAAAACCGTTTTCATATTCGTGTCCAGCATGCCATCTTACCCCTATATCGAACATCTAATCAACTTCAAATAAAACTTTTGCTTTTAACAAACTTTCCGGTTTTTGCCGGATTCCGGTCGAACTACTTGTCCGGCGAGAAAACCGTTTTCACATTCGTGTTCAGCATGCCATCTTACCCCTATATCGAACATCTAATCAACTTCAAATAAAACTTTTACTTTTAACAAACTTTCTGGTTTCGGCCGGATTCCGGGCGAACGACTAGTCCGGCGAGAAAATGATTTTCATATTCGTGTTTAGCATGCCTTTTTACTCCCAAAGCGAACATCTAATCAGCTTCCAATACAACTTTTATTTTTGACAAACTTTCCGGTTTTGGCCGGATTCCGGGCGAATTACTTGTCCGGGGAGAAAATGGTTTTCATATTCGTTTTCAGCATTTCTTCTTACCCCATAATCGACTATCTCATTAGCTGTTTAAAAAAAATTTGTTTGTCCCTTAATTTGAACCCCCTCCCCAACCCCTAAACGTAAGGCTACAAAGCCCATCTACGAACTCGACCTTACTCTTGACCCAAAGAAACCTCACACCAAGTTTCATCAAAATATCTCACTCCCTTCGAAAGTTATCGTGCTTACAGACGGACGGACGGACAGACGGACAACTTTTGCGATGTCATAGGTATCCCTCACTTACGTTTTGGGATCCCAAAAACCTCGACTGCGGTGATTAATTAACTTGTTCTGGGTACAGGCGTTGGTAGCTCCGAAATATTTTTCAGACAAAAAGGCAGATATAAAACATTTCGCCTGCGGCGAATAATTTAACTTGTTCTGGGCCAGGGTTGCCACCTGTAGCACAAAAGTGCTAAATGTAGCACTATTTCATCATTTGTAGCACTGTAGCACGTGCTACATTGAATGTAGCACTTTTTGTCTTAGCCTAGTAGCCTAGTACCCGGTCGTGCAATTACTAGTCGATTTGAATCAAAGTGATAATAAGCGAGGCAATAAGTAGATTAGTTGCAGTGAAAATTTGCAGCACCAAAGTTTTGTGCTTTTATGGAAATTAGACTTTCAATTTTTGCATATCCCAGTAATTTGTGATCTCGCAGTCGAAAGAAATCGACAAAGTCGTTAGAAAGTAGCAAGTAAAACGAAAGAACACAAAGGACTTGCTCTAGTGTAGGTTAGTCCTAGTGTCCGTCCAAGTGCGAGTCAGCTATTTTAACGGAGTTTTCTGTCTTTGGCTGTTCCCAAGTGATCTGAAGCTAGCTTCTTTTGTTTTAATAAAATGTATCTGATTCCGATGGAAGAAATTTTTTTGTCCTGCTCGTGCTCTGCCAACGTCTGCCGTCTGCTAGCGTCGAACGGGAATAGTAAGAAATACTGTAAGATTTTCGTGTGCAGAAATGCAAAAACCGATCTGTACGAAGAAATATCCCGTGGGGGTTACCCTTTGCACCGACCGGTTTAAAGGAATCGTCATTGTCCAATAAAATGTTTTGTTTATAGAAACTTCAAGTTTCGTCTCGGCAAAACAAAGTAGTTCAAGTTCCACAGTCTCTGTAGGGAAATGCATCACGAAAACAGAGCTTTTGTCCGCTGCAAACTCCTCACACGAGCAAAAAAAAAAAGAGAAATGAGTAGCAAGCAAAACCACGGCTAACCCTTGCTATCGCATTTGGATCTTCCTTCGGAAATTATAAAAATGGATTTCTTTTTAGACCAAAATTTTTAACATTTTTTATGCACGACAATAATCTAATACACTTAAATACGGGCCGAGCGCGTGACACGCGCCAAAAAATTCCGACGGTAGCACCGATTATCGTTGTTCAGCACGAAGATTTGGGATTTTCCCATTCAGCGCTCTTAGCGGATTAAAGTCGGATTAGCTCAGGATACATTTTTTGTTCTTTTACATTAAAACAGACAAAAAATTGACATACAAATAATCTAAATACACTTAAATACGGACCGTGCGCGTGTCGCGGTACGCGCAAAAAAAATGTCGACTGTAGCACCGAAAATCTCTGTGTAGCACGGAAATTCGGGCAATTGTAGCACTCTCGCAACTGACCGTGGTGGCAACCCTGTTCTGGGCTACGGTCGCTGGAAGCTTCAGTTTCAGCGAAAGCTGCAACGAAAACCCGAATATGTGAATTTAAATTTACGAGTTTACATTAAAGGACTAATCTACGCGGCAACGGCGATTTTTTGTCGGCACAGTTTTTAGTCCGTCGGCACAAACTGGACGTCCCCCCCCAAAAGGTAAAAGGCTAGTTACGCCCCTGCCTGCACTTGATTCCATAACATTCTGTATCTATACTTATCAGAAAATCATTTAGGGAAGAAATCGTCATTGTTTTATAATTTAGTCTGTAAGTTTGTATCCATGCACTGTAAATATTCTTTGTCCTTTTCAAATTTGTGCAATGTTTTGAATCTGGTCGTTTTCTAGTCTACAGTTCGTAACACCCGCCACGCCGTCTGTCTACAAATGTAGTTGTCATCCCATGTCTTTGGGGTCTGGGCGACCCCCCCCCCACCTTGGTAAAAACCCCGAAGGACCTAACCCACCCGCCAAAACCCTACCCATGGTACCCCCTCCGGTTCCTAACCCACCGGCGACCCCCCCCCGGTAAAAAAAAAAAAATGACGCGCCACCAGCGGCTATTAGCTGGCTAATAAATTTGTGTTTTCTCTTGGTAACCGACATGGTTTCACTCTTGAACTGTTTTCAATCATATATCTACAAATACTAGCCTAGGCCTATGTACTTTTTTTGCTTCGGGATCCGGAAAAATCATATTTGTTTGTTGGGTAACAAATTTGTGTTTTGTTTTGGTAGCCTGCATGGTTTATTTTTCACTTTATTTTATTTTGTGTCCTAATAGCAAATCCTCGTTGCGTCTGTTCGAAAAACTATTCTACTACTAGTCAGAGGCGTTACTAGCCAAAATGTTGGGGGGGGGCAGGGTATTTACCGACTGGCTGGTCATTTTTACCGGCTGTTTTGCAGATAAAAACGACTATTATTGAGAAAAAACGACTGTGTTGACGAAAAATCGGCTGATTTTACGAAAAACCGACTGTTTTTAAGAAAAATCGATTGTTTTAAGAAAGGCAACTATTTCTAAGAAAAAAAAATCGACTGTTTTTACTAAAAATCACGGCGCTTCGCACCGACTCGGCTATTTTTCATCGACTGGCCGACAACATTGGGGGGCGTCCCCCCCCTAGTAGTGACACCTTTGCTACTAGTAATCCCGGCAGTTTATATGGACCTCACACCGAAACAAATTTAGTACCAATGGTCTCTGCGAAACGCCCATCACGTTATGTAGACAAAGATGTAACCATATGTGCGTGGAAGAACATCCCTACTAAGGAACGGGTCATGATGCACCGTATTGATGAGAAGTACAAAGTGTATGAGGTGGACACGAGTTGTGATTTATCAGAAAAAGCAACAAAAGGCCTAAGATCCAGAGTAGCTCGATGTCAAACGGTTAGGGGATAAGGCACTCCATTAGTTAGCAGCTCAAAGCCACAACAGACAGATGGGGTCCATTGCCTTTCATTATATTTCATAAAAGGCCAAATCCTTTTCTGTATCGAACATACTTTATTTTCTACACGGGTGGCTCTTTATAGAGGCTTCAAGAAAAATCTTAAGCATGTGGTCGGTTACGGGGGCAGGGACTGAGAAGCTATCAGCGAACTAAGCTACGCGAATGGCAAAAAAAAAAAGCGCTTAATTCTGCTGACACATTTGTCTTCAGTATTGCCTGGAAACAATGTTCACCGAATTATGAGTGGTTCATTTTAGAGTGAAAATCCAGAAAATGAGGACGAATGGACGTCTTTGAGGTACAAATTGCATGCTAAACTGGGTGCCGGAAAACATGTGGAATATTGCGTGAGGAAACGTAAAAGGTGTCATGAATCATGATACGTGGGGAGTTTATAGTTATGCCAAGTGATCAACATAATAATAATAACAGACAGGCCAAATCTACAACTGCATATGGAATTTCGGTTATTTCATACGGAAATTATATTTTATTCTATTAAAAATTACGTGTCAAACATACGGGAGTTTAAAAAAAAATACGGTAGAGAGGATTCAGGTACAATATTTTTAACGACTACCATCGGACTAGAAGGAAAGCCTAATATTCTTTTCTTTGCAGATGATTTAGGATTATTTTCCCTTCACAATGAAGTGCACTATAGGGAAAGGTCACAGACAAAGTTTGTTAGTCAACAGCCTAAGAATCGGTGTTTGTACGTTGATTTTACGGGCTTTTTGCTTGCTTTTAGTTATCTGTCTGTCGATATGTCTATACAGTTCACTGTATGCTATTCTATGCTAATATATATCTCTGTCGGTAAAAAACATTTCTCCTGATGTCTGCCATTGAAGCTGCATCCCCACAGGCCGCTACAATGCAGTAGTAATCCGAGTTGGTAGAGCCAATTCAGTTCATACATAATGTTTATAGGTGTGTAAGAAACGAATACGATGCTATTGATCAAGTACGCTTTATTGATTTCTGGAGTTCGGACATAATTTCAAATTGCTTGAAAACTTGTTAAAGTAAACTTATCCCGAAAGAAGTGCTTTAACTAGACGTCAGCATTTCCGCGTTTGCTGTTCATGCCGACATGAAACATTCCAACGGTGGAGCCCCCACACACGAAAGACCGCGAGCATTTCCCACACAAGTCGGGCTGTTTATATACGTCACAATCATGGGTGCGATCCGGCAAGGCGGCAAGCTTCAAATGACCTGCTTCCAGAATCCCTATAATCGCTCCAGTTTATCCCATGGAATCGAGCTCGTCAAATAGACGATAAAACAAGCGAAAGTTCGCGCAAGCCTTTGCCAAAATACTCTGATTAAATCACTCAGTCGGAACAGACAAACACTGGATCTACTTACGGCAATTTTTCTCATCTTCGTCATCGTTCGGGCAGTCGGACCTCCTGTTGCACCGGTTCTTTATGTCGATGCACGTACCGTCGCCGCATCGGAACTCGCCGGGCTGACAAACTGAAAGAGTTAACAATTTAAGCCCGAAAAAAACAAGACCAAAGGTTCCGATGGGATCCCAAAACTTCGATATTTGATCCAGACAATTAGGTTTTGTCTTCGTCAGATCCGGTCTTCGCCAGACTCCATGAACATTTATACTCTTAAAATTTAGAAACAGATTAAGGCCAACAGCTAATCATTAAGAAAACCAAGTTCTGATATGGATTCAGCTTGTGTGTTTACCCCTATAAGTCGATTGAAACGATCCTGGCTTACTTCTGCGAATTTTTCGGTTTCTGGCGGAATTCCAGCACTACTTGTCCGACGAAAAACTAAAGCTCAAAAACGAATTCAGCGTATCTAGTTACCCTATTTCCAACATCTAATCAACTTCAAATAAAAATTTAACTTATCACTAATTTTCCGGTTTCAACCGGATTCCGGACGAACTATATGTCAGGCAAAAAAATTATTGTCATATACGAATTCAGCATCTCGTCTTACCCCTAAATCGGACATCTAATCAACTTCAAATAAAACTTTTACTTTTAACAAACTTTCCGGTTTTGGCCGGATTCCGGGCGAACTTCTTGTCTGGCGAAAAAACGGTTTCCATATTCGTGTTTAGCATGCCTTCTTACCCCTATATCGAACGTCTAATCAACTTCAAATAAGACTTCCACTTTTAACAAACTTTCCGGTTTCGGCCGGATTCCGGGCGAACTACTTGTCCGGCAAGAAAATGGTTTTCATATTCGTGTTCAGCATGCCTTCTTACCCCCAAATCAAACATCTAATCAACTTCAAACAAAACTTTTACTTTTAACAAACTTTCCGGTTTTGGCCGGATTCCGGACGAACTACTTGTCCGGCGAGAAAATGGTTTTCATATTCGTGTTCAGCGTGTCTTCTTACCCCATAATCGACTATCACATTAGCTTTTTAAAAAAATTTTGCTTGCCCCTTAATTTGAACCCCCTCCCCCACCCCTAAATGTAGGGCTACAGGGCCCATCTACGAACTCGACCTTACTCTTGACCCAAAGAATGCTCACACCAAGTTTCATCAAAACATCTCATTCCCTTCGAGAGTTATCGTGCTCACAGACGGACAGACGGACGGACGGACAACTTTTGCGATGTCATAGGTATCCCTCCACTTCCGTTTTGGGATCCCAAAAAATGGAAATAGTGCATTTAAAAGAAAGAAAAGAACGAATGGCAATGAGCCTTCGATAACGAGGTGAAAACGCAAAATACGAAAAAGCAAAGGAGAAGAAAGGTCGAGCCAGCCTAAAATCTTCTCCCTAGATGGAAAGTGGAAAATATATGATATACCACGTCGGATCTGAGAAAAGACAAAGGCAACAAAGTTTGTAATGTCTGGCAAATCTGAATTAGTTTACAAATTCGTAGGATTAAAATAAGTAAAGAAGCGTAGTAAAGATCTTAAGGTTTTGTCATATTTTCATTAAATCCATAGATTTGTAATTTTTTTAGTCTACAGACTAAAAAAAATCTTCTGGCTTTGCAGGATAAGAAGAAATGGAACAAATGCGACATCAGACTTGTTTACAACTGAACGTCACCCTACAAAAATAGTAGCTTACGACCAACTACATCAAATACCAAGATATATAAATTTTGTATATTCCACGATTCGTCTACCCTTTTCAGTGAGAGATACTTCGCCTGTCCTATACAGAAAGACGCGTAAGCTACGTAGTTTCTCTTCAGCATAGATCCATCCGTTCTCCTTGATTCTGTCACACCACTTCTTGTGTGAACTCACGAGCAGGATTTACTGTACGGATTCTCTGCACTATCATCATCATTCGAAAAAAATCTCTACTTCTGCATATGGAGCTGATGATGGTGCCGGAATCCGAGAGGAATTCCTTTCCGCAAGCACTCGCAATGTTCCCATTACACGATTATGGGGAAAAGGATATGTTGGCTACCAAAGGATAAAGGACACGTCGTTCTTATGATACTAATTCATTCCACTTCCGTAGTATCTCCATCCATTGTCGTTCCCGCGATTCTACAATTCTTTAAGGACCCCTCTTGCTTCTTCTGTCTTTTACAATATACCTAGCTCCCTTGTGGAAATTCAAGTTTCTAAAATCCCCACCTCTCTCCATTATTTCGTTTTGCGCCTACGAATTTTTAGCGCCTTTTCGGCCATGCCGAGGTTTGCCCGTCACACAACACAACGTGTGCCGGAATTCTCAATGTCCGCTGACTACTCTTTCAAACATAAGGATATGAGAATCTTCTATTTTTTACTTCTTCTATCTGCTTAGTTTCCAAACTTTTCAACCACGGCGCGTTCAGTTTTCAAACATTTTGCCCCCAGCCGCCGCGTCGGAGAGCAGGAAGGCTGGATAGCGTCGACAGGCGCTTACAAGAAAATCGCTAATTTCAGGTGGAAAGTAATAGCATTTTTTATAAACGTTTTTTCTGATCCCTTTCACAGGGAAAAGATCGTTTCTAGTAAGAGCTGTGCTTTAAGATCTACTGGCATTACACTGATTTTCACGCTTGCCACGCTTGTTCTCCTTACGTGACGTATCAGGCTTCCAGTAATTGTTTCCGAGAAGCTGTTGGTCAGCACCCGTAGGGAAAGGAGTGCCCGGATTCCCGAACTTTTCCGTGAAATTGAGACACCTTTCCGGCACGGAAACGGCGGAATTCCGTGGCAGTTTGCCTGGATTTTCCGACGTATTTCACGGAATTCCAGCGTGCGCTCCCCGGAATCCTTCCCCGGATTTGATTTTCCGGCACGGAAAATTGTCGCGGATTCCGGGAAGCCTTCTGGAATTTGACCCGGAATTCCGGCACGGAAATGTGTCTCAATTTCACGGAAAATTGTCGCGGATTCCGGGAATGGACCGTGAAGCCTCTGGAATCTGACCCGGGAAAACCGAACCGATCGAAAACGATCGTATAAGAAAATCCTACCTTATACCCTGCTTTACAAATAGCTAGGTGCTAATGGGTAGCCTACACTGCCAAACGGCATTTACCTAGATTAAATTGAGTTTTCAAACTGTTTTCTGTTTGCCGTTTTTGCGGTTAATAATCTTTGAGTATAGAATTATCTACATTTACAGAAATGTATCAAGAATGCTAGAGAAGTATCGGAGCGCAATCCCTCAGATGGCAGTGATGGAATTCCGTCATAAGCTTCGTGGAATTCCAAGAGAAGTCCCGGAAATTCGTTATGTGTCACGGAAATCCGGAAAGGCGAGTGACTACAGGAATTCCAGGTGGACGGGAAATTGTAGTTACGGAATTCCAGCATTAGCTTCGCGGAATTCCAGGAGAATGGACCGAAATATGTTTCTTGTCACGGAAATCCGTGAACGCAAATTACTGCCGGAATTCCAGGTGGACGGAAATTTGCAGATACGGAATTCCGGCATTAGCTTCGCGGAATTCCGGGAGAAGGGACCGAAATTTGTTGCTTGTAACGGAAAATCCGTGAACGCAATTACTGCCGGAATTCCAGGTGCACGGAAAATTGCAGTGATGGAATTCCGGGAAAAGCTTCTCGAATTCCGGGAGGAGGCACGGAAAATCGAATTCTCCTCTGGAATTCCGGCGAGATTCACGGAAATCCATGAAAAAACCTGGAAATCCGTGTCTCTTCACGGATTCCGGGCAGTCCTTTCCCTACGGGCAGACATGTTATATAAAGGGACACGGAAAGAGGTTAACAACAGCCGAAGTCTTGTGTAATTTTCTGTAAGCACATCTAAGTTTTAAAGTAGTCAACTATCTCAGAACATCTTAAGAGATACATTACGTAGTGTGAGGTGTCCGTTTTCAACTGCAATCGACAAAAATTACCTAGAACACTCAAGTCAACTTGTTCGCAATCTAAGGACCCAAATGATATTTAATAAGCGTTAGTCAGTTTTAAGCTTTATGAAAAGCGCACAATCTTCCAATTTTCCATCCCGTGCATTACGAATTTGTCTTCTCAGCCGGGCTCTGGACATTTTGTTATTTAATTTATTATTAAAAAGAACCTGAACCTGAACCTGAACCTCTAAAGCCAAAGTGGCAAAAAGTGTTTTGTCAAGTGCTCAGTCCTCAACTGCAATCGACAAAAAATTACCCAGAACACTCGTCAACTTGTTCGCAAACTAAGAACCCAAATGTGATTTAATAAGTGTTTTTCTCTTCTAAGCTTTGTGAAAAGCGCACATGTGCATGAATTGCAGAAACATGATACGCTCTATGATTATTTGCATTAAACGTGTTCGTAATCAATTCATTAAGCATCAGCAGCAACTAACAACCTGCCATCCAAATAAGAAGCATATTTTTGTACGGAGGACATTTAATGGGGAGTTCCCTTGGGGTGGGGGCTGCAGTCCAGAAGAAAAAAAAAGCTAAAACACACCTCGCGCTATTTACTGTTTATGTTCCAATATTCAAAACTATTCAAATAGCCTAGCCTACTGCAGAACTGGACTCTGCTTTTAACAAATTATCCACGACTTTGGCTGTTTTAGCCTTTTCCCAGGCCCACTGACTTCTGGCAAACTCGGCAAAATTCAGATAACCGGTTTTAAGCATGCTACGCCAACACTTGTCAGGAATCTAACGCGCACGGAAAATAGTGAACCATGGCAAGTATTAAGATTAGTGAGGTGTCCTTAGCGATTTATAAATAGACACAAAAAATAGAGAATAAACTGTAACATATGAAATTTGAGTATTCTGGTTTACGAACTAAGGAATGCATTTACGGAGGTAGGTTGCATTGGCAGTATAGGTACGGCTGATCCTTTAACGTTTGAACATTTTTTATAAAGGGCTAACGACATGAAATGCAATATGCCCTTTGACCTCACGCCACGATGTGTCTTGTTCTTTCGAAAGAACATGAGAATTGAATTACGGTAGAAATATTCAGATGAGCCCAACGCTGCCGGACAAGCCCAGCATCCGATTTTCGTGACACACCTGCCAATGTCGGGCCCGATTGCGAATGCAGATTCCGCCGGGAACAAGCATCCATTGACAGCTTGACAATCAAACACAGTTATGAAGAAGAAATGTAAGCTTTTCAAAAAGTGCTGAATGACTACGGGCACTTACGGCATGGCCGTTTTTAACGGTTCTAAAGGAGTTAGTTAACACAGTTTCTTTTCGGCACTTCTTAATATCACAGAAATATTATCGCGGTTGACACGATTCTCAAATTCGCAGAAAGGTATATTTAAGCATAACTTAAATTAACTGAATGAACTGAAACCATTAACTGAAAGATAAGCCAATTAGTTTGGAAACTCCTGGTTCAGGGCTATCAAAAGAGCGTATCGACACCTGCGGCATAGACTTTATCGGGGAACATCCGAATGTAGCCCCCCTTATGAATATGCGTAGGTATTGCTGTATTTATATGCATACTCGTGACTAGGTGATTTCTGTGGAGAAATAAAATAAATAAATATAACCTAAACTAAAGGACTAATGCAAAACTGCAATATACCTTCTGGGACATTGCCGCAACGGACTTCGTCGGATCCATCGTCACAGTCAGGCTTGCGATCGCAAATTTTGTCCTCACTTACACACTTGCCATCTCCACAGCGATGATCACTAGGCTCACAGCCTAAACAAAGGGAAAGAAAAAAACAAAACTGAGAACTTAAATCCAAATCATATAATAAGGCAGAAAGACCTTAATGAGAAAATCTGTGTCTGCCTCTCATCAACTTAACAGTCAATTACGCAGCAAATCGGCTCAAGCTCATAAGACCGCTCAAGCCTTAATGGGGAAAATAGGGAACTAAAGGAACTATACGGAAATAAGGAACAAGAAAGATAACTGGTGTACTTCAGACGAAGTTACGCCAACAAGAAAAGGGCGGATAGGTCATCCTACAGTCTATCGGTATTAAGAATCTGAAACTGCAAGGATAATACCATAGGTCCTATGTGGTGTTCATAGTTGTTCAGTAAAAGCATTTTACCAACACGGTTTCTTGGCGATCATCTACCAAACTTAAACCTCCGCAAAATAAGCGAGGGCTAGGGCAAAAGTAGAGGATGCTATGCTCGTTCTACTCGGGACAGACTGAAACTCTCAAAGACAAAATGGATTTCTATGGGTAAAGCGCATCACTCTTAAAGAACACAGGACACCATTTAGTATCTTTCAGCTGATAAGTCATCCTATGTCTATCGATATTAAGAATTTGAAAGTGCAAGGATGATACCATGTGGTCCGATGTTGTTATATAGTTACTATTGTTATATTGTGGTCATTCAGTAAGAACGTTTTACTAACACGGTTTCTTGGCGATAATTTACCAAAAAAACTCAAACTTGACCCTTCGCAAAATAGGCGGGGGCTAGGGGATAAGCGATAGGCTATTTGACCTTTAGCTTACGTTTATATGGAAGCCGCTGGTTGACATACACAAACCGTTTCCTAGTAAGCCCCGTAGAGGTTAGTCAGATCGGTAGAGTTTAGTGTGGTTCTTTAGCGGGATTTTTAAATTTATTTCAAGCATTGGATTTGTGGCCCTACTATTTTGTCGCGAAAACTAAGGAGCTGACCAGAACATGTAAGCAGGTCCGTATCCAGGAATTTATTTCGGGGGGGGGGGGGGGGGTTGCCCGTGGGTCGACCAAAAAGTACAAAAAAAAATAGATCAGAGGTTTAAGCCTATAAAAAACGATTCTTTAGTGGGTTCCGGGGGGGTGAAACCCCTACCCCCCCCCCCTTGGATACGACCTTACATGTATGTTTCTGTTTATCTGGCTAAAATTTTATTGGAAGGTCGGTGATCGGTCTGAAATATTTTGCACTTCTTTCCTTTTCAGTTTTAGTTTCAGAAAATCCATAAAATTAACTAATGAAATCAAGCATGTATTATGGTTTTCATAAGAGAATGCTGGACTTTCGAAGTCATTGGCTTTCAGATTTTCGAATCAGGATAAAACATTTTGTAAACAAAAATGCGCACGGCAATAGGAAAGACTAATGCGACTCGGACCAGAAAATGAATTATGTGAAAATGAGAATTTAGTGACTGAAACACACAACGGGAGTGGAGACAGAGAATGAACGGATATCGTCACTAAGCACGGCTGCTTTAACTGATCATAGAAGGTATTCCTCACCGCAATGCCAGGTACAAAAGTAACAAAAGTAACAAAAGTAACGACAAAAGTGTGACAAAAGTAACTCCTAAACCAAAGGGGAGAAGATCGCTTTATCAATGGACAAAGTGGAAGACCTTTGTGATTAGTTCAGAGTCGTAGACAACTTATTACGGACGCGTTGTAAAATTAAATGGGTACGAAATCAACTTCTTGGAAAAGACAGCCTATAGACGAAATGGAAGGTTTGGCAATGAGAAATCAAACGGGATCCTCGTCCGCCAAAGAAACGATAATATGTGGGGTTGAACAAAAAACCAACAATAAACATACTACTAACTTATCAGAAACAAAAAATGAATAAGCTAACTTATGGTTCGAAAAAGCATAATGAAAAGGTATTCCTCAAATAAGGCTTTCTCAAACAAGTTGAAAGCCGTTGCTAAGATTCCGATCGAAACTCTGAGCAGACAATTGTCTGCTCAGAGAATATTAGGTGTTCAGTCCGGGGCACCGAGTAGGCTATACATCAGAGGCCAGTGCCCTGGCACAACTATTTTCGACATGATTTCCGAAAGGTCCCAGAAAACCCGGATATAAGAAGGAACCGCAAGGGGTCAGTCGTGTCAGATAAGATAGGAAAAATAGCCTAGGAAATGACTGAGTAATTACTTACGACAGTTTTCTTCGTCCTCTCCTGAGGGGCAGTCAGCATCTCTGTTACATTTTAATGAGAGATCAATGCAGGAACCATCGTTGCATCTAAATTGATTATCCACGCATGCTACAGAAGAAAATTAGCGTTAAAACAAGTCCTAAAGTTCGTATTTCACATGACCACATACGAAACAGGAAGGAAAACTGAGCATGTAACGACCAAATTAGAAAAGGAATCCCCACTGAACAAGCAATCAAAGTAGGCACCCGTTGGTGCCATTTTTAAGATTTGTTTGACCATGATATTTTTTGCGTGTCTGTGTCTAGTTTTAACACGACCCTGGCACTGCTTAGCAAAATAAATCAATTTATCTCTCTATAGACATTTGAACGTTGGTTTTTGCAGAACTTGGCTGATTATTACACAGCCTTGTCGGAGGCTAACAAGTCCCGGCTTTCGACTAGTTTCTGCCAACTAAGTATCACGGCTACGAAAATGTCCGAAAACCTCATGCAAACATGATTAAAGTCTGAAACGCACATATAAAAGAACTATCATACCTAACTGATTCTGAGACCTGACCCCAGACCTCTGACCTCTTGCGGCAAAAACCGTCAAAAGAGCAATCCAAATATGGGCAGCGAACCCCATCTAAAACTCTCTTTATGCACGCATTAGTAGAGCAGGCAGAACACTGAAGGCACTTAGTGCCAAAGAAGTATCCTCCCGCCTCCGGGTCTGGCGTCAAATTCGCACAATTACTTCGCGCACACCTTTTCACAATAGAGCCACTGTCACTTAAAAACTGCCAAGTACCAATATCGCTCCCAAAAGAGCTGTGTTGTTATTTGCTTTGACACACCTACATCGGCAGAGTAAACATTCACGAGTCCTGATACTTGATACCGCCAGCCATTAACAATAAATGCTTTGATTTCTGCTCGCAAATTATATTCCAAAGGAAACTAACAAGCACGTTCTCAGTACTGATTCCTCAAGTGCCCCAGGGACGGTAGTTGACTAACTGGAGACGGTTCCTAACTGATTCGCTCCTTGAAGAAGCTGGGGACAACCCACTGAGATGCTCCCGAGGCTGATCGATGCTACCGGCGCCAGCCAGGCTGCCAAATGGAAAGGCAGACCCGAGACGCTTTCGGGGACATTGGACATAGAAGGTTCAAGATTATTGGCCCAAGCTTGGTATCCTGCAGAGTTACCGGGAACCGGGGAGGAAAGGAAGACGATGGCCGCAACGGGGGAGTCTTGCAGGGAGAAAAAGAGCGTGGGAAATCCTTTAATGCAGTCAAGAAGACAGATGCAGCAAGAACATGTAGGACCGCAATGTAAAACACGGAAGAACTGATCTGCGCTTGAAGAGCAGTTGAAGGGGGGTGGTTGCTACTGGGGGAGCTCGACCCACGTGCGGAGTATGGTATGGGTAAAAACGGGTAACTAAAGAAAACACGACAGTTCGAGGAATATGATATATATCAATGAACACTAGATGCAATAACAAATATTTGGAGGGGGAAGATTTATCAGCTGAGTGCTTCCTTTGCACAGCCGAATGGAAAAGGTAGTATTTTTATTCGATTCTTAGGACGACTAGGATAATTTTTTTGTTGCAATTTTTGCTTCCTTTTGTTGGATTTGTAGGCTACTTTTACAACGCCACACAAGCCTACTGTGACTTGTTTTTCGTATTAGCTAGTATCGATAAGATCGAATTTAAAAGTGTTAAATCAGGAGGATTCTAGCATTTGAGATGTCAACATCCCCCCGCATCCCATTCGCGAGTTGAAACCGGCATTCGGTACGACCATCTAATGGCTAGATTCGGTAGCATGCTAAGAGGCAATCAAAACTGATCTTAACTTTAATCAGAAAATAAGAAGTTCGTATTTCGAATGAAAAGTAAAAAAAAAAAAAAACTAAGTAGATATTTCCTCATTTTCCACAATATTAACAGATGCGTTTTTGCAGATACCATGGCGCAATTTCGGCAATTGTCATTTTTGCAGAGCAACCGTATATCAGATATGTATGTATGATATGTATACATTTATTAATCAAGGTAACTACAAAAACGACCAATTGCAGATCCAGTTACCGTGGTAACAGATACCATGGTATCTGCAAAAACGCAACTAATGTTAGGACAGATGACGTCAGCATCAAAAGAAGACTAAATACTTGCTAAAACTTAGACCAGTCAATCTTCCCAGAAAAGACGGCAAATCTAATTTGCTTTTATGTATCAGAAATAGGTTGAGAATCCAATCGTCCTCAGCTTACAGCTTAATTCAGGCCCCTCAGTAGTTGCTCTTAATAAGCTTACTCAAGGGCTTATCCACTGATCAAAAGAAGGAAACGGAAAAGGTCAAAGTTAATTAAGAGAAAGAGTGAATGTCAAGTGCTGCAGCGCTCCCGCTTCTGCTGGCGTCACTGCTGGAGTTAAGAATCCAAGAACTCTGCACAAGGAAACGTGCCGCTTAGAGATTAATTTTCACCAGGTCTTAAATCAATCCTACTCTCCAAAACACGATAAACCGAAAAATTTGCTTCGGACTCGCAGAAGCCTTTTGTTCGCCTGTCCAAGGAGGGGTGGAAAAATGAGTGTGCCCAAGAAAAAAAATCCTCCGTCTCCCTGTCTCGTGATACGACCATGCAGAGTCGAAGATATTCTGATACCCTATCCGATGCAAACGAGCGGAGTAAGAGCTACGCAGAACATCATAATTGTTATTTCTACAAAATGCTGTGTCGCGGTACAACTCTGCAGAAGCATCCGAACGCCGTCTGAGTCGCCCTTTACAGCTGATTGGTATTCTGTCATACTGACGTCACGTGTGACGCACTGTAGAGTGGGCTCTCCATGCCTGCAAGGCATCCTACGGTTTTTCACCTCGTATGAGCAACGTCGCAGAGGGAAGTAGACGGGAATCAACTCAAACCTCACAGCATGTACCTCTAGCTCCGTTCATTTTTATCAGGGTATCCATAGTCGTTGCATGGGACTAAAGACGGAGGCTCTACCAGATTTTTTGTTCTTTGTATGCCTGTCCTGCCTAATGACAACAAGAGTATGAGCAACACCGACCGCCAAAGAGAAGAAATCACGCGTGACGTATGGACAAGAATTTAGGTTTCTCGGCAAAGGCAGAATGGGCATAAGAAGGAAACCGAAATAAAACTGTTCTGGGTCTATTCCGCGGAACCGACAGAGCACAAAACTAGAAGGAAAACGTCGTTGGATGTGTTAGCCAAACTTGGCTAGCAAGCTGTCGAATCGACATAATGTAGAGCTGCGAGTAAGCGGCAACTTACCTCTTGAGCGTGCATGGATTTTAGAAACCTTGCACACCCGAGATTAGAAATTTACAGTCAAATGTCGGAAAAGAGCCGCGAAAAAAATCCAAACTTCGGATTGCACTACATGCTTAGACGGACAAAAACTAGAATGTCTGCAAGAGGACAAAAAAAACAAAATACTACTCTGTAGAGATTATTACTTTCCAGCTATGCTTCTTGCGGCTCAACCCAAAATTGGCTAATTTCTAGGGCACCTTGAAACTCAGGGACAAGACTTAAAACGCTCAATAATTTACTACGAAGGACTGGTCGACATTTGGAAGATTACATAATTTCGACCCGAAATCAAATCCTGTTGCGAACTCTTCAAAGACTGAACGCTTTCGTGACAATTAAGTGACATTCAATGGGCGTACTGGTCCCTACGTCTGCCCCTGGATAGAGTAGGAGTGAAAGTTTGATGCCTTCCATGTGTATATCGTTCGTTTAAGGACCTGCGGCTGGAGATTTCTAGAAGCGAAAACAGAAAGAACGACATATCGTGGAGTACTAACGTCCTTGGGAGCTTGCTTGGAAGTACGTGCTTTCAGGATAATAATAGGCTAATAAGACTTCTGAAGCTAATAAGACTTTCTCTACAGAGAAGTCTTTTTGGTATTGGTTCCAATGATTTTTTTTTCGATTATGTGCACTTTTCTAACTGCCATGGGCTTTCTCCATACTGTTATTATCTGAGTAGTGGTCACAATATTAAACCTAAGTTTAAAAGCTTAGTGTAAAATTAAGCTATCTGTTGTTAATCGACGAGTAAAAAACTTGTAACACGGGTATTTGTAGTAAGGGAGGTAAACAACGATAACAGAAAATCCGACCGTACGATAACAGACAACCCGACCATTCTGACCGTAAAGTTTGACCGAAAAGGGCCGAGATAGAACAGTCTAGTTACCCATCACTTATTCACTCCAAGGGGTTGGAGACCCGATGGAAATGCGTTACTTCGTTGCTCCGCTATTCACGAATAAAAAAAATGTCAAATAGTGAAATTTCCTTGTTGGATTTGTGGTGCCTCTATGCACTTGTACCTGTGTTGTTCACGCAGTGAGCTACCGTCCACAAGCTGACTACTGGCCACTAAAAAGCTGCATTTGTACTGAAATTCATATTTTCCGCGTTATAGTCGAATTCTGCGTTGTGAGGACGGCCGTAGATATGCTAACCGTCATACTAGAGCAAATAGTAAAAAAAGAAAAATCCCTTAACACAATCCGTATGATGCATTATTTTAGTTAAATGATACAAAAATAAGCTGGCTCCCAGTTAAACATTAAAGTTTAACTGAAAAGCCAAATTATTTTTGTGTCGTTTAGTTGAATACACTGAATTATTTGGATTCTGCAAAGGGATTTTTTTTTGTTTTCCACTATCTGCTCTAGTTATGACGTTCAGAATATCTGCGGCCGTCCCCACAGCGAAAATTCTACTATGACGCGGGAAATTTTTATCTAAACACAAACAAGGCTTTTCAGTGGGCAGTGGCGATACTGGTGAAGATTGCTTAGTGCCTGAACAAAAAAAGAGTCATAAATCTTTCTTGTAAGGCATACAACAAATTAGAGGTACCACAAATCACACGGAAATTCCACTATTTGAAAATCGATTGTTCCTGAATAGCGGAACAACCAAGTAACGCATTTTCAGTGGGTCTTCAAGCCAATTTAAGTGAATAAGTGATGGGTAACTAGATTGTCCTATCCCAGTCCTTTTCGGTTAAACTTTAAAGAAGAGAATCTCCGGCGCTACATTATCTAGAAACTAAACAGCAAGTATTTCAAGACCGAGTCAAAAAGCCAAGCTAAGTTTCTTGCCAGAATGTGTGACTTCACCCTTCACTTAGTTAAGACCGGCAAGACATAAACACAACATCCGACGACAAATTAATTGGCAGAGACTGAAGCCAGGAAGCAAGCAAATAATAAACATGTTAGTCATTTTTGATTAAATGTCTTACAATAGTAAAACAGCGTCAGTCATTAACCATAAGTTTACGTCACTCCAGACATTAGTGGAAGTTCTCCTCCAGACAGACTTAAAAAGTAATTACTTTGACAGCTGATGAATGACAAGTAAAAATTTGTTTTCTAGGTCGTCTGCTGGGCTTTAGACTAAGTAAGAGGATGGTAAGTGGAACCTTGGTGGAACTTGTTCTTGGTGGACTCAAAGCTCCAGCCACAAACAATATGTGATGAAGTCCCTTGACTCGAACAGATATTTTGTTCAAATAAAGCTGTCACGCTTCTTAGTTCAATACACACCAATTCCACTGAAAATTTTAGACCCAGGCATCCGGCAAGGTGAACAGGAAAGGGATAAAAGCATCATCATGGATTCGGATTCCGGCTTCTCGTCTTACTATTATAGCGAAATCAACCATGACAAAGGTAAAACAATTGATTTTATTGTGGTTGTTCCACCTTTCTACCATCCACCGTCATGCCCGTACCGCAGAGGCCGCCATCTAGACAACTAACGCTTCCTCGCTGGCCTTCCATACAGCTTAGCCACCTAGCGACCAAATATGTAAGCTGAGTTGTAGCAAAGATGGCGTATAGCAAGTCTTTCCGACTTTTTGAGGGATAGTCTCTAAATTACACGCTGAATGACACTCAAGTTTTCGGCCTTGAGGAAACTGGTTGCTGAACCATTCATGACCCAACAATAGCGTATCAAGCAGGGTTGCCAAGTGTGACACTTTTGGTACTTTTTAACACTTATTGCCTCTGGGTGACACCATGAAAATTTTTCTCTGAAAATTACTCCTTTTCATACAAATGACACTTTTTAGGTAAAAAAAACAGTACCTTTTCATTTACTTTGCTAAAGTTAGGGTTACTTTACTTTGATTTATTATCAATCTATTATATATTATTATACTTTGAGCTTATTAAACTTTATTGCAAACTGAAATCTAACAATTAAAAAATGTTTCGGAAAACGTTCTTACAAATCCAGAATAATTCATTCTAGACTAGCGTAGTTACTACGCTAGTCACCGTAGTTACTACGCTTCTTGGCGTCAAGGCTGGAACGCTTTTTTCTTTTTTCGGTCAAATATCATGCCGCCAGCCAATCCGACCAATCACGTTACAGAGATCCGTAGTTACTACACTTACTACGCACCCGAGCGTGGTAAGCAAATAGTTACTATTAGTTACTATTTCGACAAGGCTGGAACGGTCAGCGTGGTAACTTTTGACGAGGTTGGAACGAAAATAGTAACTAATAGTTACATTGCCAGAAGGGTGGAACACGCTCTTTGACAGGAGTTTTGACACTTGTATGAGCAGAGCTCTTGGCAACCCTGGTCTCAAGGTAGAGTTATATGCCCTCACAGACACTCCCAGTATACCAGATACTGTCAAGTTTTCTTACGATTCTTCCGAATTTTCACTGGGCAAAAACGTCACGCACACGCACCTTGTCTGACGCGCCAACGGGATTGATCGAAGCGCGCTAAGTTACACCGGAATTTACCAGCACCCTATTAGGTTAGAATGAGTGAGGCGATCGGAACTGATAGATTTGGATGGTTTTGAAGGACCTGGTAAAATAATAGTTTCCTATGCTTTTTAAACCCTTCTGTTGACCTCAAAATTCCCGGATTTGGAACTGGACTTACCTGGGGGTTCCGTTGGGCAGTCCACTTCATCGGACCCGTCGTCACAGTCTTTGAAATTGTTGCAGCGTACAGAAACCGGAAGACATTGAGAATTACAAGTCCACTCATTGTCTTCACAAACTAGGGAAAAGAAAAGTGCTTCAGCAGTGAAACAAACGTTTGGTATATTTTCCAAACTGTTCCGAAACAAGGTGCAGGTAAAGTGGGAGGAAAAAACGTTGTATTCGCGATTGGAAACGGTTCTGGAACAACACAATGCGTTGATACCTCGTGTATCGTCAGCTGCTTTGAAACATACCACGATACCACTGAAAAGTTATATGAGAGAAACATGTAAATTTTTAAGTTATTTTTCCAGTAAAAGCGTTACCTTCGGAAAGTGGCCATACAGGCCACTTTCCAAAAATTTGGGTTAAAATTAGGATTAAATTTCTAGATTGACTGACATACGAGGTTTCCGCACAGTAAAATCAAGGCTTCACGTTCTACGTCATCTTTATGACGACTAAAGGGAATGAAAAACATTTAGGTTCTCTGAGACCCGGGGCCAAAATTGGTGAAAACTCAATCACGTGTAACGTTACAGTCGACTGTCAAGAAAGGTCAATTTTAAGGGTTTTAGGTTTAAGGGTTATTCCGTAGGGACTAGTCACAGGACGCACTGACACACAAACAATTAATTGCCAACTGTAAATTTTTAAAGACCTTCCGATTTCCCACATTTGCTTTCAGAGGAAGGAATAAACTCCTCGAAAATAAAAATAAAAATTAAGGATCATTGGAATATACCACGCATTTGTCTCAATGTAAAACTGAAAGCTCGAAAAATCAGTAACCCGAGGTTTGGAATCACTGCCACCGTCATCAGCCGAGCACCGGAGTCATGATTGATCTCGTCGGAGATTAAACTAGCTCTGTGGTCATGCGTGGGATTAAGGAATGTTATTCACCATAATATGCAATGTCTAGTTGGACCAGAAAATATGAGATCGTGTGGGTGTAATACATGCACATGCACAAAGCTGCATATAAAAAGATTTGAGCTAGACGCTCCATGTAAATGGGGATGATAAATCAAGGTGTGACAAGGATGCCGCACCTCAGTAATAATACCATGCAAAATAAAGCAAGCCATAACCGACCTCCTTCAAGCAAAGACTGTTCACACTGTCCACAAGAACAACATCAGCATGCGTGCAAATTATCATGGTGTGTTGTTCATAAGTAGTTAACAAGTACCTCAGGCAGCATGACCTCTCTGCAATGTTCTTCCAGTCTTATGCGCGGGCCAAATTCAGTCACACCTGTACATAATTTGGTTCGTTAATTTGGTTATTAACCGCACTTTACGTTTCATCCTGGTCATACTTGGAACGCAGATTTTCAAGATATCTTACCACCATCATCAGTCAAAGGTAAACAAAACTTGCAAAAGTCAGCGATCGAGGTCTGTGATTGGTCCAAAGTTACGTTTCAAAATGTCGGAGATGGTTTTTTCTATCTCGACGTCTTTTTTTCCAAATACCGTAAAACGGTCTTATTACCGGCGTTACTGTCAGGTGTGACTATAGTGGGGCCCGGGCATTCATTACAAGTTTCACGCTTTTCCGCTAGAGTACACGCAGCTAAACTAAGTAATGTCGATCTGTTTTCGCTGATATTTTAATCTATGAACTTCAACTGGGTGCTTAAAAGATTATAAAAAGGTAGACTAGCTATACTCCGCGCGAACTCTGGGCTGGTAATGCCCAGAACCGCAAAATTACAAAGTAGACTTCCACGAATGAAGTAATTTGTTCTATATGAAAAAAAACTGTCTCTGAGCAAAATAAAAAGCAGTGAAACGGGTTAAACGACTCTGATGAAGAACAAGAGGATCGCCTTTTTAAAGAATAGGCAGTAGAAAGCGGTTACGAATAACTAAGTTATGAACAACTTATCGTGGGCGTTTGATGCACGCCATCTGTAACATGTTAGCCAAGCAGACCTAACATTCTTTACCGCTGAAAAAAGCGTTTTGCCCGCCTACCGCAGGCAAGTGGGAAATTAAAATACACGGTAAGAGAGGAACTCAAGACACCTCCGGTAAACAAAGATATCAGATTACTTTCACCAATTATTCTCCTGTGACATCCTCTCAATCCTACACTTGCATTATTGCGTAGTCGTGGTTAGAAAGCATCTACCCCGACGGTAGCAAATCAAACCTTGTTATTAGAATTTCAATGCTTGAATTTCTAATCTATTAATCTAGTTAATATAATGTTAGTCAATTACGCACTGAACACATGTACAGGCATGCTGTCCCGGATTCCTGGCTGATTTCTTCGGTAGCTTACGGTTTAACAAGTTAAAAAAAACTTCCCGAAATCCAGCCAGGAGTTCCGATAACGGAAGACAGAAGCCCGGATCGTGAGTGCAGGTCTTTAATCAAAGGGGTCTAGAACGCTTACGAGTCACTGGTTGCAAGGTAGTAGTCGTGGTCGTGCTGACAGTGGCCGTAGATGTACCAGGGCAATTTTCTTCATCGTCTCCTTGCGGGCAATCCGTACTTCCATCACACTTCTGCACATCACAAATCACAGTACCATCTCTGCACGTGAACTTATTATCGCCCCTACATTTATCAGGGCCAGGAGTAGGCTTAGTTGGAGCGATAGGGTCTTCCGAGCTTGGAGGGGGCAAGGTCTCTGGTGTCTGGACTTCTGGAATCACGGTTGATGACACCGGAGGTTTAGAGGTATTGCCTGTATCCACTTCAACTATTTCTTTGTAATCATAATCTTCTTCTGAATCTTCCAACTGGGACGGGCTCTGAGCAGACTTGGATGGAGTTGCTGTTTGTTGAGTGTCTTCGACCTCTTCCGACTCATCTTCTGGATTATCCGGAGCAGGGGTCGGAGTAGGCTTGGGTGGATCTGCAGCCTCTTGTGTCACCTGTTCTTCCTCTGGGCCTTCCGAGCTTGTAGGTGGGGAGGCCTCTGGTGTCGCGACTTCTGGAAAGGACCCGCCTGAGTCTACTTCGGATGTGGCATCGTAGTCGCCTTTGTCATCACCGTCGATGGTCGTGCTGTCTGTAGCTAGTTCGTTCTTGGTTTGTTCATCTGATCTGTTATCAGGGGTTACAACTTCTGGAAGAGCTGTGGAAATATAAGGACATCAGATATGAAAGCATGCAAAACAAGACCAAAGGTTCCGATGGGATCCCAAAACTTCGATATTTGATCCAGACAATTAGGTTTTGTCTTCGTCAGATCCGGTCTTCGCCAGACTCCATGAACATTTATACTCTTAAAATTTAGAAACAGATTAAGGCCAACAGCTAATCATTAAGAAAGACAAGTTCTGATATGGATTCAGCTTGTGTGGATAAGTCGATTGAAACGATCCTGGCTTACTTCTGCGAATTTTCCGGTTTCTGGCGGAATTCCAGAACTACTTGTCCGACGAAAAACTAAAGCTCAAAAACGAATTCAGCGTATCTAGTTACCCCTATTTCCAACATCTAATCAACTTCAAATAAAATTTAACTTATCACTAATTTTCCGGTTTCAACCGGATTCCGGACGAACTATATGTCAGGCAAAAAAATTATTGTCATATACGAATTCAGCATCTCGTCTTACCCCTAAATCGGACATCTAATCAACTTCAAATAAAACTTTTACTTTTAACAAACTTTCCGGTTTTGGCCGGATTCCGGGCGAACTTCTTGTCTGGCTAAAAAACGGTTTCCATATTCGTGTTTAGCATGCCTTCTTACCCCTATATCGAACGTCTAATCAACTTCAAATAAGACCTCCACTTTTAACAAACTTTCCGGTTTTGGCCGGATTCCGGGCGAACTACTTGTCCGGCAAGAAAATGGTTTTCATATTCGTGTTCAGCATGCCTTCTTACCCCTAAATCAAACATCTAATCAACTTCAAACAAAACTTTTACTTTTAACAAACTTTCCGGTTTTGGCCGGATTCCGGATGAACTACTTGTCCGGCGAGAAAATGGTTTTCATATTCGTGTTCAGCGTGTCTTCTTACCCCATAATCGACTATCACATTAGCTGTTTAAAAAAATTTTGCTTGCCCCTTAATTTGAACCCCCTCCCCCACCCCTAAATGTAGGGCTACAGGGCCCATCTACGAACTCGACCTTACTCTTGACCCAAAGAATGCTCACACCAAGTTTCATCAAAATATCTCATTCCCTTCGAGAGTTATCGTGCTCACAGACGGACAGACGGACAGACGGACGGACGGACAGACGGACGGACGGACGGACGGACGGACGGACGGACGGACGGACAACTTTTGCGATGTCATAGGTATCCCTCCACTTACGTTTTGGGATCCCAAAAACGTCGAAAGTACATTCTCACTAAAAGCCGAATCCCCGTAGATGGTGCTGTTTTGGATACTCCGCAACGTCCTAGGGGGAAAGGCAAGGAATGAAATCAAACTCCAAAACAGACGTAGCCAGGAGCAATCAATCATAGCGGTGACGCATATGAGAATGGACCCCGAAGAAGAGTGAAGACGGGATAAACGATATAAAAAAGCAAGCTAAATACCAAGTGTCAGGCGAAAGACATAAGGATTTTCAGCTGAACATGGACTCCCGAAGGTTCCCTAGTCGTAAAATCCCCCCACAAATATCCCCGACCACAGACATCCTCGTCTAAATCTAAAAATGAACCCGCCTCAGAATGTCACCTTTAAAGAAGGTCACCGACCAAAAATATTTCAGGCAAAAAAGGACCGTTTCAATAACAACAGTTCTAAGCTCAAGTGGCACTTGCACTGACAAAAAAGAGTCAGTACGCAGTGTACAAGACACAAATCATACTGGACACACGACTTGGCCAGAAGTTTTTGAAAACAAAATTGGAATGGAATGCAGACGCCGAGGCCCTCCACAAAGGATCACCACAATCGGTAGGCATAATGGAATGTCTAGGGAATGTGCCATTGCCAGTTACCATGTTCCATCCAGATCAGACCCTCCCCCTCAAGGAGCTATCCAAAGCACCTGATTCTCAATCTCGCTCACTCGTGGATGGTCGGAAAAGGAAAACTTTGATTACCCAATTCGGTTCTAGTGCAGTATCTTTTTGCGAATTATACTTTGTTCCCGGTCCTCCAAAACCAACACCCACTTCAATAGCGACCGAATCCGGTCGGTACAAATAATGTAATGCCTACGGCATGTGCCATTGCCAGTTATGATACCTCGTCCAAAAAAGAGCCGCCCCTCCTCTTAATTAGCTATCCAGAGCACCTGATTCCCGGTCCTCCTCCCTTCCCTCCCCCGCTCTATTGTGAATGGTCGGAAAAGGAAAATTACTATTAGACGAATTCCCTGCCTGAAGGTGTGCCAGATACATAACGTCTCAACAACATTAGAGAGTTTTCGGAAATAGGCTTGTTGCTCACGTTAGCACCTCAGCTGACATCTGGTGGTACGTATCGGAAACTTCAGCTTTCGGAACGCTAAACCTGTAACTCGCGTTATCCATCCTTCGACGCCAATTACACGGAAAAGAAACACCCTTGTACAGTGTGTACACTTTACTTACTTTATTCTTTCCAATCCAATCCAAAAAAAAACTCTACAGTGTGGCTCTTTTTCAAATTTCACGCTTAACAGTCCAAGTATGTGACGCTAAAGATAGCGTTGTTCGCTCAGAGTCACCTTTTCGAACGCTAAATTTTCACCTTATTTGTCATCAGCATCATCACTTTAGCGTGAGCTACAAATTTAGCGTACGGTATTTAGGTCTCACGCAAGTTTCCGAAAACTCTCTATGCTACCCGTCATTGCCACTTGAGCACAATCTTTCTGACGCCGGATAACAAACCACTCGTCAGTTTGAACTGAAGGACTTCAACGAGGGTCTTCAATCTTCTTTCCTATCGAGCCGTCTTGAGGGAGCAATAAACCCGCTAGTTAGCATAGAAAAACGCGGCATTCGGTGAACTTGCCGAGGGCTCAAAGGACCAAAAGCAACAAACGCTCGGAAATGAAACTCTTTTTCTCTCCATGAGGTCCAATAAAAGAAACCAGCAGTGTTTATACGAACCGTCAGACGAAAACTGGCGTCATCGGAGGGCAAGCTGGACAGTTTTCTATATCGCATGTGGCGTTCCAAATTGCAGTTTCAATTCGCAGACAGATCATTCGCAGAAATCTGATATTCGGTCTTTCCACTCAATCATGAGCGGCGAGACGACTGCTTTGATTTGATTACGCACTCGGTTCACAGGACTCACAGTCAGAGCGGGAATGAGCTCATACTCTTACAATACGCAGTAAATTAAATCCGTAACAAATTCCGCTCGGCTGTGGTCCCCGGCAAAAAGGTCCCCTATTAATCGTCCCCAATCGAAAATCCAAACAAACAAAAAATTCCCATGGCAAACATTCCCATGAAAAAAGTCCATGAGCATAGAGGCTTGTTTTGCTTCGAATGAGTCAGGGGTCACCAAAAAAGTTTAAAATCCGAAAACATAGTAGGCTATTCTTGGAGCTTTACTTTGATTAGTGAATTCTGTTTTAGCCGGGGGCGCTTTTGTGCAGTGACACTTCGGCTGGTGACGTTTTTCGACGGGGACGATCTGGTTAGGGAATTTTTTGAACGGGGACATTTTTTTCCGAAACTTTTGCTAGGGGACGTTCGGGGTTTACAGAAAACCCACAAATTCTCCTGCATCGTTTATTTTGACGACGTTACATAAATGTAACGTCCCCCTTGGACGCTGCGGGAAGTCCTAAACAGCACCATCTACGGGTATTCGGATTCCCCCTCCTTCCACTCCCCCACGATGGTCGGATCGGAGAAGTGACTGTTTCCCTCGATATCTCCAAGTTAGTTTGGTCGGGTCTTAATACGTATTCCAGATTCATCCTAGCACATTGCGATGGTCGGATCGGGGAAAAGACTGTTCTCAAGTCCATCTAGTCGGGTCCCTGATACGCCTGCCAAGTTTCATCATTCTAGCACATCTGGAAGTACCGTACCTCGGGACCACCAGAACCAGAACCCCCCCCCCCTCCAACTTCCCCCGCAGTATCCGGATCCGCCCCACTCCTGTCAACGATGTATCCAGGGTTTGTACTTGTTCTTCCCAACAAGTTTCATCCCGATTCCCCCCCTCAACAACTTTCCCCAAAGTCACCGGATCCGGTCAAGCCCTGAAGCGGGACATCCGAGACACGATGTCTTTCCAGACATCAAGTTTCATTAAGATTGATCCCCCGTTCGGAAGTTTATATACCTCAAGATTCCGGATTCCCCGTCCCTCACTCACCCACGATGGTTGGATCGGGGGAGTGACTATTGCCAAGTTAGTTTGGTCGGGTCCCTAATACCAAGCTAATACGCATGCCAGGTTTGATCATCCTAGCACATTTGGATGTACCATAATTCTCGATCACCGGACTGACCGACCGACGGAAAAGTGATAGGTATATGGCACAAGGCCGAAAGGCAAGTGCCATAAAAACTCGCCGGCCCCATATCCCTTCTCAAACACTCCAGGAGTGGAAACAAAGCTAGCAAAAATACTACGCCCAGGAGCTAAATTTGATTGCGACGTCAAGGTGTGATCTCCCACGAGCATCCATTTTGAAAATGAATGTATTTAATTGCAAGTGGTGTCTAAGATGTTAACCTTCAGCAAAGAACGTGCCAACCGTACCTGGCACAGGTGAAGAAATTAATAACTCAGTAATAACAACAAAATGAAGATTCCCTTCAGTAAACGGACTTCGTACCTCCATAGAAGATTCCCTTAGGCAAATGAACTGCATATCTCCATAGAAGGAATCTATTATTATTCAATACAACTTTTATCCCTAAAAAAAGGGAGTTTAAGGTAGATTTTACGAGCTTCTCATGACAACACTTCTCTTTAAAGGAAATAGTAAATCAAGTTTTTCTTTAGACATGTGTCAAAAGCTGAGTGTTTTAATTATAATCCGCAAAAAACTGAAACTGCTAGGCGGTATTGTACTGCTTCAGGGAAGGAATGAGTCTCTGTCTCATGAGACTCCTCAGTGAGCAAAAGTGCCCTGGAAAACGCATCTCAGATGTAAAAAAAACGATTGTTGAACAGTTCTTGACGGCTGACTTCTACAATCCAAAATCTGACGTAACTTTTTCAATCGCGTCAGTCACCCAAAAGAAAACAGTATAGTTAACGAACGAAAGAAGATTCTTAAATATTATTTTTGCATTCCTGAACGCGGCCAAAACCAGAAAATCAATCATTAGGAAAGAGGCGCAAGGAATTAAAACAAGAGCTACGAGCTCATATGGCACTTGTTACGAGTAGGCGGTAGAAGAAAGTAAATGAGAACGTCACAAACTACACCCGCAATCCAAAAATGCGATTCGGACCTAGAAATAGAATATGCAGTTTCACTCAAGTCTGAGCATATCTTGCATCGCCTCGGATCATCTGGGGCAAATAACTGTTGTAACTCCCAAGTTTCAGCCCAATAAACCCACTTGTCTGATCCCTAGACGTGCCACACGGTTTCTGGTACCTCCCTCCAACTGCCCCTACCGCGGCTGAATCTGGCTCGGAATCGTGAATGGGTCATCTGAAGCATCTTCTCTCACCACCTATCAAGTTTCACTCGAACCTGACCGTTTTTCGTTAAGTTCCGCCCCCCCCCCCCCCCACCGTGGTCAGATCCGGCTCGGACAGTAAAATATGTCATCTGCTTACTCTACATTCCAAGTCTTATTTAAATTACTGCACTCGTTTAACCCCTAGAATGCGAGCCACAAAACTTCCGGGACTCCCCTTACTGTGGCCGAATACGACTCGGAAACATAAAAGTCGCATCTGAGACATCTCCTCTTCCCCCGTCAATCAAGTTCGACTGGACTCGGACCGTAGCCTATCCAATCTCTCAACTAAAAGTGAGAAATTGGAAACGAAAACGAAGATTTCCGGTGCCCCCTCACAAGTATCGGATTCGACCCGGACTTGACACAGAACATCAGAAACGATATTTTTTTTTTCCACATGACAAGTTTCATTCAAATCCGACCACCCGTTCAAAAATTATGCATGCCAATAGATTCCGGATTCCCCATCCCTCCACTCCCCCCACGATGGTCGGATCGGGGAAACGACTATTCTCAAGTCAGTCTATTTGGCTCCCTAATATGCCTGCCAAGTTTCGTCGTCCTCGTACATCAGGAAGTACCGACCTCGCGGGATTGCGAGAAATCCGGACCCCCAACTGCCGCACAGTGCCCGGATCCGGTCCGGTTATGTTAATGACGTATCTAGGACTTATAATTATTGTTCCGAGTTCCGCCCAAGTTTCATCCCGATCTCGCCACTCTATAAACGTTTTCCAATATTTCCGGTTCCCCCCCTTCAACTCCCCCGAAAGTCACCGGATCCGCTCCAGATTTAAAATGAGACGCCTGAGACACGAGGTCTATCTAAATATCAGGTTTCATTAAGATCCGGTAAACCGTTAAAAAGTAAAATAAACTCAATTTTCCGGATTCCCCTTCCTCCACTCCCTGAACTCGCAGGATCGCTAAAATTTCGGATTTACTAAAAATTCCTATTTGGCTATTGGTACAGTAATTTGGTTCTCTAAGGCTAAGGTGAATATAAATCTTTAATGACAAGGCAATACCACGTTTTTCTGCCATACCTGCCTCGAGAAAGTCCGCGTTTCGACCCTCTAAGACCTGTGGGTTACCAGATCCAAAACGGGTAAAAGCCACGTTTTTCAAACCTAAGCATCATTGCCAATGAATAAGCACATATCCCTGGGTCAGCCATACTTCAGATATCCGAGGTTTCTGCTGTACCCACCACGGCACACGCGGAACCGCTATCTGATCCGCCGTTTGTTAATTTCCGACCCATCATTGACGCTTAAAAACCTCTACTCTAATTTGTGTTCTGCGATTGGAAACTTACCTGTCCACGACTCCATCGACGTGATTCCAAATTAGTGAATAACCTTTATGGAAAATACCTTTGAGTGTTTTGTGATTATTTTATATTTCTTTGTCTTTTTTTACTGCACTTATGCCCTTGGCCAGTGCGACACAAATTCTTCATTTAGTGTATGGCAACTTCATAAGTGGTCAAAACGAAACATTTTTTTTGTATACTCCGCCACTATCTTGCTCCGACCCGTTGACGGACAACAAATAAAATAAATAATAAATAAATAAAATAATGGATCATAATTTCTGTCTCGTATAGGTGGTTTTGCGTTGTCACCAACGATATGCAGGGTCTCAGGTGCGGATATGTGCTTTAAGGAGCTCGTCTGAAGGATTACAGTATTTACAGTGATAAGATGGGGCTTACGTGACGCGCAATCCTCCTCGTCCTCTCCTCCATCGCAGTCGCTCTTGCCGTCACATCGAAGGTCAAAGGAGATGCACTGCTCTGCGCCAGTGCGGCACTTGATCTGATTGGCATCCGTGCATCCCAGCTTGTCACCAGCTATAAACATAGAAAGCCATGCAAAACGTTGGGCAAAACAGAGACACCAAACATTGCATCATGTGCCAAAAATGAAACAAAAGACGTTCAAGCCGGCTTGATGAAACTGTTCAAACATAGGTTGTATCCACGCAAAGTAACTGAACAGCCCTGAAGCAGGTGTAGAGGATGACAAACACTTTCGTCAAGGAAGTAACGTCTTCATTGCCAAAATCATGATCTTTAGGATAACAGAATATGTTCTTATTCATTTCGGCTCTTCTTGGACAGCAAAAGGGCCCGGCGCGTTCGGGAACTGATATATGCTTCTGTTTTATCTTCTCAGAGCGCCCTGTACGGCAAGGCTGATGAAGCTAAACAACACAGCCACTTCACAGTTCACACCGTCTGGGCAAAAGACAGTATAATTGGTTTTATGACGCAAAGTTTCGTAAACTGGAAGTCACCGGATTCCGGCTGACCTATCTAGAACACCCTTTGCTTTTTCAGCATGTTTACTCGCATGCAAAATCACGTATCTTTCTTACTCGATTATTTTCCTTCGCTCAAATACTGAGTTTTCTGCCTTATTCCTCCGGAACTATTTATCCCAGCCAAACAGATGCTATGTATCCTTGTTTTAATAATGAGCCGTTTGACGGTTCAGAATTTCGTTTTTTTCCGGATTCCACAACTGTTCACCGAACCAAAAATAATAGTATCACTCCAGTTCAACGTATAGTTATACCCATTTGCCAGCCTTCTAGTCTATTTCCGCGTCATTTTCGTCCACTCTCAAATTGCAGGTATTCCCCAGATTCTACCCGAGCGACTAATTCAAGCCGACAAATTAAAACTTATTTAACACTGGCTCAACATGCTGTTTCACCAGCGGAAAATAAAATCGCAAGTTCCCAATTTCGACCAGATTCCGGCCAAGCTACTGACTGAACTAGAATTGTTAAGACTTCCTTGTCAAATATGTATTATATGCTACATCGACCTTTAAAATCAATCTTACCGGATAATTTGCCCGGCCTTAAATTTCCGAATCCTCGCCCCTAAATGTTGATCAAATCCGTGAATTAACTCTTAACCAGAGAAGAGTCCCTAATGTCAGTCGATTCGGGAAATATCGTGACCAAGGGCAGACGGGAGGACCGACGGGTAACATTACGATGTCCCAGGTATCCCTCGCTTTCGTTTGGGTCCCCACATCTAAAGTGGCGATAAAACAAATCAAATCTACAGCAGCTTTATATACAAAATTTTACCGAGTAAAATTTAATTTTGGTTTCTCGGGTCCCAAAAAAAGGCGAGGATGCATATGAACTGCGAATTTCTCCGTCCGTCTATCTGTTATCATGGAAACTCCCGAACGGATCGAGACAATATCGAGTAAAAAACGTCTACGAAATTAACCTCACTCTTGAACTGAACCCTCGTAGTAATTTAAAGTGGAAGAGGGGCTCATTTTAGGGGCAGAAAAATTATCCGATCAAAGTCAATGGAAGGTTGATACAAGGGTAAACGACATGCTAGACCTTCCGAATTAAATATGCGTATAGCTCTTCAGTCGGATAGATGGTTGGGCAGTAATCTAGTTAACTAGTTACAAAAAAAAGTTCGCGATTTTACATGTCAGTGAAACGTGAGGTGAAATAGGAATAGCCCAAATGGATGGGTCTCTCAAAATCCTGCAGGAAATGGACACTTTAAAAACGATAAAGTCGCGTGACCCTGGTGCGCTGTAGCACAGCTCAAGCAGGTCATATTGGCAGGACTAGGAAAACGAAACTACGTATCTCCCAGCGTATCTGTCGTTTTGGATACGGCTGATATTTTGGCTGCGCGACGTGTCCCCTGGCTCAAGTCTTTTCTTGATTCTTGGCTTTAACAGAACAACGTTAACTCTGTATGTGTTTCGAGCTGCACAATGTAGTTCAGTATAGCACGAATTTGCGACCAATTCTAACCACATTCTTAGTCAATTTAACCCAATATGACGCGTGCTCATCTGAAGATCTTGGTCTAGTAAATCGCGTGAGTGATTGCTACACGGGATATATACAGGCTCTAAACCAAAATAGCGCATTCCAAGCACGCTACATCACTCACACGAACTTGATCAACAGGCATGACGCCACCATGCTGCATTCATGCTTGCTAAGGTGTAGGTGGGTAGTATTCGCATGTATTAGCACTGCCCGATTATTAAATAATAATTATATCATGCAAAAAAATATTTTCGCCTCTAAATAACTCTGAGGAATTTGGAGCAATCGCACTGAGAACAGTTAAAATCTTATCTCTTACACACTTGAAACTATTTACCGATTCAGCATTAACCCCATCCTCCTAAAGGCCGTTCCAAGGACCAACAATTCTGTTACCAAAACTCCGCTTACAGTAGAGGTATGCTTATGTGAACGTCTGTTGACAGCGGACTTTGCCATTTTCATGCACTTGCTGTGTCTAAAACTAACTACCAGTTAGCCAAAGTAGGTAAGAAGGGCATCTGAAAACACCAGCATAGGTATTTTGGATCTTCATTCTACCATTTAGCACAAAATTGCTCTGTTCACATTAAAATAACTGTTTACATAAGCATACCTCTACTATATATATATACGCCAATGTGGAATCGTGATTTTTCAAAGTAAACACCCACCTATGGGTCTTCCATCAAGGGTTCCGCAACAACGGAATGGCTTGGGTTTGTTGGATTATCTAAACTAAAAAAGTTTAGCCCCAATCGCATCAATTAACGTTAACATTTTGTTTTTACGTCATAAAATTGGTTTGTGAAAACTATTGACTGGTAAAATAATGTGTATTAGGATGTGATTTGTCAATGTTCAATTTTCAACAGATTTCATACAAGGTCCCAACAGTCGAAACTGTGCTCGCAGTTTTGTCTGCTCGCAGACCGGAGTTCCTGCCAGGATTTTCGGCACCATCATCAGTACCATCTGGAAAAGTTGAGAATTTTTCAATTTGATTATGAAACTGCAGAAAATCCGGCCGGAAAATCCTGTCGGTAGTTCACACTCTTCCCAAGACGATCGCGGATTCTTGCTCGTCGCGATGGAAGAGAGATATTCCTTCAGCCCAAGCTGACTGCGAATCAAATTTGACAAAGCAAAACGGATAAGTCAGCTACATTTTGCTTCGTGCTTCGTCGTTTGACTTAACCGTTTTGCTTCCTCAAAGATGGAAGGGAGGTGGCGGTTCTTATCAATATTCATGTTTGATAGTGCAAAACGGATAAAACCTCCGTTGGTTTTTTCCACGAGTTCGTTTTTGGGATCCCAAAACGCAAGTGGAGGGACACCTATGGCTTAACAAAAGTTGTCCGTCTGTCTGTCAGCACGATAACTCTCGAACGGGTACAGATATTTTCTTCAAACTTGGTATGAGGATCCATTGGGTCAAAGTACAGGTCAAGTTCGTAGATGAGCCCTGTAGCCCCATACTTAGGGGTGGGGAGGGGTTTCAAATTAAGGGACGAAAAAAAATCTTTAAAAAGCCAATGAGATAGTCGATATAGGGGTAAGGAGATGCGCTGAATCCATATCTGAAACTTATTTTCTCGCCGGACAATTAGTTCGTCCGGAATCTGGCCAAAACCGGAAAAAATTGTTAAATGCGAAAGTCATATTTGAAGTTGATTAAATGTTCGATTTAGGGGTAAGAAGATATACTAAATCGATATATGACAATTGTTTTCTACCCAGACAAGAAGTTCGCCCGAAATCTGGCCAAAATCGGAAAAAATTGTTAAAAGCAAAAGTTTTATTTGAAGTTGATTAAATAATCGATTTAGGGGTAAGAAGATAAACAGTTCTGTTTTTGATGGAGGTTAGCGATTAGCTGAATTTTGCGATGAGAGTGTTCGTGTTTTCTGTTTTGTTTGTTTGTTTCTTTTTGTTTTGTTTTTTGTGATATGCCGTAAAGGTGGATTATGAAGTTAAATAAAAAATAAATAAATAAAATAAATACGTATATGAAAATTATTTTCTTGCCAGGCAAATAGATCGCTCAGAATCCGGCCAAAATCTGAAATTCTTTTAAGTAAAAGTTTATTTGAAGTTGATTAGAGGTTCGATATAAGGGTAAGGGGATGTGCTTATTCATTTTAAGCTTTAATTTTTCCTGGACAAGTAGTTGTCCCGGAATCCGGCCGAAACCGTATATGTGGCAGAAGTAAGGCAGGAAGTTTTGATCAACTTCGTCGAAGTAGATATGACGTATAGGTAAACACGTATGCTGAATCCATACCTAAACTTTGTTTTCTCAGAAGACTAGTCTTGGTCAAATTTTAATAGTAAAAATATTCAAGGAGTCTGGCGAAGACCAGATCTACAAGACGCAATTGTCTGGATCAAAGATTAAATTTTTGGGATCCTATCGAAACCTTTGGTCTTGTTCCAACTTTAGCGGCTTTGAGCCTGAAGACGGCCCTTGCCAAGAAGGGCAAACATGTAGCTCTAATAAAATTCACCTGACGTATCCGTTTTCCACTGTCAAATATGATTTGCAGTCAGCTTGGGCTGAAGGAATATTTATCATTATTCATTATTGCTAATACTTGAAAAACAAAAACTTTTTAACCTCATCCGTCTCATAAGCTCCATCGAATGGGTACGCGATGTGCATACCGCTGTTAAAACGAGCATCGATCAACGTGTTTTGTTTTGTTTTTCATCAAGTTGGCAAGAGTTTTACGCATAGAACCTCCCTTCTCTGGTTTTCCAAATCGAAAAATATCAAACTGATATACTATTATGGCTAGATATTACATACCCCTAACCTTCACAAAGTATACAATAAGGGCATTTCATTTTTTGTTTATTCATGAATTTCGACCAAGGCCGCATAAAGAATCATTAGGCTACCAATTAAAGATACATCATAGTGTAACGAGCTCAGTCACAACTCCACTGAGGCAGAGAGAGTTGAAGAATAGTTGTAGAAAGATCCTGAATAAATCGTGTATACGTCAATAAATTGCAGAAAGCGAAGGACTTTTCAATGAATTAAATTATTTTCAACAATATTTAAGTATTTATCAACAGCAGATCCGGTGCTTCTGGAAACCGATTTATCAGTGCTTTAACGACTTGAACCACAAGCGTTCTAGCATTTGCAATGTCTAGATCACCTCCTTCCAAATGGTTAGTTCGAACCAAGACTAAGGTACGACCGTGGGATCATCCAGCGGATGATTCGGAAGCCCGCAATTATCCCAGCTCAAAATGGAGCTGATCAGGAAAATGACTTGACTTAAGTCCCATCCGGCCTTGGTGGCCGTCTCGGGGCCTCTCTCCTCGCGAGCGAATGTATACGCCGCCTATACTGCTCTCTGCTGTGTGATAATCTGAGAAGACTAGGGAGGTTGTACTCGGAGAAATTTTCCTTCCAGCGCTTCGGAGGGCGACCTCGAGGGCGAGAACCGTGGATGTGACCTTCGAAAGCGATCTTCGGCAGTTGGTCGTTGGCCATGCGCTGGACGTGGCCGAGCCATCTGAGCTGTTGGAGGCGGACTCTTTCCAGGATGGTAGTCTTGTACTGAAGTCTTTCGAGTAGGTCGGCATTTGAGACTCGATCTACCTGTGTTATGCCGGCGATTCGACGCAGCAGCTTTGTCTCAAATGCAGCGAGTCGTCTGGAATCATCTACTCTGATTGTCCACGTTTCACAGCCGTACATTGCTATAGGGATGATGATGGAGCAGAATAGCTTAAGTTTTAGCTTCAAGGAGATTCGTTTTTGCTTCCAAATTGGCATTAGAGCTTTGAAGCCGGCGCTACCAAGAGCGAGTCGTCTTTTGATGTCCACTGACTGATTGTTATCGCTCGTGATCTGGCTCCCCAGATATGTGAAGCTGTCTACCCATTCTATTTCCGCTCCATTAAGCTTAATTTTTGGTGGGGGTGGATTCGTGAATCTTGACACGCGCATGGCTTTCGTTTTCTCCTCGTTGAGTTTCATTCCGAAAGTTCGGGTAACTAGTTCCAGGTTATCTGCTTCGGTTTGCAGTTCATTGACGGATCCGGCGAGCTTGTCGATGTCGTCTGCGTATGCCAGCTTGTCGATTACAATCCCTCCTATCATTGCCCCATTAGTTGCTTCAACATGCGACATGACACAGTGGAGGAAGAGATTAAACATGTAGGGTGAGAGGATGCATCCTTGCAAAACACCAGCAGAAGTTTGGAATCCTTCGGTCGTTCCCTCAACTGTTTGTACTTGGCTTCTGAATTGATCGTACATGTTACGAATGAGTGAGACGATGTTTGACGGGACGCCGTAGTGCAGTAGTATATGCCAGAGGCCTTCTCTCCAAATTAAGTCGAAAGCTTGCTTGAAGTCAATGAAGAGTTGATAGAGGTCCAGCCCATATTCAAGGTATTTTTCCATTACTTGACGGATGACAAAGATCTGGTCTATCGTTGAGCGGTTCGCTCGGAAACCCGCCTGATACTCAGGGATGATGTGGCTGGTTAATGCTTTTATTCTGTCAAGTAGTATCTTAGTCAACACTTTGGCAGGTTGGCTTGTCAGGCTGATTGGACGGTAATTGTCACATTCGGCTTTGGACCCTTTTTTATGTAGTGGAACTATGGTAGCGGAACACCATGTTTTCGGGAAATATTCCTTGTGCCAGGCAGCTGTGGCGATTCTGTGGTAGAGGTCTGTTACGACTTCCGAGTCGACTTTCAGCAGTTCTGCTTGCAATCCATCTGGTCCAGGCGACTTATTTGATTTGAGTGACTTCAAGGCAGCTTCGACTTCACTTCTGAGTGGTGGTGGGCTTGCTTCCGATGGGGAGATGGTTAAGTTTCTAAGAACAGCAGGGTCAGGATTGATTGGGGGGTTCAACTTTTCTTGGAAATGTTGTTTCCACCTTTCTCTTATTCCTGCTGCGTCGTTGATGGGAGTCCCGTCTTTATCAAGAAGTACATTGGTAAGTGTAGTTTTGCGCCTCGACAGCTCTCGTATTCTTTTGTACACAGCATGGGTATTGCCTTTTCGGAAGTCAAGCTCGCATTGGTCGCATTTGTTCTGAATGTACGCGTTTAGAGCGCGTTTGATCTTCTTTTCCGTTAACCGCTTAAGATGCTTATAAGTGTCTCTGCTTTCTGGGTCTTGCCTATTAGCGACAGCACGCTTGTCTTTACAGAGCTGAATGATCTCATCGGTGATCCATGGCTTTTCGGAGCCATTGGTTCTTCCAAGGACTGACTCGGCTGTCTGTATGAAGATCTCGGTGCTCTTGTCGACTAGTGCGTCTATGTCTATTTCTTCTGGACTCATTGAAGAACTCTCTAGTAGGGTTTTGAGACCCAGATCGAGATTCATCCGGTAACGATTGCGAGTTGACTCATCTTTCAGAAGCTCGATACGGAATCTCGGGACTTTTTTCTGGAGACTTGTTGCCGACTTCAGACGGAGGCGGAAAGATGCCATTACCAGTGTGTGATCGCTGTCAAAGTCTCCTCCTGCGAGAGCGACTGTGTCTAGCGTGCTAGTTTTCCAGCGTTTCGGAACAAGTACATAATCAATGCAATTTTTGGTGGTTCCGTCAGGTGATCTCCATGAGACTTTACGTCGCTCTCTGTGTTTAAAAAGAGTGTTCGCCACTACTAGCTCGTTGTCACGGCAGTATTCCAGAAGGCGCTCGCCTCTTCTGTTTTTGGTTCCATGTCCAAATTTTCCCATGACGTCTTCATTGCCGACGGAATTCGCACCCACAATTGCATTAAAGTCTCCAATGACCATGATTATGTCTTTTTTTGGAATGGAATCTGTGAGGCTTTGGAGTTGGCTGTAAAATTCCTCCGAGTCTTCATCGCTACGAGAAGAGTCTGGCGCATAAACTTGGATGATGCTCAGGTTCGAAGTCGAGCCTTTCAGCCGGATGGCCATGATACGCTCTGAGACTGGAGTTGTGGAGATAAGCGATTTCTTTGCTTTCTTCGAAAGAATAAATCCTACTCCTTGGCGGTGAATTCCATCGTTGCGACCTGACAGAAGTAGAGTTGCGTCCCCAATCTTTTCAACACCAGTTACTGGGAGATGGGTTTCTGACAGACCAATGATGTCCCATTTATACCTGTTAATTTCTCGTATAAGTAGATCCTTCTTTCCTTCCTTGGCCAGGGTCCTTACATTTAAAGTTCCTATTGCCAATGTTGTTTTAGGGGTAAAAAAGGGCGGAGCGTCCGATGCAGGATTTGTCACGTTGGGGCTTGCGTTTGCGGCGTAGCCGGTCGTCAGGTCATCAGTAATCTTTCCAGCGGAGCCGGTCGTCACATCGTCGGCTTCCCCGGACGCGGTATCTGGTTCGTCGGCTGCCCCGGACGCGGTAGATGGTATCGCATGGTCGTCGGATAAAACCCCGGACGCGGTAGCACTGGTTTTCATAAGTTTTCTTGTCTTCATCATCATAAAATTTGAGAGCAGTATCTGAGAAGAAAGGATGCTCAGCTAGACTTCGAGACAGCGGCAAGCTACTCCTCTCTGTCTCTAGCAGGGGCCGTTGACTCGTATATGAGTTCATCCGCCCTTTACAGTTGTTCTCCTGTAGAGAATCCTTCCATTTGGCATCCTGCATAGCCAATACAATTTTCTCATTGATGAGAGGAGGTTTGGCGTCTGCCGGGACGTGTCCACTCTGCCGGGACGTGTCCACAGACACTATAAATATGAGCAAAAAACTGTAGCTAAATATTTGGAAACATCTGTTTCTTTCAATAAACTGTTTTGACGTAGTTTTACCATTTCTGCAAAAAAAAACAGTGATACATTCAAGAAGGAAAGGTGTGTCTGCTGATAGGGTCAGTAAATACTATCAGACCTACCGAATAAACAATTAGCCGGTGAGAAAGCGGTATGAACTGTTCCAAAAGATTGAACTGGTTTGATCAATTAGCGAGTGATGTTGCCTGGAGTTAGGATTCGCAGAAAAAAGGTACAGCTGTCTCCGTCATATCAATTGACACCTTCAATCAGACAAATCTACTCGTTATAGCAAACGCATTTTATTTACTTTCGAGAGACTCGTACTTTGACCACAGCAAAGGCTAATAGATTGACCGGACGAGATGAGAACTTTAAACATTTCTTGTGTGAATGTTAAAATCAGACTGAAATTCTGAATAGTCTGTGGATAATGTATACTCACAGGCTGTAGAATATATCCAGAAACCATATGGTTTCGGCAACCACCCGTCAGCCAGTCTCCACTTACCTTGAAAATGCTTGAACGAAAATCCATCGGTGAGTGCGGGGTACCCACCCAGCTTTCCTTCTTCCAACGCTCCCTCCAGCACATACCTGATGGCGTTTCTATCATAGAACTCAACAGTTCCAATATCTCCAGTTACGAGGATTTGGTAAGGGTCGCTTCCGACTTTCCTGGAAATATTTATAGCATTGGGGGACAGCAAGCGTAAGATTAAGCAATAAAGTAACGAAAGAGTATTTCAAGTGTTAGTCTGACACTCGAAAGCTGTTGCTATAAAATCGAGATCGCACGGAATAGAGATATCGGATGAAGGACTTTGTTCAGGAATTCAACTAAACCCAATCGAGAACGGATAAATGAAACCCCGGAGAATGTTCAGCTCCATTGGCGTAATGCTTCATAGCTGCGGGACAACATCTTACGCACAAGTATAAAGTAGTACACAAGTATAGGAAAAAGCATAGGATACTTTTTGTTTTATTTGTTACGGACTTACGGCAGGCTAATCTTAATTGTAAGATCCAGGTGAGAGTCACAAGACGGCGAAGAGCTCCTATACCCTTCGAACTATGTTGCTTTCAGCAGTAGAACATCCCATGGAAGGTTATTATCTATTCCCGATCAGAAGAACAAGACCAAATGTTTCGATGGGATCCCAAAAATTTAATATTTGATCAAGACAATCGGGTCTTTTCTTCACCAGATCCAGTCTTCGCCAGGCTAATCATCTGAGAAAACCAAGTTCAGATATACCTCTATAAGCCATATCTATTTTGATGATGCTGATCGAAACTTCCTGTTTTACTTCTGCCAAATTTCCGGTTTTGGCCGGATTCCTGGCGAACAAGTTGTCCGGGTAGAAAATGTGTTCTTCTTATCCCTAAATCGAACATCTAATCAACTTCCGATAAAACTGTTACTTTTAACAAGCTTTCCGGTTTTGGCCGGATTCCGGGCGAACTACTCGTCCGGTGAGAAAATGGTTTTCACCATCGTGTTCAGCATGCCATCTTACCCCTAAATTGAACATTTAATCAACTTCAAATAAAACTCTTACTTTTAACGAACTTTCCGGTTTTGGCCGGATTTTGGGCGAACTACTCGTCCCGTGAGAAAACAGTTTTCACCATCGTGTTCAGCATGTCTTCGTACCCCATAATCGACTATCACATTAGCTGTTTAAAATATTTTGTTTGCCCCTTAATTTAAACCCTTCCCCCACCCCTAAATATAGGGCTACAGAGCCCATCGTTCGGTGATAAAATGGTTTTCACCATCGTGTTCAGCATGTCATCTTACCCCTGAATCGAACATCTAATCAACTTCAAATAAAACTTTTACTTTTAACAAACTTTCCGGTTTTGGCCGGATTCCAGGCGAACTACTCGTCCGATGAGAAAATGGTTTTCACCATCGTTTTCAGCATGTCTTCTTACCCCATAATCGACTATCACATTAGCTGTTTAAAAATATTTTGTTTACCTCTTAATTTAAACCCCCTCCCCCACCCCTAAATATAAAGCTACAGAGCCCATCTACGAATTTGACCTTACTCTTGACCCACAGAATCCTCACACCAAGTTTCATCAAAAATCTCATTCCCTTCGAGAGTTACAGAGAGTACAGACGGACAGACGGACAACTTTTGCAATGTCATAGGTATCCCTCCACTTAAGTTTTGGGATCCCAAAATCGTGAGGGAAACTGAAGTAGACATGGGCAAGCGAGCGAAGAACAGAAAGAAATTTTCGAAGTCAGACTGGGTGCAGCATTCGACAAAAAATCTTTCTGCCCGAAACTCGTTGGATTAATTTGATAATTCCCGCCATTTACTTAATATATTCCATTAGCTCTCCTCTCCCGGTCCATTTCTGCTACCCCGACTATGGTTTACATGTCCGGAAATCCAAGCATGTCCCAAGATTTCCTTACACATCAGAAACAAATACTTTGTGCAGTATAGCAGTTCCACCACGTTTCGAGGGCGTCGAATTAGACAGAATCCACTGCGGCCACAATATCAGAAAGAATTTGAGCGTTTGTCAACCAATTCGACGACACTTTACGAAATCTCATGACACTTTACCTAGCTTCAGCGTCAGTTTCCTTGGTAGTTTATTTAGAGAACAAAGCTACTGAGTTCGTGAACAGACGTGTAACGTCTTAAGGCAGATTTTCACTCTCCATAAATCCGAGCCAAATTTTTAAATCGAAACCTATATTAAAACACGAGCATTTTTCCTCATTTTTGCGCTGGGACATACCTCTAAGAGGCAACACAGAAGAATTCGAAAAAATACAAAAGATGGCTGAAGGGGCTTCAATAAACCATTCCTGGGATTTGATGGGAACGTCACTTAGGCCATATCGCATTTTAGGCAGGGACGATATCGATATGTTCCAAAGGCATTCAGTTACTTACTCAACGCTCACAACCGTAAAGGTTTGCCGTCCAGGAAGCGGGTCGTACAGGTCTGTGACAATATCGTCCAGGGACTTGGCCAACTCGGTGAATTCTTCCGACTGCCTGTCTGCATAGTACGATTCATAGCGCTCGTTCAGAGTGAATTTTACTCGAAAGTATGCTGAAAAGAAACATCAGGATCAGAAATAAGTTCCAACACAAAACGCAGGGACAGAAGGACCAATGCGCTGTGCTACCAAGAACCGAAAAAGGCGGAATCGCCCAATCGTTTTTCTGTGGCTTGAATATAACCTAGCCGGGTATAATCTACCGGTTACAAAAGAGTCGCGAGCACATATCCGATTACACCCAAAAAAGCCCATGGTGCGAAAACGAAATAAAATAAAAACAACGATCATAAAATCGATATAAACAAAAACAAAAAAAACTTACCCCCCCCCCCCCCCAAAAAAAGCTGTCAATGCTCGAACCCTACTTGAGGAACTTCCAAGCCGACAAGGCCACCAAATTTTTTCTTTTCCCTATTTTTAACCAAATCGTGTATCGCCACGCAACGACCCACGAAATGAAAAACGTCCTCCCCTTGTGAACCGCAAAAAGGGCTCTGGCCTAAGGCCCGCTTTAAGAAAAAAATCCTACCCCCAAGCCTCTTCAATGAAGATGAATTCCGGGCTCCTCAAGTGCACAGTTGAATCTCTTGGTCTTAACCATCCTTACTTTGTCACCTACTGGATATGATGGCCTTGCCCCCTCATTTCCTCAAGCCACCTAAACTACATTTTCAAACAATCTTTTTTTTTTCTTCTTTTTGTATCTTCTATTCCGCACTACTCGACTAGGACTAGGACCGAATGATGGACGTGTAGGTCAGATTTAGTGCGCGCTGGTGAGCTGGTGACGGTGAAACTTACTCACGAAATACTGTTCAATTGAGAAAAATCAAGAGACGATACTGACATGTATACCACATCCCAGTTCAGAATACAGCCTTGGCATTGCGAAAGGGGCTCGATAAGCAACTTAAAGGTCATCTGAATGAAGTCTAACACCCTAAATTGCCACTTTTACATACTGCTTACCATTTATCTCTCGAAAACCGGACTAAAATCGGATGAAGTTTCACCGTGCTATAATTTTCAGCCTTTTTTCCGACTTGTCTTGATCGTAACGCTCGCCGTAACAGTTGTAACAGTCCATGCGTAACAGTTCATGTTGTAACAGTCCACGCCGTAACAGTCCATGCGTTTATTCATCCATGCGCTGTTTATCCATCCATGCGTTATCAACGTACGTTTATCCATGCGATAATGACAGTTTAAATATTGGCGCTAAATTTGTCTTGTTAGGTCGTAACGAATCGCCATAGGGAGACTTAGAACTTCAAGAGTGGATAGCGCCGAAATCACGGAGCGAAAAAATTCGTCTTCTCTGTACCGGTACTGTGAAGGACGATCTGAGGGGTTCATGGAAGTATGGTAGGATCGTTCAGGTGTCCTTTAAATCAGACTTCTAACTGAAGGGTTTCTCCGATGCATCCTGATGAAGACAGGTACACACCATTTTTTTTTTTAGAGAGAGAGAGAGTTTATTGAACGGATAATAATACAAACCACATAAGGGCCACCCCAGAAAGCACTGGCCTGTCCTAGGGGGTGGCCATATCTGACCTACAAACACTATATCCCTAAAACATCCAAGTCGCAACATGAACTAACCGAAATGGTACAGAGAACACAAACCAAAAACCAAAAAAGGAAACAACCGGGTAAACTAATATGTCTTAAACTTTATGTGTCTTCATACCGTGTTCTTCTTTCTTGTTTTTCGTTTTTCCTTATAATTCAATCCACCTTCGTGCTTTATTTTAACGGGTTAGAAATAAATCATCATCAGCAGCAGCAGCAGCAGCATAGCGCTTGTTTGAAGTTGATGATTTTCAAAGGGCCTGACTTAGTCTTAGTACAACCAGGGACCCATAAATTTCCTTTACACGGGGCCTGTCATTTCCTATGCTTCTATATTGATATGATGACCGAACAAAATCTAGTTTCCAAAAATCCCCGCTCGAGTCGATCGGCATTCTTGTTTGCCTCATTGGGCGTGCGCGCCAAAGAGACTCCTCTCTCAAGGCGCCAGCAGCCAATCCCAAATTTTGTCTATCTGGATATTCCCGTATTCTACCACCGTGGGTATTTCTCGAACTACCGGACGGTCGGTCAGGAGCGCATCAGAAATCTCTTATTGACAGGCCCCCTGTAAAGGAAATCTATGGGTCCCTGGTACAACCTAGTACACATATTCTCCCTGGGACCTAGACCCAAGGGTGGCACTTGGTGCGATGTACTGCCATATTAACCCTATTTTCCCCATCAGCCTTCGTAACTCTCATCTCACTGAACGTCCAAAGTAATAAGGCAGTCCGTTGCAACACTCCCCTTCATCTCGAGTTGTGGTACCTACAATGTGCGTTATAGATTGATGCGTTTTGGAGAAAATATTTGACACGAACCAAGCACTAATTTATAGGAGACCGGCGTTGAATTTAAAAAGGTGTCCTGCACACACAAAAACGCAAATATTTCCTTCATTTCTTGGCACGCACAAGCCGCTACTAGCGATTACTTCCGATTCCTCTACAAGTCAGACAGGCGGTGAACATTTTGACAGACTGATATGTCATAGAGGAAGGGTGACAGCAATCAAATGTGGGATGGCGAGAATTTTATTTTAGAAAAATATTTTGGTTAAAGCTGGTTGAGCTTGGACAATTTTTGTTGCAAACTTGTCAGTCAAACAAACGACCACCAAGCAAGAGATGTGACAAAAAGGGAACAGACGTAATTTTTAAGTTTAGCCAAATGGAGCTGACATACGACATTCTAGTTCCCCATCACTTAGTCACTTAAATGGGGTTGAAGACCCAACGAAAATGCGTTACTGCGTTGCTCCGCTATTCGTGTGATTGGTTTTCACCGAAATTTCGGATTTGTGGTACCTATACGATTGTACCTCTATGCATGAAATGTTTAGCAACTACAACGGTACACGATTGCTGAAAAACAAATCAGTTTTGGGTCAGATTCAACAGCGGGCTTTCTTCAGAAGTGACCTTACAATATAGAACTGAAAATTTTCGGAGCTTCGCTTCATTGGCCACCGAAATGCGCGCTTTTGTTGAGATTCAAATTTTGCCCGTCGACAGTCTGGTCTTGTCTGGCCAGAAATGCATATTCTGGATGTTACCACTAGAGCTCAAGACGTTTATTCGGTTTAACTTTTAGTAACATCGAGCTAGTTAAAGCACAACTCTTACTAGAAATAATATTTTCTCTATGAAATGGATCAGACAAAAATATTTTCGAAAATACCATTACTTTCCATCTGAAATTAGCGATTTTCTTGTTAGCGCCTGTCGACTATGTCCAGCCTTCCTGCTCTCCGACGCGGCGGCAGGGCGCAAAACATTTGAAAACTGATCGCACCGTGGTTCAAAAGTGTGAAAACTAAGCAAATAAAATAAGTAATAAACAAAAGCTTCTCAGATCCTTATGTGTGAAAAAGTTGTCAGCAGACGTTGATGATCCCGGCAAACGCTTCGTTGTGTGACGGACAAAACTCGGCAAGGCCAAAAAAGCGCTAAACTTTCGTAGGCACAAAACGAAACAATGGAGAAAGGTGGGGATTTTAGAAGCTTATAATTCTGTATGGGAGCTAGATATATTATAAAAAGAAGAATAAGCAAGAGGGGTCCTTTAATAAATTTCTAGTTTAAGACCCGATGTACTTGAAAGAAACTTTTTTCTTTTTACAAAAATCGACAGTATTTTCCCATCCCACAATCTTTCAACCTTCTACAAACAATAATAATGTTACATAAATGCCCAGAAAGTTTTTTTTTCTTTTTTGGGAAGCACTTCTAAAATAGTCAGGTTTCTATTTACATTGACTACTATGTAGTTTTAGTGACCTGTTTACTAACAATAACGATAAATACGGTAATAAGTATATGAAACCTGGTTTCTTATCCGAAATCTGCAAGATCATTACTCCTGTCTCATCTGGAAATCTATGTCATGAAAATGTGACGTAAGACTAGACACCTTGTCACCCACCACATATAGTTTACTACCGTTCAGCATACCAAAGATCATCAAAACAGGTAATGCATTTATGGTGGTATAAATTTATCTCTTTAATGTTCGTTTGACAGGTCTTCAGTAGCAAAACGGCCTATCTGCTACCACCAAGAGCAACAATTCATTACGAGTCACAAGTAATGGGCTTATAAATATGCAAGAGTAAAAAATCGGGATGATCACTGCGGCCGGCATGTAATCCTGTTCGCTTAATGCCTGGTCAGACAACAGAAGTGTAGGTACACCGTCGAAGCCCGGAATAGTTATATTATCCAGATCAGGAAGCAAGAGACTATTTATCTTGCAACGAGGTCATCTTTCTTACAACTGAGCTTGATCACGTGCCGACAGAACAGCGGGATTGCCCAATATCGATCTTGGTGTACAACAAGTGCCTGGTGCTGCGGTGACCGATCGGTGCCGACACTAGCCGGCGACGTGTTAGAACATTAAAATCAGCAGTGTTTGAAAGATGAATCGCCTAATTCATGGCCGGCACCGCTTGCTTCGGTCGGTGCCAGCCGGTGCCGGGAAATGGTGTACAACAGGTGTAGGGCAGTGTGAAACTCGTCGGATAGAACTAGGTCATGTGCTGACGTCATGTGGCCAATTTTTTTCGTCAAATATTCCGACGACATGCTTACACCATCAGACGGATGCACATCTTTCTGTTGTTCGTCTTTTCATAAAAATGCAGTCAACAACTCTATAAGCAGTTTTTAGTGTTATGGTAAAGATAATATTTAAATAGGTCAAAATATATACCAAAACTAGCTATGAACATAGTGAATCGCAACTTACAACTACAAGACCGTTTTGTATATGATCCCGGAATAAAATTTGAACCTTTGCAGGATGCACAACTATCCAAAAGTGACGTCAATGGACGTCTGATATCTGCCGAATTTTTCAACTCCTACAATCGAATTTAATCCGCTTACGATGCTTTTGTTGTATTTTTATTGGTTATCGACGAGCCATGAAGATACCATTAAAGCTTCTATGATCAGAACCGATTCCTGAACGACCTATTCTATTGATATGAGATAACTCTTCCAGGTGCGAGTTACAAAACATCGCGAAATTCCAAGCATCCAACAACTCCCCACAGCATTTAATGATTTTGTTTTAAGATATTTGCCAAAACCTCGAAGTGAATGACACGCGCCAGGCGCTCAGCTACAATTCCAGTGCCTATCCTAACTTCCCACACAAACGGATTCTAAATCAGTAACACTTCTGACCGCATATTTAACAAATTCCACGATAAATATTCCTTCACCACAAGCTGACGGCGAATCATATTTGACAGTGCAAAACGAATACGTCATCTGAATTTTATAAGAGCTATATTTCGGTCCTTCTTGGCAAGGGTCCTCTTCAGGCTCAAAGCCGCTCAAGTTTGTTTTTCTAACTCGAGCGGCTTTGAGCCTGAAGAGGACTCTTGCCAATAAGGGCCGAAATATAGCTCTAATAAAATTCAGATGACGTATCCGTTTTGCACTGTCAAATAAAATCCCGCGATTGCTCGTCCCCTTTCAGTGAAGTGCAGAACAGGGAAAGTGATTTACAAGACCCTTCACACTATTTACTGTGTATGTTCCAATAGTCTAAAATAGTTGAATACTTTGCGTTTAACAAATCACCCACGGCTTTAGCCGTTTAAAGTCTTTCTCCAGGCCGCTGATGTCCATCAAGAACACGGGCAAATTTCGATATTCAGTTTATCTGACGAGTGAGCTTCTCGCAAAAACCGTCGGGAGCATGATACGCATCGAAGATAGCGAAACAAGGAAAGTGTGGGTCTGGTTTAGTCTGGGTATCAAATGTACAAATTCGGGTCTCAGGCTTTGAATGGAGGGAGCGATTACGAAAGTAGGCTGAATTGCAATTATAAGTATGAAGGGTCCTTTAAAGGTTTACTAAAAGCAATCCTCTTTGCAAATTAAATGCGTTTCACCTTAGGTCCGCCCACGGATGCTCAGCCTTTTCTACGAGGACAGCTTTACCAGAGGAAGGACACGTTGTAACACGTGTGTTTACACACATGATCAGGTATAATATGAAAACACAGCCAACTAACGCGAAAACACAGTCATTGTCGATCTCGAATCCAAAATTCGCCGTCTAAACGAAATTCGGTTGCCGAACTTATAATGCTCTGAGCAATTTCCCCGCGTCCGTAGATCATCTTTCCAAACTTCTCATCATATTCTATTTACAGCCAACCTTTAGCCTTCTTGCCTCTTAATTTGCTCAGATTTATCGATACTGCTTCCTAATCTGCGAGGGGTTGCCCACTCTCAATTTTAGTGTATACCAGGTGTCCAGTGCCGCGGCGCCAGATTGGTGCCGGCACCGGTTGCCGCGTGTTACAACATTAAAATCGGCGTGATTAGAAGCGGAAACCAACTAATTTATGGCCGGGCACCGCTGGTTTCGGTCGGTGCCGAGAAAGGGTGTATAGTAGGTGCCGGGGAGTCAGTCACCCCCCTCGCTAATCTGCCCTCCCACGACCACCTCCTGGCCCAATGGAGAGTTGATATCCATATTCCATATATTTCTGGCACACTTTCGAATCCTTCTAATTTTCAAATCAAACATTTCGTGGCCACCAACAGTCGGAAGTCAGCACAAGCTCTTACAAGGAACGAGAGTCATAAATGTAAAGCACAAGATGAAGTCATATCCATAGTTGCGAGACGTCCACAATTTCCGTATTTGGTCACAAAAGCCGTTGGGGCAGTCGGAAGACAGGACGATTGTCTGATTCACCACCAAGTTTGAACAAGAAGGTTGCGTTTTTCTAACAAACCTTCGCTTGCTGGCGGTTAAACGATATTAAGCTAAATGCCCACATAAGTATATAATCGGGCTAAACAGGAAAATATGCGACGCAGATGATGCCCACAGAACGCGGAAAATGTTAGCTAGGCGGCACTGACGATGACGTTACTTCGAACGATGCTGCACTGGACTCGCCCCCGTAAACGCGAATCTGAGTTTTGGCACCAAAGCTAAAGAAAGGTCGCTCCGGAGAACATGTGGGTATCCAAATTTACGAGAATAAATGGTCTGTCGTGATGCGCAGGCGAAAAGACAGGACCCCTGTTCTAATTTTCGTCTTCTTCTCCTTACTTAACAGTTGAGAGGGGCCCTGTTCCGCTGTAATTATTTCCTTCTTCCGTCCTTGACACGGGTATCCTTACGTCGTTGAAACTAAAATATGTTTACCCTACTTCCAGATTAAGATGTCACGCTGCGGCGTAGCTCTCAACGGAAAATACGACATACTTGGTTTGGAAAACGGCTCCGAATTATTTCTGTTTATAGGTTCAGCGACAAAGCTAAACAATTATGTACACTTCGCACGGGAAATGGCTCAGGTAACCTTTAAAGTCTGAGCATTTCTTCTGGGTCTATACTTACTTGGGGTTCCATTATTCGGGATTTGCTCGTCATCCGAACCCTCCCCCGAACCGGAGGCAAGGAGTGGCGTTTGCCTCCTGGATAATCGCCCTCGACCGCTCCCTTTCTTCTTGTTGGAAGAATGTCGAGGCTTGGCGTCTCTCTTCACTCGAGATTCCCAGAGGTCTTCGTCGTCGAAAGTAAGGTCGTCCTAAAACAACAAAATAGAATAAGAAACAGAACTGGAAGGATAAATCATGAAGTAGTATTTAAAATAAAATAAAAATGCCAAAGCTGGGTTCCCACAGAGAGGGACGCGAAATTTCGATTACTTCAAATCTATCACGTAATGTGCATGGCGAGACCGGATCGGGAATCCGCAACCGGATTCGAAACTCGGGTCGAAAAGCACTGAAAATATTCCGCGAACCACCGAATGTTCGCATGCGTGATCGTCATCGGACTATTTGTGCAGGTAGCTCTAGAACCGTACAGACCGGAATCCGGAAAGCGATTTTTCTAATATCGTAAAGAAATTTAGACGCTAAGAGAACTAAGCTCTAAATGTTTTAAGCCTCAGAGAGACAAAATTTCACCGTTAATCCAGTGAGAACACTGTATGCGTATAGTATGGGAGCTGGCTGGGACTGGGTCAGAAATCCCGTCAGCTCGGAAGATTAACCTAGGGTAGTTTGGCTAGTTGCATGTCCTCCTTTTGTATGGTAATGTAGCCAAACACGCTTTAGCTTTTTCTTGAAAATGTCAGCTTGTGATATCCAAATAACTTGACAAAGCTGCTACGACCCGAGTCTGACTTACTCTCAACCAGGTGGGTTGAACTGTACTGGATTTTATGATGAACAGTCTGAAAATCCGGCAAATACTAGAACAGGAGCTGAAAGTTCAGATGGCCCAGGCAAGGGTGTTTGAATCTTTTACTCCATTTCGTTTAGCCGTGATGACAGCATCAATCCGGCGTATATATTGAAAGTACCATCCCGTCAGATACACTACTTTTAGGTCTACACGCCGAATACTTCCTGTCCTGTATTTCACGTATCGACAATGGATCATTAGTGAAGGTGTTCGAACGTCCCAAGATTTACAGCCCAGTTGACAGACATGACCGTAGAAAAACAAACAGTTCGGAAATCAAGCCAAAATGACAGCAATACTGCGAATCCAATTACAACCGTGGGCGTTTACTTCTGAAATAGGTCCACCAGGCCCAGGCGCCAATAAATAATGCTCCATATTTCGGGCCAGGAATAGAATTTGGAGGGTATGACTAATACGAATAAGCACATTCTTGCATTAGATGTTGAGTTGCCTATTCTGTGCCTTAGAGAAATCTCTAGAACTCTCATTATGCACTATTAATGGATCGGTGGGAATTAAAAAGGATTTCACAAATGACCCTAGTTTCTGGTCGAGCCTGTCAATGCGAAAAAATGATTTGATTTATTTTTACCAGGTGGAAAGGAAGTACAATCTGTCCAAAAGGAATGGGTTTATTATTCAAAGCCCTTACACAGGATATCCATCTGTATAACGCAAAGTCTGCGTCCTATAGTTGTCTTTCGAGTTCGAATTCAACCGGAAATGCTTCCATCCCTACAAGTTTCCAAATCCGGTCCCTATAACTCCTCCATCCCTACAACTTATCCGAAAACACATTTTCGATTCCACTTGGTCTGTGAATACAATCCATGGCTGGGTTTCTTTCCTTTCTCAAAATTCCTGTTTACGCCGGATTCCGGCCGAGCCATCTTCCGAGAGCAAGTATATTGTTTGATACCAAATCACGTCTTTAGGCCTTAAGTTACGTTCACAAACAGAGTCCTAGTTAATACTTACGTTCGACAATAAGGATGAAGACCAAAACTAAGATTAAGCACTCAAGTCCATGGCCGTCTCCGGTGTTAAATCAAACCGAGAGACCAGAAGCGGGCGGGGGGAGGGTAACTCCGGAGCGGAAGTTAGTATTCATGGAGATCAGTCATATGTTGTACGCGTACTTATCTTCAAATTCTGAACATATCGGTCCCACAGTGTCGAGCAGAAGTATGCTATTGTATCTCCGAAAATACGCAAAATGGTCTAAAGCCAAGGCTTGGTCAAAACAAGAAGATAAAGCCAAATTTGTAATGATTCCGGTGGAACAAGTGGCAAAAAAATGCTCGAGCCAGACGACGGTGAAACCGGTCTGGTACTCTTGACTCAGCTAACTTAGCTAGTCAACAGATGCCAAGACAATGGTGCGCTTATGGAAATGATGACACTCGAAATTGGGCAAGTCTAAGATGCTTGTCGGTTGGCGATCAAACATCTTTTACGGACATATAATGTTTGTTCTTATTGTTTGAAGTCCTTCCATAAAGTTTGCAAAGTGAACATGATTAGCATCTAGCAACACTGCACCTTCGGAGGAAATGTGTGACTATTCTGATTTCTGACCGAGAGCTAGCGTGATGAAATAAGACAACGCATGTTTCCAGATTGAGTAGACTTGAGTCAAATTTGAGCTTCAAGAAGGAGTTAAATAGAAAGCAAATGTCGAGATCTCTCCCACACAAGTCGCGACTCGGTTAGAGCGTCGTACCATCTAGTGGCGTGACTCCGAAGAACCCTTACGGTCAATCTAAAAATCTACCTTGAACAGAAAATCACACAAAGAAAAACATTTAGCTGGTATAGCCTATGGACAGAAACAACTACACATTGCAGTTAAATATTTAGCAGTACCAATTCCTTTCAATAATTTGTTTCCAGTAATCTAACGTATGCAGACAGGCCCACTGAATAATTTATGAGCAGGTGAGATTGACAGACTCGTCGTCATAAAGGTTCTGAATAATGTTGGCTGGTGTTAGAATTATTCAGAAAGAAAAGGTGCAGCGGTTTTAAGAGTATCCCTGCCAACTGTTAATGGTTTCGTTCCCCTTTTCAGACGATTCAAATAACTCCTTTAAGTTATTGCTTACTGGTAGTACTTTTTTTCGGTTTGTATTTGTTTATTTTATCTTGTTGGTGCAGATAGCTATAAGAAAAGGGCACGTTGACATTTGAATTGTAAACGTGAATTTCTTTTCATTTTGTCTTTACCTTATCTGTCTCGTAATTTTGATTGACTTTATTATTATAGCCTACTTGGAATTCTGAAAGCAGGTTCAGCTATACATAAAAAAAAAAAAAGAATCGGGAAAGAGCAGACCAGCGATTAGTCCGTGTTAGAGAGTATCCCAGCATTCTAAGTAGCCCACGGCCTATTATTAGCAGTTCGTAAAGCCTGGATGTAACGAGGTATGTAATAGACTGGGAGAATACGACTGGATGTAATTTTACCTATTTTTCGGACACGCAGACTCACCGGAATAACTAAATGATCAAGATTAAGTCTAACTCATAATTAAAACACAACGAACTAAAACCCCGAAGCAAAAGCATAAATTAGGACTAAGACGCGATCTGGTCAACATAACCAGATTCCCTGAGTATCCGCCTTCTAAGGATTTCCTAAAATCCTCGATTTTCTCCCGTAATCACATATCTTATCGACAGATGGGATGGACTTCATGACTTGAGAGCCAAAACTTGGTTAAGAATTCTATCTGCCACCTCGCACTAATAGGGGATACTGAGGTTATAATGTAATTCCAGGAAGGTCAGGGGGGTGTCGACAAAATAAAGGTGCTGGAACGGAGATTGGAAAGCCCACTAGAGCGTAAAACACCTTCTCGGATTGCTCTTAAATTTCATCAGAGATAGAAGGGGCCTTCCACGGCTAGAAGGCTAACCATGTTCAAGGTCATTACACATTTCTGATGGTTCCTTACAATCCTTAGGAATTAGCGACACCAATAGTTATCTACAATCGTGGTGACGCTTGTTAGGGATATTTAAAGGAGTTTATTTGACAAAGCAAAACGGATAAGTCAGCTACATATTTTCTCAGTTTATTCTCAAGCGTTCTCCTATCTGCAATGTCCAGATCACACAAAAGTCAAGTTGCTGGTTCAAACCAATCGTATGCTCCAGTGTTTCGAAGGTTAGCAAGCAAGAAAGTTTGCAACCTAGACTCTTGCAAAATAGCTACCAGCAGAACTCTAGGAAAGAAAAATATTTATCTGGTTTATAAATAGGAGATAAGAAAAAAAACAGCTGAATATTTTGACAAAATCTGTTTCGATAATTTGTTTTGAGGTTGTACATCATTACCGCTTAAGAATCTGCCATATCTTCAGAAGAAAACGTGTTCACTAAGCACCACGAGTGCTGTAAAAATCGCTGTGTAATAATGAATCGGAGAAAGGGTTGACCACGTTGCGCTAAAGGGTTAATTCGGTTTCTCTTATTGTGAACAATGTTTGGTGGTGTTGGGGCAGTAGGATAAGGTATAGCTGTGTTCGTAATAATCGTTCTTATCGGACTGTTGCCCCTTGACAGGATACGTTGGAAAGCCACCCAAAAATCACAGTCAAATCCTATGGGCAGTACTTGTGCCGAATCGCATCTTCTTAGCCCGAATGGTGTGCGAGAAGTACACGCCATCTACTGGTCAGTCCCCGAACTGGAAGGTGTAGGGGGCACCAAAAGGCACTGCTAGACCCCAATAAGAGTAACGCGTATCCCGAGTTTCGACTTGATCCATGTAAGTCTTGTTATAGTTCTCGAGTTATGGACTCAAACGAAGCCCGGCTTTAGTGACCACAATACTGCATTGAACGTAAAAGACACTGCAATAAAAATTCTAGGTATTCCGGCACGGAAGTAATACCAGCGGACAGTTTATGACCAGGAATCGAGCAGGTAGCCTATTAGAAATGAAAACACACCAGGACTCGGACGCCAAAAAATAACCGATTCTTCCGTGGACGTAATTCATTCGGAAGTAAGGTCCGGGAACGCCGTTGAACGCCTTTGTTTCGACCTGATGTTGGTCGTTTAGGAATCATCAGATGGTTATGCAACTACTCCCGTGAGAGTCGAAGAAACGGGAGAAAAAGAAATGTCCTTCAACGCCGCTGAGCAATGGTTAAGGCGCCCTTCACACTGAATACGTAAGACCTTACGTTAAGTACTTACGTTACGGCTTAAGTTTCTTACGTTAAGTAGCCTATTCATACTGAGAGAGTCCCCTTCCGACTGGGCTAAGTTAGATGCACTTTCTGTGGCATCCGTCAAACAAGGAAAATAAAGATTTTGTTCGAGATTACTCTGCAAAAGGACAAAGATACCCTTGGGGAAATGACCTCTGAAGACGCTCGGATATTCTCTCAGAGGACCAGCTATCACAAGGAAATTTTCAGTCAAACCCAGTGGGTCATCTAGTTCAAAACAGGTTAATACAAGTTTACTCAAAAGCCATTGCATTCAGTCATCCTAGGATTACGATTTCTTTTGGAGAAAGGTAGAACAATTTTTAGCCTTGAAAATGAACTTATCCTTTCTTAGGGACCTGTCATTTATCCCAAATACTAGATATAACCAACGGCCGGCATAGGATACCTATTATCTATATCCAATGTACCTATATCCTAATATTTCATTTAATTTCAACAGTGATGCATGGCTGCTATATTATTGGCATCCGAAATGACACTACTGACTAAAAAAAAAAAAAAATAGGGATATAAAGTAGATAGATATAGATATAAAGTATCTGTATACGTTTTCCCCATGTCATCATTGAGTTTTTTTGCAAAGCTTTCTCAGGCATTTACTTTCACATATTCTTTCATGTAGTATTGTAAAGTAACTCTCTCTCTCTCTTATTTATTACATCTTATTAAAAAACTTGATGATTTTCTCATCCACTTTGTCCAATTTCTAAATTTACGTAACGTAAGGTCTTAAGTTGAACTTTTTTCAACTTTCTTAAGTGGCTACGTTCATTAAAAATTCCTTACGTTACGGATCACGTAAGAAGCTTAAGTGCACTTAAGACTCTTAAGTAGGCCAGTGTGAAAGGCCCACTTAAGCTTCTTAAGTCAATGTGAAGGGAGCTTAACACTAACTAGCTTGGGTCCTTGGCGTAGGCAGCTATGAGAAGGCACATAACTTTGTAAACACTAGAGGGCCAAACTATAATTTTTAAACTGTGTATAAATTTTGCAAAATATTAGGCCTACTGAAAGAAGAATTCCGACAATAATGATTAGTATTTAATGACATAAAACAGATGTGTTATTTACGTGAATGACGATCCGACGCTAGCACGTAGAATACAAGCTATTAAGGAAATAAGGATATTTTTTATTTATTTATCTATATGTCAGCTGAGATTTACTCTAGATACATTTCGGACTGCTTGGCAGGAGTCCTCGACCTCGTCAGTCTGTAGCTGGACACGAACCTGCAACAAATTGCACTTATCTGGAACTCTGTCGAAGGCTCTTGTCAAGAAAGGCCGAAATACTCTCAGCTGTCGTCTAAAATATGATCCGCAGACAGCTTGGACTGAAGACGTCCTTAATAAGTTATCAGTGGGAAAATAGGGTTTCAAACTTATTTTTTTCCGGCGTAGAAACCATTGCGGCTCTAGCGATGACGACAAATCTCCTCTTCCATGCACTCGGGAATGAACATTGGCAAAAATTCACCTTTGTTTCTAAACATTTCTGGCAGAAAGTTTCCAAGACAAGTGGAGACCAGTGCCAGTTTTTTTTTTCTTATTTTGCATCCCGCAATAGTTGACATTTGGCCAAGAGCTTCAAAGTTTGCAGAATCTTTCCATGTAATTTTTCAGCTCGGAAGGTGGTCTGAACACGACTTTCATATGTTATAATTCATCTGAATCCAGTAGAGCGAAAAATGCCACCGTTATGCTTACAGCTCGTATCTCGGCTCTTGTTGCAAAAATAATATTGCGATGATGTGCCTAATTATGATCCCAGTTCCGGCCGGACAAATTTTTAAAGTAGTTGATTCCGACAGGCGGAAATTATCGATTATTTCGAAAAAAATAATGCACCTTTTATTTCTGCAAAACCCCAACAACGGGGTCAACACCTGAACGGGTCACTTTCAGTGAGCATCCATTATGCTTCGACGCCTTTCCTTCTTAAACATTACAGACGATAATTTATTTAACCTATTCTTCAAGCACACATGAAAGCATTGTGACCTACGTCGTTCGGAACAAAATTCAACCATAGATCCAAGCTAATATTTTCACTCGGCTATGATATGTGTCTATAAGTTACTTGCTGATTAATTTTTTTGTATACTAGCCTAAGAACCTGACGATAAAAACTGAAGCGTGTGAACTTTCAGGGACCCGATAACGCTAATGCAAGAATGTACACACTCGAGCTATAACACTTAAACCGTGACCAGTGAGTTGGCTAAGTAAGACTAAGCTTACTAACAAAGAAATACATAATTTGTATAGCCAGATGGATCATCCGGGGAGGTAACATAAAATCCATGATAGTACCCTGGAGTATTATATTTGACAGTCCAAAACGTCAGCTGAAGTTTATTAGAGCTATATTTCGGCCCTCTTGCCAAGGGGCCTCTTTATGCTCAAGCTGGAAAATGTAGGACTTTTCAAGAAGGGCTGAAATAGAGCTCTTATAAAATTATAACGTTAGACTGTTAGACACTTTTAGACTAGTCACTGTCAAATATCATTTGCAGCCAGCTTGGGCTGAAGGAATATTTAGCCTGGATTGTCCTTAAAAAATAAAGCAATAAAGCAAAGGAAATATTGAACAATTAACATTAAAAGACTCAAGGTTGTAGACGCTTATTTGGAGGGATAAAAGCCTTTATTACTACTATTATAAGTAGGCTACTAATAGCATAACGCATACTTAATAATAAGCATTTGAAACCAAACCATTAAGTATTACCATTAAAATACTATAAATTAGGGTATATTTCCTAAATTTCCACGGATTCTCCCCACGGCTCACACCGTCAACGGCAGGATGGTATTTTGCTTTACCAAATAAAATGAAAACACACCTAATAAATAACCGTAATTGTTATCTCTAGGAATTCCGGTCGCGTTGGTTTCTCCAACAGGTAACGCGCAGGATTCCAGTCCCCTGAACATTAGACACTCCTTTCGCATTCGAATTATGTACGGAAGTCAATGCCAAATGTTCCCGATTCTGCAGGAATGTTAGTTGCCTTCCACGAAGGCAACACAAATAATATCGTTTGAGGAGACCTTTGAATAATTGGAGTGGGGCACGGCGAAACGGGGGTGGGGATGAGGTGAGGCATATGGGTGTCAACACCAATTAGTTGCCCAGATGGCGGGTGTTCCAAGTAATTTAAAGAGGTTTTTGCATGAGATGTGGGAGAACCTTTGCACTAGAGAAATATTTTTGATGTTTCTTCGATTGATGCAGCATTCTATACTTTATGTTCAAATGACTTTCTATATAGTGTGCGTGTCTACGCTGTCGGAAGTAATAAATTTCAACATATGGGTGCGTAGTTTCTACCGAACTTTTTGTCAATGTAATCTGCAACTGCTACGCGATATTTCTGTTATGACGTTTTCGGTGCTGTAATTTACGTTTCTATACCATTCGAGATACCATAACAAACTCCGACTAGTATTTTTTTTTGCGGAAATATAGGTTAACGCTTATTTATTTATTTATTTTCTTACCCACTAATAACAACAAAGGTAAATAGCGGAGTAAGCTTAATAGCTCAGGGCAGACAAATACTCCTTCAAACCAGGCTGGCTGGGAAACATGGGGAAACATATATGAAACAATGGCTCAAAACGGAACGGCTCACCTGACGAAAGTAATAATGTGACGAACAATGTAGTTGACTATTTCCATTTTAAGCCATTAATTAATATACTGAAATACTTGGATGATACCACACTCGTTATTCTTTTGTTAAAAGTTTCATAATTCTCAAGACGTAGGGAAAAACCTCGGAGAAAACGTCAAATAAAGTTAAGATTTTTTTCTCAAAATTCGGCCGACCGACACAGCATCTTCGTTTGAGAGAAGGGGGGTAAACTTTTTATTCCAAACTTGATAAGTCCATCCGCCGCCGAGTCCGCCGCAATCACTGGAAAACCTTGCCACTCAAACCTCAATATGGCAAATTATTCCTTCAGCCCAAGCTGACTGCGAATCATATTTGACAGTGCAAAAACGGATACGTCAGCTAAATTTTATTCGAGCTATATTTCGGCCCTTTTTGGCAAGGGTCCTCTTCAGGCTCAAAACCGCTCAAACTGGAAAAACGAACTTGTGGAAAAACAACTTTTTCTACTTTTTCCACAAGTTCGTTTTTCCAATTTGAGCGGTTTTGAGCCTGAAGAGGACCTTTGCCAAGAAGGGCCGAAATATAGCTCGAATAAAAATTTAGCTGACGTATCCGTTTTTGCACTGTCAAATACGATATAGGTAGCCTACAAGAGGCTGAAATATCACCAGGGGCTGGAAAGGCCACCCCGCGCCAGAAATCCACACTCTTTCTCTAGCTTGTCGGCCAGTATGAAAAGCGGGGCAGCCTCACCCAGGTTAATGGGAAATTTTCATCAGATCAGATCCATTAGAGGAGAGTTAGGCTACATCGAAGTGACAAGATTGAATATCTCTGCGGCGAACGGATCGACGGGGTCCCGAGCACATGCGCGAGTAAAAGGATACAAAAGGGTGCGGCTCAGCTCTGATTTACTGAAGTTATCTCGCGACTAATAGCGCGACTAATAGCCATGAACACCAGTTTGAGGTTTTCGTTTTTTCCACACTCTTTTGAAGCAAAAATCCCTGGCGATCGGTTGGACTTTTTTTAAGGATAAGATAATTCATTAGCGATCGGAAACGAAGGGAAAAACATGACAAAAAGCTGCTATAGCCAACGAAAAACATCGCCAAAACACCAAAATCAGTCAAAATCTTGCCAGAAAAACTTTCTTCGTACTATGGTATAGGCTTATTCGGTTTCAGGCTACTCCCGTTTCTTATTTTTGTTTTTGTTCATGGGATCTTTTAGTTTTCTATCTTCAACCTTTTAGTACTCTCTCAATGAAGAAATGCAATTCTCCAGGCTCTCTGAGGTATTTCGCCGGCTCAACATTCTTGTATTTTTGTTAAGTTGGTTAGTGTGATTAAACTATTTTTCTTACTTTTTCAATCTAATAGACTTCACATCATCAATAGCCTATACATCATCCTCAGGTGCTACAATAGATGCAGATAATGATTTCTTACAAAAACTGCACGTAGGATTAACATAGAATTTATACAAGGTGACAAAAGTCATACAAATTACACAACCGTGACAAATAAACCAGAAGTAATTCGAAATAAAATTTAGAACTCTAGGACCCCAATGTCGGAGCCTCGTAGAGAGTCAAGTCAAGGACCCTCATGAGTTCAAACTCCGCCCCAGGTTCACTTCCACTTCTTGTAACGTTGTCCCTCTTATTTTTATATTACCCTTATAGTGCGAACACACGATCAGGATCGACAGCTCCCGGACTGGAATTCCTGCCCGGATTTTTGGCAACATCATCACTTCCATATGGAAAAAGTTGAAATTTTGTCAACTTGATGATGAAAGTGCAGAAAATCCGGCCTGGATATCCTGATCGTGTGTTCGCAAGTTTAGCCTACACATTGTTGATGTTGAGATTATAAAGAAAGAGAAGCAGAACGAGGGTTCCATGAAAGTAAGACCATGAGTCATGACTATTTGAATTAGTATTGATTAGATTACAATTTAACAGGATTGAAACTACCATCTTTTTAGTTTGGGATCCTATAATCAGATCCTAAATCTAGCGTAATAATCTCCCACGCAAGAGCCAGTTCCTGCAACTTCGCAATTACTCCTCGAGAAGACTCATCGCGCATTCATGAGCTCATGGAAAAAAAAAATCCAATATGGTTTCCTCACACACCTGCTCCATATGAGCCCACGCATTCCAAAAAAATAAAAGACAACTTACATGAGCAGTCAGTAATCCAACATTAAGGATGGCAAGTAAGGCGAGTATCCACACGATCTTCCCTCCTCCCGGGCGGATATCTGGCATTTTCTCCCACTACAAATCACTACAGTCACTTAAGAAATCACAACGACGTTCCCAAGTTAGGTGGAGCTCATAATTTCCTGTAAACAAAGAAACCATACAAGTAAAATACTTGTGAGTAATGCCCTTAAGGCACCGGAACTCCAGACTGATAAGACTGCAAAACAAATAATTTGCGATGATTAAGATAGAATTTGCGAACTTTGGTCCTAACTAGAGGGGAAAAGTCAAAGCAACCTTCCTAAGGATAATCCTATTTTAAACTGATGTACGCTATCTGAAGCGTCAATTGCTGAGCAATCAGATCCCGTTTACCAAAAAAGGTCTTGGCATGGTAGGCAGGCTTAAGGGAACGGTAACCCGCTTTTGTTGTGCTATTGAAAAAACAATGTTTATTTTCAATAAAACTGTTCTACTACTACTACTACTACTACTACTACTAAACCATTTAAGAGCAGGTATACGCTTTTCCGGTTAATGATCAATCGATTACGGCGTTGCGAGTTATACAGGTTGGTGGAAAGTAGTTGGGGCAAGACATACTTTCCTTTGTGAGGAAATGGTAGACACCAGGGGAGATACGGAGAGGACAAGCCGGGAACAGTCCCAAGGACAGTAGGGAGACATTTAAAAACAAAAAACAGTCTGAAGCAACGGCCATCGGGAAGTGGCCATCCTTTTTTACCGCTACTGGCTATCGAAAAAAATCTCGACAGTGCACGACCCATCCCAGTACAATAATGGCATTGAACTGGGCAACAGAAAACTGCTGTGCTGGCCCACAAGTATTCTTTAGGCTCAAGCTGACTCCGGGTCAATCATTACAGTTACCGGAAGCATAATGACCGAATATATTATAAGGTATTTCGGTTCTTCCCGGCAACGGTCCTTGTTAGGCTTATATCACTATCGTTCGAAGACCTCGGCATAAAAGGACACAACCAAAAGGCCATTGAACTGAAATCCTTGATTATCGCTATAGCTAACGAGCAGGGGCAGAAGCAGGGTAGAACAGGGATAGAAGCATGGTAGAACGCAGATCAGGGTAGAAGCTAAGGTTTGGCGCATCATAGCTTCCTAAGACTGAAAGCCAGAAACTTCAAAATCCGGTCGGAAACAGCTCGATGAACACCGAAAATGAATCCTTTAACGCTTTTCTGGTGCACCTGATAAATACTGTAGTCCGCCACTTCTCTTGTGAGTTCCCATGTACCGTTCCTGACAATAAGGACAGTAATATTATACAAGTCTCATGACGGTCCATTCTTCAAATGGTCGCCGAAAAGCTGAAGTAAAACGTCCATAAAATGTGCAGAGGCTTGCCAAAAAGTGATATCATGGATTCACATACCAGTGAACTCCGTTCCGAAATGTAGAGTAATAAAGTTGACAGGACCTTTATGCAACGCCTACATGGCAGAGTTTAGACGGATAAACAAGTAAAAACGAGGAGTTGAGTACTCCCTGGCACCTGACCAGGTGTAAGAAACCACGGCAGCGGGTGTGCACAAATAAATAACGAAAACCCCTTGAGCCCATGCTACCTGGGAAACATATATTCCGTGACAGCCTGATGAGGACTCTCGCCAAGAAGGGCCGAAAATCGCTGCCAAAGCATCGTAGCTGACTTTTCGTATTTAGCCAGTGTTTGGATGCATAAAACAATGAATGCGAATCCATGGAGCAGAACACATTTGGTGGTGCTGAATAGAGTAGGCGAGTCAGCTAAGATTTAACTTCGGCCTTTGTCGGCAAGGGTCCTGTTCAGGCCGTAGCTAAAAATATAAACCAGCGATCCGTGAGTTGATCACCATAAGAACCAAACAATGATTCCTCCTCTACACTGTAAAAAGTCTCTCCTACGTCGGCTTTAGTAATTGTGCATCACCGAATCCGGACTAGACTTTTATTCCGAATTCGGAGAGTTAAAATCCGATGGAGGATTAAAACGCTAGAATGCAAATACTGCGGATTAAGCTATCTCAAAGCGGATAGTTTTTGGGTTTTTCTTTTACAGTGAAGGAGTTAAAGCGGAATCATTCTTGCTTTTGCAATGATCGCCACCATCCAAGTCACCAGTTCAAACCAGTGACAGTGGGATCATCTAGTGGCGCGATCCAGAAGCACCCACCTGGTCAAGCTAAAATTCGATCTTAACAAGAAAATCAGGCAAAAAGGAAATATTTAGATCGTATACGAACAAAAATAATAAAGCTAAATAGTTGGCAGTATTTACTTCTTTCAATTACTTGTTTACACGTCTGTATGTTATGACAGTGAGCCAAAATTCCTCGAAGAAAAAGTGTAACCACGAATCTACCGTATGCTGTCAGACTCATTGAATAGTTCATGAGAAGGTGGGATGTACAGTGGGTATACAGTCTCTCCGGGCACCTATTGTACACCCTTTCCCGGCAGCGACCGAAACCAGCGTGCCGGTACCAAGAATTAGGCAATTTGCTGGTTTTGATGTTCTAACAAGTGGCAACTGGTGCCGGTAGTGGCAGGGCACCGCAGCACCGGGCACTTGCTGTACACTAAAATAGAGAGTGGGCATTCCCTCGCCACAGATAATGGTTAATCTCTGAGCTTGACTCAAATCGCCGATATTTTATTGGAAGGGTCTACATTTAGCATGGCCTGCTGGATTTTTGCAAAGGCTACTTCACTTCAAACTGCGCTTACACCCAACGTCGGGCATAGCCTATCGAAAAATCCGAGGAAAAATCAGGCATTGACAGCGCACCTAAGAACTAGGATAGTAAGAAACTTTATACGTATCCCTTCGGACCAAGATAACTGAGAAGTAAGAACCTGCTGTAATAAACACAATATTTTAAATAAACTATACTGAATTATTGCCTATATTGTAAAATTCATACCAAGTAAGAATTTGTAATAACCAACAAAATTATTTGCAGATTTTTACTTGTAACTAAAGCCCCTTGCCAAGAAGGAACGAAATATTGCTGGAAGAAATTTCAGCTGACTGACCACTTAGCGCGACCAACTAGTACGAAACTTCACTCACGTTACCGAAATTATCCAGAATCTCCGTCTCGAAGAGCTTCGCTGTGTTTCAAGTAATACAAGTCCTGACCAGCACCGTCTTCGCTCTTCGAGAGAGACCACCACCTACTGTACTGACGGAGCTTTCAGGATGCTGGTTGCATCGGCATTTACTCTCTGAGAGAGCTAGAAGCAGGAATCGCTGAACAAATACTGGTTCTCAAACACTCGCATTTGCGCTCGGAGCTCAACACCTAAAACGCGACATCATAGAAACGTTAAGTCACTGACACTTTCCATCTAGTGCCCCTTCCCTACATCTTGTTTACAGGCGACTCCCCAACCTAAAAATCGTCAGGATTTTGTTTTGAAGATTGGGTTGGGATTTGGTACAACTTCTACTCAAAATTTTATATACAACTTTTCACTCTCGGATACATCTTTCAAGTTGCTACGCTTCCATGTACATTGACTGCGATGTATTTTCTTTGGATCTATTTTTGTTACTGTTTACACTGCCCCAGTGTGTTTCAGCACAGAACAAATAGATTAGATTAGATTATATATGGGCTTTTATTGGATAAAATACCATCAACTACAAAACCCTCAGAAGTTTTCACTTGTTAAAGGAACAGAAAACTTGACTCGAGGAGCTAGTTAACATATCAAGAATGTACCCTGAGTCGATATTGAGAGTAAGAAAAATTCTCGTTACGACCATTGCAGTTTCCGGGCATTTTCCGAGAATTCGACTTTGAGCAAAAGGTTCGCAAAAGCAAAAGGTTTGTGTGCCGTGACTAGGAATCGAACCCCGGCCGCCTTGTCGGGGAGGTCGTTACTCTGTAGTCTACATGTAAAAAGGAGAACTTTTACAGTACATGAGTGCATAATTACAGTGCATAAGGGGCAAGGGCCTGCCAGCTAGCTTTGGGAACACTAAGGAGGGGGTTCGAGACGGTTCGAGATGACAAAGAAGGAGGGTTCTGTCGACAATAATACCCTGTATATTTATGCTAGCCCCCCCCCCCCCCGCGATTCGATGGCCGAAAGTTGCGTAGTCAAGTTTACTGTTCCTTTAAGAGGTTTGAGAAACCACTTTGACAAATTAACCCACATACACTACTAATAAAGAAAAAAAAATGAAAAAAGAGAGGAAGAGAAAAGAAAAAAGAGATAAATTCATGCATTTACTCGGTTCCTGGTCGAACACCAATACAAAAAAAAATATACATTCCAAAATCCTGTCTCCAAAAACGAACTAAACCATAAAAAAAAATATGTATATAATAATAATGACATTGGTAATAAATCAGCTTCAGGCCGGATCCGAGCTGGCTCCTGACTTTCAAAAAAATCAGAAAAGAAAAATATTCTTTTGGAAATATCAATACTTAATCACAGTTTGATTACTTAGGTTCTAGTACGAACAATGCGCTGGGCAAATGTAAATGCAAATGCAAATGTAAATGTTCTCACAAAAGCTATTAAATACATATATCGGAAATCTAAGACCCATTATTACATCATTCAGTGATTAAAAGAGATAAGAAAAAGATTCCGCGTCTCAGCTCCTTTTCTTTTAGCCCCACTCAGTCTTAAATCGAATCACAGTAGGTGTAAACTCTCTTTCAAGCTTTTTTTTCTATTATGTCACTGCGACAAACTAAAAGTCAAATCATTCAGGGATTACAATGACAAATAATAAAAAACATTTCCATACCTAAATTTTTTTCCCTTACAGATGGCTATTTGAGCAGAAATATAGCTCTAACAAAATGTAGCTGAATTATCCGTTTTGCAGTGTCAAACATGATTTGGAGTCAGCTTGGGCTGAAGGAATATTTAATTACGTCAAACTCATCGAATCTTATTTATCACTGTGTAAAAAAAAATTAAAAAAAAAAACATCCAACGCTGAACCAACCGTCATTCTGTTAGATCTAGTTGATGATCACACTTTTGGTCATGACCAAACATTTACATATTTACAATCCAGAATAAACAACATACTAGTATTCTCGAAAATAAATATTAAAATGTAGTTCGTAAAAGCCTCTTCCACGATTACACCACTCGATCAAAGGTAATGAGAGCAGGGATCCTACTTACACGATCTTTGCACTCGATGACTGTAGGCTAAACATATGTCAAATATGTATAAACAATACAAATATCCGGTGCCTCCGTCTTTTTTTTTTTAGCTCCACCCAATACTGCGTAGCCTAAAAATGACAGTTTAGAGGTTTTGCTCTAAACTGTCACTGTGCCAAACCAGAAATCCGAACTCCCAACCAATCGTCTTATTACTAGTGAAAACCAAAACAATATTTTATCCTTCGGAAAATCATTTAAGTCACAAAACCCCGAGTCCCAGTCGGAGGTAATCCCCACTTAGTGATTACAAGAGAGATAACGAAAATATTCGCCATCTCACTTTCTTTTTTTCTCCACCCATTCTTAAATCGCAAAACGCTCACACAATTTTTTTTCTAATCTGTCACTGTGCCAAACTAAAAGTCCAAATCGTAGCTAACTCGTTGCCGGCAGGCGAAAGGGCTCACACGGTTGCATTATGTAGCTATGCAAATTGTAAACTCCGAGACGAGACCCGAGTGAATTCAGTCAGCAACTGGTCGGTTTGTAGGAGCACTTAGTTGTTTGTGACAAAACCGCAAAATGCAAAAAGTTATTGAATGCGTTCCCAATTTTTCAGAGGGCAGGAAGCCAGAGGTGGGTCCTGTAATGTTTTAACGTTGATTATAATAGTATAGATAATTGCTAATTCAGCATATTTCCACTGTAAACATGTGCAGTGACGGCAGAAGAATGTACAAAAAAAATGCAACACTGATGAGTAGACTAATTACTGACGTGTCGCAGCATGTGGGAAACTGGTAACGAACTAGTACATTCGGTGCAGAAAGTCTTGTTTGTCTGCTAAATATTGCCCGCCGCGGATCAAAAGGCACTAAACTATGTCTACAAACATTTCAATAGTCTATGGCAGGGCCTGTCCTAAAACGGTCTTTATAAGAATCAAAACGCTTGCGAGCCAAGACAGTTGACCCGAGGGAGCCAAAAACTTCTAAGTCAAGACTAGGGTATTTCGAAGTCGAACTAGTGAACTGTTAAAGGAACAGTAAACTTGACTAAGCAAACTTTCGGCCATCGAATCGCCCGGGGGGCTTATATAAATATACAGGGTCTTATTGTCGACAGGCCCCCCCTTCTTTGTTATCTCAAACCGTCTCGAACTCCCTCCTTAGTATTCTCAAAGCTAGCTGGCAGGCCCTTGCCCCTTATGCACTGTAATTATGCACTTATGTACTGTAAAAGTTCGCCTTTTTACATGTAAACCACAGACAAACAACCTCCCCGACAAGGCGGCCGGGGTTCGATTCCTAGTCGCGGCACACAAACCTTTTGCTTTTGCAAACCTTTTGCTCAAAAGTCGAATTCTCGGAAACTGCCCGGAAACTGCAATGGTCGTAACGAGAATTTTTCTTGCTCTCAATATCGACCCAGGGTACATTCTTGATATGTCAGCTAGCTCCCGGAGTCAAGTTTGAGTCAAGTTTTCTGTTCCTTTAAACATAAGATAGAGTGTGCTTCGGTACCCGACGGTCGACCTCGCGGTCGACGTGTGTAAGAAAGGTACCTATATTTACCAGTCGTAACATACAATTGTTGACCTACTACAAAACCCTGATTTCTTATAGGTTTCCCTTCTTCTCGAGCATCTACAAAATTCTAATTTGATTATTATGCCAGCCTAGATTATTGCCGCGCCACTAAGTCTGAACTCCCAACATTGTTTGTATTTGAAGAAGGAAGTAAGCAACTGACAGCCTAGGCTAGTGGAATTAATCAACAGTGTATTAGAGGATAGACTGATAACCTAGCCCCTAAACCATCAGACAATAAAGTAACTGATCCTGCTGAACGAGAATTCCATTTCCACCACACAGAGAAATGAAGGTTTAACCAGAAGAAAAAAGTGTGGGTCTTGTGAACTCTAGGCATGAACCTTCGCTTTTGTATTATCAAAGAAAAGTGCCCATAAGTGATTTAAAAAGCACATAATTGCAGCGTACATTCTAACCTCCCTCCAATTTCCTAGAACTAATTACCAACAAGTGCGCAAGCGCTCAGACCTGGAGTGTGAAAGTATTTTATGACTTAAGTTTGACTTGGCCTTTCGCGTTATAGGTAACAAGTTTAGAATTGACGCCAGCAAAACAAATATTGTCCGCTCTTAAAAAATCTCCAAACACAACAACTTTGTCCATCTTTGTAGATTAGCTTTGTAATTTAGTGTACTGATTTAAATGGATCAGGAGTAAGTATAACTGTATGAAGTATTGTCTTAATATATATCCAAAACACTTGTGCGGCTAGACTCAGTAAAATGAGAATTTGGGTCCAGTCGCCCATGAACCAAGGAGGGAGGGGTCGGTTATAAGCACCAATTAACTCAGCAAAACCGTCATACTAGTCCTACCTCAGCTACCTCTAGCCGTTACTTGACTGACTGGGCAATTTGGGCCAGTTACCCATGAACGAAGGGGGTGCGTGAGTAACGACTCCAAAAAGTATTTCTAGACCCCAGGATACTTCCTACTTCTAAACTCCGGCAAGTTACAGAATCGAGCCATGGGTCCTTATGTTCCAAGTTGCCGATCAACCGGGAGGGTGTGAGCGGTGGCAAACAACGAAAAGGCACAAAGGCACTGAACCTGATACCAAGAAAGCAGAAAAACCTCAGTCTCCCTACGACCAAGCGGAGTCGAATGGATTCCCGATACCCTGCCCGATGCAAACGAGCGGAGGGTAGGAGCTACATGAAACATCACAATTCGTTGCCTCTGCAAACAGCTAGATATCCCAGTACAGCTACGGAGAAGAAATGTCAAGAGTAACAGCCGATTGGTTGTCTATTATATCAGTGTCACCCGTGACGCGCTGCAGAGCGGGTCATGCACACATGCACGCCTGCTACAGCTTTTTCCTCTGATAAGCGCAACCGCGAAGAGGGAAGTGGACGGGCATCAACTCAAAGCTTAGCAAATAGCCTACCTCTAGCTCTGCTCAATTTTGTAGGGGTATCCATAGTCCATGCATGGGACCAAAGACAGAGGTTCTAATGGCTTATTTCGTGGTCAGGTCCCAAGCTTAATTCACTGATAAATCCGAGCCCATTTACCCACAAACATGTGTGTGTGTGTAGGTCTATCAGATACTTCTAGACACTAAGAAGTAGGATCTGTAAGCAGGCTACAAGAAATCTCCTAGACCCCAATTCCAACTAGTAAACAAAGTTTCGACTTTATACCTGTTATCAGAGGCGTCACTACTGGGGGGGGGACGCCCCCCCCCAATGTTGTTGGCCAGTCGGTAAAAAATAGCCGAGTCGGCGCGAAGCGCCGCGAGTTTTAGTAAAAACAGTCGATTTTTTACTTAGAAATGGTCGTTTTTTTCCTAAAAACAGTCGGTTTTTCGTAAAAATAGTCGATTTTAACGTAAAAATAGTCGTTTTTCCTTAAAATCAGCCGATTTTTCGTCAACACAGTCGTTTTTTCCCCAAGAATAGTGGTTTTTATCCGCAAACACAGTCGGTAAAAATTACCAGCCAGTCGGTAAATACCTTGTCCCCCCCCCCCAAACATTTTGGCTAGTAACGCCTCTGCCTGTTATGGTTTGTGAGCAATGAAAATCGCAAAACATGGTGAAAACTGAAAATAAGTTAGTGCTGCTGCAGTAGTGGACTGTTCATGAATGGGCACTCCACTGAAAACTAAAATTTCTTGCTAAGCATTCCATTCCAGCAGTTTAAATTTGAATGGTAAATGATGAATGATGCGACTTGAACAAAAACCATTAAAGTTTAACTGAAAAGCCAACTTATTTTTGTATCATTTAATCGAATACCGTACACTGAATTATTTGAATTCTGCTAGGGGATTTTTTATTTTCCACTATCTGCTCTAGTAGTGAGGTTCAAAATATCTAGCATACAGCCAACCCCACAACGCAAATTCTACTATGATGCAGAAAATTTGGATCTTAACACAAACACGGCTTTTCAGTGGTCAGTACCGAGCGTGGTGAAGACTACTTAGTGCCTGAACACAAATTTTTCATAACTTTTTTTCGTCAAGCATACGACATGGGAACAGCGCATAGAGGTACCACAAATCCGAAAGGTAAATTCCACTGATCAAAAATTGTATATCTGTGAACGTCCTAATGATCGAAATCGATTATTCGTGAATGTCATAAAGAGGAATCAAAGACAAAATATGGGGTAGCTTATCGAAAAAAGTAACCCACCTTTTTTCAACATTTTTCTTCGGACAGCTGTTTGATCAGATGGGATAACCAGGATTCCAGAACCTCTTGCTGTCAGGGACGTTGTGACCTGATCTGACAAATTTAGGTTTCTTGGTGTGACTGGTCAATGCCCCCTGCCCATAAATACGATGTTCTAGGAATCTAGGTACTGGCCTAATTTTTTCGTTGATAAGATTAAGAAGACTGGGATTGCCTATTGCAATCAAGCCTTCAAGGACCTCACATGGTTTGGCCATGAAAAATCAAATGCTTTGGCTGTCAGTGCCAAATGCAAGGGATTCAAGTTCCCCTCTGTGTGTTGCACCATGGGAAACAATTGAATTGGCTCAGGCCTCAGACTGGTTGCTGGTGTTGTTTGAAGGTTGGCGTCACGTGGGCTTCAGCCCAAACACGCTCGTGCCACTGGTTTTATATATACTTTTAAGTAATCTTTCAATACTTTTGGTTCCATGGTTCCAGTTTGCTCATGATTCCAGCAAATTTCAAATAATCCATCGCTGATGATGATGACGCCGACAATTCGGACAAATCAGGCAGAGCAACTAATCAGAAATTCCGTCCCGCATGTTCGTTTCTTGCGCCCAGCAACTTTGTTCTTCTCATTTGGCAGAACATATTTTTAACATAAGTTGATAATACTGACCTATCGATTACGTCCTATCTTTTTGCGGAATTTTGTTTTGAAAAAGGAAAGCGGTTGTGATGTCGGTGGGGCAGATCCCTCAGTTTGAATGATGATGCTGCTGGTTGCTGATTTGAGATCGTAGCGAAAAATTTAAAACTTGAAATGCATGGTTTAAGGCAGTGGTTCCCAACCTTTTTTGTACAGCGTACCCCTTATCAAGGTTCGAAAAAGTTGCGTACCCCCTTTTTCCGAACTTGAAAAAGACGACATTTGTTACAAATATATACAAAATTAATGAGACAAGTGAGGCTGCTTTGTGGCTAGAATTTGTCAAATCTCAGCTCGGCGTCATTAACGGCAATATTTTGTATAGTCTCTATGTCTGGTTTTGATGTTCTCCTTGCTTTCATCAAGCTGCATCGCAAACGTTTTCGGTATTTGCAACCTGAATGACAATATCTCTTGCAATGTCTTTGATTCGTCTTGAAACATTATTGTTTGACACAGGAACAGAATTTACGGCAGTGGGCTAGCTGTTTTGAAATCAACATTATTTCATAGACTTTGCTAAGGCTTGTAATCAGAGGCGTCACGCACGGGTTGGCAACCCCCTTCCCCCCGAAGTGGTCGGCCAGACTGTTAAAAAGAAAGGAGTCTGCACGAAGCGCCGCAATTTTTTCGTAAAAACAATTGTTTTTGAAAAACAATCGGTAAAAATGACCCGCCAGTCAGTAAAAATACCTTGCACCTCAACAAACATTTTGGCTATTGATGTCTCTGTTGGTAATATTAGGCTTTCGGTCATCAAAAAATGAGTGAAGCGAGGTTTTGAAGCTTCATATTAAACCAATTTTGGTTCCGTCGCGTACCCCTTGCAAGGGTCTTGCGTACCCCTTTGGGTACTCGTACCACCTGGCGTACCACCGGTTGGGAACCACTGGTTTAAGGTGAATGAGTGAAATGGGTCCCAGCTTGGAACCCAAGTGCTCAAGAATTTCAAGAAGAAAGCGTCGTTGGTAAAAAAAACAAAAACAACCTAGGCTATCAGTGATTAGAGGAACAGTGTTCTCGACTGACAGATAGGCCGAAGGTGGCCAACCTCTGTATCTTGCAGCTGATAGTGATGGTGATAAGTAACAGTGTCAGTCAAATGCGAAATTGACACTTGAGGGATCTAGCCTAGGCCTGGCCAGGGCTATGCCTAGACAAGACTAATGACCTAATGTAGTCAGTCAGAGATATTTCTATCAGACAATGCAGGCTAGAAAATAGCAAGTGCTATAGGCAAACTTTATCCTCGACTGTATCCGACAAGTAAGCTCAAGCAGAGAAGAGCCCAGAAGATGTAGTGGTTGGTACCAGACGGACGTGAAGCTTGGTCTCCCTTTGCCCTGTCCTTGCAGTCTGCTGTTCTACAGAACTATCGAAGAGCCAGATTTACTCCATTGTGTTGTACCACTGTATACTGCATGGCAATGGTACTGATGTTTTCTCTCCATTTAGGTTATTGAATCTATTGCTGCTGCCATTAGAGGGACTGCTGGAGTGTCTTTGCTTGACGTTGACCCTGGCCAGTCAACTAATCGAACAGTCTACACCTTTGTCGGAGGCCCAGATGCTGTGGTTGAAGGTGCTGTCAATGCAGCTAAAGTGGCGTGGAAGCTCATTGACATGTCTACACACAAAGGTGTGCACTATTTTTGAACTTATTTGTCAACGGGCGTTTAATATTTTGCTGCAAAAATGCATAGCCTACACACGATTGATTATTTAACTTGTAGACTTTCGCTTTACTGAAAAAAAAGAAGACCGAAAACTGACTACTATTGACCAGTAAATATGGCTAAGTGCCATAAGGGTTAGTTAGGATTATAAATGTATTACGCAGACGAGGAAGTATTGAATACTGTAGACAGCTAAGGACGGGTAATTTCACGCAAAGCCGAAGAATCCGAAAGATGTTAGGATTTTGACATTTTCCGGGAACGTATATTTTTGTTTGTATGGAATTTTCTTTGCAACGATAATTATGTATAGTGTGCTCTTTTCTAGATGATTCTAGCCTATGAGCCAATAACCCATAGTTCAACCCGACCGGTTTTGGAAGGATTGACACGAAGTATAGTGTTTCACCCAATTCACCCATCCATCATCTGCCTGATTTCAAGCCGCTATCAAAAGCATACCAACAGGAAAAAAATCGAGGCCTGCTAAGTTGTCTTTATGTAGCGGAGACACTTTTAGATTAGATCTTGTGTTTTTAGGAGAGCATCCGAGAATGGGGGCTCTTGATGTCTGTCCATTCATCCCAGTGAGCAATGCTACAGTTGATGAGTGCATCGCTTGCTCCAAAAAGTTCGGCCAGAGGCTTGCGGAGGAACTAGGAGTCCCTGTTTTCCTTTATGGAATGGCCGCAGAGAAAGGAGACTACCGCAAGACTTTACCTCAGATAAGAGCTGGAGAATATGAGGGTATGGCCGAAAAGGTAAATCGCAGTTATTGCATTGCTTGGCTTTAGGTTGTAACCGAGTATAAGCCTTCTTGTTTGTGTAAATATTCTACGCTTCCAGCTGACTGTAGTTTGACCTGAATGTATCCTACTGAACTAACTTGTCGAACAGAATTCGATAAAAAAAAAAAAAAAAATTTATTCCTCCAGGTTTTTACCATTATTGACTTTCGGAAGTAATTCCGGCCCGAAGCAGGGTAAAGTTTGCACAGTTTTATTTCGGATTGGCACAAGGTTTCTTTATAGTTGGGACGTATTTCTGTCATACTTCCTATGTTATGCTCTCTCGTCTTGGACGTCTCGGTTTATCGCAATATCCCCATAATAACTGTGGGGCCAAAAAGCCTACCAAATTACATCCAAGCCTCTAGGCCAGTGGTTCCCAACCTTTTGCGTGCCGCGTACCCCTAACCAAGGTTCAAAAAAGGTTCGTACCATTTCATTGTCATCAATGATAAGGCATGTAAATCTAAAATTGCGTTCGATGGGGTATCTGCTTTTGGGGACAATAATGAAACTGAGCTAGGGGACTCAAAAAGGATTGAAGCGAGGTCTTAAAGCTATAGACTAACGTGATTCTGAGACCTTTCCGTACCCCTTGTGAGGGTCTCGCGTACCCCTTTTGGTACGCGTACCACCGGTTGGGAACCACTGCTCTAGGAGCCTTCGATTCTACCTTTTACGCTTTTTTTTCAGCTAAAAAAAGAGGAGTGGGAACCCGACTTCGGACCTGCCAAGTTTGTTCCTCAATGGGGTTGCACAGCGACTGGAGTCCGAAAGTTTTTAATTGCTTACAATGTGAACATCCTTGGAACGAAAGAGCAAGCGCACAAGTAAGTAAATTTCATTAATCACTGTAGCAAGTCCGTTTCATAGACTTCTTCGTTCTTCATCTTTACCAGCAAACTATGAGCGGGTTCCACCCCTCTACCAGTAGTAACTATTAGTTACTACTTCCCTTCCAGCCTCACGAAAAGTTACTACGCTGACCGTTCCAACCTTCTCAAAATAGCAACTAATAGTAACTATTTGCTTACCACGCTCGGGAGCGTAGTAAGCGTAGTAACTACGCATCTCTGCAACGTGATTGGTCCGATCAGCCCGCGGCCTGATATTTGACCGAAAAAATTAAAAAGCGTTCCAGCCTAGCGTAGTAATATACGGTGACTAGCGTAGTAACTACGATAAGTAGGGTGGAACACGCTCTATGTGTATAGCACAGTCAGATCTTTATGGTACAGATTTTGGCACGGGGAGCTTGAAAAAATATGGTTTCCCAAACCATCCATTTGAATCAGATTCGAAAATTGGTGTTATATTCTGTTTCGTCCAAACACAGTCTTATTCATCGCCGGACGGGTGTCTGAATCGTTGTTAACGATGTTCGGACGGTTGACAGTTGATTTTCACTGTGAACGGAATAGTCCCGGACAGGTCCCGGATTGAAGGGCGAGTGGAGTGTGGTTTCAACTATAAGTACAGTGTCTGATCTTCGTTCCGGGAGGCGCAAAATTAGCCGTTCAGTTTAACCTTTATCGACCTACACTGTGAAAAGTCTCTCCTACATCGGATTTTAGTAATTGTGCATCATCGAATACGGAGATTTTTACCCCGAATTCGGAGCGTCAACATCAGCTGGAGGGTTAAAACGCTAGAATGCAAACTGCAGATTAAGTTATCTGAAAGCGTAGCTTGTTTTTTTTGTTTTTGTTTTTTTAAGTGTATGCTACTTTCAAAAATGCCAGATTTGTACCAGTTGCAGGCCATTGCAGCACCAGTTCTCCAGTAAAGGCTTACGTGAGGTGTGCGTGGACTCGAGCGTAATAAACATAATGACCATGACGTAGAACCTTATGTATTCGGCGTGGAAGGTTCTACAGAGTCACCGTAGTCTTCTCCGATTAGTCATTAATGGACCATACAAACTTCTATCGTATCTTTGCTTTGTCATAGTAGGCCTACGTATCCTTTTGTTTGCAGTTTTTTTTTTATTCTTTTGTCGTGCAGGACATCTGATGATGCATCAAAGACGCAGCTTCCGGCATATGAAAATCGGTTTTCCTCTCAGACAAACGTGCATGACGCTTCTGTTTTATGGAGACATAAAAATAACTCCTTATGGCTGGATGAACAGATCGGCCCAAAATAAAACAATCGTTATTTATTAGGTGTTTGGGGGAAGGCTGTTTGCGAAGAGTTTCTCGTGTGCTTGCTTTCCTGTGTCCAAGCTTCCGTAAATGTAGAAACAAAATAGTTTAACTACACTGTCAGAAGTTTCATAACAGATTGCGCATAACACTTTCAAGAATAACACCTTTTCACTTGGAAATAAAGTGTTGTGACCAATTAAGCTTACACTATTTCGTGCCTAGATCTCCAACAACACCTTCAATTGGTAAAAATACTACACTGTCAGAAGTTACATAACGACAACAGAAGGATGCCCGGTTTCAACAGATAACACTTTGGGATGTTATCTGTTCTGTTTCTTTCGTTCCCGTCAGTATTTTTACCAATTGAAGGTGTTGTTGGAGATCTGGGAACGAAATAGTGTAAACTTAACTGGTCATAACACTTTATTTCTAAGTGAAAAGGTGTTATTCTTCAAAGTGTTATGCGCTATCTGTTATGAAACTTCTGACAGTGTAGTAGCTTAAAGCCCAAAGGGCACAACAGATTGTTCTTGTTCACATTTCGAACGTTTTAAATCCTGCCTGAATCCAAATATTTGTAATGATGCGCGTTTTTTAATTTTCAGCAGTAAACACTTGGGCGCTTCTCGGTGGGCTGCAGTAAATTAGGGCTTTGCTTTCGGCGCTAGCCGTTCAAGCATGATCATTCATCAGCAAACCAGACACATTGTGTGACGTCAGAATATCCGATGCCGGTCTTCGCGGGTTGATGACGACTTGTTTCGAATGTAAATTACTCTTATTGCAAAACTCGCAAGGAAGCGCTCTTATCTTGCGAAAGCTAGGATACTAAGGGCCTGCAAAAGTAATAGGGAAACGCTATCCACGTCATTTATGTTTTAAGCAATGCCTTCAGGTTTTTTCCAGGGGTTCGTAGTTTTCAACGTGACATAATACTAATATTAGTTTTGCCTTCTAGGATAGCTCTCAACGTGCGGGAGCAGGGACGAGGCCCAGAAAAAAAAGGACGGCTACAATCTGTGCAAGGAATCGGCTGGTGGCTTGAGGAGCAAAACATGGCGCAAGTGTCACTCAATTTGACAGATATGGATGTCACTCCACTACACGTCGCATATGAAGAGGTGAGGATTCTGTCTCCTTTCCCATTCCCTTCCATAAAATCCTTCTCTCCGCTTTGCTAGTGAACTTCTCTGCTTGATTCCTTTTGCAAAGCGGTTGTAACCCAGTATATCATCATCCCTAGCCTACACCCTCGCATTTGATTCAGATTCTTCGCTTATTAGGCCGATCAGTTTTGTCTTAGGGATGTGGGTGGCTTCCCAATGTTTTGACTAATTCGATTACAGACTACTTTATTTTTGTTTTATCGTCCTTCCGGTCATGGATCCAGCTTCTTCATGAATTTTAACCTGTGAGACACGGAGAAAGGAATATGATTCCGCTACGAGCTCGGCCTAGATATCACATCTGAGCATTACCTGCAGACAGAGGTGCCCCCCCCCCCCCCCAATGCTGTCGGCCAGTTGGTAGAAAAGAGCCGAGTCGGCGCGAAGCCCTGCGATTTTAAGTAAAAGCAGTCGGCTTTTTTCTTAGAAATAGTCGTTTTTTCTTAAAAATAGTCGGTTTTTCTTAAAAATCAGCCGATTTTTCGTAAACACAGTCGTTTTTTTCTCAATATTAGTCGTTTTTATCCTCAAAAACAGTCGGTAAAAATTACCAGCCAGTCGGTAAATACCTTGTCCCCCCCCCAAACATTTTGGCTAGTAACGCCTCTGCCTGCAGATATCAGATTATCAAATATATGCAGATATTTTCCAGATCAAGAATAAACCCAGCCTTTGAATTGTTAGGTTTGCAAAGATGCAAGAGAAATCCAGGTTGGCGTAAGTGGTTCCGAAATCGTCGGGTTAGTACCCTTGAAAGCACTCCTGGAAGCAGCCGACTTCTACATAAAGCAAGAGGGACTGATGATACTCGAGGAAGACCAGAAGCTCAAGCTAGTAATCCACAAGATGGGACTGTCGTCTATCAACAAGTTTGACCCCCGGTAAGCCTGAGATCTCCTTTAGTTTGACTACAGGATTTTGCTGTATGTAAAAGCCAATGAGGGGCTCGGTATAATAATTTATCTCATCTGACCGCTCTTTGGCGATACGCCTTTGCCCCTCTTATTGTTATCATTGCTTATTTAGGCACAAAAAGAAGTGGGGCTGACAAAGAAAGATTAGTCACACGAGGACAAAAAAAGTAACTTGGCAAATACAGTATGTCGCACCTATTAGCGGATATTCAAATAGATTTGCCAGTGCTTTTGGTTTAGCTCGTGCCTTTGCCCGAGTTCTGCCTCCGGTCGTCCCATTTAAAATAGTATCTAGTTCTGCATTTCCTCTTCATAATCGTCAACTGGAGATGTGGGTTTAGAGAGCGTTCTAGGTCATTAGCAGATTGGTATGACGGAGCATTTAGACACGCTTCAGGAGGGGACTGGTATGAAATCTGAGGACCCTAGCTGGGTGGGGGTGGGTCTTTTTCCCAAAAGATCGCAGATTTTATTTGGGTGGGTCCCCTTGGCAGATTTTTTTGTACATGGATCCGAGTAACGTATCATTCAACAGGAAATCACATGGCCGAAACAGCTGTTACAATTGATTTCTATACTGAGCACTCGAACACAGGCCTGCCATTCATTTCACAGTATAGACTTCTAAGTCCTCACCCACTCTGTAGGCAACCTCATCCAAAGTGTCTGTGGCGGTGCCACTGATTTTTATAACAGTATTTTCTTGTGTCAAAAACTATTAAAGCAGCAAGTGACACTGAACCGTGACGCTGAATCTGGGTTTGAAGTGTTTGAACGGAAGAGCTGAGCTTATATGGCACCTGTTGATAAGATGGTGCAAGAAAGATATAAAGGCGTCGCAAAATACACCCTTCTGTCCCCCTAGGATCGGACCTAGTAATAGGATTTCTAGTTTCACTCGAGACTGAGCATTTTCGGCATCGCCTCAGATCACGAGGGCAAATGACTACCTTCCAATTTTAGCCGAACTCTTTTGACCCCTAGAGGTGCCACACCATTTCCGTTACCTCCCCTCCAACCCCCCCTACCGCGGCCGAACCTTGTTCGGACACATAAATGGATGATCTAAAGTATACTTTCTTCCCGCGTATCAAGTTTCACTCGAATCTGAGCATTTTAATAGAAATTCCGACCCCCCTCCTCCACAGTGCTTGGATCCAGTCCGGACCCTAAAACATGTCATCTATTAAATAAACATGGTAGTAAGCGAGCAGCAAAATTTTCTGGTCTCCCCCTCCGACTCCCCCATTGTGTCTGAATGGCCACGACTCGGAAACATAAACAAAAATCGCATCTCTGACATCTCTTCTTTCCGCCCATCAATTTTGACTCGAATCGGAGCATTTCTGCGAACTTCCGTTTCCCGCTTCATCCTCCTCCTATCGTGGTCCGGACATCAAATTACAAACTTAGGCCGCATAACCTCCCCAACTTACAATTCGGCTCATTTGTTTGATTTTTTTTGCATATCACAAAGCTTGGCACGGAAACACGTCTTGCATTTCTAGGCCATCAGTTCTTATCGCCCATAAGTTTCATTCGAATCGGACCACCCGTTCGCAACCTACGGTAGTCACTAATTTCCGGATTTCCCTTCCCTAAACTCCCCCGAAAATGGTCGGACCCAGGAACGGAAGTTTTCCTGGGGCATTGCGTCAGGTCCTTAACTCTGTTTGCTCGGGTCACTAATATGGCTGCCAGTTTCGTCGTCCGTAGTACATCTGGCAGTATCCTGATTCGCGATCACCGGAATTCCGGGAAACCCCCTCCAACTCCCCAAAGAGCCCCTGTGCGATCTGGGGCTTATGCTTGTTCTTCCCGCCAAATTCCTTCCTGTTCCCTCAACTCTAAGCGTTTCATGAGAAGTATGGTGTCCCCTCCACCCCACCCCCACAAGTCTCGGATCCGGTCCAGACTTGACGTGGAACATCTGAGGCGATAGCTCTTTCCACTTGCTTATTTTCATTCAAATCCGATTACCCGTTCAAACGCTATGCATGCTACTAGATTCCGGATTCCCCATTCCTCCACTCCCCACACGATGGTCGGAACGGGCAAACGACTATTCTCAGGTCAGTCTGTTCGGGTACCTTATATGCCTGCCAATTTTCATCGTCCTAGTACATCAAGAAGTACCGCGCTCGCAGGATCACCAGAATCCCGGACCCCTCCCGGCCCAACTCCTCCCACAGCGGCCGAATCCGGTCCGCGCATGCCATCGATTTATCTGGGACTTGTGCTTGTTTTTCCCACCAAGTTTCATCTCGATCCCTCCACTGTAAGCGATTCCCAATATTTCCGGTTCCCCGCTCCGAAGTCACTGGATCCGGTCCGGATTTGAAGTGGGTCGTCCGAGACGCAGGGTCTTGTCAAATATCAAGTTTCATTAAGACCCGAAAACCCGTTCGAAAGTTATACATACCTTTTCCGGATTCCACCTCCCTCCACTCCTCCCAGATGGTCGGATCGGGGAAGTGACCATTTCCAAGTTAATCTTTATGGGTCCCTGATACGCCTGCCAAGATATATCGCCCTAGCTTCTGTGGAAGTGCCCGATCTAGCAAAACCCGGCCGACCGACAGACCGACGAACCCAGGGTTGGTCACCAAGAACCAGGGTGTACGAGTTACTTGCTTACTTCAGGATACTTTGGGTTACTCAGGGTTACTTTGGGTTACATTGGGTTACTTTGGGTTACATTGGGTTACTTTGGGTTACATTGGGTTACATTGGGTCACAAGTCTTGCGCACAAATGGCGTACATCACGCTTGCAATTGTCTCAAAAGTATCCCAAAGTAACCCAAGCATCTCAAAGTATCCCAAAGTAACCCAAAGTAACCCGAAGTAACCCAATGTAACCCAAAGTAACCCAATGTAACCCAAAGTAACCCAATGTAACCCAAAGCAACCCCTCGTGCGCAAGACTTGCGTGGTGACGTTTCAAACTTTTCGTCAGACGAGACGAGGCGCCGATTGCAATATCTTGAAACTGATGCGAAATTCCTTCACGAAACAATTGAAATTCACGGAAACTTAGAGATACTTTGGGATAATGTGGGTACTTTGGGATACTTTGGGTTACATTGGGTTACTTTGGGTTACATTAGGTTACATTGGGTTACTTTGGGTTACATTGGGTTACTTTGGGTTACATTGGGTTACTTTGGGTTACATTGAGTTACTTTGGGTTACATTAGGTTACATTGGGTTACTTTGAGATACTTTTGGGTTACTTTCCAGGGTGTACGAAGTTACTTTTGGTGACCAACCCTGGCGACGAACGGGCAGAAATTACGGCACTTGTTCGAAGGGCGTGCCATAAAAACTGACCGTCCTCCTTGGATATGATATAGGCCACTAGAAACCAGTTCAGGCAAGATTATTGGTTTCTTAGGTGTTTGTTACGAGGGTATCGATATTTTATGTAGAAAACACATTGGCTGCAGAACACATTAATTATCTGACTGGACATACCAGGGCCAAGTTGCGCATGAACGCGGAGAAGGGTGGGGAAGGTGCAATATGAAAAGTAACTTCTAGAATTTCAGCGACCCACTCCGGACCGTTGACTTAACTCCTTGGTCTGCATTTGCCTCTGAACCGGGTAGTTGTGTGAACCGGATCCTAACAAACACATCTGTACCCCAATGCCAACAAGTATACCAAATTTCAACTTGAAACATGCCGATATTCATGAATTATTAACTCCACACTGACTCCACACTAAATTGTGAAAACAGAAAACCGGCTAGTGGGGCCGCTATGGTGGATTGATACTAGAAATCGTGATAATCCTTCTTCAAATCCGTCAAGTTTGCTCTAAATATGTGATTACTGGGATAACATTCGTTCTAAACAACAGATCGAGTAGAGAAAGCTTCTATCCTTACGATTTGCAATCGAACGATATGCTCCTCACCCCTTTTTGGGGGGTGGGGTGAGTCATTTTTTCTTTTTATACAGATTTTCTGGAGGATTACTGGGGTACCCCTCAGCAGTTACAGATTTCATACCATCCAGACGGGGGTGGGTGGGTCTCTTGTCCCAAAAAGGCCAGATTTTAGGCTAGGTGTCATCAGATTTCATCCAGTCCCCTCCTGACACGCTTGATTACTTCAAGCGGACTTGAAGTACATTCCCAGTAACCTTCTGGAGAGCAAATGCGCAAAATGGAAAAGCACCCCCTTTTAGGATCTGTATATTCTTCTTCTTTCTCTTCTCTTGAAATGTCTTCATGCTGAGGCTTTTCATCGAGTTCTTTGTCCCTGTCCGTATACGCTTTGCAGGTGAAATCCAGACCCAGACTGGTGACTTGAACTTCTTACTGTAGCTAGTGGAGGAACTGCTCATTACGGTTTTTACACAGCGCTTAACAGATAATCTGTTTTTTCATGCGAAAGTATTGCATGCGTTATAGAACGATACTTTCTTTCAGGGAGCGAGTCATTGAGTACCGGTTGGAAGGCCGCATTGGACCTTTGATGTCACTATCTGTGCAGAAGTTTGTCGAATCGGTAGCTGCAAGATCACCAGCACCTGGTGGAGGATCTGTCGCCGCCCTTCTAGGAGCTCTGGTAAGTTTGTAAACGTAGATGGTTTTTTTTTCAGCTCAAATGTATATTCAATCGCTGCCAGATGGATTGGAGTGCCCCTCCTATAGATCTGTTCAAGGTTTAATGTGACATATTAACAAAAAAAAAAAAAAAAAAAATGGAGGGTCGAACGCAAGTTCGATTGACACAGACCCGATATATCTAATACCTAATTTGACATATAAAGGAAGACAGTAAAAACGAAAATAAATAACGTTCAGCTGAAATCGTTTCCCACTTCGTGTACCCTCCTCACCCAAGCACTATCAGTGTAAAGCCGATTTTAGTTGGTAAGTAGGCTATGTTTTGTGTCGGTCTTTCCCGAGATCCAGCGATATCCAGCGATAAAATGTTCTTGTGCCTTTGCGCACGTCGCAGCCTGATAGAGGAATTATCGTCGCTGCCTTCAGGACTCTTTAAAAATCCCCTCATTTTGACACGATGATTGTGCGGAGTTTGCACAGTTTTAAACTTCTGCTAGCTTAGTGTAATTGGAGAGCCCCAGCGGAGATTGTTTTATTGCCCGTCAAACGGTTAGACTTCCGGCGGCCAAGTATGCATAACTTGCCTCTCCTTATCATGTGTAATGGCTTTTATTAGTGGAGTGTTCACTTGTGAACAGTCCAATCTTGCGGGTTTTCGCCTTTTGTCGTCGATTTTCGCCGTTTTTTTTGTGTGGATTTCATAACTCGTGCCCGTTTGGGGTTCCACACACATCCAGTTCAGCACAGACTGCCCCCTAAATCCGTAACGTGACTATGGTGGAGAAAGAACAAGGAAATCGTACGTAGGTTCTGGAAGCACCTTTTGGAGATTGTGTCGTCTCTATACCCTTCCGATTCTGGGGCAGCTGTGCTCACATTGTGCTTCAGTTTCGCAACTTGACAACGGTGTTGGTTGCAGCAGGGAAAACAGTTATGCTGAGTTTTTTTGAACCGGTTACGTACCGACAGGGTCTCAAGTCCTCCCCTCCACGTCGACCATGGTCAACTGGGTCCAAGTTCCCTAAAATCATTAAGGGTAGATTCGTTTACTGATCGGCATAATTTGAGTGTTTGTCCGACGCCTATCCTCCGTCACAGTAGTAGTGAATAGGCGTGCGTGTAGAAAGTGTGGGGAAGTATTAAAGTTCAACTTAATTAGCCTGATGTCCTCGTATGCATGAACGGGGTTTGAATTTATGGCGAAGGTTGACACTATTACGGCTCCAGTTTTAGGGTTTGAAAATAAGAGGAGACGCAAATGAAGTGACAGTTAAGCCCATAAATGTCTAAGTTTGTGTGGCAACTGCTATGCGATATCTTTGACTCCTCAACTTGATTCATCCTTTCATACTCCACGTTTGAGCGCTTGTGCACTTGTTAGAAAAAGGTGGTGAAATATTAGCAGCTACACCTTCTCGAGACGGATAATTGCGTAGGAGAAATGCCCTCTTTCCTTTATCTAAATGCATCCATGTGGCGGCTCGACTTCGTCTGCAGCTTCATCGTTTTCACATTGTTCGTACATGCATACGCTGTGGGTTTGGTCGAGCTCCCACTTAAAATTATCAACGGACTTGCCCCCTAAGGAAATTCACGACCAGGTCTCATCGTACCGCTCCAGCGCCTAGGTGATGTTCGAGAGTTTTTCCTGACCGCAAGGACATCATTGTCCAACAGGTCCTAAATTAGCCTCTTCATTTCAGGGGACTGCCCTACCTTCCATGGTTGGCCAGCTGACCTACGGAAAGAAGCATTGGGAGCAATTTGACAAGCAAGCCCGAGCCGTCATTCCTCCCTTATACAACCTGATGCAAGAGATCATGCCCATGGTAGACAGCGACACTGCTGCCTTTGACAGTTATATGGTAAGTGATCGAGGCCCTAACCGAAGCCCTTTTACAGTTTTCCACTTTGCCATGGTTCGCGCGTTTCGCCAAATTTTACAGGAAAAGTCAAAACCAGTTTTTCTTGTTTTTCTGAAACAGTGAAGATATAGAACTCAATAAGGTGTGTGCCATTGCATGTATTAGCTATATTACCTCATAGAAACTGAATACTGTACGTGGAATCTCATTTTCCTGTCCTGGAATAATTGCGTATGGTCCTGTCCAGCATGAGTAATTGCGTATGGCTTCGCGAAACGTGAGACACACTAGATTTGCACTCGCGCGCCGTGGTTTGACGTCTGACACCTCGAAAAGTTAAAGGGTTGGAGTCTTCAGAATATATTACAGCTATATTCTCTCCTAAACCAATACTATATCTGGCCGCTGGTCCCTCCCACGAAATACCCCCTCAACGCCCATGTATCTTCTGTACTTCTATACTTTACGGTTACAGCAGCTATACCGTAAAACGTTTCCAGCCTGTAGCAAACTGGCATGGTCTTAATCGTGCTACTAAACCGGATTTTGTTCGTCTCTATTCTGCCCAGAGGTTAGGGAGGTTTTAGACGGCACATGAAAGATTACCTGCTCTCCGAAGATATTTATTTTGTCTTTGGCTAATTGTAGAAGACGAAGACCTGTAGCGTATATGTATTTTTTTGTGTTTTTGTATCCCTTCTCCTTCTCCAGAGCTTTGGCACCCTCTTAATTACATTTTCTTGAAAGGCTTTACTTCATTGATTCCTTCTTTCTACAATTGAAGAGCTGAGCGCACAAAGGTGATAACTCGCCTTTTTTTTGCAATTGAGTTAAGAGCACCATCTGGTATGTATTTTTGCGCTCTTTCCCCCTGTGCTATCAGAATCTTCGCCAGATTACTCCTTTCTGAGATACTCCGCGGACAAAGATGATAACGATATTCTCAAACTTTGAATGCGATTATCTCGAAACTAGCAAAAAGTGATTTATCACCTTTGTGCGCTCAGCTCTTCAATTGTTTACTTTACATTTTTTCGAAAATTTTACTTTTTAGTGATAATTCAAGATAACCAGAAATATGAATAAAGAGCAAGGTATCTGCACCGTTTCTGGAGCTTGTCCCTCAAATAACGTATGGAGCAAGCGCTAGAGGGATAAACCATCAGGGATAAATCATTCAGGGATAAACCCAGTAGGCGGTCCTTTGACAGTGCTTGGCTGAGCGCATGTACCCTATTAACTACAAAAATGTATGTGCAGCAAGCAACCCGACTACCGCACGGTACTCCAGAAGAAAAGAAGAAACGTGACCAGGAAGTGGAGAAGGCTGTGTGGTGCACCGTCAGTTCACCGCTGAACTTGGCACGCACCGTCAACCGAGCTTGGGAACCCTTACTACAGCTCTCGGAGTTTGGAAATCCCAATTGCATTTCCGACTTGCAGGTAAAATTTTGAAAACAAAAGTGGTACTTAAAAGTTTATAACTGTCCGAGTTATTGTGGGATATGAAATGTAATGTCGTGGGAACCAAGACGGAACAAGTACAAGAAAAGCTGCCGACCAGCAGTCTTTCTTGCTCGTCTTACATGCATAGTTTGACGTTTGTAAATGTGACTGTTGTATTAAAATGCTGTGAACTAGGTGGTAGGCTACTACTACTTTTTGGGATCCCAAAACGTAAGTGGAGGGATACCTATGACATCGCAAAAGTTGCACGTCTGTCTATCTGTGAGCACGATAGCTCTTGAAGGGAATGAGATATTTTGATGAAACTTGGTGGGAGGATCCTTTGGGTCAAGGGAAAGGTCGGGTTCGTAGATGGGCTCTGTAGCCCTACATTTAGGGGTGGGGGAGGTGGTTCAAATTAAGGGACAAACAAAATATTCTTAAACAGATAATGAGATAGTCGATAAAGGGGTAAGAAGACATGCTGGAATATGAAAATCATTTTCTCGCCGGACAAGTAGTTCGCCCGGAATCCGGCCCAAACCGGAAAATTTGTTAAAAGCAAAAGTTGTATTTTTTAGTTGCCCGATGTAGGGGTAAGAAAAGATGCTGAATCCGTATATGACAATTATTTTTTAGCCGGACATATAGTTCGTCCGGAATCCGGCTGAAACCGGAAATAAGTTAAATTTTTGTTTGAAGTTGATTAGATGTTGGATATAGGGGTAAGCAGATACGCTGAATTCGTTTTTGAGCTTTATTTTCTTTCGCCGGAAAAGTAGTTCGGAATTTCGCCGAAACCGGAAAACTGGCGAAGTAAGGCAGGATCGTTTCGATCGGTTTCGTCAAAACAGATATGACTTATAGGGGTAAACACACATGCCGAATCCATATCTGAACTTGGTTTCCTCAGATGATTAGCTGTTTGGCCTTAATCTGTTTCTAAATTTTAAGAGTAAAAATGTTCAAGGATGTCACAAAGCGTACATGACAACAAGAATCTTAGGATGAGGAGTTTATCTGTAAGTTTAATTGGAAATACTCAACCGCGAACCTAAAATAAAAGTACCACATCATCGGTAGAAAAGCCATTACTTGGTTTCAAAACCGAGTTAAGAAAGCCTTAATCTGATTCCACATCCTAGGTGTTCTCACCTCTAATGGGCTTGTTGTGGGCTAATAAAAGAATGTGGTTTACCTGAGACGATTACGAACAAGGATAGCAGATGACATTTCGTGGTCATGATCGGCATATAAATAGACCCCCCAGACCCGGTACCAAGGAAGTTGGAATTTTGATAGTTGTGCTGAAAGTGAATCTAGAAGAAGTCTTATACCCATCTTGAATATACGTAAGTGTTAAACGGTATCCAAACGGAAAGACTATGAACCCCACACGTCTCCGAGGAGAGTTGCGTATTCCCCACCGCTCGACGCTACCAAGATCGAGACAGCCCACGGCCTTCGTATATAAAACATACCATTTGTTTTAAGGAGTCTGGCGAATATTTGGCGAAGACAAAACCTAATTGTCTGGATCAAATATTGAATTTTTGGGATCCCATCGAAACCTTTCGTCTTGTTTCGTTTTCTCTTTTCTTTTCGTAAGATTCGAGGACATGGTTTACAGTTTTTTATTTGTCTGCGTTAGCTATCGTAAATCCGTTTATCTTTCTTGGTATGGAGATACTCCTCCTAGTTCATTTCCTCCCTCTTTCATCCACTTTTCTATAGACCTCTTCGGCTTTCATCATCGCCGGTAATTTCCCGGGATATTAACTAGGTCACTCGGTCTTTCTCAAAGCTTCGGTTATCTGCTGTGTTAACCCAAGGTCAGGTCCCACTCATCACGATGAGCTGATATTTATTTAGTGAGAGCAAGAACAAATATGCAGCGACTATGAATACCTCGACAAAATTTAGCGGACCTAGAGGTATTTACTCTATAGAGTAAATACCTCTAGGTCCGCTATAGCTTTGAGCTGATGTTGATACCCGTTCACTCATCTTCCGTCTTCGCCGTTGCTTATCGCAGAAAAAATAGTGAAGGATGCTGGCAGGAGGCGTACTCCGCGCGCTGACCCGCTCTGGAGCGCGTCCATAGAGCCAATCAGCGTTGACTCCTACTTTTCCTCACGGCGGGCTCACAGCGATTTAGCAATTTGTAGAGGTAACGAAACGTGATGTGGCGCGAAGCTACTAACCTCCGCTCGTTCGTAGCGGACAGGGTATGGGGAAATATTCGACCCCGCATAGTCATATTACAGAGATAGGGAGACGGAGGTTCTGTAAGATTATTTGTTTTTGGTTAGAGCCTGTGTTGGTATGTGTCTGTAAATGTACCAAGTAAAACTCGACTACCTTGGGCAAGGCCGTATCCAGGGGGGTGTTAGGGGGTTCACCCCCCCCCCGAAACCCACAAAAGTAATAGTTTTTTGTAGGGTTTAACCTCTAATCTATGTATTTTTGTACTTTTTGGTCCGACCCGTGGGCAAACCTCCCCCCCCCCCCCCCCCCCCCGAAATAAATTCCTGGATACGGGCCTTACCTTGGGTCATGGATTGATTCCGTCAGTTAATTCCGCAAGCTGTTCAGTTCTTCTTGGCGATGAAATTTGGTGGACGACTTTGAGCCATGAATCCCGGCCCGTGAACCTCACATTTGAACCAAACCGAAACCTGTGGTAATATTTTTCAGGTCGGTACGAGGTGCTTGGAAGCTGCGATCTGGGGAGCTTATTACAACGTTATGACGAATATTGGGAGCGTTGAAGATAAAGAGAAGCAGCAGCCTGTCGTGACCGAAATCTCGCAGATTGCAAACGAAGCAAGCGCCAACTGTCAAAAGGTTTTGCACCTACTCGAGAAACGCCGACCAGAGTTAAGCGCCCCGTGAAAAAAACAGGTACAGTTTTGAGTTCTCGACGTTTTGAATGTACTCGGGAATTTTCCCTCGCTGTCTTTTTTTGTTGCGAAATGTTATTACCGCAGATTTTTGCCTGATGCTTAGGATGGTTAGGACATCACTGGTAGTGGATTTTTTTGTTCTTTCTTTTCTGTTTAATTTTGTGCCATCTCTGATGTTGAAACAGGAATGGTACACTTCGTAGCTAGGCATGGGTCGGCTCGCAGATTAAAACTTCCGCAAGAATGTGTTTGCATAAATGTGTGGTTTCGTACCTGGATCTTTATTACTACATGATTGTTACGTATTATTTGCTGTTATTTGCGTGTTCGGAAACAAATAAAGTTAGAACATTACCATTCTTTGCCATATCTTGGAAGTAGCCTACGCGATAGAAATAAGGTCTCGGCAGCAGTTGGGTCAAGGCCACATCAGAGGGAGGGTATATGAGAACGAAAAATATTCACGTCCACATTCCGCCACGGCCACACCATGCCACATATCTTATCGAGTCCGTATTACCCTCACGTACTAATCCTAATCCAATCTTTGTCTTCTGCCTAATAAAAGCCTACCCTATCTTGTGGGGCCCATCAGTACCAAGATCAGCATCAGCCAAGATACAAAATGACTCAAACGGGTAAAAAATTCTGAAAATGAAAAAAAAAAGTTCTATCTGACTTATTTACAATTTACAATTACAATTTACAATTCGGTTTATTTTATCCATAAATATCTTTTATAAACAAAAATAGTGCTGGACATGTCATTACATTTAAAAAGATCAATCAAGGGATATATTTACAATCGTAACCTATGATTTATATATACAATTCACAGTTTAAAATACATTTCATCAAAATGTTAACGCGAATTTAAATGACAAGCCATGAAAACAATTACAAAAATAATTCGTCATAAGTTTCGCTACTATGCTAATATTTATAAAACAAAATGATTGAGATAGAAAAAATTAATCGGAGATGAAATGGTCAAACAATTCATATCACAACAAAAATAAAGAAAGACTTATCCGTCTTGAGTCATTTTTGTGTACGATGTCCAATCGGCTTGGCTCGAAGGAGTTTTATTGTTTTCATTCATCACACTTCTACTTCAATATATTTTCCCGAAGAATACTCTAGACTCTACGAGTGAGTTTCGAGTTTTGTAAGGAATGGTGTCGAGCTCGAGGGCTCATTCGAGAGTTTCAGCGGTACGCCTTGAAGAGTTGCGGAAATTTTTCTTACAAATTTTATTCTTCTTTTGTTTGAAAATTCTGTCAGTTTTCACTTCTTCGGTGCTGTAGTTTTCCAATTTGATCCAGTAGCTGAGTAACAGAGACGCAAATAATCTTGAGCCAGATGTAGATCGCGAAAGGGTGGGACGATATTTGACTCCATTAGCTTTATTGCTTCTAGAAGTGACTCAATTGCCCCGGTGTTGTCGTGTCTGTCCATCTTGCTAGCAGCGTCTGGAATAAATTAGTTTTAAAATGCTGACGAAGTCTGACATAGTGGCGTCGCCGTCAGTCATGGCGTAGGGACCAACGGGGTAAATTAAATTTTTTGGAAATTCGAAGACACAAATACTCCTCCTACGAATTGGAAATACTCTGAATTGAATGCTGGAAGGAGCATTCGGAAATCGCAATCTGGTTGAAGAAGTGTCCGTGGGGACATACCTTTAAAAGTCAGCCGAAGAACTATCAAAATAATATTTTTACCTGGATTCTCGTCTGTGAAACGTCCCCGGGAAAAAAAAAATGCCCCAAGCGAAACACATCAGGGCTTAAGACCGTCCTGCCGGCCAAGCTCCGTCCCTCCAACCTAAGTATGCCACAAGATTCTCGAGATCTCCCAGCTACAGCCTTCAAACAGTGACTGGATCTGGCACACCTATGGCTTATGACCGTCCTGCCCGCCAAGTTCCATCTCGATCCCTCCATCCTAATCGTTCCGCAAGATTTCAGCGACCCCTCCAGCTTCCCCCAAAGTTGTCAGATTCAGTTCGGGACTTGTCACGATAATGTTTAGGACATCTGCACTTATCGACTATCAAGTTTCATCCGCATCGGATCACTCCTTCAGTAGTTATGGATGCCACAAGATGTCCGGCATCCCCCTCTTCAACCCCCCCCCCCCAAGTGGCCGGATCCCGTCCGGATCTGTACATCGAGCATCTAGAAGTTGCTCTTGCCACTAAAGGTCGGGCTTCACTACCCAGATTTTTTGCCCGGATTCTGGGTTCCGTTTTCTTCGATATCGGTATGGGTAGTGAAGACAGGTCTAAACGGTCTGAAAACACCCCGGACGCGTCCGGGAATCTGGTAGGAAAATCTACCAGATTTCCGGATTCTGGGTGAAAAGAAACGGGAATTTGAAAGTAGTTTTCATTTGACTTGGAGAAATTATTGTGCTGAAGTGGTAAAATCTAAGAAAACGACAGAAGTGCTGAAAAATACCCAAAAGTGGACTGTCGAAAAGACATTTGATTTGATTTCTGTTTGGGACCGTCTTCACATAATCCGGACCCCAGTTTCTGGGGCGTCTGGGTAGTGAAGCCTGACCTTAATCAAGTTCCATCCGGATCTCTCCACAGTGCCAAGGTCCGGTCCAGATCTGTAAATGATACACTATAGTATTCAGAACATGTAGGACTTGTCCTCTTGCCAACTACCAAGCTTCTTGCAGGTCGGATCACTCGTTCGAGATACCCCCCCCCCTTCCCTCCACTCCCATACGGATGGTCGAATCCGGGGATAGACAGTTTCCAATTGAACCTGGTCAGGTCCGTAATATGCATGGAAAGCTAACCAATCTGGAATTATCAGCGGACCGGACGACTGACATACTGACGGAAAAGTGATAAAACATAAAACAATAGCACAAGTAATCGTGAAGCTTGCAGAAGTTTAATCTTTGTAGATAAAGCGCAGGGTAGCGAGAAGCTATTTCAAGCCGCTGCACAAAAATGTTTATCCCTTGTCAAGGTGTAGATGCAATCTCTAGTCCCAGCTGCAGCGAAATATGACAGCAAAGGAAAATCGTCGTGTTCTACGGGTAAGGTGAATGGATTCAAGGTCTATAGGATAACAAAAGATAAAGATAAAAATGGAATTTGTACAAGGGACTTTAGCCGGGACAAATGTGTCTTTGCGTGCCGCAAAATAGTACTGATAAGGAAATTTGTTTGACCTTAAGGGTAAAGAAAGCAGACATTTGGGTGTTGGTGTTTCCATACCTTTAATAAGTTTCGTAGCTTCCTGGACAGCTGTCTGTTTTGCTAGTAAGTCGTTTTCGCTCTGACATCTGCTGCATTTAGTTGTTTTTTCCGACTTATTTGTAGACAGGAGGTTACCACACTTCGCGCACCTTGGAAGGGAAAGGTTTGTGTTAATAATACAGGCCACAGGCCCGTGCTAAATATCCTGTTTAATAATTTTCTCGTCGTATTTTTCGATAGCAGGTTCTCCAGTGAATTTGTAGTTAGCCTCCCTTGATTCAAATGCAGGGTTGTAGGCCTACTGTTTGAAGTTCTGCAGTTCTGATCAGGAAGAATTAAAATTCAAGCTGAACTTAATTTGTCTATCCCCTGCCACCGTATTTCCTCCGCGTCCAATGCAAAATTTGGATGCAAAATATTTGGACCTCGATTCGGGCGAGCCAAAGCTTTTCGAAGACATCGGTATCCGACTTTTTGAGAAGCTGCGAATATTTGAGTCCGGGTAAGGGGTGGGGGGTTACTGCACTTGTCTCCAATGGGTTGAATAAAATTCCTAGTACCCATACAGCCCTGCGGGTGTTCGGACGAGCCAGTGCTTTTCGGATAAACCGGAGTCCGATTTCAAGGAGGCACACTCGTGCCTCTTTAAAGAGGCGAACCACGACAATGTTAAGCGATCTTCGGTTCCAGTGGTCGCAGAGGGATGGGGAGGGATGCATTTCGTAGCCCGAGCTCCAACTAAGAAACCTGCCAAATTTCATCCCCCTCCGACTTTTCCTTCATGGGGAAAATCTGGCCGAAAGTTTCGACCCCCCAAGCCCACCCCCCCCTTTAACGTTGTCCGATCGGGCTGAAATTCACAAGTTAAGGTCCCCTAGGGCCCAGGAGCTTATCCGCGAAATTTCAGCTCGATCCGATAACTCCTTCCCTGTTTTCCAGAAACCACGCATAGCCACTTAAAATTCATGTTCTCCTTTTGTTTTTTTTTCGCCACGCCTACAGGACACAGCCGACATCGGATCTGGTTGTACGAAGACTCATTCGACGCGGAATTCTCCGAGTAATTTTCCTGGAAAGTTTCGTCGGAAAATCTTAACCCCCCGATTTTCTAGCTTAGAAAAACCCCATTTCCCCATAAGAGCCCATGTTAATTTTTGAAATTCTTAAAAGTTACGAATTTCAACATTCAAGTACATCAAAATGATCAGCTCGACATGGTGAGACTGACTGCAAGCTTCAAAAAATTCTGTCTTAATCCGTAAAATTTTTATTTGAGAAAAATGACCTTAAATTTTTCCGAAGCCAAGAGCGGGGGGTAGGGGGGCGGCAGCCCCCCACAACAAAAAACCTGTACAAAAGAGTCTTTAAAAGCGGGGGGGTTGGGGGCGGCAGCCACCCAACTTCCTCTCCTAATTCCTGTACGAGGAGTACAGGAATTATTAACTTACATCCACCATGGATTGTAGAAAAACGTACAGAAATAATATGAAAAAAACTTCGTTTTCTTAAAGAGTTAAAGAGGCTGCGTCCCAAAGTCGAACCTTAAAACGTACAGGAATTAGGAGAGGCAGTTGGGGGGCTGCCGTCCCCCAAACCCCCCGCTTTTAAAGACTCTTTTGTACAGGTTTTTGTTTGCTACCCTACCCCGACCCCCAGCTCTTAGCTTGTGTGCTCTATGTCTGGGAAACAGTTTCAATAATTATGTTAAAATGTAAATGGAGTGGTCAACTTCATTGTTACTAATTACTAGTTTCGGCGCAATGGTTCTCCTGTCCTCTTGTGTTTAACATTTTTCGAAGTTATTCCATTATTCATTCATTTCAACTTTTTTGTTAATTAAAAGAGGGCCTTTCCGAAGCCAAGAGGGGGGGGGGTTTAACAAAAAACCTGTACAAAAGAGTCTTTAAAAGCGGGGGGTTTGGGGGGCGGCAGCCCCCCAACTGCCTCTCCTAATTCCTGTACGTTTTAAGGTTCGACCTTGGGACGCAGCCTCTTTAACTCTTTAAGAAAACGAAGTTTTTTTCATATTTTCAGGGTAAAGGGCGTGACTGCATCCGTCTCCGACAACTATGGTGGCTATTGTGAAGTAAAATTCGTAGTAGGCTATCTAGCTCGGTTACCTGAATCGTTGGTTTTCGTCAGTTTTCATCTTGCTCAGGACCGGCCAGTCTTGACTACAAGCTTCGCAAGAGCAGTCGAACCAATATCTTCCGTGATTCAGCTTCTTCCTCTGCGCCAAGTTCTTCTGGGTAAAAAGGGGTCCGTAGTTGTCGTAGAGGGCTGCACCGGAAGGAACTTGACGTGTCGTACAAATTACAAGTTTAGTTCCAATGAAATATCTGAAATAGAAGGCCTTGTAGAAAGTTACGTTTTCGTCACGCTAACCTCGTCTCTTTCCTGAACTCAAACTCGCAAGCTTTGCTATGGTACTAGGTCGAGGCTAAGCTGCATGTTCTGTTTTTGTTGTTGTGACCACTAAGTAACGCTTTGTTCTCATCTTCCTTTTTCTCCGCATTTTTTCCTACCAGATCGCCGTTTCGTTGATTAGCATGATTTCTTTGATCAAACGAACCTTACAAGCTATGCTTCCGAAGGGATCTGATTGATCCTTCCTGGGACCTCCAGTGCCTTAAGATTGTAGTGTATAATGTAGTAGATAATAAAATGGAATGGTGTTCGGGCCCGCTATCTGTCGCTGTCTGACTGTGGATTCAACAGATGCCGCGAGAGTTCCGTATTCACGGTAAATGTCCGGTAGAAAGCGGTAGCAGCCTCAAGCGTTACCTGTATTGGTCTCGAAGACCTTTGAGATGAGTTGAGAGATGGGCGCGCCCGTGGCCGTCAGGCCATCTGAACCGTCTCAAAGCATTAGAGGAACGAATTGTATATTCAAACAATGGCTAAAGCGGAAAGTCCGCTACGATGTTTAGCCATTGTTTTAATATATGTTTCCCAATCAGCTTGGGCTCAAAGGAGTATTTAAGGAACGAATTACCTTGCTACGTTCGGGTAGCATGAGTGGTTGAAGAGTGAAGCAGTTTGATAGACAGCCAGACCAACACTATGGGACTTCGCTTTCATTAACCCTTGCCCATCCAGCACTGCTAGGTCACAGACTTCATGTGCATTGAACTGCAAAACGTGGAGGTTGCGTAGCAGCACGGTCCCAATCAGAAGTTCGTCTTCGGAGAGATCCGGAACGCCTAAAATTAAAATACATCATCGCTCCGGTTTCAGTACGGAAACGAAATAGAACCTAAAGTCAAACCAAACAAAAGTCAGCAGAGGCTGATCAAGTTTATTAGTTGGTTCCAAACATTTCAAAAGAAAAAGAGAACCAAGATACGAATAATGGTGCTAACGTAGTTCAGGTTTTACCGAGAGTATTTCCTGCGATTTCATCATTGTTCAGAATGAAAGTTGTGGTACAAGCAGAAACGGTACTCGGGGTAGAGGATAAAAACAAATCTGCCGAAAGAGCACCTGACCAGCACCAGCACTAGCTACCCGGGTTCCTGTTTCAAGTCTCACGTCACTTTTGCTAGCATCACCGTTTGGATACAAGCTTGTTTTTAATTAAAAGGTATCGAAAAGGATCGCTGTTCAATTAAAATGTACCTGCAATTTCCTCTGGGTATTCTGCAGGAGTGTCTTCCTTGACTTTAAAATATCCAGAGAATTTCAGAAGTCTCAGTTGGAAAACCGCCATCATTGTTCTCATGAACATGTCCTTCCCGTCCCTCAAACTTTCGTGTCCTACAAGGTTCCTTATGCTAGCGTAAGAACGAACGGAGCCATCTAGCTTTTCTTCGTTTTCGCCAAAAGACTTGAAATATTCAAGATTCTTCTGGCTCACTACGCGGAGGGCTAGCGCCGACAGTTGGCTCATGCCACTCGCGTAAATTAGGTCAGTCAAATGGCACTCGTAGACGTGATACGATAAAACGGCGGCTTCACGGCACTGCTCGCTGCAGAATCCCATACCGCGGCACCATGGACAGGAAAAGACTGCGACCAGCCTGAAAACAAATTGTAACTAGTTCATCCATCGTAGTTACACGAACCACAAATAGTAAAGACAAGTGAAACTTCCGTAATAGCGAAAATCTGTCGATGGCGTCAGAGATAGCCAACTGAAACTAATCGAGATCGAGCATTCTAGGTCCCTGAACATTGTCATGTCGTTTTAGAGTAATAAATTCTCCCATGGCCGTTTTTGGGATCCCAAAACGTAAGTGAGGGATACCTATGACATCGCAAAAGTTGTCCGTCCGTCCGTCCGTCCGTCTGTCTGTCCGTCCGTCCGTCTGTAAGCACGATAACTCTCGAAGGGAGTGAGATATTTTGTTGAAATTTGGGGTGAGGATTCTTTGGGTCAAGAGTAAGGTCGAGTTCGTAGATGGGCTTTGTAGCCTTACGTTTAGGGGTGGGGGAGGGGGTTCAAATTAAGGGACAAAAAAAATATTTTTGAACAGCTAATGAGATAGTCGATTATGGGGTAAGAAGACATGCTGAACACGAATATGAAAACCATTTTCTCGCCGGACAAGTAGTTCGCCCGGAATCCGGCCGAAACCGGAAAGTTTGTTAAAAGTAAAAGTTATATTTGAAGTTGATTAGATGTTCGATATAGGGGTAAGATGGCATGCTGAACACGAATATGAAAACGATTTTCTCGCCGGAGAAGTAGTTCGCCCGGAATCCGGCCAAAACCGGACAGTTTGTTAAAAGTAAAAGTTTTATTTGAAGTTGATTAGATGTCCGATTTAGGGGTAAGAAGAGACGCTGAATCCGCATATTACAATCATTTTTTAGCCGGACTTATAGGTCATCCGGAATCCGGCTGAAACCGGAAAATTTGTTATAAGTTAAATTTTTATTTGAAGTTGATTAGATCTAGGGGTATAGAGATACGCTGATTTCGTTTTTGAGCTTTATTTTTTCACCGGACAAGTAGTTCTGGAATTTCGCCGAAGCCAGAAATTTCGCAGAAGTAAGGTAGGATCGTTTCGATCGGCTTATACGGGTAAACACACATGCTGAATCCATATCTGAACTTGGTTTTCTTAGATGATTAGCTGGTTGGTCTAATCTGTTCCAAAATTTTATGAGTAAAACTGTTCAAGGAGTCTGGCGAAGACAAACTGGATCAAATATTGAATTTTTGGGATTCTATCGGAACCTTTGGTCTTGTTCAGTCAGTATCCATACCCGTATGATGATAACCCCAGTTCTTTCATGCCAAAATTTCGAAAATTACGCGGCTTTGGTATCTCTGCGGTTTGAGTTGTCTGTGCTTAGATGGCCAAGTCGAAAAAGCAAGGGAAGCTGTGGATAACGAGAAGAAGGATGTAGGTCTCTCGTCTTGTCCGCCTAACTGCTGTGATTCGATGATACACCAGCTTCTTCTAGGTCTTCCATCTGAATACGAAGATTCCATTACCCCATTCCGGTTATATTTCATACTTTAGTTTACCTTTCTTGGCAATGATGACAGTATCCTCCGTATTTATCAAAATTTAGGACAGACGCATGAGGCTCTTCTACGACGATTGTCTCTCCGGCTGCGAGGTCGACACTGGTGGTCGCATATCTACCAAGATCCTTAGAAGTCTTGACTTTCAACCCCGAGAATGCGCCGCTGTACTCATCAGATTTTTTTCGGGAGAGTGACGCAGTTGGTTTTTGGGGTATTGATGCTGATCCTGCAGTGAAAACGCTATTAGGAGCAATAAGATCCGTCGACACGTTCAAGTCAGTCAGTTTCATCCATTCATGCCGGATGTTCTGCACTTTCATCAGCAAGTCACTCAAGTTTTTCGTGCGGAATTGATGAGGGTACGGAAAATCGTAGCAGGAACTGCAGTTCACGACCGCCCGACCCTGGTCGTGTGTCCGCAGCATCACAGTATAGGTCCGGAAACTAGAAACGGTTAGAAATAGTACAGATTACTATTCCCTATTCATTCGTCTTCTTTTCAGGTCTACAGCCGAAAGAGGACAGTGACACTCCCGAATTTTTACATTGTAGCTTTTTGAGCATTCGCATTATGAAGACGATAAAAAAAATTCTGTAACGTAAAATTTCGAGTGTCCTATCTATCTAGGTAGTGTGCCCGAAAGAAGGTAGACGAATATATCTGTCGGTACTACGCTCGTACTTTGGTTCGTGGACTACTCCAATCGCAATAATTAAAAGTCGAGATTCCGCTAGGTCGACATGAATCGCATTTTTTCACACTGCGTGGAATTTCGCAGTGACGAAGTGTGAGTTTTGGACTGATTGTCAACGGCAAAAAGCACGGTGCGAAAAATCGTCGAGCGGTCACCTGTGCTCATTTTCTCTCCTTTCGGATTTTCAGACGTCAGTTTTAATACGAAACGTCGTGGTGCAACATACTTGCATTCCAGATCAGGAATCCGGTAAACGCATGGTGCCCACATAACGCGGATTCGTAGTCGCCTAGGTGAATTCGGCGACGCCAGCAAGAGAAAAAAACTCACGCCGCTCAATTTCAACTCAAGGTCGATTTTTTTTCGCGTCACGGAAAACATTCGCATTCTGTGAGCACTAAGCTTAAATCATTTGAATTTTCAGACTTACCATATCCGGTATCAGGTGTGCTGAGCATGAGATGAGCTGAAAGTCTGTCGTCCATTGCTATCAGTTTTGCCTTAAAGAGGTTATTTGCCTTCACTTGTGACTTTTTGTCTAGATCTTCTGAGAGCTTTTGACCTATTTTGTAGGCAAGCTCAGCTCTTTTTTTGTTGGCACTCGTCAGGCCTTGTGCGAGATAACAGTCTCCGATCAGTGCGTAGACAAACGCCTTCTGGTCGGCTCCTGAAACAAGGTGGTTATATCATAAGAAAATTCATCCGTCCTTTGAAAGTTACCCCTCCCCCTTCCCCACATCGCTGAACCGGAAACATCGTGTAGTCTTCCTGACCGACGTAATACGTCTGTGGATTTATTTATCTTCTCCCATTTTTCCAAACGCCCATTCGAACGGCCGTCGAATGACTGCTAAAACTCTTCGGTAAAAAGATGGCGGCAGACCGAGCCGGACCGGACGATATTGAGGAGACTGTAAGGATCGAAGGACATTCACTATTACCCTCTCTCAAAACATTGCGTGCTCTAGTCCCAATAAAGCACAGTATGACCGGATTTCTCACTGCGCATTCTCATTGTTTGTTGTGCGGACAGACGGTTAGGTTTTCTCAGTGGATTTTCTCCGTTTTCATCAACCCCGGACGTTAATGCAGATAAGAACTCACCGTCCCCCATCGTAGTCGTAATGGTGCTAAAAATCCTGGCAGGAACTTTCACTTCTCGCGCCCGTCACTCCCTGATCGTCTGTCAGCGCCATGACGATGAGCATGAACTTGGAAGAGCTTTAACTGTATTTTTGCAGTTACCATGGTATCTGATACCACGGTCAAGAGTCGGTTTTGCAGTTATTCAGTATGGCCAGTCACCCTGGTATCTGATATTAGATACCACGGTTCCGACCTTGGTTACTGTCAGATTGGTGGGAAAGTGGTTAGTGATGTGAGTGGATAGATGGATTTCTGTTGAGGTGACTTCTGGAAGCGCAAACTCGGCTCTTGTCGTTTTTGCAAAGCAACTGTAGTAGCAGATACCACGGTAACTGCAAAAATGATAAAGTGCAGACCGTGGTGTCAGATATCGTGGTATCTGCAGAAACACAACTTTTGTCAAACGGTGGGCTATGGCTGTCCTTATATGGATGCACAATCGTTGTGGGACTGAACGGCTCCGTCGGCAGTCCGAACGACGAGCCTTAGCTTAGAACTGAATTAGTTAGAAGTTAGTGTTGGTGCCGTGCAGAGGCTTACCTTTTAGAGCAGCGTGGGCGTCGACTAATGCCAAATCGGGTCTTCCTATATCCATTAGAACTTTCGCACGACATTGCAGTGTGAAGAAATATTGCGGAGTACCAGGGAGATCTAGAAAAGATCAACATCGGCTATACTGTAAATGTTTTTTCCGGGATTAATCGAAAAAAAAATAAGGGATTGGTAAGTAGTAAGTAGTCCGCAAATTCTTCGAGAAAAAGAATCTTACCTCTGATCACAGATTGATTTAGAAGAGCTAATGCCGCTTCTTGATTTTTCTCAAGTAGAGTCAAAGCTTCGTTCCTCTTAATTGCTGCCGAAATTGGGTCCTTCGCTTTGAAAGCTGCTTGTATCGATAGTACACAGTGAGACGCTGGTATTGACCAGCAGCACAAAAATCTGCAAAGAGACCATTGTCAGATGGAAATCCATGCTAACCTGCCAAGAATTAATAAACAAACGTTTTCCGGTAACGGATTAAAAGGAATCTATTATGAACTTACCTTTCTTTGTCCGACTTCAGTTTACTGAAGGTATCCGGAACTAGAGGCTGAGTGTCGAGAACTGCTTCAGCATATGTTTTAAAGAACCCTTCCGTTCGAGATTGCAAAGTTGCCATGTTACACGTTTGCCTATAGGAATCCATCGTTTACAGGCCAAGATTAGTTCTAACTTGAAGTTGCAATCATACTGTCGAACCAAATGCTCGCTGTTTCTCCGGTTCTTTCATTCCAAAAATAGTTTTCATAGTCCGTGGTCATTTTATTTCGTATATTTCGTAGAACAAAGCGTTTCGTAAGGATTCCGAAACGAGAGGAAGTTGACGCGTGCAGCTCTGGTAACGAGCCAAATTTGTTTGTTGGGAAGATTTGGAAGTTTCTTAGTTTTCGCCAACATGAAAGGTCTGCTTTTGCTTTGTTGTCTTTATTTCTAGGGATTCGTTAAGATAGATCATGCCACGTTAGAATTATGAATAGTTGCGTTTTTGCAGATACCATGGTATCTGTTACCTCGGTAACTTGATCTGGAATTAGTCGTTTTTGCATTTACTGTGTGGTATCTGACATATGGTTGCTCTGCAATTGCTGAAACTGCACTTTTCAAAGCCATCCCAAAAAAAAAATGATTCCAGTCACACCATTAACAGATTAAGTCCCAAACTTCTTTCCCAACAATTTGACAATAATTGATGAAAGTGAGATAACTTTTCAGATACCATGATCGGTGATCATGGTTGGACCGTGATAACTGCAAAAACGCCTTTTGACCGTGGTATAAGATACAATGATAACTGCAAAAATTACTTTGTAGTTTGGACCGTATATCAGTCAGATACCATGGTATCTGCAAAAATGCAACTAATGAGATCTTTCGATAGTTAGGATTGTTGCATCTGTTCTAAGTTACAGAACTACAGAAGAGAGGTATTACTCCTGTGGCTATGCAGCCTTATTACTTATACAGGTAACTTGATCTGGAATTAGTCGTTTTTGCATTTACTGTGTGGTATCTGACATATGGTTGCTCTGCAATTGCCGAAACTGCACTTTTCAAAGCCATCCCAAAAAAAAAATGATTCCAGTCACACCATTAACAGATTAAGTCCCAAACTTCTTTCCCAACAATTTGACAATAATTGATGAAAGTGAGATAACTTTTCAGATACCATGATCGGTGATCATGGTTGGACCGTGATAACTGCAAAAACGCCTTTTGACCGTGGTATAAGATACAATGATAACTGCAAAAATTACTTTGGACCGTACATCAGATACCATGGTATCTGCAAAAATGCAACTAATGAGATCTTTCGATAGTTAGGATTGTTGCACCTGTTCTAAGTTACAGAACTACAGAAGAGAGGTATTTCTCCTGTGGCTATGCAGCCTTATTACTTTTACAGATCGATTGCCCGTCGCGTAGAGCTCCAGCTGAGCTCCAGTCCACTTGGAAGGATTCCCTTCATGAAGATGACTAGAAAAAAGTCTAACAGACAGGAATTCTTTTCAAGGAATTCTGAATTCTGTTGGCGAAGAAGACTGAAAAAAGAAAAGTCAAGCTAGGTTTTCAGAGCAACAGTCATCAATGCTGATGTCAAAACATTTTATTGTTGGCCTGTGCCTTTAGTTTTTTTCACATTCTTGGGTTTCAAGGAACAGTTTTTCCCTCAGTGTGTAAATATTCTCCTGTCACCAAGACCGGATTCAGTTTTCAATCAAGTTTTCTTCTTCTTCTGAACGCTGCATTATTTGAATGCCTAACAACAGTGAATGGCTGGCCACCTTTACAGCAAAGCACTTGCCGAAAGAGTCCATTTCATGTTTAATCTTGTGTTCTTGTTTAGTCTTGTATTCTTGAGCACTTTGGTTCCAAGTTGGTACCCTTTTGGCTTAATCAGATCTATAAATAGGCCATTTTGAAGTTAAAAAAATCTTGACTAGTGTTTAGGCTGGGCCTAGGTTTAGGCCTAGTCCAGTAAATCTATTTAATAGTCTGTTTCTCTCATTAGTGTGACAAAAGTGACCATTCAGATTTTAGATATAAAAGAATTGCTTGACCGTTTTCATTGCAGTTGTATGTAACTTATACAGGGATAGAAGTGGGTGGGTAGCCTGATGTGGGACCTAGACATGGTCCAGGCTGTGGCCAAAAGACTCTGCCCTCGCCTTTGGTTGCCAATGTACTTCCTGGTTACCAATATTTACACTAGATATACTTTTATGTTTATGTTTACATGTTTAAAGTAGATAGCCTACACTAGATTGTTAGTGGGGCTACCGGCTACCTGAAGATAATCTTGGTACTATGTTTCCATATACCAGCTCTGTTTTTTCATTGGGAAGACATGGAATTATAATGGTTAAGGTGTCTGGAACAGATCTAGTTACTTGAATCTTTCCTGTATGAAGGTAAACTATGTGCCAGTTAAAAATGCGTCTTCTTTATTTCAGGGATTAAAACAATTTCTAGGACTTTCTTCAAAAGTCAAGCCTTCAGGCAGCAGAATAAAGTTGCAACATCTTTGGTGTCTGAAGTGGAAAACAAAGAAAGAGGTAAAACTATACTACTTACTAATTTAAAACCACCTTTGAATATGCACATGTTGTCTTTCGTTTTAAGGTTTCTGCAGGGATTGGGTTTTTCTGCAATCCGGCAAAGAGTCTGTGGTTCGGTTGTGGCTTGAGAAGTGTTTCTGCGGTTGTTTGATCAACCAACAAGGTTTTTCTTTTTCTCACTGTGGCTCGAATTTGACAAACAGCTCTCGAGGTGATTTTCGATTTTGTGGCTCGGATTTGGTGGGAATTCAAATTTGTGGCAAATTAAAGCCAAATGATACAACTAGCTACTCAATTTGCCAAGCACATGGACATAACACCGAGGTTCCTGCTTATACATAATGGTAAGGGCGTAAGCTCATGTTCTATACACCGCTTTTCGAAATGGCGGGTCAGGAAATGGACGGGTCACGCGAAATGGCGGGTCCCGGCTATTTGGAATGATATACCAGCTGGCATTCGGGAGGCTGAACACATTGGGTCTTTTAAATAAAACTTTATTTTTATTTTTTAGATTTTGGTATTAAAGGTTAATTGAGTAAGAGTGTTTTTGTCCTTTCTTTCTTTCTTTTTAAATGAAATTTGTTAAAGGTTGAGAGTCAGAGGATTGCAGCCGTCCATCATCAGGCTGTTTGAGCCTTCCCCGGGTGGTTGTGTGCTTATATAGTTTATTTTATAATTAGTAGCAAATAAAGCAAGTCAAGTCAAGTCAAATAAATTACTTACTTACTTATTTATTGAGATTTTGTTTTTATCTTCAAGGCCTTCAAGCGTTTGAAATTACCGCAAAAAAAAAACACAGACAAAACGGTGTTCCTGTGAGTTTCACCTTGTGAGTCGAGTGTGTGTGGCATACAGTACACGCCAAGCGCTTTTGTTTCGGTAAAAAAAACTGAGTAAGGTGTGGGACGCAAATATGCCGCGAAAGAACGCCTTTCATACCTTTTCTTGTGCCGGACAGTGTTCTAATAACTTTTCAAATCATTTCGGGTTGTAAGTTTCAAATGTAGTGAAGTGGATACCATTTCAGAGTTGTCTCAATGCCCTTCCTTTGCTTGCCAAACTCAACAGATACTATGGCTTGCAACCTGCTTACAACACCCCCAGTTCGAACCCAGATCCAGCGCGATGGTTCAGAGGCACTTGGAGCTTAAAGAACTTCTGAAACCGAAAATCGCTGTAGGGCAAGTTGTATTATTCGGAGAAGAATAATGATGGATTGAATTTTTTAGGGCCTATGATCGACCCGCTGAAGTATCATGACTACTTTGGAGTCAGAAACTCTTTCACTGTAGAAGAGTTGTTCAAAGCCCGTGTTCATCTAGGTAAGTGTAAAGTCGTGTTTTATGTATAACTCACACCGTTTGTTTAGGCATAAGTAGTATAAGTATCTGAATTTTGGCAGACCTGAGACAACAGCCGAACCAACAAAATGGCAGTGTAGCATGAGTCATAACCCTAATGCCCCGGGCTTCATTATAGTCACCCCGGTAGTAAGACCGTCTTACGGTCAAAATTGGGAAGAAAAGATGCTGAAAACATAAAATAGACGAGATGGAAAAATCCATCTCCGCCATTTTGAAACGTAACTTTGGACCAATCCCAGACCACAGTCACTGACTTTAGCTAGTTTTGTTTACATATGGGTAATGATGGTGGTAATATATCTGAATTTCTTCGTTCCAGGTGTGACCAGGATGAAACGTCAGAGTGGGTAAGAACCAAATTACGTACAGATGTGACTGAATGGGGCCCGGGCGTAAGTCTTGGGCCTCAGCCTTCTTCGGTAAATCTGGGCGTGGTTTTAAGCCCGAGCCTCATTCAGTCACATCTGTACGTAACTTTGTTCGTTAATTTGGTTATTCCCACTCTTTACGTTTCATCCTGGTCACACTTGGAACAACGAAATTCAAAATATATTACCACCATCTGTCCATCATCACTCACAGGTAAACAAAACTAGCAAAAGTCAGTGACTCTGGTCTGTGATTGGTCCAAAGATAGGTTTAAAAATGGCGGAGATGGGTACGTTTTCAGCGTCTTTTCTTCCCAGTTTCGACCGTAAGACGGTCTTATTACCGGCGTTATTACCAGGTGTGACTAGTGGGGCCCGGGCATTTCTTCTCAAACCTCGCAAAACGTTCGTGAAGGCGTAATGAATTTACCTGTCGAAACCTATTTTGTTTGTTTTGACTGTGCCGTGAGAATTTGGGATAACGCGCGGTAAAAGCTGTTCCGCGTAAAATTAGGAGACTAACGAAAAAAAAAAAAATTAACTATTGTCCTGAAAGCTTTTAAGCACTTCTTATCAGAGATTATCTTTTAACGATAAAATGATACAGAATGTTTTCGTTTTTCGAAAATACCAAGACTCGCCCGATGAAATAAGCGATTTTCTCGTTGGCGCTTGTCCAATCTGTCCAGAGTTCTCGTTTTCCGAAGCAGAGGTTCAGCGCAAAGTATTTGAAAACTGCGCGCCGTGGTAAAAAATTGGGGAAAGCCAAGCAATAAAAAAAAAGTCTGAACTCAATTTTAGGCCTGTTAGCGTAATAAATCTTTCGAAAAAAAAAATTTGTGCTTCCCATGCCCTTATTTTTGAAAGAGTTGCCAGTTATAACCCAAAGCTTTCAGTGAAGTTTGCGCTGGTTGACTAGCAAACTCGGCTAGGCCGAAACAGAGCTAAAATGTCATAGGTGCTAAACAAAACGGTGGCAAAGGGTTATTTCTGAAGCTTATAATTCCATAGGGGAGAGAGGGTTAATGTAAAAGGCATAAATAGTACGAGGGGTCCTTTAGGGTTGCTGCAACAGCTCTGAACTCGATGGCTGGAATGGTCGTGGAGACCGTAGGCCTATAGCCTGCTTGATTGTTTACTGTCCGTCTTGTTTATTCAGGCCATCGAGAAGGAACACTTAATCCAAAGATGGTACCATTTCTTTATGGATCTCGTCTTGGTCACCTGATCATCGACTTGGACCAAACAGCAGAACTCCTTCGCGATGCTTTGAATTTTGCTGCTCATATTGCCTACAGGTAACTGTTGTTCATTGTTACTCCTCCCTCTGAACAAGGTGCTTACCAGCCCTGCAACAGTAGATCCTGCAGGCACCTGGATTTAAGCTTAGACTCTGCGATTTTGGGCGATACGTGAATGTAGACTAGTTCAAAGCGTGCTATCAGGCCGAAGTGACCAGTGATCTCAGTAGGCTTATAGTAAGTGTATATGTCAAGAGTTTAACAAGTGTATATATATGGTCGATTGATCACTTTTAGTAGAGAGAGCCGTTTGGTAATTTGGCACGAAGGATCATTAGCCGTTGCAGAAAATGCTCTAGCATAAGGAACGCATACCAAAACGCAAAGGGAACACTTTCCGTTGGTGTAGATACAAAAGAAGATTTATCATACTGGCCTTGCCCGGAACTGCATTGTCAATTCTAGGTCGGCATTAGAAGTTACCCCGAGAAATGACAACTTAAGAAGTGCTAAGGAAAGCTTCTAATCTGCTCCCCCCTCCCCCTAAAAAAGACGAATCTGTACATCACAAATGCAGTATGCTACCACGAGAAAAATAAATACTCCTTGAGCCCAAGCTAACTGGGAAACATATATTCTAACAATGCATAAACCTGATACGTCAGCTACGACGCTTTGGCAGCGATATTTCGGCCTTTCTTGGCAACATTGTCCCTTCTACAGCCTGACGAGGACCCTTGCCAAGAAGGGCCGAAATATCGCTTCCAAAAGCATCGTAGCTGACGTATCCATTTTATGCGTTGTTTGAATATAAGAGAAAAATCAATCCGACCCCTGCCTGTGTGCATAGTTTTCTACCCCTTTAATGGATTTTCAGCAAAAATACTGTGAAATTTCCTTTTGTTGGTTAAATAGCCACAGATCAGTCATAATCGTGTTGATGGTGGTTCTTTGCAAATGGGATCCATGGGTTAAGGTGCTGCTACCGAACTGAGCTTCTAATAACGGATCCATCTTTTTGCAGAGATGGGATCATCTTATTTGCTGGCCACAACCCACAACATACCATGCTAATCGAAGATACAGCTAAGAAGTGCGGAGAATATGCCTTTGCCAGGGAATGGAGAATTCATATTTTCACGAACGCAGAGAATATCTACCAGGGTGTTACGAGACTCCCCGATCTGTGCATTTTACTCTCAACCTTGGACCCTGTGATGCGAGACCACATCGCAGTGTTGGATTGTGCAAAGCTAGCAATTCCTACAATTGGTGTTGTCGATACCAACTCGGACCCTAACTTAATCACCTACCCAGTGCCGGGTAATGATGATAGCCCATCTGCGATCCAGCTTTACTGTAGGTTGTTTTCAGATGCCATCCTGGCAGGTAAGCGAAGACGGAAGGAAGATGGGTTGTCGTAAGTTCGTAAATAAAAATCGTTGCGTTTTTAGAAAGCCTTTTTTCATAAGAGCAGGTAGTATAGTAGAATAGTCTTTTTTTTTATTTGTTCCCAAATCGTGGACACGCGAAATAGTGAATAATACCACTCGTCGGGTTACATAGTTACAATAGATCATGTCAACCAGTGACATGCCAGGGAGGAGCCTCGCGAGCTGAGAGCATGAAGACATCCGTCGAAATGTTAGCATAGTTTGATTTCTACTATCTGTACTTAAAAGGGGAAAAACTATTAGTCTACTTTGATTCATGTAAATTTTGACCGGCACTGATGTTGTTTCATCGCGCACAGATAGTGAGTAAAGCTAAGATCGCCTTTTCAGCCTGTAGAAAGACATATGTGGATTAGAACGTCAGTGCTTAGGCTATTGATAGGAGGTTGGAACGCACCTTGAGGCGAAATGAAACTTCTGAAGCCCTCGATCAAGGTCTTGCAATATTCGCGACAGTTGGCTCATCGAGAATCGTGTGCTGTTGTGCTCCCGAAACCTACGTTTTGACGACGATCCGCTGCCCTCCTTGACGATCAGGGTCTTTCTTGAGAGATACGAAAAAAAAATGTCTAGCCCTCTGTTTAAGTTCCAAACAAGTAGTTGCAATTTTGCAGATACCATGATATCTGATACTATGGTTGCTTGTCAAAACGAAAATTGCAGAAGTCGTGTTTTTAGACGTTCCCCTCCTCCATAAAAACCACCTAATCAACACACATCGCAAGTGCCAAACTTGTTTCCCACCAATATGACAAAAAGTTACCTCTTGTGTTAGTGAAGATGAAAGTGAGATGACTGTTTCAGATACCACGATAACTGGCCAGATATTCAGTAACTGCAAAAATGACTTTAGAGCGTGATATCAGATACCATCGTATCTGCAAAAACGCAACGAGTATGCTCGAAAGAAAGCTAAACTTTAAAAACTGAACTTTTACTTCACTTTGTTCAATCAGTCGATCAATCACATTTATTTCCAAAGCTAGAATAGGAAAAAACAACAACAATATTTACAAAATACACAAAAGCGGAACAAATTACTAATACACTTACAAAATTTTACCAGAAATAAATGACGGAACGAAACTCTGTACAAATTGGGAAGAGGAATTAGCCGGATATGGAGAAAATTGATTAGTGTTCCTCTCAGACCGACGCACGGACGACAGGAGGGGAGGGGGGAATAGATGGACGGTCTGTTCCACATGTTGATGTCGTGGACGAAGATCGGGATGCTCGCCACGAAAATTCGACGTCACCTTTTCGCCCCTAGAACAGAGGAGGGATTTAGCACACACTATGAAGCTACCCGCAACCGTGGCATTATCACAAAGTACTCAGCAAAATTTCGTCAATCATTCTTTGTATGACAGGGATAACTTATATCATCACGAAGTTGTCGTTTCGACAAACGAACACAATAGACCTACAGATCATTTCCAAGAGCCCGTTATTCACCGGGCCTGGCATGACTTCTCGGTTATCCTAATCATCCCACACAGAATTCTCATTTTCCGCTATGACACGTAGGTACTGCGCCAAGCCAATCGGAGGACATAAGTGACCCTAACGAAAGGGATATAAATCGAAAGGATAGACAGTGAGAGGCCCTTGTGGATGACTGAACAACTTTAAAGGACACCTGAACAATGAAACCACACTTGAACACACCATGGAGAATGCATTTACAGACATGGCCACGGACAGCATTCTTCCCCTGAGCGTGACGTTTTCAAAATAGGGATGTTCGTTTCCGGAGGTTTGTACATGCAGACTCCAAGACAACAAGACCAAAGGTTCCTATAGGATCCCAGAAATTCAATATTTGATCCAGACAATTAGGTTTCGTCTTCGCCAGATCCAGTCTTCGCCAGGCCAAACAGCTAATCATTAAGAAATCCAAGCTCAGATATGGATTCAGCATGTGCGTTTACCTCTATAAGCCGATCGAAACGATCCTAGCTTACTTCTCTGAATTTTGCGGTTCTGGCGAAATGCAAGGACTATTTGTCCGGCGAAAAACTAAAGCTCAAAACGGATTCACCGTATCTCCTTACCCCTATATCCAACATCTAATCAACTTGAAATAAAAATTTAACTTTTAACAAATTTTCCGGTCGAACTACTTGTCCCGCGATAAAATGGTTTTCGTATTCTTGTTCAGCATGCCTTCTTACCCCTACATCAAACATCTAATCAACTTGAGATAAAACTTTAACTTCTAACAAACTTTCCGGTTTTGGCCGGATTCCGGACGAACTACTTGTCCGGCGAGAAAACGATTTTCATATTCTTGTTCAGCATGCCTTCTTACCCCTATATCGATCATCTAATCAACTTCAAATAAGACTTCTACTTTTAACAAACTTTCCGGTTTTGGCCGGATTCCGGACGAACTACTTGTCCGGCGAGAAAATGGTTTTCATATTCGTGTTCAGCGTGCGTGTCTTCTTACCCCATAATCGACTATCACATTAGCTGTTAAAACAAAATTTGCTTGCCCCTTAATTTAAACCCCCTCCCCCACCCCTAAATGTAAAGCTAAAGCGACCTTACTCTTGACCCAAAGAATCCCCACACCAAGTTTCATCAAAATATCTCACAGCCTTCGAGAGTTATCGTGCTTACAGACAGACAGACGGACGGACAGACGGACAACTTTTGCGATGTCATAGGTATCCCTCCACTTACGTTTTGGGATCCCAAAAAGCGCAATTCATTCAAATCTTGCACAGCGCTGGCCGGATCGTATTGGAATTTCTTATAGATATACGTTTGGGCTTAACTGGTTAAAAATATTCCAGAAGAAGGGTTGATTGGAGACATTTGTTCATTTCTAAAACTGTTCGGTACTGAAATAAGGACAGATGCAAAATGGAGCAAACAAGAGCTGTAAGCTCATATAGCACTTGCATGGGTTGAGATTTATTTTTGATCAAAAGTACTTTTCGACTTTGTGGTTAAGATGCGCACTTTAAGGCATATGTAACAGTACCAACGATCGGTGCACCAGACAGACTGCACGAATCCAGCGTGAATTTGTTTAATGAAACCTGTTGCTTCGGAGAACTAATCTGATCCTGTTTTGGACCTAAATGCGAGTAAAGAAGGCTCTTGTTTTTACGCAAAAACTGGGACAACACTGCTAGGCTCCGTAAAGCGGGAAACGCGAGGCAAACCCTTGAGACTGGGAAGTCCCTGGAGACATTTCAATAGTCCAGCCTTTATCCGGTCATAAGCAAGAAAATCAATAACCCTTACCCTGAATGCGTTTTCCATTCCAGCTCTCTGAATATCCTCGTTGCGGTTCCACTTTCAAATTCACTTCGGAAAAATACCCTGTTTTGTATAGGCAGCCATTTTGAAAATACTGACGTTCTGTACTCCAGTCGAATACTATCATTGTTGCAAATGGATGGGTTTACACAACTGAAGTAGACCTAAAATAACAAAAGATCATGTTTAAAATTTATCGGAGTCGATATTGTCATTCTTATCAAGTTACTTCCTTGGGGGAACTCATAGAATTAAAAAAAACAAGAGCTGTAAGCTCATATGGCACTTGCATGGGTTGAGATGTGTTATTTGATCAAAAGTAATTTTCGACTGTGCGGTTCACATGCGCACTTTAAGGGAGCTAGAGAAAAAGTATTTTATCGTTGAACTTGGCTGTGATGATGCGCACTTTAAAGGCACTAGAAATTCATCTGTAAGCAAGACCCTTGAGGCAAAAACGATAGCAGGCTCTTAGGGATCATTGATATATACGTACGATCAAAAGTATTTTTTTTTTCCACTAATGCGGGTAAAATGCGCACTTTAAGGGTGCAAGAAATTATTTTCTTTTTTGCAAAACCCTTGTGGGACAACTGATCATGGGTTGAGATGTATCGTTTGATAAAAAGTACTTTTCGACCTTGCGGTTAAGATGCACACTTTAAGGGAGCTAGAACTTCATTTGTAAGCAAAACCCTTGAGGCAAAAATGATCATGAGCTCATTTGGATGATGGAAATGCATATTTTGCTTAAAAGTATTTTTCTTAATTTGCGGTCATGATTGGTACTTTAAGGAATGGTCGGATTTGAAAAGTGGCGATTTCTAAGCCAATCTTGTCGAATTTCTAATATTCCAGCCAAATTTCATCGTCCTAGCACATCTGGAAGTACCTTAACTCGCGATCACCGGAATTCCGGACCCGCCCCTCATACTCCCCCCACAGTCGCCGGAGCCAATCCGGTTCAGTTTTGGACTTGTTTGTTATTCCCACAAAGTTCCATCCCGATCTCTCCAGTCCAATCCGGTCACGTATTCCCCCCCCCCCAATTGTTGTCGGATCCGGTCCGGACATGAAAAAGATCACCACATGCACGCCCTCTGTTCAGTTATTAAATTTCACTCGAATCCGATCACCCGTTCCAAAGTTACGCATGGCTAAATATTCCGGATTCCCCCTCCCTCCGATCCCCCCACGACTATCGGATCGAGTGAATTTTTATTTACAAGTCAGTTTGATCGGGTCCCTGCTACGCCTCCCAAGTTTCGTCGTGAAAATCCCAAAAACCGTCATCACCAGAATTCCTGGAAACTCCCCTCCACCTCCCCCCCCCAAGTGTCCGGGTCCAGCCCAAACGTGTAAACGATTTATCTGGAGCAGATTCTTGTTCTTCCCAGCAAGTTTTGCTCCGATCCCTCCATTATAACCGTTTCTCGAGATTTTCGGTCTTCCCCCACTCCAACTCCCCCATAGCTGTCGAATCCGGTTCGGACTTCAAATGGAACATCAGAGATATGTCATTCATTCAGTTATTAAGTTTCGTCCCAATCCGATCACCCGTTCGAAAGTTACACAACACTCAATTTTCCATATTCCCCCGCACTGCACCACATATACAAACCCCTTTGACCCTCGAATGCACTAGCTCTTTCCAATGTTAACAGAGTGATCCGATGCAAAGAGTGACGTCACGCCGCGCGCAGACCTACTAGTGTGTAGAAAGGGGTAGGGGTTTTACAAAACTACTAAATTCTCAGGATTCCCCCGCCCTCTACTCCCTCCACGGTGGTCGGATCGGGGAAGTGACTATTTGCAAGTTAGTTTGGTCGGGTCCCTGATATGCCTGCCAAGTTTCATCGTCCTAGCACTTCTGGAAGTACCCTAACTCGAGAACAGTGGACCGCCCGACCGACCGACCGACCGACCGACCGACCGACAGACCGAAAAGTGATCGGTATATGGCACTTGAGCGAAGCTGCAAGTGCCATAAAAACATAGCTTGGAAACACTATTTCGTATTTGGATTGGGTTTTCTGCAGGCAATGTTAACGGAAGTCATACAGATAGGGATGATACTTGGTACTCTTCATTCAGGTGTCCTTTAAAGCGTAGCATCTTCTCTTATTTATTCTTATATTTCTTACTTTTTGGGCTACGGCTCCTCCTCTCGGTGACGTTGATATTTTTCAACCACCTAGCCAGTCCTCTTTTAACTAAAATGCTCATTCAACAACTACGCCTTTCAAAAAAAAAAAAATTAATCCCAGCACAAGTCACTACGTCCTCATTCCGATTTCACATCAACCAAACCCAATGATATTAAATTCAATCAGGGACAGTAAGAAGTGGAGAATGTTGTCATGTGCCGTAGCTAGATCTCGGATCTTCGGGAAAGTTTTTTTCGAAGACACAGGACTTTCCCTAATTGACGGCACTAACCGCACAAGTCAGCGAAGGTTTGCCCTAGCGATATTTCGGCTCTTCCTGACCAGGGTCCTGGTAAGGCCGCAACTACACTGTCAGAAGTTTCATAACAGATAACACACGGATGCGAAGTTTCAACAGAAAATGTAATCTGTTGATTTTGAAAACGTTATGCACAAAATGTTATGCATAACAAGCATTGCCAGGAAGAGAAGAAAAATCGTCGAAAAAGCATCTGCTGACTTTTTTGTTTGTCGTCGTGATATCGGAATCTTTTTCGGCTCTTCCTAGCAATGCTAGTTATGCATAACTAATGCATATCATTTTCAGAATAACAACAGATTACTTGCAAGTGTTGTCTGTTGAAACTGCGCATCCATATTGCGAAACTTCTGACATAGTAGAACAAAATTTTCTATTCCTATACTTATTCGGCAGGGAAAGTAGAGCATATTAAATTATTAATTACCTCAGTGAAGCCTCGCTCTGCGTAGTATGCTGTTAAACAACCCCAAGCAACGTACTCGATTACTGAAGTGTGTAGGGTGGACTGAGCTAAAAGAAGTAAGTCTTAATTACTTAACTGGGATGGTCGAACTCGCCGGCAAAAAGTTAGAGGAGAAGTTCAGTAAAATCTTGTCAGCCATCTCTTGTATGACAGGGATAACTTAGTTCATCACGAAACTGCAGAAAACTTCAGGACTGCTTTCCTGCAACAGTTTGATCAGTGAATTCTTGGGCTTAGTTACAAAAAGAATTCGAATTTCGCACCCGGTCCCGGTCTATCCTTCGATCCCCGGTCGGGTTGAGCTAATCCGAATTTCGCACTGGACTTGGCGAAAGCCCAGTCTTACTTTTCCTAGTTTCCGTATGCGACTGCAAGTTTTCCAACTTTGCAGTGAGACCGGGAAGTTTCCAGTCTCATCCAGAAAGTCGGATGTCTGTGATTACCCAGCATTGAGCTCATACGAATTTTGATCCGCGTCGGTGGGAACTCAGCTTTATTTCCGGATGCGAATGACAATTCGCAGTCCGGCAGTAGAGGCTTCCGGCCATCTATCTATCTATTCTGAACAAGAGCTGGAAGCTCATATGGCACTTGCAAGGCTGGGTCAGAGGATGAAAGTAGGAATTCGTCAATTTGTGGGTTTGTTGTGATCATTTGTAATCAAAACTCTTGAAGTAAAAAACATGATGAACTCATCAGGATAACGAAAATGTATGTTTTACTCAAAAGTATTGTTTGTACTTTAAGGAAATCACTTGTGAGCAAAACCCTTAAGGCAAAAATGATCACGGGCTCATAGGGATCACGAAAATGTGTATTTTGCTAAAAAGTATTTTTTGTACGTTGTGGTTGCGATTAGTACTTTAAGCGATGGTCGGATCTGGGAACTGACAATTTCTAAGCCAATCTTGTCAAGTGTCTGATTTCCAAGCCAAGTTTCATCGTCCTAGCACATCTGGAAGTACCTTGATTCGCGATCACCAAAATTCCGGACCCCCCTCCAACTCCCCCCACAGTGTCCGAACCCGGTCCGGCTCTGTCACTGATGTATCTAGAGCTTCTGCTTCTTCTTCCAACCAAGTTTCGTCCCAATAGCTCCACTCTAAGCGTGTCACAAGATTTCGGGTTCTCCCCTCCACCTCCCCCCCCCAACATTCATCGGGTTACATCCGGACTTTAAACAGGAGATTTGAGACATGAGGTCTTTCCAAATATCAAGTTTCATTAAGATCCGATCACCCGTTCAAAAGTTATACATACCTCAGGATTCTCCCTCCCTCCACTCCCCCCACGATGGTCGGATAAGGGAACTGACTATTTCTAAGCCAATCATGTCAAGTCTCTAATTTTCAAGCCAAGTTTTATCGTCCTAGCACGTCTGGAAGTACCTTAACTTGCGATCATCGGAATTCCGGACCCCCCTCCCTCTAACTCCCCCACAGTGCCCGAATCTTGTCCGGTTCAGTCACTTACGTACATAGGGCTTGTGCTTGTTCTTTCCACCAAGTTTCATTCCGATCGCTCCACTCCAAGCGTGTCACAAGTTTTCCGGTTCCCCCCTCCGATACCCCCCCACCTTTATCGGATCTGGTCCGGACTTGAAACTGGGCATCCGAGACATGTGATCTTTCTAGGTATCAAGTTTCATTACGATCCGATAACCCGTTCGGAAGTTATACATACCTCAAGATTCCGGATTCCCCCTCCCGCCACTCCCCCCACGATGGTCGGATCGGGAAGTTGACTATTTTCAGGTTAATCTGGTCGAGTCCCTGATTTTCCTGCCAAATTTCATTGTCCTAGCACACCTGGAAGTAACTTAACTCCGTATCACCGGAATTCCGGAACCCCCCCCCCAACTCCCCCCACAGTGCACGAATCCGGTCCGGGTCTGTCAATGACGTACCTAGGTTATGTGCTTGTTCCTCCCACCAAGTTTCATCCCGATCGCTCCAGTCTAAGCGTGTCACATGATTTCCGGTTCCCCCCTCCGAGTCCCCCCCCCACATTAATCGGATTCGGTCCGGACCTGAATCGGGACATCTGAGAAATGACGTCTTTCCAAATATCAAGTTTCATTAAGATCCGATCACCCGTTTGAAAGTTATGCATGCCCCTAAATTCCGGATTCCGGCTCCCCTCCCTCCCCCCACGATGGTCGGATCGGGGAAGTGACTATTTCTAAATTAGTTTGGTCGGGTCCCTGATATGCCTGCCAAGTTTCGTCGTCCTAGCACATCTGGAAGTACCCTAACTCGCGATCACCGGACTGACCGACCGACGGAAAAGTGATCGGTATATGGCACTTGGCCGGAAGGCAAGTGCCATAAAAACATATGTAGTATAGGAAGACTTACCGAAATTAAAAACATCTTTGAACATAGCGTTAGACTGAATCCTCGGTGGTATATAATATCTGGAAAATAATTTAAGTCGTCAGAATCTCCAGAGGTCAAATTGTATGTGAACGTCAACAGAATTCAAAGATCAGAAGTATTTTGTCAGCCATCTGTTGTATGACAGGGATAACTTGGTTCATCAGCAAAAAGGTAGAACCGCCCCTTATCTCAAGTGCTATTTGGGCAAGGGCGGTAGCAACAATGTTCTGTAACTATAGGCTGAAGAGGATGGTTGTCTTGTATGCCCTGTGGTAGGAAGCTCGGGTTCTCGTGCAAGGATCATTCACTTACAGTTTAAATTTCTGTAAGTTGGCGCAGCCTTCCTTGTCCAGAACCCCAGAAATGTTCCACCTTAGAGTCCAGTCACATGCGGTTTAGTTCCTATTATTCCAAAACGACCATCAACGCTTAACTAAAACCCTGTTTGGATGTACCTTTTTTTCTCTGTTTGGATGTTCCTTCATCAGAAAAAAAGGTGTGAATCTCCCTGACGACGGGAGTTTTGCATTATCCTTTAAGTAAGAGCTTCTCTTTTATGTTCATTAACTTGTGCGTGGATGATTACAGTAGAGGTATGCTTATGCGAACGTTTCTTGACTTCGGACTTTGCCATCTTCATGCACTTGCTGTGTCCAAAGCTAACTACCAGATAGCCAAAGTAGGTAAGAAGGGCAGATGAAAACACCTGTACAGGTATTTTTTACCTTCAGTCTACCATTTAGCCCAAAACTGCAGTGTTTTATTAAAGTAACTGTTCACATAAGCGTATCTCTACTGTATAAGGAGGCGAGGGGATGGGCAAACAGAGACGAATACGCTAGGAGCGCTGAACTGCTATAGGGCCAATTTACTAGACAGAACTTGCACCATCTACAGCCCAGAACTAGAAGCACGATCTGAGATAATTAACAAGTTTCGACGGATCCTAATAAGTAGTAGCTTAGTTATTCACAAGAGCCTTCTACTACCTATGGTCCGATAAAGCGATCTTCTTTCCCGTTTACTGAGTGTCGGTTTTGCCCACTGCTCAATCTGGCGCTGTAGGACACCTTTTTCGGTTAAACAGAATAAAGTAGACAATTTATGCAAGTTAACTTTGCGCTGTTTTGAATTAGATGATAAAAACTTTCTATTTGTCCAACGTAAAGAGCAGACCAGAGATCACACACAGGTCCATGGCTTATTTGTTGCATTATATTATTGTTATTAAAGCAGGGAAGAGAAAAAACGAACACCTACCCTGAACCGAAGCACAGACTGGTGTAATCTGAGACTCGCTGGTGCATAAAACTTGCAACTGGTAGAGGGCTGATCTAGAAGAGAGCAAGAAAAATTAACCACTGCACTTCATTTGTTAAAATGCAGGAAATACACAGTATGGATGTTCAGCAGGATTTTATCAGCCATCTCTAATATGACAGGGATAACTTAATTCATCAGAAAGCCGACATAACGCGGTCTATGTCTTATTATACACAAAGTCAAGTGTGACCAGTAGCGTATATTAGGGGGGGGGGGGGCGACAGGGGCGATCGCCCCCCCCCCCCGAAATTCTTGAAAAAGGGATTTTTAGTGGGAAAAACGTGTGCGAAACACGGGCGACAGGGGCGATCCTCACCCGAAATTCTCGGAAAAGAAGTTTTTACGGTAAAAACGTACGCTAAAATACAAATTGAGAAGATCAATCGAAATTATTTACAGCACGGTTCAGTAATAGATCTCAGAACAGTTTTTTGTCGTAATGTGAATGATTACAAGATTAAAAGGTGTTCTTTGCACCTCGTTTTTAACAAAATCGTCATTTGGATCGAATTTTAGTCTGGCTAGAGATGTTTTTAGTGTTTAAAACGGAAGCGAAAATTTTTCGGCCTTCCGGCAGGAAAGGGGGTGGCATTTCGCAGCATATTTTCACTGAGCTGTCGCCCCTCCCGAAACGAATCGGAATATTCGCTACTGAGTGTGACAGCCATCATTTATGATATTATGCAACAAGTGAAGGTGGTGGAGAAGACTACGAAAGATAAAGGAACAAAAAATAAAGAAAATATGAAGGAGAAATATACTAATTTTACTAGAAGAATACTGATTTTACAGCCAAGGGTAAACATAACCGCCTTCCTCTGCGAAGATGGAAAGTGCAACACTTACAATCGCCTGAAAACTAGTCTGGCTGCAGGCCTGCAACCTTGGGAGTGGGTGTCTTAAAGTCTGGCAGCAACAGGCGGCCGGAGGGCTGACCTGCAAAAGACAAAGAAGATTTAAAAATTACCCTTCAGCATCGAAATATGTCAGGAATTATGTGTATAAGTTCAGTAAGATTCTATCAGCCATCTCTTTTATGACAGGGATAACTTAATTCATCAGAAAGCCAAAAACAAAAATAAGCTGACTGGGATTCATATATACATGGACAAGTATAAAAAAAAATGTGAAAATAAAGAAAATTTGAAGGAGAAATATACTAATTTTACTAGAATACTGACTTTACAGCCAAGGCTAAAATACCCCCACCCCCCACGAAGATGGAAACTGCAACACTTACAATCGCCTGAAAACTAGTCTGGCTGCAACCCTGGGAGTGGGTGTCTTGAAGTCTGACAGCAACAGGCGGCTAGGGGGCTGAGCTGCAAAAGATAAAAAATAGTCAAAAATTGCATTTCAGCATCGAAGCATGTCAAGAATTACGTGTGTAAGTTCAGTAAGATTCTATCAGCCATCTCTTGTATGACAGGGATAACTTAATTCATCAGAAAGCCAACAACAGAAATAAGCTGACTGGGATTCATATATACATGGACAAGTATACACAAATGTAAAAATAAAGAAAATTTGAAGGAGAAATATAGTAATTTTACTAGAATACTGATTTTACAGCCAAGGCGAGACATACCCCCCCCCCACGAAGATGGAAACTGCAACACTTACAATCGCCTGAAAACTAGTCTGGCTGCAACCCTGGGAGTGGGAGTCTTGAAGTCTGACAGCAACAGGCGGTCGGACGGCTGACCTGCAAAAGACAAAGAAGATTTAAAAATTACCCTTCAGCATCGAAATATGTCAGGAATTATGTGTATAAGTTCAGTAAGATTCTATCAGCCATCTCTTGTATGACAGGGATAACTTAATTCATCAGAAAGCCAACAACAAAAATAAGCTGACTGGGATTCATATATACATGGACAAGTATAAAAAAAATGTAAAAATAAAGAAAATTTGAAGGAGAAATATAGTAATTTTACTAGAATACTGATTTTACAGCCAAGGCGAGAAATACCCCCCCCCCCCCCACGAAGATGGAAACTGCAACACTTACAAACGCCTGAAAACTACTCTGGCTGCAACCCTGGGAGTGGGTGTCTTGAAGTCTGACAGCAACAGGCGGCTAGGGGGCTGAGCTGAAAAAGATAAAAAAGAGTTAAAAATTGCATTTCAGCATCGAAGCATGTCAGGAATTACGTGTGTAAGTTCAGTAAGATTCTATCAGCCATCTCTTGTATGACAGGGATAACTTAATTCATCAGAAAGCCAACAACAAAAATAAGCTGACTGGGATTCATATATACATGGACAAGTATAAAAAAATGTAAAAATAAAGAAAATTTGAATGAGAAATATACTAATTTTACTAGAATACTGATTTTGCAGCCAAGGCTAAACATACCCCTCCCCCCCCCACGAAGATGGAAACTGCAAAACTTACAATCGCCTGAAAACTAGTCTGGGACCTGGCTGCAACCCTGGGAGTGGGTGTCTTGAAGTCTGACAGCAACAGCAACATATATACATGGACAAGTATAAAAAACAAGAGCTGGAAGCTCATATGGCACTTGCAAGGCTGGGTCAGAGGATGAAAGTAGGAATTCGTCAATTTGTGGGTTTGTTGTGATCATTTGTAATCAAAACTCTTGAAGTAAAAAACATGATGAACTCATCAGGATAACGAAAATGTATGTTTTACTCAAAAGTATTGTTTGTACTTTAAGGAAATCACTTGTGAGCAAAACCCTTAAGGCAAAAATGATCACGGGCTCATCTAGGGATCACGAAAATGTGTATTTTGCTAAAAAGTATTTTTTGTACGTTGTGGTTGCGATTAGTACTTTAAGCGATGGTCGGATCTGGGAACTGACAATTTCTAAGCCAATCTTGTCAAGTGTCTGATTTCCAAGCCAAGTTTCATCGTCCTAGCACATCTGGAAGTACCTTGATTCGCGATCACCAAAATTCCGGACCCCCCTCCAACTCCCCCCACAGTGTCCGAACCCGGTCCGGCTCTGTCACTGATGTATCTAGAGCTTCTGCTTCTTCTTCCAACCAAGTTTCGTCCCAATAGCTCCACTCTAAGCGTGTCACAAGATTTCGGGTTCTCCCCTCCACCTCCCCCCCCCCCAACATTCATCGGGTTACATCCGGACTTTAAACAGGACATTTGAGACATGAGGTCTTTCCAAATATCAAGTTTCATTAAGATCCGATCACCCGTTCAAAAGTTATACATACCTCAGGATTCTCCCTCCCTCCACTCCCCCCACGATGGTCGGATAAGGGAACTGACTATTTCTAAGCCAATCATGTCAAGTCTCTAATTTTCAAGCCAAGTTTTATCGTCCTAGCACGTCTGGAAGTACCTTAACTTGCGATCATCGGAATTCCGGACCCCCCTCCCTCTAACTCCCCCACAGTGCCCGAATCTTGTCCGGTTCAGTCACTTACGTACATAGGGCTTGTGCTTGTTCTTTCCACCAAGTTTCATCCCGATCGCTCCAGTCTAAGCGTGTCACATGATTTCCGGTTCCCCCCTCCGAGTCCCCCCCCCACATTAATCGGATTCGGTCCGGACCTGAATCGGGACATCTGAGAAATGACGTCTTTCCAAATATCAAGTTTCATTAAGATCCGATCACCCGTTTGAAAGTTATGCATGCCCCTAAATTCCGGATTCCGGCTCCCCTCCCTCCCCCCACGATGGTCGGATCGGGGAAGTGACTATTTCTAAATTAGTTTGGTCGGGTCCCTGATATGCCTGCCAAGTTTCGTCGTCCTAGCACATCTGGAAGTACCCTAACTCGCGATCACCGGACTGACCGACCGACGGAAAAGTGATCGGTATATGGCACTTGGCCGGAAGGCAAGTGCCATAAAAACATATGTAGTATAGGAAGACTTACCGAAATTAAAAACATCTTTGAACATAGCGTTAGACTGAATCCTCGGTGGTATATAATATCTGGAAAATAATTTAAGTCGTCAGAATCTCCAGAGGTCAAATTGTATGTGAACGTCAACAGAATTCAAAGATCAGAAGTATTTTGTCAGCCATCTGTTGTATGACAGGGATAACTTGGTTCATCAGCAAAAAGGTAGAACCGCCCCTTATCTCAAGTGCTATTTGGGCAAGGGCGGTAGCAACAATGTTCTGTAACTATAGGCTGAAGAGGATGGTTGTCTTGTATGCCCTGTGGTAGGAAGCTCGGGTTCTCGTGCAAGGATCATTCACTTACAGTTTAAATTTCTGTAAGTTGGCGCAGCCTTCCTTGTCCAGAACCCCAGAAATGTTCCACCTTAGAGTCCAGTCACATGCGGTTTAGTTCCTATTATTCCAAAACGACCATCAACGCTTAACTAAAACCCTGTTTGGATGTACCTTTTTTTCTCTGTTTGGATGTTCCTTCATCAGAAAAAAAGGTGTGAATCTCCCTGACGACGGGAGTTTTGCATTATCCTTTAAGTAAGAGCTTCTCTTTTATGTTCATTAACTTGTGCGTGGATGATTACAGTAGAGGTATGCTTATGCGAACGTTTCTTGACTTCGGACTTTGCCATCTTCATGCACTTGCTGTGTCCAAAGCTAACTACCAGATAGCCAAAGTAGGTAAGAAGGGCAGATGAAAACACCTGTACAGGTATTTTTTACCTTCAGTCTACCATTTAGCCCAAAACTGCAGTGTTTTATTAAAGTAACTGTTCACATAAGCGTATCTCTACTGTATAAGGAGGCGAGGGGATGGGCAAACAGAGACGAATACGCTAGGAGCGCTGAACTGCTATAGGGCCAATTTACTAGACAGAACTTGCACCATCTACAGCCCAGAACTAGAAGCACGATCTGAGATAATTAACAAGTTTCGACGGATCCTAATAAGTAGTAGCTTAGTTATTCACAAGAGCCTTCTACTACCTATGGTCCGATAAAGCGATCTTCTTTCCCGTTTACTGAGTGTCGGTTTTGCCCACTGCTCAATCTGGCGCTGTAGGACACCTTTTTCGGTTAAACAGAATAAAGTAGACAATTTATGCAAGTTAACTTTGCGCTGTTTTGAATTAGATGATAAAAACTTTCTATTTGTCCAACGTAAAGAGCAGACCAGAGATCACACACAGGTCCATGGCTTATTTGTTGCATTATATTATTGTTATTAAAGCAGGGAAGAGAAAAAACGAACACCTACCCTGAACCGAAGCACAGACTGGTGTAATCTGAGACTCGCTGGTGCATAAAACTTGCAACTGGTAGAGGGCTGATCTAGAAGAGAGCAAGAAAAATTAACCACTGCACTTCATTTGTTAAAATGCAGGAAATACACAGTATGGATGTTCAGCAGGATTTTATCAGCCATCTCTAATATGACAGGGATAACTTAATTCATCAGAAAGCCGACATAACGCGGTCTATGTCTTATTATACACAAAGTCAAGTGTGACCAGTAGCGTATATTAGGGGGGGGGGCGACAGGGGCGATCGCCCCCCCCCCCCCCGAAATTCTTGAAAAAGGGATTTTTAGTGGGAAAAACGTGTGCGAAACACGGGCGACAGGGGCGATCCTCACCCGAAATTCTCGGAAAAGAAGTTTTTACGGTAAAAACGTACGCTAAAATACAAATTGAGAAGATCAATCGAAATTATTTACAGCACGGTTCAGTAATAGATCTCAGAACAGTTTTTTGTCGTAATGTGAATGATTACAAGATTAAAAGGTGTTCTTTGCACCTCGTTTTTAACAAAATCGTCATTTGGATCGAATTTTAGTCTGGCTAGAGATGTTTTTAGTGTTTAAAACGGAAGCGAAAATTTTTCGGCCTTCCGGCAGGAAAGGGGGTGGCATTTCGCAGCATATTTTCACTGAGCTGTCGCCCCTCCCGAAACGAATCGGAATATTCGCTACTGAGTGTGACAGCCATCATTTATGATATTATGCAACAAGTGAAGGTGGTGGAGAAGACTACGAAAGATAAAGGAACAAAAAATAAAGAAAATATGAAGGAGAAATATACTAATTTTACTAGAAGAATACTGATTTTACAGCCAAGGGTAAACATAACCGCCTTCCTCTGCGAAGATGGAAAGTGCAACACTTACAATCGCCTGAAAACTAGTCTGGCTGCAGGCCTGCAACCTTGGGAGTGGGTGTCTTAAAGTCTGGCAGCAACAGGCGGCCGGAGGGCTGACCTGCAAAAGACAAAGAAGATTTAAAAATTACCCTTCAGCATCGAAATATGTCAGGAATTATGTGTATAAGTTCAGTAAGATTCTATCAGCCATCTCTTTTATGACAGGGATAACTTAATTCATCAGAAAGCCAAAAACAAAAATAAGCTGACTGGGATTCATATATACATGGACAAGTATAAAAAAAAATGTGAAAATAAAGAAAATTTGAAGGAGAAATATACTAATTTTACTAGAATACTGACTTTACAGCCAAGGCTAAAAATACCCCCACCCCCCACGAAGATGGAAACTGCAACACTTACAATCGCCTGAAAACTAGTCTGGCTGCAACCCTGGGAGTGGGTGTCTTGAAGTCTGACAGCAACAGGCGGCTAGGGGGCTGAGCTGCAAAAGATAAAAAATAGTCAAAAATTGCATTTCAGCATCGAAGCATGTCAAGAATTACGTGTGTAAGTTCAGTAAGATTCTATCAGCCATCTCTTGTATGACAGGGATAACTTAATTCATCAGAAAGCCAACAACAGAAATAAGCTGACTGGGATTCATATATACATGGACAAGTATACACAAATGTAAAAATAAAGAAAATTTGAAGGAGAAATATAGTAATTTTACTAGAATACTGATTTTACAGCCAAGGCGAGACATACCCCCCCCCCCACGAAGATGGAAACTGCAACACTTACAATCGCCTGAAAACTAGTCTGGCTGCAACCCTGGGAGTGGGAGTCTTGAAGTCTGACAGCAACAGGCGGTCGGACGGCTGACCTGCAAAAGACAAAGAAGATTTAAAAATTACCCTTCAGCATCGAAATATGTCAGGAATTATGTGTATAAGTTCAGTAAGATTCTATCAGCCATCTCTTGTATGACAGGGATAACTTAATTCATCAGAAAGCCAACAACAAAAATAAGCTGACTGGGATTCATATATACATGGACAAGTATAAAAAAAAATGTAAAAATAAAGAAAATTTGAAGGAGAAATATAGTAATTTTACTAGAATACTGATTTTACAGCCAAGGCGAGAAATACCCCCCCCCCACGAAGATGGAAACTGCAACACTTACAAACGCCTGAAAACTACTCTGGCTGCAACCCTGGGAGTGGGTGTCTTGAAGTCTGACAGCAACAGGCGGCTAGGGGGCTGAGCTGAAAAAGATAAAAAAGAGTTAAAAATTGCATTTCAGCATCGAAGCATGTCAGGAATTACGTGTGTAAGTTCAGTAAGATTCTATCAGCCATCTCTTGTATGACAGGGATAACTTAATTCATCAGAAAGCCAACAACAAAAATAAGCTGACTGGGATTCATATATACATGGACAAGTATAAAAAAATGTAAAAATAAAGAAAATTTGAATGAGAAATATACTAATTTTACTAGAATACTGATTTTGCAGCCAAGGCTAAACATACCCCTCCCCCCCCCCACGAAGATGGAAACTGCAACACTTACAATCGCCTGAAAACTAGTCTGGGACCTGGCTGCAACCCTGGGAGTGGGTGTCTTGAAGTCTGACAGCAACAGCAACATATATACATGGACAAGTATAAAAAACAAGAGCTGGAAGCTCATATGGCACTTGCAAGGCTGGGTCAGAGGATGAAAGTAGGAATTCGTCAATTTGTGGGTTTGTTGTGATCATTTGTAATAAAAACTCTTGAAGTAAAAAACATGATGAACTCATCAGGAGCACGAAAATGTATATTTTACTCAAAAGTATTGTTTGTACTTTAAGGAAATCACTTGTGACCAAAACCCTTAAGGCAAAAATGATCACGGGCTCATAGGGATCACGAAAATGTGTATTTTGCTAAAAAGTATTTTTTGTACGTTGTGGTTGCGATTAGTACTTTAAGGGATAGTCGGATCTGGGAACTGACAATTTCTAAGCCAATCTTAGGTGCATTTTTGTTCTCTGGTTGGTCTCTGGTCTCCTGCCAGTTAGTAATTTTTGTGTTTTTTCGCACGCCAGAGAACTGAGAACAGAGACCTGAGTTCGTTTTTACGTCAACCAGCGAACTGACTGTTCTCAGTTCTCTGGTGGATAAGCCTCACCAGATAACTGACTTCGCTAGTCAGTTCTCTGGTGACCATCCACCAGAGAACTGAGAACAGAGAACTGTGAACGAAAACATCAATTTTTGGCAAAACAGAGAACTGAGACCAGAGAACTGAGACCTGAGAACCATGAACAAAAATGCACCTCTTGTCAAGTGTCTGATTTCCAAGCCAAGTTTCATCGTCCTAGCACATCTGGAAGTACCTTGATTCGCGATCACCGGAATTCCGGACCCCCCCAACTCCCCCCACAGTGCCCCAACCCGGTCCGGTTCTGTCACTGATGTATCTAGAGCTTCTGCTTCTTCTTCCAACCAAGTTTCGTCCCAATAGGTCCACTCTAAGCGTGTCACAAGATTTCGGGTTCTCCCCTCCACCTCCCCCCCAACATTCATCGGATTACATCCGGACTTTAAACAGGACATTTGAGACATGAGGTCTTTCCAAATATCAAGTTTCATTAAGATCCGATCACCCGTTCAAAAGTTATACATACCTCAGGATTCTCCCTCCCTCCACTCCCCCCACGATGGTCGGATAAGGGAACTGACTATTTCTGAGCCAATCATGTCAAGTCTCTAATTTTCAAGCCAAGTTTTATCGTCCTAGCACGTCTGGAAGTACCTTAACTTGCGATCATCGGAATTCCGGACCCCCCTCCCTCTAACTCCCCCACAGTGCCCAAATCTTGTCCGGTTCTGTCACTTACGTACATAGTGCTTGTGCTTGTTCTTTCCACCAAGTTTCATTCCGATCGCTCCACTCCAAGCGTGTCACAAGTTTTCCGGTTCCCCCCTCCGATCCCCCCCCCCCCACCTTTTCGGATCTGGTCCGGACTTGAAACTGGGCATTCGAGACATGTGAATTTTCTACGTATCAAGTTTCATTACGATCCGACCACCCGTTCGGAAGTTATACATACCTCAAGATTCCGGATTCCCCCTCCCGTCACTCCCCCCACGATGGTCGGATCGGGAAGTTGACTATTTTCAGGTTAATCTGGTCGAGTCCCTGATTTGCCTGCCAAATTTCATTGTCCTAGCACACCTGGAACTAACTTAACTCCGTATCACCGGAATTCCGGAACCCCCTCCAACTCCCCCACAGTGCACGAATCCGGTCCGGGTCTGTCAATGACGTACCTAGGGTATGTGCTTGTTCCTCCCACCAAGTTTCATCCCGATCGCTCCAGTCTAAGCGTGTAACATGATTTCCGGTTCCCCCCTCCGACCCCCCCCCCACATTAATCGGATTCGATCCGGACCTGAATCGGGACATCTGAGAAATGACGTCTTTCCAAATATCAAGTTTCATTAAGATCCGATCACCCGTTTGAAAGTTATGCATGCCCCTAAATTCCGGATTCCGGCTCTCCTCCCTCCCCCCACGATGGTCGGATCGGGGAAGTGACTATATCTAAATTAGTTTGGTCGGGTCCCTGATATGCCTGCCAAGTTTCATCGTCCTAGCACATCTGGAAGTACCCTAACTCGCGATCACCGGACTGACCGACCGACAGACAGACCGACCGACCGACCGACCGACGGAAAAGTGATCGGTATATGGCACTTGGCCGGAAGGCAAGTGCCATAAAAATGTAAAAGTAAAGAAAATTTGAAGGAGAAATATACTAATTTTACTAGAATACTGATTTTGCAGCCAAGGCTAAACATACCCCCCCCCCCCCCCACGAAGATGGAAACTGCAACACTTACAATCGCCTGAAAACTAGTCTGGAGCCTGGCTGCAACCCTGGGAGTGGGTGTCTTGAAGTCCGACAGCAACAGGCGGCTAGGGGGCTGAGCTGCAAAAGATAAAAAATAGTTAAAAATTGCATTTCAGCATCGAAGCATGTCAGGAATTACGTGTGTAAGTTCAGTAAGATTCTATCAGCCATCTCTTGTATGACAGGGATAACTTGATTCATCAGAAAGCCAACAACAGAAATAAGCTGACTGGGATTCATATATACATGGACAAGTATACACAAATGTAAAAATAAAGAAAATTTGAAGGGAAAATATAGTAATTTTACTAGAATACTGATTTTACAGCCAAGGCGAGACATACCCCCCCCCCCCCCCCCACGAAGATGGAAACTGCAACACTTACAATCGCCTGAAAACTAGTCTGGCTGCAACCCTGGGAGTGGGAGTCTTGAAGTCTGACAGCAACAGGCGGCCGGAGGGCTGACCTGCAAAAGACAAAGAAGATTTAAAAGTTACCCTTCAGCATCGAATTATGTCAGGAATTATGTGTAAGTTCAGTAAGATTCTATCAGCCATCTCTTGTATGACAGGGATAACTTAATTCATCAGAAAGCCAGCAACAAAAATAAGCTGACTGGGATTCATATATACATGGACAAGTATAAAAAAAATGTAAAAATAAAGAAAATTTGAAGGAGAAATATAGTAATTTTACTAGAATACTGATTTTACAGCCAAGGCGAGACATACCCCCCCCCCCCACGAAGATGGAAACTGCAACACTTACAAACGCCTGAAAACTAGTCTGGCTGCAACCCTGGGAGTGGGTGTCTTGAAGTCTGACAGCAACAGGCGGCTAGGGGGCTGAGCTGCAAAAGATAAAAAGGAGTTAAAAATTGCATTTCAGCATCGAAGTATGTCAGGAATTACGTGTGTAAGTTCAGTAAGATTCTATCAGCCATCTCTTGTATGACAGGGATAACTTAATTCATATCAGAAAGCCAACACAAAAATAAGCTGACTGGGAATCATATATAAATGGACAAGTATACAAAATAAAGAAAATATGAAGGAGAAATATACTGATTTTACTAGAAGAATACTGATTTTACAGCCAGGGCTAAACATACCCCCCCCCCCCCTGCGAAGATTGAAACTGCAACACTTACAACAGACTCACAACACTAGAATACTGATTTACAGCCAAGGCTAAACATAGCCCCCTTCCCCTGCGAAGATGGAAACTGCGACACTTACAATCGCCTGAAAACTAGTCTGGCTGCAACCCTGGGCGTGGGTGTCTTGAAGTCTGGCAGCAATCTCTTGTATGACAGGGATAACGTAATTCTTAAGAGAGGGGGGAATCATACCCCCCCCCCCACCCCCTTGCGAAGATAGAAACTGCAACACTTACAATCGCCTGAAAACTAGTATGGCTGCAACCCTGCGAGCGGGTGTCTTGAAATCTGGCATCAATCTCTTGTTTAATCAGAAGGTGGGGGGTCATATACAAATGGACGAGTAAAAGTCACCAATGTTCAAGTCGGTCTACCCCACCCCCCATCTCCTTCTCCCATCTCATTAACGCCTAACATAGCAAGATGAAAACTCGACGAAAGACAATACTTGAAGAATGTAGCCTGGTCGTGATCCTAAAACTAGGTGTCTAGAAGTGCGTCAGAAACGGGCGAAGAGCTACAAAAGACCCGGAAGAGCTAAGCTTCCACCCAGGCTGTCGAAAATTGGAGAAATTAGGAGCAGAAGTTCAATAGGACAGGGATAACTAACTCATCAGAGAGCCCACAGTAAAAAAAATAAACAAATCTAAATAAAGTAAGTCGACAGATCACTCGTCAATTTTAGAGTCCGTCGACCCCCCTCCCCCCCACACACCCTCCTAACAAGGACGACGAAAATTTGAAGACTTACTGTAGCTTCAAGTATAGCCAGGTAGTGTTCCGTGACTAGGTGTCTGGAAGTGCGGTAGCTACAGGCGGGTACGGGCTGAGCTACCAAAGACCAAGAAGAGTTAAAGGTTACCATTAAGCTGATGAAATATTGCTGAAAACAGGTGTAGAATTTCAGTAGGATTTTATCAGCCATCTCTTGTGTGACAGGGATAACTTAGTTCATCAGAAAGCCGGTAACAAAAAAAGAGAGTGGACAAATCCCAGCCATCCTCCCTCTAATCAATTCATCCCCCCTGTCCCCCTTTTCTCATCCTCTCCGAAACTACCTGCCAACATTGGAAGAGGAAAACTTAACATTCATTCATTCATAGCCAGGTAGTGTTCCGTGACTGGGTGTCTGGAAGTGCGGTAGCTACAGGCGGGTACGGGCTGAGCTACAAAAGACCAAGAAGAGTTAAAGGTTACCATTAAGCTGATGAAATATTGCTGAAAACAGGTGTAGAATTTCAGTAGGATTTTATCAGCCATCTCTTGTGTGACAGGGATAACTTAGTTCATCAGAAAGCCGGTAATAAAAAAAGAGAGTGGACAAATCCCAGCCATCCTCCCTCTAATCAATTCATCCCCCCTGTCCCCCTTTTCTCATCCTCTCCGAAACTACCTGCCAACATGGGAAGAGGAAAACTTAAAGTTTAACTGAAAAGTCAACTTATTTTTATCATTCAACTGATTGACTGAATTATTTGGATTGTGTTAGGGATTATTTGGATTGTGTTTAGGGATATGACTTTCAGAATATCTACGGCCGTATCCTCACAGCGCCAAGTTCTACTATGACGCTGAAAATTCGAATCTCAACACAAACGTTTTTAAGAGCGTGTTCCACCCTAATTACCGCTTTTTTATTTTTTCGGTCAAATATCAGGCCGCGGGCTGATCGAACCAATCACGTTGCAGAGATGCGTAGTTACTACGCTTACTACGCTCCCGAGCGTGGTAAGCAAATAGTTACTGTTGGAACGGTCAGCGTAGTAACTTTTCGTGAGGCTGGAACGGAAATAGTAACTAATAGTTACTATTGGCAGAGGGGTGGAACACGCTCTAAGTGGCCAACAGTGAGCTTCGTGAAGGTGAGCTAACTCCTTGAACTTTTATTTAGCATAAACCGTTTTCGTCAAGCATACAACACAGGTACAAGCGCATAGAGGTACCACAAATCCGACAGAGCAAGTCCACCATATGAAAATTGATTATTCGTGAATAGCGGAGCAACGAAGTAACTTATTTTCATTGGGTCTTCAACCCTATTTAAGTGAACATGTGATAAAAGTCAAACTTTTTAAGACTAACCTTAGCTTACAGAATAGCCGTTTGTGATCCTGAGTATACGAAAGAGGGTGCAGAGACGAGCGAGTAGCGGACTGGGCTAGAAGAGACCAAGAAGAGTTAACGATTGCGCTGGCCGTTACCGTTTCACAAGAATAAAGCTGGGACATTCAGCAAGATTTTATCAGCCATTTCTTGTATGACAGGGATAACTTAATTCATCAGAAAGACGAAAAAAAGAACAAATCTGAAGGTTCCAGGTTTGTGTCTCATATCTATCTGGAAACGGAAAACTCACTCTGGCTTGAAGCACATACTGGTGTGACCCTGAGACTGGAGCACTAGCCCCCGAATGATCATCATCAACGTTTAAATAAAACTCAGCCAGGGTTACGAGTTTTATTTATTCCTTCAGCAGAACAAGGGGCGAACCTCATTGACGGGAAGTTTATCGTAGCCCTTGAATTTGAAAAGGTAACGCTTATATTTTCTGTTCGTTAACTTATGGATCTATTGTACTGTTTCTGTGTGATGGGTGCTGATAATGAGACGAGGAGGGACAAACAGATACATATCCGCTTGGAGCACTGAACTGGTATAAAGCCAATTAGCGAAGCAACTGCACTTTACGCAGTTACAAATACACCGTATGGATGTTGAGCGGCCTTTTAACATCCAGCCCTAATATGATATGAAATATTTGCTTAAAGCCCAAGGGCCATCGCATACAAAATAAAAACAACAAACAAACAAACAAATATCTCTTCTCATAAATCGTAATTACAAAAACTCTTCCCTGTGTTTCCAACCTACCCGCAAAAACCTTCCAAGTTGCCTAACCCCAAATAAACTTTTCTCCTCAAACTTTTCAACCAACCAACCTTCCCCAAAAATTCGCTCCCCAAATACTTAAGCTCTCAAATCATTCAACTCCACACATTCGCACATAAAACGAAACAAATTCCCATCCACACAACCATACACTGGACAAAAGTAAAGACCACTAGACCGCCCCTTAGCACTTCTCATATATTTTCTCCGAATTCCCAGGGGAAGGCTATGACAGGGGAAACTTAATTCATCAGAACGCCGACAGACCGCGGTCGAGGTCTGCGGATACTCACTTGAGTCACTTGTCATGTCATACATCAAGTGAAACTGGTGGAAATAGACAACAGAAAAAAAAACAAAGGTGGAATATCAATAATAAAGGTTTTTACAGCAACGGCTTAACCCCCCCCCCCCCCGAACCTGATAAGACGAAAACTGCAATACTTACAATTGCCTGAAGTAGTCTGGCTGCTACCCTTAGAGTGGGTGTCTTGAAGTCTGACAGCAACAGGCGACTAAGGACTGACGTACCTGCGAATGACAAAGAAGCGTTAAAGATAGCACTTCGGCATCGAAATGTTGCAGGAATTGCGTGTTTAAGTTCAGTAGGATTTTTTCAGCCATTTCTTATATGACAGGGATAACTTAGTTCATCAGAAAGCTGACAACAAAAAATACAACAGTCTAAAAAACACAAATAGACCAGTCATCGTCAATTTCCAAGTCGATCCATCACCCCATCCCTCTCAAACCCGACACCAAGATGATAAAGCTAAGACAATACTTGAAAGTTTAACCTGGTCGTTTTCCTGAAACCAGAAGTGTGGCAGAAACGAGATAGAGGCTGATCTATCAAAAACAAGAAGAACTAAAGATTTCACTTCGGCTGTCGAAACACTGGAGTCTTGCATAACAGGAATAACTTAACTGATCATAAATCCCACAGTAATAAGTAAGTAAATCTAAACCAAGCGGCACATCTCCCCTCCCCCCAAACACCTCCGTCAAACAGGGAAGACGAAAACTTGAAGACTTACTGTGCTTGAAGTATGTAGCGTGGTAGTGTCTCCGAGACTGGTTTTCTGTAAGTGCGGCAGCAACAGGCGGGTACGGGCTAGGCTACAAAAGACGAAGGAGTTAAAGATTGCCAATAAGCTGACAAAATATTGCAGAATTAGGCGTAAAAGTTCAGTATGATTGTATCAGCCATCTCTTGTATGACAGGGATAACTTGATTCATCAGCAATTCAACAGTTAATAAAAAGAAAATTAAAAGGGTGGAGAAATCCCGTCCATTCTCCTCCAACCCATCGATTCCGCCTCTAAAACCACCTGCGCAAATAGAAAGAAGAAAACTTTAAGACTTACTTCAGCTTACAGCATAGCCGGTTGTGCTCCTAAGACAGGGTGTGTGACAGAAGGTGCGGAGACGAGTAAGTAGTGGACCGGGCTAAAAGAGATCAAAGAGTTAACGATTGCACGGGTTTTCAGCTTTTCGCAGGAACTGAGTTGGGACGTTCAGCAAGATTTGATCAGCCATTTCTTGTATGACAGGGATAACTTAATTCATCAGCGATTTGGTAGTATAAAAAAAAAAGTAAGTGGATAAATCCCGCCCATACTCTCCCCAACCCATCGATCCCACCCCTCCTAACCAGCTGCTTTAATGAGAAGAAGAAAACTTTAAGACTTACTTTAGCTTGCAGAATAACCGGTTGTGATCCTGAGATTGGGCGTATGAAAGAAGGTGCAGACTGCAGAGACGAGCGAGTAGCGGACTGGGCTAAAAGAGACCAAGAGGAGTTAATGCTTGCACGGGTTGTTAGCTTTTCCCAGGAATAAATTTGGAACATTCAGCAAAATTTTATCAGCCATTTCTTATATGACAGGGATAACTTAATTCATCAGAAGGACGACAAAATGAAGAAGTTTGGTCTTTCCAGGTTTGTGTCAGCCATCTTCCTCGAAATATGTTAGGAGTGTGCATTTACAAAGTAGGCAAAATAGATAACCGAAACTACAGCGCAGCGTGGCAACTTGAAGACTCAACTGAACAATAAAAAGGGCAGGCAATAGAATCGTTTTCGACAGGGATAGCATAATTCATCAGAAATAAAATAACAGTAATCTAAAACAGAAAGCGGACACATAGCCATCAATTTCCATAGCCCCCCCCCCCCCCCACAACCATCCACTAGACCTGTGTAACATTATAGAATACTTACTTAGTCCGAAGCGCAGCCTGGTTTTTAGTTTGAGACTGGGTCTATGACCATGTGGTAGCAACAGACAGCAACGAGCGGGTAGCCGACTGCCTAAAAGAGACGAATAAAAGTTAACGTTTGCCTGGATTGTGGAAATTTCGCTAGAACAAAGGTGGGGAAGTTCAGCAGGTATTTATCAGCCATTTCTTGTATGACAGGGATAACTTAATTCATCAGGAAGACAAAGAAATTAAATAGTTTGGTCGTTCCAGGTTTGTGTCAGACCTTTCCCTCGAGATAGCTTAGGAGTATACATAACAAAGTAGACAAAAGAGATAACAAAAACTACAGCACAGCGTGGCAACTTAAAGAGTCGAGCGAACAATAAAAAAAGGGCGAGAGTTAAAACGGTTTTCAACAGGAATAACTTCCTTCATCCGAGATCCCAAAAATAAATAAATAAACAGTAATCTAAAATAGGAAGCGCCCCTCCCCCCTCAGCCAACCTCTACACCTGTGCAGCACAGTCAAAAACTTACTTAGTCTGAAGCATAGCCAGGTTGTGAATTTGAGACCAAGTTTATCACCATGTGGCAGCATCTGACAGCAACGAGGGGATAGCAGGCTCTCTGAAAGAGACCAATAAAAGTTAATGTTTACCCGTACTGTGGGAGTTTCGCCTGAACAAAGCTGTGAGTTTCAGCAGGATTTTATCAGCCATTTCTTGTATGACAGGGATAACTTAGTTCATCAAAAAGTGGAAAAAAATAATCTAAGAATAGAAAGCGGACAAACCACCGTCGATTCACGGTGCCCCCCCCCCCCCTCCAACTACCGACTAAACACGGGAAGACAAAAAAACAACACTTACTTTTGCATGAAAAATGTGAGTGTTGTGGTTTGTGGTCATGAGACTGGATCTATGGAATCACGGCTGTGACGACCGGGTAGCGGACATGGCTGAAAGAGACCAAGACGAGTTAACGATAGAGCGGGTTGTTGGAATTTCGCATGAGTAAAGTTTGGACGTTCAGAAGGGTTGTATCAGCCATCTCTTGTATGACAGGGATAACTTAATTCATCAGAATACCGACAAAAATACAGAAAATGTTGTATTATAAATACAAAACAAAACAAAAAAAGGGTGACGAATCGCGTGTAATCCTCCTTCCTCAATCCCGGAGAAAACAGAAGACAAACTGTCGCGCTCAGCATGTGCTGGTTGCAATTCTAGGACTGACTGTAAGCAAAGCTAGAAGACATACGAACAAAGGTCTCATGACTGCACCTAGATTGTGATATTATCGCAGCTACGAAACGTACATCATCAGCATTACATCGCCAACTCTTGACGGGAAAAGGATAACGATGAAACAGCTGAATCAACTATCACACAGAAATTCCTAACCCTATCTGAATAACCAGAAAGAAAGATAGCCTTACCAGGATGACTGCCATGGTGCTAACATGCAAGCAGAAATTTGAACGCCTATCCTCGCTGTGGTTTTCGGATTCGAAGTGCGTTTCAGGGTGACCTGAAAGAAATGAGATGGGTTAACTAGCTGGAAGTTTACAAACCGTGAAGAGCAGTACATCGGATGTAAGCACGATCAGTGAAAAGTTGTCATCCATCACTCATATGACAGGGATAACTTAGTTCATCATAATTTAATTCAGCCCTATTTACAACTACAACTACAATTCTTTTACGTCTATAATATCTCCTCTGCAGAGAAGTATTACTGGACAACACTCAATATTAAAACAGTTGATATTAAATTAATGGCGACAGGCTAAAGCTTAAGCCAAATGTAATAATAAAATGAAATAAATAAAAATAATAGATACAAAATGGTAATCTATAATTAGCAGGACCGCTGCACACGCCTCGACGAAATGCGAGTAAATTGCAACTGACAGGGCAAACAAGGAGCTACGAGCATCACAGTTTCAAATCTGCAAATAATGCAAATTAGGCATAAATAACTTTAGCACGATACACACAAAAATAATCTAAAAAGTCATCAAGCCATGTTGAAATGTCGCGTAGAACACCGAACAAAACGATCGGAGGAGTGTAGGTAGAGAAAATCTCTTTACCGGGTTTGAGGAAGGGTCCGCATGAAGAAAAGTTACAACAGATTTTGTTCAGAGACACCACATCCCTTCCAACCCACCCAAGGGCAACCCTCTTAAAAGAAACCGAAAAGAGCACGCATAAAGGCCAATCAGATGAACTTACCGTCACACAAACGGAGATCCATAACAGGATAGATGTGAGTAGCTGGGCAGTGGACCAGGACTGCTGTATCGTGAAGTTCGGATCCGAAGGTGGACAGTCCGGCTACAAGAACAAGAAAATACTCCAATGAGCTGCCACTCTTTGCTCAGGCACAAATCAGAATCCGAGCACCAGCCAAAAGTGTCAGCCATCACATATATGACAGGGATAACTTGGTTCATCATTACAATGCTAGAAAATAGGATGTGCCACCTGGCCACCCCGGTTCCATCCCACGATAATTATTAGCAAAAATTCCTGACATAATTCTACGTGAAACGAAAAAAGGCTGATTACCATAATGCGCAAGAGAATAACGCTGCCCATATCTAGAGAAGAAGTTCACAATGATCCAGCCAAATAAATGCGAATATTCCACGGCCTTTAGCGAAGGCCGATTTCGACAGGCCTCTGTGCCTGAATTTGCCTGCGAGAATCAGAAATTTTGGTATTTTTTCGACAAAAATCTCGTCAAATTATCATGTCCTTGAACCTGTTATTTCATCGTGAATCACATTTATGAATAATATCTACCCCCCCCCCCAATATACGTTACAGATTTAGTATAACAGAACGTGAATACCAAAACACGAATGAACGAGCTTGAATAACGTGTCGAATTAATAAACCACGAACCTTGGTTCCTTACCCTTCCATTAGTTCTAATAAGATAGACGTGGGTTACGTGGGTAACATGACTTACAGGCGAGATGGAAAGGTGAGCATGGGGCCTGGAAACCATCTGCGCCAGCTGGGTTGTAACGATATCCACATAGACTTGTGCTGTGGAAGCTGCGGACGTCTCCCAGTGTGACTTGAATGACGTCTACATTCTTTGGGCCCAAGCACGGGGTAGATACAAAGCATTTCCATATTTGCAAACCCGGAAATCTCTCTAGAAACAATGTAAGATGTTAGCATCTATAGACGTGTAGTTTATACGCATGAACAGGACTCGAAGATCAGAAAAAAATGTCAACCATCTCATGTATGACAGGGATAACTTAATTCATCATGAAATGGCGAACACTACAGATATCACTGACATGCCGCTCACAAGGTGAAATCTGATAACAAGCTTTTCAATCGAGCCAACGACAGTCGGCTCGCGTGGTGAGTCGAGTATTACGGGTGGACAGTTTTTTTTTTGCTAAACCAATAAGGGACGCCATGAAGGGGAGGGGGGGTCAAGAAATTTCCCAGCAAATTCTGAACACAGAGCGTGTTCACCCTTCTTACCCTAGTTACTACACATGACGCCACGAATCCTAGCTTCTTGGCGTCAAGGCTTGAACGAACATCTTACTTTCGTCACAAAATCGTGCCGCGAGCTGATCGGACCAACCAGCGTGGTAAGCAGATAGTTATTATTAGTATTTCGAGAAGACTGGAACGGTCAGCGTAATAACTTTTAATGAGATTGGAACGAAAATAGTAACTAATAGTTACTACAGTTAGAAGGGTGCAACATGCTCATAGCCCCCCCCCCAAGATTTATGTCGAGTAGACGTAAAACAGCAAAAAGTAAAACAGCAAAAAGAAAATATTAAGGGATCAAAGCAGTGTTCGGAGATTGATCCTGTTAAATTTGTTAACAGAAGATTGCTGTTACACTCTCAGAAGTGTCATAACAGATAACAGAAGGATGCGCAGTTTCAACAGACAACACTTGGGATCTAACCTGTTGTGATTTTGAAAACCTTATGCTTGAGACGGTATGCATAACAAGTATTGCCGAAAAAGTATTTGCTCACTTTTTTGTTTTGTCGTCATGCTATCGGAAAATTCAGCAAAGTGTTTTTTTTGGCGTTTTTCGACTATTCCTGGCAATGCTTGCTATGCGTAACTTTTAATGCACAAAGTTTTCAAAACTACAACAGACAACATCCCATGTGTTGTCTGTTGAAACTGCGCATCCTTGTGTTACCTGTTATGAAACTTCTGACAAGTGTTATCTTGTAGTGTTTTGGTATTTTCGCCCGCTGACTCGTCGGTTGAAAAAGCAGGCGCACAAACTTACCATGACCCAACAAATCGACGAGTAACAAACACATCAGCCGATCGCACAGCCATCTGGAAAGTCTTCACTTGGATCCTGACTTTGACTTCAAAGGCTAGATGGCGACAAAATTGATATTCCCGGGTCTGGTCTACGAAGTTTATCTGAAAGCAAGGGGGAGCAAGCAATAATGGTCGTCAAGCTGGGTAGTCACATGTCACATGCACAGTTCCACACCTATGTCAAGTGTCTAACTATATTTCCAGCGAAATGATGATCCGTCCCATGATTTTCCGATCCTCGCAGCACGATTCCGAGGTGTCGCTCCGTACGACCCAGCATCGCAGTCTTATAAAGCCTCAAACAGGCTTGCCTTTGCACATCATACCAGGGACCCAAAAATTGCCTGTAATGCCTCGCCATTCAGGGGGCTTGTCAATAAGAGATTTCTGATGCTATGTTGACTGACCGGAAGATAGTTCGAGAAATACCCACGGTCCAATCACGTCCAAGGCTAGATAAACAGAATTTGGGATTGGCTGCTGGCGCCTTGAGGGAGGAGTCTCTTTGGCGCGCACGTCCAATGAGGCACACAAGAATGCCGATTCGACCCAAGTGGGATTTTTGGAAAGTAGGCAAGGGTCGGGCAACATAGCAACATACAAGCATAGGAAATGACAAGCCCTGTAAATGAAATTTATGGGTCCCTGATCATACTAAGGTGTTTTTGTGGGACCATAAACCAATACTCCATTGGGGGTCTACACACGCACTAACTCATGTCAAAGATATCGCAAACGCGTAACGTTCCGCTTTAAACAATCGTTAGGAACCGTGTCAGCACTGTCAAAATTTTCCAAATAGATAACACAAGGATGCAGATAACAAGTGGGATGTTTTCTGTTACGATTCTGCAAACGCTATGCATAACAAACGTTGCCAGGAAGAGCCGAAAAGCATCTGCTGACTTTTCCGATATCATGATAACAAACCAAAAAGTCAGCAGATTTTTTTTCGGCGGTGTTTCGGCTCTTCTGCGTAACAATATAAAAACATAACAGCTAGCATCCTTGTGTTATCTGTTATGAAACTTACGACAGTTTGGGCCTCGCTCCGCTCGGTAACTTTTTTGTTTGATTATTTGCGTATGTCTACAAAACGCGTTTAATTAGGAATCAACGCTCAATGCAGGTTCGATTTACGGACAAAAACATACACGGTGATGGTGTGGCGCCGATTGCGCGTGTCACAACTTGACTTTCTTCGTTTCCGGCTCATAAGCTCTGAAACCAGTCAGTATTTTTTTTTGTTCTCTGTACCGCCACTATAACACGCCTGCATAACGTAAACTTTTCTCATCGTTGATGTTGTGTTGTAAAAAGGGGTACTTAACGAAAGACTGAAGACCGCCAAGTCGGCACCGAGGAAAGAAAGTCAAGTGGTGTGTACACGCAATTCTGCCATTCCAACCAACGAAATTACTATGTAGGGATGCGTCAGACCTGGTGCAATTGTCAGGGTCTACGAGCTCAACTGCGATCAAGCAGCTGTAACCAGAAAGCAGTACTGACAGGTTCATCTCCAGTCGATGCCAAAAGCATTACAATATTTTTCCCACGGTATCAACCGTAAGAAAAAAGCCGAGCGCTGGAGACAAACCTGATGTATTACAGCGTCTTATACGACTTGAAATTTCTCCCGTCCCCAAATCGTGGACTGACCCTAAAGAACTAAGCATGTTTTCTATTACAGACAATGGCAGCTGTATCCGTACCCTTGATCCTTCTGAGTTATAGTTTATTCGACTAAAGTTCCGCGTTCTGCTGCCTGATGCTTGTCTTGCAGTAAGAGCAAGTACAAAGACGAGATTTTCGGGTTTATCTGATCAGCTAATTATCCCTAAATATGTTATGCGAGGGATAAATACATTTATCATTTAAATAAATTTATCCCTCGCATAACATCTCAGTAGGACAATTAGCTGATAAAAAAAAAGCCGGAAAATCTCGTTTTTGTTCTTTCTTTACGAATGAACAGCTTGGCTCAAATACAACTTTAAGCATCAACATGCAGGCGGCAGCTGCGCTTCATTTCAGGTCGCACTGTCGTTACTCACTCTCGGGACCTCGACACCCACGATGCTATTACGTTCAAACCAAACAAAAATAGACCCTTTCCCATCCAGGATGCAAAAGGCAGAGACGTTACTAGCCAAAATGTCTTGGGGGGGAACAAGGTATTTACCGACTCGCTGGTCATTTTTACCGACTGTTTTTGCGGATAAAAACGACTATTATTGAAAAAAAAACCGACTGTGTTGACGAAAAATCGGCTGATACGACTATTTTACAGAAAAAATCGACTATTTTTTACGAAAAACCGACTGTTTTTTACGAAAAACCGACTGTTTTTTAAGAAAAATCGATTGGTTTTAAGAAAAAATGACTATTTCTAAGAAAAAATTCGACTGTTTTTACTAAAAATCACGGCACTTCGGCTATTTTTACCGACTGGCCGACAACATTAAGGGGGGTCCCCCTCCCCCCTAGTAGTGACACCTCTGGTGAAAGGATCGGATACACCAGGCGGGGTTACGTGCTTTAAGGCAGACTTTCCAAGCACAACTCAAGCTACAAACACAGCAACCACAGCATTTGAGCTGCCAAACGTAACCATTATATTCTGAAATGGGCGCTTTAACACAATACAAGTTCTGTTGACCGAGATTTCGGCACTATAGCTCCAAGACCTATAGAAACCCAAAAAAAAGGTATCACTTATCATTGGCACAACGTAAGACAGCCCAAAAAAAGATGCATGAATAGGAAGAAAACCTCCGTGGCTTCTGCGTACAAAATGCTGACCCGGTTCATTTGACCGAAAATACCAGGTCGAAAACTCCCTTTAACCGAAGTACTCAAAAACTAGCTTCCATGTGCCAAGTTGAAAATTTGGTACGGATCAAACTCGATCTAATGTTTCAGTTTAGATGCAGCCTACTTAGAAAGTACGACACCATCACAGCGCAACGAGTGGCTAAGCAGCAACTAATTTAGAACAGATCTCAAGTTTGATCAGTAATTTGGCGATGCTTCTCACGTGACGTTACCAAGCAAATCCCGTACCGGACGATAAATATGTGGCGGCGTTCAAATATGCAGAGTTCGTTTTTTAACAGTGAATAGTCCTCAGTTATAGAGTACTCTTGTCCCATCAAGTAGCGGCCCCAGATGACGAAGAAATATTATTTGCAAGTGCCTCAACTCGCGCAATGTGATTCTCACTCTCTTGACCTCCTCACTCGAGGCATCGTTCTTTTGAGTTCATTGCTTGATTATTCCTTCCGCTGCATTCTGAGCTCCGAACTTCCCAGTTTGGTAACAGCTTTATTTCGCATCAGACCTGACAAGCCAGTAGTTTACGAGGTCGGCATATGCAGTCTCTTGACCCACAATCTGGTTTCTGAGTTTAAGTTTAGGAGAATTCTACACTATCACTATCCACGTTTATTTTTATACTCGCCCAGCGAGTGAACAACGAACTAACTCCTGCTTTACTATTTGTCCGCAACTTAAAAGGTTACACGGCGCTTGACACAACGTTATCCACTTACATCGCTCAGTACAGGGAGTTGCTCGGTAACACACCAACACCGAGAACGCCACCCCTCTATCCAGTTTTCAACGCACATCAAGCAAGCCCTAAAAAGCCACGGGGGGTCGAGCTCTTTGTCTTTCAGTAGAAAATTCCCGCTTTTCCAGAAATGTCCACCAAAAATGTCTTATTAGTATAAAACAGGCTCGACATGCATTTGCTAAGCAGGATCATGTTCTCAGGCAATAAAAATAAGGCACCCGTAATAGTAACTAAAAACAAAAAGAGCGGAACATGCCCCCTTCCCAACCACCTCCCAATCAGAAGAAGTTGAAACTGTACCCAGATCTAAAACTTTGGCATTATTTTATAACAAGTTAACCGCACACATCGCCGGAACGCGGGGAGGGGGGAAAGAGGGGCTGTCACTATTGGCATCGCCAATCAAATTTGTATGCTGAGCGTTGTCTATTATCCATCCCTGACAGCATAAACCCTCGAAGGTTCACAACATAAGACGCAATAACGGTGAAGGGAATGACCGCGTGGTCAACCGAGTATAGTTCGTAAATTAAAGAGACTCAAAGTCCTTGCATAAAAGGGCCCTGAACAAGATCATGCATAGCAAATGGCAAAAAACGGTCTCGCTTCATAAATCCCAATCCTCGAGAAAAAGTGCCTGTAATAGGCCATGGACACATCCGGGCATACTCGTATTCGAACTCCATCGCTCAGAAACATCAAATGAGCCTAAGTAAAGCTTTGACTAGGCTTAACTTTGCGTATCACAAATGTGGTGCTGCCAAACCGAGGCAGTCTCTAAGTCCGTCATATCCGGTGGGGAAGGCAACCAACTCCGTTTCCGTCATTCTATGTCAATCTCAACCGTCAAAATCCAAGGCAGGATAGCCCCGGCGCGAGACCGAAGATCTTAGAAACCGCCGGCTATCCCGCCTATCCAGGTCATCTTTTAATCCCTCAAAAGCCCGCACTCCGTACTCCCGCACCGTGCCTTCCCTTTGTACCACTTTATAGAAAAATAAACGAGTTTTCCGCGCGGTAAGTTCAATTTGCCACTAAAACGTGGGCGCCGTATTGCGCATCTCCAGCACTTCATGAACAAGTTCTGACTTCGTTTTCATCACTTTCAACGCTCGGTAGATGGCGAATGTAAACATACGTAAAAAACTCGGCACACTAACAACTACAAGTTACACAGGTCCCTGTCCCGAAAATGTGAGATCTCAGACCACAAGAGACTCCTCTCTAGTTCCACTAATTCGATCACTAGTACAAGTCCGACGCTCTCAGTCCATTCAATCACGTCCAGACATACGGAAGGTTTACGAAAAGATCCGAAGGAAAGAATAATTTAGCTCACGCGTACTCCTCACCGAAGCCAGCCCATGAAGGTTGTATCGCACATACGAGGTAGAGAGTGGATTTCTTGTGGTTCGAAACGTTCGCAGTCACTTATTGTCAGTAGGCAGGGATGGGGCGGCGTGCTTAGTTGGTCCCATTTTTCCCCTCGCCGTCTTCTTCTTCCGCTGGCTCCATCTGGAACTCCGCGACGTAAAGGCTGGGGTCGATGATCTGAAAAGAGAACAAGATGTTGACACAACGAATACATACACTGCTCTGAACATGTAGCATGCTTTGTCTTACTTTGACCGGTTTGCATCAAAATAAGCTGGTAGAGCTTACGCTAAGGAGGAGGGGCCACCCCGAGGAAGTGTCAAACATTGGCAACTTTAAAAGGAACCATTCCATATCAAATAGTAACTGTGTAAGGTACCAGAAGAACAAAACGGATACTGATGGAGTTCCACTCTTAAATCCCCAAGTCGCAGTCGATACAGTTTCTACTTTTATACTCAAAGATCGAGGGAGGCGGGACCCCACTCTAAAGGCGTTTTCTCGCCTTTCCCCCACGATTCCACTTCAGGAGTCCCCGCGTTTTTGTTTGTCCCGGGGACTCACTTCCCGCATTCTCGAGAGCCCCCACGGACGGGGAATGCTCCGATTATCATCACCATCATCAAGAAGGACTCCCTTTCTGATTCGGAGGGAAATCAATTTTTGCTGGTATTGGTGCAACGTAAAATTAATTAAAAACAATCAGGATAAACAAAACCAAAAATAAAGTGGATCCCGATAAATTTCGTCAACTGCATTTTTTTTTCGAACAAAATCCAACTTAGAAGCATTCCCCGTGTTCTCGCTGTTTTCCGTGCGCAGAGTCCGCGTGGAGTGGCTCCCTCTATTCTCGCTGTTCCCTTCGATTCCCCGAGGAGTCCTCGGGGAACGGCGGGAATACGCCTCAAGACCGCGATTTTTGCTAGGTTTCTCAAAGGTTGCAAACCCGTCCCAGCTATTTTAAGCCTACCTCGAACGCCACGATTCTGATGAGAAATACGGACAAAGCTTACATAGCTGGTATTTCTGACCAAAGATCTCTCGGAGCCAATAACACTGAGCCTAGTCCACGTCGAAAAGGGCCAAACGCGGCAAATGCAAGAATCAGCGTAGTGCCGTTAGGTTTGGAAAAAATAACATGAGAATAATAACAATTCTCAACGGGAGATCCGTAAATACGAGATATTATTTCTGTTGTATGCGAGGGAAGGCGGCTCTTCCTCACTCTATTGCTTCCGAGGATTAGTGAAGAACAGGAAACGCCGTTTCAGCCTCGCTCGGCCGCATTGGTTCAGATGAGAAATAAGCAAAAACTTCATAGCCGGTATTTCTGACCAATGAGCTTGGTCCACCTCAAAAAGTGCCAAACATATCAAATGCAAGAAAGAATAAGCGTAGTGCGGACAGGTTAGAAAAAAAAATAACATAGCAAATCTCGGATATGAGGACAATAATAATTATCAACGGGAGACCCGTAAATACAAGACACTATTTTTGTTGTGCGGGAGATGGGGGAAAGGGGCGCTTTCTCACCTATTGCTGCCAAGAATTAATGAAAAACAGAGGAAACATACCTTGGGAATCGGCTTGATTTCCGTTCCAAGTTCCTGTTCAATCCGGTGAAGGTTGAATCTATCCTCGAATGTAATCAGATTGATGGCAATTCCAAGGTGACCAAAACGACCAGAGCGACCGATTCTATGTAAGTAAGTTTCTGCCATCTTTGGGAAATCAAAGTTGATAACGACGTTAACGGCTTGGATGTCGATACCACGAGTGAAAAGATCTGAAAGCAATGTAGATGGTTATTTTTCATTTCATTTAATAGTAAACAAAACATATCTCTCGTGGGCAGAGCCCGAGAAAATCAAACTTCTTGGCGTACACATCTCGGCGGATATGAAGTGGCAGGATCAGCTGGAAGAGATGCTCAAAAGAGGTAACTTGGCACTCATGTATCTGAAACTGCTGGCAAGGTATGGTGTCCCTCCAGAACATCTGCTGCGGGTATATCTATCTTTTATCAGGCCGATACTGGAGTACTGCTGTCCTGTCTGGCACTTTGGCCTGACGCGTGGACAGTCGGACTCGTTGGAGAGGATACAGTACCGAGCCCTTTTAATCGCTTCTAAATCCCCAAAGGTGCCGTATTTAACCCTTCTTAATATGTCCCAGCTAGAGACTCTTTCCCAACGCCGCGAAACTTTATCTTTAAATTTTGGAAAAAAAATCCTAGAAAATCAAGCCCTGAGATCCATCCTTCCTCCGGATTTCTCCCCAGTTCGAGCTCGGCCTGTTAGAGCAGTGGCACAGCCAATACCGGTAATACAACCAGTTGCGAGCTCTCACACCCGGTATCAGCGTAGCTTCGTGCCCTCGTTTGTGAGCCGGATCAACAACGAAGCGGGTAAAGACCAAGATTGATATTCCCGTTGTAATTTTCGTTTTTATTTTTTAATTTTATAAAATTTAGTTGTATATTTATACACACGTATCCTTCAGATTTTATCACTGTTTCGGTTCGTATTTTGACTGCTGTTGGCGTTTTTCGTTTTGAAGTATTTTTGTGACCTGACGAAACGTATGTATTATATTTTTGTTATATCCGTGGCTGACAAGAGACCGAAAATTCGGCAAGTCCGTAAATGGTTTTGAGAATAAATTGAATTGAATTGAATTGAAATACGATGTTTTTTAGTCATAAATAAAGTTGTCAAACATAAATTGTCAACAAAGCAGAAAAATGCTAAACATCATTATATTGCTTTACGAAGCTCGGCACAAAGCTTCTACTGTAACGCATAGTGTTACAGTAGATTGGGGTCAGTTTGGGAACCTTCTCAGCCACTTCTCGGGGGGGACGAGATCTTGCAGGAACAAAGGGTGCGGGAAGGAATGAACGGCACATGTATGTACACGCCAAAAAAAATGCCTGATGGGGACAACACATCTAACTGGGATATAGGAAGCCACGCAGCCCTTATACAAAGCCTTCCACGTGCCACCAAACATTTCTAGTTCAACGATGCTGAGTGTTTTTTTTTTTATTTACCCTCGATATTGTCTTAAAGCTCCTACGCCAAATGGCCCAGTTAATGTCAGAAAACATAATGGCTTGCATGTACAGTAAGCACTTGTGCAGAATCTTTCAGGATCGCGTTCCTTAGTTCGTGGCTTGACATCGGCAGGCTGTTCAGAAGCCAGACAAAGGACGGGAGTCGAGAGCACTGAACCAAGGGGTGTTGTGGTCAAAAGGATGAGACTTACCAGAGCAGACCAGATTTCGGCAGTTTCCATTTCTGAAGTCGTGGAAGACTCGGTTGCGGTGAGCTTGCTGCATGCGGGCGTGAATATAATAACAGGAGTAGCCCAGCTCAGTTATTTTCTTCGCTAAGAGTTCAACACGCTGGGTTGAGTTGCAGAAGATAATCGACTGGTTGATTTGCAGCTGTAAAAAAATCGACTTTTGGAATCAATCCAGACAATTCAGTGTTTCTAAGAACACGGGAGACTACTGTGGGTCAAGGGAGTGTGTATATATAGAAAATAAAGTGGAAATGTTCAGTTAAACATTGTACCAAATTTGGGACACAGTCTAACAACGTTTTGTCAGCGAAACGTTAGGACGAGGCTGAAATAAACTTCTAGGCAAACGAGAATTTCTCAAAATAAAAGGCATCATGACGCCAATAGAGAACCATAAATGCAGATCCGACTTAACAGAATGATCTAAAACACAAGACAGATACCGCCCTGTCCAAACGTTAGTGCAAAACGTTGACCTCCTTGTGACAGTGAGTACGCGAAAGAACTCTGCGAAAGCAAAACTTCGAGATTTATTTCCGGATCCTGCACGTAGCGTCCATTTCCGAATCCTAACGTTACAAGGGCGTGGGGAGTAACACAGCGATCTCGCGGACAACAACAAGAGCATCATCCCAAACTCACAGGGTATGTGGACAGCGGCAGTTGACTGTGGTGAAAGAGGACGTAACGGCAGCCTAACGCTTTAGTCTTGAAAGCACTGAACCTCTAACGAGGACAGTTGTACTTGTCAACGATTCCCAATGAGGTCACCAGGTGACAAAGTGATATACTAAAGTTACAGGCGTGGCCCCGAGTAAAACAGTGGACCTATCACAATGAGTGAATTAGCTGGAAGTCCATGTGTTGTATCAGTATTGCAACTAATCCAAGTTAAGTCGGATATGGCTTGTATCATGGTTACATTGCAGTTTAATGATGGAAGGGCTGAAAAGGATTCGCAAAGTGGAAAACAGACCGAAAAGCTTACCTTCGAGAAAAGCGTATTCAAACAATGCACTTTCTGCCTCTCTTGAACAAAGGCGTAGTACTGGGTCACACCCTTCAGAGTGAGTTCGTCCATCAAGTTGATTTCGTACGGGTTTTTCAGATGCTTCTTCATGAAACTTTCGACGGTAAGCGGAAAAGTTGCAGAGTAGAGGAGGATCTGTCGGTCCTCCGGCAGAAAGGATATGAGACGATCCAGCATTCCCTTGAAGTCTTGTGACAGTAGCTTGTCGGCCTGAAACAGAAAATATTTTAATTTCAACATGTTTTGGAGTCTAAAGGAGCAGGCAGCCTCTTGGTAGGAATGCTGTTTGGGAACAGAACGATATTTATTTTAGCCGAAAGGCCACACAACCACGAACATATATAACAAAATAAACGGTTACCCATTCCTCAATCTAAACAACTATGTATGAGAGAAAATGTGTAATACGCAATTAAAAGGGCCCAAACCTATCCAAAGACCTTTAACTATCTTTCTAAAGTGCGATCTCCCATTTATTCAGGAAAGTCAAGTACCTCAACCGCGGAAGTCTTTTTTTCTCGCTGAAAGTCACGCTCAAAAGTATTCAGGACACGACCCTTGTAGAAACTTCCTCAAACATTATCAAAAGGCAGATTTTCAGTAGAGAGAATTCAGCATGCTGAACCTGGACCACCGAACCTTACGAGGGGACTCGCTTTTACATTTCTTTCTTAGATTACACATGGGTTTATTAGGAAAAAAAACTAGTAACTACAACCCCCTCTAGAAGTTTACATTTGTTAAAGAGGTTTAATAACCCCCCTCCCACTCCCTGAGAAATTAACCTACATATCTGATGGCTGCGATGGCCCTACATGAATAAGTCAGCTGAGAGTTATTTTACCAAAATTTCAGAATTTCTTGACAAGGGTCCTCTTCAGGGTATTTGCAGATAGCCCAAGAATCTACTAGAGGAACTAGAGAGAACTACGGAAGAACCTCCGATCTACTAGAATAACTCTCAGCTGACTTACCCGTGTAGCACCATAAAAAATGATCCACAGTCAGCTTGGGCCCAAGGAACACTTATCATCACTGTGTAAGACCGTACCAGGTTCTAACCTTCAAAATCTTTCATGGCTTTAATTAAGACCGCTTTATTGGAGCAAAGTCTTTATTTATTTATCCTAGAACGCTAAAAGGGACTAATCTAACCAGGCATTTCTAAGGTCACAATTCCAATGTAGGACTATCATATCTGACAGTGCAAAACGGATACATCAGATGAATTTTATTAGAGCTATACTTCGTCCCCTCTTAGCAAGGGTCCAAAATAAAATCAAGCTGACGTATCCGTTTTGAACTGTCAAATATGATTCGCCGTCAGCTTGGGCTGAAGGAATATTTATAGACTACCATTTACGAAGGAAGGCCTCACCTCATCTAGGACCAGAATCTTGCACTTGTCTACGTTTGCTACTTTCTTCTCCATCAAATCGATGATTCGTCCCGGGGTGGCGATGACGAGGTGAACCTTTTCATAGATCCTCATAATGTCATCCTTGAGATTAGTGCCTCCTGTAGTCACCATACACTTAATGTCTCTGTGCTTCGACAGCTCAATGCAAATTCCACTCGTCTGAAGAGCCAGCTCACGAGTAGGTACAACTATCATAGCTGCAACAAAAGAGGTGACAGGTCACAGGAGGGTGACTGGTAAGGACGGAGGGAGAGGCCAGCTTCGATTATTTCAGTTTGTTTTCTTTCAGCAAGGTCATCTATGACAGGGATAACTTATTTCATCATATTACACTCATACCGACTAACGACAAAAAAGCCTCATTACGAAATAAGAATGCCAATAAAATAACCCAATAACTATCTGTATATTTGGAGCATTTTCTGGTTACATAACCAGGACCAGTGAAAGCATGACGAGTTAGTTTGGGAAGTGAAGCTGCGACATTAAGTTTGTCCATATGCCTGTATGTCATTAAAAAAAAATAAAAAATATTTACTTATTCATTTACTTATCGCCCGTCATTTCAAAAAGAAAAGGACCGAGTACAAAAGAGGAAAAGAAAAACAAAACAAAAAGAAAACAGTACACTTTCATAGGAAAAAAAAATCAACAATTACAAACTGAAAACTCTCTGACTAACAACTGAACATGATGCCATACATTTACACTTGGACTCCGAGGATTTTGCTCAAGGGGCTTGGCGTGAATTTGAAATGTTCTTGTTAATCAGGTTAGAAATAGAAAGCTTAGCATACCTTTCTCTTAGGTTATATAATTTCATCATTTTGGTATTTCTTGTCCAAGGGGGGAGCCGAAGTAACTATTTAAAGAATCTGAAGAAAGTGGATCGGAGTTTTTTTTTTTATAACATCGTATTTATTCATGGCCAAAGGGCTTTAATAAACATCTATCAATCTATCTACAGAGCTCACTATCAAACACCGAAAATCCGGAAACAGAATCTGACAACTAAATACCTTGTATGTACGGTTTCGACGGGTCAATCATCTCTAACACTGGTATCGAGTAGGCTCCTGTCTTTCCTGTCCCGTTCTTGGCTCGTGCAAGGATATCACGGCCGGTCAGGGCAGTTGGAATGCTCGCCTCTTGGATGGGGGACGGATATTCCCACCCTTTCTCGAAAATTCCCATCAAAAGCTCTCTCTTGAGGCAGAAGTCCTCAAACTCGTTTCCTTTCCTGTCCGTGACGTCACTAGTCTTCTTTCGCCTGTCCTTGGGCGGGGCTTTAATTTGCGCTTTCCAGCCATTGTCTGTGACAATCCGTCGGTCCCTGCAAAAGCAAAACTTTCCTTGATATGTTGACGATAGACGGATCGGTAAGATGCTTCTTCCGCAAGCTCTCTTAGACCTTTACAGCCACTTACTGGACACGTACTATGCAGCATTTGGGAGTGAGTCTTCCCTCGCTATTAGAACGTGAAACGGTCTTTTCAGTGACACCCCAATCTTGATTCTACACAAAAAGGCCGGGCGGCAGACGGCCGCTAAACCGGGTAAAGCCTTGTACCCGCAGACAGCAGATTCTCGTTCGTGCGGGCATATTCCTTACCGCCTAGCGGATCACATAAAAATCCCAGAGATCCCAGATGAATCCGTCCCAAAATTCTACCCTGCCCCACCCTCAATTAGTGGGGTACAAGCCGTTAACCATTTTAAATACCAAAAAACCCTACTGCTGCTTACTTCCAACTGAACACTCTATTGTGTGTAAATTTTTTCTTCCGCATAGTGTTATACACAATGACAAAACTGTACATGTATTCAATTCTTTCAGGTTGTTAATTGCAGTCTCTACCCACTTCGCTCATCACATGTCACTGTTTTCTCCAACCTGGGTTCCTAAATTCCTTTCATGAGCTTAAAGTTTAACTGAAAAGCCAACTTATTTTTGTGTCATTTAGTTGAATACACTGAATTATTTGGATTCTTCAAAGGGATTTTTTTGTTTTCCACTATCTGCTCTAGTTATGACATTCAGAATATCTGCGGCTGTCCCCACAGCGAAAATTCTACTATGAAGCGGGAAATTTTTTATCTAAACACAAACAAGGCTTTTCAGTGGGCAGTGGCGATATTGGTGAAGATTGCTTAGTGCCTGAACAAAAAAAAAGTCATAAATCTTTCTTGTAAGGCATACAACAAATTAGAGGTACTACAAATCACACGGAAATTCCACTATTTGAAAATCGATTATTCCTGAATAGCGGAACAACCAAGTAACGCAATTTCAGCGGGTCTTCAAGCCAATTTAAGTGAATAAGTGATGGGTAACTAGATTGTCGTATCCCAGTCCTTTTCGGTTAAACTTTAATGAATCCATCTGTGAATAATCAACAGTAACATATTCATAAGTTTTGATGGCAACTTTCAAACAGTTAATCCTTGCAAATCTTTTGAATACCTTCTTTTATTTGTATTTTATTTCTTGCTTGAAATGTGTTGCTATGTAGCACAAGAATATTTGATGCCTGGAATCTCATCTCGCCTTAAAGGTTGGCCACATTATAGGGTGGGTTTGTACGACGCAAAAGCTAAGCAATGTGTTAAGAAAATAATTACAAGTCGAGGTTTGGATAAGGACTTAAAGGACACTATAAATCAAAATCTCATCGAAATGTCCCGATATCGTAATATTCCAATATGTTAGTGAGTTGTCGTGATTACAGATGTACTGACACACAAATGTCAGTCCAGTCGAACTTTTATCATAGTTGATGAATGTGCAACGTCGTAAGAGTGTTCCTATAAGAGCACATAAAATGGACAAAAAATGCGCCTGTCTACTGACCACGAATACAGAACAAAATCACGTCCGCCTTAAGCGAACCAGAACGTCATCAAGCGGACGGAGCTATACTCAAGGGGGGGGGGGTATAGCTCAGGGCAGGAGGGGGGGGGGCTGTAAAGAACATGGCAGGAGAGAACCCTAAGAATCGAGTCACGAGGTACAAAGCCCATCAGCGAACTTCACTCGGCTCTCCATCTAACGAATTATATTAATCTTCATTAGAACACCTCAAACTACTCCGGAGCAATCGTGGTCACAGCCATGGAACGACAAATTCAGGATGTAGCCGGTATCCAAAAATCGTGCATTCGAAAATTGTGAAAAGAAAAAAAAAGACTCCTTCCAGGAAAATACGGCCCCCGAAGACGAACACTTGCGGCGGTAAGTCAACAAACTAATACTTACGCTGCAAAGGCATTGTCATCATTTTGAGATAATACAGGTCCGTTATCAGCCATGATTGCTTCTCTATTTAACGCGCTATCACAAAATTTCTTCTTTTCGAACAACGATCTTCACTCGACAACAATCTGCAAGGAAATAAAATTATTCATTCAAAATCAAATTCATTCACGATCGCAAAAGAGATCGCTACCTGCATCGTGTCAATTTGCCCGCGAGCGCTGAAAGGGGAAGATGGAATGATCGAATTGCGGCTGATGACCTTGGATACTGATGCCGGGAAAAATCATATGCGCGAAGGAATATAAAATACAGAAAAAACAGCAGGAATAGCAAGAATGGTGAAAGAAAATTCAAAGCAGCTTGTTTGCGGCAGGTTATTTAAACATTGCCTGGGATCCTACAGCGTCACTGACGAGATACTGAAGGCTTCATACACTTGTTTTCGTCCGTCTATTGGCACGATGACTCTGGGTTGAGATATATTTTTCAAACTTGGTAAGAAGGTCCCTTGGATCAAAGTACAGGTCAGGTTAATTCAAAAAATTACTTTCAAGAACAGATTCTTGAACAGAATCAGATCAGATCAGAATAGACTTTCAAAGAACATTACAAAAGATTTACAGATGTAAATATATATACAATCCGAGTGAAGGGGGGTGAAAAATTAATGAATGAAAAATTGTATAAACTCATGATCTTGTCGATTTAGCGTTAATGGGATACGGTGAATTCATAGGCCTACCTACCTTTGTTGGAATCACAAAACGTAAGTGGAGGGATACCTATGACTTAGTAAAAGTTGTCCGTCTGTGAGCACGATAACTCTCGAAGGGAATGAGACAATTTGATGAAACTTTGTGTGAGGATTCTTTAGGTCAAGGATAGGCCGAGTTCGTAGATGGGCTCTGTAGCCCTACATTTAAAGGTGGAGCAGGGGGTTCAAATTAAGGGGCGAACAAAATATTTTTAACGACAAATGAGATAGTCGATTAAGGGGTAAGAAGACATACTAAACACGAATATGAAAATCATTTTCTTGCCTGACAAGTAGTTCCTCCGGAATAAGGCCAAAACTGACAATTTTGTGAATAGCAGAAGTTTTATTTGAAGTTGATTAGATGTTCGGCTGAGAGGTAACATGCTGAACATTTGTATTTTCTTGTCGGACAAGTTCGCCCCGGCCAAAGCCGAAAAATCTGTTAAAAGTTAGAAGTTTTTACTGATTAGATGTTCGATACAGGGGTAAAGAGCTGTGTTGAATTTGTTTTTGAGCTTTAATTTTTGCGAGACAAATAGTTCGCCCGGATTCCGGCCGAAACACGAAGTTTGGCAGAAGTGAGGCAGGAAGTTTTGATCAATTTCATCAAAGTAGATATGACGTGTAGGGGTAAATACACAAATGCCGAATCCATACAACCCATATTAACCATTGGCCTTATTCTGTTTCTAAACTTAAATAGTAAAAATATTCAAGGAGTCTGGCTGAGTCAGGGTATCTACAAGACAAAATTGTCCGTATCAATTTTTTTTTATTTTTGGGACCCCATCGAAACCTTTGGTCTTGTTCCTTTCAGATAAGTAGTTCGACAGTAAAGCTGAAAAATTGTAAAACTCAAGTCCCCCTCCCCTACTTCTAAATATGGCGCCCCGCTGCCTATCATCTCACACCAAGTTTCAACAAAATGTCTAGACACAGTTAACAGATATCACGTTTACAGACGAACGGAGAAACCTTATACGTCGTATCTCGTCGCTGACCTCTGGGATACCAAAAACAGGCAAATTAAGACAAAGAGCGTTCCAGTCAAAGAAAAAAGGTTATTCATTGTGGATACTAGTATTTCAGTCGGCAGGCGGAGGAAGGAAATCGCCCTCTTGCCAATGATATCCAATACACACATGAAAGCCGGTAACCAGGAAACCACGAAGGACAGAGTCTCGAATTGAACACAACTTTTGCAAAAACAAAACATAAACGATCCCGTTGGAGATGTTTACGACACGATGAACTCCCAAGGAAACTCACTGACACAACGGCGGGCAACTACATCAAGAAGGGCAGTACCAAAAGAAAACAGAAAACAAAAGACACACCCAAACGGACGGCCAAGTTTGTACCTGTTACTGTAAAAGTACGCACAGTAACAGTTAAAGAGGAAGTTTTGATGTATCTGGCTTGACTCTGGTTAAACTTAATGATGTAAAAGACAAACTGTCTATTGTGCAATAATCCTAGGAACAAAGCTAGGCTGCTTAAAGGCTAAAAAACTAGCAGCAAAATGCTATTCCTGTTGTTTACGCACAATTTATTTTTCTGACTGTTAATCTCTGACATCTCCTCTTTTCGTCCTTCAAGTTTAAGTTGAATCGGACCATATCTGCAAATTTCCGGTTCCTTTATTCGTGACCGAATCCGGTCCGGACGCCAGATCACAAATTAGGCCGCACAACCTCGGCACTTTCCAACTCGCATCCCATTCGGCCTACCCCTTTGGTTTTTGTGCATGTCACAAAGTTTCCGGACCCCCCCCCCCCAATTCCCCCTATCATGATTGCCGCCTGTGCTTCGGATAAATGTTTTGGATATCAAGGTCATTAATTCTCAACATCCATACAGTTTACCTTGAATCGGACCACTCGTCCGCAATATCAGGACGTCAGTAATTCCTAGATTCCCCTTCCCTCAACTCTCCCAACAATGATCGAATCCAGGAACGGAAGTTTTCCTAGGTCGGTCACTAATATGCCTGCCAAGTTTCATCGTCCCTTAGCACATCTGGAAGTATCCTAACACCGTAACACGTGATCACCGGAATTCCGGGAAACCCTCTTCAACTCCCCTCAAAGAGCCCCGATCCGTACTGGTTCTGTCTAAACGTATCTGGGGCTTATGCTTGTTCTTCCCACCAAATCCCATCCCGATCTAATTTCCCCACCCCTTGAAGCTAGCGATTCACGAAAATTCCGGTGAACCCCTTCACCCCCCCCCCTCAAGAATCGGATCCGGTTCGGCCTTGACACAGAACATCTGAGACGACACCTCTTTCCAATTGCCAAGTTTCGTTCAAATCTGATCGCCGGTTCGAAAGTTAATAATGCCACTAGATTCCGGATACCCCATCCCTACACTCCCCCACGATGGTTGGATCATACAAACGACTATTCCCAAGTCGGTTTGTTCGAGTCCCTGGTATGCCATCCAAATTGCGTCATCCCAATACATCAGGAAGTACCAAACTCTCGGGACCACCGGAATCCTGGACCCCCCCACTTCCTCCAAAGTGCCCGAATCCGGTCCGGTATATCAATGATGTATCTAGGACATGTGCTTGCTCTTCCCACCAAGTTTCATCCAAATCGCTCGACTTTAAGCGTTTCCCAAAATTTCCGGTTCCTCCCTTCAACTCCCCCCGAAGTCACCGGATCCGGTCCGGATTTTAACTGGGTCATCTGTGACTCAAGGTCTTTCTATATATTAAGTTTCACGAAGATCTGATCACCCGTTCAGAAGTTATAAATACCTCAAGATTCCGGATTCCCCCTCCCTCCACTCCCCCTACGGTGGTCAAATTACGTAAACGATTATTCTCTATTCAGTTTCTTCGAGTCCTTGATATGCCAGCCCAATTTCATCATCCTAATACATCAGGAAGTACCGCACTCGCGAGATCAGCAGAATTCAGGACCGCTCCTCCAACTCCCCCCACAGAGCCCAAATCCGGTTCGGTTATGTCAATGATGAATCTAGGACTTGTGCTGTTCTTCCCACCAAGTTTCATCCCGATCCCTCCACCCATAGCGTTTCCCAAGATTTTCGGTTCCCCCCTGGGCTCCAGCTCCCCTAAAAGTCACCGGATCCAGTCCGGATTTTAGATGGGTTGTCTGAGGCATGAGGTCTTTCCAAATATCAAGTTTCATTAAGATCCGATTACCAGTTCAAACGTTACAAATACCTAAAGATTCCGGATTCCCCCTCCCTCCATTCCCCCCACGATGTTCGGATCGGGAAGTGACTATTTCCAACTTAACCATTTGGGGTCCCTGATATGCATGCCAAGTTTCATCGTACTAGCTTGTGTGGAAGTGCCCGAAATAGCAAAACCTGGACAGACCGACCGACCGACAGAGCGACGGACGGCAGAAATTGAGATCGCTATATGGCACTTGGCCGAAGGGCGAGTGCCATAAAAAAAATCCAGGCTGTGTCAGACTAATGTCCAACAGACTTCTGGAGGAAGGTAGGCATACATCCTTTTAGTATCTAGAAATAACTACATATTTTGCACAGATTACAATGTCACATCCCGAGTTCACAATTCTGCCACAGCTAATCGATTATGCTGACAGAAGCATTTATAATCCTATGGCACTAGGAAGAAATGAGTACAGGACTCACCAATTAGCAACCTAGAGGGAGTGAGTTTATGTGCAGTCTTGGCATTGTCTATGATCAACAGATCAAATGGATAGTCAACTAGAGAATAATATTCAGATATATCACATAATAGAGCTGACGATGAGCAAAAACAGCAAATTTGGACAACAAGTTTATAGTCAAAGTGCAAGGATGTCTCCAGTGTGCAGTACCTGGTTTAGTACAATGATTCACAAATCTTAATTTTGAGCTAAAATGCTTCAAATGTAAGGTAATCCATCTCACAATATAATGGCACAGTGTCTGAGCACCACCTGAGTGTTGGTAATACAGTGCCCACCATACTTAATCAAGGCACTTCATTATCATTTGGGTAAAACCCCAGGTCTTCAGCAATCCCAAAAAATGGTGATAAGCCAGCAATGTAGAATAGTAAATCTTTACTGTTAGTATTTTGGACCATTTAAGTTCTGATGGGTAAGGAATGATTACCAATTCAGATAAAAATTTGCTGAAAATACAATGGGATACAGGGACTGCTCTTGTTTTCAGATCTAGCCTGTCTAACCCACATATTTTCAAAACAGGTTACAATCCAAGATTGTTACCCGACATATATAAGGTGTAGCCTACTTTCCTTGAACCATGAATCCCTGAGTTTTGGACAGGCTAGTAATAATAATCATAATTTTATTACCCATCATAGTGTATAAATAAATAAAAAATGGAGTACATAAAATAAGGAAAAACGAAACTTTAAACAACACTACTCATCAACAACAAATAAAGGAGTACGAAAAATAAGGAAAAATGTAACATTAAACAACACTATAGATCAACAACGAGTCATCAACGTTTTCAGGAGTCTATATATGTAGCTTGTCTGATCGAGATCTTGCCTATACCCAATAAAATATTGATAATCTCAGTGAAATTCAGAAAAGAATTATTCATATTCAGAAAAGAAATATTAATATTCAGAAAAGAAATATTCATATTCAGAAAAGAAATATTCATATTTCATTCATAGCCCACCCAGCTGCCACCTAGTACCAAAAATCAGGGATTTGTGGTATAACGGTACACTGCATACAATCACTCCTGTTGTCCTGCTAGGCTAGCTCACAAATTGCATTCAAACAGTTTTCACAGAGATACAGAGCCCAAACAGAGCTCTTGCATCTATGTACAGCTGCAATGCCACTAAGAACATCAGGCAGTATTCCCGGAAGTACGGTACAGTAGGCATTATTAAATGAATGTTTTGAAATTTTCCATTATCTTTGTTTTTTTTTCTTGCTTTGAAAACAGTCAAAGAAAGGAAACATAACAAATTTGATATCAGCTAACAGACAACTGTTTCAGCTTTCTTCTAGTAACAAGACCAAAGGTTCCGATGGGATCCCAAAATTTCAATATTTGATCCAGACAATTAGGTTTTGTCTTCGCCAGATCCAGTCTTCGCCAGGCCAAACAGCTAATCATTAAGAAATCCAAGCTCAGATATGGATTTAGCATGTGCGTTTACCTCTATAAGCCGATCGAAACGATCCTAGCTTACTTCTGTGAATTTTGTGGTTTTGGCGAAATTCAAGAACTACTTGTCCAGCGAAAAACTAAAGCTCAAAAACGGATTCAGCGTATCTCCTTACCCCTGTATCCAACATCTAATCAACTTCAAATACAACTTTAGCTTCTAACAAATTTTCCGGTTTCAGCCGGATTCCGGACGAACTATATTTCCGGCTAAAGAGTGATTGTCATATACGGATTCTCCATCTCCTCTTGCCCCTAAATCTATCGTCTAATCAACTTCAAATAAAACTTTTACTTTAAACAAATTTTCCGGTTTTGGCCGGATTCCGGGCGAACTACTTGTCCGGCGATAAAATGGTTTTCGTATTCTTGTTCAGCATGCCTTCTTACCCCTACATCAAACATCTAATCAACTTCAGATAAAACTTTAACTTCTAACAAACTTTCCGGTCTTGGCCGGATTCCGGGTGAACTAATTGTCCGGCGAGAAAAAGGTTTTCATATTCGTGTTCAGCATGGTTTCTTACCCCAAAATCAAACATCTAACCAACTTCAAATAAAACTTTTACTTTTAAAGGACCTGTCTTACCTATAACACTAGTGCAACCTACTTCCATAATCACTCCATATATTTCTAAACCCAGAGACCCCAATTTCGTACGGTACATTCTAACTCCTCTAACAAAACCACGCTTATTTTCTCACTTGCTGCGTTTTGCTACCTTCGATATGTATAGCGCTGTCGACGGTTGCCTGCGAGAAGTTTTTCCATCAGAAAAACCGGTTATGTAAATTGTTTCCCTGTTTTCGCTACAAGTCGACGGGTCTCGGAAAAGGCTTAAAACAGCAAAAACCGCGGGTTATTCGTTGAAAGCACAGCACAGTTTTAAAGTATTCAAATATTTTAAAATACTGTAAGTTGAAGAGTAAATAGTGCGAGGGGTCCTTTAACAAACTTTCCGGTTTCGGCCGGATTCCGAGCGAACTAATTGTCCGGCGCGAAAATGGTTTTCATATTCGTGTTCAGCATGTCTTCTTACCCCATAATCGACTATCGCATTAGCTGTTTAAAAATATTTTGCTTGTCCCTTAATTTGAACCCCCTCCCCCACCCCTAAATGTAGGGCTACAGGGCCCTTCTACGAACTCGGCCTTACTCTTGACCCAATGAATGCTCACACCAAGTTTCATCAAAATATCTCATTCCCTTCGAGAGTTATCGTGCTCACAGACGGACGGACAGACAGACAACTTTTGCGATGTCATAGGTATCCGTCACTAACGTTTTGGGATCCCAAAAACAGATGATGTTGATGTTTGTTTATATGTTACAAGAGCATAAATTTTGGATGACTTCTTCTTTCATAGGGTATGCTGTTTAGTTTAAATGCCACCCAATCTGTGAAATTATGAATTGTTTGGCAAAGATACAAAATTTGAAAGAAAAACAGACAGAAAGAAATGAAGAGCAAATTTTTCAACAACAACATACAGTAGGGTAGCCACAAAAACGCCATTGGCAGTGCCGCAAATTTGTCGATTTTCTGTAATGTAAGCATGAATTGCTGTGAATTTTTCTTTTCTGTTTTTCAGTTAAAACATCTTCAAAAAATATTTTAAAAATACCATTGCATTCAGAACAAAACTTTGTATTTGATAAGGCTAACAGTAAGATGTCCTAGCTATTTTGTATTATTTCTTAATATTCAATGTAAATTTAGATGTTAAAAAAAGCAACTGAACTTGTCCACAAAACTTATTGATACCAAGGAGGAAAAGTCAGCAGCCAGTGGCAGCAATAAGTCTGTTGGTCTATTCACTTGATGATCATATTCATATTTTCTCATCTAACTCACTTGCTGCGGTGCCAGATGCACTCAAAACCACCCCAGTTTCATAGAACTCCACTGAAACACAAGATGGCAGCACATAACAATGGCTGCCCAGTGCCCACTGTGCCCACCAGGCATTTCACAATGTAAATTACTGCTTTCTAAAGAAGATTTAAGATGCTCAGAGGCTCAAATCAGAGCTAATTTAGGAGAATCACAATCTGATCTTCAAAAGCTCAGGTTTGAATTTTTTTTTTTTAGTGGCTACCCTACATAACTTACAGCTTATACTGATAAACTGGAGCTTTAAGTTAAGTCTTAAAGTTTAACTGAAAAGCCAACTTATTTTTGTGTCATTTAGTTGAATGCACTGAATTATTTGGATTCTGCAAAGGGATTTTTTTGTTTTCCACTATCTGCTCTAGTTATGACGTTCAGAATATCTGCAGCCGTCCCCACAGCAAAAATTCTACTATGACGCGGGAAATTTTTATCTAAACACAAACAAGGCTTTTCAGTGGGCAGTGGCGATATTGGTGAAGATTGCTTAGTGCCTGAACAAAAAAGTCATAAATCTTTCTTGTAAGGCATACAACAAATTAGAGGTAGCCTACCACAAATCACACGAAAATTCCACCATTTGAAAATCAGATTATTCCTGAATAGCGGAACAACCAGGTAACGCATTTTCAGCGGGTCTTCAAGCCAATTTAAGTGAATAAGTGATGGGTAACTAGATTGTCCTATCCCAGACCTTTTCGGTTAAACTTTAAAGAAAGTCCAACATCGAAAACAGCACAACTCTACTGTTACAGTGTAATCTAGTTATGCCTACAGGCTGATTCCCAAATCCAAAAGCTTTCAGGCCTAAACAGGTCCCTGTGTCGGCTGTGTTAATAAGGCTAAACTCAGGGACCTGGTCATGTTCATAATTGTAAATTGATTGTGAACCCATTGCTGCTACAGGAGGGGTACCTAACCTCGTTTTTACACAACCTCGAATTTTGCCGCGGAAGTGTTAAAATGAAACTTCCATGCTATCCTGACAGTCAAGAAGCAAAATCTGATTTTTTTTGTTCAACAGTTATGTCTCAGAATATTACAGTTATTTGTCTTTTCTCTGTTTTGAACCTGGTTTAAAAAGGGATTTTCTGGTTTTTAGCTTTATTACCTCTATCTTTTTTGCCTCTTTGCAAGCAATCTGACCTCATGCAAAAATGGGTGAAACTGTTTGAAAATCAAAATATATTTAATTAGAAATATTGTCAATATTTCAATATTATTGAAGTAAAGGTTATTTCCCCAACATGTAAACCATTCTATTATTAGCTTCACTCTAATATTTTTGTCATGTTTTTTGGTTCCTTTTTAAGCCAGATAGATTTCACTAAAAAAAGATTTATCTGGAAATTTGAAATCTTGTCTGAGGTTGGGTACCTCTCCTGTAAAAGAAAAATGACATGGTATAAGGCTTTAACCACTGTACTACTGTAGGTATACATACCCACTGTCACTGAACAGCTGAAGGTCAAAATCTGGCAATGTGAGTCTGACAGGAATTAATAATGATACCCCTAACTAAGTTCCCAAGGTTTTTATTACTTCATACTACTACAAACTCATGAGTCACCACAATGAGGAAATCATGCCATACAAACACGAATGAGCATTGCCCAGCAGCAAGGATTGAAAAGGATAAATTGTCTGTTTTGAACTCGAAACTGGAATTTTTTACCGAATTATGGGGTAAAGTACTGAGAAAATGTCTATAACTTACGTGATGCTACCTGCTTTACGAGAACATAACCAATTCCTACAGCAATCACAATGTTTTTCAGGCTTGCATTCACTGTTTTTTTTAACAGTTAACTAATAATTTTTAAAAATTCACTTCAAATTCTTCTTTTCTGCTTTTGTTTATTTTTCAATTCCATGGCATACAGATAATAAAACAGACATCAAATTTTCTCTTGTCGAAATGCCCATATCTCTATGATTTGAGCTTTTCCATCCAGAAGAAATGATTAAAAATCAGATCAGTTGGTCTTGTTGTTGTTTATGTTGTGCTGAGTTCTCCTGTCCTGCTGTTGTTTTAGTTTACAACTAGACAGCTAAGTTTCCTTCTAGGTGTTACTGAAATCCAAAAGACGTTTTAGCTGGTAGAGCACAATGAGCCAACAGGCAATTAAGAAGAAAAGGTTTAATGCCCGTTTTCCACCTGTAAGTGCCCATCCATTCTTACTTAAGGCCGCGTTAAGCAGTTGGGTACCAGATATTTTGGAGAATTCCCCTGCTTAAGAGGAATCTCCTACACAGGTGAAAAAGAATCCTCTGTAGAGGAGGTGAGGGGGGGGATAAGTGGGACAAATTTTATGGCATATTCTAGTAAAGTAGACCTAAAAAACTGTCTCCAGGTCTATCACCCTCCCCTACCCCCCACCCAACTCTTCTAATCCTAAATAACATGGAAAATAACCAAAAAACTAGTGTTATATGTATTTCTGTTGTTTCCAGAAAAGCTTTTGGGTGCAATCTGCGTGACCAGTTGGGCACCAGATATTTTGGAGAATTCCCCTGCTTTAGGGGAATCTCCTACACAGGTGAAAAATAATCCTCTGACTCTGTAGAGGAGATGAGGGGGGGGACAGGGGGGGATAAGTGGGACAAATTTTATGGCATATTCTAGTAAAGTACGGTAGACCTAAAAAACTGTCTCCAGGTCCATCACCCTCCCCCAACCCCCACCCAACTCTTCTAATCCTAAATAACAATAACATGCAAAATAACCAAAAAACTAGTGTTATATGTATTCCTGTTGTTTCCAGAAAAGCTTTTGGGTGCAATCTGCATGACTGCTGTACTTGTAGCACTACTGAACACAATGCCTTACTATTTTTCTGATTTCTTCTTTTCTGGTTGGAGTTTACAAGCACTTTTCTTTTTCAGGTGCTTTCACCTACCATAGAGAAATCCTTGATACCGGAGAAATCGTTGGCCAATAAATAACAATTACACCCAAATTGAGTAACCCCTGGACTGAATTAACTAAATAGAAAGGAAATTTATCTAGGAATACCAGCTGTCCAAGAGATCCCTTCCACTCAAATGGCATTTATTGAACAAATGATTTCTCCGGTATCAAGGCTTTCTCTACCGTAGGTGAAAGCACCTGAAAAAGTAAAGTGCTTGTAAACTCCAACAAGAAAAGAAGAAATCAGCAAAATTGTAAGGCATTGTGTTAAATAGTGCTACAAGTACAGCAGTCATGCAGACTGGACTCAAAAGCTTTTTTCGATACAAGGGAAATACATATAAATACTAGTTTTTTTGTTATTTTCCATGTTATTTAGGATTAGAAGAGTTGGGTGGGGGGTGGGGGAGGGTGATGGACCTGGAGACAGTTTTTTAGGTCTACTTTACTAGACCCCTTACCCCTTAAGCAGGGAAATTCTCCAAAATATCTGGTGCCCTACTGATGACTGCTGTACTTGTAGCACTACTGAACACATAATGCCTTACTATTTTGCTGATTTCTTCTTTTCTGGTTGGAGTTTACAAGCACTTTTCTTTTTCAGGTGCTTTCACCTACCATAGAGAAAGCCTTGATACCGGAGAAATCCTTTGGCCAATAAATAACAATTACACCCAAATTGAGTAACCCCTGGACTGAATTAACTAAATAGAAAGGGAATTTATCGAGGAATACCAGCTGTCCAAGGGATCCCTTCCACTCAAATGGCATTTATTGAACAAATGATTTCTCCGGTATCAAGGCTTTCTCTACCGTAGGTGAAAGCACCTGAAAAAGTAAAGTGCTTGTAAACTCCAACAAGAAAAGAAGAAATCAGCAAAATTGTAAGGCATTGTGTTAGATAGTGCTACAAGTACAGCAGTCATGCAGACTGGACTCAAAAGCTTTTTTGGATACAAGGGAAATACATATAAATACTACTTTTTTGGTTATTTTCCATGTTATTTAGGATTAGAAGAGTTGGGTGGGGGGTGGGGGAGGGTGATGGACCTGGAGACAGATTTTTAGGTCTACTTTCCTAGAATATGCCATAAAATTTGTCCCACTTATCCCCCCCTGTCCCCCCCCCCCTCACCTCCTCTACAGGGGATTCTTTTTCACCTGTGTAGGAGATTCCCCTTAAGCAGGGAAATTCTCCAAAATATCTGGTGCCCTACTGTTAAGAGCCTGGTCACACTGGACTCAAAAACCAGCCTATGTTGGTGTCAAAGTGGACACACTGGAGCCAAGAAAAGGCAGCTTTTTGGGTTGCTAAATTTGAAAAAAAGAATCAGATGCACCTAATTCTGAATATTGTTGTTTTAAATTCAGCAGATCAATCAATTAGAACGAAACAGCGTTTCTGAAATAGATGTGACTGGTGGTATGTTGACAACTAGAAACTCTTTACTTTTCTCCCCAAATGACTTAGTTTAATCCTAGCCCTAGGATGTTGAAAGCAAATTCATCAAAGTTCACACTCGCCCAGCATAACTAAAACTGGGTTGTTACAAAGCTAGTCATGTTTCAATTTTACAATCCTAATTTCAGTCTGCTCATTGTCCCCAAGCTGCCCCAAAGCCATCAATTCTCCCGTCCCTTAGGGATTTTCTGAACCTGATTGGCAACCGACCCAAACGGCGCCGTTTTGTAGAATTGTTTTCAGCCGAGAAATCGGTGCTGTTTTAGGCGCCGTTTGTCAAATAGGCTGGTTTTTGAGCCCAATGTGACCAGGGTCTAATACTGGAGCCTAGGCTATGCTTATACTATTTCCGTACGCACCGGTCTAACAAAAAAACCTGATTTGGGAAAGCCTATGTCTAACACTGGGTACTGTAGCTTATACTATTTCTGTTGGTATCTGTTTCCGCACGCATCAAATGGAGTTTGTTTTCTAGCTTAGATGTGTCTTAGATGCACTACAACCTATCTAAACTAGTTAAACCTGTTGAAAGATGTGTTCTTAAAAATCATATTCACTGATAAATCTTTCTTAATTCAGAAATTTTGGCACTGTTGTGATGGAAATGAAGTCATGGCATCCCGCGTCGTTACAGTACAAGAGAGTCAATGTCAATGCCTGAAAGCCAAAAAGACAAAGATTTTCTCTGTTTAAAACTCTAGCCTAAATTTTTTTCGTATACTGAATTCATGCTTGTTTTAACAGTTATTCAATTTACTTTCATATTTTTCCAAGTACCTACAGTTAAACAATGATGATGTGACAAAAACGATATTCAGGTGACAGGTGTCACCACAACAAAGTCACCAGAAATCTTTTTAGTCCTCGCAGAAATTGATGCACTGGCAATGCAGCTTGTAAGCTAGTATTTTGGAAGGATACAGCCAATAAAGAAGAAGAATCTGGCTTTCGTTTGAGATACCATTTACCTTTTTTTGAAGTTTCTGAGGTGAGATAAAGACAATCAAAGCTGGGCAATGGAATCAGCAAGTTAAATAATAATGGAAATAGTATAGGCTCCAGTATATCCAGGATTTTATACCCTATGCCTAATGCTGGATACACTATGCCAAATGCTGGATACTGGAACAGTGCTTCCACTTTCTTTTTTTTTTCAAATTCGGGAACAAGCTTTAGAAATTCAATGCATTCTCGGGAGACGAAACTTGCATTTCGGTGATAAATCGGGGACGTAGTTTGTAGCAAAGTCACATATTTTTGCTGAAGAAAAATCGAGGAATGTTCTACCTCTACCTCAAAGGTGGACGATTTTTAACTGCAATTTGGTTTTGAGATGCACAGGCGGTTTGAAGGTGGGGGAGGGGAGGATGAATACTGCAAAAAATATAATGGTCGGAACACAGTTCAGTGTCTGTGTCACATCACAGTGTCAGACATTTAACTGAAAACTGGTAAAAAAAAAAATGAGCCTTTCCTAATAAAAATGAACATCTGAAACAAAACTGAAGCAAAATAACCTTTGCTGCAACCCATGTTAAATACTGATTTAAAATTGTTACCGTTTTACAAAATAAACAAGCTGGGGTTAAGTGGAAAAGGCCTCTCCCCTTCCTACTCTCATATTATGTGCTCAATTTTCGTGAGTGACCTTGGTCAACTGATACGGCGCAACCAGATGTCATAATTCTAATAAGAAACTGATATTTTCGGGCTATTTTTCTGTTTTACCTGGGTAGCTCTGGGCCCCCTTGGAAGGGGGGGGCAGCCCCCCCCCCCCCCCATGGTGCCTCGGGTATATTGATCTGACAAATATTGGCAACAGAGAAAGTTTCAAAACAGTATTAAAACTGTGGAAAAAACCAAGAAGGCTGAAGTAAGCCATCCACTAACTCTGTTGTGGATAAATTTTAGGGGAGAAGAAAGATATTGGGGACATTTCAGGGATTCGAGGAATGCCATTTTTTTGTCGGGGGTTTTCTGGAATTTTGTGGAAATCCCCGAAAAGTCGGGGACTGTGGAAGCACTGTAGGCCTACTGGAACCCAGTAAAATTTTGATGATTTGAGTGAAACAAAATTAACCAATCAGAATTCATCTATAGTGAGGTAGGTCAGGGTTAGGGTACCAACAGCTATCCAGCATTTGGCATAGGGTATCCAGCATTAGGCATAGGCTATGCAAAATGCTAGATATATCGAGCATTTGGCATAGGCTATGCGAAGTGCTAGATTTATTGAGCGTTTGGCATAGGGTATCCAGCATTAGGCATAGGCTATGCAGAGTGCTAGATAAATCCAGTGTTTGCCATAGGATATCCAGAAAATCAGGGGTTTTTGGCTGACTGGCATGCACCCTATGGCATTAGTTTCTAGCTTAGATGTGCCTTAGATGCACAACAACCTGTTTAAACTAGTTAAACCTGTTGAAAGATGTGTGTTTAAAATCATATTCACTGATGAATCTTTCTTGATTCACAAATCTTGGCACTGTTGTGACAGAAATGAAGTCATGGCATCCCGTGTCGTTGCAGTACAAGACAGTCAACATTGATGTCTGAAAGCCAAAAGACAAAGATCTTTTCTGTCTAAACACTAAATGTTGTTTTTATGTTGAATTCATGTTTGTTTCTACCAATTATGCAATTTGCTTTCATATTTTTCCAAGTACCTACAGTTAAACAATGATGATGTGATGGAAACAAAATTGGGGTGACAAGCTGTTATGGTAACAAAGTCAGCAGTAAATTTTGGGGTCCTTGCAGAAATTCAAGTACTGACAATGCAGCTTGTATGCTAGTGTCTCGGAAGAAAACTACAATGAAGCTGGCTTTCTTTTAAGATACTGTTTACCCTTTTTTTGAAGTATCTGGGGTGAGGTAGCCTCGAGTAGCCTAAGGACAACCAAAGCTGGGCAACAGAATCAGTTATACCTTATTGTAACCAAATGTTACCTAAATTTGCCAATTACTTGCAGGCAAGAATCAAGAAGATTATGCAGCTTGACGAAGAAGTTGGAAAAGTTGCCGCTGCCGTTCCTGTCCTGATCTATATCCTTTTGAACCATTGTGAAACATACGTAGTAGGCCTATAGCAAAGCTAAAGGTGCTGTCTAAAAGAATTTTGAAAACTTTAGGATCAAGGATAGGCTTATGTGATGTCGTAAACAGTAGAATCGGTATTTTGCCTATTTTTATGTATTTTAACCGGATTTTAATGACAGATTTAGTTGACTACTAACTGTGCAGGTTCCTTGTGTTGTGTTAAGACATTTTTCCGTTGTGCGCCACGCCTTCTCAATGTTTATCGCGGAAACACGATTGTGTGCCACACAGTCGAGTCACAAGTTAAAACTCGCGGAAACGCCGTTTTGTCTATTTTGTTGCGGTAATTTCGAATGTCGGAACATAAAAAATAAAATTAAGATAAAATCTCAATAAATAGCCCTTCAGGCTTTCCTCCTTACCCTCCTGTGCAAAACGGATCCTCAGTTTTATGTCTAGCCTACATTCTTGAGAAAGTAGATAATTTCATTGTTTTAACATTATTTTGCTGCTAAATTTGAATTTCCCGCCGGGATCGAGCTACAAAATCGACAGTCACCTCTGCAGTTGTTTGTCGAATTCGAGCGACAAAGATCTTGTTGATCTCGGAAATACTAGTTGCGTTTTTGATCCGAATTCTCCTCGCGATCTGTCCTCGCAGTACTCTTGATGACTATCTCTCCTTGCTGAGGAAAACCTCCTGCCTCTCCGGGTACCTAGCGGAAGAAAGGCAGAAGTGGTATCACTGCTGCTCCCAAAGATTGCCGTGATTGTTTGACGCAGGATTTTAGTCGTTGAGTTTGAGTCGTTACGGAGGCGCTTACTCCTTCTTCCTGAGGATCACTGGCGTGTTTTGGACTTTGTCGTACCATATAGAGTATTTTCCTATTTCGCGTTTTTGGACTATCCAGATGAAGCGAATTCTCCTTTTCTTGCGTTTTTGTCAAAGTCGAGAACGGGGAAAGCCTCGCGATTCTGCAGAATCGAGACGTTGGTCCGATAGTGAATTGTCGATTCTCCTCTCTCCGTTCTCCTCCCTGATTGGTCAACAGAGTGCGGGTGTTCAGTATACATAAATAGGTATACCGGGTTGCAGACGAGCTGCCAAATTAGTGTTTTAGTCAAAAGCGGAAATGGAGAAGCGAAAAAACGTCATTAGTAATTATTTTAGCATAACCAAAAATGTGTGGAATGTAACAAAGAAAACCATCCGTGATAATTTTAGGTGATCCAGACGCGGGTTGGGGGTTGGACACCTTGACCTGGGTTTAGCTCAGTCTGTAAAGTTCCACGCCGCTTAACTCTAAACGACTAAGTCCAAAACACGCCAGTGATCCTCAGGAAGAAGGAGTAAACGTCTCCGTGACGACCCAAACTCAACAACTCACATCCTATCTCAACCAATCATGGCGATCTTTGGGAGCAGCTGTGATACCACTTCTGCCTTTCTTCCGCTAGGTACCCGGAAAGGCCGGAGATTTTGCACCAGCAAGGAGAGATAAGGGCAATTCTGGCGGTCTGGAATGCTCCGCGAGTTTATGCGCCGGCTGTTCTTGCGACTTCGGCTAAAAGTCGCTTCTCTTTCCAGAGCTGTTCTCGCGCTCTGCTAGTTTCCGCAAGCACTTGGAAAGCGAATCCACTTCGCGAGTGGAAAGTGATTTTGGCAAGTCAGCGAGAAGTTGTAAAGGTGCAACGACTTTTGCTTGTTCTTGCGCTCGGCGGATTCTCGCTTTGCTTTTCGGAAAGCGAATCCAAGAGATCGCCAGAATCGCCCTATAGTCATCAAGTGTAGTTGTACCCTACTACACGTAGATTGCTATCTTCCATACGCAGCATGTGAAGCTCAGTTGTAACTCAAGAAACAGCGCACAAAGACTAGTTAGTTAATTTTTGTTGATAGAATCATGGATATACTGGCAGGATAGGTAGGTAGTAAAAAACACAGTTGTAAAAATATTTAAATAATCAAAAATTAGACTTCCATAGCCATGTTTTCATATTGTGTTGTCTGTAGTAGTAAGTCATCTTCGTCGGTTAGCGGATACAGCGACTAAAACAGGTTTTTTGTGAGTTGTGGCTAGTCCTATCTTGAAGCATATTCCTTGACTGATGATTACCTCGTGCCTTGGAAAACTTCGTGGAGTCTTTTCTTAAGAAGACAGCCGAAGTGACGACTACACGTCAGTCTAGAACTCTGATTCCACTCCATGTGTAAGTATTTTTTTTTATTAATACTTTGTTCTCGTGCTTTCAGGAAGCTGTCAACAGACTTTATTTTTTCCTGTTGCTTGCCTCGATTAAGTTTATGAATCTGTAGTTAAGATGACATAGACAGTGCTGAATTGATTAGCTACTTCACGCCTTTTTCCGACTCTTTGAGCCTTCTGAGACACTTGATCTCGAAACGGGACTAAAACAGGTTGGAAAACAGACTTGGTTACACTTGGCTTATTTCGGTGCCGTAGTTGTCACACTAGAGCCAAGAAAAGGCAGCTTTTTGGGTTGCTAAATTAGAAAAAAACCTAATTCTGAATGTTGTTGTTTTAAATTCAGGAGATCACTTACAGCGAAACAGTATTTCTAATTATGTTACAGGAAACAGACTGGAATTAATTCTGATGTTGGCTACAGAAGAATGTAAATAGTATTTTCTTTTTTCACTTGAAAAAAAGGAAAACTAGACCTACGTTGCCTGGGCAACGTGAAGTGTTGCGGCAACCTTTGTTCGGCTTCGCCGACTAAAGTGTTGCGAGAGCAACACTTTGGTTTTGTTTCTTCGCTATCGCTGAAGTTGTCAACCCATCGACGTTTTCAAAATTTTATGTTCCAAAAAGATTTTTGTTCTGGACTGATAACACAATCCATAATCATACGGATATCCTTCAGCGTTGAAAAAAAACAGAACATCGGATGTGCGGACTAAATTCTTTGCAGCCAGTTGAACTTTATCCTTTTCAGTCGTAGACGTCGGGCCTGGTGAAAACTTGAAACATTGCCTTATATAACCTAGTTAGTATTATAAAGCTATCCGTTACTTTTCAGGATCAAAATAATGCGTACACACTTAATTTAATTCTAAGCTACAGTGATACACCATGGAGACTAATTTTGTTACCCTCAGATTTATAGAGATCAAATAAAGTGTGCAGCCAATTGCACTTTATCCTTTTCAATTTTGACTGATGAAAACTTGGAACATTATACACCCACCACTTAAGGTGTCTACACCTCAAATGCTTCATTCTACGTTACATTGATAGACCATGGAGACTAATTTTCGTACCCTCAGATTTATGGAGATCAAATAAAATGTGCATCAATTTGCACAAGTTTCTAGCCCCTTATGAACCCCTTCTAGCAACCGATTCCTCCTTACAAGTCCATCTCCCCGTGGTAGACATGGTACCAAACTTTTCTCAGCATCAAATACACCGGAAACAAATAATAGGATTCATAGGTACACCAATTAGCAAAAGTTGCTAACCCCTCATCGCCGAAGACGGTTATGGTCTAACATCCGATTGTTGCTTACAAGTCCCCAACATGTCTCACAATTGGGATGGACTATTTTGGGTTTCGGTGTGTACCTTACTACTGAAGTTGTCAACCCCTCCAAACTTTCAAACTGTTGTATCTCATGAAGGAATTTTTCTACCAAAAAACGGATGACATATACTTTGATCAGCTCGTCAAGGACTATCGATTGCCGTTGGAAAAAATAATTATATCTGTATTAGTTCAAAAGTTGACTTTTTTGCCGTAGGCCAACTTTCTAATATCATCACTTAGAAAGGAGCAAAGTATAAGCTGTAATTTCTTTAGCAGTGAGACCTTTTAAAGTTTAAGAGGTATGTGTGATACCATTTCTCTTCTCCAATCCCAAGTGTAAGAAATGGATTGATAAACTCAGCAGAAATCACGAACCGAAATGTGTAGAAACAATAGATGGCAGCACTTTCGGACCCGTGGGAAAATGCCACTTTTTCTGTTCTGTAAATTTTTCGATTTATCATTCAAAGAAGATGTATTGGCTGTGGGGCCGGGGAACTGCCGCACATATTTAGCACTTATAGATTTCAGTCCATCTTCCATCTGAAACTGGTGCCTGCCTGCTTGCCTGCTAGAACGGAGCTTTCCACTCGAAGGCAGAAACATGGTATAATGAAACAAAAGCTTGGCTGCATAACTTCAGATAGTCCTCTCTGACATAGGCTATAAAACTCCAATTCACTGCACACACTATAGGCTGTGGCTCGTGCACAAGCGAAAACCATCGTTTTTTGCCCCAGGTAAGAGCTCTACGAAACTTTCCAAAATGTAATGTCATATTCATCAATCCGGCCTAAAGTCCACACTTTCCGTAAAAACCACAGAGGTTGGGCCCTTACCACTTTGCAGGAATAAGCTGAAATCGGGGTGCTAGGAAAACAAGACCAAAGGTTTCGATGGGATCCCAAAAATTTAATATTTGACCAAGACAACTAGGTCTTGTCTACGCCAGATCCAGTCTTCGCCAGGCTAATCATCTGAGAAAATCAAGTTCAGATATACCTGTATAAGCCATATCTATTTTGACGATACTGATCGAAACTTCCTGCTTTACTTCTGCCATATTTCCGGTTTCGGCCGAATTCCGAGCGAACTACTTGTCCAGCCAAAAAAAGATAGTTCAGAAACAAATTCAGCGCATCTCCTTATCCCTATAAAGAACATCTAATCAACTTCACATAAAGCTTTGACTTATAAAAAAAAAACGGTTTCAACCGGATTCCGGACGAACTATATGTCCGGGTAAAAAATGATTGTCATATACAGATTCAGCGTCTCTTCTTACTCTTAAATCTATCCTCTAATCAACTTCAAATACAATTTTACTTTTAAAAAATTTTCCGGTTTCGGTCGCATTCCGGGCTAACTACTTGTCCGGCGAGAAAATGGTTTTCACCATCGTGTTCAGCATGTTTTCTTACCCCTAAATCGAACATCTATCACCTTCAAATAAAACTTTTACTTTTAACAAACTTTCCGGTTTTGGCCGGATTCCGGGCGAACTACTTGTCCGGCGAGAAAATGGTTTTCACCATCGTGTTTAGCATGTCTTCTTACCCCGTAATCGACTATTACATTAGCTGTTTCAAAATGTTTTGTTTGCCCCTTAATTTAAACCCCCTCCCCCACCCCTAAATGTAGGGCTACACTGTCAGAAGTTTCATAACAGATAGCGCATAACACTTTCAAGAATAACACCTTTTCAATTAGAAATAAAGTGTATGACCAATTAAGTTCACAATTTTTCGTGCTTTTTCGTTCGTGCCTAGATCTCCAACAACACCTTCAATTGGTAAAAATACTAACGGGAACGAAATAAACATAAACAGATAACATCCCAAAGTGTTATCTGTTGAAACCGGGCATCCCAAAGTGTTATCTGTTGAAACCGGGCATCCTTCTGTTGTCGTTATGTAACTTCTGACAGTGTAGTATTTTTACCAATTGAAGGTGTTGTTGGAGATCTAGGCACGAAATAGTGTAAACTTAACTGGTCATAACACTTTATTTCTAAGTGAAAAGGTGTTATTCTTGAAAGTGTTATGCGCGATCTCTTATGAAACTTCTGACAGTGTACAGAGCCCATCTACGAACTCGACCTTACTCTTGACCCAAAGATCCTCACACCAAGTTTCATCAAAATATCTCATTCCCTTCGAGAGTTATCGTGCTCATAGACGGACGGACGGACAGACGGACGACTTTTGCGATGTCATAGGTATCCGTCACTAACGTTTTGGGATCCCAAAAACAACAAGAAAAAAACACGACAAAACCAAAGTGTTGCTCTCGCAACACAAATACATCAAATATATGCTTCTTTGTTCTTCTCCAGTAGAAAATAATAAAGATACATGAAGATGGTATTTTGACATCTAGAAACTCTTTACCTTTCTCCCCAAATAGGTTCGGTTAATCCTGGGATGTTGAAAGCAAACTCATGATAGTTCACACTAGCCCAGCACAGGCGATAAGTAGATCTTTATTTATTTAGATGCTTCAGAAGTAAACTCGCATCGTTAAAATTCTTGAGAAATTTGTGTTATATTTCTAATGTTCAGGTAGCCTTTTTTCCAACCCAACTAGAGGACTTCGAGTGAGAAACGTTCACGTCTTCTGTGCAGATTGGAGACCAAACAATTTGCTAAAAATGTAGGGCAATGATGATAATTGCTTTCAGTGAACCTTTAGCTCAGTTCTACAGAATCCAGAGTGTATTCGTATATGTTTTAAGTCAAGTGGACCATGGTACCATCAAACAAGCAAACAGATCTCCCGATCTCTATAATGCGACCATACGGAGTCGGATAGATTCCCGATGCCCTGCCCGATGCAAATGAGCGGAGGTTAGGACCTAAGCGGAACATCGCAATACGTTACCTCTAGAAATAGGTCACCGCAGTATAACCCCGGAGAAGAAAAATCGAGAGTAACGGACTATTGGTTGATTGAGATCGAGACGTCTCTGCAGAGGTGGGTCATACACGCCGGCTATGGTCTTTTCCGCTCAATGCGCAGCGGCTAAGAGGAAAGTAGACGGGCGTCAACTCAAAGCTCAGCAAGTAGCTCTAGCTCTGCTGAGTTTTTTCGGGGTATCCATAGTCTGTGCATGGGTGATGGGACCAAAGACGGGGGTTCTTGGCTTATTTATTCTTGGTACCATGTACCATACTTTGAATCGGCAACTATTAGAAGTGTTTCTGGTGTCGTCATTCCAGTGGCAGTCTAGTTTTGTTTTTTTGCAGGAAACAGTGTATTCACGCTGACAGGAGATTTGCTTTTCTCAAGGACATTGTTGCCAATGTCAGCGACATTCAGTCTGAAGAGGAAGGAGGACCTTCTCAGCCATCAACGCCCCTCACTCCTCATCTCCCAATCCCCAATCCATTTCAGATGGTTAAAAGTCTCTCCGTAGATACCAGCAATATTCCAAAGAGCAAAAGGACTAGAAGGTTAGAATTCTTCTCTTTCGTATTTTCCTAGCCTCTCGTACTCTTTCTTGCAATACTCAGTTTATTTGTTCTAGAACTCGTGTGCAATAGTGCAGAACGCTATGAAATTCCAAGGATAAACTCCCTGAATGGACTTCTGTTATAAAGCTGTTCAGATGGTACACAACCTTGTAGAGAGGCGTCAGCAACGTGAGTCCGGTCCAGTGTTTGACTCGTGTAAACTTTTACTGGGGGTGGGGGGTCAAACACGTTCTAGGGCTTCACAGTGGAATTTCATCTCTCATTATCGGGATTTAATTTCGGCTTAAAGTGGATCTCAAGTACACCAGCCTTTTACTGGGCACTAGGTTGATCATGTGTAGACTTGAGAGATGCGGGCTATATCCTACACAGGCTTTGAAAGGAGATCTTGGAATATTTTCGCTAAGGAAGTGTAGGCTATAGTCCAGATTATAAGGTTTTGGGGTAAGCTAGTTCAGTTACCAGATGGTAGGCTGCAAAAAAGGTGCGTATTCAGTATTGTTACAAGAAAGGAGAGCAAGATCGTGGCAATAAAAAAAAAAAAAAGTAAAAACTATCCTAGACCACGCAAGATTATCTTATGCATGGAGTGAGGGCTTCGGCCCGACAAAAGATTTGGGAGACATTTTAAGGAATTACGAAAACATAATTGAGGATCAAGAAATCCAGGATTGGCAAATAAAACTCCAAACTTCGGAAACTCTAAGTTGTATAGTAAAATCGATTTTACTATAGCCTACAACTAAAGGCGTTTTTCCGTGCTCCCACAAACAGTTTGTGGGTCGATTGTGGCTCGAAAAGAGTGTTTCCGCGCCCTTTTGTGCGGCCCACAAGTGTGTTTCCGCGACCAACGAGATTTTCGTGGCTCGCTTTGTGGCTCAAATTCGACAAACAACTGCCGAGGTGATTGTCGATTTTGTGGCTCGATTTTGGCGGGAAATTCAAATTTAGCAGCAAAACAACGTCAAAACAATAAAATTAAAAACTTTCTCAAGTATGTGAACATAAAACAGAAGATCCTTCTTGAACGGAATGGTAAGGAAGAAAGCCTGGAGTTCTATTTATTGACATTTTGCATGATTTTTATTTGAATATTCAGACACTAGAATTTACCGCCGAAAAAATAGACAAAACGGCGTTTCCGCGAGTTTCAACTTGTGGCTCGACTGTGTGGCACACAATCGTGTTTCCGCGAAAAACACTCAGAAGTGTGTGGCCCACAATTGTGTCACGGAAAAACGCCTTAAGCTAGGACTAGATCCTGCTACGTTGAAAACTTGGTTCCAGTTCCGATCCAACGGTCTGCCGATCCTCAGTAAAAATAAACTTTTTAATAAGAGGAAAGCTGGCGCGGGAGAGACTTACTTAGTTGCAGGAGGAGGATTTTACCCACTTCCTCTTAGAGTGCCAAGCGCTTTCGCGTTTGAGGGTGAAATTTGTTCGGGGTGGGCTGGTACCACTTCCTGGTATCCTGAAATCTTCGAACCCCAACTTCGTCGTAGAAGTATGCAAATATGTAATTGAAGCTTTTAGACTTAGGACAGAAAGTTTAGCCTAGTTTATGTTACAGTTCTGGTAACAGGTGGGACAGTCTATTTGTGTGGTGATACATGAACTCGATCTTGTATGGCCTTTTGGCTTAATAAACAAACGTTATTAGTATTATGTTAATTGGAATAAGGGACTTGATATATATTTATGCAAGAAGTAGGATGGCTTGAATCGAAGGGCAACTGTAGTATTTTGGGTGACAAGTTCATATTCCAGCTTGAGCCTGAAGAGGGCTCAAGCTGGAATATGAATTTCTTTTTTATTATATCTTATTTCTTTTTTATACTCGCCAGCTTTGGCGGCCAGAAATTAAATGAAATGAAATGAAAAAAAAATGAAATGACCCTTGCCAAAAAGGGCCGAAATATAGCTCTAATAAAATGTAGCTGGTGGATCCGTTTTGCGGCTTCAAATATCATTCGCAGTCAGCGTGGGCTGAAGAAATATTTATTTTGAGAGTTTTGGGGACTTTGGTGGAAGTGAGTCAGCCAGCGTCTTCGGTCTAACAGTTAATGAAATCTGGGTACTGTCTATAACAGTAATCGCGTGCACATGCTTAACCCAGCAGATCGCTGGTCCTAGTGCATTTGTATTTCCTCCAGTGGCCAAACCTCATTAACAACTCGTAGATAGGTTTTGCTTCTGTTGGGGGGGAGGGAGTAATAATTAGACTGTTTGGACCTCAGTCCTGTAAGTCGTTGAGCCTGTGAAGAGCTCCGCAAAAAACATGTCCCTTTTCCCCTGTTTCAACCTTCCAGTCAATTCGATGGAGCAACTGTTTCTACGAACTTGGTTTAACTGTTGACCTTAAAAGTCTACAAACCAGCTTCCATCTTTTGGAAACGGACGAAATGATTTACGCCGTGAAGATAGCTCTCAAATTTCTGGAGCCCCCCCCCCCCCCCAAGAAAAAAATGGACGGATATGTTGTGTTCATCTGAGTTGTGGATTTGACAAAGTCTGGTCAAAATCAGATGATAGTGGTAGTCGCTTCATTGGATTTTTGGATAAAACTGCTCACGACAGTTAAAAACCGAAATGATTGTAGATGCAATAGCTGAGATTTGCTAATATTGATTAAATTGACTTGTTTGGATAAAGTCCCGTTTTCTGTTTGTCTAGGCTATCCGCGGTAAAGTCGAAGGCTGTGCCGCCACCGAGGCGTCAAGTGGATTCGGACGAAGAGGATTTGACTCCTGACAATGATTCAGATGAGGACGATGATGATACGGATAGTAGTCAGGGAAGTCGAAAGCGGCCAAAGTAAGTAAGGTCATCGAGAAACGCTAATCCTCCAGGAGAACTGTGAAAGGAACGTGCCCCAATAATGTGTTTCCCGTCATCTCGAAGGTACTATACCAATAACTTCTACACTCATTAGTGTACACTCGACCTCAAATTGTGTAACCTCGAAATTGGTCGCACAAATATTAAAGTGACTTCCGTGCAGTCCTAAGAGTCAAGAAGCAAATTTTTCGACAGTTCTGAATCCCAGTCTGTCTTTAAAAGAGGAGTTTCTGGTTGTTAACTTTGTTAACTCTACATTTTTCTTCATCTAGTAAATCACGGTGAAAAATTCGAACTCAGGTGTGAGTGTGGAGATGAAATTCAAAATTCTTTCAGTTAGAAATACTAAAGAATAATTCAGTCTTCCAGCATGTTAATCGTTGTTTGGCTTCACGGGTAGGTGGTACAAGAAAGTAAGTGGGGTCATTCCAGCGAAATAAAGCCAGGCAAAAAAATCGATTTCTCAGATTTTGACGAAAATTTCTCAGAATGATCTACCAGAGTGCAGGACCTTCCCCGAATTTTTTTTCGGCGAAAAAAAATTATTTCGGACTCTGGCGAATTTTTGAATTTTCGGCCAAATATTCCCTTGTTGATGGTCGAAAAAGTCAATATTTTTCAAAAATTCGACAAAAATCGGGGAAATGCAACACGACCTTAAAATTTGTTGAGCTTCTTACCTACCTTTAGGACTTCAAATCTCGAGATTTTCAAGTATGTAGGTGCTATTCTTTCGTTTTCACGGTAATTTTGGCAAGGGAAGGCAAAAAAAGTGGGTCTTGGTAGATCCACTCCAGAAGAACCGGCCAGATCGCGAAAATTCTGAGATTCCCCATGGTAGTAGAGTGAAGAACGAGCTACATTTCTGCATTAGCACTTTTGTGGCTATCGAGCCAGAAATGATCTTAAATAGCGTTCTTAGAAAACTGAAATTCTTGGGAAAATGCATTGTTTTCAGGTTCAGGTTCATTTAATTTTCAAATAATGAGAACAAATAATTTCACAAAACTTCATGGCAGAGAGCAGGCTCGGATGACAAAATAGATTGACCATGCAGTTCAAAAATGAAATCGCAAAAAAAAACACTGCTGTTCTGACTATAATACCAGCTCGGATACTATGTCTGCTTTAAGATTTGCGATAACTGGGAGTTGGGCAAAGTTGTCGACACGGATGAAGACGTAGAAGAAGCCTGCATAGAAATTTTGCGGAAGTCACTCGACCCCTTAGGTTTTTTAGTCCCCGAAGACGAGGTTGAGAACTGGTGCCACCCCTCAGATGTTTTATGTGTACTAGTTTCAGCTCGGCGGAATGCTGCAGGAGTAGTGTAGCCTACATAAAAGATGTTGATAGACTGAAGATAGAAAAACTTGTAACTTCGCCATAATATTAACGTGTTCCACATTCTTTGTACATAGTTGCAAATACAAAATTTCAGTTTCTTAAATAGTTGCAGCCTATAGATAATAACAAGACCAAAGCTGTCGATGGGATCCCGAAATCTAATATATGATGTTGACAGATCAATACTCTTTACTTGTAATATTTAGAAACAGATCAAAGTTTAAAGCTTCAAGCCCCTCGCGAAGCCCTTCTAGCAACCGATTCTTACTTACAAGTCCATCTCCCCGTGATAGACATGGTACCGTATCGTTCTTACCATGAAATGCACTGGCAAAAAATAAAGGGCATACCAACTAGCAAAAGTTGGCAACCCCTCATCACCAAAGATTCTAGCAAACGATTCTTACTTACGAGTCCATGTCCTCGTAATAGACGTGGTACCAAATTGTTCGTACCATATAAAGCACAGGAAACAAATTGTAGGTACACCAAGTAGACAAAACTGCTAACCCCTCTCGAAGATGATTATGGTCTAACAGCCTATTATTAGACCATGAAACCATTAGAAGTCCCCTACTTGTCTCACAATTGGGATCGGTCTATTTTTGGTTTCAGTGCTTACCCTTCTACTGAAGTTGTCAATCCCTCTAAACTTTCCAACTGTTATATAGCCCGCAACCACCTTCTCTTTTCCCATATACCAACCCCTTCGACCTTCGAAAACAGCTACCTCTTAGGTTCATTGATTACGCGTTGTGCGCACAGCTATACTATTATGCAGAGCTATAGCCTACTATTTTGGAGAAAAGGGGTAGCCGAAAATTGGTCGACAAATTGGTCGACAAATTTTGTGTCCGGTTTTTGCCGGATTCCGGGTTGAACTACTAGTCCGGTGAGAAATAACTTTCATATTCGGATTCAGCATGTCTCCTTACCCCTAAATCAATTATCTCAATAGATTTAAAAAAAAATGTGCCCCTTAATTCGAAACCCCTCCCCCACCCTCAAATATAGGGCTACAGAGCCCATCTTCGAAGTTGACTTGTACTTTGACCCGAAGGATCCTCCCACCAAGTTTCATCAGAATATCTCAATCCCTTCGAGAGTTATCGTGCGCACAGACGGACAACTTTTGCGATGTCATAGGTATCCCTCCACTTACGTTTTGGGATCCCAAAAATGTACTGACAACGGAACTCGGTTAGCGTTTCAGAATTGCGTATAATCAAGTATATGATTAATTTACCACCCTCGCGCAAACTTACACGTGAAAAGAGCAAAAGCATGCATTCTAGTTAGTTTCTGAAAGTAGACCAAAAGAAGATTTCGGGCCCTTGGACAGCTAAGAATTGGTCCAGGCAGGTTGTGGTCTAACAGTAAGATCTGAAAACTGAATTCAGGGTTAGAGCAGCATTCATTTCTCAATTCTTATTTTTAGGTTGTGAGACTAATTCATTTTGTCATCAAAACAGTGCATTTTCCCAAGAATTTCAGTTTTCTAAGATCGCTATTTAAGACCATTTCTGGCTCGATAGCCACAAAAGTGCTAATGCAGAAATGTAGCTCCTTCTTCACTCTACTAACATAGGGAATCTCAGAATTTTTGCGATCTGGCCGGTTCTTCTGGAGTGGATCTACCAAGACCCACTTTTTTTGCCTTCCCTTGACAAAATTACCGTAAAAACGAAAATATAGTACCTACATACTTGAACATCTTTAGATTTGAAGTCCTAAAGGTAGGTAAGAAGCTCAAAAAATTTCAAGGTCGTGTTGAATTTCCCTAATTTTTGCCGAATTTTTGAAAAATATTGACTTTTTCGACCATCAACAAGGGAATATTTGGCCGAAAATTTCAAAAATTCGCCAGAGTCCAAAATAATTTTTTTTGCCGAAAAAAAAATTGGGGAAGGTCCTGCACCCTGGTAGATCATTCTGAGAAATTTTCGTCAAAATCTGAGAAATCGATTTTTTTGCCTGGCTTTATTTCGCTGGAATGACCCAGTGAGAAACGTCGCAAAATGTGTGCCAAGTTTCATCGTCCTAGCTTATACGAATGTGCCCGAACGAGCAAAACTCGGACCAACAGAAATGCGATCGCTATATGGCACTTGGCCGAAGGGCAAGTGTCATAAAAAATACGACGCATTCGGTTTTCAAAGAACGTTTTCTTGCTGCTTGCCGAGCGATCATCCATCAAAGTGTTATTTTTTTTGCAGTGTAGTTTGCAAGTGCCCAAACGAGCAAAACTCGGACCGACAGAAATGCGATCGCTATATGGCACTTGGCCGAAGGGCAAGTGTCATAAAAAATACGACGCATTCGGTTTTCAAAGAACGTTTTCTTGCTGCTTGCCGAGCGATCATCCATCAAAGTGTTATTTTTTTTGCAGTGTAGTTTGCAAGTGCCCAAACGAGCAAAACTCGGACCGACAGAAATGCGATCGCTATATGGCACTTGGCCGAAGGGCAAGTGTCATAAAAAATACGACGCATTGCATTCGGTTTTCAGAGAACGTTTTCTTGCTGCTTGCCGAGCAATCATCCATCAAAGCGTTATTTTTTTTGCAGTGTAATGATTTAACATGTCATTGCGCTTTATCAGCATCAGTTCTTTCCACTTTCGCTAAAGATCTCGTTGGAGCCAAGAATACTAACTGGTTGTGTTCCTAGGTTGAGCCGATCCGTCAGCATAGAATCTGCAAAGCGACCTTCCTACCAGCCAAGCCAGCCTCACTTGCCTCCGAGCTATTGCAGTGTCATACGAGGTCCCATGTCTCCGCTCACTCATCCCTACTCCTTTTTGGGTCCTCAAGAGCCCGCAGCCGCTCATAAAGAACCCCAGCCAGCCCATTTGCAGCCCCGAGTGCCGCCCCTTCCTCTTCTCAATCTGAAAGTACCCCTGCCCGCGCACATGAGTAGTACGACGAATTTGACTGACCATACTGTATTCCCGCAAAGTGCCGTTAAAGTAGATATCGATGGCGTACAGCCCTTTCACATAGAGGTATCGCTTCCTGGCCAGAATAGTTTATCGATAATGCCCCGCCCTGGGGTGATAGCAGCGCGGAATAGCCTGTCGGTCAACGACCGGAATGCCGCATTAGGCGTAACAAACTTGGCGCCACAGGGTCAGAATAACGGAGTGAAAGTGAATGGGTCTAGCAGCGTAGCTATAAAGAAACCTGTTGGTGATGTGGATGATGATTATGATGCGTGATAGTTGCATCCAAGTTAGCGCTAAAGTGCGACGAAGACTATATTCCAAGCTGCTTCATTCGACGTATGCCCGTAGTGAAATTTAACTGCAAGTCCTCCACGATAGCTAATGACACAACGTAGTAAGATCACAAAAACATGCGTTTCTTCCAGCTTGTTTCTTGGAAGTTGAGTGACCAGGTTTCCAGGAAAAAAAAATAAGGCCAGTTCTCTTATCACATAACATATATTTTGTTTTGTTCAAGCATGAAAGAAGCGCATCTAATTTAGGTTTAGTGTGGATCATAATTTTACTCTCTTCGCCTTCGCTACAGTCACATTAACTAGATCGGACTCCCGAAACTTTACATTACAGATTTTGAGATGCGATTCCTATTTCTTGTCGTGCGTTTCCCTGTAAGGCAAAGATCACAGATCTGTAATGGCTGCGTTCTTTGCCCCGAAGTACTCACAGTTCGTCTCTTGTTTTCCCTTTAAGGCGTTTTTGTATTCACTGGTAACTGCTCCCCAGTCTGATAACCAGTTTCCGAACTAACCAGTGTCTGGTTATTCCTTACCGATGCGGTTTAACCAGAACCTGCTCGGTAGTTCGGTTCTAGTGAAGTCACTCGTGAGACGAAAAACGTGTTACGAGGGAATTACTGGACACTGGTGGAAAAGACCAGAAACATCCCGGTTTGCAACGAACGCACCTACACTGTAAAAAAAACAACTCCGCTTTCATATAGCTTAATGTGCAATATTTTGCATTCTAGCCGTTTAAACCTCCATCGGATTGTAAGTGTAGGATGTAGGAGATTGTAAGTGTAGGATGTAGGAGAGACTGGTAATGTAACGTTTCGAGATTGTCCGATCTAGGGAAAGTGTCTAGTTGGATCAGTAATTTTAAGGTCGGTGTACGAAATTTCCATGGTGACAAGTCAAAAAGTCGGATGGAGCGAGCTTGGAAGGAACTGGGACTTTTCATACGTTTTATAAAGATGGGTGCCCGTACCTGAGTTTAGTCCTTTTTTTTAGTTCCCACTAGTCGGTTTCTACCGGTTTGGCCATTTGGTTTGGGTACAGGGTATACCTTTTAGGTATTGTATTTGTGTGAAACTCTGAGATTATTCGAGAAAAGGGTTTTCTGCTCGTCGGAAAGCAGAGCGGGGGTAACTTGACAGTGGTTTTCCTGTTGCTTCGAAATGCTGCGATTTTCGACAGCGGTTTCCGCATTCTGGAAACGTTGAAACTGTTTTGTAATGGGGTACAAGGATACTTCGATGCTGACTGAAGAAAGATGGATGAATTACCGAATTCTGTGACAAATGGGAACCAATACACACATTAAATCACCCATTTTGGAAATGTGGGTACAAAGGATTTCATAAAACGGTATTGTATTCGTGTGAAATTTGAGATCATTTGAGAAAGGGGGGTTTTCGCCCATTGGAACGCCGAGCCGGATTTTGACAGTGGTTTTCGCTCATGTATGAAAGGCTCCATTTTTCGGTAGCGGTTTCCGCCCTCTGCATTCCTGAAGACAAGTTTAAAGCTCCGCGAAAGTTGGACGTTTTGTGGGGAAGGGTCAAAACTATGTTAAGAAACATGGCAGATCAGGAAAAGCGACTTTGTTTGAAACTTGTATTGTGCTGAGATTTTAATCTACGCGGACAGACGATCAGGATGGGGTGGTAATAGACCGGAATTCCTGCCGGAATTCTCAGCTATATCATCAGTTCCGTACGGAAGAGCTGAGATTTGTTCAGCTTCTTAATGAATGTGACGAAAATCGTTCGTGGAAAACCTGATCGTCTGTCAGAAGTACGAGTCAGCTAGTGTCTAAGGATCTTGTGAACTCGAGATCTCTCTAGCGCTTGTAGATAAGAATCAACATGACGTCACTTTGTGGAATCGGATGTCCAAAGAAGTTATGATGTTAAGAGGAGGAGCCAGTCCTTGATTGTGGTAGTTACTACCCTCTCTGGAGGGACAATAATAACAGCGCGGACAGACGTCACTAGTCTGACGGGACTTTCTGCTGAACAGAGAGTTATTGGTTGCGTTCCACCAAGTTATTGTCAGTTACGATTTTGTTGTCACAAATAGAAGTTATCACAAGTAATGATAACGTCTTTAGAACACAATCATTATCATCCCGATAGTAAATACTCTTGATGACTAACTCGTCGTTCCGATGAAGAATCGCCCTGTGCCTAGCGAAGAGCCACAAACGTTACCGCAACTGTACACAACAGACGGTGCTGATTGGTCTATGTATGATTTGAATCAGTTTTAAGGGTTCGTTAGAGTGACGTTTCTCGTTCTTCCTAAGGCTCACTGTCGTGTTTTGGACTTCGTCCTATAGAGTATTCTAACGATCTTAACTCTTGTGGAACGAAAAGATGAGAGGGAGCTAATTTTATAGTCGGGTCGGGGAACGAAAATAATAACAGAATCGTACGATCGTAGTTCGTACGATAATAACTTTGTGGAGCGGTACCTAAGCCACCGTTTCCTTTATGGTGTCATTTTTGTAAGGGGCATCTTTTGTAAAAGATGTAAATCATGATAAGATGGGCATTACATCCTTCGCCAGTCAAGTTGCAAGTTACTCGTCGAAGTTTAAATTGGTTTAGTACAGTATTTTAAGCTATGATGTTTTAATACCGAAGGAAGATAGAACACATTTTTTTTTTGTATTTGCTGCATAGGACTATTGGGCTGACTTGTGTGGAAATTGTTTTTTTGTGAAAGTAGCAGCGACCAATCACATCGGGAGCGGAGGAATGTGTCCCTGTTTCGATTGTTTCAATCAAGTTTTCTTCTGTTGTATCGACCTGGTGACTGGGGCATCATCTATGAGGGGGACGCCCCCCCCCCGTATGTCGTTGGACAGTCGTTAAAAAAAATAACGGAGTCGGCGCGAAGTGCCGCGGTTTTTCGTAAAAAGGAGGATCCGCTCTGCAGCATGTCACGTCACAATGGTAGACAGCCAATAGCACCTTACTCTCGACAATTTCTTCTGTTGGGCTCTACTGCGATGTAGCGGTTTGTAGAGGTAACGATTTGTGATGTTCCGCGTAGCTCCTACCCTCCGCTCGTTTGCATCGGGCAGGGTATCGGGAATATTTTCGACGCCGCATGGTCGTGTTACAGAGATAGGGCGAAGGAGGTTCTTGTGATTATTTGTTCTTGGTATTACAGAGAAATTCAGAATCTCGGGAATGAGAATGGATGGAACGACCATACTCATCAAAAATGCTCTTTGATTTATAAACCTGGACATTCAGATAGAAGAGGCTCTAACATCTCGACAATACTGTCAAGAGTGCGTTGCAACCTCTTACCAGCAGTTACCAGAAGCTACCACCTAGTTCCTAACAAAGCACCCACCTAAACTCCTAACCTGTATGGTTTCGCCGCCGCGAAAAACCAGGGAGGCACGACCCCTGTTCCAATTTTCTTCTTCAGGAGTCCTGTTCGTAGTTATTCTGTATTCTGCTGCGGATTTATTCTTCTTCTTCCTTGAAAATCATAATTTAAGGATTTAAAGATAAACCGTACGTAACGACGCTGGTAGCTTTCAATGATGCAGCGGATACTCGAAACGGATTTCCCTGCCGGATTTTCGTCATACAATGAAAAAAACCTCGACTTTTCCGTTTGGAATCGATGATACCGAAAACCCTGGCAGGAATTCCAGCCCGCGAGCCCCTGGCCCTGCGTTTGCGTGTTCGCAGCGTAGCAGTTGACAGGGAGAGGCGTCACTACTGGGGGTGGGGGACGCCCCCCCCCCAATGTTGTAGGCCAGTCGGTAAAAAATAGCCGAGTCGGCGCGAAGCGCTGCGATTTTTAGTAAAAACAGTCGATTTTTTCTTAGAAATAAATAGTCATTTTTTCTTAAAAACAATCAAAAGCAGTCAATTTTTCGTAAAAATAGTCCATTTTTCTTAAAAATAGTCGTTTTTTCTTAGAATCAGCCGACTTTTCGTCAACACAGTCGTTTTCTTTTCTCAATAATAGTCGTTTTTATCCGCAAAAATAGTCGGTAAAAATGACCAGCCAGTCGGTAAATACCTTGGTCCCGCCCCCCAAACATTTTGGCTAGTAACGCCTCTGTTGACAGGACGTTGGAACTTGGAACTGACGTAGAGTTTGGTGGTAAGATTCATCTCGTGCCATTTGGAGCTTGACTGCCTGTTTGCATAAACATTTGTCATATGTTGTTCCATGCCTTCTAGCTTTTCCAGACAACAATACTTTGACACTGTTTGGGGGACCCTTGTCAGGTCTGTCGCCAAACAACTGAGAATTTGCTGACTGTAAGAGTAATGCTGCTGAACACAGTATGTCATGCATTCCTTCGCTACCGTCTATGTGGTGGTTTATATGTCAATACACGTCTGTTCATGACAGGGTTTTTAATTTCGGAAGACTTGTTTGTAATTTTCTGTAAAAACTGAAGACTAACTTGTTTTGCTAGCAGATGTTTAGTGAGGGATACTATTTTCGAGCTCTTGACGTGACTGTCGTACATTCGATGAAGCCCACTAGCACTTGAGACAAGGGTGTGACGGAACTATACCATTCACAACGGGTTTTTAGCTAATACTCGGTACCAGCCAGTTCCAGAAATCGCTCTGAGACCGAGAATTAGCTGGGTTTCTGCCGTTCGCAATTGATATTGTCTCGGCCCTCGGGTACCAGCTAGTCTCGGACCACAGTTGAAATCAGTTCAACTTTTAAGGGTACTAGCCAATCAGATTACTTGGGAGAATACTGAGGTATGTTCCGATTTGCTAATGCTGAACTACGTCAGACCTAATAACAGTGACCTAATTCACTTTCGGCTTTCAAGACAGCATGGAGTGGATGTGATTTTATCTATTGGGCTTGGTTCGATATTAGCCAATCAGAATATTCCCCAAAATAATCTGATTGGCTAGTACCCTTGAAAGTTGAACTAATTTCGACTTGGGTCCGAGACTAGCTGGTACCCGAAACTGGCACCAATATCAATTGCGAACGGCACAAACCCAGCCAATTCTCGGTCTCAGAGCGATTTCTGGAACTAGCTGGTACCGAGTATTAGCTAAAACCCGTTGTGAATGGGCCTTAAAGAATATCTTCTGGAAAGACGACCCAAAAAGCATTTGATGTTTCGTACCGGGGCCGATCTTGTTTCAGATTGGACAAGATAGCATATAAGCTCATGGCTGCCAGCAAATCAGATAGCCCGAGTCGGAGACGGATCTACAGAATTCCTTGGACGTCATATGTGTTAGCTGTAAAGCTTGAACGTTAGAACAAGTATTTGACAGTCTTCGACAGTGACGCTGCATTTTCCTGTTTGGGGGCCGCAGTATGTCATCTACTGACAGCTTATGGATACCTTTGACATATAATCCACAATAAACTCTTACCGTTCTCACAACCGACATTTCATATACCGGATGATTGAAATGCCACTGATTCTTATACCAGCTTAAGGTGCAACGTGTTGTTGGTGCTGACGATTTGCATTCACGTCCATTCGTGTACGCATTTACTTTCGTATACCGGATGATTGAAATACCGCTGATTCTTATACCAGCATAAGGTGCAAGTGGTGCAACGTGATCGTGATGTTGGTGCTGACGATTTGCATTCACGTCTATTCGTGTACGCCTTTACTTTTTTACCTCGGATCGATTGTTCAGCTGATCAGTATGCCAAGCAACGACGAAGGCTTTTATTTTGTAGGATGTTGTTTCTCTATTGTAAAAAAAATTACGTCAGTAGTTGATCTTGAAATCGTTGGCTTTAGTATGCACATCCATGAGGTCATCGGCCACCGTCTCGTCTTCGTGGGAGCAGGAAGTCGATATTTTGAAGTGAAAAGTAACATAACCAGCCTAATGAATTACGTACAAAGGGTTTTGCCTATGAAAGCACACGGGAAGTTTGCATTACTGTATCCGGAAAAAGTAAGCCGCCGCCCTGGATTCTTAGCAACGGAAAACCCAAACTGAACCGTTGCCAAAACATTGATTTTCAGCAAAACGTTTCTTGTCATACTAGTCACGGCGAGAAAAAATTAACAAAACTCGTTTCGATAGCCGATGTGGTGTTCAGAGTTTGGTAGCGGTGGTTGGCTCTGAAGATCGAGCAGCCATTTGCGTATATCTTTCAGGTTTCATTTTGTTTGGGAGTTTCTGCAGCTCAGCGTTAAGTGAACGGATCGGTTAGAGTCAGTTGAACAGGTAAGATTTTAGATAGTTAAAAAGTTAGAACCTGAAGCTTCTTAATCGCCAGTTCACATTTATAGGGTCATTTTATCGCCTAAGTCTAAGCCGAAACTCTCTATTTTTCTCAAGTGGAGCAATGGCTTCCCTTAGCAGCTGCCCGGATCTTCTTTCGAGGTTCATCAGATTTTTTAGCACCAAGCTTGCTGCGCACCAGCCAGGATTCCTGTAAAGTTTAAACAGAAAGGAGAAAAGACGCGTGACCGCAGCACTCGTTAAAGTTTAGCTGAAAAGCAAACTTATTTTTGTGTCGAGATTTTAGTATACATCTGACCCGCAACAGGAGATCAGTGAATATTTAATGAATAATGGCGAGTTGACGACCTTGTTTTCAAGAGTGAAAGTAATTTGTGGATAACCTTGGATACCATGAAGATTTTGGAGAAAACAAAGGTAACAGTGTATTCGTAAATATTTGACACATCGTAAAATGATATTGTCTCCCACCTTCTCGGCCCACATAAATCAACTACTTTAATTGAATACACTGAATTATTTGAATTCTGCAAAGGGATTTTCTGTTTTCCACTATCCGCTCTAGTTTTGACGTTCAAAGTTTATCACAAATCACACGGAAATTTCACTATTTGAAAATCGACTATTCATGAATAGCGGAACAACGAAGTAACGCATTTTCAGCGGGTCTTCAAGCCAGTTTAAGAGAATAAGTAATGGGTAACTGGATTGTCCTATCCTAGCCCTTTTCGGTTAAACTTTAAAGTTTAACTGAAAAGCCAACTTATGTTTGTGTCATTTAGTTGAATACACTGAATTATTTGGATTCTGCAAAGGGATTTTTTTGTTTTCCACTATCTGCTCTAGTTATGACGTTCAGAATATCTGCGGCCGTCCCCACAGCGAAAATTCTACTATGACGCGGGAAATTTTTATCTAAACACAAACAAGGCTTTTCAGTGGGCAGTGTCGATATTGGTGAAGATTGCTTAGTGCCTGAACAAAAAAAAAGTCATAAATCTTTCTTGTAAGGCATACAACAAATTAGAGGTACCACAAATCACACGGAAATTCCACTATTTGAAAATCGATTATTCATGAATAGCGGAACAACGAAGTAACGCATTTTCAGCGGGTCTTCAAGCCAGTTTAAGAGAATAAGTGATGGGTAACTGTATTGTCCTATCCTAGCCCTTTTCGGTTAAACTTTAAAGAAGCTGCCTTTTCTGCCAGTTAATCAATGGTCGCTCAAATGCTGCTTTTGATTTGGCGACAGTTCTTCATGTGGGTTCCATTTTTGGGTCATCCTCGTGGCGATCTTCCCGTTCCTCTTAGCTTTCCGTAAGGAACGAAGGAAGAAAACGAGAGAAGTGGGGGAGGTTGAAACCCTAAAAGCTTTCCTTCGCTGATGGTGTGGATAGACGACCAGGTTTTCACGGACGGATTTCCTTCACTTTCATTATGAAGTTGAACAAAAATTATTTATTTAGAGGCGAAAGCCTTTTTCTTGCTTTGTATTATTATTATTATTATTAAAAACTCAACCTCCTTGTTGAATAGATGTGGTAGGAAATCCTGGCAGGAATTCCAGTCCGCATGCACCCGACCCTGATCGCAGGGTTGCCACATGGCGCACGATAGTGTGAATAATTCAGTGACAATTATTGTCGCTATAAAGTAAAATTCACTATATTTTGGAAAACGTCCAGATGTGTCATTTTCCAGCAGTGATTCCGACCAAAGTGACGTATTTCACGTTTTTTTTCATGGAAACAAAATTAACATCTGTCATTTTTGCAGCATTGATTGATTCTGACATTTTTAAATGACAATAAAATTTCACCCCGATTCACTCTCTTTTTTTCGACGAAAAACCACTCTCTACACTTTTCGATGTGGCAACCCTGCCTGATCGTCTGTCCCATCAGTGGTAACAAAAAGGGCGCACCTCCGAGTTGATTTTTTTAACAAAATAGAAAGCGATGTTTGTCTAAGGTTAGCAAAAAGAGTATGACGGCGTTCTGGGACAAGGGCATGAGTTTGAGTGTGTTGAATTATATTAAATTGTATTTGTAACCCGTCTAGGTACACGTGGAGTATAATATATTTGGCCGGTTTTCACAGTTTATTTGGTGGTGCTGCCTGGCAATGACTTCAGCTACTTCGCAGGAGAATGACGATTACAAATTTCCAAATATTTTGAGACCGCAGCCAAGAAGCGTGGTTTTTGGTTCAATGATTAGTGGAGCCATTTGAGAAGTGTGGGGGAGGGAGGGGCACAAAATCTACCGTTTTGGTATTATTTGTTTACTCCTAAATAGTTTTCAAAAGAAAAAACGCGAAGCAATGGTAGTAGGCTACTTTGAGTTAATTTCGAAAAATACTTTAAATTTACCCCAAAATGAGTACTTAATTTTTTAGTCTGAGTATTTTAGTCAAATGAAGTCTTACAAGTTTGAAACCAATTGAGAAGTTTGTTGTTTAGTCCTGTAATTTGAAAGCTCATACTCACGGTGCTATATGTCCTTGGTTGATTTGCTGTAAGCTTTGCTACGAAGATGAAGATTGAAAAACCGACGTTTTTGGCCGAGTTCCTGGCGACAAGAGAGTGGCTTGCTAGGCTGTTTCTGGGATTTCTCTGATACTTGACATTGTTTCTTTCAGTAACCGTCTTAGAGAAAGGACACGATGGGTGAGATGTCGTGGTCCAAACTGTTGATGATTACGCTGTTTGTGTTTACTTTGATCAGTGCCACCTTTTCGACCAGTACCGTCCCCGAATTCCGAGATTCGTCAGCGACGATTACGTCAAAACTCTACCAAGTAAGTGACGTTTAATTTCAGTTCCTTGTATGGTTTGACGGGATTGCATCTCGGAAATACTGTGTACCAAGGTTTTCCCTGCCTTGAAATTGCCCAAAGGTTGTCACCAATCTGCCCGACGAGGCGGCACGCTGCATGGTCGGTCGTAAAGGACACTGTATGAGCGAACTCGACAAGAAAACCGTGTTAGGATGAATGTGACGATAGCGAGGACGTAGCGGATGCTTCAACTCGGTCCAACTCACAGGTCACCTAAGCGAGTACGGCTGGGTTATTACTGCTACCCTGCCGTTTGCTGACTTCGGGACCATGGGGTGGCCCCCCTGTATACTGTAACTTGTATTTTCAACTATTTAGAACATTTGAATAATTTGACTTAATGAACATGAAGAATATAGTATTGTGGCGAAATACGAAATCACAGACAAGTTGTCAAGGATTTGATACTTCCCAGGCGGTATGCTGGAGCAAATTAATTAGCATTCAACTTAAAAGCCAGCTTATTTGTATAGCCTGTATTTGAATACACTGGAGTATTTTGACTCTGTTAACGGATTTTATTTTTCACAATAGCCAATCGTAGCGACGTTCAGAATATGGACGGAGTTCCGACAGGACCAAATTTACAGATAGACCGCGCAATTTCAGTTTCATCGAGGACGTGACTTGGTCTTCCTTTAGTAAAATCCGCGAACGATCAGCAAATCAATACGCTGCTGTATGCCTGGCTGCAAATTAATAAAGTCCCAGGGTTCATCATAGCAAGTTTGTTAGTTGACAGCAGTCAAGTTGGTGCTGTTGTTGATCCTGTATACCTGAAATTACATAGAGCTACCACACCGCAAGTGTGAAACTTGTGAAAGATCTTCGCCATTTTCGTCGGGACTTTCAAGCCATTTTGAGTAAATTAGTGATTTGAACTACATTTTCGGATTGTATTCTATCCTGCTCTTACTATTCAGCCTCGCTGTCATTTAAGGTTGGACATAAAAAGGAGGGAAGCCGAGCTCTCGGATAAATCCAAGGACTCAGAAAGCTCCTCCTTTTTTTTACGCGCCGGATACCAGCATCAAAACCAAAGCTCCACAAAACCAAACCCGGTCCCGGGGGATTAAGGACTTCAACGAGTTGAACTGTCGAGTCTTACTTGTCAGTCTCTCTATCATTGAAAATGTATCGTGGTAAATTTTCCGGCAGCAAAACGACATGAGGTAGCCAAAATGGCGTTTGTCGAGAAGTTGTAAACAGTCCACTTTTGCGGCCGCTTCAAACCAGTTTTAGGTTTCAAGTTTTTCGTTTTCATCGTCTTTTGTTGAAGTTCATAGCCCGTGAACAATAACAGGTATCAAGTTGGAGTGTGGTACCCGTGTTGCTATCGGGGTCTTTATGTGCTCTTAGGGGTCCCGGCCTCGCACCCATCCGGTTCCGCGGCAACTGGGCTGAGGTTGGCCAGTGAATTAAAATTAAAACAGCCGTGCCAGTAACTTAGCCCATTCAATTTCCATCAACGGGAGTGGCAAGACAGATAGGGCCAACATCGATGTCTTGATTGTACATTTTTTAAGATGTACCAAAGAACCACACTAAACCTACCGTACGCCTTCGACGTGGTTTACTGTCGTTCAGAGATGTTTAAAGTTTTCTGAAGTCCGGCCTTTTTGTGCTGGATTCTAGCAAGTGGCCGGCAACAGGAGGCGTCCCTCCCCCATCCCCCAATACGTGAAACTACACACACATATAAATATTAACGACAAAAAAAAACAAGAGCTACGAGCTCATATGGCACTTGTTTCGAGTAGGTGATACAATAAAGTAGACGAGAACGCCGCAAAATACCACATTCAACCTCCCTAGGTTCGAACCTAGAAGTAGGATATCTAGTGTCGCTCTAGTCTGAGCATTTCTGGCATCGCCTCGGATCATCTAGGGCAAATAAATGTTTTACTTTCCAAGTTTAGACCCACTCGTTTGATCCCTAGACGTGCCTAGACCCTCCACCACCGTGCCCGGATGTGGTCCGGACTCTAAAATATGCCATCTGCGGCACATGACGTCTCTACTTTCCAAGTTTCCTTGAAATCGCTCTACTCGTTTGACTACTTTGGGAGCCACACAATTTCCGGGACTCCCCTCCACCACCACCCCCCGTGGCCGGATACGACTCGAACACATAAATGTCGCATCTCTGACATCTCTTCTTCCCGTTCATCAAGTTTCACTCGAATCGGAACATATCTGCAAATGTACGGTTCCCGCTTATTCATCCTCCTCCTACCGTAGCCGGATCCGGTTTGGACGCCAAATAAAAAATCTAGGCCGCATAAACTCATTACTGTCAAACTTGCACCCCGTTCGGTCCATTCGTTTGATATTTTTGCATGTCAAAAAATCACCCCCCCCCCCCCCTCCAACTGCCCCAACCATGGCCGCGTGTGATTTGAAAATATGTTTTCCATACCTAGATCGTTAGTTCTTAGCGCCCATAAAGTTTCACTCGAATCGGACCACCCGCTCGTAACCTACGGAAGTCAGTAATTTCCGGATTACCCTTCCCTCAGTTCCACCATAAATGGTCGGATCCAGGAACGGAAGTTTTCTTAGGGCATTGTGTCGGATCCTTAAGTCTGTTTGGTCGGGTCACTAATATGCCTGCCATGTTTCATCATCCATAGCACATCTCGAAGTATCCTAAGTCGTGATCACCGGACCGCGAACTCCCTCCATATGGCTCCAACACCCCCCAAAGAGCTCTGATACGATTGGGTTCTGCCACGAACGTGATTTCATCCCGATCCCTCGACTCTAGCGGTTCACGAGATTTCCGGTCCCCCCCCCCTCCGACCCCCCCCCCCCCCCACAAGTAGTGCATCTGGTCCAGGACTGAAACGGAACATCCGATACGATAGCTTTTTCCACTTGTCGAGTTTCATTCAAATCCGGTTCAAAAGTTATGTACGCCACTAGATTCCGGATTCCCCATCCCTCCACTCCCTCCACGGTGGTTGGATCGAAAAGACTATACTCAAATCAATCTGTTCGGGTCCCTGATATGCCTGCCAAGTTTCGTCCTCATAGTACATCAGGAAGTGCCGAACTCGCGGGATCGCCGGAATTCTGGACCCCCCTCCAGCTCCCCTCACAGTACTCGAATCCGGTCCGGTGATATCAGCGATATATCCAGGACTTGTGCTTGTTCTTCCCACCAAGTTTCATCCCCACTCTAAGCGTTTCCAAAGATTACAGGTTCCCCGCTCCAGCTCCCCCCCCAAAGTCACCGGATCCGGTCCGGAATTGAACTAGGTCGTCTGAGATACGAGGCCTTTCCGAATGTCAAGTTTCATTAAGATCCGATCGCCCGTTCGAAAGTTACACATACCTCAAGTTTCCGGATTCCCCCTCACTCCAGTCCCTCCCAGATGGTCGGGTCGGGGAAGTGACTTTCTGTATGTTAATCTAATCGGGTACTACCACACATATGTGTGCCAAGTTTCATCGTCCTAGCTTATGTGGTAGTGCCCGAACTAGCAAAACCCGGACCGACAGACCGACCGACCGACGGACGGACAGAAATTGCGATCGCTATATGACACTTGGCCGAAGGGCAAGTGACATGAAAACACAGAATGGATTAAACAGAAAGAGAAAATAAACAAACTCGGGCAAGGATTTTTTTTTATCAGGGTCCCTAAAACCGGTACTGTAGGAAACCTGTAAATTCAAATATTGAGGCCTACTCCCCCGCCACAACGTTGAATAGGTGCGCTAGGAGGTTCTAAAGGTCGCTGTGATGAAGTTTAAAATTAATTAATCTTATGAGTCCCACACCTGTCCCCGCGTGTAATAACTTGCATGGCACATACATGTCTTTACCCTTCGGGTGTTTTCGAAATAAGAGGATCTGCCAGTGAAAGGACAGTTAGGCCATTGATGATTGGACTAATGTGGGAATCGCTATACGATATCTTTGATACCTGAACCTTGATTCGTTCTTTCACGTTGACGCTTGAGTGCTTGCGCACTTTCTCAGGTCGCATATTCGTTCCGACCGTAAGTCATTGAATGGCCCTGCTAATTCAAGCAGGTGCACACATTCATGTGCTGAGCTCTTTACAAAGAGGTTTGGTAATCACGCAAAAAGATTCCCCCAAAAATGTATTTAGTGGGAACGCGAAAATGATATTCTTTATTTCTCAGGACAAGTTTGGAATCAGTATTTCTCAAAGCAGGCCGCTTGCAAAATACCGCTATAGCCGAGAATAACTACTACACATCACACATTTGTAGTTGACGCCCAAACGATTTTTAAGAAAGTTTGGTTGTAATTTTCTTTCAACGTCGGATCAGTAGCCTATCATTTGATCCGTTGTCGAGAAGCCCCTAAAAGAACTGGGACAGGGTCCTACTGTGCCGGCACTGAACAGTCTGCCCCATGGGAAGTGAAGAAGACCGTTACGAATTTCAAGACCGGCGCAGACGGAAATGTTGCTTCGGTTCGGATCTTGTTGCTTCAGAAAATTCTGACCCTTGATTAATATATTTACAGCAATTCAGCAAGAATGATGGAGAAGGAAACATGTTATTCTCCCCAATCAGCATTGCAACAGGACTGGCTATGCTGGCAGAGGGAGCCAAAGGCGACACCCTCACCATAATTGAGAATGTCACAGGACTAACTGAAACGGCAAGGAGGCAGTTCCAAGACATCACCAAATCCTTGAGGGTAAGGTCCTACTTTACCCCCGCAATCTTGGGCACTGACTTAAAGTAATTGAATGGATCCTTGGTCGTTTGTGTTCCAGTTAACAAATGAACAAATCAGTGAGTTCACCCACTGAGACATGAGGACTAGTGGAGTGTTATTAAAAAAATAAAGAAATAAAAACACAAAATGTATTAACAAAAATAAATAACAACCAAACAAAAACGTCAATCTGAACCAACACAAAACTTCTTTGAGAACTTTTGCTCAACAAACTTTAGACTTTTTTTTGAAAACCTCAAACTTCTTTCTTCAAACTTCTTGAAATTCAAACTTCTTTGAGAATTTCTGCACAGAGTGCGAACGTCTGTTTAGAGCTCGGAGTTTTTCAGAGTAACAGAGCTAGCATACTACGTTCGTCGCGAACTCCTGTTAGCTGTTGTTAGGCCGAGACCTACTTACAGTTTTCCTTTTTGGGATCCCAAAACGTAAGTGTAGGGATACCTATGACATCGCAAAAGTTGTCCGTCTGTCCGTCCGTCCGTCTTTCCGTCCGTCCATCTGTCCGTCTGTTAGCACGATAACTCTCGAAGGGATTGAGATATTTTGATGAAACTTGGTGTGAGGATCTTTCGGATCAAAGTACAAGTCAAGTTCGAAGATGGGCTCTGTAGCCTTATATTTAAGGATGGGGGAGGGGTTTCAAATTAAGGGGCAAAAAAAATATATGAAAGTTATTTTCTCACCGGACAAGTAGTTCACCGGGAATCCCGCAAAAACCGGACACAAAATTTGTCGACCCGCTACACCTTTTCTTCAAATTAGTATAGCTCTGCGCGGGATTAGTATAGCCCTGCGCAGAGCTAACGTAAGAGAGAGAGAGCTAGTGCGATCAAGGTCGAAGGGGTTGGTATAATGGAAAAGAGTAGGTGGTTGCGGGCTATATAACAGTTTAGAAAGTTTAGAGGGGTTGACAACTTCAGTAGTAGGGTACACATTGAAACCAAAAATAGGCCGATCTCAATTGTGAGACAAGTAGGGACTTCCAGTGGTCTCATGGTCTGATAATAGGCTGTTAGACCATAATCATCTTCGGCAATGAAGAGTTAGCAGTTTTGTCTACTTGGTGTACCTACAATTTGTTTTCTGTGCTTTATGTGGTACGAACAATTTGGTACCACGTCTGTCACGAGGACATGGAGTCGTAAGTAAGAATCGGTTGCTAGAATCTTTGGTGCTGAGGGATTGACAACTTTTGCTAGTTGGTATACCTTTTATTTTTTGCCAGTGTACTTCATGGTAAGAACGATACGGTACCATGTCTATCACGGGGAGATGGACTTGTGAGTAAGAATCGGTTGCTAGAAGGGCTTCGCGAGGGGCTTGAAACTTTAAACTTTGATCTGTTTCTAAATATTACAAGTAAAGAGTATTGATCTATCAACATCATATATTAGATTTTTGGGATCCCATCGACACCTTTGGTCTTGTTCGCCTAGCTCTTAAAGCACAAGACCGGTCATTCTCACCAGTGACCAGTTACCTCCTCGGAGGCAATATTCGGGAGCCATAATTATCTGTATCGAGAAGATAAATCACGGCAAATGCAAAATTCGGCGTAGGCCTATTGTCGTTAGGGAAGATGAAAATGACGTATGAATTTCGAAATCCCGAATATGAGAATTGATAGAACAGTTGAGGACGTAGTGTGAATCAGTAATACCGGTAAGGCCGGTCCCTGAAACGATGTATTTCTCAGTATTGTGTATTAGAACTTCGTTGTTGTGAATTGATATATGTTGTGTGTAATTGGTATATTTCTCGGTAATGTGTATCATAACTTCGTTGTTGTTCACCATCTGACAGAAAAAACAAGTTGTGAGTCGGTGCCTTTGATCCGAACACTGGGACCGACAGGCAGTTCCAAAAAACATGAGAAATTTTCATGTGCGAGGTTTCTTCTGAATTGAAGAAATTGGAACGCTGAATTCCCGGACGGGAATAGGCGTTCGATGATCGTGTGTGAATTTCCTTGCGGGCATGATGTTGATGTTCTGTCGGCCTATGCGAACTTTTGTGCTGGGAAAAAGGACATATAAAAAGGTTCTCATAGGAATTGGAACGCAAATCTGACATGTCCCCTCCCGCCAACTCTACATATTATTCCACCCCGACTCCCTACATAACGTACAGAAGGTTGTGGGGCCTTGTCTCGTTATAATTTGTTCTTTTAGGCAAAAGATACTTCCTCGGTTCGTATGGTTAACAGTATCTGGATCCCGATAGATAAAAAGATGCCCCAGACGTTTGCCATGAATACCAAGAAGTATTACAGTGCAGAAACCAGATCAGCGGCTTTCGACAAGGGAGATGAGGTCGTGAAGGTGATTAATCAGAGAATCAGCAATATTACGAATGGCTTGATCAAGGACCTACTCCCAAAAGGTGTGTAGGTTTTGGGTTATGTAGGTCTAACCCTCGCTTTGACAGAATTAGTCGTAGTCGCAGAGTTCGTTGAATCAAGTTCCATGCAGCTTTGCAGATATTAAACATAAGAAGTAATTAATGTGAATCATATTGTGATAGAATTAATCAGATAAAGAGGATATATCGTCGGACGATCGGGAACGTGGATTCTGAAAACTTTTTCACCAACTATAAGTATCTTGTCAAGCTGTTAACCGCCTCGCGTGTCAGTACGTTCCAAAATACAACTGGAAAGAAAACGAAATTTCGAAGATGATCAGATCTAGGAAATTCGGATGAAACATTTCATCTGTCCGTCTTCTTCGACATGGTCATACTTGTAGTGGCTGCTGTATTTCATTGGTAATGAAGTAAAAATAAACAAACTGAGCGCTGAAGTGAAGTTCCTGTACTGATAAGAGGTTGCGTGTTTGGCTGTGTACCCGGCACTTAACCGGTTAATGAACGTATTCAAAGAATAATTCTGACATCCGTGTCATGACGAGTTTATATATCGTGCTCAAGTTCGTGGATATTTGTTATGATATTAATTTTGAAGTTGGCGTAGATAAATCTTGGCTGAGGATGGTACTTGATATGTTTTACGAAGCAACACTTTAGTTTTGCCCCGTTTTTTGGGATCCCAAAACGTAAGTGGAGGGATAACTATGACATCGCAAAAGTTGTCCGTCCGTCTGTCCGTCCGTCCGTCCGTCTGTAAGCACGATAACTCTCGAAGGGAATGAGATATTTTGATGAAACTTGGTGTGAGCATTCTTTGGGTCAAGAGTAATGTCGAGTTCGTAGATGGGCCCTGTAGCCCTACATTTAGGGGTGGGGGAGGGGGTTCAAATTAAGGGACAAGCAAAATATTTTTAAACAGCTAATGTGATAGTCGATTATGGGGTAAGAAGGCATGCTGAACACGTATATGAAAACCATTTTCTCGCCGGACAAGTAGTTCACCCGGAATCCGGCCAAAACCGGAAAGTTTGTTAAGATCGAGTAAAAGTTTAATTTGAAGTCGATTAGATGTTGGATCTAGAGGTAAGAAGGCATGCTGAACATGAATATGAAAACCATTTTCTCGCCGGACAAGTAGTTCGCCCGGAATCCGGCCAAAACCGGAAAGTTTGTTAAAAGTAAAATTTGTCTGAAGCTGATTAGATGTTCTATGTAGGGGTAAGAAGGTATGCTGAACAATAATACGAAAACTGTTTTCTCGCCAGACAATTAGTTAGCCCGGAATCCAGCCAAAACCGGAAAATTTGTTAAGAGTAAAAGTTTTATTGAAGTTGATTAGATGATAGATCTAGGGGTGAGAAAAGATGCTGAATCCGTATGACAATCATTTTTTAGCCGGACACGTAGTTCTTCAGGAATCCGGCTGAAACCGGAAAATTTGTTAGAAGTTAAATTTTTCTTTGAAGTTGGGATGTTGGATGTAGGGGTAAGGAGATACGCTGAACTCATTTTTTAGCTTTAGTTTTTCGCTGGACAAGTAGTTCTTTAATTTCGCCAAAACCGCATAATTCACAGAAGTAGGGTAGGATCGTTTCGATCGGCTTATAGGGGTAAACATACATGCTGAACCCATATCTGAACTTGGTTTTCTTAATGATTAGCTTTTTGGCCTGGCGAAGAAAAAACCTTACTGTCTGGATCAGATATTGAATTTTTGGGATCCCATCGGAACCTTTGGTCTTGTTTCCTATGCCGCTGATTTCTATACTAGTGCCAGAAGATGGTACGGCTTTAACTTCTGAGATTTTCACAAACAGTGTGGACCTGAGGCCGGATAAATGAATATGAACTTGCGTTATGGAAAGCATGCTAGAACTTTTGCGTCTATCAGGGCCAAAAAGAATGGTATTCGATGTCAAAGAGTAGCTACTGCCCATTAAGCTATGCAGCTAAGCGTCCGTTTGCTCAAACTGTGAGTGAATGAATTAAATTTGTTCCCAAAAGAGGCCATGGGATGGCGGGAAAAAAATATGGAAACACTTGAACAAAGAAAAAAAAAAAAAAAAAGATCAGCATCCAAGAAACAGTTCTCGGTGCGGGCCATGCCTAACTGTAAGAATCCACCCAGTCTTCTGAGTTCACCAAAACACTTAGTCTACTTTCCATACTTGGAACCAAATCCGTTTCCTCCCAAACCTCCCGACTAAGCACTTCCCCTTTCTAGTGGAAAGCTCCCTTCTAGCAGGGAACCGTGCAGGCACCGTTTTCAAGTTGTAATTGGAGTAAAATGTAAATTTGCTATGTGCTAAGTTCTCCGTCTCCGGAGCCAAACTATCTTCTTTAAAATAAACAGAAAAATTTACAGAGACGAAAAAGTGACATTTCCGCATGGGGTCTGAAAGTGATCCCATCTGTTGTTACGGGCTATATGTATTCGTGATTTTTGGTCTATGCCGACCAAGAATAGTTCGACCTCAACGCCAGCATTTGGTGTGACGTCGAATTCGACCTAAAATTCGTGTTAATTTCTGCGTCCTCGAATTTGTCAGATGATACTGCAGCAACTTCTCACTGCGTAGCTCCTCCCCCAGGGAGTGAAAGTTCCGGTGGGGACGCAGTCGGTTATCCTGGTTGACAATAAAAAGCTGTACGTCGCCATAGAACCCCTTTCAGCCAGGTTTTGGGACCCGACGAGAAAACTGCAGGTGAAAGTTCTTCTTCCCTATGGTCTACGCCTTTCAGCCTACGCCAACTATTTAGTTTTTGCTATTGTGCAAATTTTTCATTAGACCTTAAACCTTGGATATATCCCTCCTAGCATTGCGATGTGGTTGCCAACGCACCTTATTCTTACCATCCAGGGAGATACCCCTTGTTCCCTTCAAAGCGGCCTGTTATACTATTTTTGATTGGCTGCTGATATATATAGAGCCGAGCAGTAAGCGAGGCGCCGGACGCGTTTACACTTTTAAACCGTTCTTGCGTTCTTGGTTCTAGGGACAATCAGTGTGAATGAATAGTGCGAACACACGACCAGGATTTCCCGGCTGGCTTTACTGCACTTCAGTCGTCAAGTTGACAAATTCTCAACTTTTCCGCATGGAGTTGATAATGGTGCTGAACATTCTGGGCGGATTCCAGTCCGCGAGCACCGGATCCTGATTGTTTGTCCAAGGCAAACACTGTTTGCCTTGCTGTTTCTGCTTCAAAACAACTCTCGTTATTTCGTGATACGAGCAACTTTTTCCTTCTGTGAAAGTGCCATAAACACCAAAAAATTATACATCCCCTTTGCTCACTACTTGGGTGTGGTTCGGCAGCGCCGAGATTCTTAATTTCCTTCCATAAGCAGAATAGATCATCGATGAATAATTATCAGTGTAAAATCTGTGATTTAAAATTAATAAAGTTCAAATAATGTAATAGTTCATCCTTGCAAATACTTTCAGTGTCTTCTTTTATTTGTATCTCTTTCCTTGCTCGAAATTGGTGCTACATAGGGCAAAAATGTTTCATGTCTGAAACCTTGGCTAGCACTGATGATGACCCACAAGAGAGGGTATGTTTGTGTCTTGCAGAAGCTGAAGGTCGGATTTCAACAAGTGTGTCTAGGTTTTGATACAGACTTCAACTTGTACTCTACTTCTAGGGTCTGTTTCCTCGGATACTCGAGTGCTTCTTACCAACGCTCTGTACTTCAATGGAAAATGGTCATATACCTTCGACAAGGCAAACACAAAAGACTCCGACTTCAGGACTTCAAAAGGACAGTTAGTCAGAGTCAAAATGATGAATTCGAATCTCACTTTGAGGTGCGGCCATTCGAGGCCCCTAAAAGCCACAGTCGCCTCCCTACCGTACGCAGGCGCAAATGTAAGTAATGATGAAGAGTAAGGGGAATTTACGGTTAAAGCCTCGGACACTGGACATCCGGATCTTTCGCATAGCAAAGGCAGCACTCCCAGATATTGTGGGAGCGACGATAGCACAAATTCACTTCTATTGATCGCCTACATGTCTTTCCCAATATCTTTTGCCTCACATTCACAATCGTTAAAGGACCCCTCTTGCTTATTCTGCTTTTTATAATATATCTAGCTCCCATACAGAATTACAAGCTTCTAAAATCCCCACCTTTCTCCATTGTTTCGTTTTGTGCCTACGAAATTTTTGCGCTTTTTTGGCCTTGCCGAGTTTTGCCCGTCACGCAACGAAACGTCTGCCGGGATCATCAACATCTGCTGACAACTCTTTCACACATAAGGATCTGAGAAGCTTTTGTTTATTACTTCTTTATATTGCTTAGTTTTCACACTTTTGAACCACGGCGCGATCAGTTTTCAAATGTTTTGCGCCCAGCCGCCGCGTCGGAGAGCAGGAAGGCTGGACATAGTCGACAGGCGCTAACAAGAAAATCGCTAATTTCGGATGGGAAGTAATGGTATTTTCTAAAATGTTTTTTTCTGATCCATTTCATAGGGAAAATATTGTTTCTAGTAAGAGTTGTGCTTTAACTACTCTCTCGTCGTCTGCCTCATTCATTTGCATATGTGCTTGTCTCGCAAATATATTGCCTCTTTGACATATTCCCATATTCTGGAATCTGGGGGCGGGGGGATCCAACGCTCCGAACTTTTGGTCCGAGAATATCTTCCAGATCCTGGATTTCCAAATGCAATTCTGGAAGAAGCTTGGCCTTTAGACTAGGGTTTAACGAGGTTTATTCTGCCTATGAGTCCCACGATCGCAGATCGACCTAATGTTGATTTGTCCTTAATTGAAATTACAATCAGGCTTTCTTAAACTGATTCTGCGAACCTAAATTTGTATAATTAAAAGTAAGTGATGGTTATTTCTATCTAGTGGTCGTCTTGCACACTACTAGTAGATATTATAAGTAGTGTAGAACTGAAAGACAAAAGTACTGCTGAGGCGGGATGAACCCACGACCTTAGCCTTACATGGTCACTGCCTATCATTTTGAAGCTTGTGAATTTCCCATACCACTACGGTAATCGGGCAGATAGAAGGGGGACCTAATGTCTATATCCTAATATCTATAGGACCAGTGATCCCGCCGAAGTCCAATTCCCTCTAAACAGTTCACGGTTGGACGGTTGGTAAAATTACGACTTCTGTTTTCCCCTAATTCCGGATCGAGGAATTTCCCTGAGCGTAATTATCTCCTGCCATGTGGTGTAATAATTCCGATGTGAGCAGACGAATATGTAATCTATGTTGTACTCACTGGGCTTTGCTGAATGACTTTTGTCTTTCCTCCCTACACCCAACCACGAGGCTCCGGGAAAAGTAGAAGGGTATGAATCTCGGTTGGGTGTAGGACACTTTGTCTAAGAGAAAAGTTTAGATTTAGCTTTGAAGCTAATGAGTGTATGCCATATTCCGGAGATCCGAATCCTGGATCAACAAATTCGAGGACACTTTCTTGTGAGGATTGGATTCCTGTTAGGATACGCGAAAAAACATGAAACTCCGATATCGGAATCCAAGAAAGCTCTGTATACTTGTGTCTGTCTACTGTATCATTACTGGCACTCCGATAGATTGAAGCCTGAATCTGGAATTTGTCTGCTGTACCTTTATAGTGTGAACACACGATCAGGGGAGTCACGTATGGGGGGGAGAGGGGGGACGTCCCCCCAATGTTGTCGGCCAGTTTGTAAAAAATAGCCGAGTTTTTTTTCGTGGGAACAGCCGATTTTTCTTCGAAACAGTCGGTTGTTCGTAAGAACAGTCAATTTTTCTCTAAAATAGTCGGCTTTTAAATCAGTCGATTTTTCGTAAAAACAGTCGTTTTTTTTCTGCAAAAACAGTCGGTAGAAATGACCAGCCAGTCGATAAATACCTTCCCCCCATAAAAAAAAGAACTTTTTGGCTAGTAACACCTCTGCACATGATCAGGATTTCCAGTCGGATTTTCTGCACTCTCATCATCAAGTTGAAAAATTCTCAACTTTTTCATATGGAATTGATGACGGTGTGAAAAATTTCTGTCCACGTCCGCCCGACCCTGTTCGTCTGTCCGCGGCATTACTTTCACTCTGTTAGGCTGACCTCGTTTTATCGTTTGCAGAGGCGTTACCAGCCAAAATGTTTGGGGGGAGGACAAGGTATTTACCGACTGGCTGGTCATTTTTACCGACTGTTTTGCGGATAAAACGACTATTATTGAAAAAAACGACTGTGTTGACGAAAAATCGGCTGATTTTAAGAAAAACGACTATTTTTAAAACCGACTGTTTTTAAGAAAAAATCGACTGTTTTTACTAAAAATCGTGGCGCTTCGCGCCGACTCGGCTCTTTTTTACCGACTGGCCGACAACATTGGAGGGGGCATCCCCCCCCCCCTAGTAGTGACGCCTCTGCTCGGGTGTCTTTTTCAGTATAATCGGAGGATTTCCGGTGTGGAAAAATCCAAGAATGACATATGAATGAATGAATGAATTGAATGAATTTATTTTTCACCCGCAAATACAATTAAGCAAATGCAGAGTACAATATTAAATAATAAATATAAAAAGAAAAAAGAAAGAAACAGACAAGACAAATTAATGTAAACGGCAAAAACATATACAACAAACATTTATTACACATGTGACTGGAAAAAAGTCTGAAGTGGGTCGTATGGACCCAACTGATCTCGCGCCTTACGCACAGCGTTAGACGCAAGTACAGTCAGCTGTGACGGAGTATCTGGCAGTAGATACTTACCGACAATTTTTCTTTTACGGTATGACCGAGGGAGGTACATTAGGTACTTCAGTATCTAAAGTAGCCGACCCTCAACGCTTTATGGTCCTTTTTCCGCAGAATATGGTGAACACCACTAAGAAAAGCAATAGCAGGGGAGCAATAGCCGGAGTATAGCCTCGCCAGACCTCTTCTGTTGAAACGTGCTCGGTTCGGAACAATCTTACCATACGAAGTCCGAAGGTTCCGAAGAGCCATGCTGACAATAACAGAGCACGTAGCAGACAGCGAAGAACCGAAAGTGAGCCCAAGCCATTTAAACTGGTCAACGCGCGGTATTGAAGAGGTTTTTGTTACTAGTGGAGGGCATGAACTCTTGACGTTGAAACACACAAACTCACACATATCTCTTGGTTCATTCTCGTTTTGCTCGTCATGTGCTATTTGTTAACCTGATTTTTATTTTAGGATCGCTTCTCTATGGTTATCATTGTTCCTGATGAAGAAAACGGATATAAATCGGTCGAGAGCGAGCTTTTCCAGGATCCAGATCTGCTGAGGAAGACTGTAAATCGTCTAACAACAAAGGAAGTTGAACTTTCCCTGCCAAAGTTTGACTTTGAGCCCACGGTTGACCTGAAAGCCGCTCTTCAAAATGTAATTGTTATATTCATTTCCCTCTTTTCCCTTGTTTTTCTTATTCCATGCAAGAGTTCTTTTTTTATTTTTTATTTAAGCAAAAATTATTATCAAATTAAACAAATTACAGACCCATCCCGACGGGTTTAGCCACGTGGTGTCCCCGTAGCTTTAATGAGAAACACGGAGGAAATTGCATAGCCGGTTTTTATGACCAGTGAGCTCCTCGAAAGCGATAAGGGGAGCTTGATCCACCTAGAAAAGAGCCAGATGCAGACATTTTTAAGGTTGAGTCACTAACAGCAAAATGCTCAAAAAGTGACGAAAACATGAATTGAAAAAAACATTTTTGGCAAGTATTTTATAGTAAAAAATGTCTGGTTTGGGTTTTAGTTTTTCTTCGGCGACTGTTCACTGTTAGGCGACGGTCACATAAGCATACCTCTGCTGTAGTAATCTGCCATATTTTTCAAGCAGACCGTTTTGGTGGAGATTCATCTCTTTTGACCAACGGAGACGTTTTGGCAGTCAACAGTCGTTCGTTGATCAACGGTGTTGATGAACAGAATAAGCGCCAAAAAACGCCTTTAGTGCCCGTTAGGTGGATAAAAATGACATCGTAAGTGCGAAATCTGGGAAATTAAAACAGATGGAATTAACGATGAGGGATGTAAAGTGTATCAGCAGTATAGGTAAAGTCCGGTCTTCACCTCCCGGAACTTCCGGAATCTGGGCTTCCAGATTATTCTTTGACTTCTTCTGTAAATTGCATCTGGAAGATGAACCGGTCCGAACGTACATCAAAATAATCCGGAAAAAAGGGGCTTTTGAACTTCCAGATTTCCGGAATTTTTAAGTATCGCAGAAGAAATTCAGAAAAAATCACGGAGAATCTGGGAACCCAGATTCCGGAAGGTGAAGACCCGACTTAAGAGAAGTCCTCTAAGGCATTGTTTGTGTTTCTTATCCAGTTCTGTGTTCTTTTGCAGATGGGACTCAGTCAGCTGTTCACCGAACAAGCGAACTTCCCGGGTATTATCTACAATGAGAAAGCAGTCTTATCCGCAGCTATCCACAAAGCGAAAATAACTGTCAACGAAGCAGGAACTGAAGCTGCTGCAGCTTCCGGTAAGAGGAATTGAATACAAACGGGGCAATCAGTCGACAGGCCAAAGGACAGAAATTAAGAATTTTTGGAATGTTTTTTTTTGCGGTCTGTCGCACCTGTGCCGCAATTCGTGTAAGCACTCTTTCGCTTGCAACCTGTGTGCGCTTTGTCTAGGGCCTGCCCAGGTCCGTATCCAGGAATTTATATCGGGGGGGGGGGGGCGGGTCGGACGGAAAAGCACAAAAAAGACATAGATTAGAGGTTAAAGCCCCTAAAAAACGATTATGTTTGTGTGTTTCGGGGAGTTTGAACCCTCTACTCCCCTGGATATGGCCCTGGGCCTGCCCCTATTTTTCTCTCACCAGATAGTGAAATGCTGTCAGTGCGCCGTCTCGTAACATCTTTTTCCAATCATGACGTTAATGCAGTCGGTTACAGCATAGTTTCGGCAGAAAAAGGAACGGTGGATGAAGTTCTTCGTTTGTTCCGTTCACGCTGTATAGAGTCAAATTTGAAGTATACGTTTGTCATCAATTTAGTTTCAATTTAGTTTATTCAATAAAAATCTTGAAACGGCGATAAGCCGACTGGTTGATTTTACGTCAACAAAAAGAAAAACTATCACAGCAAAATGCCGAATTCGTTTCTTCGTGTCAAACGTCAAAAATACACTGAATGAAATATAAATTATCAAAAATAAAACATTGTCATGAAACAAACTCAGTTTGCATTATACCATTCAGTGAAACTAGGCACGAAACTTTTCTTGAACCGGTCAGTGCGGCAATGAATTGGGGCGAGCTTTGGGACCTTCACTGCTACTGCTCTAGGTTGGCGAAGTCTCTCGGGTAAATGGGGACTAGGGAGGAGGGAACGGTGCACGGGGTGGGAAAGGAGTTTTAGGCCAAAAGTCTGGCAAAGGTGCTCTCTCCTCTCTGCAAGCGTTTGCAGCCGAAGTTCCTTTAGCAGAAAAGAGTAACTTCTCGGTGTAACGATTTCCTCAGACCTTTCTTGGCATGCACACACTTCAAATATAACAAAAAAAGCTAATGCAGCACTTGCCATGATCAAAGTTTTCAAAAGGTTTAAAATGCCTAAAGATAAGCTTGTAAAAATTTACTGTTGTTTCGTGCGCCCCCTTCTTGAATATGCTTGTCCGGCATGGCATTACGGTCTCACTCAAGAGGAGAAGGATCTGATCGAGCGGGTACAAAAACGCTCGTCCGTTTGAGCCGACTGGCGCGCGACCTATTTTGAATTTAGGAACTGAATTCCATTAAAGGCAGGGCGTAGGTCTGAATGCTCTGATGCCTACTGTCTTGGGCGAAGTAGCTCAGCTAATTCGTGGAAGGTAGTGTTATGCAATATTCGGATTTTTCGACATGTCGATATTTTCACTTCAGATATTCAGTAATCAATATAGCGGTATCAGTATTTCGATACTACGTTTCGTGGTAGTATACGTCTCGTTTCGCCATAATTTAAGAACAAAGTTGTCGTAATAGAGCATCTTGCATCATCTCAAACTTCGAATAAATAAAAACTGAATTAGCCTACGAAAAACACATTACTCCAGTTTTGGATATAAATATGTAACTATGTTTGATTATTTACAATAATTATAAATGTACCAGTATCGTTTTCGATTTCGATATTTGGTCCGATATATCGTTGTCGAATACCACCCAACACTAGTGGAAGGTACGTCTCCTGGATGATCACGCGTTGACTGTTAGGTTCGCCCAGCATCCTGGAAATTTGAAAGTCGCCTGTTCTCCTTGTTACGAAAAGAAACAGAGTGTCAAGGGCCATCCTACGCTAGCAAACTGAGTTAATGGCTAGAAACAGAAGCTATTCATGCTCGCTCTGATTTGTATTTTTTTTATTTCAGTTTTCCAGATTATACCTTTGATGGCCGATTACGATGTAACCAAGGAAGTTCGTGCTAACAGGACTTTCGTCTTCGCCATTTGGGACAACGAATACGAATACGCCTTATTCGTCGGTCGCGTTTCCAACCCTTCAGAGGCTGAAACGCAGACGGTCAAAAAACACACTGCAATCCATAAGAAGGAGGAACAGGATGTGGAGAAAACGGGAACTGTTAAGACTGCAGAGAAGAAAGCGAAACGGCAAATACTTTTCGTTGAGACGCCCTACCGGCAGAGACCCCAAAGGCAAATTCAACTTGAGGAGCAAGCAACCGAAACCCCCATCAGCGCGGAGGAGGAAGAGGGTTTGGGTGAGAAAAAGGTAACAGGGCCAGCCAACTGGTGGAAACCCACTCCCGACTCCGTCGTTGTAATCAAGCTATCAACTCCCAGACCTGACATACCTGTTGCCGAGTCCTTGTCCGAGGCCCCGGTTAATCCTTCTGTCACTAAGAATCCCAAGCCTTGGTCACAGCAACCATTTGCCGCGCGACCACTTCCGCCGGCAAACAGGTTACCTCCATCAGGTCTCTTTCCAGTGGACGGAGTCAGCCCACTTGCGTTCGCCGGTCCAATCAACCCCACCCGAGCTAGCAGCCTATTTTTCGCTGGACCGTCTGGAATCAGTAAGGGACAAATGCAAGTTCCTTTAAATTTCGAAGGTTTGGCAATGCGAGAGAAAGAGAAAGTGGGACTTGCGACTGGTAGCTCTGATGTTGAATATCCAGGGTCAAGCCAATAAAGCCCAGTAACAACACGTTCACTTTTGTTTCAGTATTTGAAGAATAAACACATAAACACGAAAAGTGCGGTACTTCTGGTGTACTTTGCCATTTCCTAGAGACTCCTTGGTGAGTTGGGGGAGCCTTGAAAATTAGGGAGTCGCTTCTCGCAGACGAGAACACACAAAATGCCTCTGAATCCACTTTTTCCAAATATTGATATATCGATGCCAGCTTTATAAAACACTGATCTGTCTAGGTTTTGGTCCAGATTGTTTTATTTTTTTCCGTCAATACTTCAAACTGGAATTCAAATAGCTTTGCTTGAAGAAGTCAACATGCGAAATATTACTAAATGCCTTAAAACGATGACAGATTAATTAATACACTTTGCAAGACACGACCTGAAACTGTAAAAATTGGGCTGACGAATTGGCAGGATACGACAAAAACTGGTTGCAGGTGTTCCTGTCGGACCGACGCACGAGCGACAGGAGGGGATGGGGGAATAGACGGCTCATGTGGGGACAAAACACAATCTTTGCTCCGAAAGTTTGTGAAAGGGTATTTGTGCGGTCAGTTCATTTAGGAGCGCCCAGTTTGTTGAGAGCCTCTTCATATGAAATGTTATAATCACCCAGATTGTTCTGTTTTACTTCTTCGATTTTCGAAAACAACATCTTCGAACTGTGCAACCGCATTATTTAACGAAATATCGTATACTTACCACGCAAATTTCTCTCATTATAAATTTTATGCTACAAACAGACTCATGACTGATCGCAGGAATTCTTGTTAACCAGTTAACCCAGATCGTCAAGCCTGGAAATAACTCTTTTTGAGATCCCAAAACGTTAGTGACGGGATACCTTCGACCTCGTAAACGTTGTCCACCCGCCTGTCTGTCTGTCTTTCTGTCTGTTAGCACGATAACTCAGGGGATGAGGTAATTTGTTGAAACTTGGTATGGGGACCCATTGGATCAAAGTAGCCTATACTACAGCTCGCAGATGGGCCGGGGGGTTTCGAATGGAGAGGTGAACATAATGTTTTAATTGAGCTAATAACACACTTGTGTTAGGGGTAAGGAGACATGCTGAATCCAGGTCTGAACTTTATTTTCCGGCCGGACAAGTAGTTCGCCTGGAACATGGCCGAAACCGAAAATTTGGTAGAAGCTAAACATTGTTTCTGAGGTCGAGGAGAGATTCGGTGTCTGAATAAGAAGACGTGCTGGGTCCATTTACGAACTTTATTTTCTTGCCGGACAACAAGACAACCGTAATCTCGCTATAGCCGGAAATTTTGTAGAATAAAAATAAAAATCTAGGAGTCGATTTGAGATTCTATAGCCTGTAGAGGAACGAGACATGCTGGATCCGCTCTTGAACATACTTTTTTTTTTGGGGGGGGGGATTAGCAGTTCAACCGGAATCCGGCCAACACAGGAAATTTGGTAGAAGTAAAAAAAAAAAATCCGAAGTCGGTTAGAGGTTAGTCGCAAAAGAAAAATACATGCTGAATCCTATAAAGAAATGCGATAAAGAAAACTTTTTTTTCACCTGACAGGAAGTCGTCTGGAATAGAGCAAAGCTCGGAAATTCGATGCAACTAAAAGTTTTGTCGAACGTCGTGTAGAGCTTTAATTTTAGCCCATATCAGGGCCCATATCTGATCTCAGTTTTCTCAACGGATGAGTCGTTTAGCCCCAATCTGCGAGAAAACCGCACTTTTACTCTTTGTCCATTTGTGATTAATCTCAGTCAGGTCATCACAGATAATACGACTGAATCCATCTATCTGCTTATTAATAATAATAATAATATAATTGCAACAAAAAGGCTTTCGCCTCTACAAATTTCTCTAGACACTTCGTACACTAAACTGAATTTCGGCCAGGTGACGATCTAAACCAGATTTGAAATGATTAATGTTTTCGGCCATTACGAGACTTTCAGGGAGATGATTCCAGTATTCAACAACTCTGTTTTTAAAGCTCCATTTTCCAATGTCCTTTCGAAACTTCTCAACTCGCAGTTTTAAGCTGTGTCCTCTGAGACCGTTGCGGTTGAACGAGAGGATATCATCGGGTCTTATGTTGTCATAGTAATTATGACAAATCTTAAAAGTTTCAATCAAATCACCTCTGAGAAATCTGTAAGTCAAACTGGGTAAACGTAATTTGTCGAGCCGACTTTCGTAAGATAGATGGCGAATGGCTGGCACTGTTTTTGTCGCTCTTCTCTGAACTTGTTCAATGGCGAAAATGTCCTTGTTATAGAAGGGCCTTGTGGTTGCGTGGCCATATTCAATTAGTGGACGGGCCAGTGCCTTAAATATAATGGGAAACAGGGAATTGTCCTTGAATGTAAAAGTCCTTCTCATAAGATTCACGATTCTTGAAGTTTTCTTGATGATAGTTTCGTAGTGTTTTGAAAATTTTAGATCTGTATCCATAACTACCCCGAGGTCACGCTCAGAGGTGGTTAATGAAATCATACTTCCGTCCAAGGTGTACTGATATTCATGGATGGTGGGGCCAAGGCGAAGGTGGTGACATTTGTCGGTATTGATCTCCATGGCCCATTTAGTCATCCACTGGCAGATCTTATCAAGGTCTTTTTGAAGAGACTGGACATCATTCAAACCCTTTATGCCTCTGTACAGCTTAGTGTCGTCAGCGTATAGCATAACCGGAGAGCTGAGACCTTCGGTTAAGTCATTTATATAAATGTTAAAGAGAAGGGGACCGAGAACACTTCCTTGTGGTACGCCGCTAAGAACGTTCATCTCCGTGGTGCTAAGCTGGCCATCCACTCGTACTCGCTGTGTTCTGGAGGTCAGGAAATCCTCTATCCAAGCTAAATTTTGTCCCACCACACCCAGTCGTTTCAGTTTCAAAAGTAGCCTTTTGTGCGGTCCTTTGTCAAAGGCTTTTCTTAGGTCAATATAGAGAACATCCACCTGTATCCCCGCGTCGATCATTGCTCTCCAGGATTCACTGGCAAGTAGAAGCTGAGCTTCTGCAGATCGGCTGCGCATGAATCCAAACTGGCTTTTGGAAATGTCAGTCAGATGTCTGCAGAGGTGATCAGCAAGGAGGGACTCAAACATTTTGCAGGCGATGGTCTATAGTTCGATGGGATTTGCCTCGAGCCGTTTTTAAATATGGGAGAAACGATGGTTTTTTTTCCATAATGAAGGCAGCTTTCCGCTTGCGTATGATTTTTTGAAGATCTCATAAAGCGGTAGTTGGATTTCAGATGCCAGTTCACGCAAGACTCTAGGATGAATGTTGTCGGGTCCTGGGGACTTGTGAGGGTCTAAATTTTTTAGTTTGGTATAAACGTCATTTACCGAAAAATCAAGGTCTGGGATTGGTGCTTTCTCATTGTCAGACGAAAACTCCTCAGTTAGTTCAGGTTCCCTTGTGAAAGCTGATTCAAACTGTCGGTTTAGAAGGTTGGCTTTTTCCTCCGCATTAGTTGTCGTTTGGCCTGAGTCTGGGTCTCGAAGTTCCGACACTCCGTGGTTGAGCTTACGCTTCGAGTTCACAAATCTCCAGAAGGCTTTAGGATTTGTTTTGGACTGCTCTGCGACACGTTTCTCCCTTAAAGTCTGTTGGTGTCTCGTTTCTTTACGGACCTTATTTCTCAGTCTGACGAATTTCGTTCTATCTTCTTGACTTCCAGATATCCTTGAATTCTTCCACGCTTCCTGTTTTGCTTTTATCAAGTTCATAGTTGCTCTAGGTAAGGTTGGGCGATTGTACTGTTGGTAAACTGGGATATGCTTCTCCACCAGATCTTGAAGAGCTGCCGTGAAACTTTCATACATCTGTTCACTTGATTCAGTGTTTACAAACTTCTCTGACCAATTGAAATTTGCTGCAGCATTTCGCATCGCACAGTAATCCCCCTTAGCGTAGTTTTTCCGATTTCGATCGTATTCTTCATTTTTCACGGTGACGTCAACTTCAAACATGATCGTCGCGTGATCGGATTTCCCGACTGGAGATCCAATCACGAGCGACTTAATGACTTAAGTATCTGTTACAAGCAAGAGATCGAGCAGGGATGGTTCATTTGATCCACGCATTCGAGTAGGCTGATCAACAAGCTGTTCAAGAAAGTTGTCATTTATTGTTCTGAGGAACAATCTTTGCGACGTTGGACCACTATCTTCCTGTTGGTGAGACATTTGCCAGTTAATTTCTCGGTAATTAAAATCTCCTACAATAATTGTGGTCGCTCTATTTTTCTTGCATTTTTTGTTGATCTCGTCGAAAAGAAACTGGTCATTTTCGATTGTGCTGTGTGGGCTTCTGTAAAATATCCCTAAGTTCAGGGGCCTGCCACTGGTAATTTGCAATGATAGCCCATACACACTCGTGACCAGTGGTAGATTCAGAGGTGACTGTTAGGGTGCTTTTGACGTAGATAATAATTCCTCTACCTTTGTCATTCTCGATGTTTGTTTCGTGTGTCTTGTAGCCGTCAATTGACAGTTCTGACAGCGTAGGTAGGAAACGACAATTTTTTGGTTTGGCTTCGACTATGGCAACAACATCGGGATCAGTGATCGTGATTAGCATTTTTGTTTCATCAAGTTTGTTGAGGAGCGAATCTGCGTTGAAGTAAAGGCATTTGAGCGCTTTCAGTGGTTCTTTGGAATCGCAGGTTTTTCTCGTGTCTTTTTTACTTCCGGGAGTAGAGCATCCTGGTTTTGTTGATGGAATTTCTGTGCCTCTGAAAGCGTTTGGTTGTGAGTGGCTATTGGCTTCGGTATTCAATCGCGTCTGGTTATGATTTAGACGACCGTCTCCCATCTTATTCGGTGGCGATCTCGATGGTTTATTGTTTTATTACTACCGGTTAAATGGTACGATCAGAATCGGATATAAAACCGGATATTCAGGAACGTTCTCGACTCTCATTGGTATCATCTGGTCGCTGCCCGTATCCAGGAATTTATTTCGGGGGGCCCCGGATACGGACCTGAATTTATTTCGGGAGGGGTTGCCCACGGTTCGGACCAAAAATTACAAAAAAGACATAGATTAGAGGTTACTTTTGTGGGTTTCGGGGGGGGGGGGGGGGGGGTCGCACCACCCAACCCCCCTGGACACGGCCCTGTCCGGTCGTGACCTAATCGCAACCTGGGTAATCTTTCCTGATGACAAACAACGTATATACAGAATCTGGCGAATACAGAACATCTACAAGACCCGATCGTGTATATGAAGTCCAAGATCTCATCGAAACCTTTGGTCTTGGTTCTGACGATTGTTCACAATACTCGGGAGTAAATTCTCCCGTGAGGACTTGTGAGAACTGAGAACAGGGCAAACAAAGAGCTATTGGCTGCTTTTCTTTTTAAGGTGTGGCCGTTCTTGCCAATGAATAGCCAGCTTGTCTATAATATGCAGTTGACAAAGACAGACAACAAAAGCAGCAGGTCAACTAACAAGACCAAAGGTTTCGATGGATATAAATAAGTTCAAATATGGGCTCAGAATGTCTCTTTACCCCTATCTCGAATCCGTACTACAAACTCAGTAAAAACATTTAATACTGCACAACTTCCGGCTTAGTCCGGAATTCCGGACGACTACTTGTCCAGCAAGAAAGTGAAGCTTAAAATAGATTCAGCATGTCGCCTTACCCCTGTTTTAAATATCCAATCGACTTTAAAATATCGTTTATTGTTTAATAATAGATTAAAAACATACGTAATAAAAAATAAAAAAATACGTATAAAATAAAATACGTAAAATATCGTTTATCGTTTATTGTTTAAGAATAGATTAAAAAAATATTTGTTGGGAAATTGAATCGGTTGTTTAATTAAGATTGGGAGGGGATTAGAATTGGGTAGGTTTGTTGGTTGTGGGTGTTTGAGTGAAGAAAGTTGATTCGGAGTGAGGTAAAGTATGCTAAGTGTATAAATAAATAAATAACAAGAGCTGTAAGCTCATATGGCACTTGCATGGGTTGAGATGTATTATTTGATTAAAAGTAATTTTCGACTGCGCGGTTCAGATGCGCACTTTAAGGAAGCTAGAGAAAAAGTATTTTATCGCAGAACTTGGCTGTAATGATGCGCACTTTAAAGGCACTAGAAATTCATCTGTAAGGAAGACCCTTGAGGCAAAAACGATATCAGGCTCTTAGGGATCATTGATATATACGTATGATCAAAAGTATTTTTTTTCCGCTAATGCGGGTAAAATGCGCACTTTAAGGGTGCTAGAATTTTTTTTTTTTGCAAAACCCTTGTTGCGCAAATGATCATAGGTTGAGATGTATCGTTTGATAAAAAGTACTTTTCGACCTTGCGGTTAAGATGTACACTTTAAGGGAGCTAGAACTTCATTTGTAAGCAAAACCCTTGAGGCAAAAATGATCATGGACTCATGGGGATCATGGAAATGCATATTTTGCTTAAAAGCATTTTTCTTAATTTGCGGTCATGATTGGTACTTTAGGGAATGGTCGGATTTGAAAAGTGGCGATTTCTAAGCCAATCTTGTCGAATTTCTAATATTCCAGCCAAACTTCATCATCCTAGCACATCTCTTACCTCGCGATCACCGGAATTCCGGACCCGCCCCTCAAACTCCCCCCACAGTCGCCGGAGCCAATCCGGTTCGGTTTTGGACTTGTTTGTTATTCCCACAAAGTTCCACCCCGATCTCTCCAGTCCAATCCGGTTACGTATTCCCCCCCCCAATTGTTGTCGGATCCGGTCCGGACATGAAAAAGATCACCACAGGCCCTCTGTTCAGTTATTAAATTTCACTCGAATCCGATCACCCGTTCCAAAGTTACGCATGGCTAAATATTCCGGATTCCCCCTCCCTCCGATCCCCACACGACTATCGGATCGAGTGAATTTTTAATTACAAGTTAGTTTGATCGGGTCCCTAATACGCCTCCCAAGTTTCGTCGTGAAAATCCCAAAAACTGTCATCACCAGAATTCCGGGAAACTCCCTTCCACCCTCCCCCCCCCCCCAAGTGTCCGGGTCCAGTCCAAACCTGTAAACGATTTATATGGAGCAGATTCTTGTTCTTCCCAGCAAGTTTTACTCCAATCCCTCCACTATAACCGTATCTCGAGATTTCCGGTCTTCCCCCCCCCCAACTCCCCATAGCTGTCGAATCCGGTTCGGACTTCAAATGGAAGATCAGAGATATGTCATTCATTCAGGTATTAAGTTTCGTCCCAATCCGATCACCTGTTCGAAAGTTACACAACACTAAATTTTCCATATTCCCCCGCACTGAATCACATATACAAACCCCTTTGACCCTCGAATGCACTAGCTCTTTCCGCTGTTAACAGAGTGATCCGATGCAAAGAGTGACGTCACGCCGCGCGCAGACCTACTAGTGAGAAGAAAGGGGTAGGGGTTTTACAAAAACTACTAAATTCTCAGAATTCCCCGGCCCACCACTCCCCCCCAGATGGTCGGATAGTGAAACTGATTATTTCCAGGTTAGTTATATCGGGTCCCTGATATGCCTGCCAAGTTTCATCGTCCTAGGACATCTGGAAGTACCCTAACTCGAAAACAGTGGACCGCCCGACCGACCGACTGACCGACCGACCGACCGACCGACCGAAAAGCGATCGGTATATGGCACTTGAGCGGAGCTGCAAGTGCCATAAAAACGATGAAAAAAAAATTATTGATAAATAGATATTGTTAATGTGATGTCCGTCTTGCACAGGTGACCTGTTGTCACATATTAAGACGGGCTATTGGTATACGTATAGGCTATGTTGAATGTTATGGAACGCCGTTTGGGCCAAATGGACCGCATTATCTCTCTCTCACGTTCTCAAACTGTTTGTCATGCACTGTGATCCTCTTTCCGTCTTCATCGAACCTTTTCTCAGATTCAAAAGTGTGGTCGCACACATTCTCTCAGGTTCTCAAACTGTTTGTCATGAACTGTGACCTTCTTTCCGTCTTCATCGAACCTTTTCATATTTCTCAGATTCAAATGTGTCTCTCGTGGTCGCACACATTCTCTCAGGTTCTCGAACTGTTTGTCATGCAATGTGATCATCTTTCCGACTTTATCTCAGATTCGAAAGTGTCTCTCGTGGTCGCACACACTCTCTCAGGTTCTCGAACTGTTTGTCATGCAGGTGCATCTTAGTGCGGGCGAAAAGCACCAAAATACTTCCGTGTTTGAGGAAAGCACCAAAATTGGCCGAGATGTACTTTCGAGCATGCTCTTTAATATGGCTCGATTACGCAAGCGAAATTTTTCCTCGGAACGCCGCTAGGTGGCTTGAAATCCAAGATGGCGGACGAAAATACGAGTTTGTCAAAATGAGAAGACATGGCCGTTCAAATAGGCTAGTCTGGGGTAATCGATGGCACAGGTTCCGAATATGAGCTTAAAAATAACCTAAGTTGTACCGTAGTGCCGCTAGGTGCCTCAAATCCAAGATGGCGGTCGAAAATATGAGTTTGTCAAAATGAAAAGATATGACCGCTCAAATAGGCCAGTATGGGGTAATCGATGGCAGAAGTTCCGAATATGAACGTAAAACTAACCTAAGTTGTACCGTAGTGCCGCTAGGTGCCTCAAATTCAAAATGGCGGACGAAAATACGAGTCATCGATCATCAATCTGAAGAGCCTAGCAACCGAGCCTATTTGAGCGGTCATATCTTTTCATTTTGACAAACTCATATTTTTGCTCCAAGGCTCTCGGCATTACCATAAAGGAAACTTGGGAATGAATATTCTTGCGACGAATAATCTTTAGTTTTTGTTTTAGTTGCAATCTTTACAAAAGGTTCAGGTAATTTAAAAGGGAATTCAGATACAACAGAATTGTCAAACTCATTTATTTCATTTAAAGGGGCATACCTGTTACGGACCGGAACTGAGGTTGGGTGTAAAGGTGTGAGCGGCTGGGAGGGGGGAGAGGTAAGAAATCGTTTGGAGTTACCGGGCGTGGATATCTGAAATTCGGGAACTGGAGCGGGGGAGGAAAAAGAAAGGGGCTCACTTGTGTGATCTCTTGCTGTGATTGATGCTGATATATTTGAGGTTGGAGAGGGGGGATTTTGAGTCTGTAAGGGGGGGGAGCACTCGATCTCGCTTGAGGTAACGGAGGAAAAAACTCCATCGTGGGAGGTGGGGGTGGTAGCGGATCGAGGATTTTCGGTAAAAAAGACCGTGATGTTCCTGGAACCGCTTCGCTATCCGATGCACCACTGTACCGACACGAACTTCTGTGCTTTACGTTAAAATCCACATGTGCGTCTTTACAAAGGTTTTGAAAACAACGACCGCTTGAGAACTTCGCACAAATTTTACGATGAATAAAACCACAATCCTTAGGCCTAGAACAACGATTGTCTCCGACATCACGTCTCCTTACCCCTAAATCGACTATGTCTTTGGCTTTTAAAGAGTATTTTTTTTTCGCACTCTAATTTGACACCTCCCCCACCTTTAAATATAGGGCTACAGTGCCCGTCTACGAACTTACTACTTTGACCAAAGAATCATCATACCAAAATTGAACAGAATATCTCAACACCTTCGAGAGTTACAGTAGCCTACTAACAGACGGACAACTTTTGTCACTTACGTTTTGCAAAAAACTGCAAAAATCGGGGAGAAGTAAGCGACAAATTTGAACAGTTGTCGTACGCCATCTGCTGTGACTTACTACTTCTTTCAACTGGGCGTTAAATACTCTATGTTTGTATTGTAAGGTGGCGTCCACGAGAAGATTTCGAATAAAGGTGTGTTCTCGCCATTCCCCGATGAGAACAGCGAGAACACGGGGAATGCTTCTAAACTGGATTTTGTTCGTAAAAGAAATATGCAGTTGACGAAATATATCTGGATCCACTTTATTTTGGTTTTGTTTATCCTGGTTGTTTTTTTTTATTAATTTTACATTGTACCAGCACCAGCAAAAATTGATTCCCCTCAGAATCTGAAAGGGAGTCCATTCTGATGATGGTGATGATAATCGGAGCATTCCCGTCAGTGGGGTCTCGCGAGAACACGGGGAGTGAGTCCCCGGGACAAACAAAAACGCGGGGACTCCTCAAGTGGAGTCCTCGGGGAGCGGCGAGAATACGCCTGAAATTATTCTACAAATATAAATTGTTTGGATTAGTGTTGGGCGATATTTGGATTTTTCGATATAGCGATATTTTGACTTTCGATATTCGATAATCGATATCGATACTTCGGTACCATGTTTCGCTGTACACGTCTCGTTTCGCTAAAATTTAAGAGCAAAAATGTCATTCATCTTGCATAACTCAAACTTAGAACACGTAAAAAATAATTAACGAAGAACATATTGCTGCAATTTTGGATATATAAATGTAACTTATGATGGATTATTTGCAATAATTATAAATGAAAAAATATCGTTTTCGATATCGATATTTACGTTTCGATATTCGATACCGATATTTGGTCCGATGTATCGATATCGAATATCGCCCAACGCTGTTCGAATTAGCTACACTAAACTTAAATCTGTGTTTTCATTTGCTCTCAATATAACAGCACCAGCAGAGGTTACTAGAAACTTATAGAAGTTAATCTATGAGCTTTAAAGTGAAAGGTAATTTTTTTATTGTTTGGTTGTAGATTCTTGCTTTGCCTAGGCTGTGCCTAGGTCACGGTCTGTAGGCTAAAAATCTAACTAGCGCCTAGGCTGTTACACCTAGGCCTAATGTATACCAGGATGTTTTTGTAGGCCTAAGAGACACTCAGTCAATGCATATAAGTTACAGTAGAGGTATGCTTCATGTGAACAGTTACTTTGTCTTTAATGTGAACACTGCAGTTTTTGGCTAAATGGTAGGCTGAAGATCCAAAATACATGTAGGCTTATAGGTGTTTTCAGCTGCCCTTCTTACCTACTTTGGCTAACTGGTAGTTAGCTTTAGATGTAGCAAGTGCATGAAAATGGCAAAGTCCGAAGTCAACAAATGTTCACATAAATGATAAGCATAGGCCTACAGTACCTCTACTGTAGTTCAAGGTATAGCATGTATAGTTTTTGCTGCAGAAGAGGTATACCTTGTCCAGTAATTGTCTGGACGTGTGATAACGTTTGGGCAATGCCAGGGGCAATCTGGGGGCAATGCCATTTTCATTAACTTGCTGTGGCAAAAGTAATCATTGTCAATCCTTTAGAGTTTAGTGCTCTATAAGGAAGGTTTTATTTACCGTTTAGCCCATCTAGTACATACATAACTATCCCAAGTAGCATAATGTGAGGAGTTATTGTAGCCCAGTTGTAGCCTGCTTTGGTTTGGGTGTCAGTTTACTTTGAACTTGTATAGCTTTGAACTGTGCCATGATCAGCTACTTACAGTAGAGGTATGCTTATGTGAACGATTGTTGACAGTGGACTTTGCCATTTTCATGCACTTGCTGTGTCTAAAACTAACTACTAGTTAGCCAAAGTAGGTAAGAAGGGCATCTGAAAACACCTGTATAGGTATTTTTGATCTTCATTCTACCATTTAGCCCAAAATTGCACCGTTCACATTAAAGTAACTGTTCTCATAAGCATAGCCTACCTCTACTGTACTACTGTAGGCTACTGTCTAGGCTTTGACAAAAGTCAGCCATTTCTTTTTATACTGTTATCATTGATCTACTTCCCATTATTGTATATAATCGATGGAGTCGGTAGCCCATTTGAATAATAAAAAAAAGGAACAATACCAAAAATGGCAGCAGCAAGAATAAATCTAAAACTGTGTCTTCAAGGAACTGCATTGTAAGCTATGGACCAAGATTGACACTATCTTACCTGTGAATTCACAAGTTTTTACTGCTTAGATTGACACAATATCTTGTGAAGGTCACTGTGTCCAGCGTTGTGATGTTTTAAAAGAGATCCTTTTAAGTTGTCACCAGGTATTCCTTGCATTTTGTGTCTCGGCTAGTTATTTGCAGGCTACTTGGGATTTGATCCAGAACCGAAGGAAACAATAACTTAAACTCCTGAAATATTATGTGTCTTCTGGAAGGTCACTTTGAAGTGGCCTAGGCATTTGAATATCTGTTTTTGTTTTTTGTTTTTGTTTTTATGGCACTTGCAGCCTCTGGCTCAAGTGCCATATACCGATCGCAATTCCGTCCGTCGGTCGGTCCGAATTTTTTTGTCCCACATGTTCGAGTTAGGGTACTTCCAGATGTGTTAGGACGATGAAACTTGACAGGAAAATCAGGGACCGGACCAAACTAACCTGGAAATAATCAGTTTCCCGATCCGACCATCTGGGGGGGAGTGGTGGGCCGGGGAATTCTGAAAATTAAGTAGTTTTTCTCACACTTTTTCGAGTTGGGGTAGTTCCAGATGTGCTAGGACGATGAAACTTGGCAGGAGCATCAGGGACCCGACCGGACTTACCTGGAAATAATCAGTTTCCCAATCCGACCACCTGGGGGGGGGGGGGAGTGGATGGCTGGGGAATCCGGAAAACTGGAGTAGTGTGTAACTTTCGAACGGGTGATCGGATTGGAATGAAACTTAATAACTGAATAAATGGCATACCTCTGATGTCCCATTTGAAGTCCGGACTGGATTCGACAGCTATGGGGGAGTTTGGGGGGAGACTGGAAATCTCGAGAAACGGTTAGGATGGAGGGATCGGAGTAAAACTTGCTGGGAAGAACAAACGTCTGCTCCAGATAAATGGTTTATACATTTGGACTGGATCCGGACACTAGGGGGGGGGGGGGGAATTTCCCGGAATTCCGGTAATGGCGGTTTTAGGGATTTCACGACGAAACTTGGGAGGCGAATCAGGGACCCGATCAAAATGACGTATAAATAAAAATTTACATGATCCGATAGTCGTTGGGGGAGTAGCGGGAGGGGGAATCTGGAATATTGAGTCATGCGTAACTTTGGAACGGTTGATCGGAATTCTGTGAAATTTGATAATTGATCAGAGGACATGTCTCTGGTGATCTTTGTCATGTCCGGACCGGATTCGACAACAACTGGGGGGGGGGGGATGCGTGACCGGCTCAGACTGGGGAGATCGGGATGGAACTTTGTGGGAATAATAAAGAGATGCTCTGAATAAATCACTTACAGAACCGGATTGGCTCCGGCGACTGTGGGGGAGTTTTAGGGGGGGTCCGGAATTCCGGTGATCGCGATTTAAGGTACTTCCATATGTGCTAGGACGATGGAACTGGGCTGGAATATTAGAGATTCGACAAGATTGGCTCAGAAATCGCCACTTTCCAAATCCGACATTCCTTAAAGTACCAATCTTGACCATAAATTTAGAAAAATACTTTTAAGCAAATTATGAATTTTCATGATCCCCATGAGCCCATTATCATTTTTGCCTCAAGGGTTTTGCGTACAAATGAAGTTCTAGCTCCCTTAAAGTGCGAATCTGAACCGCAAGGTCGAAAACTTTTTTTTTTTTATCAGAAGATACATCTCAACCCATGATCATTTGTGCCACAAGGGTTTTGCTTGAAAATTTATTTATCACCCTTAAAGTGCACATTTTAACCGAAAAGTGAAAAAAAAACTTTTTTCCAAACGGTATATATCAGTGATCCCTAAGTGCCTGTGATCGTTTTGTCTCAATAGTTTTTCTTACAGATGAATTTCTATGGTGCCTATAAAGTGCGTATCATTACAGCCAAGTTCTAAAACAAAATACTTTTTCTCTAGCTCCCTTAAAGTGCGCATCTGAACCGCAAAGGTAACCTTAAAAGTACTTTTGATCAAACACTACATTTCAACCCATGCAAGTGCCATATGAGCTTACAGCTCTTGTTAACTTGGGAGGTCCTTTAAACTGTCACCAGGTATTGAGGTATTCCTTGCGTCTCTGCGAATGTTTTTCCACAGAACCTAGGCTGACGAAACATGTGTGTGTGCTATTCTCGCAAGAGGTCACTTCGTCCAGTTTGTGTCTTGGGAGGTCCTTTTTAACTGTCACCAGGTATTCGTTGCATCTTGTATTTATGCTTGTGTTTTCAGACTTGTCATTTGATCCAGAACTGAAGTAAATAATAACTAATGCTGCTGAAACATGTTTGTCTTGTTTACGCAAAAAGACTTTTGTCCAGTATTTTATACTTTGTCTCTTGGTACTCCGGAGGATCTTTTGCTGTCCCCATATATCCCTTGAATCTTTAGTAATTTTTGACCTGTCAGTTCATCCAGAACCGAAGGAAAGAATAACTTAAGCTGTTGAGACATTTTTGTGTCTTATTCCAGCATTCCGGGACTGTCGTTTTCGTGATCTTCTTGAAACGGTTCAACCGTCACGACTCCTCCAGCTGCCAAAATGGTGATAATTTATTACTTTAATATTCGCGAGGTTGTCATGAGAGACAAACAAGTCGAATCTGAGGCTCAGGTTGCAAACACCCGACGCGTGTCGGCCGGAAGCCGGCGCTAAAAATATGGTGTGTCTTTCGACTGTCGTGGCGACACCTGTTGGTCCATACTAGCGAGCATATGGCCTGTCTTTTGTAACATCTGCCTGTATATTGCTGACCCTTGGAGACCTTTGGTTTTTCGGCACGCGTTTTGTCGCGCTGGTTAGGCAAGTCGATATAAGGTCACACAGGTCGTGTCTAACAGCAGGCGGTGTCATTTCACTTGTCTTTTGAGGGCTCATGGTGTGCTGTTCATAGTTATTGAAAAGGGCCTTCCACCAGTATCATTTTTTGGCGATTTTCTCCTACGTTATCAGTTTCTTCGGTATCTTCTTGATGATTTGCTGCAGCGACAATCGATAAAAAATAGATGGTGCTCTGCTCGCTTTGCTGTGAATGGTCATGTATTACAAAGGAAAGCACCAAAAGAAATAGAAAAGAGAAAAATATAAACTAGACAAATAAAACAGAAAGATTGCGAAAATATTCCTTTTGGGAACGGTTTAATACTGCAACGGGTCCTGGCTGTGCGCTACATGCCCATTGTAGCTCAGGCATGTCGTCAGATACGGTACTCCCGTCATGAATTTGTGAATTACTCAGTTCGAGAAGAAATGCTGTCGTACCCGAGATCAGATCAGAGGTTCAGGTTCTTTAAAGTTTAACCGAAAGGGGCTAGGATAGGACAATCTAGTTACCCATCACTTATTCATTTAAATTGGCTTGAAGACCCGCTGAAAATGAGTTACTTCGTTGTTCCGCTATTCACGAATAATCGATTTTCAAATAGTGGAATTTCCGTGTGATTTGTGGTGCCTCTATGCGCTTGTATTTTTGCTGTATGCCTTACTAGAAAGATTGATCAATTTTTTTTTGTTCAGGCACTAAGCGATCTTCACCGATCTCAGCACTGCCCACTGAAAAGCCGCATTTGTGTTGAGATGAAAATTTTGCGCGTCATAGTAGAATTTACGCTGTGGGGACGGCTGGAGATATTCTGAGCCTCATAACTAGAGCAGATAGTGGAAAATCAAAAAATCCCTTTGCAGAATCCAAATAATTCAGTGTATCCAATTAAATGACACACAAATGAGTTGGCTTTTCAGTTAAACTTTAAGGTACTTTTTGATACATTCTGATCAAGTCATTTCAGTTGAGTACAGTGACAGGCTCTAATAGCCAAGAAAGATGGTTTAATGGAGGTCGAAAGCTTAAAACGGTCGGGACCCTCTTTGTCAATTTACGATCGATGTGAAGCTGCGTTGGGAAGGCAAAAACTATTTCCGTCCTCCAGCTAGTTTGAGCCTCGGTTTGAGCAGTCAGTGCGAGTATACCATACATGCATTTACTGTGGGTCGGTATGGGATATTGGTAGGACACTCCAAGCTTAGGTTGACCAAGTGTGACGCCCAGGAAAGCCCTGTAATTTTGAGCTTATAGCGATCCGGAAAAGTCCAGCAGTGGGGTACTGCCCGGAACGGGTTTAACCTTTCGGAAGTCACGACAGGGGTATAATAAACCATGATCCATGCTGTTGTGTTCGGGCTTTAAGTCTGTTAATGAAGGAGTGGGAAGTGCAGGACATATTTTGTCGGACAGGCGATAAAAGGGTGCCAAAGCTAAAACTAACACTCCCACGAAGCGGTCAGTTTCAAACGATGGCATCTGTTTTGGAGTTAATGAAGTGGTTCACAGTGATTTTAGGATAATCGGTTTGGACAGGAAGCAGTGTGGCTCGGTGGCTGACCATCCTAAAGGCTGAACCAGGTTAGGAAGGATGGATCGAGCTTGACCTTTCTTTGACTGATGTTTGCATATACCATGCAGACAGGGCCGTATCTAGGAGGGGGATTTAGGGGGTTGAACCCCCGCCCCCGAAACATACGAAAATAATCGTTTTTTATAGGTCTTAACCTCTGATCTACGTCTTTTTTGTACTTTTTAGTCCGAACCGCGGGCTACCCCTCCCCCGAAAAAAAATCCTGGAAACGGACCTGCATCCAGACTACTAAATACTGCGTACGTAGGGCTGAGCAGTCAGGTATTTTACCATGTCGATGTTCAACCACCACCGAGGATTTACTTTTATCATTTTTGAATTGTGAGTGAGGTGGCCTACCCTCTTTTGGACCCTAAACGAAAATGACGGATGCCAATGATATTATAATATGTCCGTTCGTGTGTCCGTTTGTGATCACGACAACTCTTGAACGGGTTGATATATTTTATAAAGTTGGCTTTACACAGCAGTAGGCTACATGATTATTTCACTTGATGTCTTTTTTTTTTAACACGAAAATTTTAATAACGAATTGCCAATTGACCAAACACAATTCCTTAACCAAACGGTGTTGCACTTAAATAAAAAAAAAACCTTTAAATCAAAATCTTTTATCAGTTTCAACCGTTTTTACAAATGTAGGCTACCTATCTTTATCATTTCAACTATATTTCAGGTTGCCTTTAACTTTATTTCGGGTTGCGGAATTGCCGCAAAGAAACTGACCGAGGGGTCGGTGCAAATATAACTAATATATCTATAGCTGTCGCTGCCGATAGCTCGGTCCGGATTCCTTTGGAAACAGTAAAGTTCGAATTTGTGAAAATCCAGGTAGGTATGGATTTATTTCTTCAGCTTCGATGAAAATTCTTCTGGAACCCGGCAAAAATTTGTGAATGAATGAAAATAGCCTACTCCATTGGTACGTCATGGAGAAACAAAAATGTTTAGCGAGGAAATGGTGTGTTTAGGTTAGTTTGAATAGTTCGGCAGGAATTTTACCCGTATCCGTAGCGTTGAACCCTAGGCTATCTACAGGATTGAGAAGAAAAAGCTTTGAGGCCCGCCGAATCCTTCGACTTTGTTAGCACTTGAACAGGCCAAATCAGCGTCTGAAATTACTTCTCACTTTTCCTTGTAAACTAGAATGCGACTATTGGATTCTCTTCGGAAACTCAAGCTACAGCAGTCCAAGTTGTTTCTCTTCATCCATGACACGGATAACCTTACCACCGACTGAGTCCTTTGCTGGAGCGGTTTAAGCTATTAGCTGGAATCCTTATCGAACAGCCGAGTCCTTTCATTAGGACATAATCGTCGTGGCCCGTTTGGAAAAGCTCAGCCCGGAAAATAGTTTATCGTCAATCGTTTTCTGATCATCTGACTATCGATAGACTAATTGCGCTTGTGTCTGTGATTTTTCAGGGTATTATCGCCCGATTAGTGGATGATAAGCAGCAGGAAGCACGTAGGAAAACTATCGAAGCAGAAGCGATAGTCCGAGAGGCACGATAGCATGTCGGGATAGAGGTCCCTCGCCTTGGCAGGAGATGGTCTGGCGTTCCGTAGTCTCAAAGCTCGTTCAAAAGCCACGACTTAAAGTCCCTACCCAAACCTGCACTTCTTGATTCTATTCCAATCTTCAGCTTTTGCTTCAGTCAAACTCTGTTGCGGACTACCATTAAGACGAGACGAAATTTCAGGCATCAAACAGGGTTGAGCAAGAAAAAAAAATAAATGAAAGGAGACATTCGAATTGTCAAACTATTGACCCATCTGCGATGTTCGGAGAGACGTGATAGCAATTCGGGTTCCAGGTTCTTCCCTTTTCCGGCAGGGGACGGCCTAGCTATCTCTAGTTTGTCAGAGCTTGTTGGTAAGCTATAACTTGAAGTCCGTACCCAAACCTGGACGTCTTAGTCGTATTTCAGTCTTTAGCTTTTGCTTCACACATAGCCAAACTGGGCCACCGTTAAGACGATAAGATTTCAGCCATTAAACATTTGTTTCCTACATAGAAATAAGAAAACAAAAAGTTAAAGACGATATGCCTACTCAAAATATTCGTAAGAATGAATTCGTTTATTGTTTGATATCCAAAATGCACATATGCATTTGCTGTTCATGGAAAGAATTTGAGAATTATCGTCGTTGCGGAACCAGACAAGACAGTGCGTCGTGAGAGGCGATGAGCGAAGGGGTTAGAGACTGCCATTATAACCCTGAAGAAGTTAATGTGTGTATAATTTGTCGTGGTCCATGGCACTACGGCCGAATGGAAAGTTTCATCATGTTATAACAGACACGGAGTGAAGTTGGTTTTAATTAGAAATTGCCTAGTTTGAGGCCGACTTTAAAGAGTAGATTTTGTTAACTTGAAATAGCTGTTCGAAAGGATTACAGTTAAGCACAGACAACGCGAGCCGACCCTAGCAGATGCATCTGGAACAACCGTGTAATAAAGCCGAAAGATAATCTTCCTAATTTGGAAACGAGATTGAAAACACCCGAAATGCCGGAGCTTTGAAACCAATTTTCAAGAAATCCATCAGGTCATGTCACCAAGCAAATGTTTCGTTTCTTCCATTCTGGGCTTACAGCTCTCATCACTCTGCACAGCATTTGACATGCTGACCTCCCCCGAAGACACGAAAATTAGCCGGATCTCCCCGACTTGAAAATTAACGATGTCCATCCAAATGGTCGTTAGAAAATGGAACAAATGGTTAGGCAGTCCTAGAGTCGAAATGTGGACCTAATTGTTCCCTCAGACGCATCTCGGAGATGTGCCTAGAATTGAAGGGAAACTGCTGTTACTTATCAGACCTCACAAGATGGTATTGCGAAATAGTTTTGGATTTGTGTAGTGCCGGATTACTCCCTGTGTGTAAACCTTGACCAGGACAAATACCAAGACGACGCAGTTCTCCTCAAGGCACGCTTTGAAGAACAATCCAATTTGACCATAAATTGACAATTAATCACGAAACCAAGGCACGCTCCTCACAATTTGAAATTTTCAGACCATACAGAAATAGTCACACGCCCTCCTTACTTCTTGAAGTCGCTCGCCTGTGAATCCGTGACAGACAGGTGGACAACCAAGGAGTCGCCATTGGAGTGGAAACACTTCTTTAAGGAAATCGGTCATTCCATCCGGCACCTGGTCAGGTTCGGACTCAGGGCGCGTGCTGCAATTTGATAACGTTAAGTTCTTAGAAAGCCCGAACCATCTGCTTCAACTGGGCTGAGCAACAGATAGGAACTATTAAGTTACGAGGTTCGTTGCTTCCAAGTGAGCGATGAGATGTTTGATTTCGTTGTGGTGACAACTTGACTGATTGTTTTTTCTTGTCTACTTCTCAAGATGTCCTTGGAAGAAGAAGCAGCGAAACGGAAAGATGCGAACTTCTCATCGGATGCACGGCACGAAGCAAGCTTCGACAAGGCCTAGCTCCGAGTCTTCCAGGCTGACTGAGCTGTGTTGTCCCCCAATCCAAAATATCACCTGTACCCAGATCAAAAATAACCAGATAAAAATATGCAATATATTAATAACTAAATAGATTTCTCCATTGTTTTTTCGTTCCGGGAACGTCCTCCAAGTTGAAGCAACAAAATGTAAGATGTGAACTTCTAATCCTTGACAGCCTCGACAACGCCCGGCGCCGTGTCCTCGACTGACTGTAGCCTACTGAGTTGTCTTTGAATTCCCGGTATCACCCGTACTTGGACCAGACCAAGACCTCGGATGAAATTAACCCCACTAATGACCACATACATTAACAAGCATGGTTGAATTGTCAGTTTTTCTTGTTTTCTTGTTAAGTTCACGGAATATTCTTGGAAGATAAAGCAGCGAAATGGAAAGTTGCGAACTTCAGATCGTATGCACGGTACTAAGCAAGCCTCTACGAGGTCTAGTGCCCACTTTTCATACTGGCTGCGCTGAAGTTTTCTTCGTTGCAGGATAATCACCCTTGCTTCGCCTCAACCCTCTGATAAAATTAACCCCACTAATGACTATAAACTTTATAAATAAATAGAAATAAGTAGGTCGTGCACAATAACTGGGCTGCATTATCTTACTAGCATCTGTTCTTTCTAAGACCATCCACAGTTCTAACAGTTTCTGACATCTTCTGCTGGCTATCTGGTTTTAGTTACTTCAGTTCCTTTTAGCTTCAAATTGACACTTCCGTCCCTCCAGTTCCGCTACCGCAACCGCCGGAACCTTTTAGGGCGAAAAAATACGAAACTTTTCTCGCCTCACCGCTAAGATTGTCACCAAGGGGACCACTTCGTATCTATCTGCAGAGATCATAAACGGGGACCATATGTGGAAGTTTCCGTCCCGGAAATGTTTTATCTAAACACGGAAATCCCTTCAGACACGTGCCCCCTGTCCCTTCAGTCAGTGTCAGATGACCCAACTGACGCCAGATTTGGTCCAGCTCAAAATCCGTCATATGATACAGGCTCGCCGAAAGACCGGCGGACATAGTTACGTGGAGTTCTAAAGACCGCCCGCACGTGTGTCCACTGTATCCGGGTTCTTTCATTATGCGTAACGGAATTGTCAAGCAGCATTTGGGGGTAACGATGAATAAGGACCCCTTGTCTTTCATTTCGCGAACCCTAATCTTGATATCATTGACCCATTATTGGTACATTGACATTTTGTCGTAAACCAAATGAACGATGAAGGTTTGGAATCAGTGTTGAATGCCAATATTTCGCGATCATTCTCAAGTCTGCTCATTTTTCGCCCAAGCATTCGAAAATTTTATTTCTTAAAAGAAAGATCACATCAAGAAATATCACTTCGTTCTATGGTGGTTACTGAGAGAGGTCGGTTTTCATTACGTCACTCAGTTGTCTCAGTACACACTATTGGATAATTTACCATTACCGTTTATGTACACATTCTCCATACGAGTGGTCAGATCAAGCCTTGTGCAATTATTACTGTTTGAAGAATAAGTAGTTTTGATCTTTATAATTAGATAAATTTTTCTGGGTTGTATCCGTCACCTTTGAATTGATTTATTTACAAGAAACATTGTTTATTTTCTTTATATTTGAGAGTTTGTCCGAACCTCTTGGACAACGAGAACTGAAATTCTATCGCTGTAAATAATTTGCGTATATATATTGCATTATTTGCATTTGAGTGATAAGACATCGCTGTGTTTATTTTTTTGCAAAATTGAAAACTTAAGAGAACTTGAATAAGAACTCTTTCTCCACCTTAGTCAGTTACTTCATTACACTTAAAGGAGATGCATCATAAGCATTCTAGCACTTGCAACGTCTAGAACCCCCCCGCCCAAGACCCAAGATGAAGACACGACTCGATCCGACCGCTGGGTCATCTAGTGGCGCGGGTCGGAAGTGCACGACAAGGAGAGGCTGGGATCATAGTTTGACTATGAATCTAAATACCGTAATTGTTTTTATTGTATCAGGCACATGGAAAATGTGTAGAAAAATCAAACTAACTATTTGTATTATCGATTTCTTTGAGTATTTTGTTTTTTGTTTTTTCTTGATAATTCCCGAAGTCCAAAGAATTAAGGATATAAACCAGATCACAATAAACAAACGCCGTAAATTATACTAAATTCGTTATAACGATTTCTTAGAGATTTTGAAAGTAAGCAAAATAATATTCAGCTTCCGAGACCAAAAATTGTCAAACAAGCCGAGGGTTTTTACTTCTGACATATCTAAACGTCCACAGGGTGATATACATCGTTGTTTTAATCCTCTTACACGCCGTCGATCTTCTCGAAGATTCTAATATACCTCTGACCCGCACCAGGAGATCAGTGAATATTAAATGAGTAATGGCGAGTTGACGAACTTGTTTTCAAGTAATTTGTGGATAACCTTGGATACCATGAAGATTTTGGAGAAACCGAAGGTAACTTGGTGTTCGTAAATATTCGACCCATCGTAAAATGACAGTGTCTCCTACCTTCTCGGCCCACATGAATCAACTACTTTAATTGGGTATTCTCAGTTTGATATTCTTTGTGCCGGGATTATTTTTCGTTGGCAAAAAATCCAGTTTGTTACTTTGGTTGACTGATTTGATGTTTCACAATTTCCACTATATTCGGCCTATTTACTTATTCGTCGGCTTCCACTAACCAGTCACCCTGTTATTCTTTGCCTATCAAGTTTCTGCTGTTGATTTCAAGGACCAGGCTAAAAAGATGGAACATGTCGGCTGAAGACGTCTTATAAAATCCCTCCCATTCCTCGTCACTCTTGCGCGAACATTCAAGCAACCGTGTCTCTTGACAACATACGGATTGTGTCCAATCGTCCCCAACAGTTGCGGATTGTCTTGCCCCACCTCCTGCTAAGCCGGAATTAGTTGTACGACCCCCTTGTTGACCATAGAGAATTCCACGATGGATTCCAGCCCTGCCAGCTATCTCCTTCTTGAAAAGTTGATTCTGTCCCGATGCGTGATATGGGCCGCTTCCGGGTTATCCCCAAATGGACTTCGTTCTCCCAGAGGTTACATGCTTGAGGGGGGCGAGAGTCGGACTTCCTCTGATTTTCAATGGCGCTTCCTATGCTGAATTCCTACTATTGTCCAGCCAAATCGAGCGTACGCCTTCGGGAACATTGTGGATGGAATTCTTTCTTCCATTCTCAAGAGTTGGTCTGCTGAGCTTCCAAGAAGTTAGCGCTTGCTTCTATGTTGTCGGTGACAGGTCTACGTCATCTAAGCAAGAATAAATAAGGGAAGAATTGAGAACTCACATAGCCTCGATGTCAGCAAGCTGGATCTACTTTCGCCCGGTCTTATTTACCGGGGGTGGAGACTGGGTGGAGCTTCGCGTGTTGCCTCTTGCAGTATTAAGTGTTACCTCCAGAGCAAAAGTGATGAAGCAGTCAGAAAAGGCGGGAATTTCAAACAGTGCTGATTTCCGAGGATTATACAAAAGGGAATTTATTCTTGATCTAAGTAATCTTTTCATAGGCTTATTCCCCTGTCACCTCTCCGACCATTATAATCAGGCAGTGACTGGTACGAAACCACAATCACAGTTAAATATAATAAAAGATGGTGCGGTGCACGGAACCCGATTTTCGTTAACCTTACCCCTTGCCTGTGTTCGACTCCTGGGATTTCTTTAGTTTTTCTGACCTTTTTTGGCCAGGAACAGATTTACCTTTTTGGACTGAGGAGCACCTAACTACGTTTTATGTCAAGGGGGTAGATACCACTGGCTTCCACAGTGATTAATATTAATAAATGGTAGTTTATGCACGTTTACGGCGGAAAAGAAAGAAAAAGGAACAACCAAAACAAGTAAAATACTATGATTCCGGATACTAAAAAAAAATAGGTTTAGTTCTAGCCTAGAAACAAGTGGGTTAGCACAACGCCGATGTAGAACCTCTGTCGTCAAACTGCAACAATTCAACTTTATTTCTCGACAGTAATGATCTCATAAAAAGCATCGAGCCATCACGTGTTCAAATTAAAATCAAAGGGGATATTCTAGCGCTAATTGTTCGGTTTTGACTGGTTAAAGTCTACTGAGTCGACTATCTTCCTTTTTCGTCTTCTAGAAGTGTCTTGATTAGTGGGTATTAGTTGGGAACAGCACAGCTTAACAGGTTCTTAAAGGACAACTCTTACTAGAAATGATCTTCTCCCTACGAAACCGTCTCGAAGACACGCTTTTCGAAAATGTCATTACTTTCCACCTGAAATAAGCCATTTTCTTGGCAGCGCTTGTCGATTCTATCCAGCACTCCTGCTCTCCGACGCGGCGGATGGGCGCAAAACGTTTGAAAACTGAACGCGCTGTAGTTAAAAAGTTGGTAAAACTAAGCAAATAAAAGAAGTCAAAACGGAAGACTCTCATATCCTTATATATGAAAGAGTTGTCAGCGGACATTGAGATTCCGTCAAACTTTGCATTGTGTGACGGGCAAAACTTGGCACGGCAGAAAAAGCGCTAAAAATTCGTGAGCACAAAACGAAACAATGGAGAAAGGTGAGGATTTTATAAGCTTATAATTCCACAAGGGAGCTAGGTATACCATAAAAGGCAGAATAAGCAAGAGAGGTCCTTTAAGCTCTGGTGAAGAGCGACTATCAAAATAATGTTCAGTTAGCCTACCGTCCTGTGTTAGGCTATACGAGCGGCTTAATATGTCTAAATTCAGAGCGAGTTTTTGCATTCATCAGAAAATTACAGCGATTTAATTTTCATTTGAATGCCCTGCACGGAAGGCCTGTATACGATACCCCTTGTAGGCCCTGATGATTGTAAATTACTATGCATTATATATACTGATTATTTTTTACTATATTGATAACATTATTTACGTACACAAAGAGATATTGTAGTGCTGATAATATAGTAAAGTGTAATGTAACAAAGTAGTATTTGCATCCTGCATTTCCATAAATCGTACCGCAGAAGGAAATGGGAATCAATTTTCTTTTGCTGTAAGCTGTAAGATCTGTTACTTGTATGAGTTGCAGCTTATCGTCGTACAATCCCATCTCTTTCTAGAGCGCGTATTCCTGAGCGGAATGAGTTGGCGCACACATGGCCACGCGTTCGGATTAATCGATAAACAGATTGCGGAATCTCTTGCATCCAAAAAACAGACATCACAGGCCTTATGCGTGTATGTAAGGCATTAGTGTCTGATGAGGGTCCTGATAAAACAAAGTCTGCGACATAGGGGTTATATCGCTTCCGACGTACAGCTTTATGTTTCTGGATAACGACATAATGAGAATGATTCGGTTATCATTCTAATAATGAGCACGGGGTCCCTGTTTGTTTCCAGGTCCAGAAATTTATCCAGATAGCGGAAACCAGGTCACAAGGATATTGTTTCTGGAGATTGTTCTTGCAAAGCCAGACTGTAAAACCGTAGATATTCCTTCAGCCCAAGCTGACTGCGAATCATGTTTGACAAAGCAAAACGGACAAGTCAGCTACATTTTATTGGAGCTATATTTCGGCCCTTCTTGGCAAGGGTCCTCTTCAGGCTCAAGCCGCTCAAGCTAGAAAATGAACTGAGCTGGAAAATCAAGCTGAAGTTCATTTTCCAGCTTCAGCGGCTTGAGCCTGAAGAGGACCCTTGCCAAGAAGGGCCGAGCTCTAACAAAATGTAGCTGATTTATCCATTTGGCATCGTCAAATATGATTCGCAATCAGCTTGGGCTGAAGGAATATCTATCAGAATCTGGTGAAAACCGGAAATTTGGTAGGAGAAAAGTTTATTCTGAAGTCGATCGGGACATCCTTATAGGAGTAAGAATACAGGCTGAATCCATGTTTGGACCCGAATTTTCTCGCTGGACAATTAGTTCATCCGGAATCCTTCAGAAACTGGAAATTTAATAGAAGTAACAAAAAAATGCTTTAGTGGATCGGAGCATGGATAAGGGGGTAAAAATGTATGTTAACTGAAGTCTGACCAAAACCGAATATTCAAAGAAGTAAAATAAAATTCTGATTTCCATTTGGTTGGAGGAGGCAGGTGTACCCGAAAAGGAAAGGGTGAATCGGGAAATACTGTTTATGCTCGCCTTGGATGGATAGTCCTGTCGGAATCTAGTGAAAGGACGGTTTTTCGAATGAGCCTGCTTCTTCTCGAGTCCTCTACTCGACGACTGGAGAACTTCGCGACTACGTCATTCCCAACTTAGAGCCAATCTGAAAATTCTTTTTGCATGATCAGGGCGAGGGAGCAGCTCGCAGCAAAGGGAGCACTGACATAACACCACGCGTCTTTGCGGGGCAGATTTGTCTTTTCATTTGAAATTGTTCTGACAATCAGCGCCAAGTTTAACGCCATCGGACAAGTATCTACCCTTCCGAGTGTTGGCCCACCATTTTAGGATGTGGGGGTATTTATATATTTTTTGTCTTTTCGTTCATTTAGTTTGATTATTTGGTTTATAATATTTTGCATCTTCATTTCCAGTTGTTCGGTTTTCGGTTTAGTGAGCAAACCTTGGTTTTGTTTACTGACTCCCAAAATCCTAAGTGGTAGGCTATGTGTGACATTTGCAACTTCCGAGTTTTCACAAGTCACAGCTTTCAGTTTTTCCAAGCGAGTACTTCAATCGTCTTTTTCGTGGCTCGAGTGGCATTTCTGGATACTTACTGGAAAGGGCAAACTTTCTAGTGCCGGAACTTGTTCTGATTGGTCGTGCTTCGATGCCGGAACCAACTGAGCATCGATGTGCACGAAAGGATCATCGTTTTCCAGTTAGTGCTGTAATAGAATATTTCCGGGCGTGATCAAAGGGCGAAACAGATCAGGATAAAGCTTTCCAGGCGCGTGCTATCTTGTCTTTTTGCTGCCGATTGCAGTTTGAAGCCTTTGCCATCATATGGTTGTCTCTGGGGGTTCCCATCTTCTTATCCGAAAGAATTGTCAAGTTTGTCAAGGCTTAGTCCAACTTCTGTTCAAATATTTGTTTTTTGGATTGTTTGTACAAATTTACCTATGGCTTATTTAAAATGTTTTAGTTTTGTTAGTTTGTAGTTGTGAAATGCAATCAGCAATCTAGATAATAAAATATCTGACATAGACTGCGCCAGAGCGAGTTAAAGACTGGCTTTTATGTTGTCCAGGGACACCCCACTAAGCCTATGGCACACCTTTTAAGACCCTGGGAACTTTTATTTCCTATACTCCGTTTTCCAGAATGGCGGTTTAAAAATGAATTGCTTACTTACTTACTTATAATACGACCCCCTTCATTGCCGACTCGTTTCAGAAATGAACCGTCATGTTTTATATATATTCCTTTTCGTAACGACGAAGAGTCAATAATGCGGTAGCGTCCGGATACAGTTTTTAGAATAAAATAATAGTTGATTGATTTATTGATACTCTGTTAATTTACTGTCAAGATCCGCGCTTAGGAAGTTAGGAGAGCACTGGCGTAGGCTTCTGAAGATTCTGCTATTGGATTTCAGCAACTTAAGTTGACCTGATTCCTTTCGATACCTCGATACCGTATACCCCTGGTCGTTGGCCAGAGTGGTAAGTATCCTCGGATACCAACTTATGTGATCCTTCGAATTTGATTTCGAGGGATTGGGTGGAGCCGTCGACAGACCCGAGCACTGGCCTAGTGACACGGAGTGGGACCAAAGAAGCCTTTGGTTATACCGGATCGCAACATTTCGGAACAAGGCCTATGGGGTTTACTTACAAATTTGGACGTTCGGTGCCTTGTTTTATCTGAGCTTCGGGAAATCGGTTGAAATCTTCCAGCCCCTCGGATTGAAATACAGCCAGACCACAGAGCAAATCCATTTTCCATGGGTCACTGCTGAGGTGACAAAAGGGAGGTTGCCTGCCAAGGGATGTATTCAAAAACGGGCTTTAAAAATGCCGACCGGATACAAAATAGTTTTCTGGTGGACGAGAGGACGTCTTCCCCTTATCAAACTGGCTTCCTGGCAGGCTGTGTGCGATAAACACACATATTCCGGGTTGAATTTTTTTATTTCGCCAGCAAAATTTTGGTTGTCCAAATAAATCAACTGCACCAAATAAAAATGTGTTTGCTTTTTTGGGATCTGAAAAAAAATCCTTGAGGTCGAAATGAAATTGAAAGAAACTTAGTGTGTTGATAAAAAGATTATCGGATAATCGTGGAGTGGTCGGATTGTTTTTTTTTACATTTTGCCAAGTTTGGGTTGAGTGGTAAAAAAAACCTGGTGGTTGATGTAGTCAATCTGTGTTTATACGTCATCCATTTGTGAATGACCATAGCGTAATTTGATAGATGGAATTTCTGATTTTTACTGCTTGCGAAAAGCCATACAGTAGAAAAACCGAAACAAAAAACTACAAATAATTTCACTGTCACAACTAAAATATCTAAATTAGTCTACTTATCCTAAATTTTTATTTTTTTAAATCTTCCAGAACTTCAAAACAAAGCCCGACACAAAATGTGAAAAAGCCTGTTTTTTTTCACCTTGCACCTCGTTCAGTGTTCCCCGGCACCCCGGCTGACTAATTAGAAAGTTTAGCCCAGTCTAGTACACTAGCCCCTTTTCAGGCACGGTGCTCAAACGTCTAGCACCATGCCTGGGTGCTGGACGTTCAAGCACTGTACCTTGGATTTCATGTATGGTGCATAGATTCCAGTATACAGTGCATGCATGAAAAACACAGTTTCTGTCACCACAACTTATCAACAGCTCGGATAGGGCTGAAATTACTACCAAGAATTAGAGAAATCAAAGACAATCCTTATCATATTTTTCCTAACAAAAACAAAAGGACGCGACTGATGATGGAGATGAAAAACCTGACAGCAGCCTATCTATTTTCCATGTAGAGTGCCCTAGGAGCCAATATTCTGGTTGACTGTTAGATTCTTGCTGTTATAATATGAAAAAAACTTCGTTTTCTTAAAGAGTTAAAGAGGCTGCGTCCCAAAGTCGAACCTTAAAACGTACAGGAATTAGGAGAGGCAGTTGGGGGGCTGCCGCCCCCCAAACCCCCCGCTTTTAAAGACTCTTTTGTACAGGTTTTTTGTTGTGGAGGGCTGCCGCCCCCCTAACCCCCCGCTCTTGGCTTCGGAAAGGCCCTCTTTTAATTAACAAAAAATACAAAACAGGTTTTTGTTTGCTACCCTACCCCCACCCCCAGCTCTTAGCTTGTGTGCTCTGTGTCTGGGAAACAGTTTCAATAATTATGTTAAAATGTAAATGGAGTGGTCAACTTCATTGTTACTAATTACTAGTTTCGGCGCAATGGTTCTCCTGTCCTCTTGTGTTTAACATTTTTCGAAGTTATTCCATTATTCATTCATTTAAATTTTTTGTTAATTAAAAGAGTTAATTCCGAAGCCAAGAGCGGGGGGTTAGGGGGGCGGCAGCCCCCCACAACAAAAAACCTGTACAAAAGAGCAGTGATGTCGACAAGACCAAAACGCCAAGACCAAGGCCAAGACCAAGATTTTCGCACCGGCCTTGAGACCAAGACCAAGATTTTACCCCTGGTATTGAGACCAAGACCAAGAATTCAGCTTTGGTCTTATGACCAAGACCAAGAAAGTCCATTTTACTAGTTTGAGTTAGGAATTCTGTTTCTAGCCTAACTGAGGGACATTATTGAAAAGTGGGCTGATTATATTTCTGTCAATAAATAAGCAAAAATCACCAGTTCCAACCAGGATTTGATATGACTGTCGGATTATCTAGTGACACAGTTCGGAAGTTTAAGCACCCAAATAGTCATAAAATATCAAACAACAAGACCAAAGGTTCCGATGGGATCCCAAAAATTGAATATTTGATCCAGACAAATAGTTTTTGTCTTCGCGAGATCCAGTGTTAAGGTCTGGAAGTGCATCCGATAAAACCAGAAAGGCTATTTGGCTACAATATTCACGACTAGAAACGAAGCATTTATTTAGACCATCCAAAAGTTCCCGGTTTCAGACGGATTCAAGACGAAGTATATATCCGGCAAAAAAATTGTCATATACGAATTCAGCATCTGTTCTTGCCCCCAAACTGGACATCTAATCAACTACAAACACAACTTTTGCTTTATAAAATTTTCCAGTTTCAGCCGGATTCCGACCTAAACACTTGTCCGAGTAGAAAATGCTTTTCATATAAAGATTCAGCATGTCTTCTTACCCCTGAAACGAACATCTAATCAACTTCAAATAAAACTTCTACTTTCAACAAACTTTCCGGTTTTGGCCGGATTCTAGACGAACTACTTGTCCGGCAAAAAAATGATTGTCATATACAGATTCAGCATCTCTTCTTACCCCTAGATCGAACATCTAATCAACTTCAAATAAAACTTTTACTTTTAATAAACTTTCCGGTTTCGGCCGGATTCCAGGCTAACTACTTGTCTGGCGAAAAATAACTTTCATATTCGTGTTCAGCATGCCTTCTTACCCCTATATCGAACATCTAGTCAACTTCAAATAAAACTTTTACTTTTAACAAACTTTCCGGTTTTGGCTGGATTCCGGGCAAACTGCCCGTCCGGCGAGAAAATGGTTTTCACCATCATGTTCAGCATGTCTTCTTACCCCATAATCGACTATCATATTAGCTGTTTCAAAATATTTTGTTTGTCCCTTGATTTAAACCCCCTCCCCCACCCCTAAATGTAGGACTACAGAGCCCATCTACGAACTCGACCTTACTCTTGACCCAAAGAATCCTTACACCAAGTTTCATCATAATATCTCATTCCCTTCGAGAGTTATCGTGCTCACAGACAGACGGACATACAGACGGACGGACGGACGGACAGACAGACGTTTTTTCGATGTCATAGGTATCCATCACTAACGTTTTGGGATCCCAAAAAGCGAAAGAATTGGCTGATGTACGAATAGAAAGCGGAAGTTTGCGATTTATATAATTTTACAATTTCATCGTCATTTCTGATAACATTCAGTCAGTGATGAACTGGAATGATTTCCGACCCGCTAAATAAATCATGTGCGGGGGTAGTTGATGCGTATGATTTGAAGGATAATAATTTCCTCTGTCTGTTTCGCATCATGTTGACTGGATCTTAGAAAACAGGTACATTTCTGTAACCACCAATCATCTCTTTCCATATTTTACATAGCTAACAATCAAAAACATAGAAGAAACCCCTTGACTGTCAGTACTCTTTTCATTGCAGAAAGAGTATTTTCACAAAGCTGAAAGCTGATAAATGCACGCTTCACTACAGATGGTTCCTTTATAGCCATTATTTTGTAACTGAAGTAACTCAATTAAAGCCTTTGCTAATATATCAATGATCGCGTTGAAAAGCCCCTACAAATAATAATTTTGATCCGCGAATCTCTTGACCTTAAAAATCTGTTCCTGATGATGCAATCCCTTATTAACCTTTCCTGGTTTGCAACATTTTGAAAAGTTCCGAAATTAATCTGGCTGTAATTAGGGTCTTGAAGACCAGGATAGGCCTTGAAGACCAAGATAGGTCTTGACGACCGGAAGCGCAAGAACAACACCAAGACCAAGAGTTTACCACTGGTATTAAGACCAAGACCAAGATTGTCGGCATCGGTCTTGAGACTGGTCTTAAGACCAAGACCAAGATTCAAGACTACATCTCTGCAAAAGAGTCTTTAAAAGCGGGGGGTTTGGGGGGCGGCAGCCCCCCAACTGCCTCTCCTAATTCCTGTACGTTTTAAGGTTCGACTTTGGGACGCAGCCTCTTTAACTCTTTAAGAAAACGAAGTTTTTTTCATATTATTTCTGTACGTTTTTCTACAATCCATGGTGGATGTAAGTTAATAATTCCTGTACTCCTCGTACAGGAATTAGGAGAGGAAGTTGGGTGGCTGCCGCCCCCCAACCCCCCGCTTTTAAAGACTCTTTTGTACAGGTTTTTTGATGTGGGGGGCTTCGGAAAAATTTAAGGTCATTTTTCTCAAATAAAAATTTTACGGATTAAGACAGAATTTTTTGGAGTCTGACCATGTCGAGCTGATCATTTTGATGTACTTGAATGTTGAAATTCGTAACTTTTAAGAATTTCAAAAATTAACATGGGCTCTTATGGGGAAATGTGGTTTTTTTAAGCTAGAAAATCGGGGGGTTAAGATTTTCCGACGAAACTTTCCAGGAAAATTACTCGGAGAATTCCGCGTCGAATGAGTCTTCGTACACCCAGATCCGATGTCGGCTGTGACCTGTAGGCGTGGCAGAAAAAAAAAGGGTTTCTGTCATTTTTCTCAAATAAAAATTTTACGGATTAAGACAGAATTTTTTGAAGCTTTCAGTCAGTCTCACCATGTCGAGCTGATCATTTTGATGTACTTGAATGTTGAAATTCGTAACTTTTAACAACAAAAAACTTAACATGGGCTCTTATGGGGAAATGGGGTTTTTCTAAGCTAGAAAATCTGGGGGTTAAGATTTTCCGACGAAACTTTCAAGCAAAATTACTCGGAGAATTCCGCGTCGAATGAGTCTTCGTACACCCAGATCCGATGTCGGCTGTGACCTGTAGGCGTGGCGAAAAAAAAACAAAAGGAGAACATGAACATTAAGTGGCTATGCGTGGTTTCTGGAAAACAGGGAAGGAGTTATCGGATCGAGCTGAAATTTCGCGGATAAGCTCCTGGGCCCTAGGGGACCTTAACTTGTGAATTTCAGCCCGATCGGACAACGTTAAAGGGGGGGTGGGGTTGGGGGTCGAAACTTTCGGCCAGATTTTCCCCATGAAGGAAAAGTCGGAGGGGGATGAACCGAAGATCGCTTAACATTGTCGTGGTTCGCCTCTTTAAAGAGGCACGAGTGTGCCTCCTTGAGGTAGAAAAAGCTGAGGCACAGGACACTTTGCATGCAAAACCCTTGACTATGTAGAAAAGGAAATGAGGTTTTTTATCTCCCTCATCAGTCGCGTCCTTTTGTTTTTGTTGTGAAAAATATGATAAGGATTGTCTTTGATTTCTCTAATTCTTGGTAGTAATTTCAGCCCTATCCGAGCCGTTGATAAGTTGTGGTGACAGAAACTGTGTTTTTCATGCATGCACTGTATACTGAAATCCATGCACTATACATGAAATCCAAGGTACAGTGCTTAAACGTCTAGCACCCATGCATGGTGCTAGACGTTTGAGCACCATGCCTGAAAAGGGGCTAGTGTACTAGACTGGTTTAGCCCCATGCCTAGGACAAGCCAATACCAATACCAAATCCGATTGGAGGGAAAACGTAGCCACAAAGTTCCGCTAATTTTGCCAAAATGAAAGTGGTCTTCGCTTCGGACTTCTAGTGTCCCCTTTAAGTTCCGGAAGGCGGACAACTGAAAGCTCTAGAGAGAGCTTCGATCGGGTTTTCGTCAGATGTCAAGTCGAGCGGGCACGCATGTGTCTCAAACATGGTGGCGGAAACTCAAGGGACATCCGGAACATCCTTAGATCAAATTTCCACGCCACTCGCGTGCTTAAAAGAATCGCTTTTCAACGCCTCTATTGAAAGATTCAAGTCCTCCGACGCCGCATTCTTTTTTAATTGAACCAAAAAGAATGAAGCCATTTCCTGGTAGCATAGGTCAACTTTTTCCAGACGTTTCGTTTATTTTTCCAGCTTCCGGAATTAAACTATTTGTTGGTTGTCATAAGCGAAATTCCTTGGATGTAATTCATTGCAACAAAGTGCGGCCTACCGACTGACTCCGCGTGGTGGTGTATACAGCCGAAGGAAAATGAGTTCGGACTCGGTTCTAGATGTCAGACTGAATAGCCACTGGTTTAGCCGTTAGATCATGCCGTATCCAGGGGAGTCGGGGGGTCGACACCCCCCTTACCTGAAACATAGAAAAATATTCGTTTTCTTAAATGCTTTGTCCTCTGATCTATGTTCTTGTCTTACTGTTTGGTATGGATCAAGTCCGACCCTCGGGTAGACCCCCCCCCCCGATAGTATATTCCTGGAAATGTTCTACGTCTGTGAGTTACGGAACGGTGGTGGACGTTTGACGAGTTCATTTTCAATTCAGACTGTTATGAAAATAAAAACAAAAATGGTCCAAATTCGACAGCGAGGGAAACTTGAATACCAGTTTAGATAGGCCGTGCGAAGGGGATTTTCGGGGAAAATTAGCGAAAGGAAAAGCTAACAGAAATGTTATTAAAATAATTTCTGGTGTGAGGTAAGTTAAAAGGGTTTTTGATGCCCTATCTGTATCAGAAAAGATTAAAATAACATACACACATAAATTGCACACTAAAAACATAAAAGTGGTGAAAACCGCGCATTCTCATTCCTTTGCTGTAATTAATTGAGTAAGTAATTTATCTATGAACTGCCGGTGTTAAAAAGGCGGAGTAACACAAATATAACAGGGAAATAATACTTTTTTTCGGAACTAATAGTACCGCAAACGCAGACTCGTACCTTATAGGCTAAAGTATAGAACGCGCGTCGGCCGGCACCAGATCTTGGAGACAAAGGATTTACATCCTGAGATCTGTTTTCCTTTTATTCGAGATCATAGTCAGTCAGGCTCAGTCCACTATAATTCGCGTGTAATCTGAGTTGAGCCAGTCATCGAATTACTCCGTCATGGAAATAAAAATATTCACTAGTTCCGGAAACAAGCCCCACAATGATATTATTGGTGGTTAGAAGTCAGCCACTATTTCCGCTTAGTAATTCCGATGAATGGCGTATCACTAACAAGCACGTGCAGGGATTTGTGGAAATCCTATCCGTGTTCGGGAATCCTGTCTTTTCTGACAGGAGAGTCACTCTGTAGATGTTGTCTTTTTATTTACAGTTGGATGATAAGAGTAGAATTTCTATCTTGTACGATTTATCCTTTTACTCGATCCGTTGTTCTGAATTTAGAGCGAAAATGGTAAAGCGAGAAGGTAAGAAAAGATGAAGGCTCAGGGGGCAAAAAGGGTTAGGTTCCTTTCTAGGGTTTGGGGCTATACGGCTATGTATAGGGATAACATGTATCATATAGGAACATCTCTTCGTGTGATCTTGGAAGTCCAAAGTCGGAGGCGGAGCCGGGTTCGTGATTGACATCTCCAAGCGGAGCCCAAAGTCCCTCAGCGAACCAGGCTCCATCTTCGTCTTCTGACACTATTAAAATGCAGAATAAAATTTTGTATTCGATGGGCAATACTCTGAGATATAAGTGATTAATTAGCACAGTAGCCTTCGGCAGTACTGTTTGCAAGTCTGTTGCGCCGGACATTAACAGACATTCATAGCAGCACCAGATGATGACATTTTGTCAGAATATCCCAGTTTTTGAACCTTAATGCACCAGCTTTATCTCCGTTGTGAGAAATTGTAATAATAAGCTCTTCTGTGAAACTTTAAATAACAAAACAGACTTTTTTTCGTCGCACCGTTTACCTTTTTTTTTTAACTAAAAAAAATAAGGATTTGGAGATCATTTGTGAGAGGGGCACGGCAGTTTCGACTGCTAAGGGGCCTCCACAGTTTCTAATGCGCCACTGCTGTTTCTAACCCTAAAATTATTATTGGGGGGAAATGTTTAGAATCTTAACTTTTCCTCTAAAAAAGACTATCCGGCAGTCCTGAAGGGTGACGAGGCCCTATGGATCAGAAAAGACAAAATTCTGCTTAATGCTCTATCTTGCATGTGTTTATGTGGTGCCATAGAAATAATCAGCAGGCGCCATCAGGTGATACCAATTATTTGAAAGTAAAAAAAATCAGGGGGAGTTCAGACAATCATTACGGCAATTTCCGGCACGGTTGGAAATCATTCGGTTGTTTTCCTAGAACTTGTCAGTGTGGACCACCTGCACCCAGGGGATGAAAATGTTTCACGATGCCCCACGCTAAAACTGAACTTAGAAATAATCCCGTATTTCCGGGCATGTTTGTAGGCAAGTGAGCGTCACTAGTTCATCATGATTATTTTTTTTCTCTCCTATGCGTACCGTACTATTCCCTTTTCTTGTTCAGTAAGCGAAAAAAAATTCGTCACTAAAGATTCGTTCAGCCCAAGCTAACTGCGAATCATAGTTGATAGTGGCAAGCGGAAATGTCAGCAGAATTTTACTTTCCGCTTTAGCGTAAAGAGGACCCTTGCCAAAGCCGAAATATCCCTGTAATGAAATTCAGCTGACGTTTCCGTTTGCCACTATCAACTATACAATCTTTACTATCAGCAGCTTACTTTGTTTGACTAAGAACAAATAACGAGACAGAACTGCTGTCTCCCTATCTCGGTCATAGAAACATTCAGAGTCGAGTAAAATACGTCCGTCTCCCGACGCAAATCAGCGGAGGATACTAGCTTCGCGCCACATCAGGTTTCGTTACCTCTACAAATAGCTATATCGCCGTAAGTCGCTGAAGAGCAAATTTAGCAGTCAAAGCTGATTGGTTCTATGGACGCGCTCCAGAGCGGGTCAGCGCGCGGAGTACGCCTCCTCCTAGCCTCCCTCAACATTTCTTGTGCGAACATCAACGGTGAAGACGGAAGATGAATAAAAGGGTATCAACATCAGCTCAAAGCTGGAGTAAATACCTCCAGGTCCGCTCAGTTTTGTCGGAGTTTTCATAGTTGCTGCATGAGACTAAAGACATAAGTTCTAGCTGATTATTTGTTCTTGGTTTGACTCAGTGGATCATCACACCAAGTTTTAACTAAATATCTCAATCCCTTCGAGAGTTATTATGCTAACATATGAACGGATGAACGGACAAACTTACGAAGTCGTATGCATCACGTCGCTAACGTTCTGAGACCCCAAAAATAAGTCTGATCTTAATTTTTCCCCCTTAAACAACGAATTTAAATCTCCCGCTTTTGTTAAAGTCCCGGGGGATCAGGAAGAAGTCGCGAGCAGCCGGTGAAACATCTGCGGAGTTTTTAAAAGGCCTCGACCGTTGGATATTTAAAGAGGGCCCGCGGCAACATTGATCGCCCGGTTGACTTGTGACAACAACACCATCGTCATTGATTAAAGGGACAACCGTTGGGATACGGAGGGAAGCTTGAAGGAATCACAGGTGGCCCCAGATCCCCCTTCAACCTAATATAGATTTGATTTTCTGGTTAGGAGCCCAACGTTTCCGTTAGAAAAGATGGAGTACTGGAAGGAAAGTAGGTCGGTCCTGGAAGTTTGGTGACCAGATTGGACAGACGTTGTATGTATGAACTGGATAGTCCATTGTCAGGTCGCTGAACCTTCGATGCAACTAAATTACCGAAGTAGCTTTTTCAGAGTGCGAGGGAAAACCTCGAAGAAAATTACAGTGAAATATACAGCTTCCCCAGAGCAAGAGAGGCCAAGATTGTTAAAGTTTAACCGAAAAGGGCTGGGATAGGACAATCTAGTTATCCATCACTTATTCACTTAAATTGGCTTGAAGACCCGCTGAAAGTGCGTTACTTCGTTGTTCCACTGTTCACGAATAATGGATTTTCAAATAGTGGAATTTCTTTATGATTTGTAGTACTGAATTTTTGTTGTATGCTTTACGAGAAAGATTTATCAAATTTTTTTTGTTCAGGCACTAAGCAATCTTCACCAATCTCACCACTGCCCACTGAAAAGCCGCATTTGTGTTGAGATTAAAATTTCCCGCGTCATATTAGAATTTACGCTGTGGGCAGCTGTGGCACAGCGCTGTGGGGACGGCCGGAGATATTCTGACTTCTGAGCATCATAACTAGAGCAGATAGTCGAAAATAAAAAAAATCACTTTGCAGAATCCAAATAATTCAGTGTATCCAATTAAATGACACACAAATAAGTTGGCTTTTCAGTTAAACTTTAATAAAAATGATAATAATTATGCAACAAGTAGGTCATGGACATACATGGGTTCTCTTAAGCTGCGCTTCATTGCACTACAGGTACAAAAAAAAAAAAACATACATCGAGTCAACAAAAAAGCAGTTTGCTTCTTTTCGAATACAAAATCCAAATCGTCTCCAAGAATTAATGAATTCAGTATCTTATAGTAGCAAACTGAACGTTTGTGCTTATGGAAAGCCTAGCAAATACTTTGTTGAATTCCTTTTGAAAAGGTTTATCTTCATCGTGCTTGTCCTGCCCTATTTCATTTCCCACCGCCAAATCTTCTGCGATCCTTTCATTTCAAAACTTCATAGTATCCCGGTGTAAATAGCCAGAGAAGTAAAAATAAATTGGTGTCCTAATGGCGGAAATGGCGTTTCTGCTTGACCATACACCTTCAAACCCTTGGCAACACAGGAAGGAAAACAGGATTAACTGACATCTACTCGAAAAGAGCCCTGCTTCCTTGCAAGGAAGTGGAAAACGCAGTCACTAGTCCGAATCGCCTATGAAGAGTAAATAGGGACCTGTTGTCAACACGCTATTTATGGCACTTTAATCCAGCGGGTACAGTAAATAGGAAGTAGGTTTTGGAGTGGCACAGAAGTGTTTTGCAAGTGCAGAAACGCTACATTCTGTTTTCGAGAACCTTGCTGGAGAAATGTGTCGGTTTAGGCTAGTTGTGGTGATAAGAAATCCTTCGTTGGTCGTGTAGTCCTTCCGTGGTACGTTCGTAATACCCGAAGCAGTTGAAACAGCCACAGTTGTTTGTTTCCTTAAAGCATCAGTCGCAGCAGAAACGGTTTCTGTTCCAATATTCTAACCTGCCTGCCTCTTTTTAAACTGTGCTGTTTTTCAGATACTGCAGACTCTCAATGAGCTCTTCCGAAGCAATACAAATTCGCAGAAATGAGAATAGAAGGAATAATTAGGAACCAGAAGTGAATTATAACATATGTACGATATGTTCTTTAACACTTCCTCACTTGACCGGCCCCACCCCCTGATCCATTTCATCGGGCCGAACATTCTTGATTTTTGGGGAACCCAACAAAACGCTGGGCTGTGATATACCACAACGTTTGAGCTGCCTCCCCCTCCCAAATATTATTTTTCCCAGAAAACATGTACGATGCTCCAGTATTGGGGCGCCCTATTTTGACCTTAGCTTATCCAAACCCAGTGCTCGGGCACCCACAGTTGTAACCCCTAGGCTGACCGTTCAACTTAATCCGGCCTTGGGTTACCATAGCATACTAAGGTCATTTGCCCTAGAGGGCCGTATCCAGGGGTGGTTAAGGGGTTTGACCCCCCCCCCCCCCCGAGACATACAAAAAGTATCGTTCTTTATGTGCTTTAATCTCTGGTCATGTCTTTTTTGTACTTTCTGGTCCGACCCGCGGGCAAACCCCCCCAAATAAATTCCTGGATACGGACCTGGCCCTAGATAACCCACCGGATTTGAACCGGTGGAGGGAGTTGGAGGCGGCACCCGAAATTTCGCGGAAAAAAATAGGTCAGCATCAGATCACCCTGCAGCTACTTGCACAAACAGTCCGATAAGATTTCGCATGCGAAAATACGCATTTTCTGTTGTAAACGAGAGGCCCTAGAGGGTGCTATCAAAACACGTTGAGTGGGTGCTTGGGAGGGTGCTACCAAAATCTACACAGACGTCGGTCGGTTGAGCTTCAGAAATCGCGTGCCTCTTCACTGGAACCATCTACCCGAAGAAACAGCAAATTGCCCGTCACTTAGCCAGTCCAAGAAAAAATTGACAAAATGTTTACTACTCAAATGTACGACCCTACATGTTTTAAAAGGATTTTGTAGAGGCTTTGTAAATTGTGGCATTGTCGTTTTTGCAATATATTACTGTTATTGTTACTAAAAAAAAAAAATATTCGTCAAGTTCCAGCCACTTTTATATCCGCTGTCATATCGATAGTCACCCCTTTCAGTTTTCTCCAGTTACATTGTGCCCGTGATGCTGTTTCAGGCGCTTCCCGAAATTCGATTTCCAGACTTGTCGACAGGCTGACATTGTGTATCAAGTGCTGTCTCCTGTGCAAATTGAGCATTTCATCAAATGCCAACTGGATATACTTAGAATGACACTCGTAAACATGTTCTAATTCCCGACAAATCAGGATAACATATTTGTGCGTCTAGAAGGCACATTCGGGCCTGGAGAAATGTTGCCTTGTGGAGTTTGGAACGCGCATGTCTTGGTTTACCATTCTCTTGCGCAGACTGCCACATATTCCGATGGACCTATCTGGTGTTATGGATTAGGCGCTTCTGTCGCACTTTTACTACTAATTTCTGGTTTTGACCCATGGATATCTGGTGTTTCCTCTATAGGTAGGCTACATTGTAAAAAAAAAAAAAAAAATCTTGCAGTATTTGCTACTGGGATTAATCTTGTCTTTACTGAGATAAGGTTATATCTAATTCGGATTAACCTTATCCCAGTAGAGATAAGATTAATCCATTACTCGGATAAACTTTTTACAGTGTAGTTTTTGGGATCCCAAAACGTAAATGGAGGGATACCTATGACATCGCAAAAGTTGTCCGTCCGTCCGTCTGTCTGTCCGTCCGTCCGTCTGTCCGTCCGTCTGTCTGTAAGCACGATTACTCTCGAAGGGAGTGAGATATTTTGATGAAACTTGGTGTGAGGATTGTTTGGGTCAAGAGTAAGGTCGAGTTCGTAGATGGGCTTTGTAGCCTTACATTTAGGGGTGGGGGAGGGGGTTCAAATTAGGGGGCAAGCAAAATATTTTTAAACAGCTAATGTGATAGTCGATTATGGGGAAAGAAGACACGCTGAACACGAATATGAAAACCAGTTTCTCGCCGGACAGGTAGTTCGCCCGGAATCCGGCCAAAACCGGAAAGTTTGTTAAAAGTAGAAGTCTTATTTAAAGTTGATTAGATGTCCGATATAGGGGTAAGAAGTCATGCTGAACACGAATATGAAAACCATTTTCTCGTCGGACAAGTAGTTCGCCCGGAATCCGGCCAAAACCGGAAAGTTTGTTAAAAGTAAAAGTTTTATTTGAAGTTGATTAGATGTACGATTTAGGGTTAAGAAGACTTTGTTTTTGTTTTGTTTTTTTAAAGTAGACTTGAAAATTAGGTCAAAAGTTGAATGGAGCAATTAAGTTATGCCACCGTAAGTAGGGGTTCCCTAGGAAGGGCACCCTTCCTGCGGGAGTTGCAATTGTTTTTATGGCACTTGCCTACCGGCCAAGTGCCATATACCGATCACTTTTCCGTCGGTCTGTCGGTCGGTCGGTCTGTCGGTCAGTCCGCTGTTTGCGAGTTAGGGTACTTCCAGATGTGCTAGGACGATGAAACTTGGCAGGCGTATTAGGGACCCGACCAGACTAACTTGGAAATAGTCACTTGCTCGATCCGACCATCGTGGGGGGAGGGAGGGGAGCCGGAATCCGGAATTTAGTGGCATGCTTAACTTTCGAACGGGTGAACGGATCTTAATGAAACTTGATATTTGGAAAGACGTCATGCTTCAGATGTCCCATATCAAGTTCGGACCGAATCCGATGTATGTGGGGGGAGTCGGAGGGGGGGAACCGGAAATCATATTAAACGTTTAGAGTGGAGCGATCGGGATGAAAGTTGGTGGGAGGAACAAGCACAACCCCTACGTACATCATTGACAGAACCAGACCGGATTCGTGCACTGTGGGGGGAGTTGGAGTGGGGTTCCGGAATTCCGGTGATACGGAGTTAAGTTTCTTCCAGGTGGGCTAGGACAATGAAACTCGGTAGGTAAATCAGGGACGCGACCAGATTAACCTGGAAATAGTCAGCTTCCCGATCCGACCATCGTGGGGGGAGTGGAGGGAGGTGGGACCCTGAATATTGAGGTATGTATAACTTCCGAACGGGTGATCGGATCATAATGAAACTTGATATGTAGAAAGACAACGTGTCTCAGATGTCCCACTTCAAGTCCGGACTGGATCCGATGAAGCTGGGGGGGGGTCGGAGGGGGGAACCGGAAATCATGTTAAACGCTTAGAGCGAGCGATCGGGATGAAACTTGGTGGGAGGAACAAGCACAACCCCTAGGTATATCACTGACAGAACCGGGCCGGATTCGTGCTATGTGGGGGGAGTTTGAGTGGGGTTCCGGAATTCCGGTGATACGGAGTTAAGTTACTTCCAGGTGGACTAGGACAATGAAACTCGGCAGGTAAATCAAAGACGTGACCAGATTAACCTGGAAATAGTCAGCTTCCCGACCCGACCATCGTGCGGGGAGTGGAGGGAGGGGGAATCCTGAATCTTGAGGTATGTATAACTTCCTAACGGGTGATCGGATCATAACGAAACTTGATATGTAGAAAGACAACGTGTCTCGGATGTCCCATTTCAAGTCCGGACCGGATCCGATGAAGCTGGGGGGGGGGGGTCGGAGGGGGGTCCGGAAACCTTTTGATGTGCTTGGAGTGGAGCGATCGGAATGAAACTTGGTGGGAAGAACAAGCGCAAGCCCTATGTAGATCAGTGACAGAACCGGACCGGATTCGGGCATTGTGGGGGAGTTAGAGGGGGGGTCCGGAATTCCGGTGATCGCAAGTTAAGGTACTTCCAGACATGCTAGGACGATGAAACTTGGCTTGAAAATCAAAGACTTACATGATTGGCTTAGAAATAGTTAGTTCCCAGATCCGACCATCCCTTAAAGTACTAATGCTAACCGCAAAGTGCCAAAAAATACTTTTAAGGAAAATATACATTTTCGTGATCCCTATGAGCCCATGATCATTTTTGCCTCAAGGGTTTTGCTTACAATAAAATTCCTTAAAGTACAAACAATACTTTTGAGCAAAATACATTTTCGTGCTCCTGATGATCATCTTTTTTGCTTCAAGAGTTTTGATTACAGATGATTTTCTATAACTTGGAAATAGTCACTTGCCCGATCCGACCATCGTGGGGGGAGGGAGGGGAGCACTACTATCCATTCACATCGTACTACGATAACTTGAATACAAGCAAAAAAGCTTGCAAGTGCCATATGAGCTTTCAGCTCTTGTTTGTTTTTGTTTTTTGTTTGTTGGGTGCCTGATTGGAAAGTCTACTTTTTTGCTGCTATAATTAAAATATAAAATAATATGGGTATTAAAGTATAAGGGGAAATATGAGAAGAAATAGAAAAAAAGTTTTTGTTATATATTGAATTTAATGTTTATCAATGAAATTAAGATTGTTTAAAATATAGTGTAAGTGACGTTAAGTAAGGTTTTTTGATGTTTTGATAATAGTTTTTAACGTCACTGAGTGGAGGTGGAGACGTAGTCACTCGCATTGGTTCAATCCATTGTGAGGAGATCAGGAAAAGAAGCTGCGCGGGCATTAAAAAAAAAAAAAAAAAAAAAAAAGAAGACATGCTGAACACGATGGTGAAAACCCTTTCCTCGCCGGACAAGTATTTCGCCCGAAATCCGGCCAAAACCGGAAAATTTGTGAAAAGCAAAAGTTTTTTGAAGTTGATTAGATGACAGATTTGAGGGTAAGAAGAGATGCTGAATCTGTATATGACAATAATTTTTTACCCAGACATACAGTCTTCCTGAATCCGGTTGAAACCGGATTTTTTTTTAGAAGTTATACTTCTATTTGAAGTTGATTAGATGTTCTTTATAGGGATAAGGAGATATATACGCTGAATTTGATTCTGAACTATCTTTTTTTGCTGGGCAAGTAGTTCGCTCGGAATTCGGCCGAAACAAGAAAGTTGGCAGAAGTAAAGCAGGAAGTTTCGATCAGTATCGTCAAAATAGATATGGCTTATAGAGGTATATCCGAACGTGGTTTTCTCAGATCATTAGCCTGGCGAAGACTGGATCTGGCGAAGACAAGACCTAGATGTCTGGATCAAATATTCAGTTTTTGGGATCCCATCGGAACCTTTGGTCTTGTTTGGTCTCGCCACCTCCCGGTGACTTCTCACTAGAACCCGCTTCCCGACCAGGTTCAGGTGGGTACGCACTGGTGAGGTAAAGTCTGGTCTTCACCTCCCGGAATCTGGGCTTCCAGATTATTCTTCGACGTCTTCTGTAAATTGCATCTGGAATATGAACTGGTCCGAAAGTATATCAAAATAATCCGGAAAAAAGGGGCTTTTGAACTTCCAGATTTCCGGAATTTTTAAGTATCGCCGAAGAAATTCAAAAAAAAAGCTCGGAAAATCTGGGAACCCAGATTCCGGAAGGTGAAGACCCAACTTAAAACCAGGTGGGTCCAAATTTATAACTTTAGGGAGTAGTCACAAGTTAATCCAAACATGACTTCGGGGAGAAACCAGAGACCACTAGTGAGTACCCGGGCGGTAAAGAACGCAGCTGTTGATTGGGAAGTATTGAGCAACACTGATGCAGTACTCCGAGCTATTTGACATGATTGGTTGATCTTGTTCTCAAGTGAGCTGTTTCGTGATTTGTTCCTCACTATCCAGCGCCACCACAGGCCCACCTAGTCTTGATCTGTTTTAATCAGTTGGACAGTAGCATGGCCACTCTGTTCAAAAGTTTGTAAGAGATTCCTCAGTGACATCTCAGAACGCCTCGTTAGCAGGATTTTGTCCCGTCCTTATTTCCATGCTCTAATTAGACCCGTAGGTTCATTCGAAGATCTTCGGTTTTGACCGCGTTCAATACGAAGCCTGTCTACGGAATTGACGTTGATTTTGACCGTAAGAATAAAGACGGGCGGTCCGATAGATTTGGAGAACATACCTCAACCCTTCGGTAACTGGTCGTACAGACGGACGAACGGACGGATTTGGAGAACATAAGAGTAGCCATAATTTTTTTTTTCGAGATACCAAAATGGGGAAATGGTGTTGGACGGACACGGACGTAACTGTAATAACGAAGCTCTTTCCTGTTCGCTTTTGAACTACTAGAAGAAAATAAGGCACACTTCGCCCCCGTAAAAGCTGGCACTGTCTGCATATGCCTGGTGTTTGCCAATGTTACCATGTCCTATTCTTTTCCGTCTGTTTTCATTCCTTGACAACCATAAATTCCAAAAACCCTGTTCCTTTCCTACGCAGTCGCACTTGAACAAAACCCACAGTACCCCCTGGCCGGTACAGTCTATCTCGTCTTTTGGGTCCTTTGGAAACCAGCGAGCCGTGTCCCGCTAATGTTGGTGACTGTCACTGGAATTCTATGAAGCGACGGTAAAAGCGAGGGTCTAAAAGAAGAAGCACTCTTGAAAATGAAAGAACATTTGTACCTTGACGAGCGCAGGGGTCGTATATTTGTCATGCTTCGTATTAACAGTCATTCTTCTAAACGCCATAAATAATGGGTTGCGAGGAGGGTCAGTCCCGGATTTCCAAGCTGGCTACTCCCACTCCTTGACTCCCTGCCCTCGCCTTCAAACTTTGTAGGCTGGAAGGTCAGATGGCGGCAATTCAAGCAGAGAAATATCAAGACGATGGGACTGTAGCCTTCCCGTTCGTTGCTTCTGGTTTCCCTGCCGTTCCCCTTGTCGGTACGTATAGCCAGTGCCGTAGTCAGGTGGCTTACCGACGAAACGTCCCCATGACAAAACGTCCCCTGGCGAAACGTTTCCGTGTCAAAACGTCCCCGTGACAAAACGTCCCCATGAAAAAACGTCCCCAAGCATAGATTTTTAAGTTCGACTCGATCTTCAGGTGCATTATCGAGGTAAAACAGCTTCAGAGTGTGCATTACAGATGTGGGAACATTCCTTATAAGCAGGAAAGATCGGACATAGGACCGGTTGCTTCATAAATATATTGTTAAGCGTAAACTAACACAAAAAAATAAACCAATTAAATAAAAGATAAAACGAAAATTGACAAACTACTAAATCTTTGCACTCTCTTTAAGAAATGGCTATAGCCGGGATCAACACTATGGTTTGTTTCTTCACTATCGGTTAAATGCTAGTCAACCCATCGTGGTTTTAAAAAGTTTATATTCCAAGAACATTTTTTGTCTGAACTGATGACGCAGTCAGTAATTCATAGGCCTAGTTATCCCTCAGCGACGAAAACAAAATTCTATAGCCTGGGACGTTTCGTCATGGGGGCGTTTCGCCAGGGGACGTTTTGACCGGGGATGTTTCGTCACGGGAACATTTTGTCATGGAGACGTTTTGTCACGGGGACGTTACGCCGGGGACGTTATGTCGACAACCCAGTCAGGTATCCATTCCTCTCTTTCAAACCAAGATTGGACTCTGTGAAACTTTACACGACAAATTGGGACATGGGCCTCACAGGACAAAGATGGATTCCGTTTTCATCTTTGTCCCGTGAGGCCTCTGTCCCAATTTTTTTACTGTAAAATTTCTTGCTCTCCGGTAGGTAGAACCACACTGCAGATCCTGGGGTAACAAGTCGGAATCGCTTCTGGATTTCCATCCATATATCCTAACGGCAGCAATTTATTAGATCTCCAGCAGTCATTACGGCCATCTTTCACTTTGCTTTCCTGCAGAGCCATTTTGTTTTATTTTTTAAATGGTCGAGATGGTAATGGCAAAGAGTCAGTTTGTTACATCAAGATTTCTACTGGAGACCACATAAATACGGGTAGCTGGACTTTTTAGGGTCGGGAAGCGTCTCAATTTTGCGGTTGCTCAATTTTCCCCCAGAAAATGCCCGTAACTAGTCATCTGAAATCAGTGGAGTGACTGGGAAGTAAACAACCCAGATGACCTGGACACAGAAGTTAGCTCGTCTTAGTAGCTGCAACTTCTCCTTCCTTTTTGGAAACCTCTTGAAATGGATGACGAACAGAGATGCTAAGAAGGCTCATCGCTTCCAAATGTTATGCTTATTTCTTATGAACGTTCAATGAACTTGCTTGCGTGTTCTGTTGCTAGAAATATAAAAAAAACGTTATTTGTAGTTTGCCATTTGGCATATCACTATTGATCATCATCACCATCCAAACACATCGTTATCACCCTTTGGTTATGCGCAACTTCTCTGATACCTCCTCTGTAAGCACTTATCGAGTAACTATGTTACATGTTACGATGTTATCCGAGTAAAAAACGTGGCCGGCTGTATTAGTAGCGTTTAAGTGAGTGACCCCTTGGTTGCTACCCTCTGCTCTTCTTACCGCCACTTTAGGCTGATTCCGTATTCTACCCCATGCCCCGTGAGTGATTTCTGGTCTGTGGGAGGGAGTGGGAGGTACAGTGGCGCGTGGCTGTGACACCTGGCTCCTCGCAGAGGACAGATGTATTAGAGAACTTGTACAGATGGTGCCAGGTGCATTCAGGCGCTGCTCTACCGTCGCTGTCGAGTATCTACAACAAACTCGGGATATCTTCTGCAAATACACGTTTGGTTTTAATCACACATACGCGTACTGGCTAATGAGATGATAACAGATGATCGAAAGGTGTTAAATTTTTCTAGGCGAGCTGGACGCGGCGGTGATTTGGCTGATGTGCTTCCGGGTTGACTTGGGAAGAAGTCCGATCTGGAGGGGGAAATATGATTTTGGTATAAAGCTCATCCGAAGGGCTGAATGGATCATTTCCCAAATCACAAGGTCTTGATTGCGGCATTGGATCTCGAGAGCAAAAGAAGAAAAATTTGATATGTGCTTGCTCCTCTTGCTTAGGCCTACTGCGTTTGTTAGGCCATTTCTCAACATGTTGAAATACTGCAGTAAAAGCAGAACTCAATATCTGCGATTGGTTCGCGTGACGCCACAAGGCACCGTATGGTAATTTAGCAGATTCTCGTTTGCTGTTAACCTTACAACCAGGGCAGAAGCAGACTAAAGGTCGAATCCGTGAAGCCCCAAGATGTTGAAATCTCGGTTGAAATAGATATCATGTAGCCATTCAGTCAGATCTTCACATGGCTTTGTCGTAGGATCAGGTTCGTATCCAGGAATTTTTTTTCGGGGGGGGAGTTGCCCGGGAGTAGGACCAAAAAATACAAAAAAGACATAGATTCAACAAGACAAAGAAATTCAACAAGACATTTAACAAGACATAGTTAAAGCCCATAAAAACGATCATTTTTGCATGTTTCGGGGGGGGGGGTAGAACCCCTAGCTCCCCTGGATACGGCCCTGCGTAGGATATTCCTTTGTATAGTGTTCTTCTCTTCTCACGTCAGATTCGAGGAGGTGGGGGTGGTGGTGCAGGTGTTTCGTAGTTTGGTCAGTTCTGTAATAAAGTTCAGTCGATTAATTAATCGATTGACCTTTATTACCCATATAAATTTCTACATAAAGTAGGGAGTATGATGAACATATGAAAACAAGAAACGGTGAACTATTAAACTACCGAGGGGCTGTCCGTTCTCGATTTTAGTGTACAGCAGATAGCAGCAACCCTTCTTAAACTACCAAAACGACCTAGACTACTCAACAAACTTTATAAAAGAGCCAACGCCGCAGAGGGCTATATTGACATACCGTGCAGTTCCGAGCTCAATTCAGTAGAAATTCGATCTTGATTCATCAAACTAGGTTTGCTACTTGTTACCAGGGTTGGACAGACGTTTTTTTGGCTATGTACCCCCAATCTGTCAAGACATCATGCTGTTCGAAATCAGTCGGAGACAGAAGTTGAAGGACGGTACGGATCCTGAACATCCAGTAGCTACGATCCCCAAGTTGGCTTCTCGCAGCAGCGCTGTTATTAATTTCAGTCCGTTGGAGCAATAAAGACTGCCGTGATCTAGCGACCCCATATGGTGTAGGGGTACGCTCCTACTGAATCCCATGTTCATTATGTCGTTTTCGCGGGTAGTAAAAATAATACCCACATCATTGGGTCAGCTGGCAAACTTGACTGCAAATCATCAACAGATGGAAGGCCCTCGCGGTAATTTCCAGAGGTGATTGTCGAGATAAGCGGCTACCGTTGGTGAAAGACTCGTATTCTTTGCCTTTCCCACCTTAGTTTAGTGAGTAGGACCATTTGCAGAATGGACTCGCAGCTTTTTGTTTTGCGACGAAAAAATTGTGACAAAGTAATTCGAATTAATTAGTCGTACAGTCTATCATCTGGTCGCAAGCGAATGTGGGGGATCGAAAACTCGTCTGTCTGTTTGTTAGCATATTGGATGTCGTAACTTAGACTCATTAAAAGTAAATTTAATTATACAGAGATAGGCCTATGGTTTTGGTCGAGACTGGATGCGGGTTTCACGGAGAAGAAGACATCCTTGTTATTTACTGTTTTTCTTTTCAGCAGGCATTGCCAAATGTGGGGTTGGCATCGCAGATACCTCTCATTTCCCTGCTATCTCCAGCACGAAGATGAGGGGGTTTCTTGTCAGTAATTTCTAGCTCTTGTCAAACAATAATTTTTTCCCGAAAAAATATACAGTTCATTATCTTTTAATTTAGTCCAGAATATTAATGTAAACAAGAAATACCATCGGACGTGTAAAGTGAAAATAGAGCGAAGGATTATGCAGAAACTAAGAAATACTGCTTGTTTTTGTTAGCCCCTACAATATAAATCCGAACAATACAGTTAGCCTTGAACGTAGTCTCTGTTTATTGGCTGCGTTTTGTAGACGAGAAGGCTTAAATTTATACGACTATTAAGTTTTCTTTCGATGCTATCAGATCGATTTTTCACCTGGCATTTACTTCATTATTTGACTTCTTTATAATGCTGCTTGTCATTTGTTCAGAGTTGACGTGTTAATTTCGTCGGACCACACGTGCTCTCGATCTTTTTGTGAGCATCGTTTCCCAGATATGCGAAAAAGTTTCTCTTCTATTTCAAACGACCAGGCAGCAACTGATTAGTGACTAATTTAAAGGCCAATCTTGTTGAGTGAGGAGCCATCGATGTCAACTCTTGTCTCTCTGAATATGTCGGCGGTCTTTCACTCGTTGGCCTAAAAAATGAAGAAAATATTTGGCCAAGAGGATATTTTCCGTCGAATCGGCCTGGAAACTAAGGTTTTTTCGTGGTTCTGGTTACGACCGCAGACAGGTCAACAAGCTGGAGCCACATCAGCCAGTGGCAACGAGCTATATCGGAGGTCTGTCAGTGCTACCTCAGCCTTCAAAAAGTTCTCCCTGTACCAGATTAGAGGTATAGATGATAGCCAAGGTTGGGATGGGCTTTGCTGGTTCAAAAGAAATCATAGGTATACCCCGTCACTGTTCTCGTGACGGCCAATACTCTATATGACTAAGTCCAAAACACGCCAGTGATCCTCAGGAAGAACGAGTAAACGTCTCGCTAGTGACTCAAATCAACAGCTCAAATCCTGCGTCAACCAATCACGGCGATCTTTGGGAGCAGTTGTGATACCGCTTCTGGCTCTTCCTCTAGGTACCCGGCGATTTTGCATCGGCAAGGAGAGTTAGTCATCATGAGTATACTCCTCAAAAGAGCCGACGGGATCTGTGAGGGTTGTGAAGTGCGAGGTGAAATTTACGCATATTTTGAACAGCTCTTCCAGTCGAACATTTAATGTGGCAGTAACTGGCCCTCAGTTCTAACTATGGCTTCTAATTGTGAGAGGCTGCCAAATGTGTGCGGTTGAATCTTTATAGGCGAATCAAATAATGCAGCTAAAAAGCTCATGGGCTTTGGTATGTTACATACAAACAAACAACAAAAATGACGAAAGAGACAGCAAAATCATAACACATATACATCTATTTATGTTCTTAAGCTTTGCAAACTGTATGCCGGAAGGCTAGCTTCAGGAACTTCACCAAATTTTCTGAATTTGAAAACACCCACTTTTAATGTTTCACTTCTGCCCTGTTCGCTGATGTCTCCAGAATTTCTCCAAAATCTTTTTATTTTTGACCCAAGGTTGTATAAGAGGAAACAAGTGAAGTGAGATAATGAAAACAATACACAAAATAACTATACAATTACAGTAAAGCACGAACTAGGGAGTAAGAGGGGCGTGTAGCGAAAGGCAAAAATGTGCTGATCCCGACAACTTCCCCCGAGTAAATTGTGGGAAACTTCTGGGACACCGAACTTCCTGTAATATTTCTATTCGTTCGCCGGGGAGAGAGAGAGAAGAAACTTCAATGTAAAAAGTAACGGGCTCGCTCAAGTTTTTTTTAAGTTACATACTTTTCGAATAATGTTTTTTTTTCAATTAATACTTTAGGGGTTGGCACTTCGGAAATGTACTTCTGGACGCCCTTTAACTTGCAGCAACAGGTTGAAGCCGTGTAAGCAGTCTTAAGCTGTCACCTGATGAAATCGGTACTTGCCACCTGTTAATTACGCTGTTGTAATTAAGGAGTTACTAGATTGGTCCCTACCCTGAAAAAGTGTCTTGAAACGGCAGATGTCCCCCGATTGTGGTTTCCAGCTTTTTCCAGCTGTGCACCTTTCCTTCCTCCGTTGCACAAAGGTCGCGGCGCAGATGGCGCGTGCCTGGCGCGTGGCGCCTCCATGATAAGCGCTTAATCTCCGACCAAGAAAGGCACACTAATAAGAAGCGTCCGCCGCTTCCAATAAGCGACTTGCATGTACCATGAACTGAACTGTGATGTACTTTTCAGTTTAAACGTCTGCCGCTTACTGTAAATGGCTCGTATGTCCGTAAAAATCAGAGCACCTTTAGCAGGGTGTAGACCAGGAAGAGTCTTACATACACCAAGGCAAAGCCAACTAACTGTTTCTCGCAGCGGTTCTAGTGGCCTCTTGTCTCATTAGTTCTTCAAAATATGGCAACCATTGGGCTGTCTGTGATGCGCGTTGTCGGTTCGGGAAGGACCAAACTGTAGTTCACCAACCGATGGAAATTTTATCAATAAGTTAAAATAAAAGATTTTCGGGGAATAAAGACCAATGGTACCGTCACTCAGTCACAAAGGAGCCGACGCTTCAACCCTCATTTGCATCCCTCGTCTCATCTTCCTCTCCCGGTACGCAAGTGGTTTCAGTGGATGATTCTTTTGGGGAAAAAAATCTCTGTCGCCAACACCTTGAATAGTCGTCTTCTCCGATTATCTGTTTGAGCCGAAACTTATGTTAACCTTGCGGATGGCTATATCGCTTTACGGTACATATACGCACAGTCCGACTTTGCGTCGGATGCGAATTTCCTCCTTAGCTCCTTTCACATGCGAAATCTTACCGGACTGTGTCTTACAGTCTGTGTGTAGCAGTGTAGCTTTCTTCAAGTGAGACCCGGTGCACTAAGCCACATTGATATGTACATTTGTTTCATCTTGGCATCTCGCATATTAAGAATAACTGGTAGCATGGATAACAGATGGCAGTTGCGTCGCGATTTTCTCAAGACCAAATAAGACAGTGATTGAAGCGAGAACCGTATCATGAGAAATGAAATGAAATGCACAAGGCGAGTTGATCCAAAGCCGTTCTTGAACTGTGCAGAACCACTAAGCGGAAAGGTTTGAGGGTTAGCGTGACTTGACAAAGCCCGCGACTGATTGTGAAGAAAATGATGTTGGTTCTGGTTGAAAAGACGCAACGAAATACAGAGCCTGCAAAAGTAGTCGTGGTCCATGCTTGGCTACCCCTTCTGCCAGCGAAACATCCGTCCACGCTTCACAGGCCGAGCCTGACCATGTGGTTTCTTCTTCTACAGCCGCGGGCTGCAACGTCGATGAACTACTGAATCAAATAACGTGGAAGTTGTGAAATTTGCGGAGCGGAGTGTATAATTGTGTTGCGAAAGCAACACTTTGGTTTTGTCGTGGTTTTTTTTGTTTGTTTTTTTTCCTAGCACCTCGATTTCAGCTTATTCCTAGAAAGTGGTAAGGGTCTAACCTCTGCGGTTTTTACGGAAAGTGTGGACCTTCGGCCGGATTGATGAATATGACATTAAATTTTGGAAAGCTTCGTCGAGCTCTTGCCTGGGGCAAAAAAGGATGGTTTTTGCTTGTGCGCGAGCTACAGCCTACGGTGTGTGAAGTGAAGTGGAGTTGTGTAGCCTATGTCAGAGAGGACTATCTGAAGTTATGCAGCCAAGCTTTCGTTTAATCAAACCACGTTTCTGCTTTCGAGTGGAAAGCTTCGTTCTAGCAGGCGAGCAGGCAGGCACCACTTTCAAATTGAAGGTGGACTAAAATCTACAAGTGCGAAATATGTGCGGCAGTTCCCCGGTCCCACAGCCAATATATCTTCTTTGAGTGATAAATAGAAAAATTTACAGAAACAAAAAAGTGGCATTTTCCCACGGGTCCGAAAGTGCTGCCATCTATTGTTTCTAGCCATTTTTGTTCGTGATTTCTGCTCACTTTATCATTCCATTTCTTACACTTGGGATTGAGGAAGAGAATTGGTATCAGCTATGCCTCTTAAACTTTAAAAGTTCTATCCTTGCTAAAGATATTAGAGATTGTCCTTTGCTCCTTTCTAAGTGGTGATATTAGAAAGTTGGCCTGTGGCAAAAAAGTCAACTTTTGAACTAATACAGATAGAATTTTTTTTTCAACGGCAATCGATAGACCTTGATGAGCTGATCAAAGTATATGTCATCCATTTTTTGGTACAAAAGTCCCTTCATGAGATACAGCAGTTTGAAAGTTTAGAGGGGTTGACAACTTCAGTACTAAGGTACACACTGAAACCAAAAATAGGCCGATCCCAGTTGTGAGACATGTAGGGGACTTTTAAGCAACAATAGGCTGTTAGACAATAATTAACTTCGGCGATGAGGGGTTAGCAACTTTGGCTACTTGGTGTACCTACAATTTGTTTCCTATGTTTTATATGGCACGAACAATTATTTGGTACCACGTCTACCACGGGGAGTTGCACTTGTAATTAAGACTCGGTTGCTAGAATCTTTGGGGATGAGGGGCTGGCAGCTTTTGCTAGTTGGTATACCTGGTATTTTTTGCCAGTGTATTTTATGGTAAGAACGATACGGTACCATGTCTATCACGGGGAGATGGACTAGTAAGTAAGAATCGGTTGCTGGAAGGGCTTCACAAGGGGCTAGAAACTTGTGCAACCAATGCACATTTTATTTGATCTTTATAAATCTGAGGGTAAGAAAGCTGGTCTCTTTGGTCTCATTGTACCTTAGAATCTCTATATATAACCAAGAATTAAGTGTTTATGCAACGAATGCAAATCATATTTCGAAAAATGACTTAGTTTTACAATGATCTGTAAAGTGGCATCTGTGGTATTTTGATCCAAAGCTACGGACAGCTTTATGGTCCCAACTAGGTTATATAAGAAGACTTGTAAGCAACAATCGGATGTTAGACCATAACGGTCTTCGGCGATGGGGGTTAGCAACTTTTGCTAGTTGGTGTACCTATTAATCCTATTATTTATTTCCGGTGAATTTGATGCTGAGAAAAGTTTGGTATCATGTCTATCACGGGGAGATGGACTTGTAAGGAGGAATCGGTTGCTAGAAGGGGTTCATAAGCGGCTAGAAACTTCTGCAAATTGATGCACATTTTATTTGATCTCTATAAATCTGAGGGTAAGAAAATTAGTCTCCATGGTCTATCACTGTAACTTAGAATGCAGTATTTGAGGGGTAGACAACTTTAGTGGTAGGGTGTATAATGTTCCAAGTTTTCATCGGTCACGATTGAAAAGGATAAAGTTCAATTGGCTGCACACTTTATTTGATCTCTATAAATCTAGGGTATAACAAAATTAGTCTCAATGGTGTATCACTGTAGCTTAGAATTAAATTAAGTGTTTACGCATTATTTTGATCCTGAAAAGTTACGGATAGCTTTATAATACTAACTAGGTTTTATAAGACAATGTTCCAAGTTTTTACCAGGCACGACGTGTACGATTGAAAAGGATAAAGTTCAACTGGCTGCAAAGATTTTGGTCCCTACATCCGATCTTCTGTTTGTGTCATCAGTCCAGAACAAAAATCTTCTTGGAACCATTTTTGTACCATGGCCCTTTGGGCCTTTACGTACATTACATTACATTACATTACATAACATTTTGAAAACGTCGATGGGTTGACAACTTCAGCGATAGCGAAGAAACAGAACCAAAGTGTTGCTCTCGCAACACTTTAGTCGGCGAAGCCGAACAAAGGTTGCCGCAACACTTCACGTTGCCCAGGCAACGTAGGTCTAGTTGAACTATGTGAAGTCCTTTAGACTTGTTAAGCGGGACGATTTGAGTTAGGAACATGGTTTCGGGGTTGTAGATGGGGACGTTTGTGATGGGGCATTTTTTTCTGGGGGGGGGAGTATTATGCTAGAAGACGCTCTGGGATTAGCCATTCTGCACAAAGGCCAATCGAGCATAACATGCCTTTTTTCTGTTGGAAGTTTAGCCATGGATTTTTTGTTGAATGAGGTCCCTCTCGTCATTTTCTTAGATACACGACAAGAATGGGAGACTGTTAATATATTGCCATGGAAAAGCCTCAAACTGCTCTTTCTATACCGTGGACCATCGTGGGCCTAAGCGAGGGCCTAAGTTTATGAATATACTTGGATATAGATGAGATCCTCTTCCTGTCATGTTCTTGGACAAACGACAAGAAGGATTGTATCCTTTATTGAATAAACAAGGAGGACGGGTTCTGCGTGGAGTAAATCTTTTTTTGCCTGACGTCTGTTTGCTAACCTTTCTTCCGTCATCTTGGGCTAATAGCAAACGGAAACCTGACAGTAGCAAATGCTTCCGTCAACAAACCCAGAATCTCACACAGCGAAACGTATGCAGCCAGGACCTCGGGTGTAGCCATGGATATGTGGACCGTACTCGGGTTTCTGGAGAGGTAACAATTGTAACAGTTAGAATGCTCGCAATTATAACAGTCAGTACAACGTTAGAGTTTATAATAACGTCTGGGAATGTTCTCTTCTTCGGAATTATAATGTTGACTTACCGGTGTTCGTAGACTTAATTTCTGGTAGTGGCAACAGGTAAGTTATTTTTAATATGAATTTCAATAAACAACACTAAAAAAAAGTAAACAAGAAAACACTTTTCGTCCGGCGTAACCAAGTCGTATCTTTCCTGTAATGTGCCGTCAGATTGCTCATTGGCCAGAATCCGACAAACTTTCGAAAATTAAGCAGCTAGGGAAATCATTTTTATTCTTTAATAACAAGGCATTATGTTCAAAACGGGGTATGGTAGAGACCGAAGATGGAATGCCTCAGCAAAATGTCCTTTTTTAAAGCAAAACTAGAATAAAAAAAATGTCACTGTACCAAAATATGCAACTGTCCGTGTGCACCCCCCACCCGTTCTTGAACCTGAGTTATACCCCCAACAAGGGCTCCTCGATAGTTTCTTACTGCTTGGCTGCTTCAGGTCTTGAGCCATGGTTGATATCAAAAGGAGGGAGTGTTATTATTTTGACTGGTTATTACAGGCACACAAAAGGGAAGAAAACACCCCAGCTTACTCGAAAGACTAACCCCCTCACCCTCCGCTATTTTTAAAGCTTACACCCAAGTTTGATCAGTCTCTGAAGAGTTTGCGAGCAATTTCGAAGTGCATCAGGCGGTGTCTTGTAAAAATTTGCTGAAGCAAAAATCTCATTGTCTGGGGATTAATGCCCTTTTCTTTTTAAGATAATTTGATTAGATCCTTCCGTCCCTGTGTGTGCTCAAAAGGGCCGACCGGTGACCCATCCCTTCTGGGAGTAAATTTGCATTTGCAGAGAGAGGCGGTAGAATTAGAGACAAGCTGTCGATATTTCCCGGATAGAATATTTCCTACCAAGGGCAAAAAATTAGTTGCGATATACTCTTTTCTAAACATAGCTTTGCGAAAAGCAAATAGAGATATAATTACGAGATGTAGGTCCATTTCGATTCTCATCGAAACATTTACACGTGAATCTTAGTGTATACCATGCCTCCTAATGAGCAACCCCTCAGTTGTGCTGATGGCAGGAGGCATGGGTTCGTTCACCGCGAACCATTAAAAAAGAAATACAAAACAGTATGTTCTAATCATTGATTCTAAGAAAACCACTGTCTTTTTTGGGGGGGGGGATATCTGGTTGGTATGTATGTATGAGCAGCCTCTAAAGGGCTCCCGAAAAGTAATGGCTCCCTATAGGCGATATAAATTGAGTAAACGAAGGACCAGCAGACGAAGCGAGAAGCCCAAGCGAAAGATACAATCATTTGTAGATCAATTAATTCGTGTCCCGCTTTTCTTTGGGGCTAATATGCGAATTAACAAACACGCAGTAAAAACGTAAATTATTCCTCGCAGAAATCTAAGAATTTACTATTGGCAGGGTGCCGTAAAAAAAAAATAATTATTTCGTACATTAAAAGGAAGGTTAGCTGAAACTGGATAAAGGGATAACTTCTAATTTGTCTTTTTCGTTAAACTCTAAAAGCAACATGCCAAAAAGGGCAAATGTAAATAACTTGCTGTCTTGCCATCAGTCTGAAAATGTGATTAAGGAGATTGTCTTAATAGAACCGTGAATAAGACTTAAGAACCACGTTTTTGTAAAATAGTTGATTGCGTTGCCTGAAAACGGACATGCATATCTGTTTGACTATTTTAGATTTTTTACTAATTCTACTTCTTATATTTTCTCCAGATTAGTTTCTTGCTACCACTACGTCTCATTCATTCACCCAAAAAATGAAATATCAACAAGCGTAATATTACAATCGGTGATTGGTGTGCGTTTTGCCGGATGCGATTAGCCCTGTGGCAGCAGCTAGGGGTGCGAGCGCCGCGAACTCTTCAGTTGGATTCGAGACCTCCGAGAGAGAGGAGTGTGTTTTTGTGAGAGATTTATGTTGAAGAGAGCATTTTTGGATTAAGGCCTTTGGCCACGGCCTAGGAATGGCCAATGTAGTATGGATATCTGCTGTTCTCCTCCTCGTTTGTTCGATTCATCAGGTAAATTTTTCGTTTAGAAATTGTGATGTTCAGGAGCTAACTTAGAGCAGTTTTTTCTTGCTTCGAAACAGTGCGTATCAAGATCGCTTTTTTTAATGTGGCATATTAGACGAAATGGTAAGGGTACGACTATATGTTAATACTATGCCTAGTTTAAACAGTAGTGTTCTAGCAGGGCTTATCAAGTGAAGTCTATTATACATATTTAGTAGCCTATAGTAGGTATAACAGTGTTAATAAGTGCATCGATGGCAGCAGTGGTTTAGCGGTTTAGATAAAGCTACTGTGTGAGGTGGAAAGATTGTGACATTTAAAAATATTTTGTGGTCTGACCTTTTGTTGACCGAAACATTGAGATAGGAAAATCAGAAACACTTTTATCCGAGCGTGTGGCTATGCAGACCATTTTCAGTAGCGAGTTTACAGTCCTTCGCTAATTTCCCATTCCGTCGGCTGCAACCTAAGTAATTAATGATCGTATCTGGGCACCAATTTTGAGTGGCTCTTACGCTGAACCCAATTTACAAATATCTGAAGTACATTCGGCTCGTGCTGCATCCCCAATGAAGTATTATAGCACGCACCACGGAATACTCTTAGAATACAAAGTACCGTAACTAGCTTATATTAATTCTAAACTTTTCCCGTTCTAGGTCAACTCTTCAGGCGTCTTTGAACTACGACTACAGTCATTCCTAAACGAACAAGGTCGAGACTCGGAAGGAAACTGTTGCCGTGGAATTAGAACTTCATCTGGAGTGTGTAGCTCAAGCTGTCAAACAAAGTTCAGAGTGTGTTTAAAGCATTATCAGCAAGTTATTGATTATAATTCACCATGCACCTTTGGTGATGTGAGTACCAAAGTTTTGGGAAACAACAATGTTGTGTTTAGTGCAAATGGCGACCCTAAAAACGGATATGTGAGCCCCGTCTCCTTCCCCTTCGACTTCTCATGGCCGGTAAGCAATTTCAGTAACTCTTTGATGCACGATACTTCACGTTTCCGTTAGGCTTAGTTCTCTTGTTTTTCCAATATCTCAACCGTAGTGATCTGAGTCCAGCAATCCAGCTTGTTTATTGGGACAAGTCAAAATTGTTTCTTTGTTTTCTCGACTCCACTACATCGTCTCGCAGTAAGAAAAAATGCACCTCCTTCTTTCTACTCCGTATTTTTCGTTGAGAAGCATTCGATACTGGAGTTGTGTAACCTTTTACGCTCCCGGTTGTTTTATATGAGTGACCCTTCAGAACCCGAGGATGACGGAAGGAGTAGAAACAAAGAAATGAAAAAGAATCAAAGCAAATGAGTCGTCTGCCATTTCTGTTATGATATCATAGGTGGTGGATGGGCGAATTGATGTCTGTCTTACTTGTCTGGCCGATACTAGCACTTGATTACCATCCCTCGTAATGTACACAAGTGCCGTGCTGTAATTGGCTGTTAATTTGTATATTGTTTCTCCAGGGTACGTTCTCATTGATTGTCGAGGCGTGGCATCAGCCCAGCTCAAATTCGTCATTAGAGACAGGTAAGTGAGTTTTACTTTGCTGGTTTCGCTAAAACGACCTGACCAGGTCCCTATCAGTCGTCCTTGAGAGTTGACGGGACCAGGATTAGTAGGGCCGTAATTAAACTTCAGCCGACCTGTTCGTTCAGCACCATCCAGTATCTGTAGAAAACCTTCCGAATTAGAAATACTATGTTTATGTCAGAATTTAGTCAATCAGTCCATACAAACTCCCTGTAAAAAGGGTAGACAGCAGTAGCGGTATCAAATTTCTCAACCGGCTTTCCGCTCACTGGTGGTTTGGTTCCTTCGCCACGCATGTTGTTCTGTGTTCACCGTAAAATTACATGTGATGGGTCAGTCCGAGATCCCGTGAAGGAGCTCGGTAGCTCCTGTCAATTCGCCTGATCGGTTTCCGGTCTTCCATTTTCGGGGATAATTAAGGATTTCGAGTGTTTTGAAACTAATTTTCTGTGTTGATTAAAGCCCTTCTGTGGGTTCTATAAGCCAGCAGGCCCAGTGTGTGATGTAGAACCCATCCTGGCACCTCGAGTCATAAATTTGGAGCGCCGCGATTTTTTGAGCCCAGTCTGGCCAGTCGGGATTTCGAAACCCTGTATTCAGTGGTGGAACTTTTAATGAGCCTTTGGTTATACGCTTCTGGTAATTCTCACGCGATTCGTATCGTAATTAGTTTGATTAAGTGTTCAGATTTAAGATTATCCGTCTTCCACCAAAAAATAGCCAAACTGTCTGGAAGTTTTAACGGGCAGTTTAAACATACACAAAACTGCAATTTGGATTTCTTGCGTTAGGAGTACATTCCAGCCCGATTCCGGCCGTTAGTCCTTTTTAAAATTTGGAGTTGTATATCTTGTGTATACTAACGAAATTAGTCTCTTAAACCAGTTGTACAACTATGCAACCAAATTACCTACTATTAATTTGAAAATTAAATTCAGTCTTTGTCTGAGACTCGCAATTTCGAAACCATGCGGGTGAAGAAGACAGGTGTTTCTCGATCCTGTTCTCAGCTAGTATTTTGTCTTTACGCTTAGTACGAAAACGAGTTCGTCTTGTTCTTTCCGTTTGCAGAAACTGAGCTCTTTCACGTATAGCCCTAGAACCGATGTGTTCCGAATGTTTATAAACTTGATTCAGATTTGGCTTCTCTTCGTTTTTCACTGGAATTTTTTTGCCGTTTCGCAGGTCTAAGAACATTTCTCGCGGCATAAGCCTGGAGACTGTTGTGTCCTTAGCGCGGATGGAATTTGCCACCTTTGAACTTGTGGCACGGACCGACTGTCAACGTTTTGACTCGAGTGCTGAAATGTAGAGCAAATGTTTTCGCTCTAAAGTTTACAGTTAGAGATTTATGAAATAGTAACTACTTTCCGTTAGATTACATTGCACACGTTCTGGACGTGCCTGGTTTATTTATTCGTTTTCAACAACAAAAGTAAAACACTAAATTCTAAAAAAGCAATCAGGGAAAGCGACCACCTGGATATTTATTCACCCCTTTATTTACCCCTTAATATTTTATTTAATTAGCCTACACTAAGCTATTCGCCGACTAACTTCTTTCTAATCCCTAATTCACATTTAGTTTTTTTTTCCATCCCAGTGAATTTAGATCCCTGAATTATTTTTTACAGTCTGCTTCATTGGGTTCACATTTATTTCAAGTCTGTAGTTCCTTCGTCTTGTTACATTTTGGTCTTTGCAACCGATAATATACAGGAGTAGAGCAGTAGTTGAGCAGGAGCTCTTATACCGGAAAGGTAGCGCAGATCCTGCCACTTCCTCGGGTTCCCCCTATTAATCACACTCGAGGTCTGCCCCACCAGCTGACCTTAGGTGCCATATGCCGGGCGGCCGAAGCGTGGGAGCTCGGCGCATTAATACCAACCCTTGTCTGATAAAAAGAACCTTGTTAATAGAGGGGGTCAGTTGTTTACAAAAATTGAGGACGCTGTCATATTTATGTTGGTGATAATTGTAGATACCATAGGTTTGCTCTTTTACCCTTTTCCCAGATAGATAGGACACTCGAGAATTTTTACGTCATAGACTTTTGGACATGGTGCTTTATAAACACGGTGAAACATAGTTAAGGGTCGGGCCCGATTTTTAAAATCTGTAGACCTATGGCAGACGCCGACTTTTCTGTACAACAAAAACGAAAACGAGTGACGTGGGTTCAGCCGTCAAGACAATTAGAAGGCGATTGAGACATTTGGCGTGTGTAGGTTGATGACAGTCGAATTTTTTTGCAGGAAAATCACTGATTTTTCGTATGGCCACCCAGAGATTCCTCGACGTCGGAGACTCTTGGACTCAAGACACGGAAAAAACGGGACACACAGTCCTAAGCTACGAGTATCGTGTTCGATGCGATGAGCACTATTATGGCGAAAGCTGCGCTAATTTGTGCCGAGCGCGTGATGACAAATTTGGACACTACGGATGCTCAGACCAGGGAACCAAAATGTGCCTCCCTGGATGGACCGGAGAGTACTGCACTGAAGGTAAACCCGATACACTTAATACCCCTTTTTCCTCGTTACCATTTTTTTTTTATAGAAAGCAAATTCGGTTCGAGATTCTGGAAAGGGATTTTTACTCACACCCCCCTTCCATGGACTGGACAGAACTCGGTTGCTGAACTATTTTTTAGATCAAGAACTTGTTTGGGCCAGCCCGAAAAGAGGTATCTCGCCGATAGGTGTTTATTCGGCATGCTCTGGCCACCTTGGCAGGGTATTGGTCGGCTTTTGTTTGTTCAGCTTCAGTGGTGGAAATCCGCCCGGGTCCAGATCAGGGGTCGTGGGAAAGGATCAACCCGTACAGAAGGAGCGCAAGAATTTCTGCTCAGACTCCCTCGTTAAAAACGAAATAACTAATTCGGTGGTAATATTGACTAACTACCTCTTGGCAGGCAGTGGCAACCTAATTTATATTATCCGGAACGAAACCTGCGAACTTCGATAACCTCAGGTTTTACTTCGAGCCTGGCACTTGTTTCTTGTTGTCTTAAGTTGTAGTTGCAGAGTGCTTTCAATTTTGTTAGATTGCGAATGAAAGAACAGGCCTTGTTTTGTTTCGTAATTCGTCTGCGTAGAGAATGGAATCTGAAGCTCAGTTCATGGCACTGTTTTGTACTTAGTTCTGTTATTTCTGTTTGAAAGGTCTAACGAGACAGCATTGTGTGTGCTCATGGTGTGTAAGAGTTAGTTTGTCTTCAGAATTGTCGGCGGAAAAAGAGTTGCTCCCACGATCTTTGGAGTGGTTCAACTGCAGCAGTCAAGGTTCTCCTGTTAGACATTCAGCGGAATTTTCATTGATTTCAGCTACAGGGATCAGTGGTCTTGCTTGCTTTGTCTCGAGTAATTATAAACCGGTGACGTGGGTAAGACAGTTAGTGATTTCTTAATCGTTAAAGTCTTGGAACCACAAGTGTAAAAATGAAGTCGAGCGGAGAATTGTCCAGTTCTCATCTTTTGTCATGAGTCAATGCTCCGTCCGAACTTAAACTGGTAGGTACTGTCGGTACTGAAGAGAAATTTCAGGGGCCAAATCCTTCTGCCGTGTCCCAGAAAAACATCTTGCCATGCTTAGGTTACCGGCCGCTCTAGTTGTGTCACTGATTGCGCCACACGCCACCGCAAGACATCTTTGCATTGTGAGGATCCACTGTATGAGTATTTTGATTCCGCGGATCGATAGGTCTAATCTACCCACGTGTCAGCTGTCACCGTTTTCAATGCAATTGTTCCCCCCTCGCCTCTCTTCTCCGCTTCCCATCCAGCAGCCATCTGCTTGCTGAAGTCGACAGCTGGTCTCAACCGGCCGAAGAGAAGACAGCGTTGAATGGATGCAAGTTACCCGAGGGTTGTCTTCCCATGTGTGTTGATCGGATGGGGTAGTGGTCACCCCGTTTCCAGGCGCGTGGGAAACTAGCCACTGTCAAATCCTGACTGAAAAAAATATCCGTTCTTCGCTGAGGAATTCTTATTAGTCAAAATTATTGGCTGCTGCAAGAGTATAGACATCCTCTTTGGTGATTTATCGTCTCCTTTTTACCCGATGCTGCGTCGGATGAGCGAGCTTGATCCGCAATGATACGCTATTGTGCAATTTTTGCATACTCCACTTAACTTTGTCCAGACTTCGGGCTCGTTGCTTTTCAAAGCTGCCAATCTCGAGCTGGTTTTGCTGTCTCACCGCTAAATTCATGCTCCTGTTTTGCAACAGGCGTGGGAATATGCCGACTTGCCAAGATCACAAATTAAGAAAATTTTACGGTCGCGGTTCCGTTCGCTTCCAGAAGGTGCGGAAAAACGACGACGCGCGTTCACTTCCTGGTGGAAGTGGGTGAAACCTCGCAGGGACACTCGCAGCTGACCCCCAGTTCGAACAACCGGACGTGCGTGGAAAATCTGGGGGAAATGGATCTCGAAAGGCGTCACTTGCTTCCGGTCTCTTCAGTGTCTGAGGATACGTCAAACTGTACCAGGGTCCCACCTGTTGTCTTTTTGAGCATCTGTAAAGGAAGCACCTCATTTGGTGCCGTTGCAGATTCCCAATTGATCTGTTTTCTGCTTTGTAATCCCTCAGCAGTAGTCGAAGCCCATCTGCCCGATTATTATAGTAAGGCGTTAGGCCGAATCTGGTAATCGCACCTCCGGCCGTCACTCCGTAATCTCACGGCCTGACGCAGTCGTGACTCGGAGATAAACCTTTGCCCTGTCTTAACCTCATTCGCCGTGTTGAATCATAAAGCGGTGGCCGCCTCCACTCAGCCCCCTGACTTCCGCCGCGTCTGCTCCCTTGAAACCTGATCAAGCGTAGGACTCTCCCCTTTTCTTTTTGCACGGCGAATCGAAACACGAGGTAAATGGTCGTGAGAATCGCCCAAGGTAGCAAATGAGTGTTTGAAACACCTTTTTACACGTCCAAACGACTCGGTCTCTAAGGGCCTGGAAAGTAGCAAAAACAGGATTTCAGAACGAGCTTTCCTGTCCAGAATGATGGATCGGAAATTGAGAGCGGAATCCTGGACATTCTTTCTTGGACTTATCTGACATCTTAATTTGTTTCGATTGACGTCAACACCTGAATTCATTTCTACAAAATGTCCCAAAGCATTGGAAAAACTTGATGCAATCTCTAATAGAATTGTCTTTTCTAGCCGTCTGCCTGCCTGGATGCCATAGCGAGCATGGCTACTGCAACGAGCCGAGCGAGTGCCTGTAAGTATTGTTTCTATTGACAAAAGTGTGAGAAAACACTTTATCTCTAAGACAAACAAAGAAGAAGATTAGAATCTTGATAATTACCCATATTCCCACGGTTTTAGTGAGCGGTGATCACTTAGGATTTATCAACCATGCCCATTAAGGGGGTAGTTTTGAGCCTGTGGAAGGGCGCCCTTTTCGGGGTCTGGATTGTGTCAGGTGATTATTCGTATGCACGCATCCTGCTGGCAGGGGTTGCGATGAGCTCTGTCATCCCCCCGCTGCGACCTGGTAGGGTTTTCAAACACTACTGTGTGACGGTTTCCGAATAGCTTAGTTGCGATTTTTAGCAGTCTTTGAAGCTACTTGTAAATTATTCGTTTTGGCGGCGGGAAAAAGACGATGGCTAAAAGCGAGCTTTTCCGCTAGACGGGTTCGGCCAGAGTTGTAATACTACTGTATGTCGTTTTTTAATAGTTGCGATTTCCGCTAACAAAGGTACAAAACACGGGGATTATTTGTTTTGCGGCACGGAAGAAGCAGAAACGCGGAGATGAAACGTTTGCCGTAAAAACGGGGTCAGTCAACATCCGGCTTAACTCCACACTACCCGGAACACCCTTGCTGGGTTCAAAACTGTTTTCAGTTTGGCTTTGTCTCTTTTTAAAAAAAATTCCCTGTATACTCTGATTGTGAAACCATAATAATTAACACTATGGTAGTATGGAAAAAAAGGAACCGAGCTTATTACTCAAGACGGATGGTCGCCTTTTTTGTTTGCTTAGTTGATGAGGCTCTCTCATATTGGCCATTAAAGTCGACGTCTGGCCCGACTTTGATTGTCATGGGAAAGTTTCTTATCGTGTTAGACAGATTTTGTCTAAATAACTTCCTTGCAGTTTTAAAAGATAAACCAGGCTTCCCACGTGGTCTCTGTTGTGGAGTTGGGATGACGGAATCCGGAAATGTAGTGTACAGCGAATAAGAAGCTAAAACAGTTCTTACCTAAAAATAATTGAAGACTCTGAAGAGTACAAGCAAAATTCGTCGTCGTTATTCTTGTGTGCTGCTAGACATGTTTATTTAAAAGAAGTTTAGTTAAAGTACCTATCTACACTTGATAGTTTGTAAAAATTTACCTGAATGTTTGAGTTAATGCAACGTAGATGTCCTCTCGAGCTGTTTCTGGCGTAAATCCCGGGGAGTTACTTGATTTTTAAACCTGCATATAGAGTTCATGTATTTCGATTTTCGAAATTACGGCAAACTTTTCAAAATTTCTTGTTTTATTTATTGGAAATTGGGTGCATATGCAACCTGCAAGGTGTAGAGGCGTACTTTAAAAGCTTTATTGTGTGTTTGTGTCGCCTGCGGGAATCCACGTCGTGTTCATTTAAGCTTTTAGTCTCCCAAGTGGCAGTCGATTCGTCTAAATTATTTCGCATCCTCGTCATAATTGAAACCTCGGCGCTTGGGTCTTGGACGGAAGTTGTAATTCACACAGACTGTGGCTACCCAGGAGCTCGAGACCGGCGATTCATGGCCAGTGAACCGCCTTGTGCAAACTTTCTCATGGCGATTTGACATAAATATTCAGCAAGGAGTTTGCACGAAGCTCTGCGCCATGACAAGTGTCATAATCATAGGGCTTGATGTCATATTATGTTTGGACGAATGAATGGCGGTTTTCTCTTTAAATTTAAAAAAAAGGACACTCACGACCATTTGCAGATTCTGTGTGACCGTCAGTGCCAGCACATTTTTAATTGCATTTTTTTCTTGCAGATGCAAGCTTGGTTGGCAGGGAAAGCTCTGCGATCAGTGCATCCGCTACCCAGGTTGCCTCCATGGCACCTGCCAGCAGCCATGGCAGTGCCGATGCGACGAGGGATGGGGTGGTCTGTTCTGCAATCAGGACTTGAACTACTGCACCAACCATAAGCCTTGCAAGAATGGTGGCACATGCTTCAATACTGGCCAGGGGTCGTACACTTGCAAGTGTGCCGAAGGCTACACAGGGACCGACTGTGAGATCATTAAGGATGACTGTGAACATCAGCCATGCCTGAATGGTGGGCTTTGCAAGGTAAGAATTGAAATTCCGTATTAATATTTACAGCTATTGTTTCCTGGTCTGCACTCCCTTTCATCTGTTTGTTTGTCGTTTTGTGGGCGGAAAGGCCCTTAATTGGAACAGTTAGAGCCAAGATTACTGAAATTCCTGAATCGAGCCCGGATACAAAATGGATTTTCCTCATTGTTTCCCCCGCATTGGTTACTAATGAACGCGGTGATGGCCGCGATATCATCGTCTGAAGTCGCATTTTCCTTCTACTAAACTCCGATTTCTATCTTTCAGGGCTCTGGAACCTCAGTCACGTGCGAATGCCCTCCAGGCTTCCATGGTCGCCGATGCGAAACCTCTGCCGAAACATGTGAGGACCGACCATGTTTCCACGGTGGCACTTGCCTCGACAAACCCGACGGCTACCTCTGCCTCTGTCCCCCTGGTTTCGAGGGCGTGAACTGTGGACACCAAATTGATGATTGTGCTGAAAGCCCATGTCGTAACGGCGGCTCGTGCGTTGACAAAGTAAACGGCTTCAAATGCATCTGTCCCTCAGGTTATACCGGTGACTTGTGCGAGGTTGACGTGAACGACTGCAAGGACAATCCATGCTTGAATGCTGGCGTTTGCATAGACATGGTGAACGCATACAAGTGTCAGTGCGTGCCGGGCTTTATCGGAGCGCTTTGTCAGACCAACGTGGACGATTGCCTTACCAAGCCTTGTGCCAATGGCGGCTTGTGCAAAGATCTCATCAACGACTATATGTGCACGTGCAAAGCCGGCTTCACCGGCAAGGACTGCAGCGTCGAAGTCAACGAATGCCTCAGCAGGCCCTGCAGAAACGGTGGCACCTGTGTTGACAGAGTGAACGAATTCGTCTGCAAATGCCCACCCGGCTTCTATGGAAGCATGTGTGAACGGTCCCCAGGAAGCGCAATTGGCGAGTCAGACTTCCTTGTGAAAAGCAACGGCACCAACGCGGAGACGGACGACTCTCTCTCCGGTGGCCACATTGCCGTCATTGCAACAGTGTCCGTTCTGGTACCCCTTTTGGCCCTGATCTCTTGCGCCGCCATTATGGTTACACGACGCCGCCGACGGCGCGAGCAGATGAAGGCGGACGAAGAGGCTCGCCGCCAGAACGAACAGAATGTAGTGCACAGTATAAGCAAAAAAATGGACAAATGCTTAGAAGAGCATAGAATAGTCAATGCCTTAGACTTCCCTAAGGCAAAGTGTGTAAATTCCGAGGAAGATTTCACCAAAGAGCACCTGTATAGTTTGCATCGGACTAGATCGCAGAAAGTTATAAATACTGATCACAATAGGCTTTCAGTGCATGAAAGCAAAATCGAAAAGGACTATTTATCCAAGGATAAGTGCCGATCTCAACAGTTGGACACACGATTGTCGTTAGCTGTAGACTCGCCTGTATATATTAGGTAAGCATCTTCACACGCTTCCGTTATAATAATTCATCGTGTATTTTTTCTTTAGACATCACTGGTAATTCTATTGTTGGACTATCGGTCATAAATTAGACGACGGTGCTTAATGAGATTGAGCATTTTTGTCTGTTGGAGTGTATAAATTCTGGTCAAATTCTTTAGAAGTTCTTGTTATTAGCGGCTCCTAAGTAACGCGTTGTCTTTTGCTATGCATTTGAGCCGGTCTGCCAGCAATTTGTGGTCAGACTTTTTCATGCAACAACCCAAGGGAATGGTGAAGGATGTTTTGTGGCTTTAAGTTTTCGTGAGAATGGTTTCCGGCTGGTGGGAGGGGTGGGAGGTGGACGAACGTTTAACTTCCGAGAATGTCAAAACCACCAAATTAAACATCTGGTGGCCTCCATTAGAGACAGTGTTTATTCAGCAAAAGTATGCCATATCGAAACGTCTATTGATAAGTAAAAAAAAATATGTAATAAATTTTATTTCAAGAATGCCAGGTATTATTCTAGAACAAAACTAAAATAAAAACAAAGATAGAGAAGTAGAGGATAACTATGAAACAAGCAAATAACTCAAGCAGTCCTTATCTTATCCTGGATCTCAGTTCAAAGTTAGAAAGTTAAAAATCTAAAAACGCCATCTTTTTCATTACACGTGGATGTTCACTTCATCTGTACTTCGCTGCGTCTCCGGGATCTATATTTGGTTTCCCCATATGCCTCTTCTGAGTGAAAACAGAGCTCTGATTTTGTGTCGGGTTAAATCATAGAGCACGGTGAATACATTACATCGATTGCTTTTGTTATTATCCACATTTTGGCTTTAAATTGACTCGTGGTGATTATAATTTACTCTGAGCAAGTTGAAATTGAGGCGCATTCTGTGCCGCTGGGTAGGTTCGTGACGCCTCTTGCCTGGGAACTTTCTTGAGCGCTCGGTTCCCCTGCGGCGCGAACGGGAGGACGCCATTTGCCACTTCCTCTCTTTTCGTTTATTAGCTTGTTCCTTTTCTCAAGGTATTAACCTGGTCCGTTTGGCGACTTGAAACCGTAGACTGGAGAGCTAATGAACCCACGATATCCGCTGGTTGAGCGAGGGAGATTATTAACAATTAATTTCTTTATTTAGATGTTTGTAGCGGAATCGAAACAGGGATGCCCAAAATCCAGGCCAGATAGGTTGCCCAACGTGAGAGAAAAAGTGACGCTCAGAAAAGGGTTAGATTGTTTGGCCTTGTCGGGTTCCTGCCCAGCGACCTTATACTTTTTGGCATTAGCTAATTTGTCTTCTTTTGCAGTGACAACCTACTAAAGCGGCCGACGACGCCGGTGAAGAGCAAGACGAATCCAGTGTATGTTCTACGCGAAGACGTCCTGGCTTCCGTTGTGTAGCGGACTTCTTTCTGACCGCCTTCGTCATTTTCATTGGACCTGCACGTTGATTCGTCGACGTTTTTGTTTTTGGCGCCATTTTCGGCGCCCTGTGATTGTTATTCTGTGAAATTAATTGGCGAAGATTTATTTTGTTGCCATGTCTACTTTTCTGGATTTTAATTTTGAAAGATTGTTAATCAAATTCACGCAGAAAAGTTGACGTGGCACTCTGAGCTTTACCTCATGTATTTGGATGAAGTGGGAGTATCTAGGTCGATCTCTGATTTTTTTTTTTCGTCTGCCTTATGAACTATTTCGCCGTCTCCATACCTGTACGAGTTTAAGACTGTACTTAGGCATGCCCTTTTTTAATCTAGGGCAGCCACAAGCTGACTTGGTTGAGTAATTCTTAGGCCTAATTCTTATCCTGTTTAAATGTTCCTGATTCATCTTCGGTCCGTTCCGGTTGAAGTCAGTTAAGAGACCGGTTAGGCCTATATATCTTTTTCTGCTTATATACGTGAAGTCATTTTTTCTGTCTCTTGATGGTACCCGACAAAATGTTTTGTGTACTTATTTATAATTGAATCGTTACTTTTTTGTATATCGTGTATATAATTGGAATCAAATGCTGCGCATTGTACTTCGATGAACGTGATGTTGATTAAATGAAATCATTTCAGTGAATTTGCGTCTTTGGTTGAAAAGTTAGGACTTGAAACTACCTGCAATTCAGACCACGGTTTTGTAACCTAATCGTGAGTCTTTTACCGCTCAACACAGGAAATGAGCATAATAATTAGCGCAAAAAACGTTCAGTGGCTAATTACAAGCTTTAGCTTTGGTCGTGGGATTTGCTTATCGTGGGTTGACAACTTGGTGATTTTGCGAAGCCACCAATAAGAACCGGTGGCTTGGATGTTGCCCGCGTGAAGATTGGTCTATGAAGCTGGTTTATTCCTCTTCGATATGTAAGGAAATAAAACATTCTGTAACACATTCACTGTATTCAAAGCGAAAACAGTGGCCTGAACTGAATGGAATAGTAACTTACTTATTTCAGTCCAACTGTTTACAAATAAAAATGCTTCACCATCGACCAAAAGCCCCGGGAAGGTTCGAAGGATGGCGCAGCCGGCGCAGGTCCGAATCATGAGTTATTGACAAAGACGAACACTAACTGATTGTGGTACCCTTCCCTCTTGCGCCGTTGGCCGCAAATAATTTCATCACCGAAGTGTATCAATCCGGGAGCAAACGGGATCCACGCTAAGCTGTCATCATGCGTCGGCAAGACAAAAACTTCCGTGAATTCAGAGCTGGTTTCTTGAAATTAGCGAGCAAAGACGAGTCTGGGAACGTACTGGAATTTACGCGTCCAGCATTCGCATTAGACCTGCCAACACCATTCCCGCAAAAACGTGTTTTCATCTTGGAACGCTTTTTGTATGCAAAGCATCATTTAGTGCTTTGTATTCCTTGCAAGATGAACTCTATTCCGGAGTTTAGATTATCCGAGAATCCAAGAGACCAATGCAGGAATTTCGTCTGGCTTTTTTAGCCCGTTCTTCACTTCAGGCTTGATCGTTTCTCGTCTCGCGAGCGCCGTATCGTTGTTTCCCACGACATCGGCGACCATCACCGGGGGCAGGCTCAAGCAGGTCTTAATCGGCGATTAATTTCTCCAGCGTGGGTCCTCCTAGCCACCCTGTTGATTTTATGACCCACCAGCAAGGTCTGTCTCCGAGTGGTTATTCTCCAGATTTGGAGATTCGTATCTTGTAAGTCAATACGTCGTGGGAGCTTCTTGTGCTGTATTTCCGCCAGTATATCTGCATATTGATTGGGTGGTCGGTAGTCGGCGTTATGGTCTAAAATAACATAGACCCTTCTTCTGGGCGTCTCTCTACTCCATGGTAGTGTGCATCTTCCACTTAAGAAGAGATAACACTGTTCTTTACGAGCACTTGAAACTTGAAAGGTGAATTTAAGGCTCATTAGGAGTGTGTTTTTCTTCGACGCCACAAGGACTGTAGAGCTAAATAGCATTACATGCAGTGAAGCGGAAGGTAGTAATGCGCCAGGTAGGAGACATGATTGATGTGACATCTAAAAAGCTCAGTCATTAAGAAATTTGCCATAATTTGAACCATAAACTTTCCAGTGTTCACAGAGAATAAGACCTCCACGCTTATATTTATCTGACTAAATTCCTTAGATGTCATGTAGCTGCAACACTGTCTAGTCGTGATAGTAGCCTTCACATGCTTTCCGCAATTGTTTCTCAAATATTAAATATCAAATGCTAGGCTATTGCTTTCAGGACCGAATCCAGGAATTTATTTCGGGGGAGTTTTGCCCGCGGGTCGGACCAAAAGTACAAAAAAGACATAGATCAGAGCAGGGGGGTTTAGGGGGTTTGACCCCACCCCCGAAACCCATAAAAATAATCGTTTTTATAGGCTTTAACCTCTGATCTATGTATTTTTTGTACTGTTTGGTCCGACCCGCGGGCACCCCCCCCCCCGAAATAAATTCCTCGATGCGGACCCCCCCCCCATACGGCCCTGATTGCTTTGGAAAGAAATGGATGAAGAACTCAGTTTGAAGAGTGCATTATTTCATTGAGCATTCTCGATAAGGACCCTGTTATTTCAGCTACCATGTATTTTCTACTGCGCCCAATTTCGTAAACTCCACTATCATATTGATCTATTTAGAAAATTCCAAGAAATTACTTTGTTTCAAGCAGTTCAGTAAAACAAATGTAATAAATATATCAGAAATTAGTTTGGTGAGAGGTTAAGTTTTAGTTCTGGTCATAGGGTGAAAGTACATTCAGGCCCACTGTGCAAAGTTAGGTGTTCTCTCCGTGGGGTTTTCACTGAGGTTTGTGTTAAATATTATTGCGAAATGAGAAAATGTTCACACGAGAAGTAGACATATCAAACATGTAGTTTATATTCAGAACCTGGTACTTTGATACGAGCCTTTGCGAAATAACCTCCCCCCGCGTCCTCCCCAGTTAAATGTCACTCAGTCGACAGTTATTTGACTACTATTAGCTATGATTGAAATATTGAAAAGATAAATGTTTGCATACATGAAAATTTTTAGAAATGTGGTCTGTAAATTAAGTCTTCAGTTTGTATCAGTCATAAAAATAAAAAAAATTAATGCTGTTTGTGTTAAAAACCTTGTAACGAGTTCAATCAACTGGCTTCTTCTATATTATTTTATTCACTGGCTATGGAAGTCGATTCAAATTTTGTTCTGTGTTCGTGTGTCCAGTTTTCTAACACGATTGTGGAAGCCCCTATAACAAAGACCCTGACCACCTTGAAGCTGGACGGTGTATCCACTCATCGACCAGGTGACACCGCCCAAGTAAGTGGACCCTCATGGAACGCACGCGTTTAGTAAAATATCAAATTCACTAAATCCATCTTTTCAGAATCCTCCCCGTGTTTGCGCAACAGAAGGAGCCATTTCGTGCTTAAATATGACACCACGGTTGCGACCCTGAACTGTGTCAGCTTGGGAATAATAGCAACACGAGTATAATCGAAACCCTTTCAATGAAAGTATGATAATAATAGCGTCTACTATTACTTCTGTTAAGTAGCAGAGTTTGAAAGATGTTGTTCACTTGCGTATTTTCAAAGATGTCATTCTTCATAGACCGAAATATGTATCTGTCAAGGCTCACCTTACTTGTCATTGAACTTAACTGCTACCTGTACGACTGTCTGGATATGGGGACGGCAACACGTCTGGATTTCTTCAATCGGTAGCAATATGATGTCGGTGCCACCAGCTTTTTCAGTTGGATCCATCAGGTGCGAAAGAGCTTAACTTTAGTTTTGTAGTTTGGGCTACAACAAGTCGCGCAGGAACCTATGTGGACTGTGATGTTGGTATCACCAGCTTTTTCATTTGGATCCATTTAGTCACAATAGATATTGCCAGCCTCTGTTGTACGTTTTATACTTCCTTCAAGAATATAAATTCGGATCGAGCAAATAATAGCATGATTAAAGTTAGATTATCCTTCAGCTCGCTCTCTGTCATAATGTCTGTCGTCAATCCAAAGATCCCATCCGATAGCTTTTATTTTGAAGGAGGTAAACTACCGAAACTTTCGGCTGTTGTCATGATGTATAATGTCTAGTCAATTCCAATCCCTTTACTATCAGATCTGGTGATCAAGGTATGCGCAGGGGACATAGCTGTATGTTATACCATTCAGCGTTGCGGTTTTATCAGTGAAAAACCTGCCGCATATTTCAAGTGCAGCACCCCATTGTCACAGGCATTGTGCTTTACGCGTGGACTTTTAGTTTAGGGCCATTGGGTCCTTTCTACTTTTGCCGACTTCTTTATGTCAAATAATTGACTTTATTGAAGTGATCGGATGTGTTAAACGCCGAACTTACCGGAAGGCCTCTCATTAGACTCGGAGATTGTTCTGGGGAAGAATGGTTCGCTTGTCCGCACCTCTGTCGGTCGCTTGTTGCCGCCGTTTCCCACAGGTCTAAAATCATCTTGGAAGGATTTTTGAAGAATAGTGGGAGGAGATCTTGACGAAGTGATTGAAAGGTTCGACAAATTTAAGAATGAGCCAGCAGTTTGGGTTACTTGACGGTTGTGCGTTCGACAAAAGAATGCAAACTATGGTGACTACCGCTCGCAGACGAGAAAGACAAATGGCTGTTAAGTACTTGGAACTGCAGGAATTGTTTCACGGGATTTTTTTTGCGCTTGTTAGTTTTCACACGGTCTGAGCTTCATCATGAACAAGCGAGCAGTCCTTTTAATTAGCATGTTAGAGGACTGAACAATCATCGAGAAAGTACATCTGAAATGGGATTTCTTAAATCTTGGTTCCTTAGAGCGAAGTGCTTAGGGCGCCTCAGTGGGATGGACCTTGGTGCTCTGGGGACATTGTGGTTAGATGAGAGGCCAAACTCGAAGTTTCATTGTGCGGATAGCTTACGAACCCACCCCCTACCTCCGTCCTTCACCCTAGCTTGCTCACAAGGCCTAGGCTCACCGCATAAGATGCCGAGGGTTCGAGCGGGAAATCTTTCTTAGAAGATGTATTGTTGTTTGTACCATTACCAAGTCCTCCTTGGGGGATAAACATTGACCAAAGAATAATTTTTTCTTTGGATTTTCATCCAGAAGAAACATTCCATTGTTAATTTGGAAGCATTCTCTTATTCGCAATGTCTAGATCGACACATTCAAGTAGCCAAGTCTAACCCAGGACTCGCGCGATTTGGAAGTACATTGCTGTGCGCTGTAAACATCGCTCCCAACAAGAAAAAAAGATAAAGAGAAACTCTTAACCAATGTATTGATAAGAAGGCATTTTTAGAACTAATAGAAGGCAGTGTCTGTCCTAGATATATGTGGAAGTAGGCGACCCTGACAATAACCTCTTTAGAGGCTTTGATACAATTTCCGGTTTAGAGTATTTTCAATAAAGTTGTTTTACTTTCGAGAGTAATTGTTTTTCGTTTGTTTGTTAGAGGCCAGCTTCTACCTTTCTGTATTCGAGGCAAACCGCTCAGTGCCCCTCTGCAGAGGTTGATACGGCTTCGTATTAAACTCTCTGGAGGTTGATATGATATCGTATCAACCTTGACAAAAGTCATTGTCATAATATAACTACCTGTGGGAAATGGGAAGATATGCATTACACATCTGTTCGAGAAATGTTATTTTTGAATAATGTTGGCTGATATTACATTTGTGTTAACAGAAATCCTTCAACCAAAAATATGGAATTATCTGCCAAATACCTTGAAAAATGCTAATAGCATTCGAGAGTTCAAAACTAAGATTAAAAGTTTCTTATTGGAAAATATTGAATTAGTCCCTAACTTTTCTACCGATAGTTCTCTATGTCTTGTTTTATAATTTATGATGTTTGTTTTCTTTTCTCTTCTGCTTCTTTTCATTTATTTTCTTTTTCCTTGTATTTTTCTTGGCAAATGAATGAATACTGTCACCCGTTACGGGCAGTGCTCACTTAGGGTGTAGCCTAGTTAGTTTACAGTGTATGATTTGCTCTTTGTTAATAAAAAAAACTGAAACTAAGCTGAAACACCTACTGATAGTGGATTAGTGGTTTCCCCCTAATCTTCCGCCGTATCAAGCAACTGCTTCAAGCGGGATTCTGGTCTCTGGCCGGAGATCCACGGAAAATGTCTCACTTGAAAACACTTTTTACGAACTATCAGACAGCAGAGAGACGACGCTCCTCTCATCATCAAAGCGGCTTTCACGCATTCCTTAGCAATTCGAATGACAACTTACTTGAATAAACTGACGGTCCGAAATTTACTTTGAATCGTGCGTCACAGCATCATTAGCAAAACAGCTTTTATACTTTTTTTCTTTTGAAGTGAAGAAAGATAAGGTTCTTTGTGCAAAAGACTTTCTATTTTTTAACACGATAACTTAAATCAGCGATTGTATTCCTCGTTCGCACCATCCGTTTGCTCACCTCGCTCACCAACTCAGTGGTTAACCCACGACATCGTCCAGGGCTACCCGTAAGCCTTTAGTGAAGAACAGTAACTTTTACATATTAAAAAGAATTTCGATGAATATAATTTTATCTTTATAAAAAGGCGCTGGTCACTACAATATCAGTAGCTTGATCAGTAGCTTACCCAAGGATGCGCAATTTCAGCAGATAAGGCTTTGGATACTACCTGTTAGTGTTACAGAAAACGTCTGCTGGAAGGTTTAAGTCGTATGCTTCTGTAAAACCTAACACCAAACATAGTTTGCAGTGTTACTTTTGACGAAAAATAAACCGAAAAGGGCTGAGATAGGACCAACTAGTTACCCATCACTTATTCACTTAAATATGCTCGAAGACCGATAAAAATGCGTTACTCCGCTGCTCAGCTATTCACGAGTAATCGATTTTCAGATAGTGTAATTTCCCTGTCGGATTTGCGGTACCTCTAGGCGGTTTTACCTGTGTTGTATGCTTGACGAAAGCGATTTACGACAAATAATCCGCTATTCACGAATAATCGATTTTCATATAGTGGAATTTCCCTGTCGGATTTGCGGTACCTCTGTGCGATTTTTACCTGTGTTGGCCGTAGGTATTCTGAATGTCATACTAAAGCAAACAGTGAGAAAAAATTTCTTAACACAAGCCAAATAAAGCAGTTTATTCAGTTAAATGATACAAAAATAAGTTGGCTTTTCAGTTAAACTTTAAAGAGTTGCAAGAAAAATATTTTGTAACACTTGCAGAGAACCGAGGTGTTGTTTGAAATTGCACATACTTGTGTTTCGCGTTGTCAAAGTTCTGACTGTGTACCTCTCGATTTTTTTATTCCGAGACCACGTCAGCTGTACCAACTGCCGAATGCAGCGTACTGGTAATGATGGGTAATAAAACATATTCATTCATTCATACCAGCGACAAAATTATCGCTAACAGTGAAAAGTGTCTAGACTTGGAACACACGCACATTTTGGACACAGACAAATCCTTTTGTAAAAATTTTAGGTGAAGGTGAAAGCAGAAGACAAAATTGACAACATTTACGCGAATTTCGCCAGCGGTGTGAAGCGAAAGGAAAATAATAGCAGCATAGTTGGTTGACATTCACGCTTCTTGGAAAATTTAACTTCAGCTCTGTCGTGGAAGTCATACTTTGTCAGATATGACTAATGCATGGCCCTGGTTAGTGTCCTGAATCGGGAGACGAGCTAAAAGGGTTGATAGTCGGGCAACGTCACCAAAATTAATTATACATCAGCTACGCAAGACATACCGACAGAAGGGATAACTCGTAGCATAAAGCACCTCTAGAAGGTATGCCAGTAGCTGCATAATCAACAACACCATTTGTTATTATGGCTCTATTCATGTTAAGAAGAGCTGGATATTACATGCGATATATCATCAATCCTGGTGACAATTACATCAAGTGAAGGGCATAAACTGTCGCGTGAAAGCCTTACGAGATGTCAAGGTGTACCAACGTTAAAATCACCTACATGAAAATATTAGTGTGACTCAGTATCCTCAGTATTACTGACTGCAGTCAGTCTCCCATATTTTGACCATACATTGCATGATACATCATGTTCCTCATTTTATTTTCATCGGATTTGGGTATCTGGAGCATCAGCACATAAGACGTCCTGCAGTAAAATGGACACTCTTCCGAACTTAATTGATAGTGTAAAACTGTTTCTATATTTGCAGCCAAATCCTGTGTTTTTTATTCAGGTTGCTGCAGCCCCCCCTCCCCCACCTAAGCCCTAGTACTAAGAAATCACGCATACAGCGAGGTACTCGCTGTATGCCCTCCCCCCCCCCCACCGGACTTTGAGGTGATACATGTTAGAAACTTGAATTGGAGGTAATATTATAATGTCTCCGGTCCCGGATGTACAGTTGGAAGTAAAAAAAAGATCCCGACTAATTTACGGGCTGTCAGACAACTTAACTGCATAACGCAGTTTCTGGAAACTTCCAATAGTCAGGTCGGATACTGGACTCTGACAGAATAATATAAATCTTTTCTTGCTCAAACATCCACAAAGGAAAGAAAATGTAGTAAATAAAGAAAAAGAAATCCAGAAAAATAGTCAAGCCTGTACAAATGCCTAGCCTTTTTGCAATACACGAACAGGGGGAGGGAGTGCTACAATCGAATAGGACTACAGACTATCCTCGCGTTCAAGCATGTCCCGGCAAAACTGTGTGCCTAGCCTATTTGCAAAAGACGTTTAGTCAAAATGCAATCATAATTATGCCCCTGAAATGAAATTTCCCTCTCACCGGATTTCTGGTTTCGGCCTGAAAACGAATCCTGTATTTATTTCTGAGGATACGTCCGAGATCAGCACCCTCGAAGGCGTAGGATCCCGGATTAGCTCCTATAAGCCAAGGTTAGCGTGGGGGGGGAGGGGGCATGAAATCAATCGTAGTAACAGATTTGACGTGGCGACATGGAGTTGGGAAATAGCAGCCAATGTTAGCTCCGCGAATAACGCGATCTAGCTATTTGGTGAGAATTTCTCACAAATCATCATTTATGAGAATTTTCTTCACAGTGAACCGAAAAGGAATGTTACAGATACTGATATTTATCCGATCATATTTGGTTAAAAGAATTGCTGTTACACAACTTGTGCTAGCAACAACGTTCGTAAAAAATAGAGAAGTTATCAGAGAAATTTCTAATTTGACTGACTACAATTGTTAACCTATTTCAGTGAAAAAGAGTGAAATATTTCGATCGGCTAAAGAGAATCGGAAGACGTCTTAATGGATTAATTACTAGGGCTATAAGATGTAAGTGGTTAGGGTTGGTAGGGTTATTAGATACAGAAGTGTCGAAAAAATAGCCCATTCCAAAGACAATATAATAGTGAATAAGGAGTTATCGTCGAGCAAAAAACTTTGGATTCCCTCAGCTCCCTCGACTGTAATCCACGCACTTGAAAAGTGCGAGTCGAAAGCCAATGACATTTCTCTGCGATTGTGCTCCTTCATTAAATGTGAGCTGTACATAGCACCAGTCTGAACCCACGACGACGTTCTTCATGCAATCCTTGTTGTAGTCAGTCGCGTCGATACAATATTAATCATTCCGACGGCTATCTGCAAATTACAACGCTTCCTGTTCATGTTGATATAGTCATGTTAGAAGATGCGCTACCTGCTGACACTTATCAATAGCTGTCGATTAGGACGACTTGCAAAGTCATTTCCTTCAGATACATTACTGGACTCCCAGCAAAGTTTCAGGAGCTAATGGGCTTGTCAAAGCCGACGCGGTCCTAACAGCGCAATGATACAACGTCAGGATGGTAAAAAATGGTGATATTTTCAAGCCCAAAGCTCCAGGTGGTCGCTACCCTAAACAAGATTTGAAGACGGTTTTGTCCCTTCCTCTGCGTCCCATCTTGGGACAAAGACATGGAAGTTAATAGCATGGAAAGTCGCTCTTTGAAAATACAAGTCTATTAATGAGGTGGATGGATTCAGTTCAACTATGCCATCCATTGCCCAACACTTTCACGACTCAGCTCTTGACAATTTTTTCTAGTTTCCATTTAGTGAGAAGACCCAACTAATCTTTCTTCTTCTTTGCTTTGTTTTTTTCCATTTTGCGCATTCCCCTCGTTATCGAAAGCTCGTCCATCTTTTTCTTTCTTCCCTTTTACTCGGGTTCAAGCCGTAATAAAGTCCATCGTGAGCATCTGAGCATCATCATTTTGAAAAACTGGGATACAAACTCAGAGTCAAGGGATAGGGGACGATTCCTAGAAGCTCTATTGATCTGGATTATAATATGTCTACGTTGTTTCTTTCCGTCTTCGTTGAATAATGCTTTAGTTTTCTGTCAGGTGAGAGATCATCAATGAACTTTTCTGGTTTATTGCCATTCCGTTGAAAAAGATGCTTTCCTTCTCACGACTGTCGTAGGTTGGACGTGCCCCATGTATCGAGGTATCAACTGTTTCTGACTATGCCCAAAGATAACATTAAGTCTTCCAGTTCCCTATGATTTTTATGTACTCTCTTCCCACTAGAGTAATAATAAACTCTTTCAGTGTAGTTGCAAAAAAAGATAAAGTGACCAGTTTAAGTGTAAGACTGTAGTTCTTAATGAGGAATTTTTCCCTTCGTCAGTGTCTACCGTTTGTACAGATACCAGACTAAATAAGACCAATGGTTTCAATGGGATCCCAAAATTTCAATATTTGATCAGACAATTAGGTTTTATCTTCGCCAGATCCAGTCTTCGCCAGACTGCTTGAACATTTTTACTCTTAAAATTTAGAAACAGGTTAAGGCCAAATAGCCATTTAATCAACTTCAAAAAAAACCTTTTACTTTTAACATATTTTCCGGTTTCAGCCGGATTCTGGACGAACTAATTGTCCGGCGAGAAAATAAGTTTCAGATATGGATTCAGCATGTCTCCTTACCCCTATATCGACTATCTCATTGGCTTTTCAAAACATTTTTTTTTCGTCTCTTTATTTGAAACCCATGCCCCACCCCTAAGTATGGGGCTACAGGGCCCATCTACGAAGTCGACCTGTACTTTGACAGAAAACATCTTCCCACCAAGTTTCATCAAAATGTCTCAATCCCGTCGAGACGAGAGTTATCATGCTCACAGACGGACAGACGGACAACTTTTGCGACGTCATAGGTATCCCTCCACTTACGTTTTGGGATCCCCAAAATACTATAGGCTTCGGTGTAGCATGAACGTAACATTCTGATGTGCGAAAACACGAGCTGAGCCTCGTCGGTTAGGGATGCAAGTTATGGTCAGTACAGCCTGCTGGTTGAAATAGCAATCCGCTATTTTTCAGGTAGGCTACTATGATACGAACTGTTGAAAACTTCTTTTAATTCTGTACTTTGTACGTGCTTTGACCCTCACAAATACTGAAAAAAAAAACAGTATCTTCCACAAGTTGTGGTTAATAACCATGACGTCCGTAAGTTTGAACCAGCCTTTCTTGGCTATAGCCAAGAAAGGCTGGTAGATGCAGTTCTGCATCGTGGTCAGTACAGCCAGCGAAGGAGCCCAAGTCAGCCATGCAAGAAGCTTATGACTGCACCGTAATTAGGGTTTCGAATGGGTTACCAACTCGAAAAGCCAAAATTAGAAGAAAACTCTACGGATTCAAAAATCTGCTGTACAGAAACGATTATCTTTCCAAACAGGATGGATCTTTGAGGCCTAAGTAGGCTGGGATGGAGCGCTCGCGACCGTTGGTTCACTTTCGGGTTTATGGCATTGAAGATTCAATCCAATTATCCCGCCTCGTGCGATATAGTCAGTCACTAATGTTTCACTATAGTTGTCAGACGGTAAATTGGTTTATGGCATGTTCGGCAAGTCTTCATACAGCTTTTTAGGCTTCAGTCAGGTATGAACAGCATGATTTTTACCTGTTGTCAACCATTTTTACGTCCGTCTAGGGCAATAAAAGTATCCAATTGACAGACTAAATGACATTATACAGTCAGGTTGCGACGCGGGCCATCCTAGGAGTGGAGATACTGGATTTTAAATTACCCGCCGTCCTTTGACGTTGATCTTACTGCTTTGTTTGAAGTGCCTATGGATAACTGCGGATCTGATGTCCTAATTAATCGGCCCATACGTTGTTGATACTAGCTATCAGAGGACATTCATCCTGATACCAAGTAGGATTAGTGGGTCGGGACTTGGCAGCGCCCATGGATACCCCAGCAGTGCTTCCACTTCTACTGTATTTTAAAGTAAAATACGTTGTTTCGGCTCATTCTACTTAACGATTTTCTTGGAAAGCAGAAAAGAGGCTGATATTCCGAATTACGCACAGTTTAAACGCATTTTTTTTTTCAAATTCTCTATATTTAGCAGAAAAGACGTTGACTTTTTGTGAAGGGCCCATTTGAACCTAACTCGGCTTGTGAGTCATGAGAAAAAGCGTAGCTACTACATTGTGGAGAGTCACTACTTTTTTTTTTTAAAGAAGCAAAGGGTCCCAGCCTTCGACACTTCCTGCACACGCTTTCCTGGCCGGCCATAAATTAGGCGATTCATCTCCAAACATGCTGATTTTAACATTCTAACACGTGGCAATCGGTGCCGGCACCGGCCGGGTATCGCGGCACCAGGCTCTTCCTGTACACCAAAATCTAGAATGGACAACCCATCGGAGGAAGCACCGGTGAAAGGAAGCTAAGATAAAGACGAGCTTAACCCAGAGGTAGATCTTTCTCCACCTGTCTTGGACATTAGACTCTTTGACAAACTGTGCTGCGGTTCGTTTTAAAGCTCGACTCTTACTAAAAATGATATTTTCAGTATGAAGTGGTTCAGAAATGTGGTTTTCTGAAAATACCATACCTTTCCACGTGAACTTAGCTATTTTCTTGTCAGCGCTTGTCGACTCTTTCCAGCCTACCGGCTCTCCGACGCGGCGGGTGGACGCAGAATATTTGAAAGTTGAACGCGCCGTGGTTAAAAATGGGAAATCCGAGTAAAACAAAATAAGTCCAAAACAGATGATGGACCTCACGGTCTACCATGTCTTCCAAAATGACAAACAATACTTCGAAGCTTCTCATGTCCTTATGTATGAACAAGACCAAAGGTTCCGATGGGATCCCAAAATATCAATAGATAGATAGATAGATAGATAATTTTATTAACCCACTTTTCTACAAGAGGACAAGCGGAGTATAAAAAAAAGGTAAAGAAAGAAAAAAGAAAAACACAAAATAATTGGACACGAGAATATCTGCGTAACATAAAAATGTCCAAAGCTTCAACAGAGCGAAAGCTGCACTGGTCGATTTCTTTCAGTCTCTGGTCCACGCCCCGTGTGCGTGGGCTGAGTCGATGTGGGATTTTTCACCAAATGAATCGCCGGGCACGATAGGCTGTAGGCAGGGTGTTGGCTGCTGCCGCAGTTTGCACATTTTGTCTCTCGACTGCAGGGATTTTCTCGGGATGATGTGTGATCGTCGCTACAACGCGAACATTTTGGGGGGTTAGGGCACTCGGCAGCGACAATATTTGATCCAGTTTGTCTTCACCAGATCCAGTCTTCGCCAGACTCCTTGAACAATTTTACTCTTAAAATTTAGAAACAGATTAAGGCCAACCAGCTAATCATCTAAGAAAACCTAGTTCAGATATGGATTCAGCATGTGTGTTTACCCCTATAAGCCGATCGAAACGATCCTGCCTTACTTCTGCGAAATTTCTGGCTTCGGCGAAATTCCAGAAATACTTGTCCGGCGAAAAAATATAGCTCAAAAACGAGATCAGCGTATCTCTATACCCCTAGATCCAACATCTAATCAACTTCAAATAAAAATTTAACTTATAACAAATTTTCCGGTTTCAGCCGGATTCCGGATGACCTACAAGTCCGGCTAAAAAATGATTGTAATATGCGGATTCAGCGTCTCTTCTTACCCCTAAATCGGACATCTAATCAACTTCAAATAAAACTTTTACTTTTAACAAACTTTCCGGTTTTGACTGGATTCCGGGCCAACTAATTTTCCGGCGAGAAAATCGTTTTCATATTCGTGTTCAGCATGCCACCTTACCCCTATATCGAACATCTAATCAACTTCAAATAAAACTTTTACTTTTAACAAACTTTCCGGTTTCGGCCGGATTCCGGGTGAACGACTGGTCCGGCGAGAAAATGGTTTTCGTATTCGTGTTCAACATGCCTTCTTACCCCTAAATCGAACATCTAATCAACTTCAAATAAAACTTTTATTTTTAACAAACTTTCCGATTTTGGCCGGATTCCGGGCGAACTACTTGTCCGGCGAGAAAATTGTTTTCATATTCGTGTTCAGCATGTCTTCTTATCCCATAATCGACTATCTCATTAGCTGTTTAAAAATATTTTGTTTGTCCCTTAATTTGAACCCCCACCCCTAAACGTAAGGCTACAAAGCCCATCTACGAACTCGACCTTAATCTTGACCCAAAGAATCCTCACACCAAGTTTCATCAAAATATCTCACTCCCTTCGAGAGTTATCGTGCTTACAGACGGACGGACAGACAGACGGACGGACGGACGGACGGACAGACGGAAAGACGTACAACTTTTGCGATGTCATAGGTATCCCTCACTTACGTTTTGGGATCCCAAAAAGCTATCAATGGACATTTCGGCTGCATGACTGGCAATACTAGGCTCGGCCGAAAAGGCGCTAAAAAGAGATAGGTACACGATTCCTGAAGCCTATAATTCCATAGGGATAACATAAATGGCAAAATAAGCAAGTGGGCCCTTTAAGTTGCGCCTGTTATCTTGCTGATTGCCAGAAATAAAACCACACATTTAATTTAGGTCAACTTTTGTAGCCGCCGTAGTGCAGAACGAAGGAAAGAAGTTCATGATTCCAAAGTTATTTCGGAGAATAAACTAAGCTACTGTTGCAAAATATTATTTCGGACCCAACAAACCGACTTCCTTCATGAGCCGAGGCCGATAGTCCACACACGGTGTTCCCTATTTGGACATGGCCTCTTCCATCGTCAGGGTTTTTTCGTGCAATAAATTCATTCATTCACTCATCATCCGATCTCAGTGCCATGCCGTGTCCAGAACACACCCAGTTTGCCGAGTTGAATACATCCCTGTTCTATTCTAACGTCCATGACCTTACCAGAGTACAAGAAGCTAGCGAGGCCAGAGATACAGAATCGCGTTTTCGCAAAGGCCACGCGAGGGGATAGTCCAGAGTCAACACACATTTTTATGCAATGGATTTCTATGTTCAGCAGCATCTTGAACAGAGGATTTTAATGGAATTTAGCGGAAGTTTTCTTTATGTCATGTTGGCTCCCATCAAAGAATATGCAAAACATGCGGCAGATTAGCTGTAAGAGCCTCTTGCAAGCCTTTGTTTGCTTTATGTAAACTATACTGAATGAAAGCTTCCATTACTAGGTAATCGCTAATGAATAAGTCTGTTCAGCATCACACAAAGGTTCCGTTAACGGAAATTTGCACAAACACTGTTTGACATTTGAAGTTAGGCAGTACAGTGAAATGGGATATTTTTAAGATCATTTTTGATGTTGCTGTCTGTGAAGGGGTTTGAAAATCATTAGGGCTGAAGGTTGTAAGACATTAAAAGTTCATCAATCTCGGCGGTTCCGTTCTAAGAGGGATGACAAATGATTTTCCAAGTGACGATATACAAATTGGAAAACTGAAATAGTCTGATCCCAAAGGACTGGCTCCAGCAAGCAGGAATACCAGAAAGAACTCGGTATATTATACATATTAAATAAAAAAAAAAAAAAATGAAGAAACAAAATAATGAGACGTCAAAATGGGTTATGCTTACTAAACAGATCTCAAAGCTCTCTTGCCTCAAAACAAATATTATATAGCCAGCGGCAAAGTAATTAACAATAACTTCTACGTCGAGTTGGACAAATAACAAGCTTTAAAAAGAACAAAAATATATACAAAATAGTTATGAAAGAAAAGAAACATAAGTACATGAAATAAAACAAATTGTAAAGCAGTACACGAAAAAGCTTAGTTTGCGCCTCCGGTATAGGGAGTAAGAGTACAGTAGAGGTATGCTTATTTGAACGTCGCCTAACAAGGAACGGCCGCCGAAGAAAAAACTAAAACCCATACCAGGCAGCTTCTACTGCAACATACTTGCCCAGAACATTTATTTTTTGTGTCCAAATTATCACATCTTATCTCGCATCTTATTTTGAAATATTTGCTTTTCATTTCCTTTCTATCTTCTTTCAAGTTCTGCATATCGGTCTTTTGCTAAGAGAGCGTCATTTCAAAAACAGATGGCGTTCGAAAGAAACAGCATACCTCAGTGGAACAAAAACAAAACTGAAAAATAAAATACAATCTTAAAAGTAGAATTCCAGAACAGTGTTTTTTTTTGCCAGAAGAAAGCCGAAACAGTTGGCTGTTCTAGCTGATCTAGAGTATGTAATTTTCCATTTCCATTTGACTGTTGTATCAGCAAGAAACAAAACCAAGAAGGTGAAAAATATAGAGAAGTGTTCAAATAAGCATACCTCTACTGTGCGTAGCAAATTTATTTCTGATAGTCATAGGTTGTACATACTACATTTGCAACTGCAAATGCTGAATTTCGTGTCACCTGCCTTGCCTTAATGTGCCGCTTGATGTCGTTATCGATCGATACCCTTGGTAAAGAAGATTGCACTGTCAACACAGTTTCGAGTGAACAGCTTCAATACAGTGAAAACATTAATCTTAATACGGCATTCTTTTTCCACTCCAAACGAAATGGCCCAAGAAAACAACTTCTTTGAATGGCGACAGTCATGCATGACAGAGAATATTTGGACCAAGGACCTTTCCGAATTGCAACAGGTGAGTTTTCTATACTATATTTTATTGTTCCTTTTTCTGAGCTGACACAGACGGCTAGTCATTTAGAAAGAAGATAGAAGAACCTGAAATTCTTGAAATCATCACCGAATGGTTTCATTTGTATTAGACATCATGGCTGGAAATGACACGCAAGAATGCCAGTGACTGCTAACTGTTGGCAATTTGGCAAACTACAGAGAATTGCTCAGACAGAGCGCTGCCAGGGCTGCCAAATTGACACATTTTGTGTCAAAATGACACATTTTGATGTTACGTGACACAATGGCACATTCAGTCGAAAAGATGACACAATCGACGAAAATGACACATTTTTCAGTAGAAATGACACATTTTGGTCTTCTAGTTAGTTCTAGTCTTGTTTGGTGTAAAAGAAAAGTAAAACTTCAACTTTCTACCTCCAGAAAAGTTACAAATTAACGGAAGGGAATAGCGCTACCTATCGTTGGCGGAAGTACACAGTGCAGGATGCACATGCCACGACCGTATTTTAAGTTTAAATGACGAGAACTCTAGGCTATATTTTCTATTTATTATCGGAACTGATTGTCCCATAACTTTTATAAATGTAAACTTGTCCGGCGCCTCGCTGGCCACCCCGACAAACAAATACATATTCTGCAACATCAATTTAATCGAATTTTCCTATTTCTTTCATGACGTCACAGAAACGTCACAGGCTCGTGATAATTTTTCGAACTGTTTACTCCTTTTCGAACTGATTTGGAGAAGGTTATACATTCAAAACTCCAAATAAAGGTTTCTCAATTAAATATGATATCATTTGTAGCGAAAAAACATGACACATTTGGTGAAACATTATGGAATCTGAGATGACACAAAAAGCACATTTTGGAAAAAAAATTGACACATTGCTTCAAAAAAATTTGGCAGCCCTGAGCGCTGCTGCTCACCTCCAACGTTGCCACGTTATTGTTTACAGTGACACACTTGTAACACCCCGGATCTGCTTATCGATCACGGGTGTTACTTTGAGGCTTGATAGCGAGCCACAATTACCCTTGGTCCCGGTGACGTGAGTTCACCGGACCTAAGTTCCCTGATACAACGATCAAACAAGTAAGAAAGAAAGCTATTATTTATTTCTGAAAAGGAGGGATTCAGAGTGAACCCTCCTGTATTGTGTTTAGTCAAATGTATGGTTATGAATAATCAACTTACAGATCAGTCGAAATAACACTACACGAAACGAAGTGTACAACAGAACGAACGAAACGAAACGAGAACAACGAACAGTTCCAGAAAATCAAGGCGCACTGATTTCCTTGGAACTTCATCTAGTATATATACATATGCATTCCCGATTTCACAATCGTGAATGTCATACTAGTCACGTCCTGGATACGTGCGGAAGCCCAAGACCACGTTTCTTTTTCAGATGGCCGTGTGATAGTTTCTTTATTTCCATTTTCCATGATTATGCATTCTATGCCCAATCATGGAAAACCTGGTTGTTACATCTTCCCTCCTCTTAAAGAAATTCCATCCCTTGGAATTTTCCGAACGTATCTTCCACGACGAAATCCGGACAAATAAATCAACAATCTTTGCACATTACAAAATTTTCAAAAACGTAAACTAAATTCCCATAGCCTGTTTGGATTCCGTCGTGGTTCAGGACCTTGTAAACGGACAGTTCAGACGCAGCTCGGCACGGCGCAGCAAGGGAGGGAACGCTGTAGCAGGCGAGTGAGTAAACCATCCTTTGGACAACATAAAATACACCTAAAAGAAAACAATTTCTCTACAGTATCATAAAGGCTACTTAACGTCTCTCAATAGAGACTGGGCCTCACTATACGCGTTAATTGGTGGCGCAGATTTCTGCGGTACCACCTCCTTCCCGTCACAATTATCTTGTTTGTGTTCATTTGACTGCCCAAAATTTAAAGACTTGATTATTTTAATTTTTGTATACAGAAAATAGACATAATATAATGCAGTTGCGAAGCCAACCAATGTTATTCCCGACAAAATCACGCTGATTATCGACAAAGGTTTTTCGATGTTGTTGAATTTTGACGGGTCTCTGGCTCGTGACAAAACAGTTTGAAAATTTATCGCTGTTGCTGAATTTTCCTGTTGTTTTTGTATGTCACTTAAGATGCTGTCAAAATTCTCAAACATCGAACTATCTTTTTCCTGCTCTGAATATTCGAATAAATCTTCAGGCACCCGTTTGACTTCCGTGTCAATTTCTGGGATCTTCGCGAGCAACTCGCTTTCCCTATGTAATTTTCCCTTCATAAAAAGATGCTTTGACGAAATGTCACAAAAAGGTGAAACATTTAATTGATATGTCCCCGCTGTTAAAGTGTAAGATTTAGTTTGGACTCTCGCGTCAACACTATTCGTCTCTGGGCACGCGACTGCCAGAGTCTCTTTAACAGGCGTTGAGACTGCTATTTGCGTTTCATCTAAACGCTCAAAAAGTGACATCTCCAACTTATTTAATTCCTGCGAGCAGAGTTTTTCGGCCTTTCCGGTATTGTTCAAAAAAATAGCTGCATTGCACGAAACTATCTCAGTCGAAAGCAAGAAGTTTTGTGGAACCAGAATAAATTTTGGTAGTACGATGGCTCCGCGTTCCAGTTCTGGCCTCTCGAATTCCATCCATGAACGATAATCTCCGGATATAGCGAAAAACTCTGACTCGGCCCTTGTCTTCATAAAAAAATCTGAATTCTCTGATACCCGAGTTGGGAATCCGCTGGTTCTGAACAAATTAAACTGTACCTTTGTCCGTTCTACCAACGGTAGATGGCACGTTGCTAGAAGGATGTTCCGTTCCACGTGAGTGGTACAGACACCTCAGTCTCGCTAGGGTTAAATATAGGAAGAAATATCCCTTCGGAATGGCAGTGAACAACACTCGCCGGGATATTCTCATGCAACCTTTCTCCTGGTTCAAAACTCTGCTCCGAACCGATTCCGGTCGGATTCTTGAGCTTCGCTTTACAAATCATGAAACTTTTTGGCGGTACCGAAAATGCTTTCCGGACAACTACCGCATTCACTTCTTTTGCGTCCGCCGCATTCAAAATTAACTTCATATTCATACAATCAACCATGGCCCCATATCTTTGTAGGAAATCAATGCCCAAAATTCCCTGTTGGGCCGCAAGCTGAGCAACAATAAACTGGTGCTTAGCTGTAACGCCCGCAATTTTTGCTGTTATGGTGCTACACCCTTGCACTACCAGCGGTGTCCCGGTTACCCCACTTAATCTGGTTCTAGTTTGGTAAATTTCGGACCGGAATTTAGTTGGCAACCTATCGAGGACGTCACTGGAAATGATGCTGACCTGACTCCCCGAGTCTACAAGAAAATTAAAGCATTTGTTTCCTATTTGAACTGGACAAAGAAATGGTTGACTTATCTTTACTGTGTCAATCGGACAGACACACGTCTCTGTACGTCCTAACGGCTCGGCCTTCTCACTCGCTGCTCCCCGTTTTTTGAAAATCCGCTTCCGTTCCCGTTGCGTCCTTGCTGTGCTGTCCGTTGCGTCTGTACCTGGGGGCAATCCCGTTTCCAGTGTCCTGTTTGAGAACATTGGAAACAAACCCCGTTCCCGGCGTTCCTTGGTTTTCTGGTAGGGGCGACTGTCGTTTGTTGTCTAAAACCCTCCTGACCTTGCCCTAAACTACGACTCCCGTCATAACGCTGCTGCCCATTAGAACGATTAAACTTATTAAAACCGCCGTTGCCGACACCCCGACCCCCCGTATTTTGTTTGTACCCTTGGAAGCCGTCACTATTGTTTTGGTTAAACCGACCGACATAATTGACTGTTCCTTGCTTGTACTGTTTAAAGGCGTCCATGCCTGCTTCAATCATCTCCGCCTTTTTTATGGCCTCGTCCGAATTAGATGCTTCACTTCCGAGAAGTCGTTGTTTTATTTCATCCCGGAGTCCCCACATAAATGCTTTTAAAAACAGTTCTTCTGATACATCCCCGGTTGCACTTGAATGTTCAATTATCTCCGATTTGATTTTCGCTGCATATTCCGCAACCGACATACTGCCTTGCTCGATGGTCAAACTGCTCAAATAGCTTCCCAGTACTTTTACTGGTTTGAATTTGCTTAAAAGTTCCAGCTTCAGTTCAGCAAAAGTTTTAGCACGACTTAGGTCTACCGCTGCCTTAACAGTCAGTGATTTGACGCGCAGTCGCGCCACAGCGATTGCTGCCGTATTCGGCAAGCCACATGCCGCGATGATTAGCTCGAGTCTTTCTAGCCATGTTTTAATGTCTTTAGCCGACATTAAATATGGCAGTTCCTCAAGTGGTTGCATAGTATTTGTCATAAGTTTTTCACCTGTCATTTTTGTTGTCGCCTATGTGGTGATACTGGAGAACTTGTTGTACTGTGCTTCGATGATGATCCTCTTCACGGGTGATTGATATTCGGGATGACAGACTGAAAGTATGTCCGGTCGGTCAGTTACAATTAATGGCTTCCCCGGGTTGGCACTTAATTAAATCAATTATACGTGGATCTTTGGGGTGTCCGACGCGAATTAAATTAACGAACAAACCGTTCTTTTTCGCACGTAAAATATGAGCAATTGGTTGGGCTAGACTCCGCAAATAAACTTAGATTATTTATGTTATAACGCACGCACAAACCGGCGAAACCCGTTATTTATGAACAAACAATCCTATCTAAGCCTACTGCCCTATTAGATGGCCCCCCACATCTTTTTACCGCTTGTCACCAATAACTGTAACACCCCGGATCTGCTTATCGATCACGGGTGTTACTTTGAGGCTTGATAGCGAGCCACAATTACCCTTGGTCCCGGTGACGTGAGTTCACCGGACCTAAGTTCCCTGATACAACGATCAAACAAGTAAGAAAGAAAGCTATTATTTATTTCTGAAAAGGAGGGATTCAGAGTGAACCCTCCTGTATCGTGTTTAGTCAAATGTATGGTTATGAATAATCAACTTACAGATCAGTCGAAATAACACTACACGAAACGAAGTGTACAACAGAACGAACGAAACGAAACGAGAACAACGAACAGTTCCAGAAAATCAAGGCGCACTGATTTCCTTGGAACTTCATCTAGTATATATACATATGCATTCCCGATTTCACAATCGTGAATGTCATACTAGTCACGTCCTGGATACGTGCGGAAGCCCAAGACCACGTTTCTTTTTCAGATGGCCGTGTGATAGTTTCTTTATTTCCATTTTCCATGATTATGCATTCTATGCCCAATCATGGAAAACCTGGTTGTTACACACTCAAACGTTTCAGAATTATGGGGTTTCGCAAATCCAAGTGAGGGCCGCCGCTGAAATCCACCTTTTCTGGATCTGCTTCAGCCAGGACTTAGTCAGGATGGTATTTATTTGCGACAGCAGCATTAACTTTCATCATCACATCAGCTGTCTCATCATCCCTGGAGAGGCATTATTGTTTATTTTGTATTGGTAAATGTTGTTTTTTGTTTGTTGTGTAGCTGGTTGTGATGTTATTTGTTATTTTTTTTCTGTTATTTTCCTTTAACTCCGTCTCATGCTTTTGTAGCTACTGTAGATTGGTAACAATACATACATACAAATTTGACGCACGAAATGAACTATCCCAGCTTCGTCCCACTGCCGTCTTCGTCAGTAGCCTATATAGACAATACGTTGGACTCTGCGCCCGCCCATGGTATCTTCACTCGGACTTCTAGACGACCCCAGGAGAAGTAATACATTTCCTTGTAAAGTTGTTGGACTTGCTGATAATGGGGGGAAACTTTTAATCTTTTCTTCGTGCGTTTTTTGCCATCCGAAACCTGCCAAATTGCCCGTTCAACTTTAGAAGCCTCAGAACATCACTTCTCAGCGGCACAACACACTGGAAAGTTTCATTCTCCTCCAACCCCTGGTTATAAACACAGTTCACAGAAATAAATTGACCTCCTTTAGCACTACCGACGATGACCTAGCTTCTGATCTTGACCGCGATAATAGAAAGCCCTACCAACACCCATTCTCAAATCACGTGGCTCATGACGCACTGTTTACTAGAGGGAACTGGCCGTTCCCGCAGTTGTAAGGCGCTCGAGCATTGCATCAGAAAATAAATCCAATGTTTCTTCGAACGACTGCAGCTCGTCGCATGTATTTGTAGACACGGCGTGTGAGAAGAAGGGTGATATTCGACTTTTGGTAGTGAAAGAACGTCGAAAAATGCACAAGGATTTGTGGGTGTTTGGCTACGGATCGCTGTGCTGGTCACCCGGATTCGAATACGAAGAGAAAGTTGTGGGATACATCAAAGGATTCAAACGACGGTTCTGGCAGGGAAACACAGTGCAGCGAGGAACTGTTGATAAGGTAATTACTGGATTCGATTCAATTAGTAGCTGTTGATAGTACTAGCACCAGTTTTTCCTAGATCATGTGCCAGCAGTAGAACATGGCACATTTCTAGCAATACAGATCTAGTGACAGAATATTTGCACGAACGTTTCATCACAACTCCTAGACGGTTTGGCAGGCTAAGCAGTTATTTAAAAATGTAGATGTCTGATGATTTTCTTTTCTTCTAGCCTGGACGAGTAGCAACTTTGATCAACTGCAAAGATGTAAGTAGCCTATCTACTCGATTTCATTGGGAGTAAGGGAGTGTTAAAGGTGCACCTCTCCTAGTCAACTTCTACTATCACTTTCGTTTTGATGTCGGGGAAGCCCCAAGTGCCTCTGGGTACGCAGTGTGTTGTGGGTGGCTTCTCTCAGCCTAGAAGGTGTAGCCTAAACCGGACAGGAATTCCATACAATACAAGTGTGACGTCATGGGACTGTACGCGCTAGCATACGGTTTGATTGACCCTATGACCGTTTTATAAATGTAAACGCATCCTTCGACTCGCGGACAGCTCGGCTGTATATAAGGATAGAGATTCGAATACAAATTCAATAATATGAACTCCGATCAGGAGAAGTCGAGACTGCCTAGAATACAATACAATCTGCGCTTTCTTCATTGCCGTTGCCTTTGTCTAACTTCTCCGTTTATTTGGGTATTGTGCGGAAACTTAAGCAGAATAAGTAGATTAGCTGTTCTAATTGAGGGGTTGTGCACTGGTGCCTCATGGTGTACAAGGTCCCTGCCTCATGCCTGCCTCATGCACGTGCCTCATGCCTGCCTCACGTGCCTCATGCCTGCCTCACGTGCCTCACGCCTGCCTCACGTGCCTCATCGCCCGTTCTGGTGACACGCTCTACGTAAAGTTGTGTTTTCATCGTGTCTGCCTCATGCCTGCCTCACGTGCCTCATGCCTGCCTCACGAGCCTCATGCCTGCCTCACGAGCCTCATGCCTGCCTCACGAGCCTCGTGCCTGCCTCATGTGCCTCATGCCTGCCTCACATGCCTCATGCCTGCCTCACGTGCCTCATGCCTGCCTCATGCCTGCCTCACGTGCCTCATGCCTGCCTCACGTGCCTCATGCCTGCCTCACGTGCCTCATGCCTGCCTCACGTGCCTCATGCCTGCCTCACGTGCCTCATGCCTGCCTCACGTGCCTCATGCCTGCCTCACATGCCTCATGCTAGCCTCACGTGCCTCATCTGCCTCATGGTGTACACGAAATCGGCCAGTGCGCAACCCCTCGGTTCTAATACAAACCGGAAGTCACAAACATTCCTGATATTTTTTCCGTCAAGAGTTTTTCCGGTTTGGTTTTCGGGTTCCAACGTTTACTGGTGCCATTGATGTCTTTCGTCTTGCCACTTCGTGCAGGGGCACATCAAGTATAGCAGTTCGAACCCCTCCGGTCTTGCTCCGACTGTATTTGGCTCAAATCCCACCGTGTTACTATTGCTAATTCACATTGTATTTTCCAGTCTCACACATGGGGAGTTGCATTCAGAATAACTGGCGACAACGCACTGAACTACCTCCAAGTCCGGGAATGCATTCTTGGAGGCTACATAACGGCTGTAACAGCGTTTCACCCCCAAGATGGATCTCAACCCTTTGACTCAATATTATACATTGCAACAGAGGCCAGTGAACACTGGCTTGGAACAGCAACAACCGAAGAAATGGCAGAACAGGTAAGCAGCTTGGCCTCATGTGTGGCTTTGATGCCCGAGTTGATGCCTGCCTTTTTGAAGCGGCTGACACGCCTATACCAGTCCACCACGGATGCCTGATTTTTGGATATGCTATACTAAATGTTGGGTAGAGCCCATGTTAAGCGCAGGTTTGTGTCTACTAAACGCATGGTCAGCTTGAACTACTCGATAACGGATAATCAGCCACCAATATTTTGTTGGCTTAGGGTGCCCAGCGTTTGGCGTACCCTAACCGGATCTGGGATTAATCTATCCAAAACCAGGGCATGTTTGTGTCGAACTGCCCTAGAACAAAATTTTTCCTTCAAAAGGATGTCTTGTCACAGTTGATTAACAAAAAACCCCGTGGAACTGAGGTCATCTAGTGGCTGGACACACTTCAATTTTAGCAAAAGGCTTTGTTTGAACTAAGTGACTGTTTATTCGAGAAGCTTGAACCAAGAAAGAAATTAATTCGTCTTCCTATTTTAGATCATCGATGCAAAGGGAGTCAACGGAGAAAACACCGACTACCTGTTGAAGTTGGCCGAGTTCATGCGAGTTGAAGTGTCCCACATCTGGGACAATCATTTATTCGAGCTCGAGAAAGAGGTTTTGAGAATACTGAGGTATCCAAAGACCCCCAGCTTGGTCCGTGAAGAGGGGGGAGTTTTGGAAGAGAGGCTATTTACAACGATCGAAGGACGTTCTGTTCAGTGCGCTGGCTCATGATTGACTTTTTCATTAGCACACCCGCTGCTTCAGCAGCGCACAAAGTGACCATTTGGTGTCAGCTTGCAATAAATTAAAGTTACTGAATTCCCGCGGAGAAACGTCTCTGCAGCGAACAACTTAAGCCAGAATGATCTGCCCACAGTTTTATCAACTCGTGTGTTATAAGGTTAGAGGGGTCTACGTCTCTCCCCTCTAACTGTTGCTTCTTTTACCGTTGAATCGTTCTAACTTTTTACATCCATGCGGCAACTGTAGTGTACTAGAATTTTCAGAATAGATTTTATTTGTGTTGACTTCATCTTTGCCATCTCTGATGTGTTAACTTCATATGCCTCAGAGATTCCGTTGACAATGTCATACGAATTTGATTAGTAAGCAGGTCTTTGCTAGCTCAGGAAATAGCTCTTCGATTTCACCAAAATATGAAGACCAAGTCCCAAATACGAGGCTTCACTTTACGTGCGGCAGCTTGGAGCCTATGAACTACTGTACACCCTGCTATGTTCCTGCGGCTGGGAACCCTGCCTGCAATGCATTACAACGAGTCACTTCCCACCGTTTTCTGACAGCGGTCCGCAGAACAACTAGGACTTCATACTGAAGTCTCTCGTCGGCTTCCACATGTGGGGTCCTGGCTATGGCTCAACCACAATAACCTCCACCTGGCTATGGCTCAACAAATAATCACAAGAACCTCCGTCTCCCTATCTCTGTAATTCGACCATGCGGAGTCGAATATATTCCCGATACCCTGCCCGATGTAAACGAGCGGAGGGTAGGAGCTAGGCGGAACATCACAATTCGTTACCTCGACAGACAGCTATATCGCACTAGAGCCCCGGAGAAGAAATTCGGAGTAACAGCTGATTGGTTGTCTACCTCTGTGACCTCACGTGTGACGCGCTGCGGAGCGGGTCCGCCACGCCTGCTACAGTTTTTCCTCAGATATGCGCAGCGGCCAAGAGGGAAGTAGACGGGTATCACCTATCAACTCAAAGCTTAGCAAGTACCTCTAGCTCCGCTCATTTTTGTCGGAGTATCCATAGCCGCTGCATGAGACCAAAGACGGAAGATCTATTGAACTATTTGTTTTTGGCCCAGCGATGTACACCCCTTCGTCCTTTTCGTCTGACAAAGATCCACAGAATAGCATTAGGAATTAACCGGTAGTCTCACATGGGCTTTGACGAACACCTTTTTTAAAGGAAGATAGCTGTAAAAGGCTAACAACCTGCTTTTAAGGTTACCGTAACCCTCTTGCTGACAGCTCGTGACGATCTGATCAGCCAAATAATTATTTTTTCCATATCAGTCCATTCCGATCAGGGACGAAATGAAGACAACCATGTATCTCACGAGACCACCTTAGTGTCAGGAGAGTTAGCTATTGTTTCATTCGTCGTGATAGTGATCAGAAGAACGTAGTAATGGGGTGACTTCACGATTTCACTGGAATTTTGCGGACGATGTCCCGTCAGTATGCATGAGGGAATCGACAAAGAAAACAAATTAATCTGTTGGAATGACGAATGTAGGAGCAAATGCTGAAATTTGGAACTCCCCGAAGTCGAAATGAGATCTAATACTTTAACGAATCTACAAAGAATTACGTTGGTCAAACACTGTTATCAGACTTATATTGCAGTTCAGAAGCCAACGACCTCAGTCTAAATGCAGTAACCACTAACCATCAGAACAGATTTCTTAGTGCATTTTTTATAGAGAGCCCTTGGAACTACTATCAATTCAAGCTTGTGGATACGTTTTTAGGGGAGGGGGCTGGGGGCTCTTGATTTACTTTGCTTGAAATTTACCCTTAAATAATTTAGAGTAAATCAAACTGTGTGTAGATCGCGTTAATCCATGGTTGTTGCTAAACCGAAAGTGCCCGCCTTTCCTCACCATGCCGATCGACACTCATCAAGGCTGACTCGGGTCTCTGTTAGATCGCAAGCAAATTGGCCTTGTACTAGTTCAGCACTCCAAGCGTCTTAGTCTCTGTCTGACCTCTTCGTCGCCAATCACGTAGAGGTAGTACAAAAGATCTATAAATTAATGAACAAAAACTTTCATATTTTACATTGAAGGGGTGCAAAACTTACATCGCCAGGGAGTTTCGCACCTTTTTTCCTCTGAAGATATATAAATAAACACACATCCCAGCAGAACGAATTAATGAACGAAATTTATTACCCATTTTTAAGACACAAGTCACGAAGGGAGTATGACAAAAAAAATAAGGAAAAAAGGAAAGAACACACAACAAGTAAGACAAAGATCTTAGTAATCTTATTTACACCAAGAATCACACGGGGCAACATAGCTCTATACAAAGTGTGGCTAGCATAATCGTTGATGATGCTGATGATCATCGGGGAGTAATAGGAACTGGAATATGTAGAATATGAAACATAGCTTAACACTTTTAAGCTACGTACACACATGGCGGTAAGATTTCGCATTCGAAATTTGCTTCCTGCATGCTATGCTTCAACATTTCGGAGCGAAGGAGGAAATTCGCATCCGAGTGCGAAAATCGGGCTGTGCGTGCATGCGTGTACCTACTGTGGTCGCCCTACCTGTAGTAGCAGGATTTCAACCTCTGACGCACCAACAGAAACCTTGGAATTTCCTCGACTCAAATAACTTCAGCATCTTTGGCAACAATAACTTCTGAAGCCGAACAAAAGGGCAGGCAACAGAAGTAACGGGAATCGAGACTGAAAAGCGGCAGTCGACGGAAATGGCTGATCTTTGCCCCCTTTCGTGACAGCTCGATTATGACTTCTTGTTCGTCAAAGTGTTGGATAGTCATAATATCTACGACACAAACAGCGGGTGGCTCAATTCAAGGGCTCTTGTTGTCCTCTTCACTTCTGAGATGAGGCATTGCCGACACGATCGAACGAAAAATAAGCAGAGGCAAGCTAGGTTACCTGCGAGGTTACCTGTTCTGACATTGCGGTTTGTATGGCTTATATGGTTTGTGTTAAGTTGGCGTGGAGTTGTGTTTAGTTTCATGTTGGGAGGATTCCGCCAGCTTCGCTACATTGCCGACAAGACCGAACAAAATAGGCGAGTAAAGTTGCTTGTTTTTTATGTCATGATTTCACGGACATTCGCGGTTGGTGTGTCGTTGTGATTATTCGTATACTGGAAGGATTCGGAAGGGGGGGGGCAAGGTTACCTACTGTCCGGATGTCATTATTGCGAACATGTATTGGTTTATTTTTAAGTTCCAATAGTGTGAGTGATTCAAATAGCGAGGAGCAAAATACGACTATGAATTAAGGGACCAGAGACTTCAGATATCGCTGGGAGGAATAAATAGGTCGACGGGCCATGAAAAGCTCTCGTCGCCAAAATGCCTCTGTCGGCAACTCGTCCCGATCGAGGTTGCGATGGACATGAACAGGTAATCTTGCCAGGACGGCTCGTTCCGTGGACAAGTAACTGTACGAGGCAGAACAGACAAACTCGAAGGTCGGTCTTCAGCTTGTCAGTGTGTAACGCAGTACGTGTTCTCTGTTGACCTGGTGTGTCAGTTAGCGTGGCGCTGTGACCTGTTTCCTATCGGGAAGGTTTCGCCAGTCGCCGCCCCTTCACTTCATGGTCGATTTGATTGGACACGAGTCGAATAAGCCAGGCCGAGCAAGGTTACCTGATCTAAACGTCATGATTATAGATAGATAGATAGATACGTGTATTTCGAAAGCCCAAGGGCCATATACAAAAAAAAAAAAAAAAAAAATATAACTTAAACACTCTGACTCCTTCTTAACTCTTGATATTAGTCAAAATTTAATCCGACCATGAAAGGATTCGAATCCGAATTCGAAAATACCCACGGTTGTCGTCATTTAGTAACTTTTCATTGACGAGGTGTTCGAGGAGTTGTACATTCTCGATTTTAGTGTACAGCAATTGCCAGGTGCCGCGGTGCTGGCAGTCTGGCACCGGTTGCCACGATTTAGAACACTGGAAATAGCATGTTTTGATGAGGGAATCGCCTAATTTACGGCCGGCACCGCTGGTGTCGGCCGGTGCCGGGGAGTGGGCAACCCCTCGGAGGCCTTGTGAACAGTTTTATTTTGCAAAGATATCGCCACAGAAACGTTTCGTTGCGGGGCCCCTTCTCTGTAGAACAATAAACGACTTATTGATTTTGCAAGTACCGATTACGTTCTGATCTCGTTTCCGCTATGATTGATTCTGTTGCTTTCTATTGGCAGAGTATTCGCAGAATGGATGAGTCATCACCACACAGGCTACTGCAGATTGACGTTGTACCAATGAAGTCTGTGAGGAACCGAAAGGACAAATCCGCCATATTATCAGCTTCCAAGGAAGCAGCAGATGATCCAAATAGTTGTTTTTAAAGTTCAACCGAAAAGCTAACTTATTTTGTACCTTGAATCTGAACACAGTTCATTATTTTGACTCTGTTGATTTTGATTTTTTTTGTCTCAACCGGCTCCCGTAGAAATTGAGTTTACGCCTAGTTTGAATTTCGTCGTTCCTTCTGTACAATCGCAAACGATAGAAATCCAAGACGCTGCTATCTGCATAAAGTCTCCAAGAGTCCCGGAACTGGCAGTCTAGCACTGGCAGTCTAGCAAGTTTGTTTATTGACATTAGGCAATTTGGTTGCTCTTAAATGTTCAAATTAATATTATCATTTATTTCAAAATATAGCCAACTGAGGCTGCTACAAACAATTAACTTTAAACACGAAAAAGATACTTTGAAGGTATGAAGCCTCAAAAAATCGAGGCATAAAACCTTAATTGGGATGACATTGTTTGACAGGACGAAACTATATAGAAAAACACCAATAAAAATGGTTATTCGGGAGCATCGGATCAATGGACTAACGCATTTTTGTCGGGTTGCCAAGCCATTCTAATTGAATAAGTGCTTCTTATCTATATTTCTTATTTCAGCCCTGTTCGTAAACATCTAAAGACCGGACGCTTCGGCGTTCTTGAAAGACCCTCCCGCCTTTGCTGGACCGATAGGCCGAATATCCCGCAGGTCGTCTCCCAGTTCCAAAAACCTGTTTCCAGTGCCATAATTTGATCACTTAAAGCTCGGCGGCCTCTTCATCTATGACAAGAACTCGACTTAGAAATTACCTAGCACTCATCGTGCTCTCTAAATTATGTATTTTACGACGGAAAGACAATCTGGTGGAGGCGTACCCCCGCTATTCCTCTGCAATCAAAGGACATTATTGAAAAGATCTTCTCACGCCGGCACTTGGCCTTATTGCAGGAGCTCTTACAACCGGACTGTCCTTATTGCTAGCTTATGGTTTTACAATCCTGACAAAATCAGATACGCACAACATGGGTAGTCATGTTCCACTAACTAAAAGGCTGTGACGTCTTTGTAGAATAATTACAAGAAGTTCGACTGTGAAAGTGGGATTACGGATACTTCATCTGGTAACGACCCCGTACTTTAGCGAGTAGGTTATGGCTCGGGAGGAAAAGTCCTACATTCTCACAAGTCCCAACTGGTGAGGAATGCTCCCGTTATCGTCACTGTCATCAACAAGGGACTTCTTTTTCAGATGCGATTGGGAGTCGATTCGGGGAGTAGTTTAAAAAAAAACAGATGTCGAGGTTCATTAAAAGAAATTCCTGTCATCAGTCGTGTGGATAAAGTTGTCAGATATGACTGATGTTGAAAAAGTTGCCTCTTTTTTGTGACTCTGGATGTTTTCGTGATTAACACAATTTAAAAATTTAACAGAAATACATTAAAAATCAAAGTGAAAGAAAGTGGACCATAAACTTCATAGAGCCAAAAAAACGCGTTCTCATAGTTTCCCGTCCGCGAGCTCGCCAGGAAGTGACTCCCTCCATTCCAGTCGACTTCCAGTCCCCGCGGAACGGCGAAAGTACTGCTCTAGAAGTACAGTAGCCTGTACAAGACCTGTGCCAGTAATTGTGCTAATATACTACTGCGCCTTATTTTAGTTACTTAGGCTAACACACATTTTGATGGACTTCCCTTATTCAGGTATAATACTACGGTGTAGTACTCGGTTTTCTGGATCCCAAAACGTTAGTGACGGTATACCGATACCTATACCCAGGCCTGTATCCAGGAATTTATTTCGGAGGGGGTTTTAACCACGGGTCGGACCTAGTCCATACCAAAAAGTACAAAAAATACATGGATCAGAGGTAAAGCCTACAAAAAAAGATTATTTTTGTACGTTTCGGAGGGGGTTCGAACCCTCTCCCCCCTGGATACGCCTACCTAACCTAAATTTTATCTGCAGAACTCTTGAGGAGGACGAGAACTATGGAAGGGGTTGAGATATTTCGTTGAAACTTGGGATGGTGATACATTGGGTCAAGTTCGAAGATGGGCCGTGTAGCCCTATCCAGGATGGGGTTTCAAATTAAGGGCGGAAATCACCGTCTTGAATCCACAGCTGGAAATTTGTCAGAAGTTTGAAACTGTTTCTGAGGTCGATGGGAGATTCGTTCTGTGGGTAAGGAGACATAATGAATTCAATTCTAAACAAAAAAAAGTCTTGGCCAGGACAGGGAAGAATCGTGGGAATCTGGTAGCAAATGACAAATGCCCACGAGATTCCTTGTAAAAAACGGAATTCTGACGTTTTTGTTTCAGTTTTAAGGTGATTATGGCCACATAAAATAAAAGGGAGACAAATGCCAAATAATTCGAACGAGATACGAGAAAGGAAAAGTCTTACGCTCGAGATCCCAAAGAAAATTTCGCCTAGAAAAGAAAATATTTGACAGTGCAAAACGGATACCTCAGCTGCTTTTCTTTGATCTATATTTCGCCCCTTCTTGGCAAGGGTACTCTTCAGGCCCAAGCCGCTCAAGCTGGAAAATAGTGCCAAGAATTTGGCAATCTTGGCAATTCACACAATCTGTGGGTTGAACGTTTTAATAAATAGGCCAAACGCAAACCGCAACCAGAGCGACCAATCGCCTTTTTTACTGTTACCTTTGTTTACTGTTTACTGGGAAATGTCTAACCTGCATTAACCCAGGGCTTTCGCATCAAAGCACTAGTCAAAAGTACATGCACTTTCTATTCCAGTATTGTAAGATACGTGACCGGGGTTTTCACATTTTTTTCTGGTGTTTCAAAAGAATAGAAACCCGTACCGGCTGTTAACCTCCCTCAGTTCCCATGTCTTCGAAGAGAAACACGGACTGAAAGTAGTTCTGACGAATGAGCCCCTGCGAAGCAATGAGCGGGAGCCGGTCGAGCCGAGCGGGTCCGTCGCGAAAAGAGCCGGACACGGTAAATTGTTGGGAGGGATAAAAATCGCACAAGAATTAGGAATCTCGAGAATGACAATGGATTAATCCAGGTAAAACGGGTCCTTTAAAGGTCATCTGAATGAAGTCTAACACCCTAAATTGCCACATTTACATACTGCTTACCATTTATCTCTCGAAAACCGGACCAAAATCGGATGAAGATTCACCGTGCTATAATTTTCAGCCTTTTTTCCGACTTGTCTTGATCGTAACGCTCGCCGTAACAGTTGTAACAGTCCATGCGTAACAGTTCATGTTGTAACAGTCCACGCCGTAACAGTCCATGCGTTTATCCATCCATGCGCTGTTTATCCATCCATGCGTTATCAACGTACGTTTATCCACGCGATAATGACAGTTTAAATATTGGCGCTAAATTTGTCTTGGGAGGTCGTAACGAATCGCCATAGGGAGACTTAGAACTTCAAGAGTGGATAGCGCCGAAATCACGGAGCGAAAAAATTCTTCTTCTCTGTACCGGTACAGTGAAGGACGATCTGAGGGGTTCATGGAAGTATGGTAGGATCGTTCAGGTGTCCTTTAAGAAAAAAAAAATACAAATCAGTTGCAAAGTGGTAATTGTTATTATTACTGAAAGCAGTCTGGGAGGAAAAGCATTTACCGCTAAGGTATTGCTACAAGTAGTGTGCGACCAAACGAAATTTGAAATTTCCGCAAGGCGTGTCGTGGAAGTACACGCCTTTCCGATCTGTCACAGACAAGAGCAAAGGAAAAACATCTCCACCTTTAAGAGGCCTTAAAGGCATCTACCTTTATAGAGCCGAAGGCATTTTTTTCCGCAGTTATATTGTTATTATTATTCTTATTATATTTTAACTTATTCGATATTTATGTATGTATAAGCTCATTTATTTGCACAAAAGTAGCATACCAACGTGAACAGGTTTTGGAATTCGGAGAGGTAAAAGTCATTTTGGAAGTGAATCAGAAACGGCTGTAAGAATTGCACGTTTATTTCCGTTGGAGTTCTAGCGATTATTCGCTATACCTGTCGCTGCATTACCGGTTGATTATACTTTCCTGGTTGTCTGTATCGTACATTTTGTACGTCTTTTTCTTTGTTTATTACCTTTCTATTCCACTATCTTTTATTGTAAAAAACTTTGTGGATTATAAATATACTTATCTACTTGGACGCATTTCCGCGCGATTAAAGATAGCACATAGTTTCTTGATCTCAAGCAAATAATCCTAGAATTTTCCAGTAGTACTTACAACCTACTGGGTCCAACCGCATACCGGAAATAAATCTTTGAAAAGAAACAATCTTGCCAAGCGTGGACCTTTAGACTATCTCCACCGAGCCCGACCATCCCGAAGACAAAAAAGAAATCCGGCTCGCGAACCATCATAGAATAATCGTCCCGCTCGTGAAGCTCGTAAATCTGGGCCTTTACGACGTTCTGTCGGCAGTTTAATTTTTGCATCGCACGGGCTCAACTAAAAGCATACTAAATGACGTTATTTGAGGCAATCGAGGAATCTTCTCACAGTTCCCCAGAACTACCTTCGTCGCAATTCATTCGCCACGCTACCGGTCTCTTTTCAAGGAAGGACGGGTAAGCGATTCCGATGGCTCCTGGTATTTCTATAGCTATCATCAGCTCAAATGCTACCCTGCTCTGGTATCTTTGGGTACACAGGTAGTCCTTTAAAGGTTTTACGACGCATAAACTCAAAATTATTGGTACTTGAAAGTCACAAAACGCATTAGGTCTACCTGTTTTCTTTTTTAGACAGTGAAGAGACAATTTACTGAGTGACAATTTACACGGTGAACATCCAGCTGATGAATCAATGACTACTATGTCTGTATCTGCGGTCAGGAATTCCAGATAGGTGAGTAGACGAGTCAGCTAAATTTTATTAGAGCTCTATATATAGTGCTTAAAGCAAGGCCGTATCCGGGGGGGGGATAGGGGAAAAATTATCGTTTTATAGGCTTTAACCTCTGATCTATATTATGTTTGTACTTTTTAATTCAACCCGCGGGCAACCCCCCCCCCCGAAATAAATTCCTGGATACAGACCTGACTTACAGTATTTATCCAAGCAAAGGTCCTCAGAGGACCTTTTATTCTTTCCGGTATTCAACATATGCTTCAGTTCAAAGTGGTAAGATGCTAAACCGAGTTCAGGTGAAACAGGTTCGAAAACATTGCAAAGCAAAACGCTATACCAAATTTGCATGATTTTGAAAATAGTTCAGTTAAAAACTCTTTCATCTCGAACTTTAAAGTAAACAATTTTTATTCGTCTATTTTTTCGACCCGCTCAGAGGAACAAATAAGGGAAAAAATAGATATTCCTTTAGCCCAAGCTGACTGCGAATCATATTTGACGATGCAAAACGGATAAGCCAGCTACATTTTAAGTCGGCGGCATGTATGTGCGATCTGAAGTTCCGTACTTCGGTGACAGATATTCCTTCAGCCAAAGCTGACTGCGAATCATATTTGACGATGCAAAACGGATAAGCCAGCTACGTCTTAAAATGTAGCTGGGTCATCCGTTTTGCATCGTCAAATATAGGGAAAAAATGAAATATAAAATGAAACAGCATCATAACAATGGAAAATCCATTCTCGAAATTATTTCCACCGATTGGCCGTTCACCACCTCATTAGCTCAGTTTTTATTTGTGATTAAAGTTCTTTGAAGTTGTGTTTGTTTTTGTTATTTTTTTTACTCTTCTACTGCACTTATGCTCTAGGGCAGTGCGTCATAACTCCTTCATTCTTTCATTCAAAACGTACTACGAACACTAACACTGGCTTGAAACGAAGGGCCGAAACTATTAGAGATAAGTCCGGAAGCTTATATCGCAAAATCAGGTGTTTGCTTTTGTATCAGGGTGGTAAAAATGCTCCAACCAAGCCCCATCATCGTTCCCAAGAGCACGATCCTTTCGTTTATGTCCCTATTAGAGAGTCTTCGGTCACTAATTTACTACACAGACATTCCATGAAGATCAACCCGAGACCACGCAGGCTGATTGGTACGAATAGGGAATGTTCTAGAGATCTAACACGAACCCACAACCATCGTAACTCGATTCCAATATTTCACACTCACTACTGCCGCCCACTCCCACACAGTGGACTTGGCGCTCCAGTTATCCTACCCAACCGGCTAACCCAATCAACGGTTCTACTACCATTAATCCAGCTACTCTTGCCTATTAATCAGCATCTCTATAATGACTCACAACATTTTTTTAACCATGCTATAAACTAGCCCTGTTTCAATAAAGGGGATAATTAAACTACCTCAGACACAAATCGGGATGCAGAAATGTGAAGCGAAACGGTAAGATGCTGCTGCCGAGACCGGGCCTCGCCATTATTGAAGTGTAACAATAGCTGACTAATTATACAGATTTTGGTACTTGAATCAACGAAGAAACTGAAAGGGCGGGAATAATTCACAAGAAATATGCGGCAGTAATTCACAGACGGGGGCGACCTTCTTGCTACTCTTACTGGATGGTGCGAGAGAGGAAAAAGCACGACATAAAAGAATTTGGCACTGAAGGTCCACGATCACCACGCAGCTTACGTTTGAGACTGAAAGACTTTTATTAGTACAAGTGGACTGAAAGACACAATTGCTCCTCAGCCAGGATTTGAACCCAGGACCTACGGCTTTCTAGGCCACTGCTCTACCATTGAGCTACAGAGGGGCTTGTGAACATGGTTCGCAACTCTCAAGCCACTACAACAATCAGATAGAAGTGGGCTATAGGAACAGTGAGCCTGGGGTGTGTGTAACTGCCTGAAAGCAATTTCAAACAGTTACACCCCTATGACTTCGAAATTCGTGATTGAGCTGCAGTTAGAATCTTCAGGAGGAACGAAATGGTATTTTGAGAAATCGTCAGGAAAACACACCAGTACTGCCAACGGGAATGTCCGGTTTCAACGATATCTCCAACGATAACTCCAACTGGTTCGACCAAGATTTCTGGCAGTCGTGTTTGTTTTTCGGCAGCAATTTGCGTTCACAAGTTCTGAGCAGAGAAGGACTTCGATGAACAGAGTTGGAATTCCTAGGAAGCCTCTGTGAGTTTAGTCGGAACAAAACCAAAGGTTCTGGTGGGATCCCAAACTGGGTTATGTTTTGACTTCCATGATCAAGTCAAGATCAATTTTTTGGGATCCCAAAACGTAAGTGGAGGGATATGGAACGCCGTTTACGCCAAAATGGACCGCACCTATAACATCGCAAAAGTTGTCCGTCTGTCCGTCCGTCCGTCCGTCTGTGAGCACAATAACTCTCGAAGGGAATGAGATATTACGATGAAACTTGGTGTGAGGATTCTTTGGGTCAAGAGTAAGGTCTAGTTCGTAGATGGGCTCTGTAGCCCTACATTTAGGGGTGGGGGAGGGGGTTTAAATTAAGGGGCAAACAAAATATTTTTAAACAGTTATTGTGATAGTCGATTATGGGGTAAGAAGACATGCTGAACACGATGGTGAAAACCATTTTCTCTCCGGACAAATAGTTCGCCCGGAATCCGGCCAAAACCGGAAAGTTTGTTAAAAGTAAAAGTTTTATTTGAAGTTGATTAGATGTTCGATTTAGGGGTAAGAAGACATGCCGAACACGATGGTGAAAACCATTTTCTCTCCGGACGAAAAGTTCGCCCAGAATATGGCCAAAACCGGAAAGTTTGTTAAAAGCAAAAGTTGTATTTGTAGTTGATTAAATGTCCGATTTAGGGGTAATCAGAGATGCTGAATCCGTATATGTCAAACCTTTTTTAGCCGGACATATAGTTCGTCCGGAATCCGGCTGAAACCGGAAAATTTGTTATAAGTTATATCTTTATTTGAAGTTGAATAGATATTGGATATATTGGCAAGGAGATACGCTGAATTCGTTTTTGAGCTTTCTTTTTCACCGGACAGGTAGTTCCGGAATTTCGCCGAAACCGGAAAATTGGCAGAAGTAAAGCAGGATCGTTTCGATCGGTTTCGGCAAAACAAATATATGACTTATAGGGGTAAACACACATGCTGAATCTATATATGAACTTGGTTTTCTCAGATGATTAGCTATTTGGCCTTAATCTGTTTCTAAATTTGAAGCGTCAAAATATTCCAAGGAGTCTGGCGAAGACTGGATCTGGCGAAGGCAAACCTAATTGTCTGGATCAAATATTGAGTTTTTGGGATCCCATCGAAGACTTTGATCTTGTTTCTAATGCAGTCAAACATAGGTCCAACGAGAAAACAAATTGACAATGTACTGAATTTGATCAAGGAATTCTTAGTTCTATAGCAAATTTCCGGTTTTCTCCGGATTCCGGAAAAACTATCCACTCGACCGGACCCAAGCCGGAAACTACAGTAGCACATCCTACTTTGCCACGCTCTGCTATCTGTTTGCCAACTCCCTAGTCATTACTCTCAATTAATTCTCTTCCATACTCAAATTTCGTGTTTTACCTGACTTTGGCTAAAATGATCGGACAAATTTGTCAGTCCCTAACAATTCTAGGCCCCTTGGGACACAAAAGCTATCCTAGGGCTCCATATACCAATTTCTATGATTCAGTCCCTTCTGGGAGATATTCCATTTTATCTCGGGGGATTGTGTCTGTAATCACAGACAGGCGCACGGAAGAACAGATTAGCGATTTCAACGAAAGATACTTAGAGCTCCAACATTCCTCACTTTCGTTCAGGATCCTAGAAAGGGCTAACAGTAGAATTCGTAATAGCGACAAGGGTTCTATTTGCTTGAATAAGGAGTATAATGATAAATATCTAATTATATATATATATATACATAGTATATAATATAAGTACAGCGATAAGATAAGGGGTATAATATTAACGTATGTGCAGTCTTGTACTCTTGAGATATACCAAAGAAGCGGACCTTGAGGTTAATCACGAAATGGATCTCAAGTGCTCAGGCCGCATCTATCATCCAGAAATTTAGAATATTGTAAGGCGTTGTCCTTTTTCCCTGTACAGCTCATTAGCAGAAAAACAGTATTGCACTAATTATATTTGAAAACCGGTCGGGAAGTAGGCATGGGCACGTTTTAGATTTTATCTCTAAATTGGAATGCATCTCAGAGCGTTTTTGACAAGGACGGATAGAGATGTAAAGCATTGTTAAATGATCCCTACAAAGATTAGACGACAAGGAAAGGGACCGTGCACAATACTTGACCATAAATAGAGCAAACATTTTTTTTCATGAATACTCTTTCAGCAAACCGGATAAGTCAGCTACATTTTATGGGAGCTATATTTCGGCCCTTCTTGGCAAGGAAAACTGCTGTTTTCCGGCAAGAAGTTCACAAAATCAGATATTTAAGAAAGAATCTTTAAATTTAATCGAAAAGGGCTGGGATAGGACGATCTAGTTACCCATCACTTATTCACTTAAGTTGGCTTGAAGACCCGGTGAAAATGCGTTACTTTGTTGTTCCGCTATTCACGAATAATCGATTTTCAAATAGTGGAATTTCCTTGTGATTTGTGGTACTCTATGCGCTTGCATTTTTGTTGTATGCCTTACGAGAAAGATTTATGATTTTTTTTTTCAGGCACTAAACAATCTTCACCAGTCTCACCCACCACTGCCCACTGAATAGCCGCGTTTGTGTTGAGATCAGGTTGAGATTAAAATTTCCCGCGTCATAGTAGAATTTACGCTGTGGGGACGGCCGCAAATATTCTGACCATCATAGCTAGAGCAGATAGAGGAAAATGAAAACATTCCTTTGAAGAATCCAAATAATTCAGTGTATTCAATTAAATGACACATAAATAAGTTGGCTTTTCAGTTAAACTTTAAGTGTTTTTCTGCAATTTCATTTTCCAGCTTGAGCGGCCTGAGCCTGAAGAGGATCCTTGCCAAGAAGGGCCGAAATATAGCTCCAATAAAATGTAGCTGACTTATCCGTTTTGCTTTGTCAAATATGATTCACAGTCAACTTGGGCTGAAGGAATATATACTCTTTCAGCCTATACTGACTGGGAATTGTTCATAAAAAAAATTTATTCAAAACAATCAAGATTGCCAGTTCTTTTCTTCCAGCTACGGCCTGAAGATGACCCTTGTCAAGAAGGGCCGAAATATTGCTGAAAAAAGTCCTAGCTGACTTTTGTTTCAAGAAAGTCCTGAAAAATGTCCTAGCTGGCTTTTCTGTTTTTAGTCATATTTAGATATAAAGCATAAATAATCCTTGAGGCCAAGCTGACTGGGAAACATATATTCAAACACTGCATAAAACAGATACGTCAGCTAGGATGCTTTGGCAGTGATATTTCGGCCCTTCTTCGTAAGGGTCCTCGTCAGGCTGTCGAACTTCAGGGACAAAGAAGGAAATGTGGGTGTAGGTTCGTTCCTTCTCCAACGTTGTCCCTGAAGTTCGACAGCCTGGCGAGGACCCTTGCCTAGAAGGGCCGCGATGTTGCTGCCCATGCATCATATCTGACGTATCCGTTTATATTTTATATTTTCCCATCACGTTTCACCATCAAATTGCACAGGAGGAAAATGCAACACGAAAACATTTTAGGAGGAAAAATTGAATAGCTGGAAAAAACCTCCTCAACCTACCGTCCAAGGCCCGACCCCCATGTTCCCTGAGAAGTAAGGACGGACTAGCTGCGACTACAACGTTCTTCCACCCCTCGAAACGAACCAATTAGCTGCATGACATGCCAGAAGTCCCTCGCTTTCTGATTTGCGAGAATGCAGGTATCACTGGAATAAGGGTCCAGGTGGCATGCTTACACTTACTCCACTTCATGTCACAAAATTTCTGCATAAGAATAAGACTGATAGAATTTCCCGTCCTTTTCACAAAGACCTTTAGAAATACTGATCTGGGATAAGGATGCTTTTGGAAGTGTGGGATAGCCATGGTTCTAATCAGGAGGTTGACCCCTCGCTGCCAAAGGATTTTTTGTCAGATTTTGCGGTTTCTTTGTAAACAACAGAGGCTATTACGTAGAGGTAGAGCAGTGTGATCTAGAAGCGGACAGAACACCGACTACATTTTCGAGTTTTGGCACCGGTGATTCTATATACAGTAACATAATATACCGTATTGGGGCTGAATGGCCTCCTCAGCTAGGAAGAAGGTCAGTTTGGAAAAAAGCGGCTGTAACTTTTTACCCCTTAAGAAAAAAAAACTCTAAAGGGGCGACTTACTGCCTACGAAACCACCCCCCTCCCCGAAATATGTTTCTGGCTACGGCCCCGGGACGATTTATCAGAATACCTGTATTAAAGTTGTTCTTGGTATATAAAGAAAAACCTAGGTGGCGCGTTCCTTTGTTAGCCTATACTTTTTGAATGAGGTTTAGTTATATACTCATTTTTGTCGACAAGAAACTGTTCTTCACCAATGCTGCATCGGGACATCTCAAACTTTGACGCAACAAATTGAATTCGTACTCGCCGTACGCCAAATTCGCTGGTTGGAAGTGGGCCACGTGTCTACCTCAGTCAGCCTCGGAGGATTCATATCGCTCTGGCTTACAACAAGGGGTAGAGGATAGCCAAAGAGTTTGGGGTATCAGGATTTCTTTTACTCAGTACAACTAGGGGTTACTTATTCCGCTACTACTCTCGTGAGATCCCATGTTGGGTTTCCTGACGGCATTTAGGCAAAATTGTCGGAGTATCAGAACGGATAATTTATCGATAGAGCCGGCAATAAATTTAAGGGGGTCGCAAAATATTCCCAAGACTAGCACAAGTCTGTCCCGGAGGGAACTGACCAAAAGAAATCCTCTGCCTTTTGCTGTATGGTCGGAGTTCAGCACCGGCAGGGAGTTAATTTGTTACCTCGAGTTTTGCAGTGCAGTATCCTATCATTGCACGGAAATCAAACTAACCAAACGACTAGAAAACAAGAAAAATATAATAGAAGCCGTTTTCAAGCTTCATTTATACTATTTACTTGCATCCGCGTGCATTGCAAAAGACCATAATTAATCTAGTCGCAATTTCAGGAGGTTTGGGTTATTCCGCAACGTCATGGTACCATCATTTTGGTGTCGTGATGTCATAGCAATGTCAGCCGAGAATGACAAAACGGGGTTTTCCTTGATCCTTGCAAACTGCCAACGAGTAATAACAATTACATACAGAATCAAAACACCAATCAATAGCTGGCAACTCCTTATCTGCTAAATTGTTCTCAAATGCAAGCCTATCTGATTTTTTTTTTTTTTGTAAGTTAAGTTTTATCCGTCTTAATCGTCAAAGGCTGTACCGCTGTGCCAAAGTTTGTACCGTTCTAAGCGCTATTGTCGATGACTTAAGTTTTTAGTGAGTCTCTTACGTGTCTAATCTGTACACCAGTTAACTAAATGACAACCCCTGATCTACCAACTTGTTCTCAGATTTTAGGCTAAGCCGGACGTCACTATGTACTTACCAGCAAAGCTGGCTGCCTAAACAGATCTTTCCCTTGGAACTAAGCTCCGTATGGATCCGCAATGAAACCAATGTAGTCCTTAATTTTCGCGAATATCTGAATCTGTATGCACTGTTTGATTTTTTGTCAAACGGAAAAAAAAACTGATACACTGTAACAAATAAACGCATATAATGTATGTACGAGCTAAACAAATGTACATGCTTCCATCTATCTATATAAAGCACAGCTCTTACTAGAAATGACTTCTTCACGATAAATAGTCTAGATATTCTGTTTCAGAAATACTCATTCTTGAGTCGTGAAATTAGAGATTCTCTTGTTAGGGCTTATCGGGGCTGGTGCAAAAATACTCAGTTTTTCTCGCAATAAATTTTAAACAAATGGGCGCCATGGTTAAATGCTGAGAGATCAAAGCGAAAGCAGAGAAAACAGAGTGACCAGGAGAGGAGTGAGCCGTTTCTACTGACATTTCCCTAGAAAACCAAAGTTCTTATCTGGCAACTCTGGAAAATCTCGGCTAGCGCTGTAAAGCGAAAAATTCAAATAGTGATTCACAGTGATTTCGTTAGGATGAAGATTTCAGAGGTTTGCACATCACGTACGTCGTCACTGGGGCTGTGAAAACAGTGAAAAACAACATGGGTAGCTTCAAAGGTTCGATCAGATCCGCTTATCAGACTTTTCAAGTGCAGCTGGGTCATATTTTTCAAGTGATACTTTTTTTCGAAACGTTTGAGAAATAGAAAAAATATAGGAGTGAGAAAAATGTATAAATCTGTGAAGTGTATGCCTACTCTCATGTTTACGTCAACCTTCTGGGGATGATCCTTGAACAGTTACATCTCAGTACCACAACAACTAAAAATCAAGCAGAAGATTTGACTTTATAGGATTTGTTTTTCTTTCCTGTGTTTTTTCGAGTTGTTTTTCATTTGTAGTAATTTAATTAATGCTGGAATTTGTATGTGTGGAGGTACGCGTACTAGCATACTACAGGAAACGGAAAAAATCATTAGTTTATGAAAATAAGAATTATTAGTAACATTGATGAAAGAAAATTCAGAATCGTTAAATAAAAGTATAAAATATAGTGTGTAAACCAATAGTTCGAAAACTGCGGAGAAATGGAATGGAGGTTAAATTCTGAAAGTTAAATACGTAGAAGAACGATTTAAGTGAATTTTTTTTTAATGGGAAGAGCAGGTTGCGTGGAAAAGAATAATGAAAAAACTTACATCACCGAGTGGAGGAGGAAACATTGCCAAAGAATTATAAAATACTAAATAAAATTAACGAAAGAGTAAAAAATAGGAAATACCAATCCCAGATAGCGCTGCCCCATGTTGGCTCATTTCAACAAAACCCAGAAAGTGTCAAGAAAAAACGCTCTTACAGGCAATTCACAATCATAATGGCTGGATAATATTCTGACCCAAAATCACCGTTTTTTAAACGCCAGTTCATTATCAACTCGCGTCTATTGACAGTTCTTGTACCTGGGTCTATCTGTATCATGACCAAGTTGAAGATCCCCTTTGAAATGGTTCTATTCAAGCGCTTATGAATAGCAGGGTTTATAATCGGAAGCTATGCCTGGTATGCAGTGGCACAATAATACATAATCTGTTAGGAGGCTGGCGAGCCGTAACTGTTTTACTGTTCCTCGTCACATACCCATTTAGCCACCCAGATATTCATAACAATCGCTCTGATTGAGCGTGCTCACGGCACATGGACTGGAGATTAGAATCTCAAAAGTCTCATATCAGGGTCTATTTGGCATGGTTAATCGCTACCGTAAAACCTACCGCTCTCAGTGGACAATCCGAAAGGATTACGTTAACGATAGAATATGCATGGACCACCGTGCTAACAGCCTGAGATGGAGCACCTGGCCCCCAAGATGGATGAAGGAATTTTATGGACTGGAAATTAAATCCTCCAGTAACGACAGAGGGAATTAACGGCTGGAAAATATCCCAGAACCCTGAAAGGCCCGTGCAGACCCAAACGATCAAAATTGCTGACGAATAAACCGCTAAATACCGAGGGAATAGAAAGGGAACTTCCGACATCCGCTGACCCTATCACAATCTTGTAGGTGCTTTCAGCCCCAGTCGGCCCCTTGGCACTGAAAAGAAACACGAACAAACTTGCATAACTGGTGTTTCTGACCAATAAGCTCACTGAACGCAATAGGCAGAGGACTCATCCGCCTCGAAAAGAGCCAAATACGCCAATTGCAAAAATAAGCGTAGTGCCATTTACATAGGAAAACATGACACGGGATATTCGAAATTTTGGGAAATGAAGAGTGGATGGAACGGTTAGGGATGCATGTTTGTTTGGACAATAGCCTATGGGTAATTTAAGTTTGTCCCAGCTGTCTTGAACCACTGTCTATTTTCACTTTAACAAAAGTCGGTTAGTTTAATATTAATTTTACTAATGTAAAATTGTACTAATCCCCTCTTCTTGCGCATTTGCTCGATCCATTCCTTCCCTGGAATCCGTCTTAAACGGTGTTTGATTGATTACTGCTTTAACCACCACAAACTTCTGTCGAGATCTCCGACTCGCTCTTCATATCCATAGGTTGAGAAAACCAGTTTGCATCGGTTTTCTTGCTGAATCGCTGGAGTGCTGAACCTACAGTTTACAAAGTAGTTTATGCATTATTTTCAGTAATTAGATAATGATTTGAAAGGAGAGGTCATTGTTTACCCAGGCTATGAAAATATCCATTCCTGAACTACGACATTCAAGAGGCCGACGTAAAGACGGAGAAGGCACACCGAGAGGATGGGAGTTTCGAACTCCTCGGTTTGGGGGTTTCGGCTATTCTTAATACATGGGATCTATGTAACTGCCTATTCTTAGGAAACGAAAATGGAATCGCCGAGAAAAGTCTATTTACGAAAGACCGACACATTCCTACCATCCAAACCCTACAATCAAATCCGGATGAATTAGATGATCCGGGCGAGAAAAGGACACTGGATCATTTCGCCTTGTCTGTATTGACTATCTTGTCTTTCAGACGCCGACAAACTAGTTAGCTTTCACACTTATCGACTGGTCTCTAATTAATGGTACAGGAATAGCATGGGATTTACCTTAATTCGACACGTCCCTGGCGGACCACCGGCCAACGAGTACCTGAACATCAACCATTCAATCAAATAAGGTGACTTGGTGCTGCAAACAGAAGTAATGTGGTTCCGAGACTGTAGAGCCCTCACTTTGAAGACGACTCGCACTTGTCCCTAAGTGGTGAAAGTAAGTCTTGTTCACGTAGGCTAACGTTCGAGTATGTTGAAGGAGCTAAGACGTTCCCTCGCCAAGCGTACAACATTCCGTTAGCTAAGCTGACTGAGAATCACGGTTGATGACGCTAAACGGGTATGTTCTAGCGACATTTCGGCCCTTCTTGGCAAGGGTATTCTTCTAGCTAAACCCCTCACGCTAGCCACAGCCTTACGAAGACCTTTGTCAAGGAGGGCCAAAATATCTCTGAAACTCATTTCAGCTGATTTCCCCGTTTAGCGCGATCACCGAGACCCGAAGGGGCATCTATTCCTATTAACGACTGTTATTTCAACCGAATTTCGATGTGGTAGTTTACGGACCCCAACCCGGAAGATTACCATACGGCTAGGTCTAGAGATCAAGAAATGGTCAATCTGACACTGCGCTTCTGCGTGATGTGTCTTCGTTACTTATGGCAAAACTGAAAGATCAACACTTGGCCCCCCTTTAGCCTCCTGCTTCCGGAACAAGGCCAAAAGCTTTGGAGATGGGATCTCAAACGGGAACGTACTCTGTAGGGCTTCTCGGACCTGTCAATATGAACTGTGATAGGCTAGTATATCCGGACCTTTGTGCAAAAATAGTTAGTGTTATCATACAACTTCTCGTTCTAGCTGAAAACAATTAGCAGAATGCAGTTTTACCACCGTTCCCTGGCAACTCGTTCTAATCTAAAATTTCCGGTTTATAAAGGATTTCGGCCGAATCCATCAGGACCCGCCGGGTACTACCAGCACAGTTCAATGCACTATTATACTCCTAAGTCGACTCAATCATCAAATCGTCGAGGAAGTAGGATCCACTCTGACATCCCAGGTTCCAACCGGATTCCGGTTGCACTATCCATCTTAGAAAATAACCAACAATATTTTCTAATTCAACGTGTCTTTTAACAAGTTTTGCCAATCAGCTTGATCTTCATTTTTTCTCACAGTTTCTAAGCCATCACACCATAAAATGTAGGAACTTGACGCGAAGAGTGCCCATCCAGTCTGAATGGAGAGCTAAGATGCCATAGGTATCTCTTACTTTCATCTGGGATCCCAAAAATTACCCCAAGGAGTTCTCTTCTTGCTCGACAGGGCTCCGTCTGAGGGCAAAAGAGTTGCCTAATTATCCGTGTATGGCTCATAAGCTATTTATCATTTCTACGGAAACGCGTTGAAGTCGACTCAGGTTACTCTAAAACCGAGTGACGGAACAGAAATCCCAGCTGGAGTTACAGGGTCACGACGTGAGCGTGACATTGGGTCATACTCGCGCCGCCTGCTCAGACGAAAACACCATCCATAAGCAACATGTCTTATGATCGGACATGATAATTGAGTCGCCGATTGATCACCTTTCAAGATTTGACTACTGACAACGGCACGACAGCACTATGTCGCAGAAGAAAAATCTTTTAATCGACCTATCAAAATAGTTTGGGGATTAGGGCTTATTTAGGCGGCAAGGAGAGAACAACACACTGATCAGTCGTGGCCCCCAGTATACCCAACGATGACATGTTTAATCAGCCAAACGGTAAATGGGTAATTCAAGGGAGAAGTCTTTGCTTCTCAGACAGAAAGAAATTCCTCCGGAGCAGGCCGGGAAGACAGACGGAGACTTGTTCGTTGACCGCTAAGTTGGTCTCTTTTACAGATTTTACGAAGATGGCGCTTTATACAAGGGACTTGTACCGTGACAAATAAACCAGATGCATACATTTTATTTCTTTTTAAATGAAAACTCCAATGTCAGAGCCTCTTAGACAAAACCAGGACCTCTTAGACAGGAATCAGGACTCGCTTGTGAACTGATTGGGTGAACTTGCCCTCGGGCGGGATCACTGTTCCTATGACCGGCTTCTATCTGACTATATTATAGAGGTTTGCGAACTACGTTCAGAAGGCTCTGGTAGCTCAATTGGTAGAGTGGTCGCCTAATAAGCCAGGGTCCTGGGCTCAAATCCCGACAAAGGAGTATTTTTGTCTTTCCATTTGCTACTTACAACGGTCTCTTTTACGATAACTGACTGGGTAATAAATAATCAATAACAGACTCTTTTCGTTATGTCATTTTTTCTGCAGCACATCTGTGTGCTACACATTTCAGACTGTCCGTCGAGAAACAGAACTGTCCCACACACTAGACCCACAAGCCGAAGCTCGAGAAAAGGCTGTTTCGACTTTTTTTTGGCGGTAGTCGCAAATGTCGGAAAATAAATGCTCAGGTTGGGAATCCTTGCCTGCCCTTCTTTCGCAGAGTTGCGCTTCAGCAGCCGTTCGCTCGAGGGTGCGTACCACTCGATACTGACAATGTTTTAAGTTTGTCGATTTCATAAGCTCTTCAAGGCTTTAATGACGCGGGGAAAATGGGGGGGGGGGGGTACGAGGAACACTGCGAAAGTAACTAAACTTCCAGAAATCAGTTTCAATTTTTTTTTAGAGCAATTCGCCCCTCTGCTAGTGTAGCTGACCCTTGCGGACACACCTTTTCTTCTTTAAACTGTGGCGCATTTTTTTTTTTTTTTTTTTTTTTTAGCAGATAAAGAAATTAACACTGCCACATATTTAGCTTATTTTACTTTTTGTTCATCTGCCATCTATATTTTTCTTTCTCTTTGGTTGTTGTATTGGGAGCTACTTAGACAAATACCAAGCAGCGTACATTCCGAATCGTACAACTACATGATCCTATGGTCGTACCGGGTTCTGGTCTGAACTAGCGACTTCCAACAGGGCTGACCTAGACGCTGCAAATGCTAGAAACTAACACCCAATTCACCAATCGGACAATAGTTCAGATTTGAATGAATAACGTTGGACCACCAATTGATTAAGTCCTACGCCACCAGACAAGGACTACTTCGTTTAAGCAGGGTCACTTCATCCGAAACAAGGCAGACAAACAGGGCTCCCTTCCTCGCTACTATTTTCACCACCTATCTTAACCCAATCTAAGTAACTGACATGAAATTAATACATTCCACAACGATGCGGTGGGTGGGAAACAACAACAGCCAAATAAGGACGTAGAAGCGCCTTGAGTAAACTGACAACTTTAATCCAATGATGAATTTCTCAGGGGATTTGCGACCAACCTAGGTTAGGTGGCAGAAGGGGGACTGGCGGCGAATTGAGACATCCGCCGTACCTGAGCCTGAGAGGCCTTACTCTTCAAAGTGTCAGCTTAATCCTTTGGTGAAATGAGTAATAAGTACCGCGACTGATGAGAACGTCTAAGTTAATCACGGTAAAAATTCGGGTAGCTTCTACCGAAAAGTGAAGTACCTAGGGATTATCCCTTGTAGAGCATACTTAGAAATACAAAAGGGTAATAAGACGTCGGAGGGAGTTGAGATGTCAACTTGTTGTCAAAAATGGAGGGAGAAGGGCTGAGATCCCGGGCAAGTTTGAACAGATCGTTTACCAAACAGAACCCACGTAGCTAAAACAAATCAAACCGAAATACCAGCAGTAACCTTTTTCGTGGTGTCACTTATAGGCCAATCACTGTCTAGCTTGTTTTGAGAAATATGGGGAGAATTTTGGACAGGCGTAGCCTACAGGACCCACGCACAAGTAATCCTTCAGACAAGCTGACTACGGCGGCGCAAAACACACAAGTCCGCTTAAAGAACACCTCGCACTATTTACTGTTTATGTTCCAATGTTCAAAACTATCTGAATATTGTAAGGCTATGCTCAGCTTTTAACAAAATATCAACGGCCTTGCCTGGTTCAAACCTTTTCCCAGGCTCATTGACTTCTAGCAAGATCTCGGCAAAATTCAGAAAACCGGTTTTACGCGTCGGTAGCATGATACGCGAACACTTGTCCGGAGCATAATGCGCATTTAAGTTAGTGAACCGCGGCAAGTACAAACATTAGTGAGGTGTCGTTAGCAGGTTCAGAATGTAACATATGACATTTGGGTCTCCGAGTTTAATAACTAATAAATGCTATAACGGAAGTAGGTTGCACTGGCATTATAGGTACGACAGGTCCTTTAAACTTTGTTTCTCCCATAGTTCGGTCCTTCTCGTGACTCAACAGGTACGTCCTGAAGAGGATCCTTACCAAGAAGCGCCGAAAAATCGCAGAAACTACGTTTCACGTCAATAATCCCTGCAGGCACTCAACATTATTTTTTTTTTCGTCTGGAGAGTTTGCTATGATGAAGTTTACGACATGGAACGAGTCTTTTTTTTTTTTTTGAGAGGACCGACTCATTTATTTTATTATTGTAATTGTTTAATATGGGGCCGAACTAACGAGCTTGTATCACTGCCGGCCCCCAGTTACTGACTTATACTGTTGCCAAGCAGAGCAAAATAACACTAGGGGTTATCGTCAAGACGAATGCTTTCCACGCATCGAAAACGGGCCTTACTCGTAGCGCCGCCCATAAAGCTCGGGACATTTAAAGAGAGACAAACTTGTGGGTTCAGAAGATTTCTAGTACAGTTAAGATGCGATCTGCACTTCGAGGTAACAGGGGAGGTTGTATCTTCTTTTTGCTATGTTCGGAACATTCAGTTATCGGAGCCAGCGCTGGTGCACTTTGATTGAGTTTCAATAGGGACGTTCTCTACCGCTATAGTAGTGCTAGTGTCGCTGCTATTCGAAGGTGTGTAACTTTTTCAAGTCTTGTCGCTACTCCCTAGTGTTATTTTGCTATGCGTTTTGGATTGAAGAACCTGAACAAAGAACCCATGCAGCTAAGAAAAAAAATAAGCAAAACAGTCGAACTGAAATACCAGAGGACAGCCAATGGGAGTCCTGAGATGGATGACTGGAAATCCTGCCCGTCTGGATGTTTTCCTCGAAGAATCAGATCACAACTAGTAGGAATAACACACCCGCCACAAAGTCAACGGAAAACTGAACCGTTGGGTTTCAATTTGTGAACCATTTGTGCGACTACGTATGACGACCAGGATCAAATTAAAATAATCACTATTTTTTTTAGGTGATAGATAACACCTTGACGCTCGTTTAGGTTAAAGACGTAATGCTTCACAATCTTTTTGCATAATTTATTTCCACCGTAAAACGACCTCCTACTATGTTAACAGGAAATGCCTAAAATTTTGCGGTGTGCAGAAAAGTCTCAAAAATCTTCGTATATTAAACAGAATTCAGATCACAAGCTAAAACTCATCCTCGTCGTCTGATAACCTAGAGAAACTATCGCTGTGATTTAACACAGGCGGCGGGAAGGTATGATTAGGCCTAGGCTGTGAAGTGGAAACTGTACCAGGTGGTACCTTGGCTGTGCTTCCTCTCGGTCTGCCTCTGGTCCTCGGAACCAGGTTGGCTGGTGCAGGTGGTTTGGTTCGCGGCCGGCCAGGTCCACGCCGGCTGGGTTCTGACCGAATACGAAGGACTGAAAAGGATACGTTGGTCAGACATACATTTTTCGTCTTTCACGACGTTGCTGAGGACCTTAAAGGTATTTTGAAGAGCCTACCGGCTAACTCCTCAACAGAGACATACAGTTACAGTGTTTCATTTCAAAATCCCCGGAAGACAAAACAGATCAGTTTCTATGCATGAAGTCTGGCACTGTATATTTTCCGTGAGAGCTCACTACATATTAAATTACCCGCAATCTCAACTAACATCATCAAGAATTTTGTCTGTGCGTTTCGCAGCTCGGACTGAACCAATCACAAACATCTAGAGGGCCGGGCTTAACTGTGAACAAAACCTCCATGGTGAGATTGAATGTGGCTTGAGAAACAAAAGCACGAACATAATTTGCACACGATACCAATCTTAGGCGCGCCTGGGAGGATATTTGCCTGTACGTTTTGCAGCTCGGACTGAACTAATCACAAACATCTGGAGGGGCGGGACTTAACTGTGAACAAAACCTCTGTGGTAAGACTGGATGTGGCTTCAGAAACAAAAGCACGAACATAATTGTGAAAGGGAAAGCGAAACTAGGTGATAGCACTGGTTACTGACAAGGAAACTAATGGAATGGTATCAGGTTTCAGTTTTGCTTTAAGAAAAGGAAACCTGGCCCATGGGCGCCTGAGGTGAACAATATGTTTAGCACACGATACCAATCTTACGCGCGCCTGGGAAGGACTTTCGCCAGATTTCTTCAGGACGAACAGTGTCCTTTTACAGAAGAAGGAATTGAAACCGCTTTTTCAAACATACCAAATCTATTCTGATCCTGTTGAGCATACAGCGCTCAGAGCACGTTCTACTTTTTGGCGCAGGTACGAGTCACCTGGCGGGAAACAAGGAAACTTACAAAGGAACGAAGACCATCGGAAATCATGCTCGTGGTAGACTTGCGAGCATGATATCAGCATGATATCAGGAAAGGCAACTACTAGCCGACGTGACTTACTTTCTTCTTCATCGGAATCCAGCGGTTCCGGCCTGATAGCGAGAGCTCCTCGCGACTGTCCACGTCCTCGTCTTGCCGCAGGGCGACCTCTTCTCCCAGTTCCCCGGACCTTGAATGGCCTTGACCTCAGGGATAACCCAGGCAATAGGGGGGAAACATCGAATTCCAAATTACCTTAAAAAAAACATCGTTAAAGAACACCTCAAAGAACCTCTGGTCCTACGAAAAACATCCTCGATGGAGGCACCGAGTCAAATTTCTTCTACGAACCTGTAAACGACAATCTCTAGAAAGCAAAAACCTGAGTTATTCTATTCGTGCTCTAGCTACTCAAAAACCAATGAAAATATGTCACTCGATATACTTATTTCTCATTTTAAAAATCAAGGACTGGACAAGATGAATGGGCGGCTAGACGTGCTAAAAAACATATTTTATTACTTCCTTTGACGGAAAACTGAGATTAAAACGACGAGACACTTCAACACAATGCCCACCCAGAAGCTGGGCTGTCAGACCAACAATCAGGAATTGCTCGATCCCACACACTCGGCTCTGAACACACGCGGAATGATTTTTTTTCGCACTCTTTTCCTTGCGAATACGGACGCAAAATCTCAGCAAACACGGAATTCACGGAAAAGCCAGTAATTAAGCTCGGATTAAGGGAGGAACACCAGCAGACAACTATTTCTTTAATTACACATGTGATGGGCTCATTATTTCACCAATCGCCGCGAACAGGAACGGGTTCACGTAGCAAAACATTTAAATTACAGCTCAAAAAATTTGACTGCCAGATTCAGGAGCAAGTAGCAGCTCCCAGTCTCATTATATTTCTGAACGCAGATTCATCAAAAACAAAGAATCTGAAAAAGTAAACACAAAGATCTGCGCTGCTAAACAATATCCGACTGCGCCGAAAAGATAAGTCGGCTGAAAGTTATTATTTTGGCCGTCTTGGCAAGGGTCCTCTTCAGGCTCAAGCTGGAAAAACGAGCCTGTAATAAAATCCGGGAAAATTGCCAGAAGGCACCTTGCCAAGAAGGGCCGAAATATCGCTTAAACGAAATCACAGCTGACATCCTTTCAGCGCAGTCAAATATGATTCACAGTCAGCTTCGACTGAAGGGCATCAGTTGGCCTACCCTTGTTCGGACTTTTAATAATCTTTTGGCCCCCCATAAACATCACCACAAATGACTGTAGTGTTGGGTGATATTCGATATATCAATATCGATATCGAAAACGGTATTTATTCAGTTATTATTATTGTAAATGATCCAACATAAGTTACATTTATATATCCGAAACTGGAGCAATATGATCTTCGTAATTCATTTCAATTTACTCGTACTTTAAGTTCATGCAAGGTACTTTCTTACGATAATTTTGCTCTTAAATTTTGTCGAAACGAGACCTATACTATAGCGAAACATGGGCGCCGAAATATCGATTTCGGCACCATGTATTAGATATTAGCAAAATAATACAGTCAAATGCGGTTCCTAGTTTGTCTGTAAGAACAAGGAAGGGACTGCAAGAACCACTCACAGTATTCCCAATAATATAATTCGTATATTAAATAATAAAAATCAGTCCGAAGTTGGTTTCTGGACCCTTCTGAGCATACCCTAACATTCTTTTGCTTCCAGCTGCCTGCCAGCAGCTCAATCTCGCCTCTCTAACCATCTCCCAGTCATATCCTTCAGACAATTTGACATAATACTGACAGATAGCCCCTGAGCCCATGTCAAATTCAGAAAGATTTGCCCCTCACGAAACACGAAAACAGCGGGGCGTAATGGAGACGCTAGCTTAATTTTTTCGAATATAAACTGAACAATAATCATGTTGATTTTAAGCTGGATGGATGACGACATAATTTTTTTTTGTATCCGGCTACTGCGAGATTCCAGCTTAGATGTTATTGTCTGGATTTTTAGTTCGGATCGAGTTAGCTTTTTGTATTTTTTGTTACGCAAAGGACGAACAAGGAACTTTAACCGCGACAAACAAACCTGAATTAATTCTGAATCAAATTTAAAAGTCTAGGACTCCTCGTAGACAATCCAGGGGCCTAGCAGAGCCTCATGGAGAATCCGATGGCATATTGTATGTGTACCGATTTTATTTTAAGCTTAACCTACCCGCGATTTATTTGAGGTACTGGATTCAACCAGAGACCCATAAACTTCCTGCAATGACTCGCCATTCAGGGGGCTTGTCAATAAGAGATTTCTGATGCGCTCTTGACCGAGCGTCAGACAGTTCGAGAAATATCCACGGGGATAAAATATTGCCTTGAGGGAGAAGTCTCTTTGGTCTCACATCCAATGAGACCCGGGATTGGCTCTATCTGAGCAAGAACGCCGATTCGACCCAAGTGGAATTTTTGGAAACTAGGTGAGGCTCGGGCAACATAGCAACACAGCAGCATAGGAAATGACAAGCCCCCTGAATGGCAAGTCATTACAGGAAATTTTTGGGTCCCTGATTCAACTGAGTGCGAATTGCCTACCACATGGTAGAACTAAAGTTTTTGATAGAAAGAAGAAGAATCCGGATGGAAAATATGCGTGTCCTCTTTCCGGTGGTGAAGAGGAGGACATCGTCATTTTTTAAGCCGGTGCCAAGAGCTTTCGGATCTCCGTAGGGAGATTTTCGGAGGGGATATCCCGAAACTCCATGGTATCCTGAAGTGTACTTCCGCCCAGTCGATAAGTAAGATTTGTGTTTAGAGCGCTAGAATTTAGACAGCTTTCCGTAGATTAGATGTTTTTTTGTCGCTGTGTATGAACAATTTGTACTTGTATATATGGCCCTTGGGCTTTTTTTTTAAATACAATTGTTATTATTGTTACTGTATGCATTGTGCTATGTTTTGAAACGACGAATTGACTGATTGTATATATTATATTTATATTCAGTGCGATTATATTTGACGTAAAGGTCAAATTCGGCGCATGCGCTGTGATACCTTTTATGAAAAAAAAAACTCTACTCTATTCAAAACCAAAGATTTTATATGATGGGGAAGGGTGCCCTTGAGAGGGAAACAATATTGGTAAACAATAATACAAAAATGCCGTTGGGCTAACCATGGAGGGGAATCACCAAAATAGAAGCGAGCTACAGCTATTAAGTTAAGAAATAATTTATATAAGGGACTTATAACCGTGACAAATAAACCTGAAATAAGAAATATGACATGACGTTGATGAGCAATTTTGTCTTTCAGTTCACCACTTGTAAAGTTCTTACAGCCTCCTACCCTCGTCGAAATAAGGGTTTTGGCAGTCTTAACTGGTTCTTTGGGAGCTTCACTAATGACATTCAATAACAGATCATCATTATCATTTTGTACGTTCTAAAAAATAACTTGGAAAAGGCAAGCTTCTGGGTAGTAGTTGTTTCATTTATAAGCCTTCTGTGGGTTAGACCCCAGGTAGTTATCGGTCTTGATCAGATTTTGATTTATTTCATTATATCTTATTTTTACTCTATCGGGTTTATTTCTGAGCCGGGACACAGTTCCCAACTTACGGACATGTCGGAAAATTTTAAGTTTGCTTAAAAAAGTTGTGGCGGAAAATGGTAGAGATCCATAACCAGTCGATATGATTTTTGTTGCCAACACAACTGTACTTTTTCAATCACACCCCCAACTGCTGAAGATGGCCTGACGTCAGGAGCCAAAACTCTCGAACCCCCAACGCTGGCGCAAGAGCGCGACCAAAGAAGACAGCTGACGAAGCCTCTTCCAAGCTGGAAACTTCTCCCGTGATCAGCCTCAGGTTAGTCAAGTTATTTACTCATTTCGTTCTATCCCTTTCTTTTCAAAGAACGTGCAATTTTCTTCAAATGAAAGGCAAGGCGAGACATGGCGAGCTGGTTGCATAAAACCAGCGGGTGGCCTGAACGGCGAGGTCAGCAGACAGCAGTCATGACTCGGGCTTAGCGGTGCAGAACAAATGAAATAAAGTGCAACAAGAAAACTAGATATGTCCAAGCTGTAATCTTAACAAATTACGCTTAATGATATCACATTACTATTCAAAAGAAGGGCTCACTGCTCGTTCCAACTTACTAAAACAATAATTAAACGTATCGAATCATCTTTTCTAGTTTCATACCCTGCATCTTAAACGAATTCTCAAATCACGTGTTACTTGCGTAATCCGGGTTACTGGATGGGTTTGAACTGAGTAATTTAGTTGTTAATACTAATAACTCATGCTAACATTCGAGAAAGTAAGAAAACAGGCTAAAACCAAAGTATTTGTCCTGCTTTGGTTGCTTAGATGATCAACATGGCCAGATTTTATGGAGATCATAATCTCCAAACAAACTATGAAACTTTGACTAAATATACAATAAACAAATATATAAATTATACTTCTTTTGTGAGGTATGTCTTGAAATGGGTCAATTAATGTCATTCATTCAAACCCTCAGACACAGAACGCCTAGATCTCTCAATATTATGTGTTCGTCACTGGCGTATCCAGGCGAAGGGAGCTCCACCAGGGATTATTTAATTTTTAAGAGATGCAGAACCGGCTCCCTTTTACCCGATCGAAACATTCAAAGTTCTGCCAAACATCACATCCCCGTTGATACCCTTACCTCTGAGCCCCCACCCCCTCCTCCAAGGAAACCTTTGTAACCGGCCGTGTCCAACGGGACCCAACACCTTAATTCCGTTTAATTACAAAATTAGTAAGAACTCCGCAGTTTTCGCATTTCACGATTTAACTGTTTACGAGTGGATGTACTTGCTTAAGCTCATCACTGAACAATTAAAAAATAAGCTAAACGGACATTAGAATCCGAAGACGTTGTTTTTATTCGTATTTCCTGTGCCTTTTATGTGCAAGACGAAACACACAAAGTCCGGAACCATACTGTGAGAGATCGCTTTATAACAAATCATCACTACCATCACTGACCGTCAGAATATCTTCCCGGTCCGTTAATACCAATTTAATGCCCTTTGGCATTTTTTGTGCAGCTTTGCTCTCACGGTAGAAACATCTCTATTTGGAATATATCATCCGGTATTCTAGGGGTGGGAAGGGGGTGGTTATAGAAAGGCAAAATAAAAAGTTAAGATGAGATGTGTGTGTTATCATTGGTTTTAAGTGAACGAAAATTATGCACTCCCGCACACGATGCGGCTGCGCCTTTCATGGGAGCGTTATGGTTATGTTACTTTGTCGGGTGAACGATACAAATAAAATTAAAGAACTGAATTAAACCTAAAACGGACGCTCGGTGAAATTCAACACTACAAATCTTGGGTCTCGAGGGGAAACAATATTTCCCAGGTTCTGTAATGTAAAGTCTCAATTAGTTTCCAATCTAGGTGTTGTGAACAAACAATGATTATGATACAAATAATACAAGGGCAGTGAACAGGATTTCGCCTCTACAATGTTTCTCAACTTCTCAGCGACAGAAAAGAAGTCACCACCAAAACATCAAGACTAATACTTACTGGAGCTGTATGTCTTTGAGATTGAGGATGACTTAATTAGAGGTGATAGGGGACGAGACGGCGTGTCTTCTGCAGTCAACGATAAATCATTGCTATCATCATCGACTTGTAGAAAGGAAGAGCTGGTGACGGACAACTATGAAGAAAAAAAAAAATCAACGAAGGGAACACAAATACGAAAGAATCCCCAACACCCGGAATCTGGAGAAAAAGAAGGCAAGCATCCCTGAAACGGACTGAAACCTGGTGTGGAATTTAAATTGTGATGTCTCAGCAGGATCAAGGCGTACTGTTATTGTAACAAAATTAGAGTCTTACAAAATGCGATTTGGACAGACTCCCTTCCATCCAAAGTGAACAGTGGCTACACACTGTTAAACTGGGATGGATCACCTCCTTGTGGATGCTATTATTTTTGTGAATGTCTACTTTCATCTGAGTTATTCAATTCAATTTTTTTCTTTCTTTCTTTTTATAAAGTCAAAATTTTTCAATCTATCCGTCACTTCCAATCTTCCAAATGGATGTCAGAATCATAGTCTTTGCGCTCAGAAATATCGCGTGGAAAACCTGCAATTTACAAACATAAAGACATTACGGCATATAAATACACTCAAGTCGTGCAGTCAGCCTTGGCCTGAAGCATTATTCAGGGGAAGGCATGTAACGCAGCCAACAGCGTTGCCATACGAGGCATATTTATTATAGAAGAATTCCGTAGAAGGGGCGGGTATCGGACCGTTTTTTCGGGAGTTTAACAAGCTCTGACACCAGCTTTTTAGGTAACCTAAGTCTTTTACCTCGCTTCTGGCTGGACTCCCAGGTGCAGACTGAATGTGTTTCCCAAGACTGTAGAACCCATTTTCTTCCTTAGTCTTTGGTTTCAGTTCTGGCTCAACTTTAACCTTTTTCATGTCTGGCGGGCCAACCTAGAATCGAAGAAAAAATCAATTAAAAAACTTCTGACACGGTAATCACTTTCCGAAAAAAAGCAAAAAAACAAAGTTATTCAAAGCACGAAAAAAAAACACAGTAAACTGGCAGATTCACGTCCTTTTTCTGAATATCATCTACCGAATTATGAGTTTCCTCGGTAGCAAACTGGCAGATTTCACGTCCTTTTTCTGAATATCATCTAACGAATTATGAGTCTTCTCGGTAGCAAACCCGCCGCAGTGGACTTCGCAAAAAAATAAAAAAAAACGCCTTAAAAGGCAAAAAAAAGAAGGCTATACGTTTCTTGATTGCTGCAGGCTGTACTGTAGTGAAGTGGAAGTATCCACTTATAAAAAAGGCCTTGTTTTTCAACCTATGGCTGATGGTGTTAAAAAATCTTATCCTATCCTTGACCGTGTTCTCAGTTCATCCAAAACAATAAAAAGCTTTGGTCGCTGTCAGATAGCCTACTCCTTAAAGTCTTACACAAATTATTGGTTCATTCTAAGTCCATAATCGTTCCATCCAGGGCCGTATCCGGGGGGTAGGGGGGTCACCCCCCCCCCGAAACATGCAAAACTAATCGTATTTTATGGTCTTTAACGTCTGATCTGTGTCTTTTGTGTACCTTTTGGTCCGGCCGCGGGCAAACCCCCAACCCGAAATAAATTCCTGGATACGGACCTGGTTCCATCCATTGTGATTTCCAAGATTTCGGAGTTTTATCCACTCTAACGGAACTACGCTTTTTTCTTAGTTTCCGATGTTCGAATTTTTTCGAGGCGGATCAGGATCACGCTAAGGCTTCCGAGGAGATGTTCAGACATACCGATTATGCAAGTTTTTCCGTGTTTCTCACCGAAACCAAGGGGGCCGAGTGAGGCCTAAAACAGAGGAGATTGGGTTTGTAATATTTGAACAAGAGCTGGAAGCTCATATGGCACTTGCAAGGCTGGGTCAGAGGATGAAAGTAGGAATTCGTCAATTTGTGGGTTTGTTGTGATCATTTGTAATCAAAACTCTTGAAGTAAAAAACATGATGAACTCATCAGGAGCACGAAAATGTATATTTTACTCAAAAGTATTGTTTGTACTTTAAGGAAATCACTTGTGAGCAAAACCCTTAAGGCAAAAATAATCACGGGCTCATAGGGATCACGAAAATGTGTATTTTGCTAAAAAGTATTTTTTGTACGTTGTGGTTGCGATTAGTACTTTAAGGGATGGTCGGAGCTGGGAACTGACAATTTCTAAGCCAATCTTGTCAAGTGTCTGATTTCCAAGCCAAGTTCATCGTCCTAGCACATCTGGAAGTACCTTGATTCGCGATCACCGGAATTCCGGACCCCCCTCCAACTCCCCCCCCACAGTGCCCGAACCCGGTCCGGTTCTGTCACTGATGTATCTAGAGCTTCTGCTTCTTCTTCCAACCAAGTTTCGTCCCAATAGCTCCACTCTAAGCGTGTCACAAGATTTCGGGTTCTCCCCTCCACCTCCCCCCCCCCAACATTCATCGGATTACATCCGGACTTTAAACAGGACATTTGAGACATGAGGTCTTTCCAAATATCAAGTTTCATTAAGATCCGATCACCCGTTCAAAAGTTATACATACCTCAGGATTCTCCCTCCCTCCACTCCCCCCACGATGGTCGGATAAGGGAACTGACTATTTCTAAGCCAATCATGTCAAGTCTCTAATTTTCAAGCCAAGTTGTATCGTCCTAGCACGTCTGGAAGTACCTTAACTTGCGATCATCGGAATTCCGGACCCCCTCCCTCTAACTCCCCCACAGTGCCCGAATCTTGTCCGGTTCTGTCACTTACGTACATAGGGCTTGTGCTTGTTCTTTCCACCAAGTTTCATTCCGATCGCTCCACTCCAAGCGTGTCACAAGTTTTCAGGTTCCCCTCTCCGATCCCCCCCACCTTTATCGGATCTGGTCCGGACTTGAAAATGGGCATCCGAGACATGTGATCTTTCTACGTATCAAGTTTCATTACGATCCGATCACCCGTTCGGAAGTTATACATACCTCAAGATTCCGGATTCCACCTCCCGTCACTCCCCCCACGATGGTCGGATCGGGAAGTTGACTATTTTCAGGTTAATCTGGTCGAGTCCCTGATTTGCCTGCCAAATTTCATTGTCCTAGCACACCTGGAAGTAACTTAACTCCGTATCACCGGAATTCCGGAACCCCCCTCCAACTCCCCCCACAGTGCACGAATCCGGTCCGGGTCTGTCAATGACGTACCTAGGGTATGTGCTTGTTCCTCCCACCAAGTTTCATCCCGATCGCTCCAGTGTAAGCGTGTCACATGATTTCCGGTTCCCCCCTCCGACTCCCCCCCCCACATTAATCGGATTCGATCCGGACCTGAATCGGGACATCTGAGAAATGATGTCTTTCCAAATATCAAGTTTCATTAAGATCCGATCACCCGTTTGAAAGTTATGCATGCCCCTAAATTCCGGATTCCGGCTCCCCTCCCTCCCCCCACGATGGTCGGATCGGGGAAGTGACTATTTCTAAATTAGTTTGGTCGGGTCCCTGATATGCCTGCCAAGTTTCATCGTCCTAGCATATCTGGAAGTACCCGAACTCGCGATCACCGGACTGACCGACCGACAGACCGACCGACAGACCGACCGACCGACCGACCGACGGAAAAGTGATCGGTATATGGCACTTGGCCGGAAGGCAAGTGCCATAAAAACCCAGCATAGTTTCAAAGGAGTGACATATGTTAGACTATTGGATAGAAACTGTATCTACTACGACCAGGTCCGTATCCAGGAATTTATTTCGGGGGGGGGGGGGGGGGGGGTTTGCCCGCGGAATTTATTTCGGGGGGTTCGGACCCACGGTTCGGACCAAAAAGTAAAAAAAATACATAGATCAGAGGTTAAAGCCTACAAAAAATTATTACTTTTGTGGGTTCCGGGGGGGGGGGGTCGAGCCCCCTAACCCCCCTGGATACGGCCCTGACTACGACATGTGCTTTAATTCCAGAATCGGAGTTGTCCAGCGTGCAATCTCCTTCCGCTCGGCTATTATTACATCTTACGGGACACTGATCAGTTTACCAAAACAGGTGACCTTTGCATCTTATCCCCCCACGAAGGCCCTTAAGATATTTTCTTGAACAATGCAGGGTGCCACGTGCACCCCACAGTATCATTCAAATTGACCGGAAATCAACCCCTAATCAAGCGCTTATTGTAGTGTACAAACTCATAGATTCATTTTAAGGGGTTCCTTGTTCCTGATACGGGAATATATACCACTATCTTTGTTTCTGACAGCAAACGTGGGCGAATTTGGATTTTGTTTTTGTTTAATAGTTAGAACGTTCTTAGGTAGGATTAACCTTACAACGCAAGGCAACAGCTCGAGCAACCTTCACCGCAGGCCTATGATTAGCTGGGACGAAGGGCCATGCATTTCGAGGGGTACCATGAACAAAAAAATTGTCTTTGCCTAAGCCTGTCCATATCTCATCAGAGGAACGCATAGTTGTAAAGGACGACCAAGGAATGGCCTTTTTTAAAACAGGGGAGGTTTTGCAGAAAGCGCACAAATCGGTAATGAAAGAACAACAGCAAATCAAAAGCAACAGACAACTTATCCGCCATGGTTACTCGTTTCTGCCAATTACTTAGGTTAATTATTGGCTAAATACTATAGCGCCAATTTTAAGTATTGACAGTTGTGCGCAAATGCGGTGTGTGCAGTCGCCTTTGACGTTTGTATGGCCTACAGTAATACTCCGCGAAGGAAGAGGTGTACACTTTCAAGGAGTTGGAGGACTCCTGAATGGGCACGCTCTTTGGTTGATATCCAGTATCTTGGACTTATTACTAAATGACTTCCTTTGCTTACGGTTAACGAGAATCTGATCACGTAGCTGGAACGTCTTGTACAAACAGGGAATCGACTGACCCCCTGACACTAAGCGAAGCGATTATGAGGTTTGCCTACATCCAAACATGCGATTCGGTAGCATTTATGTAACCACCATTTAGCAATCGGTTGCACATTGCTGTCTTGTTAGCAGCATGGCAGTTTGCCCTACCAAGTATACCCAAACCCCGTATACAGTGATGAACCGGCATCAATCGCGACTGGCCTTACACCGGTTCAGCACAAAAGCGGAATGGTCTCTGAACCTCTCCGCCCTCGTCTCATTATCAGCATCCATCACACAAGATAGTAACCATAGACCCATAAGTTAATGAACATGCAAGAGAAGCTGTCACTTTTTAGACTAAAGGATAGTGGAAAACTCATCGCCAGGGAGGTTCCCACCTTCTTTTCTGCTGTCCGGGTTGCCGTGCCGTGTCCAGCGAGGATAGGGGGTTCGACCCCCCCCCCAGAAACATACAAAGATAATCGTTTTTATACGCTTTAATGTCTGATCTATATACTTGTTCTACTGTTAGGTATGGGTTTGGTCCGCCCCCGCCCCCAGAATAAATCCCTGGATATGACCCTGGACTCGGCCATATGTCCCATTTTCCATACAGAGAGATGCCCATTTGGAGCATTTCGAGTAAATAAGACATACAAACACATAAAGGCTGTTTCTGCCCAAGGCGGTACGGTGTAGCTTGGGAAAACCCTACTAATCTTAAAGAAGCAAATGATAGGCTACTCTGGTCTGAAATCTTCTTAGTTAAGCTTTAACAATTTTTTTCAACCCAATTAGACAACACAAACGTGGTTGGTTTTCCTCTTAATGAGTTACTTTTCATGTTCTCACGATTGGGCCAGCTGTCATAAGAACTGCGCGATAACAACCCAAAACTCCGACATGATCTGTCCAAGAGTTTCCGGAATATGACCTCCTAATATTACCAATAAGAAAGAAATCGTGCCACCGCATATTATTTCTAAGAGGTCATCTTTACAGCAGGTCCCTGGGAACCCAAACCACACATGTTGATTGGCATTTCTCTGTGTGAAACAATGGTGATGTATAATTAAGAGTAGAAAGGAAGCTATTTCAGCCTGGATATCGCCTTCAGAGGCGTTACTAGCCAAAATGTTTGGGGGGGGGACGAGGTATTTACCGACTGGCTGGTCATTTTTACCGACTGGTTTTGCAGATAAAAACGACTGTGTTGACGAAAAATCGGCTAATTTTAAGAAAAATCGACTATTGTTACGAAAAACCGACTGTTTTTAACAAAAATCGACTGTTTCCAAGAAAAAAATCGACTGTTTTTAAGGAAAATAGCGGCGCTTCGCGCCGACTCGGCTATTTTTTACCGACTGGCCGACAACATTGGGGGGGGGCGTCCCCCCCCTCCCCCCCCTAGTAGTGACGGCCCTGATCGCCTTACCTCCTGTCAGATCTTGACATGATCAACCTTTTTGGTATTTCAAGAAATTAAAGCGTGCTTCCTGTCGTGTGTGGTTAGCCTCTTCTGAGGGAGAAGAGGCTGTCACGCGAATTGTTCTCAGATGGATAGATAAAGCTGGTGGTTCATGAGCTTTTAGCACGGAAGACGAACATTTCCTGACGACATGAAAGCGGAAACCTTTTTCAACAAGAGTGCACCTTACTAGCTTGACCGGTTCAAACATACATGACCCTGCTATAGTTTCGTTTTAAACTTCTGGGTCCTTGAAGTTTAGAAACATTTCTCTTACAAACAAAGTGAATTCAATACTTTAATTGGCAAAAAAAAACTTTATAAAAGACACCTCTTGCTTATTCTGCCTTTAATAATATACCTAGCTCCCGTGAGTACAAGCTTTTATAATCCCCACCTTTCTCAATTGTTTCGTTTTGTGCCTACGAATCTTTAGCGCTTTTTCGGCCATGCCGAGTTTAGCCCGTCACACAACGCAAAGTTTGCCGGAATCTGCAATGCCCGCTGACAACTCTTTCACATATAATGATATGAGAATCTTCTGCTTTTGACTTCTTTTATTTGGTTAGTTTTCCAACTTTTTAACCACGGCGCGATCAGTTTTCAAACGTTTTGCGCCCAGCCGCCGCCTCGGAGAGCATAGGAAGGCTGGATACAGTGCATACAGTCGACAAGCGCTAGCAAGAAAATCGCTGATTTCAGGTGGAAAGTCATGGTATTTTCGAAAACGTTTTTACTGATCCATTCCATGGGGAAAATATCATTTCTAGTAAGAGTTGTGCTTTAATGAATATGAGAGGGATTACACGGATAAACACAGAGTCAACATTACTGAAGTGATAGACAGGATGTGCGACGTATTCAATGAACGAATGAATGAATGAGTGTAATAAGCATTTGGTAACAAAGGTTAACAATTAAAAGAAAGTATCAGTATAGGAGTTCGACCTTATGGCCATGCAGTCTTCCGAATAATTTACACATTTACCAAGAAAACCTTATACAATTCAGGTCACCCCCGACTGGGCAGCCCAACAAATGCGGGAAAACGATTTTTCAGCCCAAGACAGGTTTTCGCGAGTTCTCCTTAGGCCCATGTAGGGTTTGGAACAATACTCTATATACGTCTCAAATCCAAAACATGCCAGTGAACCTCAAGAACAAAGGGAAACGTCACCCGAAAGTATCCTTAAAGTTGTATTCAAATCAATCACCAACGTTTGTCGGGGACAGTTGCGGTGACGTTTCTGGCTCTTCGCTAGGCACACGGCTGTAATCTTCGATTAAAGACTTATTTTCCAAAAGTCTGTTAATTAGGGTAAAAATAGTGAAAGTTGACAAAGATCACGTAGCTATACCTTTCGCAGTTTTGTTAACCTGGGATTTCAAGGAATGTACAGAAAGAGTGTGTCAACATAGGTATTGAGCAATATGGGGAAAGTTTCCCGGAACCAAGGGTATACCCACAAAGGCGTTGAGCTAACGGTAGCTTGAGTCTTGGTGGTTTCCGTGGTGGAAAAGTAGAGTCAGACTTGTCTTGGCTTTCGAAGTGTGAAGTTGTTAAGCTTGGTAACGTTATTTCTGTTTTGATCTAAGTTTCACATAACATTAAGTTTTTCAGAGAAGTAAGAATAAGCTGTAATTTTGAAGTTGTCTTTCTACATATAATTTGCTACTTCTAGTGTATTTCCGTCTCTCGAAATAAGCGATAGTACTTCGTGATATTTTGTCATTTTTATATTTGGGGTACAGTTTTATTTTGGATAGGGATATTTCAGGAGCAGCAAGAATCATCAGTTAGGGTAGGCCCCTTTTCGAGGCATTGGGTCTTTCATTCCTTCTGTGCGTCCGTGCCTACGTGTCCTGAAGCCTATCGTGCGTACGTGTCATCTTGTACTTGGGCCATATTGACATTGGCGCATTAAGGCCGTTGGGCATTGGGGGCATCGATTCACTAGGGCATTTCGGGACTACGTGTCTATCAAGGGTACCTACGTAGGTGTAAACTCATGGGGTTGTGAAAATTAATTATTGTTGCGTTCTTTCTCTATTTCCGTATCTTCATTTTTAATAGTTTTAGTTTATAAATAAAACCAATTGCCGGTATCTCTCTCGTCTTTTAAGGTTCTGCTATAACTCCTGGGTGGAGGGGTGGTCTCTCGGGAGGGTCCCCAACTTCCGGGGGAAAACCGTTCGCGCTACCAGTTCTTATTTGTTGTTTCCCCGACCCAGCGTTATACGGCGATTCTTCACCGGCACGAAGAGTTAGTCAGCAAGGGTATTTCTAGTTCCCTGTCCCTTTAAACATAACAAGTCTTGGTTAAAGGTCAAAGGTCGCACTCAAATACATGGCAAAATTGAGCGCGCCAGATTTGCCAAGGTCATGGAAAACCAACAAGCAGTTTCTGCGCAAGATAAAGAGTAGAAGCTGTGGAGGTTCCCAGTTTCTCAATCCTGCAGTAAAAAAAACACAAAACAGACTAAATCAGAATTACCCTCAAAATGCTGCATGGCTCCTAATAAGACGGAAATGGGTTAGAATTAAAAAAAAAAAACCGTTAAGCTAAGGCAAAATCCCAAAATCCGACGTTAAAACTCACTTTCCATGGCGTCCAGAAGAATCCAAAACATGATTTAAATACACTGACAACATTTTATACGATACTCTGCCTCCTATTGTACATTGTACAGTTCTGGCAGATAATTAATGTATAAATGTAAAACACTTACAACCCTATTTGCTCCCACCTTTTTACTTGTTTTACATAGGAAACTTCGGAATTACAGCAGAGTCTTTGAACTGTTACCTAACTGCCAACAGTGCTATTTCATACACTTGCTGCGACAAAAGTGAAATAACGGTCAGTCATAGCAGTTCCTTAAAGTACATCTCGCACTATTTACTGTTTATGTTCCAATATCCAAAACAATTTAAATACTGTAAAACGAGGTTATGCTTTTAACAAATTATACACGGCATTGCGGCTGTTATAAGCCTTTTCAGGGCGCACTGTCTTCTAGTTAAACACGGCAAATATCTGTTTTACGAAACCAATAATATGATAACCGAGGTCTCGTTGCGAGTATGATACGCATGGTAAATAGTGAAATAAGGCAAATGTGAAAAACAGTGAGATTCCGTTATTGGGTTAGAATGTATCATGAAATTCGGGTTTCCAGGCTTAAGAATTAAAAGATGCAATTCCAGACGTAGATTGCAATGGCACTGTAGGAACGATGGATCCTTTGAATGCTCCAGGATCTTCTGACTGCCTGCACTTTGTGTTTTTATTGTCGTTTGTCTTTAGCAAAAACTACACTATTTAAGGTTAAGCAACTGTTCGGAAAAACATATCTCTACTGTAGAGGGTTGGAAATATGCTTTGGACTTTGTTGCACAGAGGCCTATCTCTACACAAAGACTCTGAGAACCCTATACAACTCCCATCCCCCTGACACAAACTCCCAAGACTCTTTTTCTAAAAAAAAAAATTCTAGTTGACTTACTTACCGCTGCAATATCATTTTTCGTCCCTTTTCTCTTTTTCCCTTCCTTCCCTTCTTCATCTATCCGTCTCTGCCGGTCTGAAAAAAATGAACAAAAATCAGTGACTACTACCCAGACGTTTCAGTAAGCTAACTTACGTGACACATTGAGGACAGATCCTTCCGCTCGACAAACGTACTGTGAAGTTGGAAAACTTTTTTCCTCGAAGACGATGGAAGCGTTTCGAGCTAGACAGATTTCCCGGTCTAGCAGATCCTGACGACGAGATAAGATACAACAAAGGATTACGCTTCAGTTAAGACGTTTCAGCGACAATAAAGGATCAGCGACGGTGGACTTGGAAGCCACAATTCGCTAGGAAACGTGGACACTTTTTTTTTTTTTTTAGAATCAGTCAAGCAAAATAACTTACAGCTAGGAAAGGCAGCCGAAATCATAGGTACGATCAACATTAAGAGACCAAGTACAAATAAAGGGAAAACGCCTCGGGGTAAATACTGGTAAAACCGACTAAAGCAATTTGCAGGATACAAAACGGCTTCTACCATCCTTCTTCTCAGACGGACTAAAGGATAACAGGAGGGAAATTGGAATAAACGGCTTACTTGGGGCTGATTCTCATTTTACAGATGGATCCCAAATATTACGTAAAGGCAGAATGTTATGCAGGGAAATTTTTCGTGACAAATAAACCTGAAGTAAATTCTGAGTCACTGGGGATCACTGTTCCTTTAGCCCGCTTCTTTCTGACTATTGTAATGATCTGCGAACTGAGTTCACAAGCCCCTCAGTAGCTTAGTGGTAGAGCAGTGGCCTAGAAAGCCGAGGGTCCTGGGTTCAAATCCCATCTGGGCAGCATTTTTGTCTTCCAGTTCAACATTAAAAAAATATGAATTCTAATTGGTGGACGGCACTCAAGACCATTTCCTAAGATCAAGCCCCTCCCCCGCCCCAAATACAAATCCTGGCCCCAAGGAAAGACGTTGCAGTTGTTGTAGACGACCGTTTTGACACAGCCACTATGTAAACCTTAGAACAAGGGGAAACCCCGCAGAACGGAATCCCCAAATGAAGCATGAAAACTTACATTTCCGCTCCATTTCATCGTCTTCAAGGAGTAGCGACACAACTTCCTTCGGTTTCAGTGCCGCCGAGTCCGGTTTGAACTGACCGCCGGAGATCACCATCCTTTGGATCTGAAAAAAAAAGAAGATAATTTACTATAAGACGGAAGCGATCAAGTTACACGGTGAGTCACGGATGTAGATTTCCGGATGGGTCATACTTTTTACCTTTTGCAACCATATTTTTGCAAAGAACTATGTTATTTCAAGTGGATGAGTTTGACCCTATTAAGGGGCTTCTCCAATCTAAGACGCCGTTCTGATCTTAACAATTCCACAAAACTAATGAACGAGCGGGGGAGAAGCCGTGGACACTTACAATCGTTACAATCCTTACGATCGGTAGTAAGAAAGATCGAATAAGTGCAACGCGGGATTCAAATTTATTTGTTGTAATCTTTGTTGACAAGGTTAGTTTATTTCTTTTGTAACAGAACGGCTAAATTCATAGCATTAGTAAGTGTAGCCTAATCAGAGGTGTTCCAAACTTAAAACGAAGTAACACAAGGGCACGGCATTTCGGCAGACTACCAACGACCGCAGTTTGTGGCAAGATAACCTCTCAGTCCGAGTCCCCCCCTCCCTCAATAAAAACAAGGCAGTCTTGAAGTGTACTATTCTTCGCCATTTTTTGATCGTTTGTGCCGTCTTTCATGAATGTTCGTAAATCAACAACCGGATTTGAATATACATAACAAAAAAATTCCTACCATTCAGGGATGAGATACTAATCTCTATTCAAAGAGGAATTCTGGTATGTTATTTAAAAATGTCGCAAAACCCGCCTCTTTCAACTCGGAGACGACACATTAACATCCCTGATCGTCTTACGATAAGGCTTTGCCGCTCGAAAAAAATGAATAGTATTGTCGGTCCTTCCCGTCAAAGTTTTAAGTTCTAAAACCTTTTCTCACCACAGAGCTACAACCTTGCTAGCCAAGAGACGACAAACCAAAGTCGAAACAAAAGGCACGCGTACTAACACGAGTCTACAGCACCAAAGTGTGAAGCACCGGTTTTATTAGTTAAGACGAACTGATGAAGGGGCCAAAGATCAGTAAGCCTACACCTTTATATTCTGTATCGAGTATCGCTGACTCAAAAATTCAGCCCTAAGTATAACTTTTACCTATTCTTCATGTAGCGTGAGATTTCTGTGTTTCGTCGAAGAAAAATTTCAATACAAAAAAAAATGCCAGCCTAGCAGTGCGTTATGAACAAATCTGTTATTGTTCTTGGACAAGTTTTATCTATTTTTCAACAAAATATTAGGACATTTTTGGTGAAGGGAGGAATTTTAATGGTTTACTGGGCAGATTTCAAAAGTTTCTTCTCGAGGGATGGTTTTTCTCTTGGTACGATAACATCTCAGCGCTGACACTTCTCCGCGGCTCGGTTCCTGCCCTATCACAGTAAGAAATAAGAGGTCTACGTTTCTCACAGGTTGATCACTATCATAAATGTCAACAAGTATGGGAGTAGCAGCGACATAGGTTTTCGCCCACTGAACCTCATTAAGGACAGGAAACCTCAGAGTCAGAAATAAAATGCTTTCTTTTCGAGTAACCACGAAATTTTCGTCAATTTACAACCCACTCTACCGGAAAAGGCACCTGCTTGAGCGATTAGCTGATACTGCGGAACTGGCAAGTATAAAGTTTCCGATATGCTAAGAAGCCACGGCCGGATATCCCGAGGTCGAGACTTTGGCTTTGAAAAAACTATTCACGAAACAAAAATTAAAAATAAGTATGGGTTGAACCCAAGTTGACTGGCTAGCCTGAGGTTCTTCTGCCTATTTGGTAATCACTTCCTAGATAAACATCCTTAAAGGACAACTCGTACTGTCAGTTTATTTTCCAACATTATGCAATAATTCTAAAGTAGCAAAAATTACCCACGGCTTTGGCTGTTTTTAACTTTCTTCAGGGCTGTCAACTTCTTGCAAAAACGCGGACAAATTTAAAATAACTAGGTTTTAGACGCGTGAGCTTTTTCTCGCATTGGAAATAGATGTTTTAGCGAGCCATGGGTAGTGTTCGGAGACTGATTCTTCAATAATGAGTCTTTGGTACAATTTCAGGTAGCGATCCATATACACTTGATCTTTTAAATATGAGCTGGCCATTTCAGCTCAGGAATGCAATTCAATTCAAAACCGTTCAACAGAAACCACAGTTGCTCGATGCAGTGAACAGAAAATTCTGAGTCATTCCCGACCAATAAAACGTGATCATTTTGGGTATCGGGTTCATTTTTAGGAAGTCGAACAAAACACCTTCACCCGACCGCATCTCAACATGTCAGTCAAAACGACAGATGTCCTTATTGTGATTTCTTTTAGTTCCTATAATCTCTGCTTCAATTTAAGACGAGGTGTTTCTGCATCCACCACAGGCTGTACAAATTTGTGTTCGTTATTACAAAACGTGGTATGTAGCCTACATTTTTATATGAGCTTTCGGGGGATTTTGACTGATCGAAGCTGATCGGAATTTCGTTTAGTATCAGCAAGAACTGATAATCTTGGAAAAGAACTGTAGTAGTCTCAGTAATTGCATGCATCCATGCGCCGACTTTCCTACTTCCCGAGCTTTTGGTCATTCAGAATAATTGCAAATATGAACAGCTATCTACTTAAAAGAAAAGACTGCACCAAATAGCTGACCAGGAATCAACAAAGCAACTGCGAAAGTTGACGAAAGTTTCGATTGAGATTCATCTCTCAAAGGAAAACTTTTACGTCTAATTTACAAAGATTTTATTTTGCCGCAACCGACCGATGAAACTAAATCTCAGAGACCCAAATATCGGACTGATGATACTAGTTCGACATGGTCTCTAAATTCTAGCGAAATTCTTCATACCCCTGTTATCAGAGCCGTATCCAGGGGGGGGGGGGACATTACAAAAATAATCGTTTTTGATAGGCTTTAACCTCTGATCTATGTATTTTTTGTACTCCTGTTGTACTGTACTTCTGTTCGTCTGACCCGCGGGCAACCTCCCCCCAATGAATTCCTGGATACAGACCTGCCTGTTATTATATAAACCAGTACAAATGCATCCATCTCCGCACTACACTTAATTAATTTGGCTGTGCTGCACCATATTACTGACTTGTTTATGATGATCCGGATCACGGATTTGCACCGACGATCCGGGTTTGGACGTCAAATAACGTAATTTCACCCGAATTTCAGCACCATCAAAAAATGAAGCTTTCCACTTTCCCGGCCGAAAACTGATGAAAAATCCGACCAAAAACCTCATTAACTGTCCGCACCGTTACGACTTACGACCTCAGCTCAACAAATGTGACGTGAACCGAATAGCATAACTGGCTGGGGCTTACTCTCACCAAAGATGATCGGAAAAGCGTTGAAAACTTTGCACGCGACACAAGCCAAGGAAGTTTGAATCAGTTCAAGTTGAGGTTCAAGTGGAACGGGGATGTCGATGGAACATACTGTTTCCTATAACCGGAAAGACTGTCCTCATTGTCCTCAAATTAAACACCAGTTTTCAAAATCGAATATTCTTTCATCTCAGTGCGAAAAGCGGGACGAGTGCTCCAGCGAATGTCTACGACAATACACATGCCAAAGTATTCAAGAGGGTTCAGAAGGAGTTAAAGGTGTGGTATAAGTACGAACTGGTGAAATGTCGTTAACGGATGGCCCGTCGTATGAAATTTAAAACTTCGAGGAAAGTATGGCCCAATTGGAGGAAGAGTGGACCAGTATCACGAGTATCATGAACCATTTCCTTCGACAGAAGAACACCTTGTGCCGACAACTCAACAACCCCTGATTCTATTCTAGATTCAAACTGAATAGATTTTTTTCAGCAGCTCGATCAACAATTAGGTGCCTATTTAAGAGACATATGCCACAGCAAAAACGGTGACACCGGAAGGAGGCTGCTTTTCCATCATCACAGATTTATGGCAACCGGTAGAAACGAAGCAAATAAATATGTTCAAGTACGAGTATCTGCAGACAAATGGTGAAGAGAAGATAATGAACCATTTAACTCATCTCATCAAGGCAAAAAATAGCAGACCACTATGAGTTTTTTTTATACCCAGAACCCATCTCCAAACCATCCAATCCAAACGAACCTTTATAAAGGTTCGTTTGTAAGACACAAAGGTCGGGAGTAAGTGAGGCTGGAACGGGTAGTCATACCTTAGACTGTCTCTCCAGGAGATACATCTGCCATGAATGATGGGCGAGGAGTAAAAGCAAGGCTTCACCTTCCAGATTACAAGATATCCAGGTCTTCCGTCCAGCCTGCACAACTCTTCAGGATATCATGAAAATGATAACAGCTAATCTCGCTATTATAAAAATTTCGTATTCGTTCTTCCTCTCATCTCTTGCCTTTCAATCACTCTCTTTTTTCCCCTACCTCATTCATTTGCATATTTATTTTGTCTCCCGAACGTGTTGATTCTATGACACCATTCCAGATTACGGAATCTAGAGTGTCCAACGCCCCGGACTTCCAGACGATTTTGGTCTAGTCTCTGCATCCATTTCGACGGAAAAGAATATCGGGAATCCGGAAGAAAATCTGGAACGTGAAGCATGGCTTTAAGCCGCATATCCGTCAAGAGATCTGATAACGAAACCAACAAAGCCTACACAAGTCAAGATGTCTCCACCTGCGCACAGACCAGGCAATTTCACAATGCAAGAAAAATTTTGCGCAAAAACCACCCAAACCAAGGGACAACCGTAAGTACTTCTTGGCTTAGTTCTCAGAAGAGCCTTCCACTACACATCCTCTGACAGATCAGTCTTCTTCTTCCATTAGCTAGGGACATACACAATTTTATTGTTCACTGACCCGATTTTGGTCAGATGGACCATGAACTTCAGTCACAAAGATGACCGAGAATAGCTTCTGAAATGGCAAAAAATGTCCCGACCAGCATAATGCAGCCGTAAGCGGGCGAGAAAAACCCGGGACAGGACCCCTGTTCTAATTGTTGGTCTTATTCCCTATGAGTTGAGAGACAGGAGCCCTGTAATGGTGTAATTATTCCTCTTCTTCCCTGACAAATTTCGACGTTCGGAGCCTTGTTTAGCAACGTTAACTTCACTAACGAACAAGTCTCCGACCATCCATAACTCCTACAGAAATTTTAAAGAATTTGCGATTTACAGGCAGTGAAAAATGCACAAGGGAATCCTAGCAAATCGGAAACAGCTTCTGACCTCGCGAACCCGGTTTCCTTTTTTCTACACAGGTGTGGGCCATACGGAAGCCAAAACTTCCATCCACTTCCTAAACCTCAGCCCTCAATCACCAATCGATTGGTACTTCCTGCTAAAAAACTTTCGGGAGTCTGAACGGCCCTTCATATCCATTACAGTCCCTAGCCTCCCCGGAAAAAGTTACTCAAAAGATCTCTGAATGACAGAAAAGGCGTATCCAAACGTTTTTGTACAAGATGCAAAACACAAAACATGGCATTGCATTTCAAGGAATTGCTAAGACGTGAGGAGGGAGATTTGAAAGCAGGAGGCGCGCTGGGTCTGATGTGTTTGCACAACAAACACAATGAACCAATTAAGGGATAAATGAAGAATAATGGCTCGGATGGGATAAAGAAAGAATGGAATCTGGAAGGATGAACGAGGAATGCACAACGATGGATTATATTAACTTCCCACAAAAGTATGCAAGCACTGCTGACTAAAAATTGACAGGCCTTCTTCTTCTGCAAAATAAATGCAGAATAGTAGCAAACTAGGGTGAAGCATAGAACCAAGACAACCAATGGTAATCGGGTGGTGGTGTGTTGCGATACTTCCCGCTGAAGGCACTTCCGTGCCTAAAATAAACAATAAACAAAAAGTATACACCATTTAGTTTGCAGAATATTCGAAGCAAATGACTATGAATGGAGTTTTGCTAGACTGCCTTCCGCTAGTAAAATCAAACTCCCGCGCATTTGGTGCAGCAAGGGAATAAATCCATATACGCCAGCAATATCCTTCACTACAAAATGGCAGAAACGACCATTGTCCCATTCAGGCATACTGAATGGTGGCATTTCAACAGCTGGACAAAGGGGAGACGTTGGCGTGAGCCTCGCAATCGCCAAAATAAAGAAGTCCGGAGAATAGAAACGGAGGGCGTTGGGCCCGTTCCTTTCTTGTGTCAATCCCTCATGACTTATCGCCAACCATCAGCGCCCCATGATACCTTGTGAGAACTCGGTGATGTTCCGGTGTAAAAAGGAATCACCAAACTCTTTTACGATACGATCGCACAGAATTTTAGGGCAGAAGGAAGCGCAGACCACGACATCCTGCTTGTCACTGGCCGATGCGCAGGTCTATTTTGGAGGGGGCACTGGGAGGTGTAAGGTTTTTTTTTACATAATTGAGAGCCGCATACTTTGACAATTTGGCACCAGTGATTTTGCCAAAATATTACTTCGAAAAGACCTATTTTGACGAATCCCATGGCAACCAAGTAGGACTTTTTTACGACTTGTCTTCGGGGGCAGCAAGCCTCCCAAGCCCAAGCCTTCTAAGCTGATGTATCCGTTTAGCGCCACAAAATAAGATTCTTAGTCAGCTTAGACTTGAGGAAAACTTACAGCGTCACCGCTTGAATTGCAACAAAAATATCGGCATCGCTTGATCTCGCTTTTTTATATTATCATTAAGTCTCATCAGCCAATTGGTATACTCCGGATTTCCGGTTTAACCGGATTTCGGCCGAATCATTCATCAAAATAAACCGAAACAGCATTTTCCGATTGTCATTTGCCATCTGACATCCGTAACAAGGAAAACTTAAGTGCAAATCCTGAGGTAAAAAAATTTACTCCTCTTGCCTGGATCGATCCTGTACAGTATACAAATAAAAACAAAGTGGATATCCAGAGAAGCAAATTGACCCCTGGACTCATCCCACTGACTGAACTGAAAAATCCAGAAGAAAAAAAATACTCGTTGCCATAAGCTAAATGAGTGGAATCGACACGGGCGAGAAGTGAATTCTTTACTTCAATACTTTCGCTTTATTTAAATTGAAAAGAGTCTATATTTCTGGATCACATCTCCAAGGCTTTATTTTATAATACCAGCAGGTAGCATGCGGAAAACCGCCACAAACTATAAACCACGAACGCGAACGCTGACAAGCTAGGAATGCCTGTGAATTTACTCCGTTATTGAAAGCTCAGTGTAGTTTTTCCTTTTCTTTATCTGTACTGCACTATTTCTTTCCTCTCGTCTAGTGCGTGTACTCCATTCTTGGAGTACGATGGAACTGCTACCAGGTCATGTTGAAAAACAAAAGCGGGGACAGACGTCAGTATCCTCGTCATTATCTCTTTGACAGACGATCAGGTAGCAACAAGGCGGACCAGCATGCTGGGTAACATAAACATAATCCCGTCTTAAGTAAATGGAAAGGACCGTGACTCGCAACTCCATAAAAATACCCACTTTTCTTAAATACCCATTAGGTCACCCTGACAACTTAATTTGTACATGTCCTTTTTTTCGGCTGCTCACGTCATTACGTGACAGACGAGATCATTCCTGATTTGCAACAACAATGACTGGCCATTAGGCCTCTCATGTCCTCTCTACCCGCGCCAGCTTCACTACCCCTCAGCAGGACCACTGGTACTCCTCACTTCCGAGATCCGGGCCGTCGAGTTCAAGTTATTACGGCTGACAATAGACACAGCAGGCGCGCAGAGAGCAACAACAATAGTTGCGGACCAGTCGATTCATCCGCCATCGGGCTTCTATTCCTGCCACCTTAAAGTCTAAACATCTTAGTGTCAATCACTCGGGAGCTAAGTGTATTCGCCAAATTGAATGAATTTGTAGCATTCATGGCTCCATAATTGGGAAATACCAGACCAGCGATGAAAACCACCGTCCTTTTCGAGTCGGTTCTTCGCGAACAGTCAAATCAGAAAGTAAACATAAGAAATAAGAGACACTGCTCATTTCTAGACGGAGTAAACGTGCTTACCGATCGCCAGTGTATTCGCCTCATTGAATGAACTAGCACTAGCAGCGTTCTTGGTTTCATAATTGGGAAACGCCAGGCTATCGATGAAAACCACCGAGTCCGAAACCACTTTTCGTGAAAAGTCAGACTAGAGAAAACTAAGAGACGCTGCTCAATTATTTCTGGATTAAATGCACTAATTTACACAGCGAATGAACTGGAAGCAGTCATAGTTAGGTAATGCCAGGGTACGGATGAGTTCAAATCGATTCTTCACGATCATTCATATTCGAAAGTAAAGCCGCGTTCACAAACATTCCTAGCCAAGCACACAACGCCGAGGCACATGCCCAGGCTTAGCCAGGCACTGAGTCCTAGTGCCTATAACTCCGTGCCTGACCCAAAATCCGTGCCTACGCATGGCTGTAATGCTAGGTATGTGCCTAAGAATCTGTGCCGGGCTAGGCATGCTTGTGAACAGAACACTGCTCGTTTCGGTCCGTAAACGCGCTACCCGTTCGCCACAGTGCATTCACCAACCTGAATGAACTGGTACTGTACACAGTTACAGAACTGGGAAATGCAGGCTGTCAAGGAAAACAACCGAGTTCCTTTTGGAGTCGGTTCGTCGCTAACACCCAGGTTAGACAGTAGAAGCGAGTTTTAATTCTCGTTTCTATCTGGAGTAATTGGAACTGAGGAAAGGTCGAATCCAACTGGTGCAAAGGTGTCGACGGCTTTTGCATCAAATAAAGCCGAATTTCAAACCGAGTTCAAAATTTTTCTCGTACATAATGGAACTCAGATGCAGCAACAGAAAACAGCACCGCAAGTTTTCATGTCCACCGAAAATTCAAACCGGAGATTATACCAGGGATACGAATGACTATTGCGAACACAACTGCCCCTTTTTCTGCAAAATTCTAACACCAGCCGATATAACTCACAAACTACAGAAATCAATTTCAAACTTCTACAGCAATTCGTCATCATTCCCGCCGGCTCATTTATTATTTACTAAGCTTCCCGGTATTCGCTAGCACAAACGGACATACCTTTTCATCTTTAAATGTGGCGACTTTTAAGCAGAAATTTTCAACTACATCAAAGTAATTAACTGAAAGAAATAAACACTGTCAAATATGTTGCTGTTTTAGTTTTTACTTGCTGCCCACCAACCACCTGCTTTGACAATGCTGAGCAGCGTGCTTTCCAAATCGCGCCACTAGATGAACCCACAGTCGCACCGACTCTAGGTTCGAACTAGCATTTTGGATGTGGCCAATCAAGGCACTGCAAACGACAGTATGCTTTCGAATTATCTCCTCTAAAGGACAACTCGCACTGCAACGTGTTTCTAGAGAACTACTTGAGAAGAAATTAAAGTTACAAGAAACAGAAAGGAACATGAAACTCAATCTGCCCAGATGTTCTAAAATAGTTGTTCTGAAATAGTTGACTACTTTACAACTTAGCTATGCCTACAGAAAATTACAAACGGCTTCGACTGTTTTGGCCTCTTCCTATGTACCTTGCGCTGGACAACAATCTTGTAAAAATTTGCTTAAAGGAACAGTAACTTGACTACGCAACTTTCGGCCATCGAATCGCCCGGGGGGCTTGGATAAAAATACAGGGTCGTATTGTCGACAGGCCCCCCCCCCTTCTTTCTCATCTCGAACTGTCTCGAACCCCCTCCTTAGTGTTCCTAAAGCTAGGTGGCAGGCCCTTGCCCCTTATGCACTCATGTACTGTAAAAGTTCGCCTTTTTACATGTAGACTACAGAGTAACGACCTCCCCGACTAGACGGCCGGGGTTCGATTCCTAGTCGCGGCACACAAACCTTTTGCTTTTGCAAACCTTTTGCTCAAAAGTCGAATTCTCGGAAACTGCCCGGAAACTGCAATGGTCGTAACGAGAATTTTTCTTACTCTCAATATCGACCCAGGGTACATTCTTGATATGTTAGCTAGCTCCCCGAGTCAAGTTTGAGTCAAGTTTTCTGTTCCTTTAAGCAGTCCCCGGACAAATAAGCTTTGTGGAACAAATGGTCGGGAGCATGATATGTCGCGCAAAGAGAACAAACGTGGCAAGCGTGATAATCAGCGGATTGCCAGTAGAGGAGATAGGTACACTAAACTTTCACGTGAAAAATCTCGGGAACGAGAATAGATAGAAATACTACTGAATCAGAATGAATTATTGTCATGAACATGTCGTGTCATTTAAGCTACAGACTATGCGGAAGGGAGACACAAGCGTCCGAATTACGATATTCGCCACCGACAAACCAACAAATCATCCACTAATTGCTATACCCGAATCCTTACTCCAATTCATTCAGTAGCACTAGCCTAAATTTATCCGTCTGGTTCTCTGATACAGAATAGACAACAATCTTTTTCCTACCTTCCGAAGATCAGCAACATTTTCCTATTCTAAACAATTTAACTGACACCCCAGCTGTGTGACACTAAAACGAGCGGAACAAAAAGTGACGTTTTCCAAGAAGATTAGGCCAACTGCTAACCCGACAGCATGATCTGCTGACTGACACCCTCAATTCCCAAGAACACAAAAGTCGCAGTGAAAAGACATGGTCCCTGAAGTTGATGGCAAAATAGGAGGTGAATCTGGAAAATGACGTTGCTTTCCTTTTTTCATAGAGAGCAGAGCATCAGTTCGTTCAGCAGGACTTGGACATAGGTTCAAGGTGATTCATTTTGTTTATTTGTTTCGTGTTGTGTCTAGTGTGCTGGGCTATGGGTCATGGCCTTTTGCGCTTTTGGTGTAAAAGTTCATACACATACACGTCAAACCAAAAGCGCGTCGCACAAGCGTTTGTCATAGAATGGTTGGAAACAAATGGTGTTAAAAAATAATGACATAGGTTATACAGTATAAAAAAGGTTATCGAATTTGTTTTATAGGATTTAGAATTTTTAATTAGAAAAATATTGATACAGTGTAGGTGATATTATTTTTTTAGAGTAATGATATTAGCTTTTTTTACATCACTGAGTGGAACAGGAGTCGTGGCCATTTACTATAGTTTCAACCAATAGTAGGCCTAAAGAAAGAGAGGAAAATACGGCTACGCGAGAACAAAAAAAAATGTCGAACTCACAAACAGAGATTCGTAACTACTCCTAACAAGACCAAAGGTGTCGATGAGATCCCAAAATCTAATATATGATGTTGATAGATCAATACTCTTTACTTGTAATATTTAGAAACAGATCGAAGTTTAAAGTTTCAAGCCCCTTGCGAAGGCCTTCTAGCAACCGACTCTTACTTACAAGTCCATCTCCCCGTGATAGACATGGTATCGTATCGTTCTTACCATGAAATACACTGGAAAAAAATAAAAGATATACCAACTAGCAAAAGTTGGCAACCCCTCATCACGAAAGATTCTAGCAATCGATTCTTACTTACGAGTCCATGTCCTCGTGATAGACGTGGTACCAAATAAATTGTTCGTACCTATAAAGCACAGAATACCAATTCTAGGTACACAAAGTAGACAAAACTGCTAACCCCTCATTGCCGAATATGATTACGGTCTAACAGCCTATTCTTAGACCATGAGACCATTAGAAGTCTCCTACTTGTCTCACAGTTGGGATCGGCCTATTTTTTGGTTTCAGTGTGCACCTTGCTACTGAAGTTGTCAACCCTTCTAAACTTTCCAACTGTTATAGAGCCCGCAACCACCTACTCTTTTCCCATATACCAACCCCTTCGAATTTCGATCACACTAACTCTCTCTCTCTTACGTTAATTGATTCTGCGCCTTATCCCGCGCAGAGCTATACTAATTTGAAGAAAAGGGGTAGCCGAAAATTGGTCGACAAATGTTGTGTCTGGTTTTTGCCGGATTCCGGGTGAACTACTAGTCCGGTGAGAAAATAACTTTCGTATTCGGATTCAGCATGTCTTCTTACCCCTAAATCAACTATCTTAATAGCTTTAAAAAAAAAATTCAAACGCTGCTTGAGCAGTATGTTATGAGCTCAAAGCTTATTATTTTTTAATTTTCAGCCCCGATTTTTCTTAAATCTCCCCCCCCCCCCCCCCAGCCTCTTCGGCCCAGATCTTAGAATAGGTCAATCTTCGAATGGCATTGATATGCTGCTTGAGGAGCATGGTTACTTTATTACTTTTGCTTATTAGTTCACACATTTTCTATGCCTCCATCGCCTTCCGGACTCGGTCAAGAGCAAGCCTAAGCCCATGACACACTCCGGTTGCTCATCCGCCCCATCGACAACACCTGTGGATCCGGCTTGCACCGAAAAATTGATATCTTTCAAAGGTCTGTTTGTTGAAAGAATCGGTTCTTGTGTGTTCCGCCCACCCAGATAGCTGGCAAAGTCTGAAATCAAAAGATGAAAAGGTCTACTAGAGAGCCGATTCCACACTACTTCCGTGCGACCCCCTGCATGCAGTCCACGGGGTCGTACGAAGCTAATCGTCACACAAACCCCTTTCCGGGCAAATCCTCGTTTTGTCAAACAGTTTGCTCTGTTCTCCCCGAAATATTAACGGCAGATCACAACGCAAAACTATTAAGTCTTACAGGAACCTCAAAAAAAAAAAAATTACGACCGTTTCTGAATGACCGGATTTACTTTTCCGGCAAAAAAAAAATCTGGCGTAACATCAACAAGACGACTGCTCGTTTTTTCGTCTGCTTCTTCTGAAACTATTTCCGAGGAAAATCTGGCATTTTTTTCACCAGAAAATAACAAACCCGGTTTGGTAAAAAAAATAAAAAAAATAGACGGAAAATCCGACCAGAGGGGAATGAGACGATTAGACGGATACCAAACAAGCAACGTGGAACTATACTGTAAAAAAAAAAAAATCTTGCAGTACTTGCTACTGGGATTAATCTTGTCTCTACTGAGAACTTTAATCCTTACTCGGAGATAAAACCAAACGAAATAAAACCAAATTTAGGATCCTACCCCACGGTATAAGTTGGAACAAGCTGTCGTCAAACGGAGAGGGGAGGGGGGGGGGTCTCGTCAGGCTCTAGCTTAAACAAGATCAAAGATTTCGATGGGATCCCAAAAATTTAATATTTGACTCAGACAAAACGTCCTGACTACGTCTTGTCTACGCCAGATCCAGTCTTCGCCAGGCTAATCATCTGAGAAAATTAATTTCAGATATACCTGTATAAGCCATATTTATTTTGACGATACTGATCGAAACTACCTGCTTTACTTCTGCCGAATTTCCGTTTTCGGCCGAATTCCGAGCGAACTACTTGTCCAGCCAAAAAAAGATAGTTCAGAAACGAATTCAGCGCATCTCCTTATCCCTATAAAGAACGTCTAATCAACTTCCAATAAAACTTTAACTTATAAAAAAAATCCGGTTTCAACCGGATTCCGGACGAAGTATATGTCAGGGTAAAAAACGATTGTCATATACAGATTCAGCGTCTCTTCTCACCCTTGAATCTATCATCTAATCAACTTCAAATACAAATTTTACTTTTAACAAATTTTCCGGTTTCGGCCAGATTCCGGGCGAACTACTTGTCCGGCGAGAAAATGGTTTTCACCATCGTGTTCAGCATGTCTTCTTACCCCTAAACTTAACATCTAATCAACGTCAAATAAAACTTTTGCTTTTAACAAATTTTCCGGTTTCGGCCGGATTCCGGGCTAACTACTAGTCCGTCGAGAAAATGGTTTTCACCATCGTGTTCAGCATGTCTTCTTACCCCTAAATCGAACGTCTAATCAACTTCAAATAAAACTTTTGCTTTGAACAAATTTTCCGGTTCCGGCCGGATTCCGGGCTAACTACTTGTCCGGTCAAAAAATGGTTTTCACCATCGTGTTCAGCATGTCTTCTTACCCCTAAATCGAACATCTAATTAACTTCAAATAAAACTTTTACTTTTAAGAAACTTTCCGGTTTTGGCCGGATTCCGGGCGAACTACTTGTTCGGCGAGAAAATGGTTTTCACTATCGTGTTCAGCATGTCTTCTTACCCCATAATCGACTATCACATTAGCTGTTTCAAAATATTTTGTTTGTCCCTTAATTTAAACCCCCTCCCCCACCCCTAAATGTAGGGCTACAGTGCCCATCTACGAACTTGACCTTACTCTTGACCCAAAGAATGCTCACACCAAGTTTCATCAAAATATCTCATTCCCTTCGAGAGTTATCGTGCTCACAGACGGACGGACAGACGGACGGACGGACGGACGGACAGACGGACGGACAACTTTTGCGATGTCATAGGTATCCCTCCACTTACGTTTTGGGATCCCAAAAACTAGCCTGAGCGCATCACTGCCAAGAGTGGTGGAAACATCGCTGAAATAAATCTAAGCCGACTTAATCCGTTTTATACAATCAAATGTGATTCGCAGTCAGCTTGGACTGAAGGAAAACTTTTGCAGGATATAATATCGGGGGACGCGGAGAAACCAACAAAGACCGCAGGGTGACAATCATCCACTACCAAGGCTCCCAACTCCCACAGCAAGATTTGCGAAGCCCCACAAGGCGAGGGCTGTCACTGTATACGCCACCGTGACTACTTAGGACTACCGTATCTCGACCATCGATCACGAAGGGGATATAGAAGAGAGCAGACAGGTCAATCAAACTGGATGATAGGTACAATTCAAGCAGAGGTGAGCTAAGTAGAAGTATTCCCACGCGACAGGAGCAACCACAACCATCTCGACAAGAGACACGCAACACATATCCCACACTTAAAGTACAAATGTCAAGGGAGGCGGGGCAAGTGGGAGGTTGAGGAAAAGCCACAAGTGAATCTCAAACGAGGCAATCGCTTTACAATACAAAGTGATGAATCCCATTTTATAGGGGTTAAGAAGTCTCTGGTACTATACTGTCAGAATTTTCACAGCAAACAGAAGCAGAAAGAACTTCGAAAAGGCAGACTTACCTCCGATTTCTCTCTAGCTCTCTGCAGGATCCTTTCCTCCACAGTTCCTTTGCATATGAGTCGGTAGACCGTAACTTGTTTCGTCTGCCCGAGCCTGTGAGCACGGTCCATGGCCTGCTCATCCACCGTTGGATTCCAGTCGCTGTCGTAGAAAATAACCTAGAAAATGGAATGGAATTTGAAACTGAGAAAACAGGCAGCTGCGAACAGTATCTACAAAATAGGCGGCAAAACTTGCAAAGAACCATCGCTTACTAATAATGTATTCCTTTTGTAATTGCTTTCCTATGTGGCAGCCTCTTCTTGCTGCAATCTTGCAGCGAGAATAGTCGCTAATTTTTCCTTTGTGTTGTTATTGTCTTCTACGAGTTTTGTTATATCTTTGTTTATATGGCAGTTAACTGACCTAAAAGTATTCATTCATTCATTCGTTTTGTCAATTTGTCATCTTACTCCAGCTGCCAGCACGGCTAATAAGAGGGAACAATAACATAAACTGGGGGCGGGGGGAGGGGCGGTTCCTACCTTCTTCTTTTGAAACTTATCAACCTTTTTTATCGAGCTGTTCAGTCGCTACTTCAGCTCTCCATCTTTCTCCTTATTAAGGAGCGATCGCAGAGCGTTAACATTTTGAACAGCCGGTCCCACCCTTTGGTCAAGTCAACGTCACCGACGGTACGCCTGGCTTACCAGAGTCTGTTCCAAAGAATACAAAGTTTCTCCAACTTTTAATACCCCCACCCCTACCTCCTAAAGGACGTGTCACTTTTTTGGCTGTGGTCGGAGAGGCAGTTATTTTCTTTCAACAAGTTTACGAAACAACAGATTAAACAAAAATCTAGGTTTATTTTTTTACTTGTACTGTTTCCACCATATCAGCCACAGGCGTACCAGATCATGGCGGGTAAAAGCATCGTTCGCTTACTAACTAGCACCAGCAATTAAAAAAGAACATTCGGGCAGTCTTCTGTTTATTCGTCCCGGCTGGCACCAACAAACCCACTTCTTCCATCATTTAAATATCGCGGGGGGATCCCACTTGCCAGCCGTTCCCCATCACCTGGATGGGATTCGACGGGATGGACTCCCGCCAAAAAATAAAGGGCACCACCGGCATGTGCACAAATAGTAAACCTGAAAACACAGAATCAGAACATCCATCTGTCCGCCGTACCAGCTGCCTGACAAAAACCTGATCCACCTTCAAACGAGGGACAATGAACAAGCGAAAAACAGGCATCGCTATGCGCCCGCAAAGGATTTTTGACACCGAATGATTCCACCTTTTTGGGCAGTAATACTCGTTACAATCACCTGCTGTGTGTAAAAATTATTGGTCACAGTATTTCGACAGCCGTCGACGTCCATACGATAAGATAAAGCATCTGCGCGACAAAACAGCTTAACTCTATTCCAACTTTCCGCATTCCTCGACTTTTCCTAGACGCCATTGGCAATTTTGGGATTTTAATTTAATCAATTAACAAAAGAAAATTGTATATAAATTAATTCTAAATTTCGAATCTTTTTTTTTTTTTTACCAAACGTTTTATATTTCTAGGTTCTTTTCTTCCAGCTATAGCCTGACGAGGATCCTTGCCAAGAAGGGCCGATATCACTGAAGAAAGCCTTAGCTGACTTAAGGGTTTTGCGTAATTTCTGTGTGACCATGGGCTGAATGAGTATTTTATGCTTATGTGTTTAGTAGTTGTTAAATGGTGTGATGATCCGGGGCTGGCGAGTAACTTCTACAACCGATCGGGAAACAACAAGGTTATTTATAGCTTGTGAGTATCCTCGGTGTCAGACTGGGGCTAACTGCTGTTTTCCCCCTCAGTAGACCCTATACTGACGACAATCAGAGCAAAAAAACACTAGGGAGTAGCGCCAAGACTTATGCTTTCCATACTTCACAATCTGGCCATACTTGTAGCGCAGCCCACTACGCCTGTGGCATTTAAAGCGAGACAAAGTTGCGGGTTTAGAAATCTCTAGAAAGCTAAGATCGAAGAAACAGGGGAGGTTGTATCCTTTTTTTTTTTGCTGTTCAGAATATGAAGTTACTGGAGCCAGCGCTGGTGCTCGACTGATTGAGTTTCAGTAAGGACGTTCTCTATCACTAGTGGTACTAGTGTCGCTGCTATTCGAGTGTATGTCACTTTTTTCAAGTCTTGGCGCTACTCCCTCGTGTTATTTTGCTCTGACGAGAATGTGACACCTCTGGTCTTGGTAAATTTGTTCAGTCTGCTACTGCTTAGCACAGAACCGAAAATCGGTGTATTGCCAGACTTTCCTTTATCCTTTTCTGCCCAGTGCAGGCTTTCGGCGGAAGACCCACAAAAACTGGTAGCCACTTAAGGGAAACGTTACAGGTCCATCGTAGGTACCTTTAAATTCAGAAGTCACACTGTCAAAAGTGTCATACACTGCAAGAACGCGCAATGCATATATGAGAGAACACATTATCTGTTGAAGTTACAGAATATTTCCGTTGGCCTTGAGTGTTATTTTTTCAACAAAAATGACGTAGCAAACCCTGTTTAATGTTATCGTCTGCAGAAAGATAACACTTTAAGTCTCATTAGCCTACACAATTTTTCTGTAACAACAACAAACGGTGTGTTACCTCATACCTGTTGAAATTGCGCAACCCTGTGCAATGTTATGCAAGTTGTCAGTGCATTGCTGAGAATGAGCTGTACAAAACAAAGGAACGGTAGTACTACAGAGATCCAAGGTGATCCCAAATCTTGACTAGAGACCTCTCTTCGCTCTCCGTGAAGTTTTTCAAAACTGGTGTTTATATAAATAAAGCTTCAACTAGTAAGCCTTAGCAATCTAAAGCTAGGCTAAAGAACTTCCCAATCCAACCACTTGTCCAGTTGTCCTTGACCTATGACAGTTCAAGCCAATCCACGTGTCTACCAGTCCTTCAAAACCATCCGTCTGAGGCCAACAACAACACGACTAGCGAGTAAGACGTGTCACCACCGAAGTGTCGGTCAAAACCGGGCTTTCCCACGTCTTGCACCACGGAACTGGACGTAAGAAACACCGGATATGAGACATAAAAATTACACGAAATTGACTGGAAAGAGCTCAAATTATTCGCTCATTGACGGCGACGTTTATAACTGTTTCGAATCATTTATAACTCTATCCGCAAAGTCTTTACTGTGTGAAAACCAGAGGGGCCTGTAAATAAATATTCATGTCGGCAGCTACTTCTAGGTGGGAAATGTACCCCCAAGACGCGGATACGCACATGTGATGTGGTCAATAATGAAGATTGACAAAAGAAAGTTGAAAGGAAAGGCACAGAAGTGTACAGAAGCAGAAACTGCATTCCTCTGCCCAGAGATGCATAATCTTCATAGCCAGAGTACCGAAGGATTTTTTTTGTTCGTGGGTTGCAAGGAACTGGGTTCCCAAGGAGTTGGAAGCTCTCAGCCATTCTCTGCACCTCAACCTCCACCAGGCAAACGGCTGGGATCCGAATAAGCAACAGGTGTACGGCGCTCTGAATGTTTCTTTTTAGTCCGGGATCCAGGCACCTCTATCGTTCAAGGGGGGTAGCAGGAGAGCTGCAGAAGGTTTGAAGAACTTTTCTATACCAACTTTTTGTGCTGATAACGAAAATCGTACCGCACCACTCCGCACCGATGTACATCACCGACTTTTTAGCCTATAAAGGCCAATTTGGCCTATAGAGACCAACTCTATAAAAACAGTTTTCCTAGCAGGACCGCATAAGCTAAATCAGACAAACTATACATATTCTGAATCCTCATTCTATGGTCTATCGAATGGTGTATTTCTTATTTTTTTAAACTTAAACATTTTTTCTTAGAAACGTCTTAGAAACCGAGAAAAAGTGAAATTTGTTTAACTTTTCTACTAAATTGTCATATTTCTCGGAAAAACTTCCAGCAAACTACATATTTTTATTATCTCGTTGGAAAGATAAGCTCCTTACCAATCGTTTGAGCTATTAAAACTTCAAAAACATTTGATTTTAAGAATGTCTGGATTTTTTTAAAGCAGAGCATCCACGTTTTCATCAATGAGTGACGGTAGAAATCTTAAAGAAAATATATTAGTTTGACGGTAGGTTTAAGGTTAGTTTTTTACGTAGAATTTAGCTATGACATAATTTAATCTCTTGGGATTCATATTGGTCATATAGGCTATATAACATAAAGACTGAGTAGCCTATAATGAACAAACCCTTCATATCTCTCAAAATATATATTATTACAAAATATATTAGTTTGACGGTAAGTTTAGGGTTAGTTTTTGACATGGAGTCCAATCATGACATCAGTTTTTTCCTTAGCATACGTATAGGTCATGTAGGCTATATAGCCTATAGGCTGAATAGCCTATAAATCCTATAAAGATCTTTTTTTGAAAATATAGCTTAAGTTCTGAATAATCTTTACAGACCTGCTTTTTGAGCCGAGAACGTAAATCGCGTCGGGTAAGACAGCATCTGTGACATTTTGGCCTATGAGGGAAATTAGGCCTATAAAGACCAGCCCAATGAACATATTCTAGACAAAATTTAACATCCTGTATTCCCTGCAGGCCAAAGTGATTCGTTTTCTAAGTACAAATTATGTTAGGTATCTTGTCGCCAACGTAATGCCACGCTTGCCCTTTGATGGGAAGCTTTCAAACCTTGGCTCAATTTCAGACCGGTCAAAATTCGCTGAAGCCACTGACTCACGAAACAACATCAACCTTAGAAGACAAGAACTTAGGGCCCGCACGAAAATCTTGGCCGGACGCTGTTCTCAACTATTAACCCGCACTCACCCGCTTGCAACGGAGTTTTCTTTCACGACCAAACTAGATTGCTCTTCGTGACAACCACCAAGCGACGCCATTTCTCCTTTCACTCATGGCGTTCATGCACAACTGGCTTAGTCATCAAGGCTAGCTTTTGGGTCTCCCATAGTCTCTGGCCCTTCCTAAAGGCTACAATCGGTTCGAGGCCCGTGTTCGCCGTAGAACCAATGTCTTTCGTTGTACCCCTGTTCACTTGTTCCACCCTTTGGGCCGGGGAGGGGGGAGGTTGCGGCGCAATCTGGACAGAGCAACTTCAGGTCATCGGAACACGTGCATGAACCGGTTTAGTCCTCTGGTTCTGGCTGGGTTCGACAAAGCAGTCGGTGTGATCTACCATTGTTATCATTTCCTCATTACCTGTAATCCTCAGGTTTAATTTTCAGTATGGATCGCAGGCATCTTTGGTAGAACAAGGTGACTTTGCGTGCTTCTGCGGTTTTCATCGACGAAGTTTGGGAGACATTAAGTTTCTACAAGACAGGACCTTCGTAGTCTGGGGCAGCATTCAGTATGTTCTGTGCCCTTTCGACTTAATCGGCGATCAGTCTGTTTCAGGGGAAAACGATGGAAAGTCATAGACTTCCACCAGTAGCAGACTTCCACCCCCGGTGCTTATCCATGATCCTTTAGAACCGAATCAGTGACGAACTTGAAAAGAGCTAGCGAGAGGATGAAACCTTCGCAAACGCCTCCTTTTGTCAAGAACTGTGTTGACTGCTCTATTTCACCTCTCACTATAGCCTCCGTCTGGTCATAGAATACCTGAGCAATGCGGATTATCTTGGGACCCTGTCTATCCTGCATTCTCAGCTAATTGTGTCTTTCTTTACTGAGTTGAATGCAAGAACAAAGCCAACGCAGAATTTCGTGGTTTCCTATTGATGCTTGAACGACTGATGGCTGCACATCCGTGCTGCCAATGCTCAAGCATGCGGCAGAGAGAGAAGAACCGTGCAGAACACGCTCGTTGTGAAGCCCGCTTTGGTTAGATCTTGTGCGTCTGTCCCTTCAATCTCTGGAGCTTTGCAGTAGTAGGATAGTTGCGGACTTAATCTGCACGTATTATGAGAAAAATTCTAGAATAATTTTTACAATCACCCTTGTCACCTTTTCTATTGGGGGAGGGGGGCTATGATGGACTTGCGCCAGTCTTCGGGGACGTGTTCCAGATGCCAACGATGATGTTGTGGAGGTACAGCTAGACAGGCAATTCTAACGGTTCGTCTGTGGATTCATTACCGTTGTCTGATAGGGATAGTCATAGATTTCCTTATTGAGCGGACTTGGAGTTTTCCTCTGGTAACGTCAGCAATTATGTTGCGACCCTCCCGTTCTTGTTTCAGTAGGCCCTTATTGTAACGCATACGGCGCAGTCGTCACGGCTTGAAAGTTAGAGCAAGCAGATTTATATGTGAAACGCGACTAACTTATGAGATGCTGGAATTGATGACAAACCTGGATTCAGCACAAAAAACTGACCTATGGGCTTGCGAAAACTTAGTTTTTCGGAGATTTGTTCATTATAGGCTATTGATCCTTTATGCTATATAGTCCATATGACCTATAGCCTACTATCTTACAAGAGAAACTAGTGAAATAACCAGATTCCAAGTCAAAAACCAACGCTGAACCTAACGTCGAACCAATATATTTAGTATAAAGTTTCTACTGCACCTCATAGTAAAAAACTTGGATTTCCTGCTTACAGAAACTCCAGAAATCCTAAATATTTTTTTTTTAATACTTCAAACGATTGAGAAAGAGCTTCTCTTTTTAGTACAGTAATAATAAAAAAAAAAACAGTTTTCTGGAAACTTTTCCGATAAAAATGTCAATTTATTTTGAGAGATCTGATGGGTTTGTTCATTGTAGGTTATTTAGCCTATATGTTATATAGCCTATATGACCTATATGCGTACCAAGAAAGAAACTTATATCATAATTAGATTCTAGTACTACATTAGATTCTACATTCTATAGTACTCCTCTCTAATAAGTTAAATTTTGTGTAGAGTGATTTCATTGAGCTGGTCTTTAGAGGCCTAAATTCCCCTTATAGGCCAAAATGTCGGTTACCTACACAGGTAACACAGGTGCCGTATTATCCGACGCGATTTTCGTTCTCGGCTCAAAAAGCAGGTCTGTAAAGATTATTCAAAAGTTGTGTTTTCAAAACAAAAATATCATTATAGGATTTATAGGCTATTCAGCCTATAGGCTATATAGCCTACATGACCTATACATATGCTAAGGGAAAAATTACTGTCATAATTGGATTCCACGCCAAAAACTAACCCTAAACTTACCGTCAAACTAATATATTTCTTTTAAAATTTCTACCGTCACTCACTGATGAAAACGTGGATGCTCTGCTTTAAAAACATCTAGACATTCTTAAAACCGAATGTTTTTTAAGTTTTAATAGCTCAAACGATTGACAAGAAGCTTATCTTTCTAACTGAATAGTTTGCTGGAAGTTTTTCCGAGAAAAATGACAATTTAGTTAAAAAAAGTTGAATAACTTTCGCTTTTTCTTGGTTTCTAAGACTTTTCTAAGAAAAATACGTAAGTTTAAAAAAAATAAAAAATATACCATTCGATAGCAGATAAAAAGAGGATTCAGAATATGTATAGTTTGTTTGATTTAGCTTATGCGGTCCTGCTAGGAAAATTGTTTTTATAGTGTTGGTCTTTATAGGCCTAATCTACCTTTATAGGCTAAAAAGTCGGTGACGTACATCGGTGCGGAGTGGTGCGGTAGGATTTTCGTTCTCAGAACAAAAAGTTGTCCTGGAAAAGTTCTTCAAACCTTCTGCAGCTCGTTTGCTACCCCCCCCTGTTTTTGAACGATATCGCGGTCTGGATCCCGGACTATTTCGCGTTTTTTTCCCACAAGAAGCTCGAAGGGCAATGTAAGGAGCCGCGCCACCTACTTCTAAAATGACAGATGCACTTCAAAGACCTTAAAGGACCCCTCTTGCTTATTCTGCTTTTTATAATATATCTAGCTCCCATACAGAATTATAAGCTTCTAAAATCCCCACCTTTCTCCATTGTTTCGTTTTGTGCCTACGAAAATTTAGCGCTTTTTGGCCTTGCCGAGTTTTGCCGTCACACAGCGAAACGTTTGCCGGTATCATCAACGTCTGCTGACAACTCTTTCACACATAAGGATCTGAGAAGCTTTTGTTTATTACTTCTTTTATTTGCTTAGTTTTCACACTTTTGAACCACGGCGCGATCAGTTTTCAAATTGTTTTGCGCCCAGCCGCTGCGTCGGAGAGCAGGAAGGCTGGACATAGTCGACAGGCGCTAACAAGAAAATAGCTAATTTCAGATGGAAAGTAATGGTATTTTCGAAGATGTTTTTTTCTGATCCATTGCATTGGGAAAATATTATTTCTGGTAAGAGTTGTGCTTTAACTGGAAAAAACGCTTCGAGCCGGGCTTGGCCCCACGGCCTTTGGCTAATTAGGTCAGTGCTCTATGAATGATCTTCTCCTTCTCTTTTAATTATGGAGGCTGCAGCAATTCGGCAGGACTTCAGGTGACCTGCGCCTGGCGATGGCGTACAGGTGAAGCGGCACATTCCGGCACTTGAAGGAAGGTGCAGAGGACTAGTAAAATATTAATGCTAACAACTGGAAATTCACGCCTGCAGCCGCTAGTAATCTCACCAGTAATCGAAGTGGTTGATGAAAATTTGATGACGATTCCGCTTTACACCGAAAAACAGGAAGTGGCATTGTATATTTTGTGACAAAACGCCACACCGCGAGTGCTCTTCTCCCCTTTCCCCAACGAACCAAACAATCACGATCTCAAAAGCATATGGCAGCCAATTAAACAAACCACATGCTCCAACGAAAGAAAGCTTTTGTGACATCCGAGTTCCCAGGGCAACGTGGTTGTTTTCCATTGTCAAGTACTGTCTAAGGTACTGGAGTCCTAGACTTGCAAATTCAATTAACAAGTACATCTGGCTTAATTTGTCATTGCTAACAAGCCAATCGTATTATTTCCATCCTTACGTGGATATTATTAAAGTTTAACCGAAAAGAGCTGGGATAGGACAATCTAGTTACCCATCACTTATTCACTAAAATTGGCTTGAAGATCCGCTGAAAATGCGTTACTTCGTTGTTCCGCTATTGACGAATAATCGATTTTCAAATGGTGGAATTTCCGTGTGATTTGTGGTACTTCTATGCACTTGTATTTTTGTTGTATGCCTTACGAGAAAGATTTATGATTTATTTTTGTTCAGGCACTAAGCCATCTTCACCAATATCACCACTGTCCACTGAAAAGCCGCGTTTGTGTTGAGATTAAAATTTCCCGCGTCATGGTAGAATTTTCGTTGTGGGGACGACTGCAGATACTCTGAACGAAATAACTAGAGTAGATAGTGGAAAATAAGAAAATCCCTTTGCAGAATCCAAATAATTCGGAGTATTCAATTAAATGACACAAAAATAAGTTGGCTTTTCAGTTAAACTTTAAATGCAGTGTGAAGAGCTTCTTCGGCTTCAGCTTCTTTGGACGATACTTAATGAACCGGTCTGACATAAATCACAGGTTCGCTGTTCGTCCCTTCCATTCTCATTTCCGAGATCTCACACTTCCTATGTCATTTTAATTCACCTTAAAGGCACTTTTCTTATAATTTATTTTATGTGAAAACAGGTTCACTTTTCTAGCTTGAGCCTGAAGTGGACCTTTGCCGAGAAGGGCCGAATATCGCTCGAATAAAATCAGCTGACGTATCCGTTTAGCGCAACTGTGACTCGCAGTCAGATTGGGCAGAAGCAATCAATTTTCCGCTATCGCCCGAAGAAAAGCAAGGGCGATAATGATTATAACACTAGTACACTGTGTAGACCCATGATACCTCCTGGCGGAAATTCGGTATAAAAGCAACTGTTTATTTCAATCTTTTTTTAAAAATTAATGCTAACGTTGTTAGTAACTAGTAACGCAAAATAGTAAGGGATAGTAGGATGTTGTCTCAGGAAATATATATCCGTTGTCATTATATATTATCGCCCGAAGAAAAGCAAGGGCGATAATGATTATAACACTAGTACATTTGTTTTAATTTTCTGGTATTCCCCTGATGTTAAAAGAAAAAATTCCAACCGTGCATTTTCACTTGATATGGCATGGCTGGCCGGGCGTTATACCAGAAAATGTTGGCACTGGGTAGGATAGGACTGATATCATGGGACTGCACGGTGTACTGGTGTTATTATCAAATATCTTTAAAGGACCCCTCTTGCTTATTCTGCCTTTAATAACATACCTAGCTTTCTTGTGGAATTATAAGCTTCTAAAATCCCCACCTTTCTCCATTGTTTCGTTTTGTACTTTCGAATTTTTAGCGCTTTTTCGGCTGTGCCGAGTTTTGCCCGTCACACAATGCAAAGTTTGCCGGAATCTTCAATGTCCGCTGACAACTCGTTCACATATAAGGATATGAAAATCTTCTGTTTTTGACTTTTTTATTTGGTTAGTTTTCCATCTTTTTAACCACGGCGCGTTCAGTTTTCAAACGTTTTGCGCCAAGCCGCCGCGTCGGAGAGCAGGAAGACTGAACACAGTCGACAAGCGCTAACAAGAAAATCGCTATTGCCAGGTGGAAAGTAATGGTATTTTCGAAAACCGTATTTCTGATCCATTTCATGGGGAAAAGACCATTTCCAGTAAGAGTTGTTCTTTAACCTTCGCAAGGTTGTCGCTAAAGGGTTGGCTGAGCAGCGTCTTTTTCTGTATTTCTGATTAGTGAAATGGCAACCGTAGCTTACTGTTGAAATGTGAAAACGACTACTGTTGTGTCCCAGGCATACACAAGTCCATATTTAACGACATCTTTTCATTTGTGGCGAAGTAGATGCCATCTAGCGGCGGAATTCTTAGGGTAGATATAATCAAACCGGTGTTGCCGCTGGTTGCAGAATTCTGCAATGTGTCATACATTTTCGTTTCTTCGACAGAGTGAGCAAGAACTCTGCGACTGGTTCCTTAGCAGTAAATGCAAAAATTAAGTATAACAGTTAAGGCGTAATTGTGAAGATGATACAGCGAGATTTCTTGTTAATAGTTTGTGAAAAAGACGTACTTTCGTAGGTGCCAAAATATCATTGTTTTTTTTCTGAAAAAGTCACAGGTTACATCAGAAAAAGTGGCAACACTGGATATTAATGGACTGTTTATCAGAGAAAAATTAAAAATAATACTGTTGGAATTGCTCAATAGCTGCCTTCTGGAGACTAGAGGAAAACAAGTTAGAGTAAGTTGGAAGTAATGTTGTTTCAGTTGACAAGTTCCACTTCCAGTGGGAATGTGACTGTAACAAGGTATAACCCAGGTTGGCTGGCTCGGAAAGCAACATTTTTTTTTCAGTTTTTAAAGACTTTTCTACAACGTTTTCCAACATTTTTGTTTACTGTATTATTTTTTAGTGTTTTTTTTTGTTTTTCCTCTTGAAAGTGATGTCTTTTATTCATTTTTTGGAGATCAGGCTGTATTTTTCAGTACTTGAGGGAAAATGCTCGATGAACTTGATGAACTGACCAACCGTGCGTTATCACTTTTTATCGCACGGCTGGCTGTGCGTTATCACTTTTTATCGCACGGTTGGAACTTTTTTCTTTCAACATCAGGGTAATACCAGAAAATTTTGGCACTGGGTAGGATAGGACTGTTATCATGGGACTGCACAGTGTACTGGTATTACTAGAAAATGATTGTATTTTTTTTTTAACATTGTGAAATGAACAATCTTCTTCGCTCCGTTTCTTATCAAGTGATATTCTAACAACACTAAACATACATTGTAGAAACTGTCAAGAGCCTGACTTGGAAACTACGGAGCGCAGTATCTTGAAGCTCAGAAACTATAACGCTGTATTTCTTTTGGCTACCTTGTACAATAGCAAGAGCGATAAGGATTCCGGAAGAATTCTTACCAACTTTTTACCCCGCAGACACGATGAAGGGGATAGCCCTTTCAGAGCGTTCCCGAGCTTAGATTTACGAGTTATCGAATCAAACAGCCGATAAGTTTTCCCGCCATATATAGCATCTTCTTTTCAGCGGTGCGAATTGATAAGAACGAAAAAAGTAGACTACACCCGTTCAGCATGTCTATGGGAAAATCCTTCCCGATTCGAACAATCTTATTCAGCGAATCGGGAAGATTTTCGACTACCACTACATGCACACGGACGAAACCATTACAGACATCCGCCAAAAAAAAGCCACTCAAACTGGCGCTTCAGACATTTTTTGTGGCCGGATTTAGCTACCGTGTACCGTAGGTGGTCATCATCCCACGGTTCAGCCTAGAAACCATATTTTAGAATCCATCCTGTCTTGTTCAGTGTCAAAGTGACTGATATCGTAGCAATCCAAGTGCTATCAATCTAGGAACCGTGTAAAATAGATGCTGCGTGCTAAATCTCATTCAATTAAGACATGCAAGGTTTTTTTGCCACGCAAGGGAACAATATGTCACGTCTTCACGAACGCGAATCATAAAACGGGTTGCCAAACCCCGCAGAAGACGACTGATTGTGAATAAAATGAAACGGTCAAACACAGCCTGCATGCCATAGATGCCTGCATGGTCATCACGCTGGCCACATCGACCGCTGGACACGATAGCATGGGCGTAAAAACGTTCAGAACTCGTAAAAGCAAAAGCCTAGACCCTCTGCGGACCCATCTGAAAAAAAAAAACGGGTTTCCCGATGGGACCCCCTCCCCCCACAACAGTCTGGGCATCCGATGAGAATATTTTGAAGATCCTCCTTCAAAAATGATGTTTTGCATATGAAATCACGGATTTTAGCTCGAGCTTTCCGCAAGCGGAAGACCTAAGGTCACTTTTTGAAAGGAAACCTATAAAAAAATAACACATTTGGTATGTCAGAAAGCGCCCATCAGATGCCCGTTCAAAACCATCAGAACTCCTAAAAGCAAAAGCCTAGACATTCTCCGGACGCATTTGAATACATTTTTAAAAGCATTTCTTCGTCAAAATCATTCTTTCGTGAAGCAGACAGAGAACTTAAACTTGAGCTTTCCATGTGCGCTCAAGGATGGAGCGAAGGACACTTTTTGAAAGTAAAAGAATAAGTGCAGCAGGCTTATCATAAAGCATCCACACGATGCCCACCAAGAAAGAACAATATTAACGGAATAACACTTCCAAAAGGCCCGGGCTATTATTTGGGCAGTAATCTGAACCATTATTTTTCGGACGGGGCCCGGAAAGTTTACAAGTTTCAAGTTCGAGAAGAGCCTTGTCCGACCGTGAATTATCCTGACCCCCCCCCCCCCCCATCAGCTTGAAACAGAGATTTCTCTCTTTCACTTTCCTTTCCGGCACAGGGCACAAAATGCTCCAATATACTTCGAAAAACAACATCTTCAGTCGTTACTAGCTAATTTATTCGCCTTATCTCACTTAATTTCCTGTTAGCACCCACCTGGATAAAAACATGATTTTTTAAAGAAAAAGCTGAATATTTTTAATAAAGTATTCAGCTTTCAAAACATAACAAACCAGCAGACAATATGTCACTCGGGGCGCGCCCAAATCAGATATGAGCTTCCGTTTTAAAACAGAACTGAAAAAGAGTGTCCCCCATCTTGCATGGGACGGGGACAACACCCTGAAAACAAATACTATCCTTAGATGATTCATTTGGCATTTGCTGAATTAACGTTTTATGATCTGTAGCTTTTCCCCCGTGCTCCACCTGTACATTATGTATCCCAACCTCAATCTCCATCTATATCCGCGATTGGGCGAAATATAATGCCGTGTTTTTCTAAAAACCGCAAACACTAATGTTCTTAGCCAAACTCATCCGCACGGCCTTGAGAGAAACATAAAAAAATGAACAACCTGGTGTTTCCGAAATAGGCGGGCCCTGATCCGCCTAAAAGTGAGCCACACATGGCACGTGCAAAACTGTGCCGTTAGAGTGCAAACCAACTGTATATGAAGCTCGACATCTCGGAAATGAAAATGGATGGAATAATCAAAGACAAAGGGTGGATCAGTAGTAAGTCGTACGCCCTATTTAGAATCAATTCACTATCAGAATCTGAATCCGGTCCCCAAAGTTCAATTCATTATATGGCGATGGGTTACTCACTCCCCGGCACCGACCCAGTACCGGCAGAAATCAGTGGCCATACATTAGGCAATTCATCTTTAAACATAATACGTGACAGCCCGTGCCGGCACCGGGCACTTGCTGTAGCCTACACCAAAATCAAGAGTGGGCATCTCGTTATATAGTTAAGTAGAGACGTGCAGCTATGAACACTAAAGTGAGAAAGTGAGTAAAGGAACACTTCGGGTTTGGGTTGGGTTGGTTTGTTTTGTGCCTCTAAACCAGTGAAATGGGAACGATTAACATGACATCTGATAAGAGCCAAAGGCTCTAGATTTCTTTTGACACAAATAAAGAAATCAGATTCATTGATTTAGTCTACTGTTTATTTAGTTAATATTCTTTTTCTTCTGTTGCGATCCTTCGGAAGACAATGAATTCATGCAACGCTGTTGCAATATTTCGGGCGACGTCGCTCCGAAATTTCGATGTATCACATGTAGATTTCCCCATAAGGGGGGGGGGGAGTATTTTCGGATACGAAGTCTTACCCGCCCTAGCTCCAAGCCCACCCTAGACTTAAAACATTAACCTTCAACTCGAAAGCACGCAGTGTCAGACACAAAGCAATACACGTAAAGCTCTCCAGACTGCGATTATCAAAGTCAACAAGAGCTACGAGCTCATATGGCACTTGTTACGAGTAAGCGGTACAAGAAAGTAGAAGAGAACGTCATAAACTACACCCGCCATCCAAAAATGCGGTTCGGACCTAGAAATAGAATATGCAGTTTCACTCAAGTCTGAGCATTTCTGGCATCACCTCGGATCATCTGGGGAAAATGACTTTCGTAACTTCCAAGTTTCAGCCCAATAAATCCACTTGTTTGATCCCTAGACGTGCCACACGTTTTCCGTTACCTCCCTCCAACTGCCCCTACCGCGGCCGAATCTGGCTCGGACACGTGAATTGATCATCTGAAGCATCTTCTCTCACCATCTATCAAGTTTCACTAGAATCTGCGCGTTTTTCCGTAGGTTTCGGCCCCCCCCCCACACCGTGGCCGGATCCGGTTCGGACGGTAAAATATGTCATATAGGGCATATACTCTACACCAAATCTCATTTGAATCGCTGCACTTGTTTGACCCCTATGTGAGCCACATAATTTTTCTGGGACTCCCCCTACTGTGGCCGAATACGACTTGGAAACATAAAAGTCGCATCTCTGACATCTCTTCTTCCCGTCTTTCAAGTTCGACTGGAATCGGAGGGTAGCCTATCCAATCCCTCGATCAGAAGTGTTTCACGAGTTTTCCGGTGCCCGTCTCCAACCCCTTCACAATTATCGGATCCAATCCGGACTTGACAGTGGAACATCAGAGAAGATATTTCTTTCCACCTGCCAAATTCTATTTAAATCCGATCACCCGTTCGAAAGTTATGCATGCCACTAGATTCCGGATTCCTCATCCCTCGACTCCCCCCACGATGTTCGGATCGGGGAAACGACTGTTCTTAAGTCAGTCTGTTCGAGTCACTGAAATACCTGCCAAGTTTCATCGTCGTAGTACATCGAGAAGTACCGAACTCGCGGGATTGCGAGAAATCCGGACCCCCCAACTCCCGCACACTGCCCGGATGCGGTCCGGTTATGTTAATGACGTATCTACGACTAATGATTGTTCATCCGACCAAGTTTCATCCCGATCCCTTCACTCTATAAGTGTTTTCCCATATTTCCGTTTCCACCCTTCAACTCCCGCGTAAGTCACCGGATCCGGTCCGGATTTGAAGCGGGACGTCTGAGACACGAGGTCTATCTAAATATCAAGTTTCATTAAGATCCGGTCATCCGTTAAAAAGGTAAAATACCTCAATTTTCCTGATTCCTCTCCCTGCAACCCCCCCTGGCCCCCCAGATGGTCGGATCGGAGAAACGATTCTCTCAAGTCAATCTGTTGGGGTCCCTGACACGCCTGCCAAGTTTCATCGTCCTAGCACATCAGGAAGTACCGAACTCGCGGGATCTCTCGAAATTCGGATCCCCCCCCCCAACTTTCCCACAGTGACCGGATCCGGCCCGGTTATACCATTCACGTATCTAGTACGTGTGCTTGTTCTTCCCACCAAGTTTCATCCCGAACCCTATACTCTAAGCGTTTCCCAAGATTTCCGGTTCCCCCCTCCAACTCCCCCCAATGTCACCGGATCCGGTCCAGATTTTAATCCAGTCGTCTGGGGTACGAGGTCTTTCTATATATCAAGTTTCATTCAGATCCGATCACCCGTTCATAAATTAAAAATACCTCACTTTTCTGGATTCCCCCTCCCTCCACCCCCCCAGATGATCGGATCGGGAAACGACTATTCTCAAGTCAATATGTTCGGGTCCCTGACACGCCTGCCAAGTTTGATCGTCCTAGCACATCAGGAAGTACCGAACTCGCGGGATCACTAGAAATTCGGATTCCCCCCCCCCAACTCCCCCACAGTGAGCGTCTCCGGTCCGGTTATGTCAATCACGTATCTAGGACTTGTGCTTGTTCTTCCCACCAAGTTTCATCCCAATCCCTCCAATCCAAGCGTCTCCCAAGATTTCCGGCTCCCGCCAAAGTCACCGGATCCGGTCCAGATTTTAGTCCGGTCGTCTGGGGTACGAGGTCTTTCCGAATACCAAGTTTCATTAAGATCCGGTCACCCGTTCAGAAGTTACAAATTCCTAAATATTCCGGATTCCCCCTCCCTCTACTCCCCCCACGATGTTCGGATCGGGAAAGTGACTAGTTCCAACTTAATCATTTGGGGTCCCTGATATGCCTGCCAAGTTTCATCGTCCTAGCTTATGTGGAAGTACCCGAACTAGCAAAACCCGGACCGACCGACCGACAGGCCGACCGACCGACGGACGGACAGAAATTGCGATCGCTATATGGCACAAAAAGCGAAGAGGGATCCCCAGGAGCCACTAGGACCCCCCGTTTTAGATTATAATATGGTTGCATTCATGAAAGGTAGTAGCTCCAAATCCAGCCCAGACTGACTTCACGGGCAACCTTTAAACTTGACAAGAAATTAGTAGGACGACTAAGTAATGCACGCTAAGTTTTCCAGGCTGTGATTTCCTGAAGGCAAGGAGGGACCCATCGGAAGCGAACCCGATCCTCCCCGGCGATGGTCCGATAAAGGCGTCAGGTGGTGCATCTCCAGCCCTCTGGGATCAGGCAAGCACATTAAATGATTGTTCACCCCCATGCTGAGAAATTATCACTCATGACTAACATTTCCACTGTCTCCAAGTGATCCCAGCCACGTGCTTCCAAGACAGATCGAAAACATTTCCGTAAATATACTTTCTACCGGAGAGACTGTCGAAACTGCGTTAAACACATTGCCATGAGTGAAAACAGAAAAGTGGCATTCTACGAAAGGCACCCAGCTTTTTCGAGCAGGGACCGTTCTTGCTGCCCATCTCTTTTTTTTTTCGGGGAGAAAATGAAATCCGTTGGGGGATCCAACTAAAATCCAAGTGACTTTGATCTTGAAAACTGCCGCGTATCGTTAGTACAAAAAAACTGGATAGCGGGTGACGTCAATTTTCCCAGGGAAGAAAGCAAAGCCGAGGAAGGAACAAGAGGTTAATGCGCAAGACCGAAGTAGGCAGTATTGATATCTGGAGTTCGGAAATGTTTTCAAAGCTTGGAAATGTAAACAAATCCTGTACTCTTAGTTAAGTCGATTAATTCTGCACTCCTGTAAACAGTCCTGTTTCCTACAGGAGTATACTCTTTCAGAGCTCTAAAAGTGGATTGTTTCCGTCTCTTCCAACGACAAACCTTCAATTATTCTGTAGTGTCATTTCCTCGACACACCTAATTACAAAAATCTCTAATAAAAAATAAAAAAAAAACTGTATCCCCCCGCATTTCCGGTCGAACCGAATCGAGCACCGGACCACTTCCCTAACCAACAATAAATTTCCAGCGCTTTTTGACAGTCTTCTAATAACCCACTCCCCTATTCTATCATTACTCTTCTTCGTTTGATCAATAATCGGTTTGAGGGAATGAGCTTTTTATTTCAAGTGGTTTTAGACAATTTTCCCCGTGAAATTGATACGAGGATGAGCAGGGGTTAGTTTAGGTGACTATGCAAAACCTTGAATGACTAATCCCTACAAAAGGGTGGAAAAAAAACGCGTTTTCAGCGTTATGAAAGCTAAGGACCTTTTGGAGTACTTCAAAATACGACTAGTTTTAAATGAACTATTTAAATAATCTGAAGAGGGCATTCAACAAGGCTTAGGCGAGCAGGAGAGTCTCTATAATCCACTGTGTTATTTTCTTTCGATTTTACCGACAATAAATAAGAGTATACGGGAGTGTTCCTGGAATGCAAGGGTCCGTGGGATATCTGTATGCCAAGCGAGCTGGACAAGTCTAACTCTCGCTTCAAGTTGTGACTAAGCATTTTAGCGGGGGGAGGGTCGCGAGATGAAAAGCAAAGCTGCAATCGTTTTGGTTTCCGCGCTCCTACTGAAAGTTGACTATAGATTTCCGCAGCCATTTCGCCATTTAGAAACCCGTCGCAGCTTTTTGGGAACATATTTCCATTCAACTTACGTACATTGCCCAGCAGAACTGACATACTGATAAAATGTAATCCCTTGAGCAGAAACGATTCTAGGGTCTAGGGTCTTAATCATCAATGTGCGTTTGCACGAAAATTAAAAGTGCTTCTCGGAGCAGGTTCCTTCCTGACTATCCCGAAAACTTCAGACGCCGCAGATCATGCATGTGTAAATAGTGTCTAGGGCACTTGGGTCACACAAGAAGCATATGTACATATTGTTTTAAAAAATTGTACAATGAGTTCACACACCCAAAGGCCAAATAACGCAATAAACTCTTGGCCTAAAGGACCGACACTTACCGTACGCACATGTGCTTATGCAAAATAAAAAAACTAAGCTAGAGGAAAAAAGAAAGAGAGGAAAGAACGAAGAGAGGAAATAACACACATAAATGTTTGTTTCCTTACCGTATCTGCGGCTGTGAGATTTATCCCCAGCCCTCCAGCTCTTGTGCTCAGGAGAAAGACGAAGATGTCCGAGCGAGACTGGAAGTCAGCAACCATGTCGCGACGCTGCTCTATCCTAGACGAACCGTCCAGACGTATATAAGTAAGGTGTCTGTACCGGAGATATTCCTAAAAAGAAGTAAAACTTGCAGATCTGACCACTAGCGATATCTACAGGCTAGATCGCTACAGCGTAAGGAATCTGAAGATCACAACGTAGCTATACAGTGCGTAAAGGAATACCCAAAAGGACCATGCCATCCTGACTTGCTAACTTGGCACCAGTCCACCACAAATCCATGATTTTGCATAGGAGATTAACTTAACGGGATCGACAGAACTATTTCGACAGATCTTAGCAAAAGGCTGTAGAAGTAACAAGACCAAAGGTTCCGATGGGATCCCAAAACTTCGATATCTGATCCAGACAATTGGGTTTTGTCTTCGTCAGATCCGGTCTTCGCCAGACTCCATGAACATTTATACTCTTGATATTTAGAAACAGATTAAGGCCAAACAGCTAATCATTAAGAAAACCAAGATTCAGCTTGTGTGTTTACCCCTACAAGTCGATTGAAACGATCCTGGCTTACTTCTGCGAATTTTCCGGTTTCTGGCGGAATTCCAGAACTACTTGTCCGACGTAAAACTAAAGCTCAAAAACGAATTCAGCATATCTAGTTACCCCTATTTCCAACATCTAATCAACACAACTTCAAATAAAAATTTAACTTATCACAAATTTTCCGGTTTCAACCGGATTCCGAACGAACTATATGTCAGGCAAAAAAATTATTGTCATATACGGATTCAGCCTCTCGTCTTACCCCTAAATCGGACATCTAATCAACTTCAAATAAAACTTTAACTTTTAACAAACTTTCCGGTTCGGGCCGGATTCCGGGCGAACTACTTGTCTGGCGAAAAAACGGTTTTGATATTCGTGTTCAGCATGCCTTCTTACCCCTACATCGAACGTCTAATCAACTTCAAATAAGACTTCCACTTTTAACAAACTTTCCGGTTTTGCCCGGATTCCGGGCGAACTACTTGTCCGGCAAGAAAATGGTTTTCATATTCGTGTTCAGCGTGTCTTCTTACCCCATAATCGACTATCACATTAGCTGTTTTAAAATATTTTGCTTGCCCCTTAATTTGAACCCCCTCCCCCACCCCTAAATGTAGGGCTACAGTGCCCATCTACGAACTCGACCTTACTCTTGACCCAAAGAATGCTCACACCAAGTTTCATCAAAATATCTCATTCCCTTCGAGAGTTATCGTGCTCACAGACAGACGGACGGACGGACAGACGGACAACTTTTGCGATGTCATAGGTATCCCTCCACTTACGTTTTGGGATCCCAAAAACTATTTTAAGACAAAATACATGTTAAAACATCTGATGACTAGACGTAGAAGTATAATTTTTCCCAGTGACCAATGAAATCTACGAGAAATGTAATCGGAAAGGAAGCTCACCTCCAACAGATCGATTACACGGGTCATCTGGCTGTAGATGAGAACTCGATGGCCCCCTTCTTTCAGACGTTTCAGTAGAGAATCCAAAACTCGCATCTTCCCCGAGTCCCCGACCAAGCTGTCTTTGTCTAAAAGAGACAACTTGTTAATGTGATGGCCACATTTTATGATTTTTTCCAATGATATGGTCAAAACTCAGTTGGCGTTTTTAAGTCGGCTAACAAGTAAGCTGTGTTTCGCCGAACGAGTCTTGGCATCGCTTGTCTTCGACAAGGATCCGAGAAGTACCGCTTGGCAGGATTGGTAGCCGGGCAAAAACTGGGAAAATTAGTCTGAAACAGGTTGCCACCGAAACTTGTAAATTGTTGGCTGATTTTATCAACAAAAGAAACAGCACTATGATCGTTTCTATTTTCGTCTACTTCCATCGCTGCAAAATTCCGGATCAGCTGTCATACGATCGTCACCAGGCCACGTCGCACGACTCATTCGCCGTCAAAGAGCGTATGTACCTAACGAAGAGGCGTCACTCCGAGGTTTTTCCACAAGAAGCATTGCCACAGGAAAGAAGCCATCTAGCGATCGTCGGATTCGCGGATTCGCCGGTTGTTTTCCTACGCGACTAAATAGTTCTAGCCGATCAAAGAAAATACTTACTGCAGAAGCTTACATTTTAGGTTTTTCACTATACTGGACTTCACTTAAGGATCAGGTATTGTATGCTTTTGGTTTTCTGAATAAAGTAGTTGAAATTTGAGTCTGAATAGATTGCCACAGAAACAAGTCATTGTAGTGTGAAACAAGACCAAAGGTTCCGATGGGATCCCAAAAATTCAATATTATTTTGATCCAGACAATCAGGTTTTGTCTTCGCCAGATCCAATCTTCGCCAGGCCAAACAGCATATCATTAAGAAAACCAAGTTCAGATATGGATTCAGCATGTGTGTCTACCCCTATAAGCCGATCGAAACGATCCTACCTTACTTCTGGGAATTTTCCCGATGAAAAATATCCGAGAATTAGTCGTATGGAGTAGTACGAAAAAGTAGCATGCAGTAGTAACTGTTGCTACTACATGCTACTACTAGCAAACTGGATGCTATTGGATACTACTACATAAGATTAACCCAGTCGGAGGCATGTTTATCAAAGTATTCCATACTGCTACATATCACTAATCAAACTACTTCATACCACTACATACCATTCCATGCAACTTTTTCGTACAACTACCATACTACTACACAGTCAAAATTTTTTCATCGGGTTGCGGTTTAAGTGAATTCAAGAACTACTTGTCCGGCTAAAAACTAAACATCAAAAACGAATTCAGCGTATCTTCTTACCCCTATATCCAACATCTAATCAACTTCAAATAAAAATTTAACTTCCAACAAATTTTCCGGTTTCAGCCAGATTCCGGACGAACTATATGTCCGGCTAAACAATGATTGTCATATACGGATTCAGCATCTCTTCTTACCCCTAAATCTATCATCTAATTAACTTCAAATAAAACTTTCACTTTTAACAAATTTTCCGGTTTTGGATGGATTCCGAGCGAACTACTTGTCCGGCGAGAAAATGGTTTTCGTATTTTTGTTCAGCATGCCTTCTTACCCCTCGCTCAAACATCTAATCAACTTCAAATAAAACTTTTACTTTTAACAAACTTTCCGGTTTTGGCCGGATTCCGGACGAACTACCTGTCCGGAGAGAAAATGGTTTTCATATTCGTGTTCAGCGTGTCTTCTTACCCCACAATCGACTTTCACATTAGCTGTTTAAAAATATTTTGCTTATCCCTTAATTTGAACCCCCATCCCCACCCCTAAATGTAGGGCTACAGAGCCCATCTACGATCTCGACCTTACTCTTGACCCAAAGAATGCTCACACCAAGTTTCATCAAAATATCTCATTCCGTTCGAGAGTTATCGTGCTTACAGACGGACGGACGGACAACTTTTGCGATGTCATAGGTATCCCTCCACTTACGTTTTGGGATCCCAAAAAAAGATAATTTTTTCTACGTGTTCTCGCTGTTTTCTGTACGCGGAGTCCCCGTGGTGTGAGTCCCTCTATTTTCGCCGTTCCCTTTGATTCCCCGAGGAGTCCTCGGGGAACGGCGAGAATACGCCTTGAACTCTTCTGAAAAACAAGACCAAAGGTTTCGATGGGATCCCAAAAATTTAATATTTGACCCAGACAACTACGTCTTCTCTACGCCAGATCCAGTCTTCGCCAGGCTAACCATCTGAGAAAATTAAGTTCAGATATACCTGTATAAGCCATATTTATTTTGACGATACTGATCGAAACTTCCTGCTTTACTTCTGTCGAATTTCCGTTTTCGGCCGAATTCCGAGCGAACTACTTGTCCAGCCAAAACCAGACAATTAGGTTTTGTCTTCGCCTGATCCAGTCTTCGCCAGGCCAAACAGCTAATCATTAAGAAATCCAAGCTCAAATATGGACTCAGCATGTGCGTTTACCTCTATAAGCCGATCGAAACGATCCTAGCTTACTTCTGTGAATTTTGCGGTTCTGGCGAAATTCAAGAACTACTTGTCCGGCGAAAAACTAAAGCTCAAAAACGGATTCACCGTATCTCCTTACATATCCAACATCTAATCAACTTTAGATAAAAATTTAACTTTTAACAAATTTTCCGGTTTTGGCCGGATTCCGGGTGAAATATTTGTCCGGCGATAAAACGGTTTTCGTATTCTTGTTCAGCATGCCTTCTTACCCCTACATCAAACATCTAATCAACTTCAGATAAAACTTTACCTTCTAACAAACTTTCCGGTTTTGGCCGGATTCCGGACAAACTACTTGTCCGGCGTGAAAATGGTTTTCATATTCTTGTTCAGCATGCCTTCTTACCCCTATATCGAACATCTAATCAACTTCAAATAAGACTTCTACTTTTAACAAACTTTCCGGTTTTGGTCGGATTCCGGACGAACAACTTGTCCGGCAAGAAAATGGTTTTCATATTCGTGTTCAGCGTGTCTTCTTACCCCATAATCGACTATCACATTAGCTGTTTAAAAAAAATTTGCTTGCCCCTTAATTTAAACCCCCTCCCCCACCCCTAAATGTAAAGCTACAGGGCCCATCTACGAACTCGACCTTACTCTTGACCCAAAGAATGCTCAAACCAAGTTTCATCAAAATATCTCATTCCCTTCGAGAGTTATCGTGCTTACAGACGGACGGACGGACAGACAGACGGACGGACGGACGGACGGACGGACAGACGCACAGACGGACAACTTTTGCGATGTCATAGGTATCCGTCACTAACGTTTTGGGATCCCAAAAACGGCTTCTCCGTAAGCATTGCAAAGCGCGCCATCTAGTGTCAAGTTTCAGAGGCAAAAAGTCATTTTTAGCCGGTCCGACGATCGCTAGATCACTCCTTGAAACGGGAAAAGAGTCGAGTGACGCCTCTTCGTTAGGTAAATACACTCTTTGTTCGCGGTACAAATTCGGTCGCGTCCTATCAGAACCTAGCTGAAACACTGTCCGATACTCCGCTACTCCTCTTTACTCCGCTATCACCTTGTGTATTCGGCGGGTTACAAATAAAAATATACATAGGATTTCGCATGCGAAATTCGCGTCATTATGGAGGAACCTGCATGCAATGCGTCAAAATTTCGTAGCAAAGGAGGGAATTCGCACCGACTGCAAAAATCGGAAATACCTCCGACAAAATTCATTAAATATAGCCGTTGACGTGTTTACCTCACATTTCGGAAAATGAAGAGGCAGAGACAGGCTTTTAAGTCAGCCCGACAAAATTTTACTGATGGTAATGACCGCTGAGTTGTAATCTTGGTTTAAGGTAAGTACGGTCCAATATTTTGGCGTCGCTGAAAAACCCAATACTCTATATGACTAAGTCCAAAACACGCCAGTGATCCTCAGGAAGAAGGAGTAGGCGCGTCCGTAACGACTCAAACTGAACGACTCACATCCTGTCTCAAGCAATCACGACGATCTTTGGGAGCAGCTGTGACACGACTTCTGCCTTTCATCCGCTAGATACCCGCAGAGGCCGGAGTTTTCGCAGCGGCAAGGAGAGATAGTCATATAGTGTATTAACTGAACGTGTTACGAAAGACCAGTCGCGAATAGAGCAAACACAGTCGGGAGGCTCTTATCGGCCCAGAAATGACTCATGTTGTCCATTCTCCTCCCCTCAAGTGGATCTACATAGTAAAGTCTGTATTGAGGAGTAACCTATACTATAATGAGTATTCCACCACAAATAAAAAAGAAACCGCGGAAAATCCAAATACCGGTCGCTGTGGACCGTAGAGAGCCAAGATAGGTAAGGCACGAAAAAAGAGTCTACCTGGTGAGACAAAACTAGACCATCCATGCTTAGGCATGAGCGCTGTGATGCCTCCAGTCTGTGCAGGGGCAAAGCTGACATTTAATCTCGTAGGCGACCGAACGGCACCTTTAAGAACGACGTCAAGGGCCTCTGCTGTGCTGCATCGGTTATGACTTTCAATCCACCAGCTGGCACTTCTGTCACTGCAGTATACACCGCAGAAACTCGCCGTAGCCTAAATACAAGAAAGCAATGATAAGCTTTGCTGGAGGATTTACACTGCAATCACACAACTGGCTGGCTAGTCAAACCATCCAATTCTCTCATTAACTTAAGTGAGGCATTCAGATTCACGAAAGTACACAGAAGATTGATATCTCAAAATCAGGGATACGTATCCTTGTGTTTAATAATGTCAGAGTTTTATTAACTTTGTGTAAAATTAACTTTCAAACCGTTTAATTTTATGTTTAACACAAAAAACTGAAAAGTTAATATTTTACACATTCTTGACAACATGTCGAGGAGGCGCATTCTTGTATCAAATTATATGAAATATCTGAAGGCCCATTCACAACGGATTTTTAGCTAGTACCAGGTAGTTCTGAAAATCGCTCCGAGAACGAGGCTTTGCCGGGTTTCTGCCGTTCGCAATTAATATTGGTGTCAACTTCGGGTACCAGCTAGTCTCGGACCCAAGTTGAAATCAGTTCAACTCTTGATGGTGCTAGCCAACCAGATTGCTTTGGAGAATATTCTGATTGGCTAGTGCTGAATCATGTCAGACCGGATAACAATGACCTATTCACTTTCGATTTTCGAAACAGCAAAGAGTGGATGTGATTTTTTCTATTGGGCTTGGTTCGAAACTAGCCAATCAGAATTTTCCCCAAAGTAATATGACTGGCTATAGTACCCTCAAAATTTGAACTGATTTCAACTTGGGTCAGTGATTAGCTGGTACCCGAAACTGGCCCCAGTATCCATTGCGAACGGCAGATATCCGGAAAAGCCTCGATCTCGGAGCGATTTTCAGTGCCAGCTGGTACCGAGTAGGCTATTGGTTAAAGGAACAGAAAACTTGACTCAAACTTAACTCGGGGAGCTAGCTAACATACCAAGAATGTACCCTGAGTCGATATTGAGAGTAAGAAAAATTCTCGTTACGACCATTGCAGTTTCCAGGTAGTTTCCGAGAATTCGGCTTTTGAGCAAAAGGTTTGCAAAGCAAAAGGTTTGTGTGCCGCGACTAGGAATCGAACCCCGGCCGCCTTGTCGGGGAGGTTGTTTCTCTGTGGTCTACTACTCTACATGTAAAAAGGCGAACTTTTACAGTACATAAGTGCATAATTACAGTGCATAAGGGGCAAGGGCCTGCCAGCTAGCTTTGGGAACACTAAGGAGGGGGTTCGAGACGGTTCGAGATAACAAAGAAGGGGGGGCCTGTCGACAATAAGACCCTGTATATTTATCTAAGCCCCCCCCCCCCCGGGCGATTCGATGGCCGAAAGTTGCGTAGTCAAGTTTACTGTTCCTTTAAAACCCGTTGTAAATGGGGCTTGACAGCGTCTATACCCCCCTCACCCTGGTACTAGCAACTTTACAACCGGCTTTGAGGGTCAATTTCTTCTGCGCCTCGTGTGTGGGGGCAGGTTCTTGATAATTTTCCCAATAATATAATATATTATATGGCATTGTCAAATAAGTCGTGCGTCTAACCAACGGACGGAATTAGGAAAGAAGGAGAGGAAACCAGTCGTAGGCGCCGCTCCACTAAGCTGATAGGATGCTCCGCGGCGAACTGTGCAAAAAGGGCTGGAGGGGGACAGCCTTATGGCGTAAGCCCGATGAACATTTGCGTTTGAGCATACACGTGTTATGTTTCCGTAAACAGCATTATCCGTGATTTGCAATAGTTACGATTTATTTTATCAGATACCATGGTATCTGATACCACGGTCTAAAGTGGTTTTTGCCGTTATCGTGGTGTCTGATACCACGGTCAAAAGGCGTTTTTGCAGTTATCGTGATATCTGGCCAGTTTTCGTGTTATCTGCTCATGATATTCAGATACCAATGGTCCGACCGTAGTACCTGATCGTGGTATCTGAATTTTTTTTTGGTCAAATTGGTGGGAAAGAAGTTTGGCACTCAGTGATGGGACTACTGCAGACTAGATATCAGTTTTTCTTTCGGGATGACTTATAAAAATGCAATTTCGGCAAGGAGTTCACGAGGGTGAAGTGAACTTGTTTCCTCAGCTACGCCGACCGCATTTCTGCTACTTCCCTTCTTTCTCTCTTTCTAGTCCTTTATTTTTCCTTCACTTTTTTTTTTGTTTTTGCAGAGCAACCGTATATCAGATTCAGATACCACGGTAACTGAAAAAACGACTAATTGCAGATCCAGTTGCCGTGGTAACAGATACCATGGTATCTGCAAAAACGCAAGGAATGTTTATTTTAGAACTGGGACTCACCTTTACGCAGGGCTGGTACAGGAAGCACGGAAGCTCCAGCCAGAAACCACTATGAATTTCTGGCTTCCGATCTACCGGGGTCACTTCAGGCAACAGGTCCTCACTAGCTTCCAAGTAGCCCCTCACCCGCAGACTCTTTCTATGCTTTCTAGTCCTCATCATACGATGCTCTATCGTTTCTCTCATAGGTTTCACCAAAACATCACCAAAACTATGAACTGTACATGCGACTGAAGTAAAAATCAACGGTTCGATCACAGGACTGGTTATCACAGTTTGGGGCGAAAGCTTGAAGTTTGGATCAAGGAGAAGGGAGCGCGACCGGAGCGGTCGAATTTGATCATCCCATGTGTTCTCGTAGAAAATGAGAGGAGATTGTTCGAGGTACTTTACGTACTGCTTCAACCTGAAAAAGAAACAAGACCAAAGGTTTCGATGGGATCCCAAAAATTTAATATTTGACCCAGACAACTAGGTCTTGTCTACGCCAGATACAGTCTTCGCCAGGCTAATCATCTGAGAAAATCAGGTTCAGATGTATCTGTATGAGCCATATCTATTTTGACGATACTGATAGAAACTTCCTGATTTACTTCTGCCAAATTTCCGGTTTCGGCCGAACTCCGAGCGAACTACTTGTCCAGCCAAAAAAAGATAGTTCAGAAACGAATTCAGCGCATCTCCTTATCCCTATAAAGAACATCTAATCAACTTCAAATAAAACTTTAACTTATAGAACTATATGTCCGGGTCAAAAATGAGTGTGATATACAGATTCAACGTCTCTTCTTACCCTTAAATCTATCATCTAATCAACTTCAAATACAATTTTACTTTTAACAAATTTTCCGGTTTCGGCCGGATTCCGGTCGAACTACTTGTCCGGCGAGAAAATGGTTTTCACCATCGTGTTCAGCATGTCTTCTTACCCCTAAATCGAACATCTAATCAAATTCAAATAAAACTTTTGCTTTTAACAAATTTTCCGGTTTCGGCCGGATTCCGGGCTAATTACTAGTCCGGCGAGAAAATGGTTTTCACCATCGTATTCAGCATGTCTTTTCACCCCTAAATCGAACATCTAATCAACTTCAAATAAAACTTTTACTTTTAACAAACTTTCCGGTTTTGGCCGGATTCCGGGCGAACTAATTGTCCGGCGAGAAAATGGTTTTCACCATCGTGTTCAGCATGTCTTCTTACCCCATAATCGACTATCACATTAGCTGTTTAAAAATATTTTACTCGCCCCTTAATTTGAACCCCCTCCCCCACCCCTAAATGTAGACCTACAGGGCCCATCTACGAACTCGACCTTACTCTTGACCCAAAGAATACTCACACCAAGTTTCATCAAAATATCTCATTCCCTTCTAGAGTTATCGTGCTTACAGACGGACGGACAGACGGACGGACGGACGGACAACTTTTGCGATGTCATAGGTATCCCTCCACTTACGTTTTGGGATCCCAAAAACAGATAAAAGAAAAGAAACCAAACCGCAAGAGATAACGGCCAGAGCGACAGTATCCCCATAATACCACTAGGTATACACATAACTTCCTTTCCTAACAAGATCCTCGGGATTAGGGGTCGGCAACGTTTCTGTTCTGTTTTTTTACCACCGTTTTCTGTTCTGTTTTTTCCCAAAAAACAGAATAACAGAAAACAGGTAGCCGTTTTTTAAGTGCCGTTTCTGTTTCTGTTCCGTTTTTTATATGACCGTTCTTAGCCGTTTCTGTTTTTATTTTACCTGTTTTTTCCCGAATTCCGTTTTCTGGTTATGTCTTTGTTGTAGAAAAAGGGGATTTCAAAGCCGCGTCCGATTCGTTTCCTGGAAGGCAACCTCGGACCTTAATTAATGATCTTGTCGGCCGTTAGATGGTCCCTTGGGAGACCTTTGTGACCGCCAGTGGGTTGGGTTGATTTTGCGTTACTGACGTTTGAAATTCTCAGTTCATCTCGTGACCTTTGTCAGCCCATCCAAACAGTGCATTTCTGCTTAGTGTTTTGAAGTTAGCAATAAGGACTATACTTGTCTTACGTCACAGGATGTTTGATGGTAAGTCGTAACCAATTAACCATATGTAGATGTCATCAGGTCAGAGAGAGTTTATTGACCCAAAAAGTACTGGCCTATGCCAGTGGTAGGCTGCTTTTTACCAAAACAGCATGTTTGGCCTAGTTACCAGTTCGTCACTTCATCATTTCAAAATACTGTTCATGTTACTATTCAACCACTGATATTTACTCATCAGCCGTATTTTTTGCTGACACTTTTGAAAGCCCGACTCTAACTAGAACAGCTCATCAGAATCACCATGACGAAATAGCTAAGAAGGATAATTTTTCGAAATTAGCAATTTTCTTGTTGGCACTTGACGACTCCATCTAGCAGTTCTGCTCTCCGACGCAACTGGTTGAACGCAAAATATTATTTTTCTCTAATATATTATTTTCTCGCATTCATGACACCACACTCCACTGAATCAATATCCATGTTAAAACGAGATTTTTCACACTTTCTCTCCCCTAAACTGAATGCCGCGAATTTTACCCCATTTTGGTTCAAGGATGCCGCGGAATTGACGCTTTTCGGGATCCCAAAACGTAAGTGGAGGGATACCTATGACATCGCTAAAGTTGTCGTCTGTCCGTCCGTCAGGTGAAAGCACGATAACTCTCGAAGAGAATAAGTTATTTTTATGAAACTTGGTGGGAGCATCTTTGGGTCAAGGGAAAGGTCGAGTTCGTAGATGGGCTCTGTAGCCTACATTTAGGGGTGGAAGAGAGGGTTCAAATTAAGGGACAGACAAAATATTTTTAAACAGCTAATGAGATAGTCAATTATTGGATAATAAGACATACTACCCACGAATATGAAAACCATTTTCTCGGCGGACTAGTACCTCGCCCGGAATCCGGCAAAAACCGGAAAATTTGTTAAAAGTACAAGTTTTATTTAAAGTAGATTAGATGTTCGATTTAGGGTAAGAAGGCATGCTCAAGAACTGATGTGACAATCAGTTTCTAACCGGACAATTACTTTGACCGGAATCTAAGAAGGCAAGCTCAAGAACTGATGTGACAATCATTTTCTACCCGGACGATTACTTTGACCGGAATCTGGCCCAAACCAGAAATACTGTTAAAACCAAAAGTTGTATTAGTAGTAGGCTAATTAGAGGTCCGATTTAGGGGTAAGACGAGATGCTGAATCCGTATATGACAATCATTTTTTAGCCGTACACGTAGGTCTTCCGAGTATTGCTGGGTACTTTACGCACGAATGAAGTGAAAAAACGGAAATACCTGTTAAAACGGCCGTTTTTTTTTGCAAAAACAGGCCGTTTCTGTTTTTCCCGAAAAAAACGGAAAAACAGAAACGGTTTTCCGTTTTTTTCTCGCCGTTTCTGTTTCTGTTCCGTTTTTTGTTTGCCGTTTTTTACCGTTTCTGTTTTAGCCAAAAACAGAAACGGTGCCGACCCCTACTCGGGATTCCGGGAAGAGAAATGCCCACATCCCGTATTTCTAAGCCCCTCTCCCAACTCCAAACATTCGGGCAATGATCTCAAATATGAGCTCGACTTTACCCTTGAGAGTACAAATAATAAATTTCGTTTTAACTACCCATTTGTCAGTTATCGTGATCATAGTCGGACGGACGACGGGAGGATGAACAGCCCTATGTCTAGCTGAAAAATAGAGAAGTATTTGCACGAGGATAACTAGTAAAACGAGGCATAATATGGCAATGAACGCGAGGTCATTAAATTAAATTAAATCGCTTATTCATTAAGAATCTTACTCACGGCGTGTGCCGACTAACTGATTCCAACGTCAACATATCAACATATCACAAAAACACCGACTTCGCAGAGAGATCAATGCTTCTTGAGAGGATTATTGTCAATTTCCTTTGTCTGAAGTGGTCTATGGGAAGACTGATACCAAGCTCCGCATGGGAATGAGATAGAGGGTCTTCCCTCTTTCTTGCACCCTTTGATAACAAACCCAGGCTCTCGTGCACGGGCCACTTGATGACACCGACAAAATGATCATCTCATCTTTTCTCAACTTACTTTGCTAATACTCCTCCAAATATGATCTGGACCAACTCTCCAACGGACAAGCCACTGAACCTCAAGAAGGAGAATTCGCTCTTGCACTGACCTAGAAAGATTTTAGCGTAGTTACGAGAAAGGGTGTTACCGGACCTGCACTACAGACTTAAGACTTCATCCTGTTAAATACTGGACCTACTTTAAATAATAACCTACTGTTTTTTTTCAAACGTTCAGCACTTGAAGGACTTTGGCTACATGTAGTATCAAGAATAAAAAAAAATACTCCTAAAGGCAGAACCTTCTTCTTCGGTCCTCTCCGTCAAAATTATTTTTTTTAAACCAATAACCTAAAATTCCAATACCCCTCTCAACAACATTTCAGATAAGAAGCGACTCGACTAACTGTGCCTTTTCCTACACCCAGGCTCCTGCACCTCCACAGCCTCGATCAGCTCACCTTAGGTGCCATTTTTTTTCAACTCCAACATAGAGCGTGTTCCACCCCTCTACTAACAGTAACTATTAGTTACCATTTCCGTTCCAGCCTCACGAAAAGTTACTACGCTGACCGTTCCAACTTTCTCGAAATAGTAACTATTTGCTTACCACGCTCGGGATCGTAGTAAGCGTAGTAACTATGCATCTCTGTAGCGTGATCGGTCCGATCAGCCCGCGGCCTGATATTTGTTCAAAAAAGAAAAAAGCGTTCCAACCTTGATGCCAAGAAGCGTAGTAACAGTGGTGACTAGCGTAGTAACTACGGTAAGTAGGGTGGAACACGCTCGTAGTCCAGATACTTAAACCGACTGACGAAGCTTCCCGACCAACAAAGAATGACGTACACCGTGATGTTCGTATACCGTATACAAAAGCAGCTGGTGGCATCGCATCGTCTAGGCTTGGTAATCTATACAGGTCTTGGATCGTCTTACCTTGTTTCCCGGTAGTAAAACTGCGCTCAATCCATTCTGAATTCCACACTGTCAACTTCCCGTCTAGAATATGGCGCTTCGACGGCAATGACGAAGCCAGCAGACCTTCTCGGAAGACCAACTTGGGAAGTTCATACTCGGGAATCTTGGCATAGAAAGGGGACTTGACATCCCGCCTCTCGAAGAGCTCAGGATGGTTACAAACCTGAGAAAAAGAACAAGACAATCAAGTCCGCTGACATCTTGAACACACAAACATGGTCTAGACGGTGACCCACCAAAGAGGCTGGGTTAGTGCGGGTTTGCAAGAAAGCGAATCTGGATATTGGATTAAGATCGAAAAGTCTGGTACTCGACACGAAGCGGACGTAAAAAAAAAGAGTCGATATCGACAGTCCAAGAACCAGAAGGCTGAACCGGGAACAAAATGCATTCCCCAACTGACCGCTCTAGAATATGTACGACAGATAAGGCCCCTATGTGTATTGTCAGAAGTTTGATAACATTCAACACTTGTTGGACTGGACCGAATCGCACTGTGGAGACAGAAGTCGTTGTCAGTTCATCCGGCGAAACCTTCAGAAAAGTGCTGGACGACCATTTTGTAAATGACAAATATGTAAATGTGTAATGTAAAATAACAAATGACAACTGTACTGACAATTTTCGCTGAATTTTGTATACGCTTGCGACTGTTTGCTTACTATTAATAATATCAATAAGCACACTAAGAACAAAAGCGTGTCCACTTGAGTGTTTTGACAAACTCTGAAAAAGGCAAACAGGTCTCTTACCTTCCTTAATTGCATAACGATGTTCATGAGATTTGATGCGACTGACGAAGTAGATGAACTGTTACCAGAGTAGAGCAGATCTTCAATCCGGATCTTCTTTTTGACGGCTGGAAAGAAAGGGCTCACAAAGAAGCAAAAAACAACAGAAACAAAGACGAGCAAAATGAAGCTTTCCTCTAAGAAGGCCAATCCACCCCTACAAGCTCCATTGCCCAATCCTATACCCAAATAAAGCTAGATAAACGCATCACTAGCAGAAGTTTCATAAGAGATAACACAAGGATGCGCAGCTTGAACAGACAAAAGCTCAACAGACAGCACTTGGGATGTAATCTGTTGGGATTTTTAAAACGTTATGCATAACAAGCATTGCCGAAGAGCCGAAAAGTGCCGAAAAAGCATCTGCTGACTTTTTTGTTTGACGTCATGATATCGCAAAATTCAGCAGATGCTTTTTTGGCGGTTTTTTGGCTCTTCCTGGCAACGCAGTTTCAACAGACAACACTTGGGATGTAATCTGTTGTGTTTGGAAACGTTATGCATGAAACGCTATGCATAACAAGCATTGCCGAAGAGCCGAAAAGTGCCGAAAAAGCATCTGCTGACTTTTCTGTTTGACGTCATGATATCGCAAAATTCAGCAGATGCTTTTTTGGCGTTTTTTTGGCTCTTCCTGGCAACGCAGTTTCAACAGACAACACTTGGGATGTAATCTGTTGTGTTTGGAAACGTTATGCATGAAACGCTATGCATAACAAGCATTTCCGAAGAGCCGAAAAGTGCCGAAAAAGTATCTGCTGACTTTTTTGTTTGACTTCATGATATCGCAAAATTCAGCAGATGCTTTTTTGGCGGTTTTTCGGCTCTTCCTGGCAATGCTTGTTATGCATAACATTTCATGCATAACGTTTCCAAACACAACAGATTACATCCCAAGTGTTGTCTGTTGAAACTGCGCATTCTTGTGTTATTTGTTATGAAACTTCTGACAGTGATATCTTTGATACCTGAACAACTTGCTATACGACACCCATCGCTTATTTTCAGGTGTCATGGAATACTAGAACGTATCCCACCGACGTTCTACGGTGGCAACTCAACCCATTCGCTATAACTGGCGCCTTATTCCTGGGACGGATGAACCAGCGTTAGCTTCTGGGGCGCCCAAAGACTTCACTACGTGACCAGTCCCTGGCACCCCCGATCTCCACCACCAAAGTATACACAATTATCCCTCCGGACGACGTGTTATATAGAACGTGTCCGAAAGCTTCGAAACGAACGAGAATACTGAATTAATTCAGGATTTTAGGCAGCATTTCGCTTTCGGACTTAAATTTTCGCTCAATTAATGCAGCATTAATTAGCACGAAATTCACCGAAAAATTCAGAAAAGATGCTAAATTTTACGCTGAATTTTCAAGAAGAAACTGGGGAGCAGGCGATTAAGGCTAAATTTCGGTATTCTAGAAGTGTCAGAGAAGAAATAAAGGTAACAGCTTTCGGACAAAAAAAATAAATAAAATGCAGCTTTGAATGCAGCATTTACAGCACTAAAAAGCATTCGGACACGTTCATAATATTGAAGAGCAATCGGTGCTCTCAAAGGGCTTCGGCAGCCAATTTCAATGTTCGGTCACGCTGTCACGGGCTCAACCTTCCGAAATGCGGATTGTGGTGGACCTTGAAGCCACAAAATGGTACGGCAGGACACAACTCTTGCGTCACGTCGACACGACCTCACTATGAAATTTGGACTGAAATGCCTGGCCTCTGAATTGCATCGTAACATCCTGCCGCCCGAAGAAGAAAAAAAGATGGATACTCGTCCGACAAGAAGTGTCTCTCGGACAGCCAACAAACCTCAGCTAGTGAATCCACCTGCGCACAGCAGTGAACGTTATTTAAATTCATTCGTGCCTTATTTTATCCGTAGTTTTAATGTGACTTAACAGAATGTTAACCATGTATGACAAATCCCGTACATTTTGTTAGATCAGAATTTTGGGAACAAATGAAATTGTAAATTGTAAATACTAATAATCTTCAAAAAGAGTTGTTGGTCTTTGGAATAGCCTTACCGAAGACGCGGTTAATGCCGAATCGATTTACAGTTTCGAGTGTATTGTAGCAAGATTTTAAACCCTGCACTCAGCATGAACACTCCCAATTTCTTCGAGTTACTTAGAGGTGAAAGCCTTTTATGATACTAAAGGTTAACTTCAGACATCGAGGTTGATATCGAAAATAACAACGAGACGGCCATTGAAAATAACCTGTCCGAGCCGAAGGCGAGGCAGGTTATGAAAAATATCAGCCGAGCGGAGCGAGGTTGATATTTTTGAATGGCTGTCGAGATTGTTATTCCGATATCAACCGAGATGGAGGTATGTTAACTATTATAACTTTTTCGAACAGGTATTGACAGTTACAATATGCTTTATAACCTTTTTGAACATGTTTTTCTATTCCTACTGACGCAGTATTCTCTAAGACAGTGGTTCCCAACCTTTTTCATACCGCGTACCCCTAATCAAGGTTTGAAGAGGTTGCGTACCCCCTTTTTTCAGAACGTGAAAAAGACGATATTTATTAGAAATATATACAAAATCAATGAAACTCTCGAGGCTGCTTTGTAGCAAAAATTTTGTAAAATCTCGGCTCGACATCATTAACGGCAATATTTGTACAGTCCGCCTGTTTCTGTGTCTGGTTTTGTTGTTATCCGTGCTTTCATCAAGCTGCATAGCAAACGTTTTCGTTAGCTCAATTCGCAACCTGAATGACAATCGCACTTGCAGTGTCTTTGATTCTTCTTGAAACAATACTGTTTGACACAGGAATAGATTTTACGGGCAGTAGGCTAGCTGTTTTGGAATCAACATCATTTGATTGACTTTCACTAGGGCTAAGGCTTGTAACCAGAGGCGTCACGCACGGGTTGGCAACACCGCTCCCCCCAAAGTGGTCGGCCAGACGGTTAAAAATGAAACCAGTCGGCGCGAAACGCCGCGATTTTTTGTAAAAACAGTTATTTTTTGTGAAAAATAGTCGGTAAAAATGACCTGCCAGTCAGTAAAAATACCTTGCCCCTCAACAAATATTTTGGCTAGTGATGCTACAGAAGCCACAGATTAAACAGATTTTGGTTCCTTCGCGTACCCCTTTGGGTACGCGTACCACCGGTTGGGAACCACTGCTCTAAGATCATGGTCTAACTACACTAGGCCTTTGTCTGCGCAAAATAGGGCACCGAGAAGTGTCGGTAGACAAGTGGATCCAAAAAAAAAGCTTTTCGGGGCTGCAAAAAAAAAGTAAGAACATTTACCAAATTCTGAATATTGGTGTTTCAAATCCTCACAGGCGTTCCTCAAATCTTTGCCGTTTATGAGCCTAGTGCTGGCCTAGTGTGACCAAGGGTCTAAATACATTCCGAGTGTGTTCACACGCGTTTAGTATATTTGATACCAGGCAGAAGACTTGATAGCTTCGCGCGAGAAGTTTGAAATCCAGCGATAACGTGCATTACAATAATCACATGGTGTTTGAAATTTTATGATAGATCTTTTCTCACTCAGAGACAGAGTGAAGTGCTCATTAACTACCATTTTGGAAAGTAGGATGTTGTTTCAGTTGACAAGCTGTATTTTCAGTGGAAATCTGAATGTGAAAAGGTATGACATAAGGCATAGTCTGGTTTTCTAAGAGAGTAAAATGTTCTGTCATTTTTTTCAGTGCCGAATAACTAGCTTTTGGAAATCAAGGGATAGTAGGATGTTGTTTCAGTTGACAAGCTGTATTTTAAGTGGAGTCTGATTGTGACAAGGTATGACCTTGGCCATAGGCTGGTTGCCTAAAAGAGTAAGAAGTTCTGTCATTTCTGTCAATTTATTTTAGTTCTTATTTTATTTTTATATATTATTTAAGTATTTTTTTTTATTGAAAGTATTGTTTTTAATTTATTTTTTGGAGGTCAGCTTCTACTTTTCCATATTTGAGGTAAAGTGCTCGATGAATTCAGTATTAGAGGAACAAGTGTTCGATGGACATCTGCGGAGGCTGTTACGGCTTTGTATCATCCTCTCTGGAGGCTGATACGATATCTCATCCAACCTATTGAACCTCCCTGAAATTTATTGTCAAAATATAACAACCTCTGGGGCATAGGAAGATATGCATTGCATACCTGTTCGAGAAAAGTTATAGTATAATAATGATTAAGACAGCGAACGAAGATTATAGCTGAGATGGTGGGGTTTTTACGAGAGGACACTCACCGTCGTATAGGGCCTTCTGACGTAACGTGAGAGGACAGTACATCATCACCTCGATCTTCTCCGACAGCTCATTTTCAACATCCTTCTTGATTCGTCGCAACATGAACGGCTTCAGAATTAAGTGAAGACGCGTGAGGTGCTCTGGAAATGCAAGACGCGTTAGGCTCATAAGTACCGTTTCCACGTTTTACTTCAGCCTATCTATCAAGATCTCTCCAGAAAAGACTGTTGTTAATCTACCGGGCGCCATCGACCAAAAACCGAGAAAAATTATAAGTAAAGGACGAAGATCACCGGAAACCATGCTGGGAGTCCCTTGTCGATAACAACGAACAACACATATATGCCCTTACAACTACTCACTTTCATCAATGTTTCGCGAGCCCTTGTTCTCTGCCATTCCCTCTATGTCTTTGGAGAACCACTCGTTGAACTCATCATGCGAGTCGAAGAGAGTTGGCATGATGAAATGGAGCAGTGCCCACAACTCAGCCATGTTGTTTTGAATCGGAGTGCCGGAGAGAAGCAGGCGGTTTCGACAGTTAAAACCAAGGAGCGTCTTCCAACGGGCACTGGAAAGAAAACCTGCATTAGTAAATGCCCTGATGAACGAAAGCCTTTCACTCCAGCAGTCCACAGAGATTACTGAATGAGGTAATAACTTTTAATCCAGCATAAGCCAATGCGGACTGCAGGACACCTTGAAAAAATTAACAATATACAGAACTCACTGTCGGACGTCGGCGTGTTTGTCGGTATGTTTGAGTGTAGCGGACTAACGCATTAAGTCGGTTATTACATTATCATAAAAGACACCGTAAAAACTTTCTTAAGTAGGCTACACGCTTATATAGCAAAAGATGCAGATCCCTGTGTCAAATGCTGTCGAACTGCTTTCTTTACAGAAGAAATAGAAGAAAGTCGCCTAAAGATACAGAAACATAATGATTAGCACGTCAGTCTGATTCCAGGAGGTGCATACTATTCCGACCACTTCAGGTGCCGGAACCATAAATCGGGACTGATCTCGTACAGCCACCCTCAAGATCCACATAGGTTAATTTATTCAAGAGTATGTTCAGGTCAGTAACCTTGTCCTACCTCAGTAAGGACTTTCGTAATCTACTCATGTTATCTTGTGATAAAAAGATCAAAATTCTAGCCTGGCTTTCTACCTTGAGCTCGACTTGATCGCCTGAGCTTCGTCCAGAACCATATACTGCCACTTCAGCCTCTGGAAGTACTTGTAGTCTGTCACTATCATCTGATAGGATGTTATCACGACATGAAAGCTCGATTCCTTCGTATGTAGGTTCTTCGTGTTCCAAAACTGGCGCAAGATCTTCCGCTCCTGAAAACATTTCAGTTTTGAAAGAAGCCATCTAGGTTATTACAGGGTTTCAGCCGATCCTAGCTTGACCATCACATCAAAGAAAGTATTAACTTCTACACTTAAGTCGTAGTAGCGATAGCTCCGATCTATTCTATAAGTTTCACGTATGCATAACATGTGAAACACTAAAACAAATAAACAGCACGCTCCCTCCCTAAATATGCTACCCTCGGGCCCACGATCCGGATTCTCTCTTTTCGAATGAGGGTTGTGTAATGGTACGAAATGAAAATATCAAGGCACGTTGTTTGGTAGAACTTTTCCACACTTCTGTCCAACGTGTGGCGAACTGAATAATTTGCGATCGCTAGCTACGCCTAAAACAGCCGATACTTTATATTACTTGTATCTATCCGAAGTACCTTACTGGATTCTTTTATGGTTTGATATAAAAAGTCGATAAGACCTACCTGAGGACTCCCCCAATATGGCACAACTTTAAAATCAGGTACAAATCTGGCAAATTCTTGCTGCCAGTTGTGAAGAGTCGACGTTGGAGAGATGATCAGAAACGGGCCCCATATACCTTCAAGAACAAAACAACATCAGTCCAGCAGTAGAATATACCCTGGTTCCTTACTCCCTCCTACAGCTTGAAATGGGAAAACTTTCGGAGAACAAGGGTGCAAAGATTTGGCCCCTTAATTTGCCCAAATAGATTTGGTACCTCAGATGAGGGAACTTTGAAATTTGGATTGTACTGTAAGCGTATCTTTCTTTTTTGTCTTTTTCTGTTTCGTTATCCTGGCGGAATAAAAACCTGTATTAACATTTTCTATTTACAGTTAAGTAAATAAGTATATTTATAACCCACAAAATGTTCTACAACAATAGATAGTGGAGTAAAAAGACAGAAGTAAACGAGAATTCTCACGGAAATCAACCTGCAATTCATAAAGCTGTGACAGAATATCAGTAGCTCCATGGGATCTACCGATCTTACAATTGCTGTGACACGATCACTATCGAAAGCTCACAGAAAGAACAATCAGCCAAGAGGGCCAAGATAGCGAATTCAACGCCGAACTTACCATACTTCTCCGCAACGTGGGCCAAGAACGATATCGACTGGACCGTCTTTCCAAGACCCATCTCGTCAGCTAGAATACCGTTGATTCCCTGGTTATAAATGCTAGCAATCCAATTCATCCCCTTCAGCTGATACGACTTCAGTTTCCCCTGGAAATTTGCCGGCTGTGGGTATTCAGCCTCCTTGTGGGTGATTGCTTCACTGATCGTCGCCGCGTACTCGGGCACATCTGCCGATACCTCTGTGTCAAACTTTCGGGTCTGAACCTGCTGTGAGCGGAAAGCCGTGCTGACAGATCGAAGTAGTTGCTGCTTTGCAGCTTGGCTGAAAATTAAGTAGTATGAATTTACCCATAGGTTGCTTACCACCAACTGCTCCTTCGAACTGCTAAAACAAGAAACTTGTGGAACGATGCGAGGCCACTTCCGGCAACTTTGTTGGCGAGGAGCTAGGTCGTTTAACTTATACGTTATCTGGATGTGTACAGTAGAATACCATGTTTTGGACCATTCTACTTTACAGTTTATATTGCTTTCTCTTATCGTCGAATTGCCCGCAAAACGCGGATTCAAGTTACTTTTCAAGCCATGCAAACTTAGCAGAGCCTTCGACGTCTAGTGACATACCATAAGTTCATGGTCACTGTTCCGTTAGACCATTCTTCGACAAGCACATCGATGCCACATTAAGAGCCTTCGGTACAAAGCCTTTTGTGACTTCCTTTGCACAACGCTCTGAGTCCATAATCTACATGCCATAATCTACTTGATCGAGCATTTCAAGATTGTCAAGGATACTATGACAATACCCCTGCTTACACAATTCACAGCTTCAACAAAAATGGTCTTCGTGGACATGTCTGGCTGACACTTCCCCAAACGACATTGGCCGATGGCCTTTCCAGAGCCGACTGACGAGCCTTCTGTTCGAAGTCGTAACTAATGATTCTGTCAATGCTTTCAATAACTCCCCAAACAATTATTTTTTTCATTGTGATACTATTATTCAAAGTTACATTAAATTACCTGTCGTAGGTATCAATTTCTTGCAGGCGCGCATTCTTTTCCTCCTCGAGATTGTTCAGGATCTTCCCCTCCTCATTCGGATCAGCGCCACCCAACTTCCGCGACATGAAGTGGGCATACAACTCCGTCTGGGTGATCAGGAAATTCAACTTCCTCTGCTGTCGTTTTGCCTCGAGTATTTCCAGATCCTGCCGTCTCTGCTCGCGAGCTTCCTGTTCTGCTTGCTTTCTTTGGGTCTTCTCCACTTTATCGTTCCTTTTCCAGAAGGCCTGGACTTCTTTTGAGATTCGCTTGCATCGCCATGTTATTTCTTTCATTGATTTCTCGGACTAAAAAGAAAAGGTCTTCATATAAGTTGGTCAAAAATTGGGATTGAACCTTGATTCTGACAGGAGGCGAACTCCGCGTTCAAATTTTCATCCCTGGCTATGAAGGTTATACACAGATAGAATGTTTGCGTTGCTTGACTTTTCGGCTCTAGCAAATAGCATTTCGAGGGGCAAGAAGAAGGAAATACTATGTTTTTTGTAATTAGTTGCTACTACTCTCTTCTTTCACCACTTTCCGGTGGATAATCTTCTTAATTTCACGTTCTCAACTTATTTTCACGTATAGTCTTGCGCGCGTGACTTTCTAACACTTGCAAATAAACCTGAAAGTAGTTTTTATCTAAATGCTGAAGTCCAGAACTCCAATGTCGGATCCTCGTAGACATTGCAGAACTCAAAGAGCCACCTACCGAGATCCAAACGAAGTAAAATACTTCATTTGAAGATGGGGAAGCTAGGCGTTCAAATAAGTAAATATGACGTCAAAATACTCTGTTTAAAATACTCTATTAAACCGAACTCCTCTCTAAATATCGTGAAACCTGTTCTTTCCCCTGAAATCTGGAAGGAGCGATACGTACCTGCAAAGCTTTCTGTCGGACGATCCTGGCACAGCCCACAGCCAGCCGCTTCAGGACGATCAGGTTTTCCTTCTTAGCTGCTAGGATAGATTTCTGCATCTTCTTAACTTCTTTCATGCACTGGAGGCACCATATTTTTCTCCTGAAGTAAAGACATAACTTTAGAAGAATCCAGCGAAACCTGCCCCGTGATCTCCCACGGGTAAGGCCCCAGGCACTTTACAAGATCCCTCCTTCCCCACCACTTGTGTGACAAGTACCATTTACTACATAGGCAGCGACTATTTTCTTATGCTTGAGGCGTGATTAAAAAAAAAAAAAAACAGATTTGCAGTTCACGTATATCCAAGGAGTCCAAATACAAAAACGAGTAGACTAATCCAAAGGTGAGGCGGAGTAGACGTTGTCGATGTTGATGCGATAAGATAAGACCGTGAAGGCGAAGCGCATTTCGTCCTCAGAAAAAAACTTTGAGGAAAAAAATAAAGCTGGGTTTTGACAGGAGGCGACCGAATTCGCTTGTCAAAAACTGTCATGCGTCGTCGCCTGACGATGATCGTCACAACTGTCTGCACCGACGGAAACAGAAACAAGGAGTAAAACGATTGCGCGACGTGGCTTTGCGACGATCGCATCGCATAGATCATTGATACAAGAGTAGAAGATTCAAATCTTCCGCTAGTAAACTGAACCATCAGTGGTCTTCCCTCTTCGTGTAATCTGTAGTTTCGCTTGTGTTGCGTTTAGTGTAAAAAAAAATCTCCATGTGCGTTGTCTTTTATTTATCCGTTGTTCTTATGTTGTACTCCGTCACTAGGGCTACACACCCTTCATTGTTTTCTTGACTACAGACCCTCCACTGTTTTATCACCATGGTATCTAGTGGAATCACGGCATACCTTTGTATTCCCAGGGATTCCACGTCATCTGACAATTCTTTCCGTTTTCTTCCACGTTTCTTCGGCCCAGGTTCCGGCACAGATGGTATACCCGGCTTGAAGCCCACGCCTCCAGGGGAAAAGCTATTCAATGCTTTTGCAACAGGATTATTGTTCTTCCATCTATCGTCAATTTGTGGTTTGAGGGGCTCTTTGTCCATCTAAAAACAAAAATTGCTGTAGTTAGCAACATCTCCTACTCTCGTACAAGTATCTGTTTCTGATTAGGAGCGTGTTCCACCCTACTTACCGTAGTCACTACGCATGACGTCACGAATTTTGGCTTCTTGGCGTCAAAACTGGAACGCATTTTTAAATTTTCAGTAAAATATCACTCCACGGGGTAATCCAGCCACTCATGTTAACTACGCTTCTACGCTACTCAAGAAAGTTGGAACGGTCAGCGTAGTAACTTTTCGTGAGGCTGGAACGGAAATGGCGGAGGAACACGCTCTAGATGCCTTAAAGGAACAGTAAACTTGACTACGCAACTTTCGGCCATCGAATCGCAGGGGAGGGGCTTGGATAAATATACAGGGTCTTATTGTCGACAGGCCCCCCCTTCTTTGTCACCTCGAACTGTCTCGAACCCCCTCCTTAGTGTTCCCAAACTAGCTGGCAGGCCCTTGCCCCTTATGCACTCATACTGTAAAAGTTCGCCTTTTTACATGTAGACTACAGAGTAACGACCTCCCCGACTAGACGGCCGGGGTTCGATTCCTAGTCGCGGCACACAAACCTTTTGCTTTTGCAAACCTTTTGCTCTAAAGTCGAATTCTCGGAAACTGCCCGGAAACTGCAATGGTCGTAACGAGAATTTTTCTTACTCTCAATATCGACTCAGGGTACATTCTTGATATGTTAGCTAGCTCCCCGAGTCAAGTTTGAGTCAAGTTTTCTGTTCCTTTAACTAGGACCCACAGCGTCGTTTTGGGATGTTGGCCTAACCACGTTCACCTGAGCCCTCACCTTAGAAAACGAGAAAAAACGGCCAGGCGGAAGAGCAGCTCTGAATAAAAGCTCTGCGGGACACGCAAACGAATAGACATTGCCTCTGGAACACACTTTGGCTTAAAAATGTTTTATCTTTCATGTGAAGCTTAAGAAGTGTGATATCCCAGAATTCCAGACATAATTCCGTCATAACTTCTCAGCAGATTAAAAAGTTAGGCCCTGCCGTTATGCAACACGAAGAGCAGCTATGACAGTCCCAACCGCAGCAAAGAGCTAGGCACAAACAGCACTACCCCCCCCCCCCCCCCACGAAATCCCAAATATGAAAGTAAAATAAATATTCCTTCAGCCCAAGCCAGTCATGCACAAATCCTCAATTTTTTGGCATGTTGCTCATAAGTTGGGGCACCATGCCCTGCAACAAGGAAATGGTACCCCCATACAAATCTGTTTGAAAGTAGATTTCATTTCAGATTCTCAGTTCAACAGATTTTTATGGTGGTATCATACCCTTGCTGCAGGGCATGGTGACCTAACGTGTGAGCACCATGCCAAGACGTCGGGGCATGCCCGGACGTTGATTTGTGTATGACTGGCCCAAGCTGACTGCGAATCTTATTTGACACAACAAAACGGATACGTCAGCTACACTTTATTGGAGCTATATTTCGGCCCTTCATGGCAAGGGTCCTTTTCAGGCTCAAGCCGCTCAAGCTGGAAAATGAACTCGTCAGCTAGAAAATGGAGGTGACGTATCCGTTTTGTTGCGTCAAATATGAAAGACAAACGTTGGTAAAGTGCGCTAAAAAGTGAGTGTCAGCAAGGTTACTTTTCCCTCTGGTAGCCTAAGACAGCACATTTGATACATTTAATTGACGAATGTTTGCGAACAGTATATTTTTCCAATACCATTCACCTGGAGTTAGGTCGTTGCTAGACCAGGAGAGCCTAACAAACTCTAGCCAGGCTACAAACTTCTTGAAAGCCAAAAATCGCCTTTTCATGAAGCACCGCATTTATCGTCAGCCGTCGGCTAGTACACCGGAAGTCAGCTTGAACTTTACGCCGCACCACTAATGTACGAAGGGGTCTGCAGCAGTGAAGGATACCGCAAAACTGCACGAAAAGTACCGTAAAAGCTCTATTTTTCAGACTTCACGACTTGGCAGCATACCCCCCCCCCCCTACACCCTTAACCGAAATGCCAAATACATAACTGTAGAGCTATTCCCTTACAGGGCACAAGAAAACTTACCAACTGCCTTGGTTGGAGGTGCTGTTTCCGTGACGACTTCTCAGGCTTCTGAGTAGGAGTTGGAGGGCAGACGGGAACATGCTCCTTAAGAGGGGAGCTGGCTAGCGCTGGAACTCGCTCCTCGCGGGGTTCCGTATATCTGTCGTAGGCGGACAACAGCCCTGCACCGTAGTACTTGAACTGATAGAAGAACTGGAAGAACAAAAACATTGTAAATACAATGACTGATTGAACGGTACAACTATAGTAGTCGTGATAACGGTTATCATTACTACTTTTCCGGTAACCGTAATCGTTTTCACAATATCATCTCTGGTAAGGAACAGTTGTCATTTTCACGACTAGTCACCGACCACTTTCAAGAACCCGCTTGAATTCAGAGCAGTCGGCCACTGACGACACGCTGAGCATAACGCGGAACTGAGCCTCGAAGAAATTTGACAAAAGAACTTTGTTCACATATTCATTAATGAACTTCTGTTCAATTTGTATAATTGAAGGAAATCCATAGCTTCAGCTGCTTTCATGTGAAGGAGAACTATGCTGAAATTTAAGACAGAATCAACAAACAACATCTGATAAGCGTTTTGCCACTAACTACTTTTGTACACGGCTGCAATTCCCTCCTCTTTCACCTCAGTCCTAAAGAACATACGTAAATGTTAGGTGTCTTAAAGCTATCCCAGGCCTGCGATCAATGACAGTCGTAAGAGAGTCTCATCAGATAGTAGTAGAGAGTTTTAAGCGATTTTACTGTCAGACTGCCTATATTTCTAACGGTAACGCAAATTCGGATTATTTGACGCTAGGGGCCGGTCATTTAAAAACAACGATTGTATACCCTGCTTCAATCCGAAATTGTCCGGGATCCCATCGAACATCGCCTGAAAATCGACTGGGTGTGGTCAAGAGATAACAAAAACCTGCTTGATCACCGACTCGGTATAGACTCTCGTCACCCGGGGCTCTTTATAACGTAATTGTATTACAAGCTGGTAACCGGACTTGAGCATCATTATACTCTTTTTTTCTCATGTGTTGCCATTCTGCTATACAGAGAGAGAAAGAAATTTAATTAGAAGAGCAAAGGCAAGATAATATTCTGGCAAAGAACTTGGATAGACAAGACGAAGTTTTCGGCTAACATTTACATATTTTCTGGCTACCAAATTTCTAAACGAATTTATGCCTCTCACCTCTGGTTTTGACCGGTACTTTTGCTTGCAGATGCTACGCATATGTTGGCATTCTTTCATATATTCGATCTCATCGTCTTCCCCGCCGGACTCTTCGTCTGAGCTGTTTGACAGAAGCAGATCTTGCAGCCACTTCCTGTCCTTTCCAACTTTCTCGAAGTTGTACACTTTAGGTTTTTCTTCTGCCAGCAGACGGAATTTTTCTGAAAAAAACTTACTAAGCTAGAGGTATTTAAGATGGTGAACTGGTATTTCCAGGGACTCACAGTACCCTAAAAGGGGGTCCAACTAACGGTATTGCAAAACTGATGTTGCTTCGTGAAGCTATATCAGCAGAAAAAAGAATCTGGTTCACAGACTAGCACACAGAAACATTTTCTTTTTAATCCCTCGCAAAGGAAACACAGCAGGATGTATTTTTCTTCTTCTTAGGCTATAACTGTAAGAGCAAGACATCTCTTTTACCTATATTTTCAACAACAATATATTTTTTTTTTTGCGGGAATCAAAACAGAGCCACTTGTAAAACATGCTTAAACACCTTGTAGATATACAGATATAGTAGGGCCTCAAGAGACAAAATTCCATAAAAGAGAGATTACTGTGAGCTGGGAAATCGAAAGCGACAAGGACATAATTGACAGATGAGACCAACCTTCCTGAGCTTTTTCTTCTGCTTTTGCCTCCTCAATGCTCGGCTGTGAAGTAACAGATTCAGGCTCAGCTTTGACATAGTTATGATCTGACAGCCTAGAACAAGTAAAAATAAACTGTAGGCACACTTACGTATCTTAACCTCTTATCAATAGTAACTAAACACTACCATTGTCGTTCCAACCTCTATAAAGAGATATACGGGTTGAAAAGAACTTGTAGCTTTTAGTTACTCCAGGTAGTAGGTTGGAACAGGTCTTATGAAATGTGTGCAAACCAACTTTGTGCTCCTGGCTGTCAGGCTAGTGACCCACAACAACACAAATGAAGCAAAAAACGTCAAATACTCACTCTTTACAGCTTCTGAAAAGCTGTTCACAGTAATTCAGATATGGGTGTAGGACAAGTAACTTCTCAAGCCTTTGTATTTGCAAAGGTATTGCAACTGTGTCTTCATACGGAACATTTGCGACGGAATACTTGGATGTCCCTGGCTTAGCATCATACCCAACATTCATTGTTTTGGTTTTCTGCAACAGAAGTGAAATTTACGAAAGAAGCAACAATTCTCTGCACCATGACAAAACATGCAAAGAAACATAGCTCTACTGCTGCTCTACTGTACCAAAACCTTACTGATTTTATTTTTATATAAAGTATAATATCCTTTAATTAAGGCACTTAACTTCGGAAGGTGCGGTTCTCTGCTACATGGAAAAATAAAAATCTCATAACAACCACTCAATATTCTTAGGAGTCGTTAAGGAACTACTTTGTCCTACGAGTAGTTGACTTCTACCACAGCTGCACCATGATAAGACATCCAAAGAAGCATACCTCTACTGCTGCTCTATTGTGCCAAACCTTGGTTTATCTGAAACTTGGCACAGCCCTAGCATAGCCTCCAGTACCCTAGCTTTCCCAAAAATCAGGCATTTATAGTAGACTGGTTGGTTCTGAAGCAATGTTGCTAGAACAGCACAACAGCATTTTCTTTGCTCAAAAGCAAAGAAACTCCCCCCATCTGTTGGTTGACTATAAATATTGATTATACGAACTAAAGTAGAGGTATGCTTCTTCTCTAAATTTTGACCTACATGCCATTGTTTCAGCCTACTTTTCCTTTTTCAGACTTTTCTTTTGGCATAAATAATCAAGACATACTATCAGTACAATTACTTATTAACTATTACTATTACTATTTACTCTTAAATGTTCTTTTACTTCTGTTGGGACTTTAGACAGTCATAAATGTAATGCAAAGCTGTTGATATACCTATAGCCTACTTATAGAAGGAGTAAATTGAGTATTTTGTATGGAAGTCTCATGTTATTCTTTTTGTAGGTAGCCTGGGTCAATAAATCTACTTAACAGACAAACATTACATTGCCATTAAAAACTGGAAAGCAACTGAGCCAAATAGAGCAAGATTCTTTGATTTGACTTTATTTTTCTCAAATTATCATCTACACTCACTGCTGTACACAAACATTTGTACATACAAATGTTTTGCTGTCATTATATCCTTTGGTATCTTTCCAAGTAAGGGAAATTCAAAGTAACATACTCCTACTACACTGTAGGTGTACCTAAGCAATGTCTGTCTACCACAAATCCCTGATTTTGATAGACCATTTCAAATGCTGGTTTAAGCTAAATCTTCCATAAAAACAAAAAAAAACATCAATTTTTCTGAAAAACAGTTGATTTTGCTGAGAAAGTAGATTTTGTCATTAAAACAGTCACTTTTTCTGAAAAATAGTTGGTAAGAGTGACCAGTCGGTCGGTAAATACCTTTTCCCCCCCCTAAACATTTTGGCTAGTAACGCCTCTACCTACTACAGTAGAGGTATGCTTATTTGAACACTTTTTTAACTGTTCCAGTACCTTGGCTAAGTTACTTGCAGATAAAAAAGTAAAATGGAAAAGGAAAATAACAAACTTGATATCAGCTGACAGCTAACTATTTCATGGTTATCCTGGCACAAACTTGAAATAGAAATTCAATCAACTTTCTTTGATTCTGAATTTACTAAAAAGGTCCTTATTCTGAAGAAGGCATCTGGAGGATCGGACCGCCATCTTCTCCATTGAAGGTGCGTTCCTCGTAGCAAACTTTTCAAATTATAAATAGTAAACCAGAGTTGCGTTTTATCTGAAGTTCACAGAACAGCTAGAGCGGATGGCGAACTGTAAGTAGCCATTTTATTCCTGGCGGACTATGTTAGAAGTACACTGAACAACTCCCTGCCTCACACAGCGTGATTTTGTAAATCATGGCAAGGCCAAGGGAATTTGCAGGGAATTTGATCTCAGGTGAGAATTTACTCTTCAGCATGTAAACCAGTGTAAAAAAAGCTCCAATCTAGTTTTTATTTCATGTTTTTTAGACTAGGCTAGTTCCTTTTAAAGCCAGATAGATCTCTGTAAAGAAGGACAGACTTTTCTGGAAATTTGAAATTGTCTGATGTCAGATAGTCCTACTTTTTAGGCTGCTTTTATGTAACAGACAGTACTGACTACTGTTTAACTAATAAGGCTACTACTGTTGTAGTACTGTACAAAAAAGGTCAAAGCACACCTCTCTCCAGCTCTACTACAAAAGAAAAACACAAGAAACACTAAAAAATAGCCTATCCTATCCCTAACTTTTATTAGCCTCAGAATACTACTTACATAAACCAACTACTACTCTGGGCTACAGACTACAGATAAAAAAAAGATAAAATTATATGCTTTCAATTATTTACCTTCTCTTTTTACATAGCAACTGCACAGACTTCAGTTTGTCACCATTGAAAACAATATCGCGAAAATCTAAACAAAATTCTTTATTATTGCCAAAGCTGTTTGCCCAATATCTCCGGCATGAGCGCTTCTGCTGACCAATAATTTCAGCCATTTCTGCCCGGCTCTTTCCTTCGATACGAATGGTTTTGCCTTCACCGTCATGAATTTATAGCTTTGTAGATGACGCTAGCCCCGGCTGCTTCCGTCCAGTCATAATTAGTTCTCGCTTTGTCGGCTAGATGGCGTGTACGATCCGTTTCCTTTTCTGTCACTCGTTGAAATTTAGTTGATAACAGAAAATAGAGTAAAATAAAAGAAAGAAGCTAAAAAAAAATGTGAAAAAATCTAGGTTACGCGGACTTGCATTAAATCTGATTTGCAATATCAGATTAAATAATACCTTGGGAAGCTGCTGAACTTACAGAGCCGCGACCATGCTGATGTGGTACATTTATTCACTGCGTTAATCCGAGAGAAATTCGGTTCGTATTCTTTCGAACGACGTTACCAGACGCGTCAGAAGTTGGTACCATCATGATGTAATTCCACCAATTCTTCAAAAGTGAGAGCTAATCACAACATATAATACCTTGGGAAGCTGCTGAACTTACAGAGCCGCGACCATGCTGATGTGGTACATTTACTCACTGCGTGAATCCGAGAGAAATTCGGCTCGTATTCTTTCGAACGACGTTACCAGACTCGTCAGACGTTGGTACCATCATGATGTAATTCCACCAATTCTTCAAAAGTGAGAGCTAATCACAACACATAATACCTTGGGAAGCTGCTGAACTTACAGAGCCGCGACCATGACTCACTGCGTGAATCCGAGAGAAATTCGGCTCGTATTCTTTCGAGCGACGTTACCAGACTCGTCAGAAGTTGGTACCATCATGATGTAATTCCACCAGTTCTTCAAAAGTGAGAGCTAACGTTGGAAACAGCGCATTCAGACGTGGAACTTCTTACCAGAAATCGTACAAGAAATATGTCCGAAAAGTTCGCTGAATCGACTGAAGGGATATCCATTTTCCTGCTACTCTCCATGAATACATTCTCTACAACATGACAATAGTTGCGTTTTTGCAGATACCATGGTATCTCAAACCAAGGTAACTGCGAAAACGACTTTTGACCGTGGTATCAGATACCATGGTATATCAAATCACGGCATAAAGTCGTTTTTGCAGTTGACTGGTATCTGGCAAGTTACCGTTGTATCTAATCACGGTTCCGACCGTAAATGACTGGTATCTGAAAAAGTCATTTCACTTTCTTTCACTAACACAAGAGCCTAGGTTTTTGTGTTTGACACCAAAGTTTGGCACTTCGTGGTGCGAGTGGATGTAAGTATTTCTTTTCAGGTAGGCTAACTTCTAAAAGCACGAATTCTGCAAATGGCAATTGTCATTTTCGCAAAGCAACCGTAGTATCAGATGACATGGCAACTGCAATAACGACACAATGCAGATCCAGTTACCGCCGATACCATGGTATCTGCAAAAACCCAACTACAGTTATCCAAGATGACTACAATCAGAACTGGAGTTCTCTGTTTATTTTCGGAATTACAACAATTTAAACACATCTGTCCGAGGGTGCTAGTAACTCAAGCTGCTGACTTGAGGGCTTCGGTGTAACGCTTAACTTTGGTGCCGATGCTCATGTCGACATACCTATCTCCAATGCAGACAATCAAACCGCCGATGATGGCTGGGTCGGTCTTCAAAGTTAGCTTGATGTTCTGGCCAGGCTTCAAGAAGGCCTTGAGCGAGACTTCCAACTCTTTCCTCGCGGCATCGTCAAGGGGCTGGAAATATAAAGGACAAATGACCTAAACCGGCTTTTGGCGTTTACGATCGGACAGGGCAAAGACACAGACACAATCATCCACTGTGCTTTCAAGACCTCTTACCTCACACTTAGGTCGTTACCTCACAGTTACAGCATTGTGCCTAACTCGTAAAACTTGTCTAGTATGAACAACTTATTCCCCGTTCAACAAGGCCCTGACACGTTCTCCTCGGAAACGAATGCGAATCCGCAGTGACAAATAACCGGTTAGACTTTACTTTACTGGGGATTTCCTATGGTTTAAAGTTCCAGGAAAGGTTATGAACAACCTCTGTACAGCTGCTTCTGGTCCAAAAGCGGGAGAAGGGCGAAAGCAGGAGAAGGGCTGGATATCCGGGCTATCCCGAGATACTAATTCTACCTAATCAATTCTTGTGCATATGTATATTCCATGTGGTTTTCAGACAGCCTCAAAAAATCCTCGAGCTGACGCAGCTCCAAATGCCATTCTAACAGGACCTCCAACTACAACGAGCTTTCATATCTAGGGTTGATGCTAGTGAGCAACTCAATTAGGTTTTGTTTTTGTTATTGCTTTTTTATGGCACAAAGGGCAAGTGCCATATAGCGATCGCAATTTCTGTCCGTCCGTCGGTCGGTCTGTCGTTCCGGGTTTTGCTAGTTTGGGCACTTCCACATAAGCTAGGACGATGAAACTTGGCAGGCATACCAGGGACCCCAAACGATTAAGTTGGAACTAGTCACTTTCCCGATCCGAACATCGTGGGGAGTGGAAGGAGGGGGAATCCGGAATATATAGGAATTTTTAACTTTTGAACGGGTGATCGGATCTTAACGAAAACTGGTACTCGGAAAGACCTCGTACCCCAGAAGATCCAATTAAAATCTGGACCGGATCCGGTGACTTTGGGGGAGCTGGAGGGGGGAGCTGGAGGGGGAGCCGGAAATCTTGGGAAACGCTTGGAGTGGAGGGATTGGGATGAAACTTGGTGGGAAGAACAAGCACAGGTCCTAGATACGTGATTGACATAACCGGACCGGATCCGCTCACTGTGGGGGAGTTGGCGAGGGGGGATCCAAATTTCTAGTGATCCCGCGAGTTCGGTACTTCCTGATGCGCTAGGACGATCAAATTTGGCAGGCGTGTCAGGGATGAACATACTGACTTAAGAATAGTCGTTTCCCAATCCGATCATCTTGGGAGGGTGGAGGGAGGGGGAATCCGGGAAAGTGAGGTATTTTTAATTTACGAACGGGTGATCGGATCTGAATGAAACTTGATATATAGAACGACCTCGTGTCTCAGGTACCCCATTTGAAATCCGGACCGGATCCGGTGACATTGGAGGGAGTTGGAGGGGGGAGCCGGAAATCTTGGGAAATCTTTGGGAAACGAGTGTAGGGTTAGGGATGAAACTTGGTGGGAAGAACAAGCACACGTACTAGATACTTGAATGGCATAACCAGGCCGGATCCGGCCACTGTGGGAAAGTTGGGGGGGGGATCCGAATTTCTAGTGATCCCGCGAGTTCGGTACTTCCTGATGTGCTAGGACGATGAAACTTGGCAGGCGTGTCAGGGATCCCAACAGATTGACTTGAGAGAATCTTTTCTCCGATCCGACCATCTGGGGGGCCGGGGGGGGGGGGGGGTTGCAGGGAGAGGAATCAGGAAAATTGAGGTATTATAACTTTTTAACGGATGACCGGATCTTAATGAAACTTGATATTTAGATAGACCTCGTGTCTCAGACGTCCCGCTTCAAATCCGGACCGGATCCGGTGACTTTCGCGGGAGTTGAAGGGTGGAAACGGAAATATGGTAAAACGCTTATACAGTGAAGGGATCGGGATGAAACTTGGTCGGATGAACAATCATAAGTCCTAGATACGTCATTAACATAACCGGACCGGATCCGGGCACTGTGCGGGAGTTGGGGGGTCCGGATTTCTCGCAATCCCGTGAGTTCGGTACTTCCCGATGTACTACGACGATGAAACTTGGCAGGCATTTCAGTGACTCAAACAGACTGACTTAATAATAGTCGTTTCCTCGATCCAAACATCGTGGGGGGAGTCGAGGGGTGGGGAATCCAGAATCTAGTGGCATGCATAACTTTCGAACGGGTGATCGGATTTAATTAAAATTTGGCAGGTGGAAAGAAATATCGTCTCTGATGTTCCACTGTCAAGTCCGGATTGGATCCGATACTTGTGAAGGGGTTGGATGCGGGGGCCGGAAAACTCCTGAAACACTTCTGATCGAGGGATTGGATGGGCTACCCTCCGATTCCAGTCGAACTTGACGGACGGGAAGAGGAGATGTCATAGATGCGACTTTTATGTTTTCAAATTGTATTCGGCCACAGTAGGGGGAGTCCCGGAAAAATTCTGTGGCTCACATAGGGGTCAAACAAGTGCAGCGATTCAAATGACATTTGATGTAGAGTAAGCATATGCCCTATATGACATATTTTACTGTCCGAACCGGATCAGGTGTGTGGGGGGGGGGGGCGGAACCTACGGAAAAACGCGCAGATTCTAGTGAAACTTGATAGGTGGTGAGAGAAGATGCTTCAGATGACCAATTCACGTGTCCAAGCCAGATTCGGCCGCGGTAGGGGCAGTTGGAGGGAGGTAACGGAAAACGCGTGGCACGTCTAGGGATCAAACAAGTGGATTTATTGGGCTGAAACTTGGAAGTTATAACAGCCATTTTCCCCAGATGATCCGAGGCGATGCCAGAAAGGCTCAGACTTGAGTGTTCTATTTCTAGGTCCGAACCACATTTTTGGATGGCGAGTGTAGTTTGTGATGTTCTATTCTACTTTCTTGTACCGCTTACTCGTAACAAGTGCCATATGAACTCGTAGCTCTTGTTTTCAAACCCGCGTGATATCTTTGCCATTTTTTGGACTCCTTGGTCGTAGGTTGTAAATCCACTTTCCAGGTAGTCACCTTTGGGAAAGCTGCATTGACTAGAGAGCGTGAACATATCCGCGAAAGCCTGGCAAGTTTCTATGGCAGCACAGATTGATTATTGGCTCACATGGGTTCTTGATTTCTATCGAACGTATTTACTGAAAGCCATCCTTACCTTGGCAGATGTTACTTCGCAGATAACCTCTCCTCTGTGTGCAGCCATCAAGACTCTGAATGAGGAAATGATGTTATCAACCATCTTCAAACGATTGTTCTCTGTTAGCAGGTCTGAAAAGGAAGATTCGTCATTTACATATAGAGGATGCGTAAGTCCTCACAACATGAATGTTTCGCCTTCTTTCTTAGGAATTAGGATGCTCTTCAAATCTCCATGATGGATGGACTCCATGATCTCCAATAGGAGATAAAAGGAGATAAAATAGGAGATAGTCCCTTCCCTTGAATAGTCAGAAGAAACATTTCGCCAGAAACTATTTTGCAGAATATTCGATCCAATAAAATCTGTCAATCTATTTTAAGAAGTGCTGTGACTGTTCCATCTGTGTTCACTTTGGTTTCCAATTCACTATCGTCCGATATCACTGGAAAACGAGTGGCGGAGATTTTGAATCAATGGCCATGAAGTTCATTTTGAATGAAGAACAATGATGTTTTCGGCTGGTACGTTTTAGAAACCGAGGAAAGCTTATAGGTCCCTCTAAAAAGATAACCGCGACAGTTACGGAAAACCCGGGTCGGAATTTTCAGGTTTTCACACGGTTCTGATAAGATAGATTTTTCAAAGTTTCGTAGTTGTTCGCTGAACTATCTACAATAGGTCCAAATCTTCCGTATACATAATTCGGATAGCTGTGTGACTTTGTTTAGTTATGTGTTTAACTAGTTAGTTGCGAAGTCATCTACAATGATCTACACCCTCTCGCAGAACATTACGCACTACATTTACGTAGAAAGATTAATAAAAGATGCACAGAAGACTCTGTTTTGAGCTGACACTTACCAAGAAGGTTGGCTGTTAGGGCATCAGCCTTCTGCTCTTTCAAAATTGCAGCGATGGCACCTTTCTTCATCTGACGGTTCAAGGTTGGGTTCTTCAAAAACTCGCTGATACGAGTACTCTTCTGAAGAACTTCCTAAAAATACAGCTGGAATAAAGGACCGGTCTATCCTTATTTGATATACTCGAAAGTCAGCCTGTTCAGTCATAAGCTAAGAAACAGAGAAAAATGGCACGGAATTTTTGTTTAGGTATTTGCCAAGCTTGTTTCTTTCCAGACAGTAAATACGGTGTTAGACAATCTACGATTTTTTTCTATACTAGGAAGGAACCATAACCTAAGGGCCTTCCCATAGCAAATCTTCACGGCGACCTCCTCCAACACCGTCAGTACTCAGCACAGTATATCTAACCGGGAACTTATCAATCAGTCCGCACCAGGACGTGTTTCGCCCAAGTTCCATCTGAATCACTCCATCCGTCCCAACCCTACGTGTGAAAAATAATCCAGGGCTCGCCTCCGACTCCCCATCGTGGCCGGATGTGGTTCGACCCAGGTAACGGCAGATTTAGAGCACCAATAAACGGCACCCTATCCCCTATTACCCATCAAGGCAAAACCTGTTTTGTTGCATAACATTATTATTATTATCAAGTTTATTATCAAGTAGAACAACAGAGATGGCCATTTCTTTTATTACTGCGATTATTGATGAGGCTCTTGATAAGAAGTTAAGGATAGCTGGTATTTTTTTGGATTTGGTAAAGGCGTTCGACACTGTAGACCACCAAATACTATTAAAAAAATGTGAATTTTATGGATTAAGAGGAGCTACTTTGAGTCTGCTTCGTTGTTATCTGCAAAACAGAGAGCAGTATGTCCACCTAAATGTTTTATCGTCATGCAAAAATGCTATAAAATGTGGTGTCCCCCAAGGTTCTGTACTGGGACCTACTCTCTTCTTGATTTTTATTAATGATCTCCCCGATGCCGTTAGAGCTGTTTCTTCAGTTCGGGACGTTGTTGACACCGCAAATCCTATAACGAAGGTAACTGCGCCCCTATTTGCTGATGACACGACTCTAATGTGTGTCGCACCAACTGAGCAACTACTTATTTCTACAGTTAATTCGGCTATGAATCAATTGTGCACATGGCTAAAGGTAAACCGTCTTGATTTAAATATTGATAAATCTAAATTTGTAATTTTTTCACAGTCTCCGAATTACTACCCATGGATTACGGAAATAATTTTTGAGAAGGGGAAAATCAATCGCACTAGTTTCGTCAAGTACCTTGGAATAAATGTTGACGAGACTTTATCATTTAAAGACCACGTGAAATGTCTTTCTAAAATACTATCACGTAATTTGGGAATTATCCGTAAATTAAAATACATTTTTCCTTCCCACATTTTACGTTTATTATATTTTTCATTGATACACCCGTATATTTTGTATTGTTCATCGATATGGCTCGGTACTTTCCCATCTATACTTCGTCCAATTCGGGTGATACAGAATAACGCCATCAGAGTTTTTTGTGGAGTGCGGAATTGTGAGTCAATGCGGTCAGTATACAGGGAATTAAATATAATGCCTGCAGCTGGATTGTGTGATTTTTATACTCTTTTTGTTTATAAATATTATAATGGGTACCTTCCAAATTGTTTTGAAGGGATTTTTTGTGAGCGGTCAGATCACGATACCCGGTCAAGAGGTGATACTCAGGTTCCTCGCCTGGTTTCAAGTAGGTCTTCGTTTTCCATTATTTTTAGAGCTTCAAAGCTTTGGAATAAGCTGAGTATGAGTTCAAAGGAACTGAGTAATACTTGTACATTTAAATCACAGCTACGTATGGAGTTGCTTGGTAAGTATACTTTCGAAGCGGATTAAGGAAATTTTTTTTGTTTTTAGTTTTTTGCTCGTTTTTTTGTTGCCTCGGGATTAGAAAACATAATGGTATTGCGTTTTATTTTTTTTTGTGTGATTGGTTTCGGTACATGGTTTCGCCCTCTTCTTCCTTCGTTTAGTTTTCTTCTTTTTGTTGTTGGGTTTAATAGCACATCCTCGCAAGCAGTGCTTTTGCTGTGCTATTTATATGGTCTAGATTGTTTATTAATAAAAGTATTCTAAACTAAACTAACTAAACTAAATCGGGTCAACCATTCGTATCAAAAATTGCATATCCGGGAAGTGGTCGTGTCCCCCTCCAATCGGCCCAATGAGGTCAAATCCGGCCGGGAGCCTAAAACGACACACTTAGCCGCTCAATCCGTTCGTTCCCTACGGGTGTCATCAAATTTCCAGGATCTCCCTCCAGCTCCACCCCCCCCCTCATCGTGGCCAGATATGGTTTGGACACGTACATATGATACATCTAGAGGCTCTAGAGCATCAACTCCTATGATTCATAAAGTTTCAAACGAATCGTCCAATTGGCGCATTTCCTGGAAATGCTCGATATCCGCCTTTAACTCTTACCATCCAACTTTCATCCCAATCGCTCGACTAGTTTGGTCCTCGCGTGTGAAAAAAAAAAGCTTCCCATTCCCCCCCCCCCCCCCCAGTCCCTCCACCGTGGACTTCTGCGCTTCGGAGACCCAAAAACGGCATATCTAGGACATCTCCTCCCATCGAGTTTCCCACAATTTGGATCACCAGTTCGCAACCTTGCGCGCGCCACAAGGTCTCGAATTCCCCCTCTCTCCCTCCTCACATGGATGATCGAATTCGAAAAAATTAACGTTACCTGCAGCATTGGGTCCGGTCCTAAATTTCCTCCAGCATGTGTCCCACAATGCTTGTGTCTGCGGATACTTATATTATTTACTACCAAACTTGTGATAAACTTGAGACTTGCATGTCAGTGAGAAAGCTGGGGTTAAAAATTAGTGGAAGACGGGGGATCGCTGCTGCCATTAGTTCGCAAGAACTTTAAGGTATGTAACAGATCAGTGATATTCCGATACAAAGGCACTGTGGATGAACAAAGAAACTGCAAAAGTAATAGATGGGCTTACATGAAGATGGATGAGGTCATTTTCTACAGCATCCAGCTTTTTCTGCTTGACAGCTGCAGAGTAGAGTGCTGTGGCATAGCGTCCTTCAATACCAAACACCTGGGTTGGTGGTTTGACTAGCTGTGCTGTCTGGACTGAAGTTGAGAAGGAACGAACCTGATATAAAAAGCAAATTAATGCTACAGAAATTAATCACAGCCTGACAGCACCTTATTTGAACCCTATTTGAAGTCACTCTTTTCTAGAAGTGAGAGAGTGAAATACCAGCTCTCCCCCCCAAAAAAAAGTTGCCCCGAGAAAGTAAAAAAGTGTGGTGTGTGTATAGCGGGCGAACATGATATTGGCTACTAGTTTTTGGATGTTAATGCACCGAGTATTTTCGAAGGCGATACCCAGTTCGTAGTTCGTATAGGCCTAACTAAAGCACATATATTTCGTATCTACTTACATTGGAGTTGGGTTACTACACTGAAGACTGAACTTGTTTCTTAGCTCGGGGCTCCACTGAGCTCCACTGATCCTCACACCTCTTTTAGATCTTGATTGGACAATACATCCTGTATTTTTGTGAAATACGCAAAATAACCATTTTTTAATTACTTTCAGTTGGTCAAGATAGTGTTTAGAACAGGCAAAGCCAAATGCCAGTTCGAGCTGTTCATGACAGTCGACCACAAGACCCGACCTGGCTTGACAATAAAGTTGGTTTGTTAATCTACAAGGTAGGATACCCTTCAAAGAACAAAATACTCTTCCTGTAGCTTACCTACTGGAACAAGCCAGACATCCAGAGGTAGTCATGGCTTGTTGCAAAGGTTTACACTGGGCTCCAAGCCAAGCTATATCCGAAACAAGCTAGGCCTAATGTTACAAGCCCAATCCAGGAACAGTGCACCATAATGGCCATACAAGGAACTAACCAATCAAACTAAAATCAACAAATCTATTATACCAAGACCAACAAAAAATACCTGCAGTTTCTATGGCTGACGGAATAAATGTATTCTCGAACATACAGAGTAAAGAGTGATTTTAAGTTATCTCCAAGGCTAGGCAAAGGCTTGTCTAGGCCAGTGTAGTATACTACGTCATTCTCTTACGTCCATGCTCCAACACATTCGGCATCCTGACAGCTGGCTGGCAGCAGGGTGCATAGTGTTCAATAAATGTGTACCAGGCATACACAAATCCTCTATTTTGGCCAAAGGTTTCGATGGGATCCCAAAAATTTTATATATGATCCAGACAATTGCGTCTTGTAGATCCGGTCTTCACCAGACTGAAATGTGTTTACCCTATACGTCACTGTTTCAAAAACAAATTTCTAATTCAACTCATTATCGTGGAGGTACATGGTCTCTCATGGTTTCCCAAAGACAATGGATGAGCACAGTGCTCATACACTGAAGCACTATGCCCTACAATTGACAATTAGTGTATGACTTATGCTTAACCTTTATCTCCCTCAGTGGTACCAGTACATAACACTCTCTAAGTCAGAAGAAAATATTATAGGCTAAGATAGCCCATTAATTATCTAGGCTATTAATAGGCAGAGTAGAGATATAATTATTTGGATAGTTATTTAGATTTGAATATTACACTTTTGGGCTAAATGTTACAATGAAGATCAGAGACCCCTTTTCAGGTGCCCTTAATTCGCTACTTTGGCTAACTGTTAGTTGACTTTATTCAAAGCAAGTGAAGTGCATGAAATGGCACTGTTCAAAGTCAACAAATGTTCAAATAAGCATACATCTACTATGGTAGCCACTAAAAAAAAAAATTCAAATCCTGAGCCTCTGAACACCAGAATATGATTTCCTACCTTTCAGCTTTGGTTGGAGGTTAAAATCACCTCTCTACATAGCCTCTGAGTATCTTCAATTTTCTTTAGAAAAATAATAGTTTACAATATAAATGCCAAAGAAGAGTCATTGTTTTATGATTTTCACCAAATAATTCCCTACTATTTTGTGATGTCACTACCTGGTGGCCATGTTTGGAGCCATGTGCCTTTGTGAGATTCTATGAAACTAAGTTAGTTTTGAGTGCAAGGGAGGCACCAGCAAATGGATTGTAAAAGAATATGTGAATATGATCTTCAAGTGACATGCCCCATAGTGGTGTCAATAACTTAATTTACCTCAAATCGCACTTGGAAGCGATAAGGATGTTGCATCCCAATGAGTAGCTTGCAGCTGATGATGGTGTCTAGCCTATTTCCTGGTTACTGCCTTTGGAAGAGCTCCATTCTTCTCTCCAGGGCTGTGTGCCTTTTATTCCTTCGTATCAACAATTTTTTTTTTTTATAAGCCCAGTTAGAGTTAGAGTCCAGTTAGATTTTTTTGGAGCTTGTTTTCCTGTAACATTAATTTTGATATAAAATAGTCAGGACATTTTTCCTGCTGTCCTTTTTAAATAGACAATTGAGTCCTGAATTCGGTGGTGAATTTCAAATACATTTGGAAGCAGTTTTGATATTAAAAAAAAAAAAAGATAAGAAACATTGCCGGCAATTCACTGTTTGATTATGCAAAATCAGCAAATGAGCACTACCATTGACAGCACTTTTTGTGGCTACCCCAGTCAACCACAAACCCATTAGGCATAGGGTATTCCAAACGCTAGATACATCCAACGTTTGGCATAAGGTATCCAAAAATCAGGGGTTTGTGGTAGACTGGGCTACCTACCTATCCTATAACTTTTTTTACCAATATCCCTGTCGGTATACACAAATCTGTATTTCAAATAATAGTGGTTGTGTGACTGCATAACTCTGTACACTGGTACCAATCAGGGGATTAAGGGTGTTGACTAAACTTCGGCCGATTACCTATGGCTTGTGACATCACAAGAAAAGTCTATATTTTCCATTTACTAACAGAGCTGATTGTCTCTAGAACGGTTTATAAGTGTAAACCTGTATGCCACTTCACTGGCTGCTCGTGGCTCTATATATATACATACAAATATGTACCGGTATTCGGCAACAATAATTTACTCGAATTTCCCTATTTCTTTCATGATGTTATGAAAACATCATGGGCCGAAGATATATAAGCTAAGGTTTGATTTCCACCAGAATAAGGGGTAAATACACATATGAGCCCCATGCTTTCCTCTGACTGACACCACATACCCAGCATTTGTGCATGGACATGGTTACCAAAATATGGGCTTGGTAACTAACTTATGCCTGGGCCCCACCACGGACACACCTGTGCGTAATTTCGGTTTATAGACGTTTTTAAGACGTTTAGGACGCTCCTCTCTCATTGGTCGTTCATAACAAATTAAAAACGGGAGATGGTTTATTCCATCCCCAAATCTTATGAACGGGTAGAGAGATAACGTCTAACAAGAGCTGTAAGCTCATATGGCACTTGCATGGGTTCAGATGTAGTGTGTAATCAAAAGTACTTTTAAGGTTACCTTTGCGGTTCAGATGCGCACTTTAAGGGAGCACTTTAAGGACATAACTTTTTTAAGACATTGGCTTCTGCCTCTCATAAATGAAGAAAACGAAGAAGAAAGAAAGAAGGTCATAATGAAAATACCACAAGAATACGGTAGAATAGGGGAAGCCCTATGTGAGCTGAAAAAAGCTGGATATTTAACTGAGAGGCCCCAACAGGAAGACATGAAGACATTTGTCAGAAGTCTTTTAGATAAGCGTGAAGAATTCACGTACGCAGGAAAAAGACGTGAACCTACCTTTGATTTTGACCGCTGCTTTTCGCTGATGCATGAGCTGCCCATTCAGAACTGGGAAAAGGAAGTTATGTTTCTCTTGATACATGGAATGTTACCTTACAGAAACAGAATAAGCCGTTTCATACGAAATGAAAGCCCACAGTGCCCTTTGTGTGATTCTCTTGTTGTTGACGGTTTGTTACACGAGTTTTTAGAATGTCGGTGGAACCAAGGTGTATTTGAAGAAATTCTTGAACTGTGTGCAGAGGAAGGTGTAAAGGTAGAAACAAGTGAAGAAAAGAGCAAAATCCTGAGATTGTGTATTGGGACAGAGCTCGAAAGGAAAAAAGAAATGTCCATGGGCTTTGTTGTAGTGAAGCTGTGTGTCCATGTGTGGAAGAGACGGAAAAAAGAGAAACGGTTGCATTATCAAAGTTTAAAAACGTCGTTGGATAAAATGGTGACTCTGAATTCAGAGAGATTAGAGTGGAAGAGGAAAATAGACCGTGAATTTTTAAGAAAATTTTTTGAAAAATAATAAATTTTAAAGAAATTGGTCTGAATATTAAAGTAAAAATAGAAGGAAGTTAAATTTGTAAATATAAAATTGTTGTTTGGTAGTAAATTATTTTTTGTGGATTTTTTTTTGGTTTTGAGCAGTCAAAATTGGGTTTTGTTGTGTTGTGTGGTTTTGATTTTAAAAAGGAAATTTTTGTGATAGTTAGAACGTTCTGCTTTACGTAAGTGTGTTTTGTGCTGTAAGGTATTGTGAGTTTTTGTTGTAAAAGCAGAACTTTCTAACTTTTTAATTTTATTTTTTCATTGGTAGGGAGGGGGGTTGTTTGGTTTAGTAAAGAAAAATAGGGTTTTTTGTTGTTTTTTTGTTGGTTTAAGAGTTGTTTTAGTGGCTGCGATGGAAGGGGTGCCCTATGCCGGAAGGGCACCCTGAGATATCGAGGTGCCTTTTCTCTTTTTTTTTTTTTAGTTTTTTTTTGTGGTTTGCCCTATTTTTCGTTATTAGACCATTGTTTGACTGCTCAAAAGGTAAATTAATTTAAAGTTAAATTTGAGTAAAGGAAAAAGAAAGTAAAGAATGTCATTGAGAAGAGTGGAGGGTGGTTTAATACTAGTAGATTTAAATTATAAGTATTTTTTTAATTTGAAAATTAAGTTTTAGTTTTAAAGGAAGGAATTTATTAAGGTTGTAAAGATAGGATGGAAGTGTAAAGATTAGAAAGAATGGAAGGAAAAAAAAAAAAAAAGAAAAAAAAAAAAAAAAAAAAAAAAAAAAAATATAAAAAAAAAAAAAAGGGAGCTAGAGAAAAAGTATTTTGTTTTAGAACTTGGGCTGTAATGATAGGCTACGCACTTTATAGGCGCTAGAAATTCATCTGTAAGAAAAACTATTGAGACAAAACGATCACAGGCCCTTAGGCATTGATATATACCATTTGGTAAAATGTATTTTTTTTCACTTTTCTGTTAAAATGTGCACTTTAAGGGTGATAAAATAAATTTTAAAGCAAAACCCTTGTGGCACAAATGATCATGGGTTGAGATGTATCGTTTGATAAAAAAAAAGTAGTTTTCGACCTTGCGGTTCAGATGCGCACTTTAAGGGAGCTAGAACTTCATTTGTAAGCAAAACCCTCGAGGCAAAAATGATAATGGGTTCATGGGGATCATGAAAATTTATAATTTGCTTAAAAGTATTTTTCTAAATTTTCGGTCAAGATCGGTAGCCTACTTTAAGGAATGTCGGATTTGGAAAGTGGCGATTTCTGAGCCAATCTTGTCGAATCTCTAATATTCCAGCCCAGTTCCATCGTCCTAGCACATCTGGATCGTGATCACCGGAATTCCGGACCCCCCCTCAAACTCCCCCACAGTCGCCGGAGCCAATCCGGTTCTGTAAGTGATTTATCCAGAGCACCTCTTTATCATTCCCACAAAGTTCCATCCCGATCTCCCCAGTCTGAGCCGGTCACGAATTCCCCCCCCCTCATTGTTGTCGAATCCGGCCCGGACATGACAAAGATCAGAGACATGTCCTCTGATCAATTATCAAATTTCACTCAAATCCGATCAACCATTCCAAAGTTACGCATGACTCAATAATCCGGATTCCCCCTCAAGCTACTCCCCCCACGACTATCGGATCATGTAAATTTGTATTTATAGGTCAGTTTGATCGGGTCCCTGATTCGCCTCCCAAGTTTCGTCGTGAAAATCCCCAAAACCGCCATTACCGGAATTCCGGGAAACTCCCCTCCACCCCCCCCCCTAGTGTCCGGATCCAGTCCAAATGTATAAACGATTCATCTGGAGCAGATGCTTGTTCTTCCCAGCAAGTTTCACTCCGATCTCTCCATTCTAACCGTTTCTCGAGATTTCCGGTCTCCCCCCCCCCAACTCCCCCATAGCTGTCGAATCCGGTCCGGACTTCAAATGGGACATCAGAGGTATGCCATTTATTCAGCTATTAAGTTTCATTCCAATCTGATCACCCGTTCGAAAGTTACACACTACTCCAGTTTTCCGGATTCCCCAGCCCTCCACTCCCCCCCAGGTGGTCGGATTGGGAAACTGATTATATCCAGGTTAGTCCGGTTGGGTCCCTGATGCTCCTGCCAAGTTTCATCGTCCTAGCACATGTGGAAGTACCCCAACTCGAAAAAGTGTGACAAAAACTACTTAATTTTCAGAATTCCCCGGCCCACCACTCCCCCCCAGATGGTCGGATCGGGAAACTGATTATTTCCAGGTTAGTTTGGTCAGGTCCCTGATTCGTCTGCCAAGTTTCATCGTCCTAGCACATCTGGAAGTGCCCCAACTCGAGATGAGTGGACAGACCGACCGACCGAAAGGTGATCGGTATTTGGCACTTGAGCGAAGCTGCAAGTGCCATAAAAACCCACTAAAAACGTTAAAAAACCGAATTACGAACAGGTGTGTCCGTAATGGGGCCCGGGCATTAGTTGACCTTAAACCTTAAATCGCGCTGGCCGGCAAATAAGGTTGGGTGAACATCCTGTAGATTCGCCGGTTGAGTGATGGAGGTGGAAGTGCGTTGTCTAGTTCCGCTGAGTAGGTTTTCTGGCAGGTTTTCACTCAAATTTCAACTGCAGTAGAAGGTGATAACCATTACATCTGCTTCAGGATCTGAATCATCAATATATTCGATTTAATTAAAACACAAGCCTTACCAACAAGGAAAACTGCTTGGATGCCATTTCAATTTTCAGCAGAAAAATAGAAAAACGACGACAACTTTTCTCTGACAATTTCAAAACGTTCGGGCTGGATTCTATGGCGCGCACATACAAGCATGAGTACGTACGTAATTCTGGTGCCAGAATCTGGTCGGAAATGCAAAAACACAAGAGGATTCTTTTGACCTGTACAATTCAATACTTGATCAATGGACAAAAAAATAAAATTTAGCAAAGAAAATTTGTAGTTTTGAACAAACTAGTAAGGACAAGCTTTTTAGTTACGGATATCCCCACAGAGAGGCGCCAAAATGTTTGGGGGGGGGCAAGGTGTTTACCGACTGGCTGGTCGTCTTTACGGACTGTTTTAGCAGAAAAATACAGTTTTCACGGGCTTATGCTTTTTCTTCGCACCAAATTCCAACCCGATCCCTCGACTTTAAAGGTCGGGCTTCACTACCCAGACGCCCCAGAATCTGGGGTCCGGATTATGTGAAGACGCTCCCAAACAGAAATCAATTCAAATGTCTCATCAACAGTCCAGTTTTTGGCATTTTTCAGCACTTCTGTCATTTTCTTAGATTTTACCACCTCAGCACAATAATTTCTCCAAGTCAAATGAAAACTACTTTCAAATTCCCGCTTCTTTTCACCCAGAATCCGGGAATCTGGTAGATTTTTCTACCAGATTCCCGGACGCGTCCGGGGTGCTTTCAGACCGTTTCTGACCTGTCTTCACTACACATACCGATATCGAAGAAAACGGAACCCAGAATCCGGGCGAAAATATGGGTAGAGACCTCATCCTCTTACAAGTATCGGATCCACTCCGGACTTTATGGAACATCTTACGACAACTCTTCCCACTTGCCAAGTTTCATTCAAATCCGATCACCCGTTCAAAAGCTACGCTTGCCGCTAGATTTCTGATTTCCTATCCCTCCGGTCCCCCATGATGGTCGGATCAGGCAAACGACTTTTCTCAAGTCAATCTGTTTGGGTCCCTGTTATGCCTGCCAAGTTCCATCGTCCTAGTAAATCAGGAAGAACCGCACTCGTGGTGTCACCAGAATGCCGGACCCCCCGCCCTCCCATCTCCCCGACAGTGACCGAATCCGGCCCGCTTGTGTCAACGATGTATCTAGGACTTATGCATGTTCGTCCCACCAAGTTTCATTCCGATCACCCGTTAGAATGTTATACATACCTCAATTTTCCGGATCCCCCTCCCTCCGCTCCCCCTAGATGGTCGGATCGGGGGAGGGACTATTTCCAAGTCAATCTTTCGGGTCCCTGATATGCCTGTCAAGTTTCATGGTTCTAGCTTACGTGAAAGTGCCTGAACTGGCAAAATCCGGACCGACCGACCGACAGACAGAAATTACGATCGCTATATGGCACTTAGTCGAAGGGAAAAAAGAAAACCTACCGACAGCCATTGGACGAGAAGGCTCAACAGAAAGAGAATTTGAAACACTTTTCACTCAAGGTCGGGCTTCACTACCCAGACGCCCCAGAATCTGGGGTCCGGATTATGTGAAGACGGTCCCAAACAGAAACAAATGAAATGTCTCTTCAACAGTCCACTTTTGGGCATTTTTCAGCACTTCTGTCATTTTCTTAGATTTTACCACCTCAGCACAATAATTTCTCCAAGTCAAATGAAAACTACTTTCAAATTCCCGCTTCGTTTCACCCAGAATCCGGGAATCTGGTAGACGCGTCCGGGGTACTTTCAGACCGTTTCAGATCTGTCTTCACTACCCATACCGGTATCGAAGAAAACGGAGCCCAGAATCCGGGCGAAAAATCTTGGTAGTGAAGCCCGACCTTTAAAAAGACTTGGCGGCAGAGTTTTCCTGCGGGCCGTTGAGTTAATTTCAGCGAAGCGCCACCGACTTTCGGCGCAGCTTCGGGGACTACCCACAGGATAGTTGTGACAGCTAGTGAACCGACATGTGACCACAAGGGCGACCAGTAACAGAAGAAAGACGACTCGTCAAGGCGGCGACTGTGACGTGGCGAGCCTTGGGAAATACTAACTTTTCGCGCCGCCGAATACCCGCCGTGTGCCTAGCGAAAAATCCACAAAACGTCACCGCAACCAATGTTGTTGATTGATTTGCAGAGGATTTTGAGTCAAATTTGAGGCTTTGTTTGGGTGACATTTCTTGTTCTTGGCTAGGATCACCGGCATGTTTCGGACTTCTTCGTATTCAGTATCGCCTTCACTCAGTTGGCAGCGGCACCATGGTATCCATGGGCGTGGTGATGTATTGTGAGCGTGTTCCCCCCTACTTACCGTAGTTACTACGCATGACGTCACGAACTCTGGCTTCTTGGAGGTCAAGGCTAGAACAATTTTTCTATTTTCAGAAAATATCGTGCCACGAGCTAATCCGGCCAATCACGTCACAGAGATTCGTAGTTAACACTCCTACTACGCTCCCGAACATAGTAAGCGAGTAGTTACTATTTCGAGAAGGTTGGAACGGTCAGCGTAGTAATTTTTCACGAGGTTGGAAGGAAAATAGTAGCTTACAGTTACTACTAGTGGAACACGCTCAGTGTCATCCTTCTTCCGGTAGAGAGGGTCATTCCCACAGCAAGAACCTTCGTTTGTTCCAATTCAAGGAATACCGAAGAACTCGCATGTGAGGTAGAAAACGCCTCAGCAGGCACCTTACAGGCATAGTTCTGGCCTCCAGGACTATCTGCACGTCTGGCAATCATTTGCATCCCTACCATACGTCATCACCTCAATTCTTACAACATCCTTGCCACAGAAGATGCACAGAAAACGTAACATTTTAATACAGATTTTTTTACAGGTGTTTGAGAGGAAAAAAAGACCACAACCATAATTTCAGCTGAACAGTTTTATCACTCGGTTAACTTTACGATTGCATATCGGACATTTGGACATTTTCTTGGCGCAGGAGTAGCAGTAGTTCTTGCCATGTCCGCTCCTACCATGGACGAATACAGCGTTGGCCTGTCTCTGGTAGCAAATGAGACAGACATTCTCTGTAATTAAGTGTCCTTTAAAATCAAACATTAAGAAAAACACGAACTCCGAATAAGGCGCGACACGAGTCTGACGCACAGTTTCAACTTTTAGCTACTGACGGGCAAAGAATCGGCCATTTACCTTGGGCAAAGAATCAGTCATGTGAGCGGGGCAAAGTCTCCTATTTAAGTACAGCATACGTTGAAAGGAGGTTGAAGCGTAATCAAACCTCAGGTGCCATAATTGGACTTCCATGTTTTGGCTTGGGCTTGGGCAGGTGAAATACTGTCACGAATAAAATATGACCTTCCTTATGCTGAAGGCTTCTAGGCAGAGACCAGCTTAATTTAATCACTTCACATAGCCAAACTGACAGCATTACTTTAAATGGAACAAGGACCTTTACCACTTTTATAGACATCTCCATTTTCGTTTCTGATGTCGGTAGGCATGCGGCAGCATGGAGCTTGAGGAAAAGGCTCCATTTGTGCTGGATTTAGCCCAGGCGCCTGGACTTCATTGCAAAAGAGACAGCATTTGCAAGAACGTCGCTGTGGGTTTTCGGGTCAAGTTCAGAAATCTTGGGAAGAACTAAAAGATTTTCCGCTCTTGTGTTTCTTTCGTTCGATCCATATCATTCTGCAACTCCGCCGTTTTTGATCCTAGTAAGCGGGTAATAAAATAGATTAGCATTACTATACCAGATGTCAAATAATGATTATGAGCAAATTACCTGGCGTGCTTGTAGATCCTATAGCCGAATCCTGGGAGGTACCTGTGAAGAAAAAAGTTTATCAAAAACAAAATCCTCGCCGCAAAATCACAATCCAATAATACCCAATGAAAAATCAACTCGACTTTTTGCTAATGGGAACGTTAACCATCATCTACGAATCTCATGTTTATTCAAGAAAGCCGTTGTGATCAGCAGTGTCTATATTTCGGAGGTGACTGATTTTAAATTTCATATCCCAGGCACCCGTTCTTCTCCTATTCGGACCGGGAGGCGGGACAAAATTTTAGTGGCTTCGCCCATTGGACGACAAAGTCACGCGGACCATCTAAGGGCGATTCTGGCGGTCTGGAGAGCTCCGCGAGCTTATGCGCTGGCTGTTTTCCGACTTCGGCTAAAAATAGCTTCGCTTTCCAGAGCTGTTCTTGCGCCCCGCTTGTTTCCGCCAACACTTGGGAAGCGAATCCACTTCGCGAGTGGAAAGTTATTCGGCAGTCAGCGAGAAGTTGTAAAGGTGCAACTGGGGCGCAACGATTTTCCGTTTGTTCTTGCGCTCGGCGGATTCTCGCTTTTGCTTTTCGGAAAGCGAATGCGAGAGATCGCCTTCTAACTAGACACGAGGTACACTGCTTCCTTTTTTGTCTTGGGGGACCATCATAAGACATTAAAGGTGTGTTCCAAAACATAACTTACTCGGAATATCATCGTCTATACGTGGCCGCTTAGCTACAGGCCCATCGACAATATCATAACCGGGATCATCAGCTGCCTCAGCTCCTTCCAGATTGAATGTCATATGCATAGGCATGGGCATGGGCATAGGCATAGGCATCGGTACAGGCATAGGTATCGGGGCTGGAACCGGCACGACGTTCTTCTGTTTATCGCAGCTTCGCCTTCTTTTCTTCCACTTTGGCCTTTCCGGGAATTCTTGTTGCCTCTCCTAGAATAGATCAAAGAATTAAGCAGAAATCCCGCGACTGTGAAAAGATTTGTCAACAAGACTGCAAAGAAGTTTAGTGGTGAAGATAACTCCGCGATTGCGAGGCACTGAGTAGACAAATGTGTCAACGAAACTGCACAAAGGTTGTGATGAAATAAGATGTCGATAAAGTGCCGCGAAGCGCCGCAATTTCTCTATTAAAAAAAACACACACAAAAAAAAACTGATTTTGCAGCAGACACAAAGAGAGACTTACTACAACCAATTTTACAGCCTACTAGGCACTACTAGCACATTTCTGAAAAATGGCAAAAGCAAAAACAAAGGAAAAGGTTTGATCAGATTTGCCTTTATTTATGAACTATTACTGGTGGTCCTTTGTAAACCAACAGAAATAGCTTTAACCACAAAATCAGTTCACTCAGAAACCAGTAAAAAGCTTCAGTTGCAATCTGGATCGCGGTTCCCACTGCAAGTTCAGTAACCTGCAAGTTCACAAAGCTTCCAAAAACTGAGTCAATTTCTGAATTTCTTACAATTTCTACAACTCTTGCAATGTCCACATCATAGAATTTGAGATGGAAGCATGAAATTGATTAAAACTCCAGATATACTGTAGCAAAAAGGACTACTTACCTGAAAACAAATCTTACAGAACCTCACTGGAACTGTATTGAGACGTTTGCACCTAACACATTTCCACTCCTTCTCTATATCCGAGTCTGAATCTAGGGTGGTGCACCGTCGAATAATTTGACTTGGTGACTCAATTTCATACTCACTATCTGCAAAAGCCGTGGAATCGCTACCTGGATCACCATCAACCATATCTGTGTTGTCCTAAAACGGTAAGTGGTTCAGTAATAATTTTTTACACTGCAGCGCTGCGCTGTCTCTTGGACATAATAAAGCCTAAATAAGGTCTAATAAGTTACTGTTAATGCTTAAGACTTCAAGAACTTATAAAGAGGACTAGACCAAAGCTTTTTGGATGTGGCAGGCCATAGTGCTGTGGTTCAAGACAGAGGCTGGGCTGTTGTGTGCATTCAAAATCTGACATTATATTTGTATTGCTATTGACACAACATCACTCATTTAGCTGTCTTTGTGTTTTTGGTATAAACCAAGCGATCAGTCCCCCAACACTGTATCTGACTTTTTCCTTCTGGTTATCACCTTAGCCACAGGCAATGATTTCAACTCTTAAATAACAAGACCAAAGGTTCCGATGGGATCCCAAAAATTCAATATTTGATCCAGACAATCAGGTTTTGTCTTCGCCAGATCCAATCTTCGCCAGGCCAAACAGCATATCAACCAAGTTCAGATATGGATTCAGCATGTGTGTTTCCCCTATAAGCCGATCGAAACGATCCTACCTTACTTCTGGGAATTTTGCGGTTTTGGTGAATTCAAGAACTACTTGTCCGGCGAAAAACTAAACATCAAAAACGAATTCAGCGTATCTCCTTACCCCTATATCCAACATCTAATCGGCTTCAAATAAAAATTTAACTTCTAACAAATTTTCCGGTTTCAGCCGGATTCCGGACGAACTATATGTCCGGATAAAAAATGATTGTCATATACGGATTCAGCATCTTTTGTTACCCCTAAATCTATCATCTAATTAACTTCAAATAAAACTTTCACTTTTAACAAATTTTCCGGTTTTGGCCGGATTCCGAGCGAACTACTTGTCCGGCGAGAAAATGGTTTTCGTATTTTTGTTCAGCATGTCTTCTTACCTCTACATCCAACATCTAATCAACTTCAGATAAAACTTTTACTTTTAACAAACTTTCCGGTTTTGGCCGGATTCCGGGCGAACTACTTGTCCGGAGAGAAAATGGTTTTCATATTCGTGTTCAGCATGCCTTCTTACCCCTCGATCAAACATCTAATCAACTTCAAATAAAACTTTTACTTTTAACAAACTTTCCGGTTTTGGCCGGATTCCGGACGAACTACCTGTCCGGCGAGAAAATGGTTTTCATATTCGTGTTCAGCGTGTCTTCTTACCCCATAATCGACTATCACATTAGCTGTTTAAAAATATTTTGCTTATCCCTTAATTTGATCCCCCTCCCCCACCCCTAAATGTAGGGGTACAGAGCCCATCCACGAACTCGACCTTACTCTTGACCCAAAGAATGCTCACACCAAGTTTCATCAAAATATCTCATTCCCTTCGAGAGTTATCGTGCTTGCAGACGGACGGACGGACAACTTTTGCGATGTCATAAGTATCCCTCCACTTACGTTTTGGGATCCCAAAAAGTGTTTCTCTGCAGAAAATCGATAGTGTTGCCAGGCCTTATGTTAGGCCTTATGGTGGGGTCATAATGAGCTAATGGTGCTTATTATTTTTATGAATAAAAGTGAACTGAACTGTTAAAGAACCGTGGTTATCAGGGTACTTGCCATAAATAGCTTATATAACCAAGAATAAATAAGGGAGAGAATTGAGAAGAGTTGACTCAAGCTAGTTTCCTTTCTAGCCGGTCTCAAAAACCGGGGGTGGAGCCTGGGTGGAGCTTCGCGTGTTGCCTCTTGCAGTATTAGGTGTTACCTCCAGAGCAAAAGTGATGAAACAGTCAGAAAAGGCGGGAATTTTCAAACACTGCTGATTTCCGAGGATTATACCAAGAATAAAGAAGGGGAGAATTTAGAAGACAAAAATAAAGGCAGAAAAGGACCGACAGCAATTTGGACTGAAAGTTCAAGTTTAAAGAAAAGAAGGGACGTACTACCAAATGTTTTACTCTAGGCTTAGAAAGTCAGTTAGGATATCCGTCGCTGGAGAAGTAAGAAGAACAATTCACTCTTTTTTTTCATACACAAATAACCATTTAATCTCTCTGGCAGATCCTGAGTGTGCGTTTACGTACCATTTCCAGTAATCGGTTATTAGTGTAAGACTAGGATTTATTGTTTTTCGCAACTATCCGAGAAGATGGTATGATCTAAATTTTGTGTAGTGAATACAACTTAAAACAAAACAGAATAAATCTTTGAGTACATTTCGCCATTTATGCCTAAAATTCAAATTTGAATGATGAAAAAACATGATATTGGAAAAAACGATGATGAAATAACAGACTAATAATAGCACAGATAATGACATTATAATAGCATAGATAAACCACCCGAGACAATCATATACATTTTGACCAAGAATAATAAGTTATTATCACAAATGGGGATGTTTTGGATTTCTTATAATCAGCAAATACAAAATTTGAAAAATTTTACAGTCAACTGTTTTTCGCAATTATACGAGAAAATTATATGAGCTAATTTTGTGTCGAGACTAGAGAGCACAATTTAAAAACAAAACATAATAACTCCTTCAGTACATTTTTGCCAGCTAAATACCTTAAGTTGTCCATACCTTTTCTAGAAGCGATGCTTTACAGTCCTGAGGAGACTAAAATAAAATTACTAATGTTCACACCAATCCATCACCAATCCTATTGATCTGGGCCAAAGACAGTGTTAGGTCTTTGCCTGAAGTGCATCAACGTTTGCTCCTAATTGCTCCCTAAGTCATCAAATGCCGCACTCCCTTGGGCTTCATAGTCTTTGTGAAAGGTCGCGATGAAATAAGCATCTTATTGGAAATTGACCCAAGTCGTTTTCATTTGTATAATCCGCAGAAATCAGCACTGTTTAAACTTCCCGCCTTTTCTGGCTGCTTCGTCACTTTTGCTCAGGAGGTAATGCTTAATACTGCAAGAGGCAACACGCGAAGCTCCACCCAGTCTCCACCCCCGGTAAAATATTTGCGCTCGGAAGTAAACGTAGGTTGCTGACATCAAGGTCATGCGAGTTCTCAATTCTCTCCTTATTTATTCTTGATATAACCTATTATTACTATGTAGCCTATCAGACTTCAAGGTTTGTTAAGTAGCTAAAAGAGATAACAAAAGGGACTTACATCAAAGTCACTTTCTGTATCAGTGACAGTTAAACCATCTGAGTCGTCTGCTGGTTCAAATTCCATTACTTCAAGGTTATCTGATGATCCATCAATATCAGTCCTCACATATTCTGTGGAAGAAATAATATTCTTTAAAATTTGGTTAACTATTTGAGGGATACGCAGTTCGCATAAATACACAGCCTACTATGTTTGGGATTTGGGTATATCCAAATGCATGAGATCAGTACTCCAACTTCTGAGGATAGTACCCAAATCATTCTTCACAAAATTCAATTTTGCTCACAGAAGCCTAGCTAAAACAAGACCAAAGGTTCCGATGAGATCCCAAAAATTCAATATTTGATCCAGACAATTAGGTTTTGTCTTCGCCAGGCCAAACAGCTAATCATTATGAAATCCAAGCTCAGATATGGATTCAGCATGTGCATTTACCTCTATAAGCCGATCGAAACGATCCTAGCTTACTTCTGTGAATTTTGCAGTTCTGGCGAAATTCAAGAACTACTTGTCCGGCGAAAAACTAAAGCTCAAAAACGGATTCACCTTATCTCCTTACCCCTATATAAAACATCTAATCAACTTGAAATAAAAATTTTACTTTTAAAGGTCATCTGAATGAAGTGTAACACCCTAAATTGCCACTTTTACATACTGCTTACCATTTATCTCTCGAAAACCGGACTAAAATCGGATGAAGTTTCACCGTGCTATAATTTTCAGCCTTTTTTCCGACTTGTCTTGATCGTAACGCTCGCCGTAACAGTTGTAACAGTCCATGCGTAACAGTTCATGTTGTAACAGTCCACGCCGTAACAGTCCATGCGTTTATCCATCCATGCGCTGTTTATCCATCCATGCGTTATCAACGTACGTTTATCCATGCGATAATGACGGATTAAATATTGGCGCTAAATTTGTCTTGGGAGGTCGTAACGAATCGCCATAGGGAGACTTAGAACTTCAAGAGTGGATAGCGCCGAAATCACGGAGCGAAAAAATTCGTCTTCTCTGTACCGGTACTGTGAAGGACGATCTGAGGGGTTCATGGAAGTATGGTAGGATCGTTCAGGTGTCCTTTAACAAATTTTCCGGTTTTGGCCGGATTCAAGGCCAACTACTTGTCCGGCGGCAAAACGGTTTTCCTATTCTTGTTCAGCATGCCTTCTTACCCCTACATCAAACATCTAATCAACTTCAGATAAAACTTTAACTTCTAACAAACTTTCCGGTTTTGGCCGGATTCCGGACGAACTACTTGTCCGGCGAGAAAACGGTTTTCATATTCTTGTTCAGAATGTCTTCTTACCCCTATATCGAACATCTAATCAACTTCAAATAAGACTTCTACTTTTAACAAACTTTTCGGTTTTGGCCAGATTCCGGACGAACGTAATGTAAAGCTACAGGGCCCATCTACGAACTCGACCTTACTCTTGACCCAAAGAATCCCCACACCAAGTTTCATCAAAATATCTCACTGCCTTCGAGAGTTATCGTGCTTACAGACAGACGGACGGACAGACGGACAACTTTAGGGATGTCATAGGTATCCCTCCACTTACGTTTTGGGATCCCCAAAAAAATACTATTTTTTCTAGGCTAGGCTAGGCAACGAACAAGCATGAATCACTCAAATTAAAAAATAGACAGTGGTGTGTTCAGTAGAAATATTAGCTTAAAATGTGCCAAACATGGGCCATAGCCGTAAGCTTAACATCAACAATTGATATTCTTTCCTCTGTAGGCTACTCTAGAATATGTCACAATTTCTTATTCCTTCAACTTTTCTTGTGTATAAGTTACAGCACAGTCTGATATGTCACGGGATGTGCAAAAAAACTCATCTATCCACACATGTATTTCTGTTGGCAGTATGTCTATTCAGTGTGTTTCACTGTTTCCTGAATCACAGACATGTAGCAATTTTATTACTGTGCACCTGCATGATAAAAAACTTGCTTGTCATGCACAGCACAATGAGGTACAAGCTTTTCATGCACTGCATGGTAAAGTAATTGCTTTCTGTGGACAATGAAGTAAGCAGCCTGTGTAGTTTCGTTGGTAGTAGTCATACTGCTTGCACCCTTATTTTGAGCTCACCATTTCTCTTATTTGCAGCTCATTATTTCGACCACTGCATGGATTGCTACATCAGGCTACACAAAAAGGTCTATTTCTTTTGCAGGCATGTCTGAGCCTATGTTCAGCTTCATCCGTGATAGAACTTTAGAATACAAACTTAATTGAACTGAAAAATTGAACTGAACCCAAATTTGGGGTTTTGTGATACTATGACTAAATACGGGACAGTAAGTAGCCTATAGTTTTGCAAGATTTTTTTTTTTCGTAGAAGATAACTTATTTACTTTGCCTCTCAAATTATTGCAGAAACCATAGTCAGTTTTCAATAAAAACTGATGAATTTTATCAATAGATTTCAAACTGCAAACACACGAAGCAAGGTGATTATTTCAACAGATTACCCGGCAATTTGCACATGGTTTTGAAATAGCTAGCGTTGCAGAATGGCAGAAATATCAAATTTTTTAAAACACAACGATAAGTGTTCCTTGTGGTCAATAAGGCACTGATCAATAGTATTGATATGTAACTTTTTTTTTTATCTATTCTATGTATTGGCAATACACATGATAGATAAAAAATTTGCATGATTCTATGTCAATTATCTTCATTTTGACCAGCCCAAAATTTGAATGACCTAAGACTTTCCCCTTCAACACATAACAGTTTGTCAAAACTTCAGTGACAGTGCCCTTTCAGCTGTACTTAGCTTAGCAGTCCTATTTTAGGACCTAACTATTAAGAAGAAAAACCTAATATCCTAGGCCATAATTATAACAGTAGAGAAATGTTCTTTTACTACTTCTGAGTTATTTAAGGCAGATGTAAGGCTACACAGCCTGTTTTTTTTTGTAGTCCTGTCCTGTAATTGCCTGTATCCTTACTTAAAGACCTTATTTCATACCTGTATCATACCCCTGAAAACTATAAATCGATTCACATTGATCTGAATCATTTTCAGACTTGGCTTGTTCAAGCACTTCCTGATATAAGGACTTGAGAACCTCCATGGACAACTTGCTCTGTATTTACAAGTTCAAACCTGTCTGGGTTTCGTCTGGGTTTCCATCCGTTTTCGTTCTACTGTCTTCTCTTCTTGGTTACAACAGAAACGAAGCGCTCCATAAATTTGGAGCGCCCTTAAGCGCTTTTACCGTTTTCGCTGATGGTGACTGACTTGTAGCCAAGCCAGCCCAGTGCCCAATGCCTGAATTCTAAACAACTTGGTACCACCTTAGAACTGTTGCAGGTAGGCAAGAACAAGTTAGCTAGATATCCCAAGCACTTGTAGTTCTACTGACTGAAAAAAGGAATTGAGACTTTTTTGGGCAGGGGCTCTCATTCCCCATGTTTTGTGTCTTTCCCCACTCTGCAAGGGTAGCCATTAAAAAAAAACAATCAAACCTGAGCTTTTGAAGATCAGAGTGTGATTCTCCTATCTTTTAGCTTTGATTTGAGGCCAACATCACCTCTCTATTTTGCCTCTGAGCATCTTAAATCTTCTTTATAAAAGAGTAATTTACATTATGATAGGGTGGCCACAAAAACACCTAGTGGCCAAAATTGGCGATTTTTTTGTAATGAATGCAGGAATTGCTGTGAATTTTCCTGATCAGTTTTACCTATCTAAAACATCTTAAAAAAATATTTTGAAAATACCATTGCATTCAGGACAAAATTGTCTGTCTTGTAAGGCCATCTGTAAGATGTCCTAGCTATTTAATATTATTTCTTAATATTCAATGTAAATTTAGATGTAAAAAAAAGTAGCTGAACTTGCCTACAAAAATTTGTTGATACTAAGGAGGAAAAGTCAGCAGCCTATAGCAGCAATAGGTCTATTGGACTATAACCTTAATGATCTTATTCATATTTTATCATCTAACTCACTTGCTGGGGCTCCCCATGCACTCAAAACCAGCTCAAAATACCCAGTTTCATAGAATTTCATTGAAGCACATAGTTCCAAGCTGGTCACTAGATGGACAAAACCCTAAAGTCAATTGATGAACATAGGCATTTTCTTATGTAAAATACTGTTTTCTAAAGAAGATTTAGGATGCTTAGAGGCAAGATAGAGAGGTGATTTTGGCCTCAAATCAAAGCTAAAAGAAAGGAGAATCACATTATGATCTTCAACAGCTCAGGTTTGATTAAAAAAAAAATTACTGGCTACCCTAATTATGAAATGCCCGTGGGTGGGCAGCCATCAGGGGGCAATGTGCTTCGCCTTCAGTGAAATTCTATGAAACTGTGCTGCCATTGGCTGCTGACATTTCCTCCTTAGTATGAATAAATTTTTGTAGGCAAGTTCAGTTTTTTTTTTTTACATCTAAATTTACATTGAATATTAAGAAATAATATAAAATAGCTACATCGTACTGATGGCCTTACAGAATAGACAATTTTATCCTGAATCCAATGGTGTTTTTTAAATATTTTTTGAAGATGTTTTAGGTAGATTCCGAGCGATCAAGATTTTCCCCTAAAAATATTATTACTAAATATTGGAATAAATATGAATCTTGTTTTAATCAGAGTCTGTCACTCATAACATTAAAAACTAAAATTAAAGCTATACTTATTAATGAATATTAGTGAGTAGCTCCCGGCCGTTCAGCTATCGGATAATTAATTATTTATAAAATACAAATTTTTTGGTAATTATTTTTTTGGGGGTATGAGATGGAGTGAGAAGTGTGATGGCATCCGTTTTTTCTGGGTTTGTTCGTTTATCATGTGTGTCGCCCGGCTTTCGAGCCAGTCTCCCTGCTGGGGACGTTATGTATTTATTTTATAAAATGTATTTCCAAACAATAAAAGAACTTGAACTTGAACTTGGTAGTTAAAACAGAAAAACAGTAAGGAAAATTCAGAGGAATTCATGCTTTCATTACAGAAAATCGGCGAATTCGCGTCACTGCAGACAATCCGACAAATCTGTTGAACTGACAATCTGAAATGAAAATCGACTCTTCAAACTAAGTTTTATGGGAATACCATGCCCTTGCTGTAGTGCATGGTGCCCAAACATATGAACACCATTCCCATAATTTAGGGCATAAGGTAAAACATTGAAATTCGGACACATATTTACGTTCTTTTTCTTCTTCGACGATCGTGAGGACAGCGTTGCCGGTATCGTTTCGGGAATTAGGTTTGTTGAAAGAGCAGAATGTCGGACGTTTTCTGGGCCTCTCCCGGGGTTTTTATTTCTACGTGAATAAAAGCTTTCTGGCGTGGAAGGGATGCCCCTCTGCTTTTGTGTTCGAACAGGGAGTAACCATCTCGAACAGCTATCGGACATTACGGAAATACACTTGTTCGTTATGCTTTTAGTAGCGAACGGACAAAATACAACTGTCCGAATAGCTTTATGTCGTCAAATACGGTGTCCGAATAAATATCACATAACTATTCGAACAAAACTAATGACACGATATATCGCAATCAGTGCAACATTTACAAATTCTAGCAACTTAGCTACGTTAGCCCCCTTCAACAGAAGCACTGACCTTTTCCCGGCAATTTTTCGCTTTACGGAACCACTTCAAAACAATTAAAAAGTAAAATTTGGCAAACCTTTTAGTCGAATTTTCCCTCGCCAAACTGTTACAGCGTTGCCATAAAGTAGCGGCAGTCGAGTTTTTGGTTCTCGCAACTAATGGCTATTCCGTTTTGTCTGCAAGTGCTAACACTTCGCCGTGAGAGATGAAAGAAAACGTCCGATTTGAAATGTTCGGTCAACGTGTCCGAATTCCGATGTGTTCGAATTTCAATGTTTTACCTTACCTAGACAACTCAAGCACCATGTCAAGGATTTGTGTATGGCTGGTATAGCTGATCCCTGTGCGGTTGTCCTGAAATCCACCAACAGAATGGAGCAAACAATTTCACCTATTGAGCTCCAAGATGTTTCGGTTTAGTGAATTGTAATTATTTTGGTTATTGTTGTTGTACTGTTGTTTCTTTCTTTTTTCATCTTTCTTCTGTACTCCATCTGTACCTAGACAGGTTATAAAAAGTTCAATTTAATTTAAAAACTAGCAGTTTAGTCCTAAAGTCTGTATGCAGGAGTTTACTCAGTGAAGTGATGACATCACTGTGTTGTTATGATTTGCTATCAGTGAGCCTGCCACTACATTGGTTATGTCCTCTGTTTGATTCATGGGTTTTCTTTAGTGTATAGACTCATAGAAATGTCATGAAATTTGACCATGGACAGTCATTAGTACATAGACTCACAAGGCATTTAATCCTATTTGATATGAATGTGATAAACCTAATGAGATGATGTAGCTCTATAGTTCCATGTTCTAGTGACATTTATGTGGTTTGTTTTTGTGATCTTGTAAGAGGACATCATTCCAAGGGGTAGAAGGCCTCGAGCCCACAGGCTATTGTAGCATCTAAAAAGATGCTTCAGGAGTTAACAGGGTGGGGTTGAAAAAGCTAATGAGTTGTCTCGTGCAGTGAAAATAGCTCCTGGAATAGTGGTGATGAGCCAGGTGTAAGACACACACTCATATCTCAAGGATTTTTTGACTAAGTTTCTTCTTTACTGATTCAACTTTTTTGGATTTTTTTTGCAGTTCACAGCTACTTCTGTAAGTTCTGTAAAGAAGGGTAAAAGCATGAAAGGGGTCTGTTATGGGGGGGGGGGAATGGGGTAGACTGTTCTGAAAAACAAATGAACTGAAACATGAAAAGAACAGAACTTAAAGAACAAGAGCTAGAAGCTTGTATGGCACTTGCAAAGTTGGAATCAGCCAATTTTTGGTTTTATTTGCATAATCAGAACAATGAGCGCATTGAACGATCTAATATCTTCAGAACCCTTGAGGCACAAATGATCATTAGCCCTTAAAGATAATGATCATTTATTGTTCAGTAAAAAAAATTTTTTTGCACTTCCTGCTAAGATGTGCACTTTAAAAGTGCTAAGAATTTATCTGTAAGCAAAACCCTTGAGATCCGAAGGGCCCTTGGGGATCACAAAGATGTATCTTTTGGTCAAAAGTATTTTTTTTCACTTTGAGGATAAGAAATGCACTTTCGGAGCTAGGAATTCATTTGTAAGCAAGACCCTTGAGGCAAAAATGATCATGGCCCTTGTGGATCGGGAAAGTGTATGGTTTGGTCAGAAGTATTTTTTTGTTGCACTTTATGGTTATGAATGTTATGATGCGCACTGTCAGGGGGCTAGATATTTGTTTGTAAGCAAAACCTATGAGGCACAAATGATCATGGGCCCTTGGGGATCACAGAAAATTTGAGATTTCGGTCAAAAGCATTTTTGCCAATTTTGCAGCTAAGATGCACACTTTAACACTGCTAGATATTCATTAGTAAGCAAAACCCTTGAGGCATCAAGACCCTTGAGAGATCAAGGGCCCTTGGAGATCATGAAAATATAGTTGCATTTTTGATCGAAGTTTGAAGTTACCTTCAAACTCAAAGGTCTTTATTTAAATACCGTTTTCGGTCGCCAGTCACAGTTTCTTTGTCCTTCAGACTCTGACCGTCGAACTTCGTGAGCTAGCAAGTTCAAAGTTTGCTTGAATCGTCAAAGAAACGTCAACCGGGCAGGGATCGCCGGAGTAGTAAAAACACTAATTAAGCAAACGGTGAACTTCGACGGCGTTCGAAAACGGAAATTAAAGCCAGAGGCGTAATTTCGTCAAAATCCTGGGGGGGGGGGGCAAGGTTGGAGCCAATTTTCCCAAATCAAGTGAAAATGAGCAGTTTTATTTCAAGAAGAAAAACGTAACAAAAACAAAGAAACAAAGAGATATTTTACTAATCGACCAAGGCGAAAACGACACAGGAAGCGGTAAAATTAGGTCAAACGCCTCAAGGACCGAACGGGCAAACATCAAGCTGGGGGGGGGGCAAACTGGGTCTGGGGGGGGCAGTTGCCCCCCCTGCCCTATAGCAAATTACGCCCCTGATTAAAGCAACCGGCTAAGCCAACGGCGAACAAAACTTCGATCAAAAACGCAACTTATGTTGTTTGCCCAAATTATTGTAAGCACTTTGCAGTTAACATGCACAATTGAAGGAAACATTATAATTAGTGAACTGAAAGACAAAAATGCTCGCCAGCCGGAATTCCGGCTGATTCGGGGCTTCGACTTCGGAATCTTCTTCTGCAAATTCTTAAACACTTGGGTTCCAAGTTGGGGCCCTTTCGGCATCCTTAATGCCATGAAACTTAGACTTCTAAGTTTAGTTTAATTTAGTTAAATGCCAGTTGTTGTTCTGATTGGTTGCATCTTCTTGTGATACTGCTGTCTTTGGGTTTTCAATGGAACCTCCACTGGGATCTGGGCCCAGGAGGAAATACCCTTCTTTCTGGTATGGAGTCGACGCTAGAGGCCTTTCGTGGGTTGGTCTTTCTGGTTTGAACTCGGGGTTAGTCCGTGACTTCTAAGTTCTATTCAAAAATAAGGTTATTGTTTTTTTTGTCTCATAAAACGCCCTCTACGTCGTACCTATAGCACTTTAAGGGGTGTTCGGGTTCTGTCAGAATCAAATCTCTCGGTCCAGAGTTAAGCATGTAATGAAATCCCCCCCCCCAGTGCCCAGATCCAGTCCGGTTCTGTAAATGATGTACCTAATGCACACGCGTGTTCTTCCCACCAAATTCCGTTCCGTTCCCGCAGTCCAATTCTATTTTCAATTCATTCGGGTCGAGTCCTTAATACGCTTGCCAAGTTTCATCTTCCTACCGTATCTGAAAGTACTTTAACTTGTGATGACCAGAATTCTGGGACCCACCCTCCATCTCCAGTTCTTGATTAATGCATCTAGGATCTTTGCTTGTTCTTCCCGTCAAGTTTCATCTCGATCCATCCACTTTAAGCATGTCACAATATTTTCCCTAAAGCCCCCCGCCACAGTTTTCGGATCCGATCCAGATGTGAAAATGGGACATGGGACAGACATGTGCTCTTCCCAGTTACCAAGTTTCATTCAGATCCGATCACCCGTTCGAAATTTATGCATGTTTCAGTATTCCGGATTCCTTCTCCCTCCAGTCTCCCCACGATGGTCGAATCGGGGAAGTGACTATTTCCAAGTCAGTTTGATCGGGTCCTGACATGTCTGCCAAGCTTCACCGTCAAGGTTGGATGTCTCTCCCGAGATCCCTTTAATGGGAAGAAGGGGCTGATATAGTGAATTTTGAAAGGTTATTTGTTCCATTCGTTTGACGTATGTTTCAGAATATACATTTTCCTTGGACTGTAAATCAGAACAACCTCACCTTGTCAGTCATCAAATTCCATTCGGAGCCGATCACCCGTCAAGTACCCTAACTCGTGGTCACAGGACTGACCGACGGAAAAGTGATAATTATGTCTGTAAATGCCATAAAAATAAATAATGTATGATTAGGTAATATTTCAGTGAACAACGATAGGTTCTTTCGGTGCTCTAGTTGTTGCCAACGGGCAGCCCTCCCTTTCGTGGTAGGCCTTTTACTAGGGTCTCTGGTATTTCGGTAAACCAAGCATATTGTGTGGGTAGTGTGCTCTGACTCGCTATCGGTGATAAAGTATCTGTCAGTGCCACATCGCCCAGCCCGTGAAATGGCGCTGAAGATTGAAAATTTGATGAGAATTTTGGAAAGAAAAGGAAATACAGTGATATTAACACGGGTCCCAGCGCATGTTGGAATTCCTGGTAATGAAAGTGCTGGCAAATTAGCAAAGTGGGGAAGTGCTCATGGTGAAGAAATTCCCTCAAAATTATCTATTGAAGAAATTTTAAATGCATACAAGCAGGCGTTGGTGGATGCAGAAGAAAAAGAGTTTTCAAGATCATCGCAAGACCCAATCTTAAGTTTATATGAGTGCAGACCACCCCCGAATGATCTGATCCATCCAGATCGAAAAATTGCATCAACTATATTTAGGCTAAGAACTGGTCATGCAAAAACGAAGAAAATGCTGTTCAAATGGAAACAGTCTGAATCAGATAAATGCCCAGAGTGCAGTGTTGTTGATGATGTTAGACACATACTGCCAGTTTGCAAAAAGTATGATGCCCAAAGAGTAAAATTAAAAGAAAATGTGATACGTAAATTTGGTGCTTTCACTGTGAGGTCTATCCTTGGTCATTCAAGTGCCCCGGCATGGGTGAGGAAATTGTCTGTGATATATTTGGGAAATTTTGTAAGAAGTACGAAGTTATATACGTGTTTGTAAGACATATGGTTATTTTTTAGTTGTAAATAGTATTTATGTTAATTTTATGACGACCCCAGAGAGTGTGAAGTAATGAGTGTTTTATGTAATTTTAGATTTGTGATTGACCCAGGAAGTGGAAAATATTAGAAGGAAGAAATTCAGTGAGGAACGCTTACCCAGATTCTGACGACGTCTTGAGAAAGACCCCCTAACCCCTTTACAGTATTGACGAAGCCTTTGGCTAAATGTTTCTTTGATTTGTATATGATTGGAATGGACTGAAGCATTGTAGAATATTTACACAGCTTCACGCATATCCAGTGGTACGAGCGTGCATGAGCTGAAGCTCTGTAAACGTCAACCTACAAACAACAAACAAACAATGGTAGGTTCTTTCGGTGCTCTAGTTGTTGCCAACGGGCAGCCCTCCCTTTCGTGGTGGGCCTTTTACTAGGGTCACTGGTATTTCGGTAAACCAAGCATATCGACACAATTATAGCCAACGAAAATTCAGTAATTTTTTTTGCAGGACGTGATGATCTGCAACCAGCAAAGTTTCAGTGATGCTGCTCGAGACTACATACTAGAAGCTATCAATGATGAACATAGCTATGACTCATCTCCCAACGAGCTAACAACAGTACACATTGATCACCAGTATGATGATAGTATCTCCAGAAGTGAGGACCACATCTATGCTGCTAGTTCTGACTCTCAAGCAATGCCTGAAATATCAGTAGATGAAAGCGATGGGAGTAGATCATCAGGTGTAGAAGTAGACCATCTGTCAGATCATGATCCTTATGATATTAGCATAAAATGTGAACCCGACTTGGATGTACCTGTGCCATACGTGGCTGACGAGGTACATGCATATACGCAGGAACCACATGGAAAAGAAACTGGCCACCCTGAAGTGGGACATAACAGTGTTTCATTCAGTAGTGAGCGAGTAAGACACCTGAGCACTGGGGATACCAACCCTTCACATAAGAAGCATAAAGTTGAACATAACACTGTTTGTGACAAACAGGGAGAAGTAATCCCTGATGGAGAATATTTGTATAGGTTTTCTAGTGTTGATGACGAAAAAATATGTCACTATGTTGTTGATGGAACAAACGATGAATCACTTGGCAGCTTAAGCAGCAAAGAAGCTGTTTTCTCAGTTGAAGAGCATGTGCAAAATTCTGATCAGGTACGACCAAGCAACTACACGGTTATGTATCACTTACAAGTTGATGGAAAGAACATGTACTTCAAAGAGCTAAATAACTTTCTACCTGTGCTAAGGATGAGAGGTGAAACACTTTCAAGAAAGCACATATCTCTTTATCGCCAGGAAGAAAATAAGTGTGCAAGTGTTAAGAAAAATGTCAGGAGTGAGATTCATTCCTATGCCAGACAAAATGATACACCTAAGAAAGTCGCTCAGACGACACCGCTGGCAACTGGAAGGACACCAAATCAAGTAGATTCAGACATCGCCAGACCCGTCTTCAGTCTAGACGAAAGAATGGGGAAAAAACCTCACTCAGGTCAAGGCAGTGTTGACCTTGAGGCTCAGCTCAGTGCAAAAATTGAAGAGATAAGAGTATTGACTGAAAAGCTGCAAGACAGAGAACAAAGAATTGAAGCCCTTACAGACGTAGTTAGCACCCTGGTTGGCAAACTGTCCTCTCTTGGATAACCAACACTCTGAAGATTGGTCTGTGTAAACTTTCAACTCAGCGATCTAGTTCTTTTCTATGTTTAATTGACAAGTATTCCGATTTTACTGACGGGTAGTAAATAAAAAGCCACGCATTACCATAATCATAAAAATTTGGCTAGACATAAGGATCATTTCCTTTTCTTGAGTGCCTCTAGATACACTTCTAGTGCTGCTTGGACTTGAGGGCTCTTGCAGAAGGTAACAAACTGGTTTAAATCTTGCTCCTTATTTTTTCTCAGTTTCTCCAGCACCGGTCTTCTCATCTCAAGCTTTGTCATCTGGAAAGCTTGAGCTGGAAAGGAAATTTAAAATTACATTTGGATCATTGTGGGGCCAAGTTGGACCACAGACAAATCCGCCGTTACTACAGCCCACGTGTTAAAGGACTCCTCAAACGTTAAAGGACCTGTCTTACCTATAATACTAACGCAACCTACTTTCGTAATCACTCCAACTATTCCTAAACCCGGAGACCCGAATTTCGTACGGTAGCCTACATTCTAACCCCTCTAACAACAATTCGCTGGTTTTCTCACTTGCCGTGTTTTGCTGCCTTAGATGCGTCTCACGCTTTCGACGGTTTTCTGCGATAAGTTCTTCCGTCAGAAAAAATGGTTATGTAAATTTTTCCCTGTTCTCGCGTAAGTCAACGCCACTTCTATACTGGAAGTTGAAGAGTAAATAGTGCGAGGGGTCCTTTAAACAACACCGTTAAGATGGTTGAGAAGGGCTAAAGTTTTGGGCTCGGGAATATTCCGATCAACTGATTACAAAGCCGAAACTTGTTCGCTGTTGCTTCGGACTGATAGTTCGGCCGGAATCCGGACAAAACCACAGACTTACGGATGAACCTAATTGCCCGATCATTAATAGGGGTATATTTAAGTTTAAAAGAGCATGCTGAATTTGTTAGTTTTCGGACCAAATGGCAATTTCGGATGGAATCTGGTTAAAAACTGGACATTCAAGGACGGATAAAATCCGGACATTAACCAGGGGCTGACGTAGGGAAAAGAAGATCACGAATTAGGGTGTGTTAATCGTTTTCCAATCGGGTGGATGCCATCGGGAATCCGGACAAAAAAAAGAAACTGGGTATACAAAAAAAAGAGTTTCCCGTAAGAGAAATGCCTCAGGCACGAGTTCTTCTTTTAACCAGTCAGCTCCGAAGAGAGCGTTTTGACGTTAAGATAGACATAATAAAGGATATTTTTGGTCTGTGGTTTTAAAAGGTCCGAGTGGAAGATATCCGTCCCACACAAAACTGTAGGACAGAATGGAGTGAATCTAGTTTTCGTCCTCTACGTAAAACACGACTAAAGCTGGTTATTTCCACGCGCAACTCACGATTAGGTAACAGGGGCGTCACTATGGGGGGACTCTCACCAAGGGTCTTAAGAAAGTACTTACGTCGGGCGAAGCCAGGCGAAAGTTAACTTGTTTGTCGGCGCGGGGCGCCGGCAAACAGAGAAGAAATAAAATTTTGTATGTTTTGTCAGGCGTCGGTCGACTCGTCGCCACATCGGGTTATTTTTATACGCAAGAAATCAAATTCTGCACACATTTGTGGCGCAACACAGATGAAATCGACTTCTGTAAGCTTTTGTCGGGCCTCGGTATCCTCGTCGGCACATCAGATTCTTTTTATACAGAAGAAACAAAATTTTATGCTTTTGTCGGTCGACTCGTCGGCACATAGAGTTCTGTTTGTACGTGATAAATCAATTTCAGCAAACATTTGTCGGGCGCACATGGGAAGACCCGGGAAGTTCAAGTATCGTCGGCACCCCTTTATCGGGTGCATCCCGAAAGTTTGTTTCGTCGGCACATCGACTTCTGTTTACACGTAAGAAATGAAGTTCTTTACAGTGTTGTCGGGCAAAACAAAGAAGAAATCGCACTCTGAATGCTTCTGTCGGGAATCGGTATTCTTGTCGGCACATCGGGCTCATTTATACGCAAGAATTCAAAGTCTGCAAATATTTTTCGGGCGCACCCGGAAAGTTTAAGCCTCGTCGGCAGATTGGGATCCTATTACACGTATAAATCAAATCCGTAAACTTTTGTCCAATCCCGAAAGTTATTATCTCGTCCGCAAATCGAGATTTTCTACACAGAAGAATCATCTTTGTGCCTACTTTCTTGTGGATGGCCACTACTTTTTGGGCGGAAAGATCTGTGATTCGACAAGTAGCCTTACTTTTATTTGGGATCGCAAAAAGGCGCTCAGCTCATTGGCGTTTCTACAAATTTCCACTGCGGCGCATTTCGTAATTTTCGTAGTATTCTCTATTTGGAAGAATGGTGTTTCATTGAGTCGGCGTTTCAGGATTGAAATTCTTGCAGGTTTGAAACACATTAAAAGCTAGAACCTGTAAGGTATAGGTATATAATAGCTTAAAATTTTCCAAAAAAAAGGACAGATTTGAAAATTTCGCCTGCGGCGCTTGTTTTAACTTGTTCTGGGTACAGTCGTTGGAAGCTTCGCCTTTTATCGATAGGTGAAAAAAAAAGCCGAATATGTAAATTTAAATACACGAATACATTAAAGGAATAATCTCAACTCATTAGTTTTACACCGGTTCTCTTCTGTGCTGGCGGGAAACGTACGACTTCGCGGCAATGGCGTGTTTCGTCGGCACATTTCTGAGTCCGTCGGCACAAACTGGACGCCCCCCCCCCCCAAGGTAAAAGTCTAGTGACGCCCATGCTTGGTAACCGCCGTCGTGTAACTGTTTCTGCTAGATGACGCCCAACTAAGTCAATTGGGCTTGTCGGAAAGGAAACAAAATGCACAGCCGAGTACATTAGTTGGCTGACCAAAAAGTGTTTTTCCAGGCTATGGACGAAAGCGACAGTTAATAAAGGGGGAAGAAGATCGCCATGTTCAAGGATAAGTACTGGACGGCCATTGTGTATAACTTAAGTACAAACAACTTCTTATGGGCCCTTGCTGGAACCAGCTACCATATCAGCAGCGCAGACAGACTTTACTTGCCCGAAGTCGACCAAGAAATTCATGAAAGTTGCATGAGAAGGGCAAATTGCAATTCTCTGGGTGCTTTTCCGGAGAAATTTATGAAAGCTTCACGAAAATGGAAAGTGATAACTATCTGGATGACCTTCCGATTTCCTTGTCGACCCTAAAGAACATACCTGCTACTGTAAGGCTAACGATCATACCTGGAACTTTCGAGAATTCTCCCAATTTCTTCTTCGCCTGCTGAATGGCAGTCTCTTTATCCTGCTGGATTTCATCGATAAGCCCGATCTTGAGGGCTTGATCAGAGGTGAACAATGTTCCAAGATTAAGAGCAAGTTCAGCTTGCCTGTGGCCAATGGTGTTGATCATGGGTTCGCGGAACCTGAAGTGATTATATTAGAATCAGGAACCGAATATGGATTTTAAGCGCGTCCGTTTCAACAACAATCTACCATACTGCAATCGACGATTTTACCCCATTTATTACGAGCGTGTTCCACCCTACTTGCCGTAGTTACTACGCACGACGCCACGGATCCTGGCGTCAAGGCTGGAACGAATTTTCCTATTTTCGGCAAAATATCGTGTTGCGGGCTGATCGGACCAATAACGTCACACAGATCATAGTTATCACGCTTTCCGGTATCCCCTCTTAACTCCCCCACTGAGGTCAAATCACATAGAGGCCCCAAAATAGACCATATGGGACCTATGACATTTAAATGATTTGTATCTTCGAAGTTTCATCCCAATCGCTCCGCTCGTTTAAAGACGTGCAACAAATTTTCCAGAATCCCCCTCAACTCCCCCTACCGCGGACGAATCTGGTTCAGGCATTTTGAAAAGAAATCTGGGCGTTTTTAGACCATCTTCAGACTTCGTTCGTTTTTCTTCCTGTTTAAAAGAAACCAGCCAGACCCTACCCCTCTAATACATAGCCTACTACTAAGAAATTTTTTCATAACTTTTTTAGGAACTTCAAAGTGAAGTCTTTAGTAACAGCTATGACTTCTTTATGTCTTTCAAAAGCAAATTAATTACTGAAAGATTCGATCATCTTACCAAAAAGGTGCAACGATTCCCAACTTGGTCTCATTAAGACCAATTGTGAAATTTGGTAGCATGATTCTGTAGTCTGTTGTTAATGACAAGTAGCACCCACCAGCCGGACTGTGACCCTGAAAAGAATTATCGTCATCCATCTCATAAGCATTGTAATTTAAACGAGATTAGTTCAGCTTCAATACATCTATAAATGAAAGCCTCAAGTTGATTCGAATAAGAAAAAAACGACAGTCAATAAATTAGCCAAGCTGAACATTCAGCATAGCTGTGGAAACGCCGTTGCTGTAGGCTTATTTGTCATTTGCTCCCCTTTCATTTTTGGAGTCCGATATCACCAAGCTGAGCAGCAAAGTAAGCATATGGCTTTCACAAGAAAGAAATGCTGTTAATATACTCAACGCTATTTGCTACTAGATTGGTCTGAGAGTCGAGGGCTTTTCATACCATTGTATTTTGCTGAAATATGTTAGGTTGCAAACTCCGCATGCAAACCAATCAAGGATCGCGTTGCGCCGGTGCCGATCTTTTGTATGCCCTCGACTGTAAGTGCAATGCTTGGTTGGGCAAACCCGATGCCGCTGCTTCCAACAAATGTGAACAGGCCATATTTAGGATCCCAAACAGGCCACCCTGCTACGTTCTTTTCTTCGCAAAGGACTCGAATGTGTAAAGGTGGATAATAAGAGTATAGCATCAACTCGGAGCCCGACACGATTCCGTATTGGCTCCGGCTCCGCTGAATTCTGACGAAAACTTCACAGTCGGTATACGGAAAAAATTCGAGGTTCGCAGAGGCACAGCGTCGTAAGCACATATTCGATTAACGGTTCGTTTTTCGCTTGAATTGCGAATGCGAGAGGGCGCATCCGCATCCGTACTTATAAGTTATTGACGAAAATAGCAGACCAGTACTTACATTAATTACAGCCACAACTGGTAGTTTGCTGCCATATAACTGAAGCCCAAGATCTTGCAGTGATGACCAGAAACTGACCAGTCGATCTTCCTGTGGCTTATACATTTCAAGAATATCCAGACCACCAGAAAACACAGTCTTAAGCCCCTGAAAAATATTCTTAATTGCAAAACAAAACAAGAGCTATGAGGGCTATGAACTCATATGAAACTTGTTTGGTGATAAAGGTGGAACAAGAAGGTGAACGTTCGCATCTAAAAATGGGAAATCTAGGGCATCTGCTCGTACAACTCACCAAACTTCACTCGGGTCTGAGCATTTCTGGGAAATGTCCAGTACCCCCTGCAACTGCCCCCGCCAAGGCTCAATCGATCCACTTGTTCCACACATTTTCCGGTATCCCCCTCCAACTCCCCACACCGTGGTCGAATCCGGTTCAAACACATATGGATCCTCTAGGACATCCTCTCTTACCATCCATTCATTTTCACTGGAATCTGAGCATTTCCGGTAGATTTGCGGTATCTCCCTCCTACCCACCCCCCCCACCCCCCGAGTTCGGTCGGGACCCCGAAGTGAGTCATTAGTGGCATATTAGTTTTTTTTTCTTTTTATCACACTTACAGACGTCAGAATGATTCCCTTTGACTTGTTGCTGGCAGCTTCCTTTAGAGCGCTTGTAAGCTCCTGTATCATTTCGAAATTCAGACTATTTACTGGACCTTTGTTCATGGTGACGGTTGCCAGTCCTACAAAGAGAAAGAGGGTTTGCAGAAAATCTGTTATACTTTATTCTCCCCACTGAAAGATGAGTGAGAACAAGATTTTCCATCCTCTCATCTTTTTCTTTTGTGGGATGTACCATGATTAAAAGTTTACTATCACATAGCACCTAGGTACTTCCCCCTCTTCCTGAGACAAAAAACACCAGCTTTACTAACTATTGAGAAAAATTATTCAAGCTGGGTTCATTCTCCTGTGACTGCTCGTCGGTGCTGTTATAATGTGTTTTTGATCTGATCTCATAACACGTCTTTGGACGAACCGGTGTCTGGTTAATGCTCACTAATGACTAAGCAGAACCTACTCGGGAGGCAGATTCTAGTTATACCACCATGCCAGTGATGCACAATAGGACGAGAACCAAAGACCGGTGAGGATAAAACAGAGACAACCTGGAGTGCTACAAACACAGCTAATACGCTCTTAATAAAATTCCTTCCAGATTAGTTCATTTTTGGCCGCTAGATGTGCTAGCATAAAATAAACAATGACACATTACTTCCGTGTATATGTTTACCCAGGTTTGTTTGGCTATTTTCAATTCCTCTTAGGCCCAACCATGTTTGAAACTGTTTAAAATGCTTCTGCCACTATTTGTGCTCTATCCAACTCTGTTCTGCGAAACTTCATCAAGTTGTCAATTCTGGCTTCCGACTTCAGTGCAGAGTGCTAGCTGACTTTTCAACGGGGCTAATGCGCCACTCAGTATGAAGCAAAGGCCTAATCGCTTATTCACCCTTCCGATAACTTATCCCTGGATCTCATGTGTGATTGTTGTGCTCTAGCGCATCTGGCACCAATTCGTCATTGGATTTTATGAGGAACGTATGGATAAAAATGGAAACATCAGCATTTCAGCCCTTCTTGCCAAGGGTAATCGTCCTATACTTGTCAGGCTGTCAACCGTCAGGAACAACATTGGGGAATGGAAGACTAAATAACTAGCTAACGTTTCTATTTTTATCTTAAATAGTTAAATTTAAGCTTGAGCTCAAGGAGTATTTATCTTTTCATTTAATCTGTATCTATTTGTTTAACACAACAGTTCCTTTTGTTGCAAAAACAAATTTTCTTCAAATTAGACCCAAGAACATGGTGATAATTTCCCTGCAATCCTAACTAGATCCCAACTATCAAGAAGCAAAATCTTGATTACCAAGCGGCAAGGACCCAGTTAGGACTGCACACAGCTTTCATGTTAGCATTTAAAGCAAATTTCAAGGTTCTATAACTTGAGACTGGCGAACCCTCCTGTACTACTGCAAATCTGGCAGGAAAATATCGAACTAGGTCAAATCAGAAATCTTGTAAATGTAGGATTTCTCGCCAGACTGTCGCCAGAAAAATCTGCGAGGAATATTTTTATAAAGCCAAGGTCTTGAAACAATAAACTGGTATCCAAAGGTTTTCAGCAGTTTAGGATTGCTCTACTATACCACAAAAAGCCTGTCAATGACTGCATAATTGCTCTGACTCTTTTATCAGCTTTTAATAGATAGAGAAAAAAAATGAAAAAGTTATTTTTTGTTTACCTGCATCGTCTACATCCAGGACTACTCGGGGAGACTGTTCTGTAGACACCCTTCTGGCCAGGGTGAGGGGCAAAGCCTGAAATGTTTTTAGCCTAGTGCACATCTTAGAACTGATTCAGATAACACGCCAAAACAACATCGTTATAGAGGTAATCGCGAGTTCTTTAAAGTTCATTTTACAGTATATTAGGCGTAATAGGTAAGAAGCTGGTACAAACTACGAAGGTTGGTCTACGATTTGACCTTGCGAATTTCGGCCTAGACAGATCTGGATGCACCAGGGAATATTTACAATACCAAGACAATACGTGCGTATTTCGCAGAGTGTGTATATGCGCCATCAGGTTCGAACAAAATTTAAGTTCCAGCAGTCACTTGCACCAGTGCTAATTACTTTTTCTTCCAAGTTCAAGTAGGCTACGGCGAGTTTGAACCTTGCATTCAGCGTAGATCCCGAAGCCGCACCTGCGTCACCGCTGTAATGGCGTAAATGGGCGGAATGGGCCACCGTTCATTTTCGGCTGACATCCTTTCGTTGTTGTAACATGTTGCCACTGCGTCCTTCCAGAACGACAAAGTAATCACAGGTCCCGTGCGGTTCCGAAGGTACCCGGGTCTTGTATATTTTTATTTAAAAGCATATCTAAAAGGACTACGAGAGCCATATACGAAGGGTTGCTACCTTGGCTCAGAAGTCTGTCCGGATACCAGCGGCAAGTGCTGCTGCTGAACGTCTCTATTTTGGACTACTGGTTTGGTCTTCAGCGTTTCAATCGCACCCACGAGGGCTAATAATTGCAAATTGTCCAAGAGAAATACTGGTTGATGAAAGTGAATGTCGAAGGAGAGTTGTAATCGTATCAACGTTATTTCGTCTGTCTTTGTTCTTTGTTGATTAGTACAGTTGTCCGTTGACGCTTTAATTGATACATGCCATACAAATGTATCAATTAAAGCGTCAACGGACAACTGGGGTTCCGGCGAAAACCCCCCCGGACAAACCCCCCCCGGCGAAACCCCCCCCCCCCGTTACCAAAACCCCCCCGGTACCAAAACCCCCCCGACCAAAACCCCCCCGGTACCAAAACCCCCCGCATAAAAAAAGGGTATGCAAGAGTAGAGTAACTGGTAGGTAGAGAGTAAGAGTAGAATAAACTTCTTTCCCAAACTTACTTTACAATAATGTCTGAAGTACAGTGGGTATCAGAACAATGATAAACAAAGGGAGTGTAGGGCGAAGGTGAAGGTTATGGTGACAGACTAATTGCTGAAGTCACCAAAAACCCGCATTCAACTGAAGCTGTTGTGAGTGAGGTGTTAAATGTGAATGATCAAATCAGAGCCAGTTTCACTCAGTGTAACGATCCCCCAACAAATCCTTTCCCAATGCCTCCCCCTTCTTGGCGAGGAAGCTGCAGTTAGGATGCCACCCATTGGTGCAATGTGAAGCTCCCCTTGCCTGATTGCTCTTTAGTTATCCCTGATTCATACCAGAAACTGGAGTAAGTGGAGGGATACCTATGACACCGCAAAAATTGCCCTGCTTTCCGTCTGTGAGCAAGATAACTCTCGAAGGGAATGAGATATTTTGATGGGAGGATCCTTTGGGTCAAGGGAAAGGTTGAGCTCGTTTTGTGATAGCACTTTCAAGATAGTCCCAGAAATATTCTACTAGCTCTTCACCTTACTCGTGCTTGTCAATGGTAAAACTGTCACATGGTTGTTCGTTTTGATGCCCAGTAAATCCCAGTCTGAATATGTGTGAGGGTCTAAGGATTCAGGGGGGGGTTTCGCCGGGGGAGGGGGGTTTGGTATTGGTTTCTGTTCTTCTCTTACTCTCTACCTACCAGTTACTCTACTCTTATATACCCGTCTTTTCTTATGCGGGGGGGGGGGGGGGTTTGGTACCGGGGGGGTTTGGTCGGGGGGGTTTTGGTACCGGGGGGGTTTTGTTCCGGGGGGTTTTGGTACCGGGGGTTTTTAGCCGGGGGGGTTTTGGCGGGGGGGTTTTGTCCGGGGGGGTTTTCGCCGGGGGGGGTTCTCGCCTAGACCCGGACAACTGTACTAATCAACAAAGACAGAAGAAATAACGTTGATACAATTACAACTCTCCTTCGACATTCACTTTCATCAACCAGTATTTCTCTTGGAAATACTCCTGCAGCAGTCTCGTACGCCTGCAGCAGTCTCGTAATGTCTCTCCCTACGTCCAACTTCTGCCAGTTTGGGCACCGCCAGATAAGCCAGGAGAAACCTGGCATGCGTATAAAAACATGTTCCAAGCAAGACACCATCCTTCCAGGATCTGATCGTCGGCGGGGGAGGGCCGACGAAAGGCCGGTATTTTCTGAAGTTCTCATTTACCTTTGTGCACCACTTACTCGTACAAGTGCCGTATAAGTAACAAGACCAAAGGTTCCGATGGGATCCCAAAAATTCAATATTTGATCCAGACAATTAGGTTTTGTCTTCGCCAGATCCAGTCTTCGCCAGGCCAAACAGCTAATCATTAAGAAATCCAAGCTCAGATATGGATTCAGCATGTGCGTTTACCTCTATAAGCCGATCGAAACGATCCTAGCTTACTTCTGTGAATTTTGCGGTTCTGGCGAAATTCAAGAACTACTTGTCCGGCGAAAAACTAAAGCTCAAAAACGGATTCACCGTATCTCCTTACCCCTCATCTAATCAACTTGAAATAAAAAATTAACTTTTAACAAATTTTCCGGCTTTGGCCGGATTCCGGGCGAACTACTTGTCCGGCGATAAAACGGTTTTCGTATTCTTGTTCAGCATGCCTTCTCACCCCTACATCGAACATCTAATCAACTTCAAACAAGACTTCTACTTTTAACAAACTTTCCGGTTTTGGCCGGATTCCGGACGAAATACTTGTCCGGCGAGAAAATGGTTTTCATATTCGTGTTCAGCGTGTCTTCTTACCCCATAATTGACTACCACATTAGCTGATTAAAAAAAAATTGCTTGCCCCTTAATTTAAACCCCCTCCCCCACCCCTAAATGTGAAGCTACAGGGCCCATCTACGAACTCGACCTTACTCTTGACCCAAAGAAAGCTCACACCAAGTTTCATCAACATATCTCATTCCCTTCGAGAGTTATCGTGCTTACAGACGGACGGACGGACGGACAGACGGACGGACGGACAACTTTTGCGATGTCATAGGTATCCCTCCACTTACGTTTTGGGATCCCAATAATCGAAGTTATCACCTCTCCTTTGTGTGATGTAGGGGTAAGAAGGCATGCTGAACAAGAATACGAAAACCGTTTTATCGCCGGACAAGTAGTTCGCCCGGAATCCGGCCAAAACCGGAAAATTTGTTAAAAGTTAAATTTTTATTTCAAGTTGATTAGATGTTAGATATAGGAGTAAGGAGATACGGTGAATCCGATTTTGAGCTTTAGTTTTTCGCCGGACAAGTAGTTCTTGAATTTCGCCAGAACCGCAAAATTCACAGAAGTAAGCTAGGATCGTTTCGATCGGCTTATAGAGGTCAACGCACATGCTGAATCCATATCTGAGCTTGGATTTCTTAATGATTAGCTGTTTGGCCTGGCGAAGACTGGATCTGGCGAAGAGAAAACCTAATTGTCTGGATCAAATATTGAATTTTTGGGATCCCATCGGAACCTTTGCCCTTGTTTATTATTGATAAGTAACTGATTCGTAAAAACATATTCCCTTGTTGATGGTCCGTATACCATACCTTATGTTTATTTCATTCAATGTGTCGAGACATCTGAAACGTGTTTATTAGGCTATATAGGTACTCTTGCCGTTTCCCGGCGAGTCAAGGGGGGAGGGCACGATATATTTTGTTCAAAAATTCGCTGATGTGCTTCCTTGCCACGGCTATGGTCCCCTTTATTTTCACGTTTCGATATTTCGATTTTTTACTTGATTTTACAGTTGCTTCATTTTTCAAAACATGTAAAATAAACTGAAAAATATACTCCTTTTTTCAGATTGTTCTTATCCTTAAACTCAAGGATGATCTTAGAAATTCCTTTTAACCATTCCTAACGCCTGTTTTTGGGATCCCAAAACGTAAGTGGAGGGATACCTATGACATCGCAAAAGTTGTCCGTCCGTCTGTCCGTCTGTAAGCACGATAACTACCCAACTCTCGAAGGGAATGAGACATTTTGATGAAACTTGGTGTGAGCATTCTTTGGGTCAAGAGTAAGGTCGAGTTCGTAGATGGGCTTTGTAGCCCTACATTTAGGGGTGGGGGAGGGGGTTCAAATTAAGAGATAAGCAAAATATTTTTAAACAGCTAATGTGATAGTCGATTATGGGGTAAGAAGGCATGCTGAACACTAATATAAAAACTATTTTCTCGCCGGACAAGTAGTTCGCCCGGAATCCGGCCAAAACCGGAAAGTTTGTTAAAAGTAAAAGTTTTATCTGAAGTTGATTAGATGTTCGATGTAGAGGTAAGAAGGCATGCTGAACAAAAATACGAAAACCATTTTCTTGCCGGACAAGTAGTTCGCTCGGAATCCGGCCAAAACCGGAAAATTTGTTAAAAAGTGGAAGTTTTATTTGAAGTTAATTAGATGATAGATTTAGGGGTAAGAAGAGATGCTGAATCCGTATATGACAATCATTTTTTAGCCGGACATAGAGTTTGTCCGGAATCCGGCTGAAACCGGAAAATCTGTTAGAAGTTAAATTTTTATTTGAAGTTGATTAGATGTTGGATATAGGCGTAAGGAGATACGCTGAATTCGTTTTTGATGTTTAGTTTTTCGCCGGACAAGTAGTTCTTGAATTCACCAAAACCGCAAAATTCCCAGAAGTAAGGTAGGATCGTTTCGATCGGCTTATAGGGGTAAACACACATGCTGAATCCATATCTGAACTTGGTTTTCTTAATGATATTATTATGCTGTTTGGCCTGGCGAAGGTTGGATCTGGCGAAGACAAAACCTGATTGTCTGGATCAAATATTGAATTTTTGGGATCCCATCGGAACCTTTGGTCTTGTTCAAAATCCAACGACACTAGCAACTACCCAAATCGACTCTCTGCCGAATCTGAAAGGAGGTCTCTTTTTGGCTTACCGACGAAACGTCATCCCCGTGTCAAAACGTCCCCCTGCAATGTCAAAACGTCCCTATGACAAAACGTCCCCGTGACAAAACGTCCAAGTGACAAAACGTCCCCGTGGCGAAACGTCCCCAAGCATAGACTTTTAAGTTCGCCTCGATCTTCAGGTGCATGATCGAGGTAAAATAACTTCACAGTGTGCATTACAGATTGGGAACATTCCTTATAAGCAGGAACATTTGGGAACATTCCTTATATAACTTATTTTCGTCAATTCTTTTAGTCAAGCATACAACACAGGTACAAGCGCAAAGAGGTACCACAAATCCGCATTTTAATTGAATCTTCGTGTCACTTTAAAAGAATAAGTAATGGATAGTTAGATTGTCCTATCTCATCCCTTTTCAGTTAAACTTTAAAGTCCTACTCCGTTGCAACTAATTTGCTAATGTGGACAAGTATTTAAGCGCCGGCCGGTAAGGGTCTTCCAAACCTAGAATTCTGGATCAGTGTCATTGGAGGATCCAGTGCATGCAGATATACCTATTTACTTGTAGGTCAAGAGTGCCCCCAAAATCTGCAATGGCTCATAGCCGGCCGAGTCCCGTCCCTTCTCAGACAAGTAAAGAGAAAAGCTAAACAAGTCCTAGTTTGCTTACCTTCATGAAACAAATTCATAGGTGGATTCGGATCATTGGGCTTTGCTTTTTGAGTTGGTAACAGCCTGTAGCTCATTTTGTAGCAGTCGCCAAGTGATTAATAAACTCTGATTTCTCGGGATAACATTTATATACCTAGGCGATTTTAATCCCTTATTCCCATGCCGTGGTCTTAAATTATTCCGCTTTGAGAGAATGCCGGTCTGATGTAAATCTACAGCCGGGGACGTTTCGCCATGGGGACGTTTTGAGTGGGGACGTTTTGTCACGGGGACGTTTTGTCATGGGGAAGTTATGTCGACAACCCTTCTTTTTGGTGATAATCGGAGCAATCCCTGTCAATGGGGAGCTTCTTGATAAAAGATGTGAAAATTTGGGTGAACTTAGATCATACACATCGGGAGGGAATGAAAATGAAGAACGGATGTGGAAATTTGTGGGTGCTGAAACGGCGCGAAACGGCGGCGCGCCGCCACCGAAAAAAATATCGGCGCAGCTTCGCGGTCTAATTCAGCGGCTGTTTCACTTTTCCGTTCAGTAACCCAAAGTTCTACCAATTACCGATCGGTGAGGCAAACCGTACCTCTCGCCCTACAGAATGTGCTCTTAATGGCGGATACACGAGCTGAAAGCCGACCAGACAAACGAGTGTAGTATTCTACTGAATTTGTCATTTACCCCGCTGGATCCAGCCCGGTCTAGATTACCAATTTTTGCCATTTGAGGCCAATCCCACTTTTGGTAAGCCTGCCTTCATGTCCCGTTTTCCGACATGTTCATAAACCAAACATTTAAAACTAGACATCTGATGGCAGAATGTATTTACCTCTATCAGAACACAATTATAGGCATGTTTTAGAAACGTAAACTACTCGAAAGACAAAAACTATTTTTCTAGATCTAACAGCAGTGTTCTTTTCCCTTGAAATCCATGTCCGCTCCTTGAGCCACAATAACAGGAACTCACTTCACTTCAAGGATGAAAACCACACTACATCGATTTTTGTACGTCAATAAATCACAGCGATACTGTTCGACACAAGAGTCAAATCAACCAATAACACAATATGAGCACTGAACGCTTCCCATGCCCTTGGTACTAATTCCAAGGGGCTACGATCTGCCGTTCATAGTTATTCAAAACCCAGCTGAGGGTTTGATCTAGCCAGCTAGATTATCCGGTGACCTTTTTCCACCCTTAAAGAACTAATCTCAGTTGATACAGTTCATATCCAAATTATAATATACGCGACTTCTTTTAACCTCTGTTGGATTTCTCAAAGACTAAAAATCCGCCCCGGTTGCTTTCAGCTTCTCACGGTCCGCTTGGTTATGACCAAGGAGCTCATCGGAAGCAACGCGCAGCAAATGCAAAGATCAGCGTAGTTAGGTTATGTTGGATACAAATGACATAGAAAGTTAGAAACCTCGGAAACGAGAATGGATTGAACGACTCGGGACGTCGATTGAATTAATAGTGCAGGTAAGACTGGTCCTTTAAGAGTTCGGTCGTTTTCTGCTACATGACGCGCGGCTTCGCAAAATGGATGGCGCTCGGCGTGCCCAGTTTAAAAAAACTTAGTTGGTCTTACTGCAAGAAAACCACTAAATATAGGGGAAAGGTGATCCCTCTTGTTAAAGGATAAGCGGTGGAAGCACGTTACGAATAACTAAGTTATTGAACACCTTATTATGCCCTTGATAATATCAGGAACAGAATATCCCTCTAACCAACTGCAAGAAATAATGCAGGAACGTTACTAGCATATATGAGTGAAGGAGTACCCGGGACAGTACTGGTGATCAGGGCGCTGCCTTACTTGATTGCATGGCTATATTGACGACAGTTGTTCTACGGGGATTATCAGTTCTTGCTAATAAAAAGGTCAAAGAAAAAGCTTTCGTAATTTAGTTATTCATAAGCACCACCGTCTACCTACCTATCAACTCAAGGAACCTATTCCACCTTTGTTTAGCGTCGCAGTTTAGCTGAAGGGCCAGACAGAATAAATGACGGATATTTATAAAGAGTGGTAGTCGACTTCATTTTCTTTTGTTTTCAATAAACCTTCCAAAAAAAGAGCGGATAGAGTACCGTCGATTTTTTCGTCCTAGCTTCGCGTCATCTAGCGGACACCGAAGAGACCTTTAATGGCAGAAGAAGAAATCGTGCTAGCGGGAGGCCCTTATAAACAACTATGAGCAAGGCCTCATTGGCCCTTGCTAATATATATAACTATAAGATATATAATGGGTCAATCCAAAATTGTGTCCCTCACTCCCTGCCCTTCAGAGAACTTTCCACGGATGCCAAGATACTAATTGAATCAACCCCCCCCCCCCCCCAGGACTCACTATGGGCCAAATCAAGAGGAATCACAAAACATTATGTTGGACATACCAATATAACCGACACTCGGGTTTAAATGACCTCCTTCAAGGCACCCCTCGCACTCTTTAATGTTGATTTTCAAGTATTTTAAGAGGTTGGATACTTTTAAACTAGACTGGCTTTGGGTGTTTTAAGCTTCTGTACAGTCCCGGTAGCTTTTAGTAGAAACAGGAAAAAAATTATATGAACGGTTTCTCTTACGGCTGAGCTACTCGCAAACAAACGTCGAGCGAAAATAGTGAAACAAGCCGTGTGAAAATCTGTGAACCGTCGTTAGAGTCTACCGGAAAATTCGGGTCTGCGGTTTTAAGAACTGATGGAATGATTACGCAAGGAGGTGCACTGGCTGGAAAACCCAACCCGAAATCACTTTCCAATAGTTTTCGGCGCTGCCACAGAAATTTCCCCAGCTCTCGCGGCCCCTTTCTTCCTTTTGGAAACCTTTGAAGCTTTTTGCAAAGCGTTCCATGGAGGCTGACTGAATGCCGCTTGTGAAGCTGAAACATTATGAGACGATTCTGGCGGTCTGGAGAGAACGACTAATTTATGCGCCGGCTGCTTTTGTGACTTCGGCTAAAACTCGCTTCACTTTCCAGAGCTGTTTTTAGCCCTTCGCAAGTTTAGTGAAGCGAAGCGAATCCACGACGGGAGTGAAAAGTGATCCCCGAAACTGTTTAGCGGGAAAGGAACGATCTTCATGAGTTCCTTTCGCGTGGGGGAATTTTCGCTTTGCTTTCCGAAAATGAACCCGTAAAACGCAAGAATCGCCCTTATAAAGTGACGGATACCAATAAACCATGGTAGATTCCAATAAATTTTTCACTATATTTCTTTTACATACAAGACGCGCTGTTTCCAACAGACAGAACCTTGCAAGGAAACAAAAACAAGGCGATATAGAAAAATGGGATAAAGGAAACAATCATGACCGAAAATGGGCAAAGATACGCTAGGATGAACACCTTGCTATTCCCATTTCACAAAACTCTGCGCGTCGCCAACATTCGCTCTCCGGGGGCGAACGAGATCAGGCTGTGAAATAACCGCTTAAACAAGCTGCGTTTTTTGCCTTTTCTCCATAGGTCGGTTAACCTACCTATTTGCCCCTATTGATCGTTTTTTCGTCTCCCGGTCGGTTCCACTGAGCTCTAAAAAACGGCTTATAAGAAAAAATGGCGTCTTACCGTCGCCGGCGCCTATCTCTCCAATGAGAATTTTGAATTTCGCGCCGTGCCAGTATCGTAGGTCGGTTGGACGGAGCTCCCGCCTCAGTCCACAGGTCGGTTAACCGACCGCCAAACGAAGCCAAAAAAACAGCTTATAAAAATTAGATCGGTTAACCGAAGGAAGAACACGACTTATAGTGGAAAATCTCGTAGGTCGGTTAACTGGATGACAGCAAAAACGCAGCTAATGATTTGCGACGGACAGTAGTAACTTTCTGCTACAGCTTATTCGCGCCCTGGTACAGCTCACTGTCGTCAGGGCGCAAGCGAAGTTTAACCGTGCTTCTTAAAATGATATTCATCCCCCCGAGAATGCACCATTTAACTTGGTAGGCAAATATCCAAAGAAGCATGCAAACGACATGCAAGCTATACCATCGGGCTGCCAAACCAAGGGCTGTGAGCACTCAAGGGGTTACCCACTCCCAGGCACCGACCGAAATCATAGCTGCCGGCCATAAATTACGCGACTCATCTTTCAGACGCTCCTAAAAATGCTTATTTTGATGTTTTAACACGTGGCAACCGGTGTCAGCCGATGCCGGCACCGACCAGGCACCGTAGCACCGGGCACTTGCTGTACACTCAAATCGAGAGTCGGCAGCCCCTCGTGAACACTGTTCAGTAGAGGTTTGCTTTTTGCACGTTACCTCTCGACGGTGACATTTGCATCCACTCGCTCTACTAAAAGTAAACTAATGCCGAGTCAGAGAAGTTCCTTTAGAGCCACTTATCCAAGTAACATACCTCTACTGTACAATCATCGATATCTCCAACAATTCTGACAGTCATGTTTCCCTGGTCTCTACACAAACAGCACTGGAATACTACCTATATTAGGAAATACAAACGGCTTGACAGGTCCTCCCCATTTAGCAGCTCATTAAGTGACGTGCATACACAGTCCAATTTTCGTAGTCGGATGCGATTTTCTTCCTTCGCTCCGTATTTCGGACGTATCACATGCACGCTTCGGTCCAAAAATTTTGGGTAGAAAATATTCTACTTTTATCGGAGCCAATTTTAAACGCGAGCGAAAATTTTCTTCTGTATCCCGAATTACTACAGGCAGTTATTATTAAGACACAAATGACAAAATTGGCTTAAAGACGCGAATCTGCGAAATTTTGTCGGACTTTATGTGCATGTCACCTCAAGTACCCTCACATCGGTTTTATTCACTGGAGAAGGAGACCTAAGTTTCTCAATCTCAAATCGTCCAAACAGATCGCCCAACAGCCAGAAGGCCACCCACGGAAACTAGTAGTCTCAATACCGCAAACAAATACAAGCGGCCCTTGCATACAAAACTAACCTTTAAGCAATCACAATTTTCCCTTAAGAAAAAGATAAACAAAAACAATTAACGCGAGACACCTCATCTGAAAACTTCTTAATTAACGCTTCATTTGAAGAAGAAAAAATGGCTAACCTACTTTGGATACTAACTCTCTCCACCGTTCCTCCTCTGGGCTTTCAGAACCGCCTGAAAAAGTAGAAAGATTTTAGCAACCTTTCCATGCATCAGCATAGAAACCAGCTGTTGGCACCAATCGCAAAATTTCATGCTATATTTTTTTAAACTCTTGCTTTTCTTTCGAGGTCTGTTTATGCACATGCAACGCTATGTGCGAAGAACCAGGTCTCCTGACCCATGTCACAAGCGCTGCTCTCTGGCGGTTTGCGAGGCCGGTGGACTGTTCGGGGGGAAGTTCCTGATCCACCTTTCTTTCCCTCTCACATCCCCAACTCATTGCCGACTTTCATTGTCCTAGCATAAGTTAACCACGTCAAAATTTCAAAGGGGTTTTCTGCAACCGGTCCCACACGGGTAGGATGCGTGTAGAAACCAAGATGGCATGTCTGTGGAATACGACCATTTTGACTACCAAATTTCGTTCTGATCCATCCAGCCGTTCGTCGCTTATGCGTGCCACAAAATTACCTAGATCCCAACTCCAACTGTACCAAAGTGGCTAAATACAATAAGGACCCATAAATGGTAGAACTAAGGTCACTTGTATCATCATAGTTCATACGAATAGCACCACCTTTTCGGGGATTACGCATACCACAATGTTTCGATCACCCCTCCCTTCCCACCAAGGACGATCGAACGGGAAATGATGATTTTCAAATGAAACAGGGAGGTTCCTATAGCTTCCACTATCAAATAGCATGTGCGGAGCGAGAACCCAAGCTGGATCCTCTCTTCTCGTACTGTGCGGCACTGAAATGGCTTTGTCCCCATATTCGTTAATACGTTCAATACTTAGTCTTGGTCTTATTTTGTGTTAATATTTCTGATGCGTTGCTTTGATTGATTAAAGTTTAACTGAAAAGCCAATTTATTTTTGTATCATTTGACTGACTATACACTGCATTATTTTGATTGTGTTAAGGGATTTTTTTTATTTCCACTATTTGCTTTAGCATGATGTTCAGAACATCTACGGCCGTCCTCATAACGCCAAATTCTACTATGACGCAGAAAAACTGAATCTCAATACAAACGCTGCTTTTTAGTGGTCAGTGATCATCTCGAGGAAGGGGGCTCACTGCGTAAACACTTATTTTTCGTAAATCGTTTTCGTCAAGCATACAACAGAGACACAAGCATATAGAGGTAAAGGAAATTCCACTATTTGAAAATCGATTATTCGTGAATAGCTAAAGAAAGAAGTAACGCATTTTCATCGGGTCTTCAAGCCTCTTTAAGTGAATAAGTCATGGGTACCTAGATTGTGCTATTACATTCCTTTTCGGTTAAACTTTAATGACTGTATTTTGGTTGAAGTTTAAGGTAGACATTCGTTTAGGCTAGTGTAATTTTTGTTTTTTAAATGAATGGGATGCAGAATTTGTGGAAGTGTGGTCTAGTTGTTGGTCAGTTGTAGACCTATTATTTATATTTTATTATATTTTTCTACTCGCCAGCTTTGGCGGATATAAACAAATGATTTGAATTGTTAAAGATTGTATGGTAGACTATTTTAAGTATGTCAGGTCAGTTCTTCAATTTAAAACAACTGATAACAACAGACAGGTTCAGCAAAAATTTCTACTATTTCTACTTACTAAATACTTGTTTTTAAGAGGAACCTACTGATTTTGAGAGTGCTCCGAGTGGAAGCACTGTCATGGATATTAATTTGACACTTTTGTTCCAGTTCCTTTTGGACCGTACTGGGAGAACGTCCTCTCATTTTGGCAACAGAGAGAACATCCAAACTTAAAGTTTGTCATGTATGAAGACCTTCAGGATAACCTGGAGATGCAGATTAAAGACATATCCGAATTTATGGGACGGAACTTAACCGGTAAGTCCTCTTTTTTGTCGGAACGAAAAGGGCGTGCAGAAAAATTCAGAACTTTCATAAAAAGGCTGAAAACATTCTTGTCCATCACAACCTTTTTCCTTTCTTCACTAAAAAAGTACCATGATTAGTTTATTTATTTTGATTTTGTGTTATCATTTGCATTTTATTGTAGATTTAGAATGATAGTTGGTTTTTAACGGTCAGTTAATTGTTTGTGTACTATCTCTGAAGTGTTTGTGACATGTTGTTCTCTTTTTTTATATACTCTTCAGTTCTGAAGGAATCAAATGAATGAATGAATGATATTGATCAATGGGGGCCGGCAGGGACACAAGCTCGTTAGCTCTGCCTCATGTGTATTGACATTATTCATCTTAACGCAGCCAACATCCCATTTGGCCCCAAGACATAATTTGTGTTTTTCCTTTTAAATAAACTTAACAAGGGTATTCTAAATAATAATTACTTGGGGCCAAACGGCGTGTTGACCACGTCAACATTCTTCAATTTCGCGGCTATAAATAAATTACCCGTACACTTTATGAAAGCCCTTTGCATAGCAATGAAAACAAATTTACATAGCAAGAACCATAAGGCTTGTGGAAACTGCACATTCTCCGACGGATCTATCATTGTAGCTTCTACTCACCTCAGACACTCTATCAAGACTGGCCTTCAACTGAACCTCAAGGGCTTTCAAAGTAGCAAGTGATGTGTCAGACGCATACTGCTCTATTCCACCGGGGGTAACTAGTAATCGAAGATTGCCAACTTGTTGTTCCAACTTGTTTTGTCGAGCCATTGCCTGCCAAAACAACATATTAACTATGGATCACGTACATCAAATCAGTCTGGGAGTCCTCTAAAGAAAGCTAACTAATAGCAGGGACCCATAAATTTCCTTTACAGGGGGCTTGTCAATAAGAGATTTCTGATGCGCTCTTGACCGTTCGGAATGTAGTTCGAGAAATACCCACGGTTCAAACACGTCAAAGGCCAGATTTGGGATTGGCTGCTGGCCCCTTGAGGGAGGAGTCTCTTTGGCGCGCACGTCCAATGAGGCAAACAAGAATGCCGATTCGACTCAAGTGGGGATTTTTGGAAACTAGATTTGGATCGGTCAACATAACAATATTGAAGCATAGGAAATGACAAGCCCCCTGTAAAGGAAATTTATGGGTCCCTGCTAATAGGCAGATTAGACGTTTACTTCCCACCTTATGTATATCCCCACTCTCGGATGCGCTGACGGTTACATAACGGAGGGGGACTCGGATAAATCACTACAGTTGTGCAAAATTCCTCCTTGGCTTTCGGCTAACTACACTGTAAAAAGTTTCTCCGAATAAGGATAAAGTATTTGCTACTGGGATTAATCTTATCTTTATTGGGATAAGATTGATCCGAATTAGGGTTAATTTTATCTCAATAAAGACACGATTAATCCCAGTAGTAAATACTGCAAGATTTTTTTTTTACAGTGTACTTACAACATATTTCTCATGAACCGGTAAAAGTTCTTCGATTCCAACCATACCGAAAGTCCCGTTCACGCGTTTTTTCAAACCAGAGCCGCCTGAACATAAAGATGTTTAACGACGGTCTCAAAATACGCTGTGTCTACTTAAAACCAACTCTACTACCTGTAATACTCTACACCTGCAACTTTTCATTTCACTAAAGTATCATAACATAATAGTATGACGAAACTGCACACTCATTCATTTTCTTCAGCTGTTAGTTGCTGAGTCTCTAGCCCCTTGCTCATCCCCTGCCTTTCTTTCCGCCCAAACCGGGGATGCCAGCATCGTGTAAGCAGTTAACCCTTGCAAACATTTTGAATGTCTTCTTTCCATTTTTGTTTTCTCTTGATTTGACAAGTGTCTGGACAGGAATATTTGATGCCTGAGATCTTGTCTCGCACTGAAGGTGACCTACAACAGGTAACGGATTTGTGTGAAGGAAAAGCTGAAGATCAGATTGGGATTAAGAAGTCTATGTTTGGATACGGACAGCGCGAAAAACTAGAAAAAAAGAGAAAATGATTCTTTTTTTCTTTATCAACTTTTAATATATGCCTGTATATATGCCAGGATATGCCTGCTACGTCCAGGGGCGTCCCGAGGGTGGGGCGGGGGGGGGGCGCAGCGCCCCCCCTACGTTTTGGGCATTCGGTCAAATTTTCGCCGAAGGCGAAAATTCGGTCAAAACGGCATCGCGGCGAAGCCGTGATGCCCGTTTCATAAAATCTTTTGTCCCCACATTTCCAAGCTGGGTGATTTAACATGTTTATTGGTTCCCATTCTTTATCGAATTTGGTAATTAATCCAACTTTTGTTCAGTCCGCATTGATTTCACCACATTCGGTCCTTCTCTTCGTAAATTCGGTGATTTAACATGTTTATTTGGTCTCATTTGTTACCGAATTCGGTAATTCACCGGACTATTCTCAAGTCTGTGTCTGTCTGTTTTATCGCATTCGGTCGGTCCATTTCATAATTTGGTGATTAATCAGATTCATTTGGTTCTGATTCGTTACCGAATTCGGTCGACTTCACCTGAGAACTGGATTTTTGTTTGGTCAATATCTATTACCAAGCTTGTCACATTCGGTTGTTTTAGGTGGTTCTAACTAGAGTTTTATTCCATTACGAAATTCGGTTGTTCTACCGCTCCCGATCCGTCCCTTACTTTTTTTGGTTAGTTTTAGGATGTACGAATTCATTATTTGGTTCACCCCAGTTACTGAGTTCGGTAATTTAAGTGGCATTTATTTAGCTCTTGTTCTTTACCATTTAACGGTAGCTTCAACTGGTTGCCATTCATTACTTAACTTTTGCTTCTAATGATTGCAGTACTTCAGGAACAAGCACGTCTCTTGACGTGAAAACTAGACTACTTTTGTTTGCAGTAAATTCAGAATAAATGTACTTTGTATCTACTTTACCCTGGATGGCCCCTTTTTTTCGCCAGACAGCTCTGGGGTTTAATAGGTAGTCTTAGGATCGCAAAAAGGCACTTTGATCATCAGTGTTTCCAAAAAATTTCGCCTGCGGCGTATTTCGCAGTATTCACTATTTAGAGGAAGGGTGCGTCCTATAGTTGGCGTTTGAGGCTTGGAATTTTTGGGGGCTTGAACCACATTAAAGGCTAGAATTTGCATGGAAAGTAGTTAAATGTTGCCAGAAAAAAGGCGGATTAAAAAATTTTGCCTTCGGCGCTTTAATTTGTCCTGGCTACAGCCATTAGCGATGTTTTCGCTTTGCAGCAACGGCGTTCTTTTGTCGGCACATTTTCAAGTCCTGTTGGCAAACTGGACGTCCCCCAAAGGTAAAAGGCTAGTGACGGCATATCCCTGAAAAACAGGAGTGAATGAGCGTGAAAACGCGCAAAATTTTCTTTTTAAGACTTGATTTTGTACACACTATGCAGCTTTTTACATTGTAGCGTCTTGAAGGCAACTCGCTGTCTTTTTGGAAAAAAATTCGGTCAGAATCAGGTACCGATTCGGTCAATTTTATCTGGTTCGCCCCCCCAATGAAGAAAGGCTCGGGACGCCCCTGGCTACGTCTATCAGCAAACTTTCTGAGAGCAGCAAATTACCTCGTCCCTCTGTTGCTCGGCACGCATAGTCCTCTGCCTGGCATCCTCTGCCTCCCTCTTCCAGGCGTCGCAGGCGAACCTCGCTTGAGAGATACCTGCCTCCCACGCACTAAGCTTCGCCTTGTAACTGGTAAGCTCTTCTTTTAACCGGAAAATCTGGAAGATAAAACAAATTTAGGGTATACAACAAGCAAAAAACAAGCACGGTTGATTCAGAGCAGCTAATATGCGAGTGTACCGGAACCGGTAACCGGAACCGGCACGAACCGGATATAACAAGAGGCATCAAAATAAATTAGAGCCCTGCAAACCATCAGCTTCCAACCAGTATTGATCTTCTTTTCGTCAATATTTGTAAAGCATTTTAATGAGTAAGTGACATGCATGTTTTATAAATTATTGATAGGGTGTTATTTAACTATTGTGTTATTTGACCTAATAAATTCGTATCGTATCGTAACGCTACGTGCACATACAGGCCGATAAGACTTTGCATCCGAAAATATGCAAGCGGAATTCGCGTCAATATGGGTGAACCCTGGGTAAACCTGCTTGCGACGCTTCAAAATTTCGGAGCGAAGGAGTTTATCCGACAGCGAAGATCGGACTGTGTGCACGTACCTTAACCAAAAATGTCTAGCTATTGGTAGATCGTAGGAGCCTCTGGTCTCTAGGGAGCATTTGAGTTGAATGAAACTTATTATGCGCATCTAATGTCTAGGTAATAGCACTGTTTGAAAAAAGAGAAAGTAAATACAAAGCAAAAAAAAATAATCCACTTCTGACAAGAAATCTCACCTCAGCATTGTTATTGTTTCCTAAAGAGCTGCTGTACGCTGAGATTCCGCCATGATCATAAATCCCGTGGCTTCCATAGCTCCCAGCATGATTGGACGATACGCTGCCAACGGTCATGTGATTGTTCCCATAGCTAAACGCGTGGCTATAGGAGAGGCTGTTCTGTCGTATCCCATAGGGAGGTGAGGGTGGTGATAGTATTCGGTGGCTCGTTGACCCCGCCCTTGGAATATTAACTGGTGCTGAGCTTCCAACTAAAACAAAATAAGAAGAACAATTTTATCTCTGTCTTGCCCCTTACCTTAAGCGATTATCCGATATCAGGCAAGGAGGCCAATTAGGCCAGCTCTGTTTGAGACCCTAAAAATAAAGTTTTCTGTGGCGTTGATTTGATTCACCCAACCTAATTATTTCTTCTCTAGGCAAATCCAAGCAGCAGTAGCAGAACCACCATTCCACGCAGACTACGGACAGTGGAGCTCTCTTTATCTTCCCTTCTGACTGCTGATGAATCATGCAAATCACAAAAAGTAAGAGACACAACTTACGACTTAGGAGTCTGAAAGAAAAAACTCGTTTTTTTGCAGTTTCATCTGTTTTTTTTTAGTTTAGTTTTAACTTGATTCTTGTGAAAATGCTAAAAATCTAATGCTCAAATCCTTACTTGAGCATTAAAGATTCTGAGGGCACTAATAACCCACCTTTTCTTCCCATCTTGGCCCAACATATTTATTGTACAAATTCATTCCTATTCAAGTTTTGTGGACGAAACCAAAGAAAATGACTAAATATATGCTGCAAAGAAAGCTACTGAAGTAACATAACAGTATTTATCACAAGGTTATTAAAAGGACGGCTACCTAAAGGCTATGCATACCTGAAGACGCAAGCCCGGCAGCTAGAGAATCCCTGGCCAGTCTGGCATTTGAGTCACACTCCATCCCACCACTCAAAGCATCTTCCATGGCAAGCTCTTCAAGGGCACTGCCAAGGGCATTCGCATTGTCACCCATATCTTGCTGGCCTAAGCGATGTACCATCGGCGAACCAACCGCTCGGAGTGTTGTGAGAAGTGGGCTCCCAATGGAGCCAAGACCACCGAAACTGCCATAACTGGTCCTCCGGTCGTCAGGTCCGGAGAAGGTCCCCGCCAATCCAGAGTCAACCGATTTGTTCTGAAAAAAAGAAAACTAGTAATAAGTTCCGACGTCTTTCCAGTACAGCCCCGAATTTTCCGATGGAATCCTGTGAATTGACAAAATGATAGCCTACGCATTCAAATATTACTTTAGCCCAAGCTGACGGCAAAGCATGCTTGATGGCGCAAACGGATAAGTCAGCTGAGATTTATTCTAGTGACATTTCAGTCGTTCTTTGCGAGATTCCTCTTCAGGCTGTAGCTCGAAGTAAGAACCGGTAAATTGTAGTAAGTTCTTACTTCTATAGCTAATTGATTCTTGCTTCCAGATGATAATGAAATAGTTCTTGTTTTTATTTACAGCCAGAAGTGGGACCTTCCCAAAAACGGTCGAACTATCGCTGGCATAAATCTCAGCTTGAATAAATACACGTTTCCGTCACCAACAGATACGTATTCCTAGTTAAATGGCAAGCTACTGATCTTCGATATTCAAAATCCTTTGCTGTTTCGGAATGTCAATAATATGTCGGTATAAAAACGATGTTGCGGATTAAATAACTTAAACGTAATCCAATTTTAAAATTTCACGTACACCAAAACCATCGACCTATATTCCATTTGAATAACAAGTGCCACAACAAACCTGCCTAGCGCCCATCTTACTTTCACAATCATGACCGTGCACTCGCTCTCATAATATCAAACTAATAATAATCAAAATATACAGCATCATAAAAAGTTTTCACCTCCACATATCACCAAGAAACAAGTAACCACCGTACAGAAATCTAATATTTTCTAGCCTACTTCTTATCTACTACATATGAAGCTGCTGACCAATTCAGGACTAACGGCATCTTCGGTAAGGCTGTTCCTAAGTCTAGCAACTTTAATTCCAAAGCTCACTTGTATACGTTCTTGTGGAAACACGATTTTGTGGAAAGCTTAAAAAAATGTTTATGAAGAAGGAAAAAACTCCAAAATAGTGGGGAAGAAACACTACTTAGTACTGCATTTCCTTTTCGAACGTCAGGGGACAAACGTGGTCGCGGATAAATACAAACCCACAAACGAACCATAAATCTGCTCACCGTGGCGTCCCTATCATCCCAGCCTCCACTGAAGACGCTTGATGACGTCCCACTTCCATTCGTGAAAAAGGACGTCGCCTCAACAGCAACACTCAGATCCTGGTTTCCTGGGCCTGGGACGCTCAACGATCTCGGCTTCGCGATAGGTCCCGGGGCTGACAAGCTATGGCCGGCGACAACTTCGGAGAAACTGGATCCCTGAAAAACTTAACTGCGTCAGATTTATCTAAAACATAATCTAAACTGTGAAACGCAAAAAGCACTCTAGTGACATTTTCACTTCTTTCCTGTTGGCCTCTATCTCTCTTCCCTCTAGGAAAGAAAGTAGACAGAGAAAGCTTTTGCACCGTGACAGATGTCATCACACTGTGTGAACAGGTAAACAACTTTTCACACCCAGGGGAAAACAAGGCTCCGACCTCTGAAAATATCACGGACCAGAATTCGGAGCCTTGATTTCCACGAGATTCACACTGAAAAAACAATGAACGAATAAGAACTGAGAAAGAACAGGGGTCCTCTCCCTCACAGATCGGCCGGGGTTGCGGCTGCAGGCAACCGTACCACGAGATAGGAGAATTATACAGTTGAGAGTACAAGCAACAACTAACTGCAACAATACAGAAACTGTACTACTGACGATGCCCAATAGAATGCATGGCTAAACAGGGAAATACGTTCGATCGTTCTGTTTACCAGAGGGACCTTATAAACATACATACAAGCCTGAGATCTGAGCGGGACAGCAGACCACCAGAGAGAAGACTGGCGCTTATGGTGGATGCCGGATGCCTAAGGTCTAAGGTAAGGAAAGGCTATGTTAAGTTTGGTTGTAACTCGAGAGAAACGGTGGAGATACAAATGAAGGACCAAGAACATTTCCAATCTATAGCAGCATCCCTCTTTCTCAATGTCAATGTCAACTGAATTTCCAGTATTTATATTCCATTTCGCCGAATACAAAATCTTACACAGAAACGCACTAACGCAGACAGCGAAGCGCACAACATGGGAAAACGGGACCGTCACCATACGTAAGAGAGCGACAAGTAATGACGCAGCTTGAACTCCAACGCCAACTTACCAGCGGGAATGATTGGTTCGTTTCGTTGACTGAACGTGCTCGCGCAAACGAGACTGGTGCGGAAGCAGGAGGAATGGAACTTAAAGCCCCACTGTTATCGTAGCCACTGGCCTAAAAGGACCAACACTATCACGTATTCGTGAGACAAAGCCGATCCTCACATAAGCCGCTTATGAAGTTTTTTTTTTTTTGAAATGTAAAAAGACGACAGGCTACTGTTTCAAGAGTTAACACAAAAAGGACACTATCTCGAAGGAAAATCTGACTTATCAACAAATTTATGTTGTAATCATACGAAATGCTTTCCCACACTTTCTTTTTGCAGATGAACACGGCTTTTATTTTATTTTTTTTACTGAAAGACAGAAATTACACAAGGGACATGAAACCACGACGGATAGACGTCGAGATGATTTTTTAAAACCGAATTCTACGTACAGGCTCCAATTACGGAACGTCGTAGACAGTCCAGGGCCCCGTGGCAGAGCCTCGTGGAGAAATCCAAGGCTCAATTACACTAGATTTGGTCCATCATCTAGTTACAGGTTATTGCTAACGAGCCACGGATGAGCGTTTATATTTTTAAGAATGCCGCGGCTACGAAGACTATAAAGCAGAGCAAAATAACACTAGGAAGTAGCGCTAAGAGCTATGTCTTCCATGCACCGGAAACGGGCATTACTCATAGCGACATTCAAAGCGAGACCAACTTGCGGGTTTAGAAATTCTATAGTACAGCTAAGATGCGGTCTGCACACATCGAGGAAACGGGGGAAGTTGTATTCTTTTTTCTGCTGTGTATCTGAGCCAGCACTGATGCATGACGTAGACTTACTGAGTTTCGGTAAGGACGTTATCTATCGCTAGTGGTGCTAGTGTCGCTGCTATTCGAGTGTGTGTCACTTTTTTGTTCAAGTCTTGGCGCTACTCCCTCATGTAATTTTGCTCGGCTCTGAAGCACGCTCGAAGTTCTAGACCAGAAGCGATACTGTGCCGTGAACTGGTACACAGCTTGATCCCATATCCGATCAAGCTGTGAGGTTTCCTGGTTCCTGTAAAGTCGCTTTTAGGGCCACAAATCAATACTACAATGAGCTTATATTATTTTAAATAATAAAATGAAGGTCTATCAATACGACCTACATACATGGAATAGAGGATTACCCTGACGTAGCCTACGTTCCCCACATAAAAAATAGCAAAGCTTGCAGTACTGACTTAAGAACTGACCACTTAAGAAAAGTACACTATGCAGAATTCTTCGACTGTTAAACCGCAGTGAAATAATCAATAGCCTCTAGATTCTTGTCTCCTGGCAGAAAACGCCACTACTACCCAACCGGAGATCACCAATGAAATGGAAGTAAGAACGAAGCAAAAACTTACGTGCCGCTCCAGCGTTGGGTGTTTCACTGGCTCTTCTTCCCGTCGTGGCCCACTATCTGGCAAGGCAGTTGACAAGATATCCGATAGGTTTGTTCCATTTTCTAAGATGCTCCATTCGTCACGACTGGCATTCAGTTCCTCTAAAGAATGCAAGAAAGACATTAAGGAGCTTTCTAAGCCCGGCAGAACAGTCCACAGTCGTACAAGATTAAGGTAGTATAGAGTTAACACCCATTACACTTATCTTGGCCACGACTGGAGGTCAAATTGATACAGCTTGATTTTATGTTTGTAGTTTGTAGCTTTTCATTATTAGTAAAATCTTTAAAAGCCTTTTCTATCGTCATTACAGACACCAGTAGGAATATGGACATATTGCTGGATAGCCCATGAGACTTTGCACATCCTTTGGCTCTAAAGTTTATTAATGAAGATCGGATCCCTAGTCCTCAGGAGGCCTTGTGTAGAAAAACAGAAACGATACCCTAGCACTGAATGTAGCCACTGTAACAACGCCTGTACTCTTGACAAGCTGGGCACCGATCCACCCCGAGAACGATTGTAGTGTGACACCTCACACTACATAGTGTTTCTGCTCAGGTGCTCCAAAATAATTTACCACTTTACAACTAAGCTTACAGAAAAGTACACACGGATTCTGCTGTTTTTAGCCCTTTCCATGACAATCTTGGCAAAATTTGCCTAACCGGTCTCCGAACGAATAAGCTCCTCGGAAACAATGATCGGGCGCATGATACATCCCGTAAAGAGAAAAAACGTGGCAAGTTTGATAATCAGTGTATTACTAATAGAGGAGATAGGATACACTTATGAAGTGAAAGATCTCGTTAACGAGAATGGTGGGAAGTACTACTGAAGTAGAATGGATTACTATCATGAGTACGACCTGTTCTTTGATATTTATTTAATACTTAGAGGCCGTGCGGGCTATCACTATTTTATCAAGGGCGGGTAAAGTAAGAAAATGTCTAGCATCATGCTGGATCAGGAAACATCTGATTTTCGTTTACTGGGGGTGGAGCTTCTAGTCTTCATTCTTCTCTTCTGCCGAACTACGATGTTAAAGGCCACGCTACAGTTTCAACTTCACCCGCAGGAAATGAAAATCGGAGGTTCGTGTATTCAGCATGCTGATTTGCGAGTTTATCCAAGTTGTTCATGCAGAGTTGTTCGTTCCTGGTACTGTGCTATTATAGTTTGCTGCCTATGCAAATGTTCCGAAAGAAGAAAGACAGTATCTTCCCCGTGGATTGCCCTGTGTGACTCCCTGCGGCACCACCGAGTCGTCCGACCGACTGATACACTGCCGCCACAGATCGAAAAGGGTATGTACGTACTCGAGCAAAGTAAAAAAAAAAAGTTAGAAAACAAATTCTAAGACCAGAAATGTTCTTATTACTCACGGTCGTTATGTGCAAAAGCACAGAAAGCTCCTCTAGGGCAGTAGCCAGCACTCTGTACGTCGTGGCATCGCGTGGATTTATAGATTTCCGGATGAAACTGCTGCTCAGTTCTCGTGTGGCAATACGCGCAACTATCTCCGCTATCACACTGGGTGGGGTCTCCCCAGTCGTCTCCATGCTTCACATTGGGGCATGGAGTAGACCTAGAAAGTATAGACGCTATATCTCGGTCCTTCAAGTCCTTCAACACACTGTTCGCAAGGACCTCCAACTGCTAATCCATTAAACGCAGAGTGATCCTTTTCAACCTTAATTATTTTTTTTATTTTTTTACACGTTTAGCTACAGACAGCTGTAAGTGTGACAGACAAACGGACCGACCGACCGACCGACCGACATACGGAATTGCGATCGGTATATGGCACTTGAGCCAGAGGCTGCAAGTGCCATAAAAACTGCTAAAATGACTAATACTAAGTTACAGTAGAGGTATGTTTATTCGAACAGTTACTTAAATGTGAACAGTGCAGTTTTGAGCTGAATGGTAAAATGAAGATCCAAAATGCCTACTCAGGTGTTCTTAGAGGCCCTTAATTACCAACTTCGGCTAACTCGTAGTTGAATCTACTCATAGCATGTGCACGAGAATGGCAAAGTCAACAAACGTTCAAATAAGCATACCTCTACTGTATTAATTTATTATTTACTGTTTTTAGATGCAAAAAACAAAGCCAGGATGACCCAAAATCCAGAGAAGCAAACCTCTGGTCATCTTTCCTGTACAGCTCCTCTATCACCCAAAACCAAATAAAGATGCAGTTTTTGGATAGCCTAAGTCAGTCAACCACATTTTTGGATACCCTATGCCAAACGCTGGGTATATCGAGCGTTTGGCATTCCTATGCCTAACTCTGGATCCCTCTGGGATACCCTATCCCTAAGAGAACTGAAACAGAAAGAAACAGTACTACAACAACAATTAAAATAATTTAAAGTCCAAAGCAAAACATCGTGGAGCTCCGCAGATGATCACAATTTTCCTTCATTCTGCTGATGGATTTCATAACGGCCGCAGAGGGACCAGCTACCCGGAACCTTTGAACAAATGTATGGTCAAGTTCGCACACTGCCTGGTATGGCACTAAAGGGTAACTTCTTGATTAGATAAAACAAAAAACTTCAATGTTAAAAGCCCACCCATTTAGTTTTATTTTTCAACAAGACAAAATCATCTATCCGAACCTAAGCGCGCAGGGCACCATGTATTTTTTGTCGTTACTGCAGATCCTCTACCAAACGGAAAACTTATAAGGGGAGAGGAAGACAACCGAGAAATCATATTAGTAGGAATCCGAATTTGTGAATGACTACACACATCGCGTCACGGGTCATGGTTATAATCAAAACTAGCGGCACTTTTGCTCGCAGGCATATCGAGGGTTTATGGGATCGCCGCCATTCGAGTACAGAGTCGCAAGTTAGTTTGGACTTTACACTTTTGGCGAAAGCCAAGAGTTCCAAGACAAACTTGGAAGGTCGAAGGTCAACAGAATTTCTATACCAAAACGGAAGACGTGCATAGTTCATTGGCAAAAGTCGAAACCGAGTTAAAAAAAACAACACAAAAAAAACGCCATGAGTTGAAAACGCCCCACGAAACCATCGAGGCTTGTAAAAATAAAGAGGCCAATTTGGCGCTTTTCTATCCAGCACAACAAATAGGCCCAAGGAAAATTGCTCAAAGAAAAAATAATTGCGAACTTCTGCTGAAAATAAATAGTTGCTACAAGACATCAAAAACTCTAGAAAAGTTTGAGTTTCCCAGGGCAATCAGAAGACCAGGGTCTTAAGCCTGCCATAGGCTAAACAAAATATACCAGAAATATACTAACAACGTGTTTATTTGCGGATTAAAGCTCACCTGTATTTGAATCTCCTTGGAGTTCTCCTTCTATCTTTGTTGTTGTGGAACTGAGGGCAAGCATATCCTTGACGGCAGAGACGGGGAGGTTTCTTGCATTGCTCTGTCTTATAGTTGGCTAAAACATACACTGAGTCCTGCCACTTAGGGTCATCAGCCATGAGGTTACGTTCCTTGTCAAGTGCATTCGGTCCTTGAAGACTACCGATCAGGTCCAATTCAGGATTATCCATTGCCTGTAACAAATAGCCTCAACATAATTAAGATCTCGTATCGCACACTACGGGGCAAGGATGCCTAAGCCGTATCAGAGGATAGGAAATAAAAGAGATGGGTGAACACAACAGCAATTTTTTTGCATCGCCGTTGGCAGTCATCTTGGGACAAAAATTTACCACGCCGTTTGTCTGGCGTTTTATTTTCGGTGAAAGCCGTGGAAATACCTCCTTTCTGATAGTACGCGCTGAGAGGGAGAGCGAAGGTTAGGCACGGGGTTACCACGTATATTAACTTGCACTTTGCTCGGCGGCCAACGGGGATAATACGAACAAAATCGAGAAACAGGCATATAAAGTGGAAGGAGCATTCTGCAAGCGCAGAGTTGACGAAGATGGATCAGTGCACTGCACAAGCAGCAGAACCAGACAGAAACTCGAACTGACCCCTATACGTGCGCGGACAAACCGACGTTCTAATTCATTTGTGCCTTTTTTTTTACGTCTATGTTTAACAGTGCCTAATTTTTGCACGTAATGTTTTGCAACTGCAAATTAGCCAAGAGCTACGAAAGTTGTATAATAAACCGCTCTCTCTCACTCTCAGGGCAAACACGGCATATACGTGACGGATATAACAGAAACGGTGGGGTAAAGCTTCACATTAAAAACATTCGTGGAAAATGCTTTCGCAGTTGTTTGTCTCGCAACAATAAGAATTTCACCTCCAGTCTTTTTCAAGCCCATAAAATTAACAAAATAAGACCGGTATCCTATTCCACGCTGCGACAATCAGAAGAGAAGCACTTACTTTACGCATTCATCTTTGCACAAAGTAAAAAGTGTTTTTTTTTTGTTTTTTTTAGTATTTCACAGCATTTTACTGAAAAGATTATAGTTGATTTAGGAATGGTTTTGTTTTACAATTTACTCCTCAATTATGAGGGAATTAAATAAATAAATAAATTTTCCGGCATTATACGCATCACAAAGAAAGAATGTAAGAAAGCCAACCTGTAACTCCCTAATGTCATAGACTGGTATCCTTAGATCCTGTGTCCCATGTGCAAAGGCACAGTGTGCACCATTCTTCACACACATGCCCCTTGAATCTGTGTCGTGAACACACATACCAGATTTGTAATATCTGAGGTGATATCTTCTCTCGACGTCACCCGCTACTCGATGAAGCAAAGCACATCTGTAAAGAGAGTTCAGTTAACCTAACTGAAACAGTTACCTTATTGGTAAGTTCAGTATACCATTTTATTCGGACGAATGACAAATGATCTCTCAGTCACTTCGCCGACAAAACGGAACCGGAGACTAAACCTATGCATCGAGATCGATATAAGAAACTTACTTCCCACCCCATCCGCAACGATTTTCTCCCTCCAAACAAAGTAATGTAAGGGAAATGCAAGAGCGAGCAGTCTCTACGAAGGTCCCAACATTCCAACCAGTAGCGGCCAAACACAGCTGTTTCCAAAATAGTTCTATTAACAAATTTCTGCGTGACAGTACTTTGCCTTTTGTTACCGTGAAAGTGTGAGTGAATAAATAACTATTCTATTTTCCGTGATCACATACCACAGTTGACTGTACCGCATACCTTGTAAGTCATCGATATTACCTGACACCATAGGGCTAGTGTGTTGAACGTTGAGACGTGACAACGCTAAAGTTTCGGGTAAGTATTCGTTGTCGGAAGAGCATAGGCTACTTTATATACGGTACTCCACTGTCAAAGCGAAAACCCTGACGCAGTAGGCCTGAATCTATTTGGCAGCAGGCTGGTTGGCACCACCAAATGTGCTATGCAGTCAGCTAGGGCTAAAGAAATTAATGTAGCTAGGCCTATGCTCCAACATACTGGGCTCATTTTTTTAAAATGCCTCTAGATGCGAAATTAGCAATCTAGAAGAGGAGGAAAACTCGGCTGGCGGCAAAAAAACTTACTCATCGCCATCACCGCAAATTCCAGTGGTTTCATCATACTTGGTGCAGTAAGTGTCAGGACTGTAGTTGAAAGTGCCATCTTTCTGTCGCACTGGCCTCCGCCTCTTCTGGTTCATAAAATGCCAATTGAAGCAAGTGAAAGGTCTATGCTGTGTGCATTTGTGTTGCAAAAAAAGAGGGCACTGTTCAACTCTAAAGTCTCGGAGATACCTGTAAAAAACGAATAGGCTAAGAAAATCAGGACCGCATCTGATTTGTAATATCTGTACTGTTATCTCTTCTCTTCGCTAACAGATAAAACAGGGAAAATGAAATAGACCTGGGCTGGAAGTAGACCTAGGCTGGAGGTAGGAAGATGACATAGCATACGCCAGTTTGATTGGGAATATGAAGAGACCTTAACGATGTAGCAGATCCTTCTTACCCTCAAGCCATGCTTCCAGTCAAAAAATTAAGTTATTGTGACTTATTCCAAGAAACAAATCAATTCAAACTCCCATGGCCGAGACCTATCCAAGGGTATGACTGGGGGAGGGTTGGGGGCTGAAAAGGGTTGGTTTAGTTGTTTATATGCTTCTTTACTTAAAGTTTAACTGAAAAGCCAACTCACTTTTGTGTCATTTAATTGGATACACTGAATTATTTGGATTCTGCAAGGGATTTTTTGATTTTCCACTATCTGCTCTAGTTATGCCAGCCGTCCCCACAGCGTAAATTCTACTATGAAGCGTGAGATTTTAATCTCAACACAAATGCGGCTTTTCAGTGGGCAGTGGTGAGGTCGGGGAAGATTGCTTTGTGCCTGAACAAAAAAAAAAATCTTGTAAGGCATACAGCAAAAATACAAGTGCATAGCGGCACCGCAGATCACAGGGAAATTCCACTATTTGAAAATCAATTATTCGTGAATAGCGGAACAACGAAGTAACTCATTTTCAGCGGGTCTTCAAGCCAATTTAAGTGAATAGGTGATGGGTAACTAGATTGTCCTATCCTGGCCCTTTTCGGTTAAACTTTAGCAATCGTCAGCATTCCTATGCTAATTTAATTGTTTTTGTCACTGGAACTCAGCTCGCCTCATACAGTCGGTGCAGCATATGAACAACCCTTGCTTTCAGTACTTCAATCTGGCATGTTGCTGTAGGTAGAGGAATAGTTGTTGCTGGCGTTTGACCATGCACACACTTTTTGAGCATCAGACCGGACCTAGCCTAGCCAATTTGAGAAATTGCCTTGTTCAGAAAACCTTGCAAAACCAAGTGACCAGAGCAACCCCCGCGTGTTATTCTGTGATCTTTTAACCATTGCTGACGACCCTGCTCATCCCTGGCCACTGATAGAAGATGAATGACCCACCTAGAACCCAGCAACAGCCATCGCCCTGCGCGAACGGTAAAAGGGGCCCTACCGGGACACCCATCACGGACCGTGACGGAGTACCGCCGGAGACAGCGTTGCCACCCGAACAAAGTAAGTGCGAAACAGGACCCCAAGCCCAACCATCCCTCAAAAGCTCAACCGCGGAAGAATCGGAATCAAACAGCTCGATGTATTCAGTCAGAAGCCCAAGAAGCCAACCTTCAAGCCCCTCCTACTTTCTCCCAAAAGGTGCCACATCTGAAAACCTGTCGGCCGCTGCCGACAATGATGGTTTCCAACGTGTATTAAAGAGGAGGAGACAGAAAACGAACTCACCCAAAGCGATGCCTGGAGGAGCCCCAAACAATGAGACACCAAGAGCCTACCCAACCATCATGTGTGTCAGATACACGCCCAAGGATAAAGACGGCATATTTAAAGTCAAAGATATTGAAAAAATCAGGATGTCCCTTTTCCGATCTATCAAAACTCTGTTTCAAGTGGTTGTCCTAAGAACAGGAGAACTTGATGTTTACTTCCAGGAGAGTGCCATCCTTCAAGAAGCTCTCAGCGTACCGAATGTAGCTGGACTTGATGTGAAAGCATCACAGTGTATAAGAAAAACTGAAGTGAAGCTGGTGATGTACAACGTCCCAACCGAACTCGATATCAACGAAGTGGAAGAGGGCCTGATGGACGGGCAAGGAAACCCAATTGAAACAACTGAAATCGTTCGGCTAAGCCGTAAAATTGACAACACCACCACCACAAGTAAGTCTGTCCTGATCACATTGAAGGGACAACGAAGCCCCAACAACTTGTTCTTATTCGGCATACAAAAGCCATTCAAACCATACCAAGAACGACCAAAGCAATGCACGAAGTGCCTCAGGTTTGGCCACACAGCAAAATGGTGCAAAGACACCGGTGAGGTGTGCAAAAAATGTTTGAACGCAGTCCATCAGGATGGACACTGCGATGCCAACCCAAAATGCATCAACTGTGGTGGAGAACACCTGTCGCTTGACAGAAACTACTGCCCAAAATATAAGGAGAGATTGGAAATATTGAAGTGCGTCGAAGCGACCAGCCTGCCTTTCTCCCTCATCTCTGCTCAGCTCAAAAACATTTCAACACCGAAGGCAACTGCTAAACCGGGCCAAACACAAGAACCTGCTCAGCAAAATCAGTCAACTCCGACCCCCACCCCTACTGCCCAAACTGCAACAAGAATCCAAACTATCCCAGCTGCTGCACCCCTCCAGTGGAGAGGATGGGCTAAACCATCACAGACACCTATTAGACCTACCCCAACAGACCTTGCCAGCAAACAGTCACCATCCACAACGAAGAGACCACAAACCCTTCCAGGGATACAACCATTTAGTTTCATCAACTCCATTGCACCCTCAGCACCAGCCACAGACCAAGGGATCAGGGCCCTTACTAAATTCTGCATCATCAAAGAAAAAGTGCACCTCTCAAACCTGACAGCCAAAGAGAAAACGACACTAATCACTGCAGCAGCAAAAAAAATACTTCGACCCTATTCTCCTCGAAGAAGTCAACAGCGACCTTGCCCAGCTACTGCTAGCGAACCACATCCTGCAATCCGATGCAAACTGGAACTAAGCTACAAACTTCCAGCTCAGCAAAGAAGAAAAATTTGACGATCCTGCAATGGAACTCCAATACATTAACCAACAGAAAAATTGAAGAAATTGTTCACTGCTCAAAGACAATAACACCAGATATCATCTGCATCCAAGAAACAAATTTTGATGGAAGAAAGAAGTTCAAGTTCCCGGGATTCACGATATTCAGGAAAGACAGGTCAACTGGTAGAAGAGGAGGAGGTGTGTGCACCCTAATCAGGAACAGTATAAGATGCATTGGAGTTCCCTTACCAGAATTTTTGAATGAAGTGGATGCAGTGGGAATAAAAGTATGGCAAGAAGAAAACAGAACACTTAATGTTGTTAACATTTACAACCCTAATGGCCATAATGATGCCCAGGACCTCCTCCACAACGTGACGAACATGGCGGAGAACAACACTACCATTGTCATCGGCGACTTCAACGCCCACAGCCCAACGTGGGGCTCCAGCAAAACAAACAAAGCTGGCAAACTCCTTGAAAAGACCATCCAACAACATCCAACGCTAGCGCTGATCACACCACCGAACCTATCTACCCACTATGATGTGAAAACAAACAAGTTCTCAACTATCGACCTACAACTTGCATCAACCACCATCTCCAACAAAATCACCGTGAGAAGACATGACAAACTGCTGTCCGACCATTTCGGTATAGTCATAGAAGTAGGCACTCCAGTGGTTGAAGAGATAAGAGAGCCGAGATTCAACAACAAGAAGGCAAATTGGGCTGCATACACGGACCAGCTGGAGCCCACCGACTTTTCACCATCCCTCAAAGAACAAGACCCAAACAAATGCGCAGACTACATCACTGATGCCCTCCTGCATACAGCGACTGCGAACATTCCTAAAACTACAAATAAAGCATTTGTTGGTATGAAGGCAAGAAAAACATCAAAGCCCTGGTGGAGCACCCAGTGCACCCAAGCAGTTGAAAGAAAGCGACAGGCCAACAAGTCATTCGCTAAGAACCCCAGCCCTACAACTTTCATAGAAAAGAAGCGAGCTGAAGCTCAAGTGAAAGCCATAGTTTTCCAAGCAAAAACCAAGACTGGTGCAAACAAAGTACGAACTTTCTCGCACGAGACACCAGAGGGAAAAGTACACCAGTTCATAAGCAGCATGGAAGGAGGGAAAGCCGTAACACAACACAACTACCCAATAACCGTGAAGAACGTGCTGCTTGAAGGAAATAAGGAAAAGGCTGAGGCGTTTGCCGACATGTATGAAGAAAAACTAAAGTTAACCACCGATGCCAACACTGCTGAAAGCCAAACAACCAACCATGCACATGAAGCCACGCACGCAACAAGAGAAGGTTACAACGAGCTTTTACACCCTTTCACATCAAGTGAACTATCAAGGGCAGTACAGGAATGCAACGAAAATGCTGCTCCGGACGTGGAAGAAATACACCTGACATGGATAACCAACGCTGGTGGGAACTTCATGAAAGCCCTCCTAGATTGTTACAACAAATGCTTCGCCAAATCCACTTTCCCTGACAGATGGAAACAATCAATCTGCACCCCTGTTCCCAAACCAAACAAGCCTAAGGACCAACTTGGATCTCACCGCCCTATTATGATAGCCCCCACTTTAGGGAAAATTCTAGAAAGAATGTTAAACAACAGGCTAGTATGGTACTGCGAAAAACACAAGCTGATCCCAAAGGAACAAACTGGATTTCGCAAATATCACTCCAGCATTGACACACTGTACCGTGTAGTAAGCGACGTGAGAATTGCAATGCAACAAAGCCTCATAGTGTTGGCCGCCCTCGTCGACTTTGAGTCGGCATATGACAATGTCCGAATAAACAAACTATGCTACAAACTTACGGCTATTGGTTTCCCAAAGCAAATTGTTGAATTCATCAGGAGCTTTCTTGAGGGAAGAAGATTCACAGTCAAAATAAACAGCGACTCATCTACAAGCAGATCCACAGAAAAAGGCCTGCCACAGGGGGCTGTGCTTAGCTGCCTCCTGTTTGCCCTATACATGTCCGACATGAAAGTTAGTGGCGAGCAGGCCGAGTTTGCAGACGACTACACGCTCTGGGCGAAAGGAAGGACAATGGAAGAAGCCCAAAGCAAACTACAGAGAGCAGTCAATGAAATCGGAGCATTCGCACGCGAAGCTGAAATCCCGATAGCAGCATCCAAGACCGTCATCATGGCCTTTCACAGACGAAGAAAACTAGAACCACCATCCTTACTACTGGAAGGAACCAGCCTACCAGTCGCAACATCAGCAAGGCTACTCGGGATCGTTTTGGACCAGAAACTAACCTTTAAACAGCACATTGAAGAAACCACGAAAACATTCTTCAGAAGATTCACGATGATGCAACGGCTAGCCGGAACCAAATGGGGCTGCTCGGACAAACTACTTATGCTATTTTACAAACAGTACATCAGATCGAAACTGGATTATGGCATTATCGTCTATGGCTCGTGCAGCCAGCAGCTGATGGGACAACTGGAAACGCTCCAAAACACGGCACTACGACTTGCGTTGGGTGTCAGGAAAACCACCAAAAAGTCATTCCTATACACCGAAGCTGGAGTCCCTCCGATGAAAATACGAAGAAAAACCCTACTCGTCCGCTACTTCACAAAAATCGAGTACACCCCACATCACGTTATGCACGAACTGTTGTGGAAGCGAAATGACTGCAGTTTTCTCCGGGAACTCGACGAATATAGACTTGCCCGAAGTGACACAGTGCAAATAGAGAAACACCTATTGACCGAAAAAGTAGCACCAACCCCACCATGGAAGGAGAACTACCCAATCATCAACACCAAGTTCCTAGACACCCAGAAGTCACAGACCAGCACCCACCAAGCAAAGCTCCAGTTCGAAAAGCTCGAGGAAAAACTCTACGCAGGTCATCAACAAATTTTCGTAGACGGATCACTGACGAAGGACGGCTGTGGCTGCGGGGTGTACTTCAAGGACACGAACTTGATGGCCATGGAAAAGCTCCCAAATCAGTTCTGCATACTATCAGCCGAGATAAACGCCATCGCCCTAGCGTTGGAGACTGTAATAAAGTTCAGCCCGCTACATAGAAATATCGTCATACTCTCCGATTCATTATCTACGCTTTCCCTCTTGAAACGAAGAGACTACTGCTGCATAGACATCGACTTGCACAAACTTAAGAACCTCATCACGACAATCCACGAAGCAGGAACAACCATAACACTACAATACGTCCCCAGCCACATGGGCATCGACGGAAACGAAAAAGCTGACGAAGCAGCAAAAAAAGCTACCAGCCTAAACATAACACCAAGAAGGCCCATGAATATGAGAGACACTATCCGAACAAGGACGAAAGCCATTCAGCAACCAGGAAAAGACCCCAAACACTCCCCCTTCGTGGACAAGAAATACAGCAAGATGTACCACCGAATAAGAGCCAACGCTTGCAATTTTAACCACGCAGCATACCACTTCAAATCAAAATTACCAGATGGATCATTGGCGAACTCCCCACTATGCAGATTCTGCCACAAGGAAGACGAAACACTAGACCACCTAATATTTGGATGTGGAAGCAGAACCGTCAGGAACCATCAAGAACCCGTCAAGAGTGCTTTCTACAGCACCAAACTTAACCCCTCAACAACCACCCTCACCAAAGCATCCCTCACTGAAGATGAAGAGCGCCACATTTTCTCCGCAATCATCAAATTCCTGACCACCCTTGATATCAGTGAAGCGGTTTAACGACGAGAAGAGGACGTAACGAACCCAATAGAAACTGACAATCAGGCGGCAACACTGGTTGAACGACTGAACAAGAAGAAAAGGCCGAAGTGGAGCATTTGCTGTCCGAAGCGGTCCGCACTACTGAAGAAGAAACAATATTCAAAACAACTGCCAGACCACATATTGCCCATGAATCATTGGTTCCAATACTTCCAAGACTAAGATATTTATGGGGATTCGGTAGTTATACAGAATCCCAAATAGGCTATCGGTACAAATCTGTTCGGTATAATGATCGGGATTCGGTATCACTGCCAGTATTTGGTAATTATCACGAATTCGGCGAGAGAATTTGCTGACATTATTTTGTATTTTTTTGATGCCAGAACTATTCTGAATTTTTATGGAGGTTTTTTATGGAAAATTATTCGGTATCATGATTCGGTTCGGTAGTTCATTCGGTATAATCTCCAAGATTCGGTAGTCACCACGAATCACATCTTCTTTTTTCCAGTTTCGACGAAATTATACCGAATAAATTACCGAATATTATTCAGTAGTCTTACGATCCCGAAACAATTCGGTACAATAACTGGGATACAGTAGTTATACAGAATCCCGAGCATGTTATCAGTCTAAACTTTTTCGGTATAATAACTGAGATTCGGTAATTTATTGCCAGGATTGGGGTACGAACCTTGAAACTCGGAATAGGTCAAGTGAAGCACTGGTCGCAGACAAAAGGACTCATCAATGATTTCATCTATAGAGACTCATCAATGATTTCATCTATAGTCCTTAGTTTTATGCTGGATCCCAAAAGAAGATCTAATCATAAATGTTTTGAAAGTTCCACCTGCGTGCTTTTCGTAATATTCTCTATTTTGTGGAAAGGCGCGTCATTTGACTGGGTTTTTAAGCCAGTTCTAGGATTGGGGTTTTTGAAACATTAAAAACCTGGATGGAAATAGTTAAATTTGGCAGGAAAAAGCTAACTTAAAAAATCTCGCCTGCAGTGCTATTGACTAGACTACAGTAGGTACTGCTGCTGGAACGTCAGAACTTCTTAGAGTCTCGGTATTTAATCCACGGTAAATGATAGAATTTGTAAGAGAAGCAGTGAAATTTTAGCAGACAGAAACAAAATATTTGCATGCAGCGCTCGATTTCATATTCTTTTGGGTATAATAGACAGAAGCTGTTACAGCAATTGTGCCCGGCAAAAATTCTCCAAGTGGGCTCCCCCAAAACGCTGCCTAATAGTTGGCTGATCGTCTTTTCCCCTTTCATGCTGCCCTTTAATATTAGTCTTCCTACATCTTCGACTTTAGCTACAGCAAGTGCATGAAAATGGCACAGTCCACAGTCAACAAACATTCAAATGAGCATACTTCTACTGTACAGGAGGCACAAGGGAATCCGTTGTAGCTCAGAATTACCTTTTTTTAACTCTTCATTAAGGTAAAATATTGAAATTCAGACAGATATTTATGTTCTTCTTCTTCTTTGACGTTCATGAGGACAGCGTTGCCGGTATTGTTTTAGGTTTGTTCGGTATCGTTTTAGGTTTGTTGAAAGAGCAGAACGTCGGACGTTTTTTGAGCCTCTCCCGGGCTTTTTATTTCTACGAGAATAAAATCTTTCTGGCGTGGAAGGGATGCCCCTCTGCTTTTGTGTTCGGACAGGGGGTAACCATCTCGAACAGCTATCAGACATTCACCAAACCCATAACGTTTTTATGCTTTTAGTCGCGAACAGACACAATACAACTGTCAGAATAGCTTTATGTCGTCAAATACGGTGTCCGAATAAATATTTACCGTATAACTATTCGAACAAAACTAATGACACGATATATCGCAATCTGTGCAACATTTACCAATTCTAGCAACTTAGTTATGTTAGCCACCTTCAACAGAAGCACTGACCTTTTCCCAGCAATTTTTCGCTTTACGAAACCACTTTAAAACAATTAAAAAATAAATTTGGCAAACCTGTTAGTTGTATTTTCCTTTGCCAAATTGTTACAGAAATGCCATAAAACAGCGGCGATCGAGTTTTTGGTTCTTGCAACTTTCCGTTTTGTTTTCAAATGCCAACAGTTCGCCGTGAGAGATGAAAGAAAACGTCTGATTTGAATTGTTCAATCAACGTGTCTGAATTTCAACAATGTTTTACCTTACATGTACCAAACTTACTGCAAATTTATCCAAAAGTATACGAGATTAAAGAGTAAATCTTCCTCTTTTTCTTGCGTACTCGCATACCTTCACTATTTGATAATAACAAGAAAAAAGATTGTATTGATGGGTAGGTAACACAAATTTAGGGGACATTTTCGCATGGATGGCTCTGGTCCTGTCAACCTCCTGTCGAGCTTGACAGACATTTTCGCGTGGATGCCGTCAATCTTTTTGTCATTTTCGCGGGTACGGATGAACAGGTGAACGGGCAATCCAGCTCGACGGGTGTCTCCAGTTCAACACCGCTCCGAGGGCAGCATTGAGCTGAACGGGGATATTATGTGGACTTTCCCACTCAGATGCCCCATCCAGCTGGATGGGCATTTTCGCATGGGCGGAACCCATCTTCCTCACCCGTTCAACAGTTCAACGCCTGATCGATTTCCTCATTTTCACGTGGACGGGATCACCCGTTCAGCTCTACAGCCATCCATGCGTTACGCGGGAATCCATTCTGCCTCCTGTAGCCTACACGAAAAATCAGCAACAAAAAATGTGACACTTTAAAAACTCACTTCATGTGTACAGATTTTTCTGCAGTCCCATTACTTTGATGTTCCTCAGGGTTTGTTGGCATTGTCAAACTCAATTCATCAAGAAATTCCTTTGTTATTATTATTGTTTACAAATTCGTGATGATAGTGAGGAAACTATCTTCTTCTTCTTCTGTGCGCGGACGTCGGATCTCTTTCTAGTTTTACGTTCCTGCCAGAGCAGCCAGAGTTGCGTTTTGAAGTTCATAGTACAGCGGGAGCGGATGGCGTACTGTAAGTAGCCGTTTTATTCCTGGCGGACTACGTCAGAAGGTACGCTGAACAACTCCCTGCCTCAGCCAGCGTACAAACTAGCTGGTCCGGTGGCACTCAGCGGGCGGCCCGCTGGCAAATATAAAGACTTCGGGCGGGCATTCCGAGCCTTCCCAGCGTACGGGCCGCTGGCGAATAAAACGACAAAGAACAGTTCGCTGTACTATGAACTTCAAATAAAACGCAACTCAGGTGTCCCGGACCAGGAAAAACTCGAGCGCCTCTGGCGAACATTTCGAGGCACGGAGAGGGTTTTCTTTACCGGAGGAACACGGATGAAAGTAGGCACACAAAATACGGGTGCCAACTTTCGTCCGTGTCGTTCCAACTTTCGTCCACGGTCAGAGAAATATTATTTCTCCGAGCCTGTTCTTTCAACGGGCATGACAAACTCTAGAATGGAGGCTGCCGCTCTTGCCAGCACCATCAGTTCTCAGTGGCTTCCTCTCTTGATTGCTAATGGCCTCCGTAAAGGCAGGTGTCTTCGCGGTCACGATCAGTCGTCAGACAACCCTAAATTTTTCTAGAAACCACCAGTTTCAGGCACCGTGCCTACCTTAGCTGCATTCGTTACACTTCGGGCTGTCTTTGGTTTTTCCTCATCGGTGTTCAGTTCTTGTCCTATTGCGCGTTTTGGTCTCAATGGTGACGTTACCAGAACCTGCCTACCGAGCACGATCTGGTTAGTCCGCACCGGTGAGCACTAACCGGACACTGGTTAGTACGAAAACGGGTTATAAGATCGGGGAGCAGTCACCGGTGGATGCAAACACGCATAATAAGAAGCACCGGTGGGCAGTCACCGAACAACGAACGCAGCTCTTGTCCCAACGACGCTCCTTTGAAGTGAAATCGATTATTCTATGAAATTGGCACACAGCTTATTGCAGTAAACTGCTGTTTCGTAAGATAAAAATCAGAGAAATCTGGACAAGCTTTTCGACTGACAGAAAAGGTTCCAACATCCATCACACGTCTTCGGTAGTAAGAAAGGTCTTCATATACCACTTCATTTTTAGTTCCAGTCAAGACCTGGAGCCTCTCGTTGGCTCCAGAAAGTCTGGCCATTTTGCCAATGCTGACAAGACAGTTGGCTGCAGCTCCCCCATGCCTACTGGAAGCCGACATGGAAACGTCTGACCACCACATTAAGGTCTTTGAAAGCTCTATTTTTGAACTGTTATTCGATGATATTGAGGAAAAAACTGGCCCACAACAATTCGGTTTTAGGCCCGGTTTCAGCACAACTCATTATTTAATTCGTTTGACTGATACAATTTTAAAGCACCTCGAGTTACCAGATTCATATGCTGAAATTTTATTGAGTGATATAGTTAAAGCGTTTGACAGTTTAGATCATAAAGTTGCAATTCGTGAAGCAAAAGAGATGGGTGTCAGTACATTTATTCTCCGGATGATTGCAAGCTTTCCGTCTGGTCACAAAAGATAAAATTTCCGAGTTTGTTCGAATTTTTTGTGCACCACAGGGAACGAAACTCGGGCCGATTCTTTTTATTATTGTTTTTAACCGTGTTTTAGTTGAAATTTTGAACGGTAATAAGTTCACTGACGATTTGAGTGGTGTTGCTTTGGGGAATTTGAACCCATATTCTGTGGATTTATCTATTTCACAAATTTGCAGTATCTTAGCACATGACCTTAATGAGGTTGCATTAGCTGTCAGTCGCCCAAAAAGTTTTATTATGCGAGTGTCGTTTCTGAAGAGGAAATTGCCAGACCTTGAAGATGTTGGACTTTTTGTACGGAACGTAGCGAAAATACTCGGCGCTCACGATCGATGATAACCTAAGATGGCACTCTCATGTTTACCAGATTATTGACAAGTGTTCTTTACTTCTTCGTTCGTTCTCAGTTCTCCGCCGGTTTGCGCTGCCTAAAAAAATAATGAGGTCTATTTATTGTACCTATATCAGACCTAATGTAGAATACGCATGTCCAGTTTGGCATCCTGGACTATCAGCATCGCAATCTGATAAGTTGGAAGTGACCCAGAAAAGGGCGATTCAAATTATCAATCACATACATGTCTTATCAGGGACCCATCAATTTCCTGTAATGCCGCGCCATTCAGGGGGCTTGTCAATGAGAGATTTCTGATGCTATGTTGACCGACCGGAAGATAGTTCGAGAAATACCCATGGTCCAATCACGTTCAAGGCCAGATAGACAAAATTTGGGATTGGCTGCTGGCGCCTTGAGGGAGGAGTCTCTTTGGTGCGCACGTCCAACGAGGCAAACAAGAATGCCGATTCGACCCAAGTTGGATTTTTGGAAAGTAGGCAAGAGTCGGGCAACACAGCAACATAGAAGCATAGGAAATGACAAGCCCCCTGTAAAGGAAATTTATGGGTCCCTGGTCTTATGAAGAAGACCTAAGGACTTTGTCTCTGATGACCTTGAATGAGCGAAGGCATAAGCTGACCATGGATTTTGGCTTGAAATGCCTCTGCTCAGAAAAACATCGGGATATTTTACCGGTGTTCGAAAATGGGAAGTGTGCGCGACCCGGTACAAGGGGGCAGACAAAGCCCTTGGGTCTTCAAAAACTTAAGCGCCCGCCAACAAAATCATCCGAAAGGTACATGAATTCATTTGTCCCTTATTTTACTAAGCATTTTTACTCGACAATCTTTGAATGTATTGTATTATGATTGTACTCCGTTGTAATGTTGAAAATCCGAGGCTACACTGTCAGGAGTTTCATAACAGATAGCGCATAACACTTTGAAGAATAACACCTTTTCACTTAGAAATAAAGTGTTGTGACCAATTAAGTTTACACTATTTCGTGCCTAGATCTCCAACAACACCTTCAATTGGTAAAAATACTAACGGGAACGAAATAAACATAACAGATAACATCCAAAAGTGTTATCTGTTGAAACCGGGCATCCTTCTGTTGTCGTTATGTAACTTCTGACAGTGTAGTATTTTTACCAATTGAAGGTGTTGTTGGAGATCTAGGCACAAAATAGTGTAAACTTAATTGGTCATAACACTTTATTTCTAAGTGGAAAGGTGTTATTCTTGAAAGTGTTATGCGCGATCTGTTATGAAACTTCTGACAGTGTAGCTGTATGCTACTGTGGAGAATTAAAACCGATTTGATTTTGATTTGAAGTGGGACTCTATGTATGATTATTCGAGTTTACCATTACAATAGCAGCCTACCTACCAGATAGACAGACGGAAGGATAGAGTTACGGTATCAAAGCGACTACTCATTTCGCTCGGGGTTCCCATACAATAGCAAACGTGAGGTGGGGGGAGGGGCACCGATTTAGAGAGAGGGTGGCATCAACATTAATTCCATTCGTTAGCAAGAGTGTATAATAACCAGTGAAAATCACGAAGCTTCGTTTTCATCGAGATACGTTTCTACTCCTTTCTTTCGAAGGTTCGCTGCAATTCTTCTTTTGATGTTGGCATTCACATCGGGAAGGTCGGCTGTCTTCCGAGCAGTAAACTGTAAGACAAAAGGCATTCAGAGAATCAGGACAATTAGGCATATACTATTTGTTTCAAGGATAACTATTTCCGACTGCTCAGACTTAACTGCCCTGACTGCAGCTAGAACTCATGCCGTCCTACTACGTCGGGAGCTACGGCTGTCATTGACGACGAACATCTAGGGTCCGCTCACGCCTCGTTATGCGTCAGCCACAAAGTATCCAATGAAGGGATTCGTACCTCAATTTTCTGTACCAAGTCCACTTCAATAGGCCGTTTTGTCACTAGACTGGTGACATGTCCGGTGACTTTCGCTCCAACTCTTCCCACCCTTCCGACTCTATGGATGTAGTCTGACATGTTCAGTGGGAAGTCGTAGTTTATCACATGATGCGCCTGAAGAAAAGAAGGTATATTAAACATACAGACGTCGGCGGTACGTGACCGATACAACTTGGTGCATATATGCTTTCGGCAATCGTGTAATTCATGTAATTTCTTCTAGTCGACCACGTAGTAACCTGTCAAAACACCCAGACGTCATTTCTTTCGGCCATATCGTCCCCTCAGACGACCAGCCGGGAGCCGACACTTACGCCTTACGGGAGGTTCTACTGACTGTTGTACAAACTGACGGGTGAGCATAGTAACAGGCAACTTGACAGTCTTTTCAATAACATTCGCATACTCGCAGGCTACAGCAGAACAGAAAAAAAATCTAGCAGTATCACACGCTCCGGTTGATTATCTGATATACTTCAGAAGTGCGTGCCGGTCATGTACCTGCTACAATCTGTCAGACAATTTGTTAGGGTCGAGAAAAGTTTTTGAACGATACAAGAACCAGCGCTTATAAGCCATGCAATGATGCAATCCATGAGTTTAACTTGCGGAAAGAGATCTTACTCTTTTCAAGCAAAATCCGCAATGTGACCATTTTCGGGACGTACCCAAACCGGCGGTTCCATGGAATTTCGGTCGCTGGGAAAGAAGTTTGCCTCGGCAACGCAGAAACTGCCTTCTGTGAGAATAAAGCTTCAAGAGGGAGAAGGGGACTGCGCTGATTTAAATGAATAAAGTAACGGTTGAACTTGCCTCCAGAGTATCTAGTCCCCTTGAAACGATATCCGTACATGAAACGATGTTTGCTTTTCCGTTTAAAAACTTTTCGTACATTTCTGAGCGAATTTCTCGAGGCATCTGCGCATTGATGCTGATCGCCGGCATTCCATTTTCGTTCATCAGAAAACTCAACCAGTCGCAAGTAGAGGTTTTGTTGCTAGAAAAGAAAAATCGCTGATCTAGTACCAAGCTCACATTAAGAAATGGGAAACATAGAACAAAGATCGCAAGTATTCAAAAGTGCTGTGTGATTAACGTTCCTTTAATCAGAGTCTGTGAAGTGAGGAAGTCCTGAGCTTCTGTCTTCATGTATCGAACGACCAGAGACATCCAGGACTTCCTCACGGATACCAGCTAAAAGATTCGGACGCAAAATCCATATTCCCAAAACAAACATCATGGCGAACAGGAGATCCTCCTTGGATATACTTTGCAGAGACCAAAAGTCGACCAGGTCATGGAATTCAGGTATCTCTCAACACCACAGTTGAATATACTGGACCTTGTGCAAGAGATACCCAGCTAAGAACTAGGATACGTAGGAGAGTCTTCTTTGCTGCAAAAAATCGTACCCTTTGTGCTTCAAGCAAGATCCAGGAGAATACCACAGAGAACCGCAAGCAATGTTCCCAACATCATCAGCCCATGACAATAGGTAGATGACATCCAGTTCCACCAATAATAAAATATAACTTTTCTCGAACAGGTGTGTAATGTATATCTTCCTATGACCCACGGTCAGTTATATTACGATAAACTTCACAATGAAAACGCCACGGAAAATCCAGCCAATCACATTTCAGAATTAGTCATAACAACCTGCTGGAGAGGTTGTTATTTGTCATATCAACCGCCCCGGAGGTTGTTATGACTAATTCTGAAACGTGATTGGCTGGATTATTTTCAGCACCGAAAAGCGGAAATTCTGTTCGAAAAAGTTATAATAGTTAACATACCTCCATCTCGACTGATATCGGAATCACAAGCTCGACGGCCATTTCAAAATATCAACCTCGCCTTCGGCTCGGCTGATATTTTCCATAACCTGCCTCGCCTTCGGCTCGGACAGGTTATTTTCAATGTCCATCTCGCTGTTATTTTCCGACATCAGCCTCGATGTCTGAAGTTAACCTTTAATAATAAAATAGCATTTTTTTTTACCTAAAAATAAGAGTCTTGAGGTTCTTCTGATGGTCATGCTGCACGAGATCCAAGAGAATTTCACTCTTCTTGCTGAGATCAACTCGTAGAAACTTCTGTGTTACATTCGGCATGATTCGATGCGTATAAGGCGTCCGGATCTCTGAGAGCGAATCCACAGGAAGCTTGTCACCGAGAATATTCCGCAAGTCTTTTGGGATGGTTGCCCCAACTAACGTAACTTGAACACCCGTTCGAACCGGACTCTCTTCGTCAAACGGCTCTTTCTGAAGCTAAAAGTAAAGAGACATCACGACTAAATATTCTATAGGCATGATGGAATCCACTGCCGGATTAAAACCTGCAAAGGAGCCTATACAGTTGGAATTCCGGGGCCCTCTATCAAATAACGTCCTTGTAGTTTACATGTCGACCCCCAGGTCAGGGATGCCCATTATTGCTGGCATTCCACATGTCGTTTAAACGCCCAAACAATTTCAGAAAGCTTGAAAGACAACTTCTTGAGATCAAATCAGTACTATTTTGGTCCATCGCCGCGGGGCTCCTAATAGGATGTGCTCGCAAATCTACAATGGCGACAAACTGTACTATTTCAGAACCGACTCAGTGCCACTGGGTCAAAGCTCTGTCGGCTCTCAAAAGGCACACCCCTAAGCACAACTCTTACTAGACATCATCTTCTCACGAAATATCGTTTTCGAGAATACCATTATTTTCCACGCGAAATTACAGATTTTCATGTTAGCGCTTCTCGACTCAATACAGCATTAACGCTCTCCGACGCGGCGGCTGGGCGCAACACATTTGAAAAAAGAACGCGCCGTGGTTTAAAGTGGCAAAACCAAGCTAAGCGAAAGAAGTGCAAAACAGAAAATGGACCTCATGGTCTGCCATATCTTCCAAAATGAAAATGTTCTTATGTGTAAAAGAGATGTTGGTGGACCTTGAAGCTTTCGGCGAAGTTTACGTTGCGTGACGGGCAAAACTCGGCTAGGCCAAAACAGCGCTAGAGAGCCGTGAGTACAAAACGAAAGAACGGCGAAAAGCGGGGATTTCAGAATCTTATAATTCCATAAGGGAGCTAGAGACAACAAAAAAGATAGGAATAAGCAAGAGAGATCCTAGATCTCTCTTACTACTGTATGAGTTACTGTATGAGGGTGAGCTACCTGTATACGTTACTGTATGAGGGTGAGCTACCTTCCACTAGCAGAAGAGATCCTTTAAGAGAGATCCTAGAGTTAGCAGGATCATAAAGCTCGGAACAGTTTAGGGCACAGTAGCCTTGCATTTTGTTTAAAGCTTTGAAGTAAAAGTGCTACCGAATACACTTGCTTTGTTGGTGGATAAAAAACAGTTGATAAACACTGTACTGCGCTACTGGTCTCGTGAATGGGTTTTAGACAGTACAATTTTCGGAGTGGCTGGACAGATTGCAAGGCTTGCAAAGAGTGAAACGAAACGGACACTAGTTGCATGTCAAGCACCAGAGGATTCCAACATAGCCCATATACTGTTATTGTATGACGGTGAGCTACCTTCTACTGTCAAACTGTTACTATGTGCGACGTCAAGCTTTGTTCCATCAAAACCAGCAAGCGATCGAAACGGTAATAAATGGACTAGGACACAGCATCGTACAAATGAGATACTTACCTCGAATCTACCCAGGTAATGGATAGTCTTTTCGTTAAAAGAGTCGTCCAGCATAGTGTCAGCTTCATCGACAACGATATGCGTAACCATATCACGCGAATACACCCCTAGGAAGAAAATAAAACCGTGATTTTTTGAGTCGCTACTTGCACGCACGGCTGCAAAGGCGCCACAGCAGATTCCATTTCCCAGTGGATCCAATACAGGCCTCACTTCGACAACCTAAAGGGGCAGGGGAACCTTTTTGGGACCTCAATGGAACTCACGACGGATGTTTTGATGTTGCATAGGCGGATTTCCGCAATATCCCTGTGGCCGTACCTTTGCTTCACATAGGCAAGACAAGATAGTATGATCAAGTCGGGTTGCAACTCTGGCGAAGTTCTTCCGTTCCCGAAGTTCTTCCGCTTCCGTACAGGTAACCGTCTGCGCGCAGGTCGCCCTACCGTCGACTAGAACAGCGCTACTATGAAAAACGCAGTAGGAAAATAGGTTTTGTTCGCTCCGGAAATGAAACGGATTAAATGTGGATTTATGGAAGTTGTTCATTAAGCATCTCACCAATCCACTCGCCGCGGATATGCGCATGATCCTCACCGCGTTCTCCTGGTTCTCAAAGACGGCACCGCAGACGTCTAAGCTGAGATTTTTCAACGCAAACAATGCGCGAGACGCATGAGGCATACTCTCGCCGTTCCTCGGGGGGTTCCATTAGGTAGGATTCGAAAGAAACTACGAGAATCCTTCCAGGAGATTCCCGTAGGAAAACAACGAGAACACGGGAAATGCCCTCACATATATTTTTCGAAAAAAATATACGCAGGTGACGCATTTCGTCTATAAAGTTCCATGGTTCAACTCATATTCACTTTTGTTTATTCTGATGTTTTATTTAACTTTACATTTGTTGAAATATAGAATTTGCCTTTTCGTGGGTTTGTTCTGATCATTTGAAAGCAAAACCCTTGAGATACGAATGATCATGAACTTGGAAATCACGAAAATGTATCGTTTTGTAAAAAGTATTTTTTTTTCTTACTTGGCTGTAATGATGCGCACTTTAATGGCGATAGAAATTCATCTGTAAGCAAAATCGCTGATGCAAAAACGAAAATAGCCCTTGGGGATCATTGATATATACCGTTTGGTCACAACGTATTTTTTTCACTTTTCTGTTAAGATGCGCACTTTAAGGGCGCTAAAAACAAATGTTTAGTAAAACCCTTGTGGCACAAATGATCATTGGTTGAGAAGTATCGTTTGATCAAAAGTAATTTTCGACCTTGCGGTTAAGATGCGCACTTTAAGGGAACTAGAATTGCATTTGTAAGCAAAACCCTTGAGGCAAAAATGATAATGGATCATGTAAATGTATATTAAGATTGGTACTTAAGGAATGGTCGGATTTGGAAAGTGGCGATTTCTAAGCGAATCTTGTCGAATCTCTATTATTCCAGCCGAGTTTCATCGTCCTAGCACATCTGGAAGTACCTTAAATCGCGACCACCGGAATTCCGGACCCTCCCACAAACTCCCCCTACAGTGCCCGGAGTCAGTCCGGTTCTGTAAATGATTTATCCGGAGCATCTGTCTGTTATTCCCACAAAGTTCCATCTCGATCTCTCGAGTCTAAACTGGTCACGTCACGTATTCTCCGGTCCACTCCCCCTAACAGTTGTCGGATCCGGTCCGGACACGAAAAAGATCACCAGAGACCTGTCCTCTGTTCAATTATACATTTCACTCAAATCCGATCTCCCGTTCCAAAGATACGCATGACTCAATATTCCGGATTGACCCTCCCTCCACTCCCCCACGACTATCGGAATGAGTACATTTTCATTTACAAGTCAGTTTGATCGGGTTCCTGATATGCCTGCCAAGTTTGGTTGTTAAAATCCCCAAAACCACCATCACCGGAATTCCGGGAAACTCCCCTCAAACGGGACATTAGAGATATATCATTTATTCAGTTATTAAGTTTCATTCCAATTCGATCACCCGTTCGAAAGTTACCCACTACTCAATTTTCCGTAATCCCCCGCCCTCGACTCCCCCCCAGATGGTCGGATCGGAAAACTGATTATTTCCAGGTTAATTTGGTCGGGTCCCTGATAAGCCTGCGAAGTTTCATCGTCCTAGCACATCTGGAAGTACCCTAACTCGAAAAAGTGTGACTGACAAACGGACCGACCATTTCTTCGCCCTCCAATCCCCCCCCCCCAGATTTTCGGATCAGGAAACTGATTATTTTCAGGTTACTTTGGTCGGGTCCCTGATAAGCCTGCAAAGTTTCATCGTCCTAGCACATCTGGAAGTACCCTAACTCGAAAAAGTGTGACTGACAAACGGACCGACCATTTCTTCGCCCTCCAATCCCCCCCCCCCCCCAGATTTTCGGATCAGGAAACTGATTATTTCCAGGTTAATTTGGTCGGGTCCCTGATAAGCCTGCAAAGTTTCATCGTCCTAGCACATCTGGAAGTACCCTAACTCGAAAAAGTGTGACTGACAAACGGACCGACCATTTCTTCGCCCTCCAATCCCCCCCCCCCCCAAATTTTCGGATCAGGAAACTGATTATTTCTTTGGTCGGGTCTCTGATATGCCTGCCAAGTTTCATCGTCTTATGGATCCGAGCTAACGAGCTCGTATCCCTGCCGGCCCCCATTGGTCGATATATATTGTTAGAGAGTATTTTTGCAGTTAAAGAACCTGGACCTGAAAACCTAGCCCATCTGGAAGTACCCTAAATCGAAAAAGTGTGACAGACAAACGGACCGGCCTACAGACCAACAGACGGAATTGTGATCGGTATATCGCACTTGAGCCAGAGGCTACAAGTGCCATAAAAATTATAGCCTTTGTAAAATAGAGGCCTTTTTCTCAAAATCAGTCTTATCCCATTCCTAAACTCATTACTGATCTCAGAAATTCTCTTTAACCGTGTTATTAAAAAAACAACAACACAAACAAACTCCTAAAATCGACTCTCTACCGAATCTGAAAGGAGTCCCTTTATGATGATGACGATGATTATCGAAGGACCCCACGTCCGCGGGGACCGTACATCCCCCCTCCATGGAAACGTAAGAATACGGGGAGTGAGTCCCTTGTACATACAGAAGCGTCGTAGGCAAATAATATAGCTGGAAATATCTACTCTTAATGGAACCTTTTTCCGTTATCCTTTCGGAAAACACCTTCATGGAGATGGATACAGCCCAAACCTAACCCCTTCCACTTTTCGTTCATAGGATCCAATATCAGAAGTTTCTAACATACCCTTAAATAGACGTCTTTCATCTTACCGAATGTCGTCAGCTTGCTTAGGCCTCCCAGTGTCCCTATCAGGAGATCAACCTCTTCCAAGTCCGGCTTCTGGATCTTCCGAGAAATGCTGCCACCAGTTACAAATTTGCACTTGACAGGAAGAGTTCGGCAGAGGTCCTCCGCCACATCCTAAAGACAAAACTGATGTTCACCAGAACCACCGGGAAAACTACTAATGGTGGAGCGGGCATGCGTCGGCACAAAATTCCCCCTTCCAACTCTCCATCGTCGCCGGATGCGGTTCGGACCGAGATACGGGACATATAGTAGGAGGGCATCTGCTCATACCACGTAGGGGTGTCAAAGAATTTCGAGGGATCTTCTCCCACTGACCCCACCGGATACGGCCTGGACACACAAGTGGAAAATCTACGGCGTCTTCTACCATTTATTAAGATTCATTCAAATCTGACTATTCCCGGGAAATGTTCGGTACCCCAACTCTCCCAACCGAGGCCCAATCCGGAAAAAAGATACTCCAAGACATACGAGCTTTATACCTTCCAAGTTTCATTTCAATTGCTCCTCTCATTTGGCCACTGGGGAAGCCAATCAATTAACCCCCTCTAACTCCCCCCACGCTAGGGCATAGACCTCTGTACCATCCAAGTTTCATTTCAATCGCTCCACTACTCGTCTGACTCCTAGGCGTACAAGAACACGTCCCTGACTTCCTCCCCGCAACTCCTCCGACGGTGACCGATTCTGGTTCGGACACTCACACAGGAATTATCTAGGGCATCTAATCTTACCACCCATCAAGTTTCAGTCGGATCTGAACATTTCTGGGAAATATCCGACCCCCCCCCCACCTCCGATGTCGGACCCGGCTGGGAACATGAAATAAATCATCTAGGAATGGTCAATTTTTATCCCCCCTTGCTTTTGTAATTGTGAGTGCTGAAGGTTGCAAGTGCTCTAAAAAATATGACAATCTATTCACTGCCAAAGCTGTTGCAGCTGATCGTCCGCCTGGCAGGCTCTTTATATGCCAAGGACAGGTTTTTTTTCATCTTCCGGGTTTTACATTCGATACAACTTTTGGAAATTTGGGATTTGGTTTGAATGCAGAAGTTCGCTTGCTTCTTTGTTTGCTTACGTCTTGAGTGGACAATCCAAAGATGGGGAAGAAGATGGACTGTGAACAAATGCTGGATAATGCAGCAACATCTGAAAACGGGTATGCTGATCGTTGATTGATAATAACTAGTACTTACGAAAATCTGCTGGCCCAGTTCCCTGCCAGGAGTGACTATGATGGCTAACGGCCGGTTGATTCGAGTGTCAGGGCTAACGGCCTTTAAATCCAGAATCTGTTGAATAACCGGTAACAGATAAGCTAGGGTTTTACCGCTCCCGGTTTCAGCGGCTATAAGTGTATTCTTGCCTTTTAAAACTTCTGGTATAGCCATGATCTGAAAGAAACAAAAGTTCTCAGCCGAGCATTGCACACTCACGACGTGACGATGAAATTTTATTTGCGTACTACAAGATAAGGGAAATAGCACAGTAGTCTATGGAGAAAGAAAAGAAAAAGTTACAATGAGTTTTCAATAACAGAGTAAATGCACAAGATCAAAAAATAACATAAAAAAAGAAAAAGGAATAACCGGGTCTAAAAAATCTTCTAGATGGAATGCGGAGAAATGGCGAAGGGCACAAACGTGGAGGTTCTGGGCAATGGAAGATAACTTTGCACTAGGGTCAGAGGGCAAAAAAAATTGCAGTTACGCGGGAATTCCTATAACGTGGAGGAAGGTATATACGAGAAATAATGAGATAATAAGTTTTAGATCGTTTTACAATTGGCATTCATCTGAAGCAAATCGGCGGATGAATAGTTTGGCCACAATCCGATGAAGCCTTGCGCTTGGAAACCAAAACCTCATAACGGGACTGCCATAGGGTCGACCTTGTATAACGCTCCAAACAGGGTTGTCTGCTTAGCTGATACTAAACTTAGATATGGTGTCGGTTCCTCTTTGGATAAGTCAGGGACTGATGGTTGGACAGGAATTCAGACAGAACCTGACATTTAGAAATGAACTGACCAAGTATGGGATTAATAGTCTTAAGCAGGGTGAAGCTGTTAACTGCCTGATCATCCAAATTGTTAATTAATCCCGACCATCCAAATTAGACCGTTTCTTTACATCCGACACCAAACTAGGTCCAGTCCAATACTTCTATCCTACAACACAATCAAAGGAAGCGAGTCTGTCCGACGGCACCGTCAGCTCGCATTAAAATCTGTAAACAGAACGCAAAAAATGGCGTGGTGAGATAACTAGTCATCAGTCATCTAGAAAGTGAAAGGCAATGCATTATGACGAATTTTAGGATTTTTGTATGGTGAAGATACTCTTGGAACAACGATCATGCCTACTCGCAGAAGATTAGAACGCAGCTTAGGACATGACCTTTTAGCAGACTTACTAATGATGCGGTTGATGCTAAATCGAATAATAGTTCGAAGTGTATCATAGATAGGAATTTTTAACTGCTCAGTTTACCATTACTCCCAGTTTCTCAAAATTATTTAAAGCCGAAAGCGTTCTCTGTAGCATTATATTATTTATTATTGTTATTATTATGATCCTACGATACGAGAGCAAAGTGTGATATGGCAGCGGCTAGTTAGGAACAAGTTAAACGCTAAATAAACTCTGGCGGCGAATCTGGATGACCTAGGCAAGAGTCTTGGAACCCTCCCACGTGTCAGGTGAGAAAACCTCCCCTGAAATAAGAAAATAGAAGCCCAACACTAGCCGCGTTTTTTGTAAAACCCGTTCTCCGTTCTCTATCCCGTTCTCCTATAAGCGGTTTTTAGTAGAACACCGTAGTGCTATTGCCCGTTTTTAGCAGAACGGGTTGCATCTCATTCTTTATTCCGTTTTGCTGGATGATAAACGGAATAGGAACCTCAGTTCTGCATACCGTTCTCATCCCGTTTTGCTACAATCATGCAGTATTGGGAACAGGTCCTTCGGCAAAATTGCAGAAACGGATAAAAGCACCCTCTTTTTACGAAATAAACAGAAATTAAGAAGATAAAGGGTGTCGTGGAATGGACCTTCCCATTTTCAATGACTCAGGAGTAACAAGACCAAAGGTTCCGATGGGATCCCAAAAATTCAATATTTGATCCAGACAATTAGGTTTTTCAGTCTTCGCCGGGCCAAACAGCTACTCATTAAGATATCCAAGCTCAGATATGGATTCAGCATGTGCGTTTACCTCTATAAGCTAATCGAAACGATCCTAGCTTACTTTTGTGAATTTTGCGGTTTTGGCGAAATTCAAGAACTACTTGTCCGGCGAAAAACTAACGCTCAAAAACGGATTCAGCGTATCTCCTTACCCCTATATCCAACATCTAATCAACTTCAAATAAAAATTTAACTTCTAAAAAATTTTCCGGTTTCAGCCGGATTCCGGACGAACTATATATCCGGCTAAAGAGTGATTGTCATATACGGATTCTGCATCTCTTCTTACCCCTAAATCTATCATCTAATCAACTTCAAATAAAACTTTTACTTTTAACAAATTTTCCGGTTTTGGCCGGATTCCGGGCGAACTACTTGTCTGGCGATAAAATGGTTTTCGTATTCTTGTTCAGCATGCCTTCTTACCCCTACATCAAACATCTAATCAACTTCAGATAAAACTTTAACTTCTAACAAACTTTCCGGTTTCGGCCGGATTCCGGGCGAACTGCTTGTCCGGCGAGAAAATGGTCTTCATATTCGTGTTCAGCATGGCTTCTTACCCCAAAATCGAACATCTAGTCAACTTCAAATAAAACTTTTACTTGATTTAACAAACTTTCCGGTATTGACCGGATTCCGGGCGAACTACTTGTCCGGCGAGAAAATGGTTTTCATATTCGTGCTCAGCATGTCTTCTTACCCCATAATCGACTACATTAGCTGTTTTAAAATATTTTGCTTGCCCCTTAATTTGAACCTAGTCCCCCACCCCTAAATGTAGGGCTACAGAGCCCATCTACGAACTCGACCTTACTCTTGACCCAAAGAATCCTCATACCTAGTTTCATCAAAATATCTCATTCCCTTCGAGAGTTATCGTGCTCACAGACGGACGGACGGACAGACGGACAACTTTTGCGATGTCATAGGTATCCCTCCACTTACGTTTTGGGATCCCAAAAATATATCACAGATCAGCTCAAGATTTTAAACTTTTCTTACCGTTTTACAAAATGAACAAACTGTGGTTAAGTAGAAAAGGCACTGAGTTTTTGCTGACCCTTTCCCCTTTTTGGGATCCCAAAACGTTAGTGACGGATACCTATGACATCGCAAAAGTTGTTCGTCTGTCCGTCCGTCTGTGAGCACGATAACTCTCGAAGGGAATGAGATATTTTGATGAAACTTGGTGTGAGGATTCTTTGGGTCAAGAGTAAGGTCGAGTTCGTAGATGGGCTCTGTAGCCCTACATTTAGGGGTGGGGGTTTAAATTAAGGAGCAAACAAAATATTTTGAAACAGCTAATGTGATAGTCGATTATGGGATAAGAAGACATGCTGAACACGATGGTGAAAACCATTTTCTCGCCGGACAAGTAGTTCCCCCCCAATCCGGCCAAAACCGGAAAGTTTGTTAAAAGTAAAAGTTTTATTTGAAGTTGATTAGATGTTCGATTTATAGGTAAGAAGACATGCTGAACACGATGGTGAAAACCATTTTCTCGCCGGACAAGTAGTTATTCCGGAATCCGGTCGAAACCGGAAAAAAAATTGTTAAAAGCAAAAGTTTTATTTGCGATTTAGGGGTAAGAAGACATGCTGACACGATGGTGAAAACCATTTTCTCGCCGGACTAGTAGTTAGCCCGGAATCCGGCCAAAACCGGGAAATTTGTTAAAAGCAAAAGTTTTATTTGAAGTTGATTAGATGTTCGATTTAGGGGTAAGAAGACATGTTGAACACGATGGTGACATTCATTTTCTCGCCGGACAAGTAGTTCGCCCGGAATCAGGACGAAACCGGAAAATTTGTCAAAAGTAAAATTTGTATTTGAAGATGATTAGATGACAGATTTAAGGGTAAGAAGAGCGCTGAATTTGTATATGACAATCATTTTTTACCCGGACATATAGTTCGTCCGGAATCCGGATTTTTTTTTTAAGTTAAAGTTTTATTTGAAGTTGATTAGATGTTCTTTATAGGGATAAGGAGATGTGCTGAATTCGTTTCTGAACTATCTTTTTTTGGCTGGACAAGTAGTTCGCTCGGAATTCGGCCGAAACCGGAAATTTGGCAGAAGTAAAGCAGGAAGTTTTGATCAGTATCGTCAAAATAGATATGGATTATACAGGTATATCTGAACTTGATTTTCTCAGACGATTAGCCTAACGAAGACTGGATCTGTCGTAGACAAGACCTAGTTGTCTGGGTCAAATATTAAATTTTTGGGATCCCATCGAAACCTTTGATCTTGTTATTTTTTGCTTCCTCGGCCCCATTTGAATTTCCAAGGGGTCCTTAGCTATTCAGGCAGGAAATAAGAATCATCTGTTACTCAACACAATGTCACAAAGATACCAGAGAATGAAGGATAATCATGTTCAGAGTTCCGACATTCAACTGACCAAGGCTCTTTTGCGACTTGAAGACATTCGACCCTTGAACAATGGGTCATTATCTCGGATTAAAAAGGATTCAATTTTTAGGAGTTACCTATTCAACTAATATGACGCAACCAGATGTTACTGTTCTGATGAGAAACTGATTTTTTCTGGATACTTTTCCTGCGTAGCTCTGGGCCCCTCTGGAAAGCCAGGGGGCCTCTGCCCCCCCCCCCCCCTAAAAGACGACCCAGGAGATCGTACGCAAATCCTGATTTTCTTAGTTACTAACCCCTCAGTTGAAAATTGGTGCAATAAGCGTTTTTTGTAACAACCTCAATGGAGAACGAGTTTTGAAACTCATTCAACAAAAAACAGGCTTATAAGCAAAACGGAGAACGGCGTAAGGAAAATGGAGTTTTACAAAAAACGCGGCTACTGTCTTCTCGTCTAATCAACCAAATAAACCACTTGGACGTAACGGACGGGAAAGCCAAACCGCTCAGGGGTCAATGAGCAGCGTAGTTGAATACGCTGTTTCTTGTACATGGTAAAGAACTTCTGTGAGAGAATCGACTACACAAAACAGGTTTTTCCAACTCACCAAAGACGTAACGAAATCAAAGTACTTTTCGGTTGCTTCAGTTACAATTATACTCCGCAAAGTTAGACAGTTAAGGAATGAAACTCGTAAGTTTTTAGTCTTTTAATGATCACGCTTACTGCAAACACACATTGGTATTCAGTTAGGCTTCAAACAACATTTGCTGGTTTATAAGTTAGTAAAGGTTGTATGAACACTTTGAAATCCCATGCCGCCACTTTGTTAACGTCCTGGGTCGCCCAAGGCGATGTAAAATTAGCGTCGACAGCAGTCACGTATGAGACTCACGAAATACTAGCTCGTCGCCATGCTGGCACGCAGGGCCGTATCCAGGGGGGGTTAGGGGGTTCAACCCCCCCCCCCTTAACATGCAACAAATAATCGTTTTCAATACGATTTAACCTCTGTTCTATATTTTTCTTGTAATTTTTGGTCCGTCCCGCAGGCAACCCCCCCCAAAAAAAATTCGTGGATACGCGACCTGCTGTCACGTATACTGTTCTATACCTGGGATAATGATTAACCATACATTTAAAGTCTTACATGTGGAACCTCCCCGACCAGAAACGTCCCCCACCAATAATCCGGACGAAACTTCCCCGGCAGAAATGTCCTCCATCTTCTGTTAGAAAGAACAAGGCCATAGGTTTCGATGGGATCCCAAAATTTGAATTTTTATTGGACTTCTTGATCCAAACAATCGAATCTTGTAGATTTCAGGTCTTCGTCAGACCCCGTTGACATTCTGCTATTTATCCATGATCAACCGCTTGAATGTGTACACAAAAAATGCTACCGTTTTGGTGTTTTTTGCGAACATACGGCCAAACAACTAATCAGATAAGAAAACCAAGTTCAGATATGGATTCAGCATATATGTTTACTCCTATCTCTCATCTCTGAACGACTTCAAAAAAGTCTTTTACTTTCACTACATTCCTCGTTTTGGCAGTATTCTCGGCGAACTGCATGCAGAGCAAAGAGCTGGTGACACTGAGAGGCGAACCTTTCGATCCAAATTTCCGGAATTTTGGCAAATTTTGCCAGCTTATCCGTCAAGGAAATAACGTTCAAACTGGATTCAGCATGTCTTCTTACCCCGACCGAAACCGAATCTCTAATCGACATCAGGAACAGCTTTGAGCTTCAACCAAATTCAGAGTTTCGGCCGGATTCCGAACGAACTATTAGTCCGGAAAGAAAACAAAATTCACATACGGATCTAGATGCCCCTTTACCCCTTAAACGACTATCTCATTGGCTAGAAAAACATATATTGTACGCTTAATTTGAAATCCCCTCCCCACCTCTAAATATATAGGACCCATCTACGAACTTGATCTGTAGTTTGATCCAGTGGACCATCATACCAAGTTAGACAAAATATCTCAGCCCCTTCGAGAGTTATCGTGCTAACAGACGGGAAATTCATAGATATCCCTTCAAAACTGCTACACCAAATATGCTAAACTAGAAGACCCGCAGAAGATAATTTAAACAAAAAAATCGAGACACAACAAGTAGGCTACAGATGAGCCAAGTGCGCAAGCATTCACATACAATTCTGTCCCAAAGATTGTGGTTCCCAGGACCAATCCCAAAGACCAAACTACTGTGATGATCTTTGTTCTATCCCACACACGACTGCCAGGCCAAGACTGCCAAGCAAGAGTGCAAACAAATTCCGCCACGAGCGCGCGATAAGGTTTCGGCCTCCGACGAAGGGCTAGGGTAGGGACTGGTGTCGCCACCTGTTTTTTCAAAAAATTGGTCGACAAACTGTATCGCATTTGTTCACTAGACAGTTGTCGAATGCATTCTGCTTTTTGACCCAGTAGATGCCAATTGGGACTTTGGAGATAACCAAACTGATCGCATACACTTATTGTTCGAAAGCTGCAACAACATGTCTCCTCATCCTATTTCGACTATATCATTGGGTTTTAAAACTTCCTACTAAATTTCCGGCTTAGGCCGGATTCCGGGTGAACTACTTGACCGGCGAGAAAATAATGTTCATACTCGCATTCAGCATGTCTCCTTAGCTCCAAATACCTCCTGATTAGAATCGAAAAAAATTGTTTACCCCTTAATTTGAAATCCCTCCCCCATCCCTAAATATACAGCGATGGGGCCCATCTACGAACTTGACCTGTACTTTGACCCAAGGATCCCCACACCAAGTTTGAACAAAATATCTCAATCCCTAGAGACAGAAAGACGGACGGACGGTCAACTTTACGAAACCAACGTGGATCGCTCTTTTCCAGGCACACTACCCAGATGGGTTGTCTTCGAACCGTCCCCTGCCGAAACGCTCCTGACAAAATGTCTCCATGACAAAATGTCCCCATGGCAAAACGTCTCCATAAAAAGACATCCCCCGCAAAAAAAGAGAATTGCTTGTTTTGGGATTCGAAGGTTTCATAAGACCCCGCTTTCTTTCAAATCCGATTAATTTAAGACCACGGCATGGGACTAAGAAATTCCTTTTCATGAAGAATTAAGCGCAAACATTTTCTAGTATTTAATTTTGTCGTTTACTGTTACATTTTATTGGTTTACTTTTGTGCTCTATCTAATTGATATAGGTTTTGTTCTATATTTAAATAACTATATTTTTTATGTATTTTATTGCTACCATCAATTGTAATTTCCAAGATCTACTTCCCATTCCATTTTAACCTAAACATTTTCAACTTTAATTTCCCTATTCCATTTTCGAGCCAGATCAGGCTCCCGCTTTGTTACTTCCGAAGAGCTTATTTATTCATCAGATTATCTATTTATTGAACACAGGTTTCGTCATGGGTGCGTTTCGCCACGGGGAATTTGTGATGCTGACATTTCGTCACGGGGATGTTTTGCCATAGGAACGTTTCGCCAAAGGGACTTTTCGCTGGGGACGTTTTTTGGCGGGGACGTTTCGCAAAGAAGCTACCCAGATGGAATAGCCTCAAAATTTACATTTAAGCTTCGGTACATAGTCTTATGGGCAAAAAGATAGATATGGTACCAGCGTAGCCTATATGCTATGGATCGTTTCCCCAATCTCCAATGCCGTCTCGTCTATGTGGTGTTTGTAATCGAACTAAACTAATCTTCTGTTGAAGAATGTGGGGTCAGGAATAAATAACTGAACCGAAATCAGGCTATATATTGAATGAGTGAATGGAAATTTTATTCACCCTCTGAACTACATGCGGAAAAAAAATGAATAAACCACGAAGGGAGATGTTATTAGTAATAGTGAACTCTGCCTTAGCCGGGAACGTTTATGTTCGGTTACGGTTTTCAGATGGGAACGTCTTGAGTGGGGAATCTCTAGACGGGGAGCTTTCATTTGCAGTTGTTAGTAAGTTCTGCAAGGGCGATCTGAGAGTAGAAGTTATACAGACAACGCTTTCACAACCTAGACCCTTGGTTGCTTTGCTACTCTTCATTTTCTTATTAGTAAAAAAAAAAATGGTAAGCTAAAAGCTTGCCTTTCTGGCTTCACTAAAAAAATTGTCTTCAAAGGCTTGTCTTTCTTACTGGCCTCACTAATCGTAATCTCAAATCGCAATCGTAATCACCAAATGCAAGAGAAAAGGGCTATCCGTGAACCAATTCCTTGATGGGAAGTACTAGAAAGTAGACGACAACAAACGATTAAACATTCGCCACCAACGTTATTTTTTAAATCTTTTCATAGGATAAGATTGTGATAATTGATCATAATCTTATTTTTTTGCGTTCTAGGGTTAAAGGACCAGAGGGAGGGAGTATACATAGGCGGGAAGGGTATCACTACACCACAACTGGCTACATTGCAGTTGGATTGCGTTTTTAGTAAATAAAATTTCGTCATTGTTCATTTATGATGATGATGATGAAATTTTATTTACAACACTAGACAAGAAAAGTAAAGTATAATTGTAACTGAAGCAACCGAAAAGTACATTGATTTCGTTACGTCTTGGGTGAGTTGGAAAAAACCTGTTTTGTTTAGTCGATTCTCTCACAGAAGTTCTTTAAGAAACAGCATAGGCAACTACGCTGCTCATTGACCCCTGAGGGGTTTGGTTTTCCCATCCGTTACGTCCAAATGGTTTAGTTGATTAGAAGAGAAGACAATCTTGAGATTCTATTTCTTTATTTCAGAGGAGGTTTTCTCACCTGACAAGTGGGAGGGTTCTAACTTCTAAGTCTCTTGTCTAGGTCATCTAGGTTCGCCGTCAGAGTTTATTTATCGTCTAACTTGTTCCTAACCAGTTAGTTATTTGTTCATTTATGATGATGACGATGAAATTTTATCTACACACTAGACAAGAAAAGGATAATAGCGAAGTGCAGAGAAAAATAAAATAAGATAAGAGCTAGAAGCTGATATGGCACTTGCAGGGCTCGGTCAGAGGATGAAAGTAGGAATTTGCCAATTCGTGGGATTGTTGCGATCATTTGTAAGCAAACCCCTTGAGGATCATGGGCACTTGGAAATCACGAGAATGTATTGTTTGGTAAAAAGCTGTGATGATACGCATTTTACGCACTTTAAGGACGCTAGAAATTCATCTATAAGCAAAATCCTTGAGGCAAAAATGATGATCGGCTCATCAGGATAATGAAAACGTATATTTTGCTCAAAAGTATTTTTTGTACTTTAACGGATTCACTTGAAAATAATCACGGGTCCTTGGGGATCATGAATACATTTGGTAAAAGTATTTCTTTAATTTTTCGGTTAAGTTGCACACTTTAAGGGTTCTAGAAATTCATTTCTAAGCAAAACCCTTGAGGCAAAAAAGATTATGGGCTCATGGGGATTTGAGAATGTATATTATGCTTAAAAGTAATTTTTGTACTTCGCTGTTATGATGAGTACTTCAAACTTCAAAGCAGATCTCGCACTATTTACTGTTTATGCTCCAATATTCAAAACTATTTGAATACTGCAGAACAATCTGATTTAACAAATTATCCACGGCTTTGGCTGTTTTAAGCTTTTTCCCAGGTCCATCGACTTCTAGCAAAAACTCGGCAAAATTCAGATAACCGGTTTTACGTATCAGAAGCATAATACGCGAACGCTCATCGGGAGCATAATGTTCATGGAAAATAGTTAATCTTGGCAAGTGCAAAGATTAGTGAAGGGGAGTTCAGCGTCGGGCAGATGACTAGGGGCAGGGTGCGGAGATAATGCTGGCCGGCAGTTGTCATCCAAACTGGACACACTGTGCTTGATAATATTTTTTAAAATAAGCTAATACAGCTCAATCACTTCCAGGTACTTACCGTCTTAGCCTCCGCATTTATAGTCCACACATTCGCTGCACCGCATCACTGCAGCAATGCACCCGACAAGGCAAAATGTCGAGAAAAACTCAAGCTCAAATTAAACGTCAGTGACGCAGAACTGGTGGACCTCCATTTAACCCAGGATCAGAAACTGAAGCCTGGTCAAAGAGAAAACCCTAAGAAGCCAGACAGCCACGAGGAAGGGGAGGACCACAGCCACGAAGGTGAGAGCCATGAAGCAGGGAACAATGAAGACGATACGTTTCCAATCGAGGTACAGAAGCCACCAGAGAAGTCCTCCACCCCTTCCACTTCTCAGTTTACTCAACTGTCACCAGAGAAGTCCTCCGCCCCTTTCTCTTCTCAGATTCCTCAACCAGGCGGAGCTCAGCCACTAGATGGTGGCAACGTTTTCCCCCCAGTCCGCGGAAATGGAGAAAACTTGGTGGGCTGGACACTCGCCCTTGTTCCCATTTACCAGGTTGGTGGAGCACACGTGAATCGTAACCCTGAACTGGTTTCCGAACGACTTTCAGTCCAGAATCCTCCCGCTCTATCTCAGCTATCGTCAAGTGCGATTGAATTTCCTGAGTTTTAACATAATTATTTATCGCCATGTTACTTATTTCAATAAAAGTATTAATTCTTCATCAATAGATCTGACCAAGTGCTGAATCCAACAGTACCGCCTGGGATGCCACTCTTTCCCGCTAGCGATGTTAAGTTCCAGGTCCTTTTTCCCGTTTATATCAACAGAGAAAGAACCATGGCAGGCTACTTCTTTCAGGTTTCTCTGTTTCTCCACTAGAGGCATTTGTCGTTGGTTATTTTTGTTGTCTCAAACGTCTTTGAATATTCATCACGGAAACGAAAGTGTGTGCAGCACAATCGACCACACTCGCCGAAACGCCATTTTATCAGTTTTTTTCGAATGCCTGAAGATAACTAGAAAGATCCTCAATTTTGTGTCTTTCTGCTTCTCGAAATTGCTAATCTTATCAGCCTTTTTTTCACTAAATTTGAATTCCCTGCCAAATCTGGGCCACATCAGTGGAAATCACCTCAAGAGTTGTTTGTCGAATTTGAGCCACAGTGCAAGCCACGAAAACCTTACTGGTAGCGGAAGCATACTTGCGAGCCACCCGCTCTTTTTGAGCCAGAGTCTCTTTCCGGGTATCAACATCAGCTCAAAGCTAGAGTAAATACCTCCAGCTCCGCTCAGATTTGTCGGGGTTTTCATAGTCGCTGCATGCGACTAAAGACACGAGTTCTTACTGATTATTTGTTCTTGGTAGAATTCACCATTTCAACAATCAACTGATTACTCATTTAAATTTCTTGTTTATGGGAAAAGTTTAGTACTCGATACCAATAATTAAACATTTCCCTTATAATATCTACTTCTATACTTAGTACGACCGAGGTTACTGGCCGAGACTGATTTTCATTTATACAGTATTAATTTTATTTTCTATGTTTTTCAAATATGTTTTTTTTTTCAACTTTATAAAGAGGAAAACTTTTATTTTACATCACAGAACAATCAACTGACTGACTTACCTGAATGTTCGTAGCAACTTTCATTGCCTTCTCCTGAAGTACCTTTTTCAAAGGGGACGTCAAGGGTAGGTCTGAAAAACACCTCGGGAAATCGTCACCAAGATCATAGAAGGCTGGATTCTGAAAAAAATGACCAAAATCAGATAAGCTGCCGAGGAAAGCAAATACAATTCGCCACACTCTTTACGAGCTTTCCCCGTTGGTGGAATTTTCCCACTTCACTCAGTGGCATTACTGTACCTAGGTATGGCGGCTCTATCCCCGCCCTCAAAGGGCTCTCCCCTTGAGATCGTATTTTTTCTCAAATTTTTTTATCGTATTTATTTTTTAACCTGCATAGCATCTTTTCAATTTTTTTCAGATTTTTTACTTTTTGGGCTACGACTCCACTCGGTGACGTTTATATTTCCCTAAAACCTTTAACGTCACCTACTCTATCCAAAGCTTATCTGTTAATGTTTTTTCCGGCTAGTCCGCAAATCATCACAACCACACATACGAATTCCAACCCCAACCAAATTACTACAAATGAAAAACAACTCCTCCAGACACAAAACTATGAAAACTACAAATACGTTTCAAAATCCAAAGTTTTTAACTACAATATTTACTTTATAATCTATACTATAAATGCCAATGTAATAACAAACAAGAGCTACGGGCTCATATGGCACTTGTTACGAGTAGTGGTACGAGAAAGTAGAAGAGAACTTCACAATAAACACCCCGCCATTCAAAAATGCGGTTCGTACCTAGAATTAGGATATCTAGGTTCATTCAAAAAGAAAGCTCTAGATGACATATTTAGAACTTATGCTTGTTCTTCCCACCAAGTTTAATCCCGATCCCTCCACTCTAAGCGATTACAAAGATTTCCGGTTCGCCCCTCCAACTCCTCCCAATGTCACCGGATCTGGTCCGGATTTAAAATGGGATGTCTGAGGCACGAGACCTTTCTAAATATCAAGTTTCGGTTAAATCCGATAACCCGTTCAATAGCTGAGCTTGCCACTGGATTCCGGATTCCCCTTTTGTACACTCCCCCTCGACGGTCGGATCGGGGAAACGACATTCTCAAGTCAATAGTTCGGGAACCTGACAAGCATGCCAAGTTCATTGTCCCTGCACATCAGGAAGTACCGAACTCGTGGGATTACTACAAACTCGGATCCCCTCCAACTCGCCCACAGTGACCGGATCCATTTCGGTTATGCTATTCACTTGCTCTTCCCACCAACTTTCATCCCAAACCCTTCACTCTAAGCGTTTCCCAAGATTTCCGGTTCCCCCGTCCGACTCCCCCCAATATCACCGGATCCGGTTCGGATTAAAAAGGGGCGTCTGAGACACGAGATCTTTCTATACGTCAAGTTTCATCAAGATCCGATCACCCGTTCGCAAGTTAAAAATACCTAACTTTTCGGATTCCCCCTCTCTTCACCCCCACCCCCCAGATAGTCGGATCCAGGAAACGACTATTCTCAAGTCAACCTGTTCGGGTCCCATACACGCATGCCAAGTTTCATCGTCTTAGCGCATCAGGAAGTACCGAACTCGCGGGATCACTAGAAATTCGGATCCCCCCCCCCCACTGTGAACGGATCCGGTCCGGTTATGTCAGCACGTATCTAGGGCTTGTGCTTGTTCTTTCCCCCAACTTTCATCCCGATCTCTCTACTCAAAGCGTTTCCCGAGATTTCCGGTTCCCCCTCCAGTTCCCCCCATGTCACCGGATCCGGTCCGGATTTAAACTGGGATGTCTGAGACACAAGGTACTTCTACATATCAAGTTTCATTAAGATCCGATCACCCGTTCGTAAGTTAAAAATACCTCATTTTTCCGGATTCCCCTCCCTCCAACCCCCCCCCCCCCCCGATGGTCGGATCCGGGAAACGACTATTGTCAAGTCAATCTGTTCGGGTCCCTGACATGCCTGCCAATTTTCATCGTCCTAGCACATCAGGAAGCACCGAACTCGCGGGATCACTAGAAATCCGGATCCCCCTTAACTCCCCCAAAGTGAGCGGATCCGGTCCGGTTATGTCAATCCCCTATCTAGGACTTGTGCTTGTTCTTTCCACCAACTTTCATCCAGATCTTTCCACTCTACGCGATTTTCAAGATTTCCGGTTTCCTCCTCCAACTACCCCCCATGTGACCGGATCCGGTCAGGATTTAAAATGGAAGGTGGTCCTTCCATATATCAAGTTTCATTAAGATCCGATCACCCGTTCGTAAGTTAAAAATAAAGTCATTTTTATGGCACTTGCCTACCGGCCAAGTGCCATATACCGATCACTTTTCCGTCGGTCTGTCGGTCAGTCCGCTGTTTGCGAGTTAGGGTACTTCCAGATGTGCTAGGACGATGAAACTTGGCAGGCGTATTAGGGACCCGACCAGACTAACATGGAAATAGTCACTTGCTCGATCCGACCATCGTGGGGGGAGGGAGGGGAGCCGGAATCCGGAATTTAGTGGCATGCATAACTTTCGAACGGGTGATCGGATCTTAATGAAACTTGATATTTGGAAAGACGTCGTGCTTCAGATGTCCCATATCAAGGTCGGACCGGATCCGATGTATGTGGGGGGAGTCGAAGGGGGGGGGGAACCGGAAATCATATTAAACGTTTAGAGTGGAGCGATTCGGGATGAAAGTTGGTGGGAGGAACAAGCACAACCTCTACGTACATCATTGACAGAACCGGACCGGATTCGTGCACTGTGGGGGGAGCTGGAGTGGGGTTCCGGAATTCCGGTGATACGGAGTTAAGTTTCTTCCAGGTGGGCTAGGACAATGAAACTCGGTAGGTAAATCAGGGACGCGACCAGATTAACCTGGAAATAGACAGCTTCCCGATCCGACCATCGTGGGGGGAGTGGAGGGAGGGGGGACCCTGTTCGGAAGTTATACATACCTCAAGATTCGCGTTAAACTGCGGAATTCCAGGAAACAAGACTCCCTAGGCGGGAATTCCGTTGCGTTTTCCGTGCCCGGAATGTTGTTCCAAAATTCCGGACACCTTTACGGGAATCCGGGTACCTTTTTTCCCTACGGGGGGGTCGGAGGGGGGAACCGGAAATCATGTTAAACGCTTAGAGTGGAGCGATCGGGATGAAACTTGGTGGGAGGAACAAGCACAATCCCTAGGTACATCACTGACAGAACCGGACCGGATTCGTGCACTGTGGGAGGAGTTTGCGTGGGGTTCCGGAATTCCGGTGATACGGAGTTAAGTTACTTCCAGGTGGACTAGGACAATGAAACTCGGCAGGTAAATCAAAGACACGACCAGATTAACCTGGAAATAGTCAGCTTCCCGACCCGACCATCGTGGGGGGAGGGGAGGGAGGGGGAATCCTGAATCTTGAAGTATGTATAACTTCCGAACGGGAGATCGGATCATAACGAAACTTGATATGTAGAAAGACAACGTGTCTCGGATGTCCCATTTCAAGTCCGGACCGGATCCGATGAAGCTGGGGGGGGGGGGGGGGGGGGTCGGAGGGGGGTCCGGAAACCTTTTGACGTGCTTGGAGTGGAGCGATCGGAATGAAACTTGGTGGGAAGAACAAGCGCAAGCCCTATGTAGATCAGTGACAGAACCGGACCGGATTCGGGCATTGTGGGGGAGTTAGAGGGGGGGTCCGGAATTCCGGTGATCGCAAGTTAAGGTACTTCCAGACATGCTAGGACGATGAAACTTGGCATGAAAATTAAATACTTGACATGATTGGCTTAGAAATAGTTAGTTCCCAGATCCGACCATCCCTTAAAGTACTAATGCTAACCGCAAAGTGCAAAAAAATACTTTTAAGGAAAATATACATTTTCGTGATCCCTATGAGCCCATGATCATTTTTGCCTCAAGGGTTTTGCTTACAATAAAATTCCTTAAAGTACAAACAATACTTTTGAGCAAAATACATTTTCGTGCTCCTGATGATCATCTTTTTTGCTTCAAGAGTTTTGATTACAGATGATTTTCTATAACTTGGAAATAGTCACTTGCCCGATCCGACCATCGTGGGGGGAGGGAGGGGAGCACTACTATCCATTCACATCGTACTACGATAACTTGAATACAAGCAAAAAAGCTTGCAAGTGCCATATGAGCTTTCAGCTCTTGTTCCTATTTTTTCCGGATTCCCCTTCCCTCCACTCCCCCTCAGGTGGTCGGATCGGGGAGGCGACTATTTCTAATTTAATCTGGTCCGGTCCCTGATAGGCCTGCCAAGTTTCATCGTCCTAGCTTATCTGGAAGTACCCGAACTAGCAAAACCCGGACAGACAGACCGACAGACCGACCGACCGACCGACCATCGGACGGACAGAAATTGCGATCGCTATATGGCACTTGGCCGAAGGGCAAGTGCCATAAAAATCTGACCCTATATCATCCTTATTTTTATTTCGTCGATTTCTGAGCAATTAATTTAATTTTCATGGGTCGTTTCCAGGTATCTCATTAGCTTAGAAAGAGGCAAAGGAATGGGTCGGAATTTACTGGTTTGCTGGAACAGCTGGGAAATACTATACGATGCCACGACGTGACCTTCACTAGGGGCGTTCGGAGCTTTCAGTTAATTATCTGTTAATTATATTTGACTGCGGTAAACAGTTGCGTCTGCTGAATCTCACTCGAACGATACACCGTCAGCTAATGCTGCGGATAAATGACCAGGATTTCCCTGCCGGATTTTCTCCCCTTTTGTCACAAAGTTGAACAAATCTAGACTTGTCCGTATAGAACTGATGGCGGTGCCGATAATACTCTATATGACTAAGTCCAAAACACGCCAGTGATCCTCAGGAAGAAGGACTAACTCAACGACTCAAATCCTGTGTCAAGCAATCACGGCGATCTTTGAGAGCAGCTGTGACACCACTTCTGCCTTTCTTGCGCTAGGTACCCGGAGAGGCCGGAGATTCTGCAGCGACAAGGAGAGATAGTCATCAAGAGTATTCGAGTCCGCGAGTACCCAAACCTGATCGTCTGTCCGCAGCATAAATGATTACGGCATTTGACGGCTGATACAAATGGCGTTTTCTTCTCTATTTGAGAACGCCATCTCGGTCCTACAATGTTGAAGTTTTCGAAAACTCTGTCAACAGTTGAAAAGCACAGAGTGTTTCAAGCAGAGACCAAATTTCCATTCTTTTTTTCCGGCGCATCACTAATACCAGCAACGTCCCATTACAGTCGATGGTACACTGTCAGAAGTTTCATAGCAGATAACACAAGGATGCGCGGTTTCAACAGGCAACACTCACAGACCAGACTTGGGATGTAATCAGCAGACGCTCTTTTGCGGTATTTCGGCTCTTCCTGGCAATGCTTGTTATGCATCAAGTTTCTTGCATAACGTTTGTCGCGACAACAGATTACATCCCAAGTGCTGTCGGGCGAAACCGCGCATCCTTGTGTTGTCTGTTATGAAACTTCTGACAGTGTACCGGGCGTGCTTTGGTGTCATCCAAGCTCAATAGTGGTTGCTATTCAAGCCGCAAAAATCCGTCTGTCTACTTGTTTACGAATATGGACTTGTTTACGAATATTTGACAAAAAACTGACAGGCCAAATATAATGAAATGTACTTTCCTTGATGGCTATAATAGCACTGTTTTGGGGATGTGACAGATGAAGATTTTGGGTTTTGTTTTTTCGTTTCAACTCAAGGTAACTGAATTTCGCTTAATCAAGAAAAATATAACGGATAAATCCCCACGGTTTGTGTTGTAGAAATTACAGTGTATACAACTGACGGTTTGACAAGTCAAAAATCAACTTGCTTGTCATTCAATAGCTAGATTAGGCATGCATGCAATATTAATGTAGATTAAGCAGTGGGCCCAGCATTTGGGAGCTTAACAAACAAGACCAAAGGTTCCGATGGGATCCCAAAACTTCGATATCTGATCCAGACAGTTAGGTTTTGTCTTCGTCAGATCCGGTCTTCGCCAGACTCCATGAACATTTATACTCTTAAAATTTAGAAACAGATTAAGGCCAAACAGCTAATCATTAAGAAAACCAAGATTCAGCTTGTGTGTTTACCCCTAAAAGTCGATTGAAACGATCCTGGCTTACTTCTGCGAATTTTCCGGTTTCTGGCGGAATTTCAGAACTACTTGTCCGACGAAAAACTAAAGCTCAAAAACGAATTCAGCGTATCTAGTTACCCCTATTTCCAACATCTAATCAACTTCAAATAAAAATTTAACTTATCACAAATTTTCCGGTTTCAACCGGATTCCGAACGAACTATATTCCAGGCAAAAAAATTATTGTCATATACGGATTCAGCATCTCGTCTTACCCCTAAATCGGACATCTAATCAACTTCAAATAAAACTTTTAATTTTAACAAACTTTCCGATTTTGGCCGGATTCCGGGCGAACTACTTGTCTGGCGAAAAAACGGTTTTGATATTCGTGTTCAGCATGCCTTCTTACCCCTATATCGAACGTCTAATCAACTTCAAATAAGACTTCCACTTTTAACACACTTTCCGGTTTTGGCCGGATTCCGGGCGAACTACTTGTCCGGCAAGAAAATGGTTTTCATATTCGTGTTCAGCATGCCTTCTTACCCCTAAATCAAACATCTAATCAACTTCAAACAAAACTTTTAACAAACTTTCCGGTTTTGGCCGGATTCCGGACGAACTACTTGTCCGGCGAGAAAATGGTTTTCATATTCGTGTTCAGCGTGTCTTCTTACCCCATAATCGACTATCACATTAGCTCTTTAAAAATATTTTGCTTGCCCCTTAATTTGAACCCCCTCCCCCACCCCTAAATGTAGGGCTACAGGGCCCATCTACGAACTCGACCTTACTCTTGACCCAAAGAATGCTCACACCAAGTTTCATCAAAATATCTCATTCCCTTCGAGAGTTATCGTGCTCACAGACAGACAGACGGACGGACGGACAGACGGACAACTTTTGCGATGTCATAGGTATCCCTCCACTTACGTTTTGGGATCCCAAAAAAGGAAAAAAACTGAGAAGATAACGAGCATGCAAAACAGTCAAGGGCAAAGTATTGGCACCAGCTCTGCAGCGGATCTGACAGTAGAAGATGCCTCAAGCCGAAGCGGGATACTAGATTGTCATGAAAACCGATAGCACTGCTTTATTTTGAATAAGAAGTAATGAGATAACCATGATTTGCAATGCACGCAATAACTCCAAGACGCAGTACAGTCTCTCTGGCCATCTTTTTTGTAACAGATTTTTATTATTATTAGTTGCTTTTTTGCAGATACCATGGTATCTGATGCCACGGTCTAAAGTCGTTTTCGCAGTTGGAATCTGATGCCACCGTCAAAAGGTGTTTCTGCAGTTACCATGGTATCTGGCAAGGTACCGTGGTAACTGACCGTGGTATCTGAAAAATTCATGTCACTTTTATCATCACTAACACAAGAGTCTAGTTTTTTGTCAAATTGGTGGGAAAGAAGTTATGTCACTCTAGACGTCTGTAGATATCAGTTTTTCTTTTGGGATGAATTCTAAAAACACAAATTCGGCAACTGTCGGTTTTGCAGAGCAACCGTAAGTATCAGGTACCACGGAAACTTCAAAAACGACTAGTTGCACATCTAGTTACCGTGGTAATGGATACCATGGTATCTGCAAAAACGCAACAATTATCACAACCCCCCCCCCCCGTAACCAAAAAGATACCATCGACTTCGCTCTTAGAACTAGCTGTTTTTAATTTAATTAATTTAATTTATTTATCGCCCACACGATACATGAAGTAAATATGGTGGAGTAGGAATAAATAAAGAAACACAAAGAAAAAAAAATATACACAAAGTCAACGAAAGAAACGGATAAGACGGTGGTGAGGGGATAGGCGCGCATAAGCCGTACCGTCACGCCAACGTGACGGCCGTTTAAACGTATAAGCCGTTTTGCCTTGTCACCAACTCCAGATGCACAGTAAAGATAAAAGGGCGATACTCTATATGACTCTGAAAGCCCGAAACAGGCCAGTAAACCTCCGGATGAACAAGAAACTACACTCAAACGATCTTTCTAAACTGATTCTAATCCTGTGTGTGAACCAGTCAACAACGTTTGATGTCCAGACGCTTCTGGCTCTTCGTTGGGCACACGGCGATTCTTCACCGACACAAAGAGTTAGTCATCAAGAGTATTCCGGCGGTCTAGAAAGCTCCGCTCGTTTTGCGCAGGCTGTTTTTTCGACGTCGGCTCAAACCCCTTCACTTTCCAAAGCTGTCTTGGCACTCCGCTAGTTTCGGAAACCGAATCCACGAAGAGTGGAAACAGAGCTTGGAAAGTTGTATAGCCGGAACCGCTTTCAGCAAGTTGCTGCTAGCGGAGAATTGTCTTTTTGATTTTCAGAAAGCGAATCCTTGTGAACACAAGAATTGCTCTAAAGTGTTACTGTGACGCTGTCATGATGCTGTTAGCTCATAAGCCGAAGATGACACGAATAAAGAAAACAGAACAGAACTTACGTACCCCTTTTGAAGACAGTATTGTCATGTGATCACCACATGCTTTTCTGTGTGTCCATGCTCTAGAGGCCAAGACGATATCTTCATGTTTCAGATTCTGATTAATTCCTTTGTAGTGATGCAAACTTTTGTTTTTACAAACAATCAAAGGAATCTGAAAACAACAAAGAGTGTGAAACCGAGACTGTGAAGCACAAAGAACAGAATGATTCAGGACTAGCGTAAGTACACTTAATCACTAGAACATTAGGCGGGTCAGCGTAAACTCGGCCAAAAACTTAAAGGCCCGTGAGGCAGCTTGCCTTTCTACTCCCTCACATTTTATGTTTGGGCCAATAATTCAAAAAACCGCGCACGACATCGGAACTTGATCACCACATTTGAATGCAACAGGTCGTCCTGAAGAGTCCTGACTAACCCTAACCTTGACTTAATAAAATTGTCGAGACCAAACACATAACAAACAGAACTTTCATTCCTCGACTACAGTAACCAATCACGAAAATTACTGGCAAGGAGAGGCACATAAAACCAATTTTCCTCCTAAATCATAAAACCAATGCAGCCGCAATACTTGGCTTACGGCGTAGTTTTCATTCGAGACAGACCTATGCCCTGTAACAATAGCCCGGACTAACCTTTCTAGCTGATTTTTCGGCCTTAGGATCAGAAATACTATCTTCCAGTGCTGACGACATGGGTCCTCTTTTAGTCCTGCTATGTTCTTTCTTTTTAACCTTCTCTTTAATTTTAGCTTGAAGTGACACAGGAAGGGTGATGACGTTGGTCCTGGGAGCAGATGATATGAATCTCTGTAAAAAAAAAAAAAGGTGAAAAAAGAAGTGTAAATGAAATAAGCTATACCGCTATGCAGATTAGCTAGTTAAATGACATTCACTTACTAAACTATTTTATGGAAGGTAGACTAAACCCTCCGCAATTCAGTGTTGGCCATGAGGGCACCAAAGTGCATAGGGACCAAACGGACGGACGTCAGGGCTTTGGGCCATAAGGAAGGGTGGCAGTGCTTGGAATGCCTGAGTGAAAAATTGAAAATGCCTACCAAATCACCGCCCAAATTAAAATGTATAAAAAATTTCCAGAAGTTTAAAAATTATGTTTCAAGGCTGACTGATGATCAATGGTCATTCCTTCTGAACCATAACTGTCCATCACATAGGCTAGAGCCTACAGCAAAACCAACAAGACATTTGGTATGTTTTCACTGCTACAGCCTGCCTCATCTATGACATTACCATATCACTTTTTATTAGAAACTGCTACTTCAATTGGGTTAACACAATTTGAGTTCTAATGAGAATAATTGTTTGAGCTAACTATGCCTGGGCATTGGTTGGTAAGAATGGCAGTGGTACTCCCATCAATGCATCTAGGCACTGCCACCTTTCCACCCAAAGGCCGGACATAGTCAGCTCTTCCGAAATTTTGCAGATTTAACACAGGCGCTGAGCTGGTGGGCATTTTCTCCATTATGGGCTTGGGTCATTCAAGCACTGCCACCCTTCTTACCACCCAACCTCTAGAGCAGCTCTAGAGTCCCAGACATGATTAGCTCATCCAACTCTTCGCAGACTTTAACGTGGGCATTGATTTGATACGGTAGGTGTTTAACCTTTTTCAATCACTATTGCACTTGCACAATGACCCGATAAAGCCAGATAAAGCTCACTCAGCTTTTGCAGGGCACAGCTCATCCATCTTTTAGCACTGAAACTGGCAATGATCAATGATTTGGTGGGCATTTCTCCATTTTTCCCTTGGGCATTTCAAGCACTGCTGCTCTTACCACCAGTGGCACCAGCGCCTTGTGTGTTCCTATTGGGCATTTTTGCCTTTGGGCTGAAACTTGCAATTGAGCTGAAACTAGTGAAACTTCAAGCTGGTGCCTAATATGTCTATGCTATCATAGACTATGACAATCTACTATGACATAAGGCATTTTTCTGTGACACAATTGTGGGCCACACACTTCTGAGTGTTTTTCGCGGAAACACGATTGTGTGCCGCACAATCGAGCCACAAGTTGAAACTCGTGGAAACGCCGTTTTGTCTATTTTTTCGGCGGCAAATTCAAATGTCTGAATATATAAATACAAATCATGCAAAATCTAACTCCAGGCTTTCGTCCTTACCATTCCGTGCAAAAAGGATCTACAGTTTTATGTCCACATACTTGAGTCTGAGAAAGCTTGCAATTTTATTGTTTTGATGTTGTTTTGCTGTTAAATTTGAATTTCCCGCCAAAATCGAGCCACAAAATCGACAATCACCTAGCTAGGCAGCTGTTGTCAAATTTGAGCCACGAAAATCTTGTTGGTCGAGGAAACAGGAAACACACTTGTGGGCCCCACAAATGGCTGCGGAAACACTCTTTTCGAGCCACAATCGACCCACAAACTGTTTGTGGGAGCACGGAAAACGCCTATAGTAGATTGTGGGCACTACGATTTTTGAAAAATAAATCTTTATGATGGCTCCCAAATCTGGGATTCACACACCTGGCATTCCAATCTAGAGATGATTTGATTCTTCAAAATTAAGCAGGTTTTTAACAGCATGTTTGAGATTTTGAATTCTGACGCAGCGTTGGGTTGTCCAGTGTTGCCAGATCGTTGTAAAAAAATAAGCCGCGGACTCGATTTTTAGGAAAACTTTCGGTTTTTAGCGGGTTTTTGGTAAAGACGGTAAATTTTCACATCACGCCAAATATGCCAGTTAAAAAGAAAAACAGCCACGTTTTACGCCACACGCCAGTTGCAAAAATATTCACGCCACTCTCCGACAAAATCCGCCAGTTTGGCGTAAAATCCGCCAATCTGGAGACACCGGCGTTGCCGTTGACTTTAGGCGTATTCTCGCCGTTCCCCGAGGACTCCACTTGAGGAGTCCCCTCGTTTTTGTTTGTCCCAGGGACTCACTCCAGTCACTTCCCGTAGTCTCGCGAGTCCCCACGGACGGGGAATGCTCCGATTATCATCACCATCATCAAAGAGGACTCCCTTTCAGATTCGGAGGGGAATCAAATTTTGCTGGTGTTGGTGCAATGTCAAATTAATTAAAAATAAACACAATAAAGAAAACTAAAAATAAAGTGGATCCAGACTAATTTTGTCAACTGCATATTTTTTTTCGATCAAATCCATTTTAGAAGCATTTCCTGTGTACTCGCTGTTTTTGAACATGGAGTCCGCGTGGAGTGACTCCCTCTATTGTCACCGCTCCCCTTGATTCCCCGAGGAGTCCTCGGGGAACGGCGAGAACACGCCTTTTGAGGACAGGCGTTTTTCCGTAACAATCCAGATTGACGATTCACAATCCGGATTCTCCAAAATGTGTTTTCTCGCCTGACTTGACGCACGTTTAAACACTGTTGACACTAGGCGCTCGCTTCATACTGGTATGCTCCTGACCTGAATGAAATAAGGGAAGTAGGTGGATGGTGATTGTTCTTTGTGTTGTTTAATGGAGCTTCCAGAATAGTTGCGTTTTTTGTCCTCATCCGTCATCCGTGTTCGACGAACCAAGTTCGTTAATTCTGCTTAAGTCCGGTCTTCACATCCCGGAACTTCCGGAATCTGGGCTTCCAGATTATTCTTTGACTTCTTCTGTAAATTGCATCTCGAATATGAACCGGTCCGAAAGTACATCAAAATAATCCGGAAAAAAGGGGCTTTTGAACTTCCAGATTTCCGGAATTTTTAAGCATCGCAGAAGAAATTTAGAAAAAATCACGGAGAATCTGGGAACCCAGATTCCGGAAGGTGAAGACCCGACTTTAAAGAGTGTTTTTTTGTCTAGTCCGCGTAACCGTGGTTAGCCCAACTAGCCTCATGGAAAACGGCTTATAGCACATTTTGAATTTGGCGCTCTAAACGTCGAACCGAACTGAAGGATGAGATTTTCGGCTCAGTTCGTCATCCGACAAACCATGGAGAAACCTGGTCCGACGGATGAGGGAAAAACGCTCTATAAGAGAATTCGTCGGACGGACGTGAGAAGGAAAACGCTTATAGTGCCGACGAAGGAGACGGATGAGGACGAAAAACGCAACTAATTTCTTCTCTATGGGATATCTCACGGGTTTCCGCCTTGGCTAGGAAGTGCCACAGCGATTAGCGATCGTAATGTCTATCCGACTTTAGCTAGTCTGGTCAGTTTCTGACAGCTAGGACAATGAAGCTTGGCGTGCGTATAAAGGACCCGAAATAATGCTCTACGACACCTTGCTTCCAGGATTTGATCATCGACAGGGTATGGGGGTTGCGAGAGACCGGGATTTTGTGACGTGCTCAATTGCTACTGTGCACTCGCGACAAGAGCTAAATGATCTCCGCGTTTTTGTTTGTCCCGGGGACTTACTCCCCGTATTCTCGCGAGTCCCCACGGACGGGGAATGCTCCGGTTATTATCACCGTCATAAAAAAGGACTCCCTTTCAGATGTGGAGGGGAATAAATTTTTGCTGGTGTTGGTGCAATGTAAAATTAATTAAAAACAATCGAAATAAACAAAACCAAAAATAAAGTGCATCCAGACTAATTTCGTCAACTGCAGATTTTTTTTTCGAACAAAATCCATTTTGGAAGCATTCCCCATGTTCTCGATGTTTTTTGTACGCGGAGTCCGCGTGGAGTGACTTCCTCTATTCTCGCCGTTCCCTTCGACTCCCTGAGAAGTCCTCGGGGAAAGGCGAGAATACACCTTTTGTGCAATTCGTCTACTTATACGGCCAATTTAGCTACTAAATGCCGCAGATGTATGACTGTAAAAAGTTTCTCGAGTAAGGACTGAAGTTAACTGCAGTATTTGCTACTGGGATTAATCTTATCCCTATTGAGATAAGATTGATCTGAATTAAAGAAAAGAGTATCTCAGTACAGTCAAGATTAATCCCAGTGGCAAACCCTTTTTGTACAGTAGATGCCTCCAGAATTCTGAAAGTATACTTCTAAAAGTCCGGAAAATGGCACCAAACAGCGACGCGCCGCCACGCCGAGTGTTAATAATAGCGACGCGGCTTCAGGGTCTAGTCTCAAGACGGGATGGTTCGATCAAAACTGCCGCAGAATGGTACTCGTTATAATTTTATTTCAACAACTGAAAAAAAAATGTCGTATTAGTACATCCCCAATCGGATGCAAAATAATAGTCACGACGAAAACTAAACTACACTGTAAAAAAAAAATCTTGCAGTATTTGCTACTCGGATTAATCTTGTCTCTACTGACAAAATCTTATCTCTAAATTCGTCTTAATCTTATCTCGGCAGAGATAAAGTTTTATCCCAGTAGCAAATACTGCAATTAACTTTAATCGGACATACTTTTTACAGTGTACCACTACATACGACGATAATCCTAACTGCAATTTAAGTGACGACCTCTCGTACTTAGTTACCCATACGTTCCACTGTTACTTTTTACAGTGTATCACTACATACGACGAAATCCTAACAGCAATTTAAGGGACGACCTCTCGTACTTAGTTATCCAACCCATACGTTCCCTAGTTCCACTGGCATTGTTTCTCGCCGATTTGACCTCTCTTACAGGTTTTTCCAGTTTCCAGTAGACATCAAAGTAGATGACGCTTTCGCTCTACTAGGAACAGCTTGAAAACTGATTTGGTCGTATAAAAAAAAATATCACATATACATCACATATCCAGATAACAGTGCAATTCAGCCTCATGACTGATAGAGGAAACAAAGAACCCAAATATATGGGAGGAAGATCGTTCTGCCAAAAGGATAGGCATTGGAAGGTCATTGGTAACTACAAGTACTTGACAACTTATTACTGGACCTTTATGATAGGTAATACGTTCCACCGACAGTCTCAGATCATTCTACACCCTTGTTGATTCTTAGTCACAATTTCGCAGTGAGCCCAGGAAGAAGACACTATGATTACGCTGACATGTTCTCCCTCCCCTCCCTCGGATGCCCTCCCCTTCAGATCTGCCTCCTTTTGGATTAATGCGTGCGTCTATATGGTATTCCTACCGCGTTAAGAAGTAGTAGTGACTATCATTAAGAAGGCTCATTTGCTGCAACTTCGATGAGGCATTTTTTTTTTATACATCTTTATTTTTGACGAAATTCGTAATTTTAAGAAGGGAACACAGTAACACACACCAAAACGTGTCGCTGTTAGACGATTCCGGTGGGACTCTTCGTTAAACTGAAGAATTTTCTTCTCTATAGTGAAACCAGGGACCCACAAATTTCCTGTAATGCCTCGCCATTCAGGGGGCTTGTCAATAAGATATTTTTGATGCGCTCTTAACCGACCGTCCTGTAGTTCGAGAAATACCCACGGGGATAGAATACGCGACTATCCAGATAGACAAAATTTGGGATTGGCTGCTGGCGCCTTGAGGGAGGAGTCTCTTTGGCACTCACGTCCAATGAGGCAAACAAGAACGCCGATTCGACCCAAGCGGAAATTTTGGAAAGTAGGAGCGGGTCGGGCAACATAGCAACATAAAAGCATAGGAAATGACAAGCCCCCTGAATGGCGAGGCATTACAGGAAATTTATGGGTCCCTGGTGAAACTAAGTACAGATTTACTCGTTCGCTTTCTTTTCCTGGGGGCCTCCTGGATAGGAAGCTGTAGAAATTTCATACCCTCTGATACTCAACGTGTTTCTTTCACCACGAAAATCAACTCTCTCTCGAACGCCCGCAAGTACAACCGCGTTCACGATTTTTAAAACTTTCCGGTTATCTATGTTAGCCTTGCGCTGAGGAAGTTCAGATATTTTACGATGGCTAGCCCCGATTATTATTACCAGGAAGTTGATTGGTCAGAAAACTGGCTAAGTAAATTATGATTTTTTTTTCAAGGCCAAGGGACCTGCAGAGGCTAGAAAAAGCCGAAGAAGTGCGTGCTTTGTTAAGAGCAGAGCTCAATTTCCAATTAACTTACATTTTCTGAACAGAAACAAGTCATGCAGCAAGGTTCCCTTTAAGTATCCCCGCTTCCCAACATCTGTTAATGTAAACTTCATTGTTATATCTAGGCAGTGTGCCCGAAAAGAAGGCGAACGAGTAAGTCTTTGTATAAATGCGCTGTTTAAACGAGACAGGCTATTTCGTAAACTGCTTATCTTCCTTATCCTATCAAATGGCTATACCTCATAGGCTATCCTGCAAAAATTTGTAGTATAGCAGGGACCCATAAATCTCCCGTAATGCCTCGCCATTCAGGGGGCTTGTCAATAAGAGATTTCTGATGCGCTCTTGCCCGACCGTCCGGTAGTTCGAGAAATACCTACGGGGATAGAATATGCGACTATCCAGACAGACAAAATCTCAGATTGGCTGCTGGCGCCTTGAGGGAGGATAGGAGTCTCTTTGGCGCTCACGTCCAATGAGGCAAACAAGAACGCCGATTCGACCCAAGCGGAATTTTTGTAATGTAGGAGAGGGTCGGGCAACATAGCAACATAGAAGCATAGGAAATGACAATGGCGAGGCATTACAGGAAATTTATGGGTCCCTGGTAATGGTCAGGAGGCCATTGGTATGAAAGTCCTGACACAGAGTAACGAACCTGGGATAATATATTTTCTGAGCTGTTCCTAAGAGCTACCAAAAATAAACACCCCCCGTTTTCGACAGAGGAACAACCCAACCACGCCTGATCTCTAGAAATTTAATACAATTGGCCTCCTGTTCATAATGAATTGCGCAATAGGCCAGTTTACAACTGCCATTACGAAATGGCGAATGGTGCAACTGTCAACACTGAATTGACTAATATCTCTACAACTTCCATTAACACGAAGGAACAAAATTAGTCGGATATACCGGTATCTTCTATGCTTTTCTGTCGTGGCAGTACTCGCTACTTGATTGCCTTTCCCTCCGTCACAGAATACACGGAAGGATGTCAGTTACCTTTCCAACAGAATAAGTTTCAACGCACCAGCAACACCTAACATTTGTTACCATTGTTACGCTCTCTTTAACACTGAACGTTACCGGTGAGCTGAATAATAGTTGCGTTTTTGCAGATACCATGGTATCTGATACCACGGTCTAAAGTCGTTTTTGCAGTTATCGTGGTATCTGATTCCACGGTCAAAAGGCGTTTTTGCAGTTATCGTGGTATCCGATATTCAGATACCAGGGTACCGTGGTAACTGATCGTGGAAGCTGAAAAAGTCATCTCACTTTCATCAATTTTTGTCAAATTGGTGGGAAAGAAGTGACTGGATATCAGTTTTTCTTTTGGGATGACTTCGAAAGGCGCAATTTCGGCAATTGTCGTTTTCGAGGAGCAACCGTATATCAGATACCACGGTAACTGCTAAAACGACTAATTGCAGATCCAGTTACCACGGTAACAGATACCATGGTATCTGTAAAAACGCAACTATTGAAAGGAAACAGATAACTAAAAACCCTCTTCGACTCATTTCTTCCACTAAGGGAAATCACAGCATAACATCTACTTGCGTTAATGATACCAATGAGCATAATGGACGACAAGAGTGATGCAGCATAAAACACAAAATATGTTCATCCGCATTTATATCACATTCTGCAAGCTCTATCGGCCTATTTTTACGGTTTTGCAATGCGAAACTACGTGTGGCCGGTCTCACGCATCACTTTTCAATTCTTCGTTATTGCAGACACAGCAAAAAAAGAAAAAAATTTACTCAGGCCCTCTTTTCCAGAACGAGGCCTCTAAGCCTCTCTTCTGGCTCATTAGAAGTCACTCTGAAGATGACATTTCTCCTCTCCGCGTCAACAATCAGCCTGGACCAGAGATCGTTCTTCCTCATTGTAGCAGCGTGGCCACAGATCACAAGGCAATACTTGGCTCGCGTCAGAGCGACATTGAGCCGTTCCGGCTGGGAGAGAAAGCCAATTCCGCCATGAGCTCTCACGGTAGACAGAATAATGACGTCTTTTTCCCGCCCCTGGTAGGCGTCTACCGTGTCAACTTGAACGTCAACGACACCGCTGCAATAAAAAAAGAAATCTAAGTAAGACCATGTATAGTGGCGACCCAGGTGGATCCTCCTGTAAATGTTGTAATTCAACGGCCGTATTTTACCGTTTGTCATATACAGAATTTTTTTGGTTCATCATCAAATTTTGGACACTTAAGTATGCGAAACTCCTTCTCATACTTTCCGAGAGCTGGCGGATTCACAGGTCCTTGGTACCCAAGGCTTGGGAGTCCGAACTCCGAAAAAGGACTTAGAAACTGGCAGCCACATTTGGAAATAGCTCCGCAACACAGTCGGAACAACACACAACATGGTGATTAGGCATGGGCACTCTTTGTGTTTCTGTTTCAGGAACCCCAAAATAAACATAACAGCTATTTTAAGGCAACTGTTTTTTACTCAACTGTCCTATTCCGTTTTGGTGTTTTGTCTTGCCCTGCTCCTGTGTTTTTTCCTGTTGAACAGCTAAAACAGTTTTTTTTTAGCAGTCCGCTTTATAAGTAATACAAATCTGTCAACCCAAAATTTCCATTATTTCGAAGCTTCGCAAACGACAACCACATCATAACCGAGTAAACGAACAAGAGCAGTAAGCCTATATGTCACTTGCAAGGTTAGGTGGCATGTATATCTTTTAAGGATTGCCCTGTCAGGGTAAGGTTCAGTCCCCACCTCCTAGTCCTCCTAAGCGATAGTCCGTTAAGTTCTGTCCAGAAATCTCAACCCTAGCTGTTTCACAAGATTTCCAAGACCATCCACCCCACAACCACTTTAACTGTCCTATTCGAACTGCCCCCCCCCCCGCCACCCCACAACCACTTTAACTAACCTTGTCGAACTGATCAAAAATATGTTTGAGCTCTGCGGGTAGGACATCAACTTTAAAGAGGCTAGAAATCCATTCGTAAGCAAAACCCTTGAGGAACAAATGATCATGAGCCGTCGATGATTATGAAAATATTAAAAAGGGTTTTTGGCGTATTTCGGTTAAGTAAGCTAAGATATATTTGCTACTGGACTCCAAGTCCATACTGACCCGTTTCGGTAAGTTCGTAATTTTTATTCTTGGCACTACCGGAATGCTAGCCCGCGGGAGTTGGGTTCTGTGAGTTAAAAATATTCATTCTACACTGACACGGGTCCATGAGTTCAAAATGACTAAAACCCTAGCCACTTTAGTCCGTGAAATGGTCATTTTCAACCAAACAGAGGTTACAGCCGAAATCTCAGCTCTCCAGAAGTGGGTTCAAGTAGTTGATTTTTGACTGATGACCATGTTACTGTCTCACTTCAGTGAAAATCCCCGAATCCTGGCTCTCAGCCAAAGTATTCCATGAGTTCCATATCACATGTGGACACTACCGGAATAAAAGCTCCAATTATATAATTTCCGGCACCACCTACCGGCTCCCTAGCTTCTGAGTAAATAATTCGGTGAGACTACCGAAGGACGAGCTGGTACGATGAAGTTTCTGAGAGTTATTCCCATTTACTACCGGAACAGTAGCCAGCACACTTAAGTTTCCGGAAGTCAGTGACGTCATATCCCGAAAGTGTAGCTCGTATGCTTTTGTTAACTACCGCAACTTTAGTCCGTACGACCTACAGTAAGGCATCTGGTATTTTAGACAGTGCCGTTTGAGGAACTTCTGGGTACAAGGCAAATAAGACAGAAAAGTAAATAACTGGAAAACACATGTTCTGAATGGCTGTTTCTGTTGTCTCTTTTCTTTTTGCTTCTGTTTTTATATGAACTTGTTTCTGCCTGCTCGTGTTTGAATGACAAAACAGAACAGTGCCCTTGCCTAATGGTGACATGTCTAAACATGTCTATACCGTGTAAAGGAATCCACACCACTGCATTAGAGCTTTGCTGCTACGGACGTACTTAGCTTCTCACGATGTCATTTTCGTCAAAACACTCAAGCCAACTACTACTGATTTAAAGTAGCTCTGCCCAAGGTAGACACAGAACACTGTCAGGAGTTTCATAAAATCTATCACAAGGATGCGTGATTCATACAAATAACACACCACCTTCTGATGTCACAGAACAATTGCTAGCTTTTCACAACAGCAATATTCTGTATCGTGAAAAGTAAATAGTTGCGTTTTTTGCCTTCATCCAGTTAACCGACCTACAAGATTTCCCACTATAAGCCGTTTTCTTTCCTTCGGTTAACCGACCTAAGTTCTTATAAGCCGTTTTTTTGGCTCCGTTCGTCGGACGGTTAACCGACCTGTGGACTGAGGCGGGAGGTCCATCCAACCGACCTACGCTCTTGGCACGGCGCGAAATTCAAAATTCTCATTGGAGAGATAGGCGCCGGCGACGGGATGACGCCATGTTTTCTTATAAGCCGTTTTTTAGAGCTCAGTCGAACCGACCGGCGAGACGAAAAAACGGTCAATAGTGGCAAATAGGTCGGTTAACCGACCTACGGAGAAAAGGCCAAAAACGCAACTAATGTTATAGAACTTCTGACAGTGCAGTTCCCGACGGGTCTGTGGGTTGGTGTTTCTTTATCATACAAATCACGGAAAACTGCTCCGTCCGAAGTTAGCTACAGTCCGAAGCAACATACATCTATTGCACTTATCCGTATAGCTTAGGTACCTGCGTTCCATCTCTTTCCTGACTAAGATCTTATGATGATTGTACGGGGAAATAACTCCGATCGACAACTGCTGCTGGATATTCTTGCGGATGATTTCGGCGACTCGAGCCACCAGCAAAGCTTCGGGCATGTTTCGAATGTTGCTGCGAAAAGAAAAGTATGAGGTAGTCACAAAACCAGCTAGCGGATGTCTTATCATCCTTCCTCGAGTTTCCTAAGTCTACTAGTATCATTTAAGTGGAACAAGAACAAAGTTTTCTCTGGAACTCGGAAATAAGTTCTGAACCGGTTTTCTGGAAAAACGACAAGAAATTGACAGCATCGATGATTTCCGAGGGTAGACTGACGGTGTCTTAACTATCGAGACCTGAAGAAAGAGTTTCGCGGTTCTCCTCTCGTTTTATCTGCAAATGCAACAACATGATCCAGTAGGCACCAGGACTAACCTACAGTCCTACCAAGAGCGTGTTCCACCCCCTTACTAATAGTAACTATTAGTTACTATTTCCGTTCGAACCTCGTCAAAAGTTACTACGTTGACCGTTCCAGCCTTGTCGAAATAGTAACTGATAGTAACTATTTGCTTACCATGCTCGGGAGCGTACTAAGCGTACTAACTACGCATCTTTGTAACGTGATTGGTCAGATCAGCCCGCGGCATGATATTTGACCGAAAAAAGGAAAAAGCGTTCCAGCCTAGCATAGTAACTACAGTGACTATATAGAAAGCGTGTTCCACCCCTCTACCAATAGTAACTATTAGTTACTATTTCCGTTCCAGCCTCACGAAAAGTTACTACGCTGACCGTTCCAACCTTCTCAAAATAGTAACTAATAGTAACTATTTGCTTACCACGCTCGGGAGCGTAGTTAGCGTAGTAACTACGCATCTCTGTAACGTGACTGGTCGGATCACCCCGCGGCCTGATATGTGACCGAAAAATTCAAAAAGCGTTCCGGCCTAGCGTAGTAACTACGGTAAGTAGGGTGGAACACGCTCAGAATAGTAACTACGATAAGGAGGGTGGAACACGCTCCAAATTGAAATTCTACAAATCTTCCCAGACTATGTGGCGCGAAATTTTTAGTGCGACTAAGACGAAGCCACTGACTGGGGATGAGCCAATGCTACACTGAAAGAAGTTGGAAAACAGATGGCACATGTTTACGCATCCTCCGTCGTACCTATAATGCCAATGCAACGTACTTCCGAATTGCAGTCATTCAAAACCTGGAGACCCAAATGTTACATTTCTAAGCCCGCTTAAGAGACCACGCTAATTTTGACTTGCAACGATTCACGATTTTCTATGCACATTATGCTCTCGGCAAGTGTTCGCGTCCGGGTATCTGAACCCTGCCGAGTTTTTGCTAAAAGTCAGTGGGTCTGGGAAAAGGCTTAAAACAGCCGAATCCGTGTATAATTTCTCAAAACCAGAGCTTAGTTTTAGAGTATTCAGATAGTTATTCGAACATAAACAGTACATAGTGCGACGTGTGCTTTAATACTTATGAGAATATTTCTGTTACGACCCTTTTAAATGTTATCTGTTCGCGAAAAATAACACCTAAAAGGATCATAACATAAGTTTTTGTCTCGATGTATAACACTTAAAGAGTCACAACAGTCTCATAAACGTTTAACACAAGGATGCACAAGTTATTTGTTAGCAAGCTTATACCAGTGTAGGGACTATCAGCCTGACAGGTAACTCCCCTTCGTCACATCAGCAGGATTGCACAAATGGTCTTTTACCATTTGTATCGCTCTTGCTAACGATTGGTAGCAGAATTTTTTTCTGGGTTTCACACGGTTTAACCGATGGCCGTGCGGTTCTGTCGCATGACAAGATGACTGGTTAAAATAAGACTATTAAAAAAAAAAAAATACTCACTTATCCTGAGCTGCTTCTACGCTGTCAATGACATCAAGCCAAATGTACGGCTTCAGCCCAACCATCCGATCCGTTCCAGGTCCGCTTATCAGGCGGGCATCGTAGAACTGACAAGAGGGGAAGGCAGAGATGGCAGGATGCATTCTATACTGAATTCGTAAGCATGGTACTCCTTTGTCATGCTCGAGGATTCCGGCAATTCTAGCAAACATTGAGCGACCAAAACCGGAAGTTCCAGCAGACTGGAAAGAAAACATGTGCATTTAGGACTTTCAGACACTTTCTTGCCGTACGGTAGGCCTAACAGACAAGTGGGCATTTGCTAGTTACAACAGGTTTGCGAATTTGCAACGTATTCTAAGATAAGATATAGCGGATACATTTATAACCATTACTTTAGAACACAAGTTGCAAAGGCTGTCGCGATAACAACCCATTCGATCTCCAATAGTCAGCATCGTAGGCCACTGTGAAAAGAAGACGCAGCCTCCAACATTGTAGAAAACCCTATACGAGTGAGCGGGGCTTCTCACACTACCCAACATTCCGACTTCCAACCGGGAAGAGGCGTAACATTCCGTAACGTTACAGTAGCAAAAGTTTACTCTACTCTAATCCACCAACAAAGCCATGAAAACCGTCCCTGGCTGGAGAAAACCACTGAAAAGGGCTGTTCGTAGGAGTGGCCAAGGTCTGAGCAGCTGCAGCTGAGGCAATCCCGGACGTCCGGAAAGGAAACAAAGCATGGTCACTCAAGAGGGCAAGTAAGGAAATTTCTGAAAAGTATGATCAAGAACCCTCGCAGCCCTTTGGTCTCTACAAGTACAGCTGGTCCGTTATGACAAGTATTACCCATTTTACGATAGCAAAGCAAGCTAGTAAGGCAAGCTAGCCCGGTGATCCAAAGTGAAATAAAAACAGCAGCAACAGCATTAATATAGAAATTAGTAATCAGCTAATAGAGTACCCAAGTTGCCGATCATGATGGAAAAGGTGTGGTTGAGTTACCCCTTGCCGCCCTTCTTTTTATTCAACTGAGCAGTAACTATAGAGCAGTACTATACCTACGCGAGTCTCGGTACGCAGCAGTTTACAGCCGACACTGTTATGATTAATAAAGCGAAAGATCTTCCATACCTTTGTAACGACTGTGGCTTGCAGCTGCTTGTGATCACCGACTAGGATGATATTCTTCATCCCAAAAGCAAGTGGCTGCAGGACCTCGGGCTCAGTGCACTGCGAAGCTTCGTCGATAAAGCAGAAGTCGAATCGCTTCTTCACATCAAACACAAGTTTCTCGAACTTTTCTGCAGAGCTCGAGCACAGCGTCGTCGCTACAATTCTGGCATCCTGCATGAAGCTCTTGCGTAGCTTATTCAATTCTCCATTGTTGCTGGACTTCTGGCAGAATTCGTTTGCGGCCTAACACAAAAAAATAAGCCTAATTTATTACCAAGTAAATCAGCCTGGAAATGAAGAACCAATTAATAGTAGCTCATTCTCGCCCTTTCACAGTGCGGTTAACCTTCTCGAGTTAACGTATTCAAGGATAGGCGTATCGTCACACCATGAGTTATTACAGATTTGCTAGAATAACTATACTATGGTCTGACAAAAGTGTGTCGAATCTCATGCAGCTTTCCCAAAATGGATGACAAATGACAATACACAATAAAGAAAGCAATTGCACTGTTATCCCTACATTACGAGTGCAGGCAACCGCATGTTTTTAGTTGATCTTGGGCGGCGGCGCTACAAATCGCGATTTTGATCCTGTTTTTCTCGGTACGGATTCGTCTAGTTCATGCGTTTTCCACCATTGAAGCTTCACCTCCATGGTTTCATGCAGCTAAACTGGTTTCTTGTGGGAGACTTTTAACCTATTTTCTACATACAGCGAGATCCAGACGTAACATTCCTAAAAGAATAAATGAGGAATTTGCAGACGAGTTGACATGCTACTTACCCACAAACTCCCCAATGACACAACTAGTCCCCTCGACCTACACAACTTCAATCAATCCCATACAAGAGGCCACTCGAGGAAACTATCCAAATGCCACGTGAAAACAAGAGTGCGTCAAAACTTTTTTCCCGAAGGAATTGTCAACGACTGGAATTCCCTCTCCGAGTCTACAGTGTTAGCACCTTCACTTGAAGCTTTCAAGAAGTCACTTGATAAAGAGTGATCATGCAAGGACTGGAAATACTGCCGGGATGACCCAGAACAGTAACAGATGTCCAGCCATCATCACTCACGGAGCAACTAAAGATCCATTGGACCTCAATCGCTCCAAAATGCGAGTTAATTAAGGTAGTTGAATGTTAACTTTCCCGCCTTGACTCTTCATTTACTAACTACTAGCCAGCTTCGGATCGGCTTAAGGAATACGTAAGTTAGCAATATGGACCTACATTGTCGAGCTCTTCCATGTACCTCTTCTTCATCTCGGCGTACTTAGCGTCTGCCTCAACATACAATCGAAGCTTCCCCGTATCTTGAACGTCTCTGTCTCGGACCAATTTCTTAATCTGACAATCCTTCTGCAGAACTACCATCTAAGAAAAAAGTCAAACGTTAAAATGGAGTTAAAGGTTGAACTTATCACTATATTTTCTCAACATCATGGCTTGTGTTCAGCTGTCACCAATTTATTATAACCTGGTCTCTCCGTGCATGTCCAGTCGTAACGTGGACCAATTACTTCTCTGAATGAATGAATGAATGAATGAATGAATGAATGAATGAATGAATGAATGAAGAATTTATGACGCACTGCCCGAGGGCGTAAGTGCAGTAAAAGTACAAAGAAATATAAAATAGTAGCAAAACACTCAAAACTAATTCCATAGAGGTTCACTAATTTAGAATCACATTGATAGGATCGTGGACAGGTAAATTTCCAATCGGAGAACACAAATTAGAGGAGAGGGCTTCAAGCGTCAACAAAGGGTCGGACATTGACAGACGGCGGATCAGGTAGCGGTTCCGTGTACGCCGTGGTAGGTAGAGAAGAAATCTCAGATATCTGAAGTATGTCGAGCGTATGCGCCGAAGGTCCTTTTTCCTGAGTATAGAATGTAATCCGGCAAGGAAGTTAATATAGGGTGCACAAAAGGCGGTATATAGCTTCCCAAGCCCAGGTCTGCTATATCTCGAACGGTTTGGCACAATTTTGGAGTAACCAAACCTAATTCCATTGACAGCTGACTTGACTGCCTCCTCGCAAATCTTTCGCATAGTTTGTGCAACTGTAATCCCAAGCCATCGAATTTTTTCCTCGGTTACAAGAACATTGCCTCCAACATTCAGAGAGGGTTTCCGAGGAGTGTCAGGAGCGTTGAAACAAACGTACTGACATTTACTAGCGTTGACTGATAGGCCAATCTCGCCAAGGGATTGGTTCAGGATAGCAACGTTTGTTTCAAGGCCCTTCCTGGATCGGCTGATAAGGAGGACATCGTCGGCATAGGCAAGGTAGCTAACATCGATGCCACGGAAGTAATAAGTTGGCGTAAGCTTTCTTAGGCATTGAACAATTGCGCATTTAAAAATTTTTGGCGACAGGACCCTGCCCTGTGGAACTCCTTTTTTCACTGTAATCCGGTCACTCAGTCTGTCTTGCCATTTGACTACCAGCTTGCATTTTGAATACCACGACCTTAAGGCTAAAATGACCGACCTGTTTACGCCGTTTTCGATCAGAGATAGTAGAGCCTGGACGTGGTTAACGTTGTCAAATGCTCCAGCGATGTCAATTGCACAAAGGTGAACTGTCTCTCTCTTTGCTGTTGCATGTTTTAGAATTTGGATCAGTGACTTATGGGCATGGGAGCATCCAATGCGTTTTCTGAACCCATACTGAAGGCTTCCAAAGTCACATTTAGAAGTAATTTCTGTTGCCAAAGTGTATTCGAAAATTTTGCTGAGGATGCATGAAACGGTAACTGGTCTGTAAGAGCTGCACTGATTCGCATCTTTGCCTCTTTTTAAGACGGGGGTAATCGTACCCAGAAGAAAACTTTCCGGTAAGGTGGATGTTGACAAGATCATCTGGAATAATAGCTGGAGGTGGTTATTAAGAGCTGGTAAATCGTACTTTAAGTGCTCATGGGAAATTCCATCTCTGTCTGGATTCATCTTTTTCTTCATGGTTTTCAGTGCATTCTGGATGGCAGAGATTGTAATGGGGAAAACTTCATGTTGTTTTAACCTGGGTGAAAAGTAACGATCAGCGTAGACTGAAAATACGGAAGATACCTTTTCATTGCAGGCAGAAAACAATTTTGTATAGTGAGACATCCAATCCAGCACAGAGAGAATAGAAGGTATCTCTGGATTACATTTGTCCGAGCGAATGACGTTGTCCCATGCCTTCTTGTTGTGTGGGGCGTCGGCTGCGTTCAGGCGAGTCTTCCTCAGACATGACTTATATTCCCTTTTTGTCTTTATCTTTAGCTCGGACACTGAACCGGAAGTAGGCCGGCCGCAGGCGATCCATATTTTCAACCTCTTGGGGGTGCAAATGTGCGCAGCCTCGTAACTCGCTGACATCTCCTTTATTCAAAACATTTTTTATTCTTTGAAAATTTTTCGTCCGACGATTTCGGGGACAGACGGTACTCAAAAGACAGGTCTTAAAGGGGATTGGTAACTATGGTGGTAACTATATAGGATTCAGTGATTTAGGGGGTCTGTGCCGACATCTATATGTCATACAAATTCTGTCAAGTTAGAATAATTTGATAAAGGAAAAAATCGAACAATCACCTCTTTTCTCAGGTTGCTGAAATATTCATTCGTTTTCGTGATTCTGTCTTTTACGGCGTTCCTGACGCAGTTTTCTAGCTCAACTTGTTTGGCATCCTGGCTGCAGCTTCCCTGGATTCCGACACGGATAATGCGGAACTGCCCTGCGTAGTTAAGACGTTGGATTTCAAGACGAAGGCGCTTCACCAGCTCGTCAACAGCTGCGTTCGAAGGGGCGCAAAGCTATAATTACAGATATACTTACGATAAAAATACAAACAGAAGAACGTGGAGTTCTCTAGTGCTTAAAGGACACCTGAATGAAGAGTACCAAGTATCATCCCTATCTGTATGACTTCCGTTAACATTGCCTGCAGAAAACCCAATCCAAATACGAAATAGTGTTTCCAAGCTATGATCATTGTATATCTAGAAGAAATTCCAATATGATCCGACCAGCGCTGTACAAGATTTGAATGAATTGCGCTTTGTGTCTTGGAGTCTGCATGTGCAAGCCTCCGGAAACGAACATCCCTATTTTGAAAACGCCACGCTCAGCAGAAGAATGCTATTCGTGGCCATGTCTGTAAATGCATTCTCCATGGTGTGTTCAAGTATAGTTTCATTGTTCAGGTGTCCTTTAATGCTTAATTAAATCGACGGCATTATCGCCCTGGCTATATCCATTTCGACTGCGAAGTAGATAGCCTCCCACTTTCACATCTGCTAACCATCAAAGCTTCTCATAACTGGGGTTTTGTTAAATCAACAAAATAAGTATTTGGTTCCTACCCTCCTAGGCGACAAGTCTCTCCGATCTAGTTCAATTGGAAAATAACTCAGGACCATAGGCACAGAATTTTCCACCCACTGAGTTTCGCCTCAATGGGTACGTACATCCATGCGATATTCAGCGTGCCACAATATTACGAAAGTATAAATAACTTACGGAGGGATCGATAATACCTCACTGGCTTTTCGATCTAACAGACTTCGTTTTAGGGCTCTCTACATTTCCCTCTACATTCTACAATGACCTGATGTTTATCCGATATCCGATCTGGTCTACGGAACCTGTACGGAAGGCTTCAAGTGTCTTCTTGTAAAATGTAAGATCTTAAACCAGCAATATGGGCTGGGCTTAGAGGTGGCAGCGTCCCCCCCACGCCCCTCTAGGTAACCAGTGGTTGTATTCCCTGAAACACTGAGCGGACTCACCAGAACATTGAGCTTGGGGTTGATGATGAGAAGCTGAAGAATCATCGCCACAAGAGTCTTCGTTTTCCCTGTCCCTGGTGGTCCTTGGAGAAGGTACAAATGGGGCTTGTCCGGTGTGGCTAGGCAGTTGCTCAGGATTACAGATATTGATTTCGACTGGTCCTGGTTGAGATCCCCGAGCTACGAAGAAAAGCTTTGTAACACTGTTTTACCACGGTTGAAAACACCGGAATCCGTCCAGGAACTACCGTCCGAGAACCAAAAACCTTTCAAGTTCAATCCCATTCACTCCACTCGTCTTACCCCTAGGCGTGTCAAAGATTCCGGAATTCGCCTTTGAGCTCCCCCCCACCATGTCACACTCGGATTCGGACACGCACACAAGTTATCGTCTCTTACCACCATCAGGTTTCACCCAAACCTAAATAAACAAAAATCAGGGAACTTCGGTGCCTCCCCCCTTTCCCACCGTGGTCAATATGTCATGTACGGCACACTTACATTCCATATTTCATTCAAATCGCACTGCCCAAACCTAAATAAACAAAAATCAGGGAACTTCGGTGCCTCCCCCCACTGTAGCCGAATACGACTCGAACACATAAACGTCGCATCATCAACTTTGATTCAAATCCAGCATATCTGCAGATTTTCGGTCCTCGACTCATCCCCACCCCTTACGTGGCCGGATCCATCCGGACGCCAAATAGCATGTCTAGTTAAAATAAATTCGGTACCAATTTCCATCCTATTCAGTCCATCGGTTTGGTTTTTATGTGTGTCACAAAGTACCCCCCCCCCCCTGCAACACCAACCGTATCGCATGTGGTTCGGACACATGTTTTGCATATCCAGCTCATCAGTTCTTATCACTCATAAAGTTTCACTCGAAACGGACCACCCCTTCGCAAGTTACGGAAGTCAGCAATTTCCGGATTCCCCTTCCCTCGGCTCCCCCAAAAATAGTCGAATTCAGGAGCATTCCTTGGCGTTTTTGACGTTCGCCGGAAGCCGATAGCCGTAGCTATTTCTTCTAATTTCTGTTTTTGTGCTCAACGGCTAGAACGTCTATCGCCTAAATTCCTGTCCATCGCCTATCGGTCTAGGACTCGCCGATAGGCGATGGACGTTGCCTCCAACTCCAACGGTTATCGGCTATCGAAAACAGTAAATAAGCACGAATCGGCAAACTTCCTTCGTCTACCGGGGAAATATCATCGGCGATAAAAAACGCCACTAATATAATATACGAAGTTTGTGCTTAAAGATGACGAGAAGAAAAGCAATCAAGCAGAAGACCTCGTGAACTCATCATGATTCTCGTGTTCCAGACGAAACCGTCACTCTAACTAGAGCCAATATGGAACGAAGTGCTTTCTGACATTGTATTTACCTTTGGATCCAGAGGCAAACGTCTTCCCGCATTCCAGTCTAACTGCAACAGTTGCGGCGTAGGCCGCAGTATATGTTCTTTCAAAGGAGACTCCTCCAGCTTCAGGAGCAAAGGGAACTGACGTAGGTTTGATTTCACATTGGTGCTTATGACCTAAACAAAAATAATCCGTCTCAGCATACAGCAAAAATATCAAAGTAAGGTTTTACTGCTCCGCCAGATCTCTGAAAAACTATAAAAACACCCAAATAATTGTCACTTGGATTATTTTCTCGCATTCTTCGTGATGCTAACGTTTATTCTTCTTCATCTCTTAGAACTACTTGGCTGTGGTAGACAAACAAACGCCGTCTTTCGACTTCATTTTGGTGAAAACTTATCAGCTCTTTCTTTTTTTAGCTCCCCACGCTGAACTGGTCGGCGAATACAGGAACGGTGCTGCGATGAACGGTGCTGGACGATGTAACTCATCCTGGTCAATTCTATCAATTTTATAGAAACACAGCACTTCAAGGCTCACAATATCTTTTTTTTTTTTTTTTTTTAGAAACAGCAGGCAGTATTTCATCTCATGTTCCGAAATCGCGCAAAGTCGTGTAAATATTACAAACTTCAGACAGTCTCGTCAACACCGGGTTTTTCAAACCCTAACCTTCTCGGATTAAAGAAAATAAAAACAAGTAAAAGATCTCAGAGAGAGATACTTTAGGTAACAAAAAACAACAAAAAAACAATAATATCTAAGCCTAACCCGCAGAGGCGTTACTAGCCAAAATGTTTGGGGGGGGGGACGAGGTATTTACCGACTGGCTGGTCATTTTTACCGACTGGTTTTGCAGATAAAAACGACTGTGTTGACGAAAAATCGGCTAATTTTAAGAAAAATCGACTATTTTTACGAAAAACCGACTGTTTTTAACAAAAATCGACTGTTTCCAAGAAAAAAATCGACTGTTTTTAAGGAAAATAGCGGCGCTTCGCGCCGACTCGGCTATTTTTTACCGACTGGCCGACAACATTGGGGGGGGGGCGTCCCCCCCCTCCCCCCCCTAGTAGTGACGGCCCTGCTAACCCGTACTTGCAATCTTGTGTTTCGTTACTATTTCGTCAACTAAGCAATGTTAGCGTTTGGACATGCATCCTCTCATTGATGTTTCAGTTTTGACACCTCTCTCTACTTCTGTCTAGAGCTTGAGCTTTGCTGTACAAGACTGTGCCAACTAAGCTCCTGAGTAGTGACGCTGAAAAATGTGAAAGAACCTGCTCTCTTCCAATAAGCGATTATGATCAATATTGCCCGATTTCTTAATTTTTCTGTTCATTTCAAGGTCAGAATTTGCAGTAAGCGACGCCAATTCTGCTTCTTCTCGAGACAGGCTGGGTGTCCGTAGTGATAAGACTAACAAAACGGCCCAAAGTACAGTCATTTCGAAACCTGCACCCTGGAGAAGACTACGAGCCGTCTATAGGTGAGGACGTTCGACCTTGTTTTCATATCCAGATTTCGAAATTTTTCCGTCTGAACCTGACCGCGAGCACCCGTCCCTGATTGTCTGGTCCTATCGTAGCATATCTGGCTTATTCATAGCTGGCTTGGTCCGTTTCATCATCTTTCCCCAAGGTCCTAGCTTATGGTTCCAAAAAATAGCATAATACTTTTATTTATCCAATTAACCCAGTACAGTATCTCCATAAAAGGTCCACGTTACATGTAGATAGGCGGAAAAATGGAAAATCATACCGTGATTTGGATTTTCCTCCTGTAGTCGATGGGATGCGGACAAATGTTGATCCTCCTGGAGTACACCTGAACCAGCATCTTCGCGAAAAATACGTCTCTACAAGGATTCGTCGGATCTTCTTTCCGCAAATACTCCTTTGCTGGAAAACTGAGTAATTAGCACAAGGATAACAGAATTTTTTGTCGGAAAAGCTGAAAACGAGTTAAAATAAATGAGAATGAGAAGCTAAGCTTTCAATATGAACAAACTATCCGGAAAGTGACAAAACAGCTGGGCTAATCCGAAGCTCAGCCACGTGTCAAAATAAATCCTTTGAATATTCCTTCAGCCCAAGCTGACTGCGAATGATGTTTGATGGTGCAAAATGGATACGTCAGCTGAACTTTATTAGAGTTATATTTCGGCCATTCTTGGCAAGGGTCCTCTTCAGGCTCAAAGCCGCTTAAGTTCGAAAAAGAACTTGTGCAGGAAAAACAAACTAAAGATCCTAGCTTAGCCTTAGATATCTGACTTGGCGAATCCCTTTGTGAGAGTTGCTGTGATATCATTTTGGAACACACTTTCATTTTGCTGCTCGATGGGTCGTTGATTGGGTAGAGATTTTCCTGCATTTGGGTTGACTTTGGTTCTGTTGTAGAGAAGAGCTTAAGGTATGAATAATAAATGTTTCAGCAACACTCTCGTGAGGCCGATCACGGAGTTTGGTAAACATTCTGCTAGATCCTTTCTTCACAAGTTTATCGACCTAGCGGTGGCATAATACTGGACGAACTGTCGGAAAACGTGGACCTTATGACGTGTGGGGGTAGCGACATGTAGGGTTATGACGTGGGTAAAATGACGATAGGCGAACTGACGAGTGGGCGACCTGATGTGACAGTGAACTGTCGGATTTTGTTTTTTGTGGGCGAACTGACGTGTGTGGATGGTGCCGGCGAACACGCCTTTCCATCTGAGGTTGTAACAAGTGGCTCTACCAAAATTTAATTAGACAGTATCCACGCGAAAATATGTATATTAGCGAACACAGTTTCAGACGCCTTTTGCGGAGGCCAGGGACATATTAATATGAAGCTTTAATAAAATAAACTTCAATCAAATTCATCGGAATTAAGAGTGAACTTACCGACTTCAGGGTGAATGGTTTCCACAATATCTTTGTACCGCTTGAACGTAGGCTGGTCAGTAACGAACCCAAAGAACTTGAGCGGAGTCGTTTTGGTGACGCATGTCGTTTCGTTGTAGGCGCTCACCATGAGTTCCACTTTCACCAGTGTGCCAGCAGCAATATTGTTGAAAAACGACTGATCTTCGGGGCGCTTGATCGCTTATAGGGAAAGATCCAAAATGAGAAATACAAACTAAACTTTACCCTGGTGGATCGGAGATCGAATAAGGGGGCGAAAAAAGGTACAACGATCAATGCTGAAAATTAAACATTCTGATAGCTAACTTTTGTGACCTTATTGCAACTTAGTTTAGACCTCCTACTTCCCCCGTAACCAAAAGCATTACTTTTCCTACCCACTAAGTGCAGCGGAGAGTCCATGCTTTCCAACGTCAGGAGTCACAGACCAAAATGTATCAGCTGATGCTACCCGGTGGGCGCAATATGACATTTCATATAAATACGGAACGGTTAAACATATACTAGACTATAAACTGAGCAAATTTTGCAAGAATCTGGCCAACAAAAAATTCAGCCAAACATAAGCCATTTCTCTTCGCTCTCTGAATTACCGACAGAAAGACGTTTTTTCTTTCCTAGAATCTACGTAAACAGCAGTTCAGGTGAAGTAAACAGTGTATTCTTTATCGTTGAAGGTACTTACTTTGTAGGTTCAAAAACCAGAAGTCGTCGGTGGTTGTGATGAGTCCGTTTTCGTCCCCCTCGAAAGCGAAAAAATGTCCAATCTTCTCTGGTATCCTCCGATGGCTAAAATTATAACGCCAATCACGAGTTTGCGTAGCTACGCTGCCGTGGTCTCCGGTCAGCTATTTACCTCTAATCCGGGATCCAAGTATTACCGTAGCTCAAGCGATCAGACAACTCAAATGCAATTTAGGCACTTATCTGCCACCCTGAAACTCAGTTCTCTACCAACTAAAGTGCACAGAACCTAGCATACAAGAAAAACATTCGCATAAACTTTTTTTTGCTGCTTCATATTGTCGTAATGTGCACACCACATTTATGAATGTCAGAAACAAACAACATACTCCATGCAATAACTGGATTTCCGTATCTCTATCACCCAGCGTTCCTCCAAAAAATAGTTCAAGGGCCATACCTGCTCTCATATGCACGCCGCCTGAGCTCTTCGAAGTTCCTTGCCGTTTTGGCAAAGAATTCAACAAACATCGGGGGAGCAAACGCAGAAACATATTCCCTCAAGCTGCCGAAGTTTGGTCTGATCGGTATCAGGCCCTGAGGAAACGCTTCAGCGTCAAAGACTCCGTTGGGATAGCACTCCTTCAAACCATCCAAGTTCATCTCCTAAAAAAGGAACAGAAGGAAACTTATAACTGAATATCGATCGGTCAGCATAGATCGAGCAGAGTGGGCCGTCCTTTGCCGACCGTCCATTAATGTCTGACTACTCGATACCATCGCAAACATCGGGTCTAAGTACCGTATGAAATAGCCTACGATACTAAGACCCAATGTTGACCTTCAACATATTTAGAATTTATATTTTTAAAGTATCGATTATTCAGGACTCATCCCAGCGTTTTGGTTACGCTGACAAAAAGCATATATCTCAGTTAGACCACTGTCTTCCTATAGCCTATACTGAACTTTATTTTATTTTTTTTCTATCACACTCTATTTACCTCCTTCACTTTTCAAGCGGCGGCCCTACTTTCTATGCATCCTAACAAAATTATTTTCAAACTGGAAAACGCGTCTATTGGCGGACACAGTTATGTTTCGGCCTATCTTGGAAAGGGTACTCTTCAAACTCGAGGTGGGAAAATGTTTTCGTTTTCCAAGCTGGAAAAACGGGCTGAATTACCACTAGAATAATTTTCAGCTAACTTATTAATCCGTTTATAACTATAAAACATGATTCGCAGTCCGCTGCGGCAAACCTCAGACGCGCGGCAAAATCTCTTTGCTATTCTAGTCAAATGGTAGGCTCAATTTAGGAACAACCATGAGCTAGCGAAATGTATAATACCCTACTATTCAAGTCGGATGTTATTGTAATAAGAACGTTCCAACTAGTTGTCTGCAGACGACTTGTTAAATGTCAGCAGAAGCAAGTATGCAGCTGAAAAAAGAACAACTCGCTCTAAAATCGCTAACGGTAGGCTCAGTGCCGTCTCTTACTTTTGTTGGACCCTAGGCCATCCATGGGTTTTTGGCCCCTTTTCGTGACTCAAAAACGTAAAAACGCCAGCATATCGGCACACACGATTCTTGGTCGAGCCACACTATGGTCACATCTGAGCATAATTTCGGTAATGCCTTGGCCCCATTATAGTCACACCTGGTAATAACGCCGGTAATGAGACTAGTTTTGTCGAGATTGAACTCCACCATTTTGAAGCCTATCTTTGGACGAATCACAGACTTTAGTTTCAACAATTTACACCAGCCGCTTGGCCTCTCGTTTCCCCTGCCCCCCCCCCCCCCCGCTCCAGCCCCGGCCTAATGGTAAAGACGGCACTGGGTAGGCTAACCTTGATCCACTCTGGAACCCAGCGGAGCATGCGCAATCGCACGCCATCTAGCGTCAACGCCTTCTGGAGCATGCTTGGCAGTGTTTCCGTGGGACGTCGTATTACAGTAGAAGCTGGCGCGGCATTCGGATTAACATCACTTAGTGGCAAATTGGCTTGACGGGCTGGTATGGTCCTGACATGTTCTAGGTGCGAGGCGAAATTGACCCGCTTCTTCGGTGCTTTTTCTGAGACTAGAACGAAGGCGGATGCATTAAGATAGCGATAGATTTATTGCATTTTTTCGTCATATGATAACTGGCATTATAGCATCACAGTAAACTGCCTGACAATGACAAGAACCCATTCATCGCTTATGCAAATAACAGACTAAGTTCAAATAGACTGTTCGTACCCGAAAACTGGAATAACCATTACATAAGATAAGGGATCAAAATACATATATTTTCTTAAAAAATATATACTGTGTATATAATATATACTGGTTCATAGCCTTTTCCGAGACATCGACTTCTAGCAAGATCTCGGCAAAATTCAGAAAACCGGTTTTACGCATCAATAGAATGATGCGCGAGCGTTCGGAGCATAATGCGCAATGGAAACTAGTGAATCCCGGCAAGTGCAGAGCTTAGTGAGATAGTGAGGTGTCGTTAGCGGGTTCAGAAAGCAATATGTAAAATTTGAATCTCAAGGTTTGAGAACTAATGAATGATGTAGCGGAAGTAAGCCGCATTGCCATTATAGGTGCGATAGGTCCTTTAAGTTCACACTAAAAATAATACAATAGCCTTTATGAAAGGAACAAAAACATATTATTGGGATCCCAAAACGTTAGTGACGGATACCTATAACATCGCAAAAGTTGTCCGTCTGTCTGTAAGCACGATAACTCTCGAAGGCGATGAGATATTTTGATGAAACTTGGTGTGAGGATTCTTTGGGTCAAGAGTATGGTCGAGTTCGTAGATGGGCTTTGTAGCCCACCTTTAGGGGTGTGGGTTTAAATTAAGGGGCAAACAATATATTTTGAAAAAGCTAATGTGATAGTCGATTATGGGGTAAGAAGACATGCTGAACACGATGGTGAAAACCATTTGTAGTTCGCCCGGAATCCGGCCAAAACCGGAAAGTTTGTTAAAAGTAAAAGTTTTATTTGAAGTTGATTAGATGTTCGATTTGGGGTAGGAAGACATGCTGAACACGATGGTGAAAACTATTTTCTCGCCGGACAATTAGTTAGCCCGGAGTCCGGCTAAAACCGGAAAATTTGTTAAAAGCAAAAGTTTTATTTGAAGTTGATTAGATGTTCGGTTTAGGGGTAAGAAGACATGCTGAACACGACGGTGAAAACCATTTTCTCACCGGACAAGTAGTTAGCCCGGAATCCGGCCGAAACCGGAAAGTTTGTTAAAAGTAAAAATTTTATTTGAAGTTGATTAGATGACAGATTTAAGGGTAAGAAGAGACGCTGAATCTGTATATGACAATCATTTTTTACCCGGACATATAGTTCGTCCAGAATCCGGTTGAAACCGGATTTTTTGTATAAGTTAAAGTTTTATTTGAAGTTGATCAGATGTTCTTTATAGGGATAAGGAGATACGCTGAAGTCGTTTCTGAACTATCTTTTTTTGGCTGGACAAGTAGTTCACTCGGAATTCGGCCGAAACCGGAAATTTGGCAGTAGTAAAGCAGGAAGTTTCGATCAGTATCGTCAAAACAGATATGGTTTATACAGGTATATCTGAACTTGATTTTCTCAGATGACTAGCCTGGCGAAGACTGGATCTGGCGAAGACAAGACTTAGTTGTCTGGGTCAAATATTACATTTTTGGGATCCCGTCGAAACCTTTGGTCTTGTTTTAATTGCGTTTACCAAGTGGGTTGAAAATCGTACCGAGCGTGCTCACTTCGAGTAGGTGCCTAAACTAGGATACTTCCTTCCGCGAATTGGCCATTTCGATTTATCATATATTGATACCGTTGTAGTCGCCAATTTGTATTGTCCAGCGAACGGATATTTATAACGGACGTAGTCAACTGATCTCAGATTTTTTTTTTCTATTGCGTTGCGTTCAGATTTGTTAACAGTTACACAGTAAAAGATTACTTGATTATCCGTAATGCGTCACTCGAGGTAGTTGTATCTGGCCACACAGTCGGGTAAAAAACAAACAAATGTTTTAGAAAGTCCAATAAACGGGGGCAAACGTGATACAAAGGAAAATGGAAAGCCTCTAAAATCTATTAGACCATCTAATTTACCTGTAAGCCTAGCTTACATCGCCCGTGCTGGCGAAAAAGCGAAACTAATTGCAAATTAGAATCGCCAGTGCTCGCGGTCTGGAAATTGAAACTAAGTCCCATCACCTACTTTTTCAGGTCACATTTCTTCAGTCTTTGTCTACTCATCTCTTGAAAGCAACTATGATTTCCGCCTTCACTATCTTCTCAAGATGATCCAGTTCGACAGTAGGCTATTTGTTAGAAATTGCTCAATGGAATTACTATTATGAGGAAAAGCTAACTTTCATGTCCACGGAATCTACCAACACACGCTAGACTCTTCTTGGCAAATTCCTATACATTCTACAACCCATCAACCTATCTACGAGGTAACAGCCGTATGAGAAAAAATTCCACCGCCTACCTTTAACTAAGTCAGGCGGGGCGCCACCACGTTCCACTGGATTATTTTCAACCCTGGTGCGCTTGACATCGAAAGATGGGGCGCCCAAAAACGGCCGTTTCCTTACAAGCGGTTTGGGTGCCGGTGGATCCAACAAAAACATAGACCTGGTCTGCTCTGTGATCTTAACTTTCACAGGTGCTGAGGCTCTGAGAGGTTTCGGTGGTTCTAACACTTCTTGCGCTTGCACACGAGCTGAAGGCTTTTCCGGAACCGCGTGGGATCTAGCTGCTTTCTGTGCATTGACTGAAGACGTATAGCCGGCAGGAAGATAGTTTCTGGCCAATGACTGAAGCTTCGCCTTCGGCGCTGGTTTTCTTCTGCCAGGGATGAGTGGCGGTGGCATCATTGTTATCCTTGGCCTTTTTGGAGGAGAGCTGCCAGACTGCACAAGACGGGCGGCGTGATCAGCACTAAAACCTCTACATCTTCCTCTGCGCCGATCAGGCATATCAGGAGCATCTATTACTGCCACACGGCTGACCCTCTTTGATGTACTAGGTTCAGCGAGATTCTCAGGGATACCATCGACGGGCTCGGCTGAAAAATCAAAGAAGGGGCGATCAGGAAAGCTTGCTCGAGTTCCTACATTAAGGTATTTTCCGTCCAAAGATTCGAAATCAGAAACAGTGAAATAAGACAAAATATAGATTTCGTGGAAAAATCATGTTGTTTGAAAAAATATGAGCTGTATGCTTATATGGCACTTGCGCGGATAGGTAGCATGTAAACCAGCTGAGATTAGCGCTGCAAAGATTGGATCCTTATGGCTCATTCCATACCCTCCAACTCCCCCGAAGCATAGCCTATATATTAGTCTGTCAAGTTCGGTCCGGATATCTCCCTCCTAAGTGTGTCACAAGATTTCCGATACCCCCCCCCCCACACACACATACTTTAACTGTCCCCAAAATGTCCGAGTCCTATCTGAACCTGTATCTCAACAACAGGACACGAACCTTACAAAACCTGTCCTGTTCGAATTACACAAAAATATATTTGCACTGCACGGTAGGACGTCAACTTTAAAGGACACCTGAACGATCCTACCATACTTCCATGAACCCCTCAGATCGTCCTTCACAGTACCGGTACAGAGAAGAAGAATTTTTTCGCTCCGTGATTTTGGCGCTATCCACTCTTGAAGTTCTAAGTCTCCCTATGGCGATTCGTTACGACCTCCCAAGACAAATTTAGCGCCAATATTTAAACTGTCATTATCGCATGGATAAACCTACGTTGATAACGCATGGATGGATAAATAGCGCATGGATGGATAAACGCATGGACGTTACGGCGTGGACTGTTACAACATGAACTGTTACGCATGGACTGTTACAACTGTTACGGCGAGCGTTACGATCAAGACAAGTCGGAAAAAAAGGCTGAATATTAGGTCCGGTTTTCCCGTTTTCGAGAGATAAATGGTAAGCAGTATGTAAAAGTGGCAATTTAGGGTGTTAGACTTCATTCAGATGATCTTTAACGAGAATAGGAATTTTTCGTAAGCAAAACTTTTGAGGCACAAATGATCACGGTCCCCCTTGGTGATCATGAAAATAAATCGTTTAGTCAAAAGTATTTTTTACGCTTTGCGGTTAAGATACGCACTTTATGAAGAGTACCAAGTATCATCCCTATCTGTATGACTTCCGTTAACATTGCCTGCAGAAAACCCAATCCAAATACGAAATAGTGTTTCCAAGCTATGATTTTTGCTCCAATTTGCATCTGTCCTTATTTCATTACCGAGCAATTTTAGAATGAACGAATGTCTCCAATCAACCCTTCTTCTGGAATATTTTTTAACCAGTTAAGCCCAAACGTATATCTAGAAGAAATTCCAATACGATCCGCCCAGCGCTGTACAAGATTTGAATTAACTGCGCTTTTTGTCTTGGAGTCTGCATGTGCAAACCTCCAGAAACGAACATCCCTATTTTGAAAACGTCACGCTCAGGAGAAGAATGCTCTCCGTGGCCACGTCTGTAAATGCATTCTCCATGGTGTGTTCAAGTAAGGTTTCATTGTTCAGGTGTCCTTTAAGGGGGCTAGAAATTCATTTGTAAGCAAACCCTTGAGGCATACATGATCATGGACCCTTGGGGATCATGAAAATGTAAAGCTTGGTAAAAAGTATTTTGTTGGCGCATTTTAGGGGGGCTAGGAATTCATTTGTAACCAAAACCCCTGAGGCACAAGTGAGCACGGGCTTTGGGGATCATCAACATGTATCGTTTAGTCAACAGTATTTTGCACGCTTTGCGCTTTAAGTACAATGGGAACTATTTCTGATTTTTTTTTTTTCATAAAATACTTCACAAATAAACATGTTGGACTTCCACTAAATGGCGCTTCGGAAATAAGCCGATTACTTATTACCGCTTTTCATTACCTCTTCGGTGTCTCGGCAAAGACGATTTCGGAGATTGATCGCTTGCACGGCGCAGAAATTCAAAACTCTCAGACATGCCGGGAAAATCAATCATATTATTGGAGCAAAGTGATTTAGAGTGCCATCGCTGCTAAATATATGTAGCTAGCAAATGCTCCAATGCTTTCTCATGAAACTTCTGTTGTTTGCGGTACCAAAGAAGTTTTTTTTATTTCAGGATGTGAAGTTCCAGAAGTGCCAAAAATGTACGAATGTAACAGAATCACTTGCACTTGAGTAATACATATATTTTGGAGTATGTACTGTATGTAGTGGCAACTGAATAAGAAAAAAAAAGAAACTCTGTTATGTCTGTCAAGCCAGTAACTGGAGGATGGCAGGCAGCAAAAAATGGCGTAACGATAAGTTGTCTAGGAATCGGCAGATTTCTGTTGTAATATTGTATTACAATGAGTTGTATTATGACATCATGATAGTTTGATATGCTCATTGTACTTTAAGATTTGCATTTTGATCAGGTGCAGTTATATAAATGATGTTCTATGGCTTATTCTTTTCCTTCCCACCAAGGTCCGGTCCCGATCCCTTCTTTATAAGCATGCCATGAGATTTTCGGTGCCCCCTCCACCCCCTACCAAGTTTTACTACTTTTTTGCTACTTACCAAGCTTTATTCAGACCTGGCTACCCGTTCGAAAGTTATTCAAGTTTGCGGATTGTCCCTCCCTACACTCCCCCAGGATGGTCGGATCCGGGAGGTGACAATTTCTTAGTCTACTTGCCACCTCCCCAGTTATCGGATCCGGTCAGGCCTTGCAACGGAAATTTAAGACACTGGCTGTTGCCAACTATCAAGTTTTGTTCAGACCCGACTACCCTTCCAAAGTTTAGTTACGCATGACTTGGGTTTCCAGATTTCCCCATCCCCCCTCCACTCCCCCTAGGATGCTCGGATCCGGGGAGTAACACTTTCTAGTCAATTTGTCGTCCAGTTTCATCTTCCTAGCACACCTGGAAGTGCCTTAACTAGCGATAACCAGGGTTCCGAGCCCCCCCCCCCCCTAAAATCCCCCAGTACCCGGATCTGGTCCGATTCTGTGAATAGTATATGTAGGGCTTGTACTTGTTTCCCTTTCCAATTTTACAGTGCGGATAGTCTGCCGCATTATATTAGAACTATGTTCCGGCCCTTCTTGGGAAGGGTCCTCTTCAGGCTCAAGCTGGAAAATGTTCTTGTGAAAAAACAACGAAAGATCCTGGCTTTGGATATCTGATTTTGTGAATTTTTTCGTAAGAACTGCTCCGAGTTAGAGCTGGTGCTGCGATTTCATTTGGACACTGCTACTGCTTTTGGTGCTCGATTGGGTCACTGAGAGGATATAAATTTTTCTACATTTTGGCATATCACCTGTCTCTTCTTTCCAGCTAAGGCTACCAGCATGTCTGGTGGAAGTCCGTACTCTGTGATTAAATATTCCTTCAGCCCAGGCTGACTGCGAATCTTTCCCTTACCAAGTTTTACGACACATTTCCGGTTCTTACCCTCCAACTCCCCCCCCCCCCTACAGTTATCAGATCCGGTCCGGACCCCATGTGGGATATCTGATACACGACACATTTCCGATTATCTAGTTTCATTAAGATCCGATCACTCGTTAGAAAGTTTATATGCCTCGATGGGTCAGGGCCTCCACTCCCCCCACGATGGTCTGATCGGTGAAGTGATTATTTCCAAGTCAATCTGATCAGGTCCCTGATATGCCTGCCAAGCTCCATCGTCCTAGCACATCTGAAAGTACCCAAACTCGCGAGCTACCCTTCAGTTCAGCGAAGTTTAGCGAAAGTAATAAGAGGACCAACCAACACAGCGTTTCGACGATGCATTTGCTTTCTATCCCCCATCCCCGACTACTTGTACAAAATTCAAGACCTCCAGAAACTCACCATGGTTAGCTGCGCTTCTTTCTGCTTCCTCCTCTTCTGCAATTTCTTCCAGGAAAGCCTGCGACAATTCTGGGAAAAAATCTATCACGTTCTCCTCCGAATCTCCTTCAGTTGTATGCTGGTCACTTTCCCTTCCAGTCTCGGTCGATCGGGGCAGTACATCCTCTTCCACGGAAGCTGCCGAAACTGCGGAGTCCCCCAAAAGATTATCTTCCTCTTCATTGAATGGACTTTCTCCTCTCGCCTCCTGGCTTAGAGCAATCTGCTCAATCCATTGGCTCATATCTGCGTCCGGCTCCACATCTTCTTCTTTTATTGCAGGCGGGTCGTCGAAGTCGTCAAATAGGTCAATCACCTCGTAGTTCCTTTCATATTCAGTGACCTGAATTTCGTCGTCACTGTCTGAATCAATCAGAATTTCGTCAATTAATGAAAAGCTGTTCGAAGACCGTACGGCGGGGATATCAGAAATCTGAGCACCCTGGCGCGTGGGAGCAACAATAGCCCTCGGCTTCGACGCCTGCGGAAGCGTCGTGGTGATCTTCGGCTTTTCCTCTGGTTCAATTTTGATTACTGCATCGATACAGGAAGACTTCGATACAGGAACCTCCATATTTTTCTCCTCTGTTTTCACAACGAAAATCGACTGCTCCTGAACATCTACGGGCGGCTCTGGTTCGATTGGTGATATGCTACAATCAGAGAGAGATTCTACGGGATATGTGGTCACCACTGAGACACTACCAACGGAGTCCTTTAATTCTTTTGAAGTAATTCGAACGGGTTTCTCTTTACTGGTTTTTAGAGGTTTGTGATTTGCGTTATTCACTTCTTTATGCTTGTACTTCTTAGATTCGACGGAAGCTTTTGGTGCAAGTTTTTGCTTCTCGTCTCTTCCAGAACTACATGAGGGCAAAGCCTTTGGAGGTCTGTTACTTGAGTTAGCCATTTCTTTTTCGTCTTCTGATGTACTACTCCTCGAGATTCTGCGAGGTTTATCTTTCCTTGATTCATCGGAAGCTTTCTGCGGCGGCTTGTGCTTCTGGTCCTTTTCAAGACCGCCTGAAAGTGACGATTTTATTTTCTTCCTCGTCAGCCGGCTGACTTGACCGTCAGTTAGCTTTCGGATTCTGACGAAGCATTTTTTAACACCCAGTCTTACAGCCTGCTCCGAAAGTGACGACGATGATTTTCGGCGTCTGCTATGTCTCAAAAGACATTCTTGAAAGAATGTGTTTGCAGCGGCAGATAACTTATTCCTCATGAGCATCTTATAGCGCTTGAACTCAGACGGATCAAGCACTTGCTCTGCGATCCTCAGAGGAGATGCCGGTCCCTCCTGGTGGGTACGGGCTGTATGACCTCCCGACTGACCGTCTTCAGAGGTTCGGGGCATGCTGGGGCCGTGAGTTGCTTCGTACAGGTCGGACTTAGAAAAACGCGGACCCGGTTTGTCAATCCTGCACTTACTAGGCTTCTTATCAAGCTCACAATCTCGCCGGGCCAAACTTTTCACTTGTGCCTGCTTCTTTTTCTTTTCTAGGCCAACTGCTAAGGACTTCCTGTCCACGGGTCCCTTCCTAAGCTTAGCTGACGATGGAATGTTAGGTCTGCTATCCTCGTCATCCGATGAATCTTCTAAGCGCCTAATGTATCTGGGAGCTTTCTTTTGTTTCAAGATAACCTCACCTTCAGATTCAGACTCGGAATCGCCATCGACCTCATTTTCGCTCTGAGATCGGTCGGATGAAAGCCTACGGCTCGGTTCAGGCACATTTTTCCGTGAAGTTGTCGGAGAAGACTCAGGTACATTTGTGTCAGTTTTTGGCATCGTTTTCTCCACCGTTTTGGTAGGCAGAGGGTCGGGTTCGGTGGGAGTAAGATCTGATACTGGGGCAGTTCGATTTTTGACCTGTTCTGGTGGTTTCGAACGAGCCTCAAGCTGCTTTCCAGCTGCACTTTTAGCTCCGGCTTGTTTAGCCAGCGTTACCTCGTCCATCTTTCTAGGGTCAGACGGATATGAGAGAGCAGGTGAAATCGGAATAACGACTGAAGACATGTCTCCTGTTGATTTCACTCGGTCAGCAATTGCTGGATTATTCAGCTCGCTCGGTATTGTCGGAAGGACTGGTTCTGCTTTCGACACTACACGGATTTTCTTTGGCACGGATAACGGATTACCAACTGAGGTACTTCCAACAGACCTCAAGTCAGACCGATTACTAAACAGGCGCTGCTCCACTTGCTGTCTGCCATCAGAGGTTTTATCAGCTTTTTCCTCTGGGGCTACGGCGACAATCTGGGCAGGATTCGCACGACTGACTGGCAATACCTCTCTCGGAGCTAACTCGCTTTCAGCATGACGGCGAGCAAGCCGGGATCGAATAGAAGACTGGGCCTCTTTTTGGCTGATTGAAGCTTCTTCCCCGCTCTCGTCGCTGACGACAACTTCTGGGCTAGATGCTTCTTCCTTTTTCTTAACTGGGTCCGTGCTGAGTGCGCGATAAGTGGCTGCAGAACCTGTCTTCCTGCTGAACAAGGAGAACGAAGTGCCCCACAATGAGGAGTTTGTGTCCAGGTTAGGGCCGCCTTTCTCTGCACTGTTGCTAGAAGCAGACGCTGATGCTCGTGACTGGAAGGCAGTGTTCGCCTTCGCGGGCTCGGTAACGCTCGTATGCTTAGCGGGAGCAGAAGAGCTTTCATTTTGGTCATCCCCATCGGAAAGGACGATTTCATCACACGAAGCCTCTTGTTTAGACGTCGAGCGTTGTCCGTTGGAGGTTTTCGAGGTGGTGCGTATCAGTGGTAGCATCACATTAGGTGTAGTTGCTGATGGTCGGGTAAATGGAGAAGCTGGTGGGTTTTCCACAGTCATCTGGTGATGAGCAACGCAATTATCATTACGGAGCATTTCAGCTGAAAAACTTGCTGCACAGGTGGTGTTCACTGATGGTGGCAACAGGGTAGGACCAGCTGCAGCGGCCCGAGCAGGTGGACAGGTTGCAGGCCTTCTCACAGACTCAGATAATCCGTCACGACTAGCAGACGCATTTCCTTTGTTACTAGGTCCTGCCAAAGAACTTGACGCAGCAAATGTGTCTGACGCGCGTGCATCATCTGGAAAAGCAGTCGCTGCGCTGGAAGAAAGTTTCACAGGTTTGTCATCTTGTAACGGCGCCCCCGGTTCAACGCCCCGGTCTGTTGCTGCCCCAGTCTGAGCTTCCAACTGAATAGGTTCGTTCTTCACTGCCTTCGCAGGTACCTGTACAGAAAAAAACATCTTCAGACACAAAATTAAGGGCCTAGTGATTTTAGTGGTGATCGAACAACTATTATGGTTATTTATTCCTTCCTCGTCGTGTCGTGACTCGCTCTGAAGACACGATGGACTCTGCAGCAGCTCTGAAGTCACATCGTACAAACTGCTTTTCATTTCAACAAGAATAAATATTATTCTTGTTATATCCCCTTATTTATTCTTGATTTCAGTAGCCTAGTGCATTTAACTATGTTAGGTAGCTTATCGATGTATATATGTAATTTGACTCCCTTACTTTATTATACAACTATACTAAATATTATGTTCTAAACCAAATTTAAAATGGTAATGTTTTTGTTTCAACATATTTCTTTTCCAAAACCGGCATGCGTCCAGCGTTGGCACCCTGGCTTCTATTGTATCTGTCATTTTTGCATTTCCTAATAGTTCTGTTCAGATATTTTTGTTATTTGACGTTGTTGTTTCTCGTTAACTATCTATTTCATTTTTGGGATCCCAAAACGTAAGTTAAGGGATACCTATGACATCGCAAAAGTTGTCCGTCTGTCTGTCCGTCTGTGCGCACGATAACTCTCGAAGGGATTGAGATATTTTGATAAAACGTGGTGGGAGGATCCTTTTGGTCAGAGTACAAGTCAAGTTCGAAGATGGGATCTGTTGCCCTATATTTGAGGGTGGGGGAGGTTTTTTTTGAAGTTATTTAGATAGTTGATTTAGAGGTAAGGAGACACGCTGAATGTCCAATCGGAATCCGGCAAAAACCGGACATAAAATTTGTCTACCAATTTTCGGCTACCCCTTTTCTTCACACTAGTATAGCTCTGCGCATGGATGCCGCGCAGAGCGCTTAATCTATGAATGTCGGACAGAGCTAGTGTAATCGAAGGTCGAAGGGGTTGGTATATGGGAAAAGAGTAGGCCTAGGTGGTTGCGGGCTGTCCCAAAATGGGGACCCGTCTTTTCGCCCACCCGTCGATTCGCCCACCCGTCATAATGCCCAAAAAATACGTCACATCCCCCACTTTTTCCGACAGTTCGCCTAACCGTCACAAGACCCAAAATATCCGTCGATTCGCCCACCCGCTGATTCGCCCACCCGTCAATTCACCCACCCGTCGATTCGCCCACCCGTCGATTCGCCCACCCGTCGATTCGCCCACCGTCGATTCGCCCAACCTCGGTTTCAAGAGGCGTCGATTCACCCACTTCTGAAATCCGTCGATTCGCCCACCCGTCAATTCACCCACCCGTCATAAGACCCAAAAAATCCGTCACAACCCCCACTTTTTACGCCAGCTCGCTTACCCGTCACAAGACCCAAAAAATCCGTCACAACCCCCACTTTTTACGCCGCCCACCCGTCATAATACCCAAAAAATCCGTCACAACCCCCACTTCTTACGCCAGCTCGCTTACCCGTCACAAGACCCAAAAAATCCGTCACAACCCCCACTTTTTACGACAGATCGCCCACCCGTCATAAGACCCAAAAAATCCGTCACAACCCCCACTTTATACAACAGCGCGCTTACCCGTCATAAGGCCCAACAATTCCGTCACAACCCCCAATTTTTCCGTCGATTCGCCCACTTCTCAAAATAGACCTCTGATCCAGCGCGGCTCTTATCATTGAACGCGGCAAAAGAAAGCGACCGGGTGGTGGGGTTGTGACGGATTTGTTGGGTCTTGTGACGGGTGGGCGAATCGACGGGTCATAGAATTGGGTGAATCGACGCTCAAGCGACAGAACGTTGGGTGAATCGACGGGTGGGCGAATCGACGGGTGGGCGTATCGACGGGTGGGCGAATCGACGGGTGGGCGAATTGACGGGTGGGCGAATCAGCGGGTGGGCGAATCGACGGGTGGGTGAATCGACGGATTTTTGGATTGGGCGTATTGACGGGTGGGTGAATCGACGGGTGGGGGTAGTGACAGCGACCCCCCAAAATATTTTTAAACAGCTAACGAGATAGTCGATTATGGGGTAAGAAGACATGCTGAACACGAACGAATATGAAAACCATTTTCTCACCGGACAAGTAAGTAAAAGTTTTATTTGAAGTTGATTAGATGTTCGACTAAGGGGTAAGAAGACATGCTGAACCCATATGCGGCAATCATTTTCTACCCGGACAAGTACTTCGCCCCGAATCCGGCCCAAACCGGAAAATTTGCTAGAAGCAAAAGTTGTATTTGTAGTTGATTAGATGTCCGTTTTAGGGGTAAGAAGAGATGCTGAATCCGTATATGACGATCATTTTTTAGCCGGACATATAGTTCGTCCGGCATCCGGCTGAAACCGGAAAATTTGTTATAAGTTAAATTTTTATCTCAAGTTGATTAGATGTTGGAGATAGGGGTAAGGAGATACGCTGAATTCGTTTTTGAGCTTTATTTTTTCGCCGGACAAGTAGTTCCGGATTTTCGCTGAAACCGGAAAATTCGCAGAAGTAAGGCAGGATCGTTTCGATCGGCTTTTAGGGGTAAACACACATGCTGAATTCATATCTGAACTTGGTTTTCTTAGATGATTAGCTATATGGCCTTAATCTGTTTCTAAATTTTAAGAGTAAAATGTTCAAGGAGTCTGGCGAAGACTGGCTCTGGCGAAGACAAGACCTAACTGTCTGGATCAAATATTGAATTTTTGGGATCCCATCGGAACCTTTTGTCTTGTCAATTTCAGACCTTCGATTTTGAAGCATGGTACCGGTAAGTAAATAATATAAATAAACAGTTATACCTCCCTGAGCACTGGCTCCACCTCCGGTTCATTTGAGATAGACCAGATACTATTACAAGGGCAGCGGTGTTAAAATCATACCAGTTGACCTTATACTACGCTGAGGTGTAGACGCTGAGGTGTAGACGCGATTATCAAGCTGCTGTTTTTGCGTATCGATGCTGGAATGATGTTTGTCCTGCAGTTTTTACCGATTTTTTTCGCGTAAATCGTTCACTCCACAGGTATGCGACTAGAGAGGCGGATAATTTTATTGTTGAGTACCGAGACACCACACGTGCAGGTTTCGGCATTAGGTATTTAGCTCCGGCTATTTGGAATGGTATACCAGCTGGCATTCGGGAGGCTGAACACATTGGGTCATTTAAAGTAAAACTTAAAAAACATTTATTGGGAGAGGGGAGATAATTTTATTTTTTTTATTTTTCAGATTTTGGTATTAAAGGTTAAATGAGTGAGAGTATTTTTGTCTTTTCTTTCTTTCTTTTTTTTTTTTTTTTTTTTTAAATGAAATTTGTTAAAGGTTGAGAGTCAGAGGATTGCAGCCGTCCATCATCAGGCTATTTGAGCCTTCCCCGGGCGGTTGTGTGATTATATAGTCTATTTTATAATTAGTTGTAAATAAAGCAAGTCAAGTCAAGTCAAGTCAAGTGTGTGTTTATAAAGTTGAGGGTAAATGAGGATGATAACATAGGATTAGATTATAAAAGGAAGAAGGTTTGGATCTGCGGAGAAAGAGGTAAGATCAGGACAATCCTGATGCGAGAATACGTCTTCTCCACTTCATGGAATTAGCATGCCCCGATTAGGTAAGGAAGAAACCTCGTTTGGAGGAAAGGGGGAGGCAGACCTCGTTTAACGAGCAACTGCACAAGCAGAGTCGAATAGGGAATTTAAAATGTCTTAAACAGATATTTCGGTTAGTAAAGCACTTGTCCGCTCATGTTTTTTAAATGTTTAATGACGGTGCCAGCGGATATTCTGAATACCATATCAGCAGGGACCAATAAATTTCCTTTACAGGGGGCTTGTCATTTCCTATGCTTCTATGTTGCTATGTTGTCCGATCCTTGCCTACTTTCCAAAAATCCCACTTAGGTCGAACCGGCATTCTTGTTTGCCTCATTGGACGTGCGCACCGAAGAGACTCCTCCCTCAAGGCGCCAGCAGCCAATCCCAAATTGTGTCTATCTGGCCTTGGACGTGATTGGACCGTGGGTATTTCTCGAACTATCTTCCGTTCGGTCAACATAGCATAAGAAATCTCTTATTGACAAGCCCCCTGAATGGCGAGGCATTACAGGAAATTTATGGGTCCCTGACATCAGAAAAGTAATTTCCACCTAAGAACAATGAACAATGGCTACTCTAAGGATGGGTAATCTGGAATTATGACGATCCCTGTCGACTGAGATGCAGAGAGAAGATATTCGTCCAAAGTAGCAGATTCTGCCCTCCATCTTATGCTATTTACACGAGTCACGGACTTGATTTAAAAGAGACTAATAAAAAGTCATTTCGGCGGATGCTTGAGTACCGCAAGTTATTATGTTTCTATGAATATGCGATATACATTGAAACAAGTCCTCACTCTCGGATGTTTCCAGCTGGAATATGTGCCCCTGAAAATCACGTAATAAAACTTATCTGAGGATTATGTATGTTAAGCAGACGAGAAAGCGAAGAAAATAACTGAATTACGAAATACTTAAAAAAAAAAAAGAAGGGAAATGGACAACCTTCAGGCACAGGTCCGCAGGTCCCAATGCCGCATGGAACGGCAACAGTTACGCTGCAAAAAACAGCGATTGCTACCCTGCTAAGAACAGGGATTTTACGCTGCCAAGAACAGCACCACTTACTACCGGACCAAGAATCCGGGTTACCGTCCATGCCTAGAAGACAAGGGCCCGAAAATACATTAAAACAAAGAATAGAGGTGGTAGGTCACTATGATGAATGAAATCGACCATTCAAAATGGGTTTGCCCCTTTCAGGGTGATAGACTGAAAGATTTCTTACCATTCTGAGAAATTTGAACTTAAGATCAGTTATTTTTCCAATTATACGGGATGGTAGGAAATTGGATTTGTATCAAGATTTATTTTATTAATTTCCCGTTAACCAAGTTATGTCCAAAGTAGAAAGAACTGTTGTCTAAGACAGGAAATCGAACTTTTACTTTATGATGCAATAAATTTGTGATTGTAATGGTTTCGTAACCAGTAGCTGTCCCACCTATTTATTACCGAAACAATGACGATACCCTAATCATTGATAACCATGAGTGTATAGAATATATACATTTTAAGATTGGAGAAGTACGAATTACGATCACACGGATGTCTCAAGATTGTTGGATGACATCAGTAGATCTTATGGATGATACTCTTCACTTCAGCCGTGGACAGGATTTGAACTTGAGACTGTAGTATTCATTTGTTTTTACCCAATCGATCAAGGAGCGGTCAGCGATTCTTTTAAAGATTCAAAAACTTAAATAGGGACTGTTCTTAAGAACGTGCCTCGGAATGTACGTTAGTTGTCTATTTGGATAATTCCGTATTAGCTTGAAAGTTTTATATCGTCAAAGAAATGTGATGAATATGGTTGTTTGTCTTGGTTCCTTTTTTACTGGAAAAAATCCCATTCCCGTTTCAGTTTGTAATACTTAACATAGTATATTGAATTTTTTGGTCTTGTTTTTTATTTTAAATTGAACTTGTTGTTACAATTAGTAGTCCTTACGTCGGGAAAATCCGAAAATACGGACGTAGCAACCATAACCATTCTTTTTGTTTTTTGACATTTCCCGCAGTTCAGCTGGGCCTGGTTAATTACCCTATTGGGGTTGTTGTGACGGCCGATATCGGTCTAGAGTGGTTCCCAACCGGGGGTACGCGTACCCCAAGGGGTACGCGAGACCCTTGCAAGGGGTACGCGAAGGAACCAAAATCGCTTTAATTCGTAACTTCAAAATCTCGCCTAACTCACTTTTAACTGCCGAAAGCCTAATATTACCAGCAGAGGCATCACTAGCCTAAACATTTTGAAGGGCAAGGTATTTTTATCGACGGTTTTCCAAAAAAATAACTGTTTTTACGAAAAATCGCGGCGCTTCGCGCCGACTCGTTTCTGTTTGGAAGTGCGTGACGCCCCTGAATACAGCTAGTCTACTGCCGTAAAATATGTTCCTGTGTCTAACAGTATTGCTCAAGAAGAACCAAAAACAAAACAAGTGATAATTATTGTCATTCAGGTTACGTATTAAACGAAAACGTTTGCGATGCAGTTTGATGAAAGCACGGAGGACATCAAAACCATACACAGAAACAGGCTGACTGTGAAACAAATATTGCCGTAAATGACGTAGAGCCGAGATTTCATAAAATTTTAGCCAAAAAGCAGCCTTAAGTGTCTCATTGATTTTGTATAATTTTCTACTCATGTATGCCTTATCATTTATGATAATAAATATCGTCTTTTTAACGTTCTGGAAAAGGGGGTACGCAACATTTTCGAACCTTGATTAGGGGTACGCGGTACGGAAAAGGTTGGGAACCACTGGTCTAGAAGGCCATAAAGGGCGAGCCAGTAAGGGTATTTGAGAACGAATGCCGAAGACCCATAAATGACAGAACGATTTGGCTTCAATGTTGAAAGCGATTTCGGGTTTCTTTAAGTGGGGATGGAATGTCCCATTGGAATGGTTGCCAAGCGAAAGGGATGACCATATTAACATGCCCGAATCAACAAGAGATGGAAGCTCATATGGCACTTGCAAGGCTTGGTAAAAGGATGAAAGTAGGAATTTGCCAATCGTGGGTTTATTGTGATCATTTGTAAGCAAAACCCTTCAGATACGAATGACGATGGACCCTTGGAAATCACGAGAATGTATCGTTTGGTAGACACCGGAATTCCGGGTCCAGTCTTGTCAACGATGCGTTTAGGGCTTGTGCTTGTTCTTCCCACCAAGTTTCATCCCGATCCGTCCACTCTGAACAAGTCACACGATTTACGACTCCACCCTCCAACACCCCCAAAGTCACCGGATCCATGCCGGACTTGAAGTGTGACATCTGAGACACGAGGTCTTTCCAAATATCAAGCTCCATTAACATCCGATTCCCCGTTCAAAAGTTATGAATGCGTCAATATTCCAGATTCCCCCTCCCTCCACTCCTCCCACGGTGGTCGGACGGGAGAAGTGACTATTTCAAAGTTAGTTTGGTCGGGTCCCTGATATGCCTGCCAAGTTTCATCGTCCTAGCACATATGTAAGCATCTTAACTCGGGATCACCGGAAATCCGGAACCCTCCCTCCAACTCCCCCTCCCCACAGTGCTCGGATCCGGTTCGATCTTGTCAACTTTGTACCTAGGGCTTGTGCTTGTTCTTCCCCCCCAAGTTTCATTCCGATCCGTCCACTTTGAACATGTCACACGATTTCCGCTTACCCCCCTCCAACTCCCCCCAAAGTAACCGGATCCATTCCGGACTTGAAGTATGACATCTGAGACAGGAGGTCTTTCCAAATATCAACTTTCATTAATATCCGATTCCTCGTTCAAAAGTTATAAATACGTCAACATTCCGAATTCCCCCTCCCTCCACTCCCCCCACGGTGGTCGGATCGGAGAAGTGACTATTTCCAAGTTAGTTTGGTTGGGTCCCTGATATGCCTGCTTAAGTTTCATCGTCCTAGCACATGTGTAAGCATCTTAACTCGGGATCACCGGAATTCCGGGACCCTCCCTCCAACTACCCCCACAGTGCTCGGATCCGGTCCGATCTAGTTCACTTTGTATCTAGGGCTTGTGCCTGTTCTTCCCACCAAGTTTCATCCCGATCCGTCCACTCTGAACATGTCACACGATTTCCGTCCCCCCCCCCCTCTAACTCCCCCCAAAGTAATGGGATCCGTTCCGGACTTGAAGTGTGACATCTGAGACAGGAGTCCTTTCCAAATATCAAGTTTCATTAAGATCTGTGTTATAAAGTTAAAAATACGTCAATATTCCGGATTCCCCCTCCCTCCACTCCCCCCCCCCACGGTGGTCGGATCGGGGAAGTGAATATTTCCAAGTTAGTTTGGTCGGGTCCCTAATATGCCTGCCAAGTTTCATCGTCCGACCACATCTAGAAGTACCCTAACTCGAGAACAGTGGACCGCCCGCCCGACCGACCGAAAAGTGATCGGTATATGGCACTTGAGCGGAGCTGCAAGTGCCATAAAAACTGTTTTTGATCGGACTGGAGAGTTTTTTAACTCCATTACACAAGGAAAGCATGTACGAGTATTGTTACATAAACGAAATGGGTGGATCGAGTCCCAACAAATACTGTTCAATTACCTAATGGTATTATATATTATCGCCCTTCCTGAGGGTGACAGCGGAAAAATTTGGCCCGCAGGTATAGCATGATCGGCTGATATCGCCCGAACGCAGCGAGGGTGATATCTGCCTATCATGCTGCCTAAGGGCCAAATTTTCCGATATCGCCCGATGAAAAGCAAGGGCGATAATGATTATAACACTAGTACGCTGTGCAGCCATATAACACTAGAACACTTGTTTTAATTTTCTGGTATTCCCCTGATGTTAAAAGAAAAAGTTCCAACCGTGCGATATCACTTGTTATCGCATGGCTGGCTGTGCGATAACAATTGTTAATAACAATTGTTATCGCACGGTTGGAACTTTTTTCTTTTAGCATCAGGGGAATACCAGAAAATTTTGGCACTGGGTAGGATAGGACTGGTATCATGGGAATGCACAGTGTACTGGTGGTATTTGGTATTATTTCTTTATGTTCCAATGCATTTATATAGGCGCAGCCGGTTGAGTAAAGTCTGGTATTTATGATGTTTAAGTTGATAAAGTAAGCAGAAAATGTTAACGCAGATAGTACATTATATCAGAATTTCAGTTTTTCCAAAAGTTTTTGAGTTTTGTTACGATTTGATGATTTTGTTATTGATCTTTTGTTATGACATATTAGCATTAAACGATGGTATGCGTTAAAGAGATATCTCATCCCGCTGTCACCTAGGGCCTTAGTGCCCCCGAGAACAAGATTACCATGTTATGGTTTGATGACAGTACAGTAAAAAGCTGGCGAAAAGGCCAAAAAGCTTGCTAAATTCCGCACTTCTCAGGCGTCAAACCCAATAAACGAGAAGCGGGATCGCTTTATGCTATAATATAGGGAGATAAACGAAAAGACGGAACACTTTCGGAACAGTTGGAGAGGCCGGAAGAAAAACAACGGCTCAGGCAGAAAGCTTATTCGAATTTCCAAAGGCTAGAGCTGTGGATGACCAGAAATAAGCAGAATGTATTTCCATAACCCAATTAAGCCCATACATTTGGATGACTGAAAGGTACTGGGTAGGACCCTGATACATGTTCATTTTTGATGCCGGCAATATCTTTAGTTGTGATTTTGCAGTAGGGATTCAATTTTCTATTTTGTCAGCTGGTCAAAACGGCAATAACCATTGAATCTGAAGAAGATCTTGGTGTTTTGAAGTAGACGAACAGGTGTAAACCAAACATTTGCTCGAATAAATAATTATAAGCTATTACTGTTCTATTGAACGGTTAGACAAGGAGGTGTGCACGTACTTCCAAATTTTAGTGCTTAAGCAACCAGAACCTTTGAGTCAGAGAGTTCTGGCCGGTTTTGAAAAAAAAAAAATACTGAATAATATTTCCAACCTAGTCTACCGTCAATTAAAATGGAATGTAAGAAGAGCTACTATGTCGACGATTATTCGAACTTTTTGTGAGTTGGTAGTCTGATTAATGCGTATCAGGCTACATAGTCAGAAAGAAAGCAAGATTTGGTTTCCTTGAGTCTGAAAGGAAATATAACATATGTGCCACAAGGCCTTTCTTTGACACTTTTTATAACGATAATAACACTATATATATATGTTTGTGAGGTTATTTAGGACCTAGGTTTGGGCTTTCCCTGTCAGTCTGTCTGTTTTTGTCGTCGGAACTAATTAGGGACTTTTTAGCCTAGGCATATCAGTCAAATGCAGAAAGAATATACAATCGTCCAATTCATCGGATTTCGCAGTAAATCCCTGACATCCTCTATTACGCCGTTTACGCATTAGCTATACATTTTTAACAAACCACTGTATCAGACAGAGATAATGCATTTGAATGTTGTAAATATGCAAATATGAACAAATTCAAGTGAATTATTATTTTATACCTTTTCTCTGGGACGTCAAAGGGACTCCTTCCTGAATATCACCGTGCTCTAAAGTCTCAAATGAACCGGAGCTGGAGCCAGCGCTCAAGGAGGTATAATAGAAGGGTTAAATGAGGCTTACCTGGTAAGCTGAAGTTTGATCCGTGTTATACCGACCTATGAGCACTGGGGAAAACCGAGGGTCCATTTCCCACCTCGCCCACCCTGTTAGTCCGACCGCCAGCTCGTCAAAAGACGCTTAGTTTCGGAAACACCCGACCCAAAAGGTACAGTGAGTCTGACGGTACCGTTTTGTAGGCCAAAAAATCCTGATTCAGAATATGCTTGGAACGGTGGTATCCGTCGCTGGCTTAACTCCTAAAAACACTTTTTCTTTTCGTTTATACATGCTTTTTGAAAGTGTTAGACCCCTTCTCGGAAAGTATTAGTTTTAGTTGAGTATTGCTCACCAGGTAGTGCCAAGCAATAGTCGCCGCTAACCCTACAGAGAAGAAACGGAAGAGAAGACAGAATTGCGAAACAAACAGCATGACAGTAAAAACAACTCAAGACCAGACTGTATTGCCTTACTCAGAGGCACTTATGACATTTATGCACTTGTGGCATATGCAGTGATGGCACTTGTTACTGAGAAGGAGAATAACTTATTAGGTTTCAATTCTACTTTAAGCAACCCTTCCGGAAAGTATTTGTGAACGGTATATTCATAATCAACGGCTTCGATTTTGTCGTTTCAACCTACTGTGTTTGATAGCTATACTCATTATTGAGAAGAAATAATGGAATAGCATCGGGCTTCATTTTCATCATTTTCATCAGGGGGTTCGATTTGGTCGGAATCCACTTTTCAACCTACTGTGTTCGAGAGCGATAGTTCTTATTGAGAGGAAATAATGGAACATCACCGGGCTTCATTTCTACTTTAAGCCATCGTTTCCGGAACCAGTTCCCAGCATAGTTCGGAATCAGCGTGTTCGATTTGGTCGGAATCCACTTTTAAACCTACTGTACCTTTTGGGTTAGGGGGGTGTCACATTTTCATGACTTGGCGGTCGGACTATGTGGTTTTTATCGGTTAAGGGTGATACTCAGGAAGTCGTGTCTCTGAAAACTGGTATGATTTTAACACCGCTGCCCTATAGTATCTGGTCTATCTCAAATGAACCCTCGGTTTTCGCCAGTGCTCATAGGTCGGTATAACACGGACCAAACTTCAGCTTACCAGGTAGACCTCGTTCAACCCGTCTATTATCCAAAGCAAAGATATGGTTTCCGCACAAAACGAGCGTGAAACAGTGGTGTAGCCAACAGCTTCCATTTCTTTGACTATGAAATTGTCTTACCTTTCTGTCCGCTCGCAGAGCAACTTCAAATATATAATACTTCGCATCACTGAAGTCAACGCCAGGAATCATGCGGCAGCCTATCCAAATTTGGCTTCCTGTTTCAACAGATACCCAAATATTCCTCTGAATAAGCTCATTCCCACCAATGGATATCCCATTCATGGACTGAAAAAAAAAAGAGTAAAGAGTATAATAGGCTTCTGCTGATAGGCCTACCTGTAAGTTTCACTTCCACTGACGTAGGCCTATGCCATAAACTATGACCAATTAGATTGTTAACTGAAGGGTCTTAAGCCCCCTTTTTCGCCTGCCTTTATTTTTTCCTGATCCCACGATGTCGGAACGATCGATGCCTGAACTCTCACATCAGCCAGACGGAAAGCCACAACAGAGGATGGGTTTGTGCGTGAAGTCCGAGTCTGGATAAAGCATTTAAAAAAATACAGAAATATAAGACGAACCACAACATCAGTCTCTAGAACAACAGTAGGCTACCACGAGTAGGCAATTGGTAGTCATTTTACACTAATTCTTACTGCTCTGATGCCCAACATCTTGATTTAGTCCAGCACTAGAATGTGACCGAATCCGTCCCTGAAATATTCTATAATCCCCTTCTACAATCCCCTCTTCTACTACAGTCCCTTCTTCATTCTCTCTCAGACTGTTATTTTAAATTAGCTTCTAGATCTGCATCTTACACATATTTTTAATATTAAAATCACTCGGAGGTATGGTCTAGCCTGTCACAGTGGTACACTGGAAGGGGCGTCGTTTTGTCGGGCCTCGATATTCTCGTCAGCACATCGGGTTCTTTTATACATCAGAAATACAGAAGAAATTCAATTTTGTATGCTTTCGTCGGGCGTCGGTAGACTCGTCGCCATATTGGGTTCTATACGCAAGAAATTTGGGTTTTATACGCAAGAAATCGAATTCGGCAAACATTTGTCGGGCAAAACACAGAAGAAATTCATTTCTGAATGCCTTTGTCGGGCGTCGGTCGCCTCATCGGTTCTGTTTATCTGTGATAATCAATTTCAGCAAACATTTGTCGGGCGTACCAGGGAAGTTCGAGTATCGTCGGCACATCAGGTTCCTTTTATACGTAAGAAATCAAATTCTGTAAAAGTTTATCAGGCGCATCCCGAAAGTTTAAGTTTTGTCGGCACATAGGCTTTTATTTACACGTAAGAAATAAAGTCCTATATACAGTCTTGTCGGGCTAAACAAACAAGAATTCGAAATCTGAATGCTTTAGTCGGGCGTCGGTGTTCTTGTTGGCACATCGGGATATTTTTATTCGCAAGAAACTGAATTCTTCAAACATTGGTCGGGCGCACCCGGAAAATTTAATTCCCTTCGGAACATCGGAATCCCGTTACACGTAATAAATCAAATCCATACACTTTTGTCCAATCCCGAAAGTGTATGTCTCGTCGGCAAACCGAGATTTTCTAAACACAAGAATCAACTGTGTGCCTACTTCTTACTCTTATTTGAGATTGCTCGTTAGCGTTTCCACAAAATTTCGCCTGCGGCGCATTTCGTAGTATTCTCTATTAGGAAGAATGGTGTTTCATTTAGTTGGCGATTTAGGATTGAAATTCTTGGGGGCTGGAAACACACTAAAAGCTAGAACCTGTAAAGTATAGGTACAGAATAGCCTAACATTTTCCGAAAAAAAAGGCGCTTGATTTAACTTGTTGTGGGTTCAGTCGTTGGAAAGTAAAGCAGAATATGTAAATTTAAATATACGAATTTACATTAAAGAAATAATCTCAGCTAATGCATTACAGTTAGTTTTACACAAAATTTCGCCTTCGGCGCATTTCGTGGTATTCCTTATCTGGAAGAATGGTGTTTCATTTAGTTGGCGTTTTAGGATTGAAGTTCTTGGGGTTTGAAACACTTTAAAAGCTATAACATGTACGGTAAGCTAAATTTTTCCAGAAAAAAACAAGACCAAAGTTTTCGATGGGATCCCAAAAATGTAATATTTGATCCAGACAACTAGGTCTTGTCTTTGCCAGATCCTGTCTTCGCCAGGCTAATCATCTGAGAAAACCAAGTTCAGATATACTGGTATAAGCCATATCTATTTTGACGATACTGATCGAAACTTCCTGGTTTACTTCTGCCAAATTTCCGGTTCCGGCCGAATTCCGAGCAAACTACTTGCCCAGCAAAAACAAAAGATAGTTCAGAAAAGAATTCAGCGTATCTCCTTATCCCTATAAAGAACATCTAATCAACTTCAAATAAAACTTTAACTTCTAAAAAAAAAAATCCGGTTTCAACCGGATTCCGGACGAACTATATGTCCGGTTAAACAATGATTGTCATATAGAGATTCAGCGTCTTTACCCTTAAATCTATCAACTAATCAACTTCAAATAAAAATTTTGCTTTTAACAAATTTTCCGGTTTTGGCCGGATTCCGGACGAACTATTTGTCCGGCGAGAAAATGGTTTTCACCATCGTGTTCAGCATGTTCTCTTACCCGTAAATCGAACATCTAATCAAACTCAAATAAAACTTTAAGTTTTAACAAACTTTCCGGTTTTGGCCGGATTCCGGGCGAACTACTTGTCCGGCGAGAAAATGGTTTTCACCATCGTGTTCAGCATGTCTTCTTACCCCATAATCGACTATCACATTAGCTGTTTCAAAATATTTTGTTTGCCCCTTAATTTGAAACCCCTCCCCCACCCTCAAATATAGAGCTACAGAGCCCATCTTCGAACTTGACTTGTACTTTGACCCAAAGGATCCTCCCACCAAGTTTTCATCAAAATATCTCAATCCCTTCGAGAGTTATCGTGCGTACAGACGGACGGACGGACAACTTTTGCGATGTCATAGCGCTACCCTAGTTCAAGACTAGCGTATGTCCAGAAATGGCCAAAACAAGACTATCGTATGTCCAAAATCTGCAAAAGCGACACCTCGGCACTATCTAGCGTCAAACTTAACGAGAAATGAGAATTTGAATCTTATTTCAACTACCGCCGCTAGATGATGTTCGTAGCTGTTGACAACTGTTCAGAACCAAACAAACGTAAGTAAATTCAATGTCCTAAATTCAATGCAAAGTTTTCTCCTGGAAACTTGACTGTTTGGACATACGATAGTCTTGTTTTGGGGGTCTCTGGACATACGCTAGTCTTGAACTAGGGTAGCGATAGGTATCCGTCACTAACGTTTTGGGATCCAAAAAAACAGATTTAAAAAACTTCGCCTGCGGCTATTAACTGAACATCTTCTGAGTTGCGTTTTATTTGAAGTTCATAGTACAGCGGAAGCGGATGGCGAACTACAAGTAGCCGTTTTATTCCTGGCGGACTACGTCAGAAGTACGCTGAACTGTTCCCCGCGTCAACCAGTGTACAAACTAGCGTGTCTGCTGGCACTCAAGCGGACGGCCCGCTGGCAAATAAAACGAGCTTGGGCACCCCACGCCTTCCCAGAGTACAATCAAAGCTGTCAAAGCTGGCGAATAAAACGACAACAAACAGTTCGCTGTACTATGAACTTCAAATAAAACGCAACTCTGGTTACAGCCGTTGGAAGCTTTGAAAATTTTTCCAGACAAAAAGGCAGATTTAAAACATTTCGACTGCGGCGAATAATTTAACTTGTTCTGGGTACAGTCGTTGGAAGCTTCAGTTTTTAGCAAAAGCTGCAATGAAAACCCGAATATGTGAATTTAAATTTACTAATTTACATTAAAGGACTAATCTCAACTGATGCATTACAGTTAATTTTGCGGTACTTCCATTTAATTTACATTAAAGGACTAATCTCAACTGATGCATTACAGTTAATTTTGCGGTACTTCCATTTACTCTTCTCTTCTCTTGTGAGTTACTTTCTGCAGTATAATAAGATCAGATCAAGATCTCAAACTGACAAATTAGTCTCTATTAACTCCAAAAAGATACGGAAAAACAAACCTTTAAATCCTGTATCCACAGCACACCATTCTCTACTTTCAGTTCACCATGTATGCGTGAGGCGTTGGGGGAAGCACAAACAATGTTGCAAGCTACATCTCTTCCAATTTTGTAGACCCCCTAGAAGAAAAAATCGTTGCAAAATGAATGATAACGAGCTGATAAGGAATGTACACTGACGTTCCAACTTTTACTGTTCAATATATACAACGCATTTGTATTGTTTCAAAAGTAGCGGAGCGCAAAAACACCTCTGGAAGATGAATTCATTACCGAAATCGAAGAACAGCTGTCGTTAAAAGCTGCGGAGCTGTCCAGACCGCCAGAACCTCCCTTTTTCATCAGGGGTGCCCTCTGACTAACAAATCTAGGGACATTCCGGCAGATAACCCATTAGTTGCGTTTTTGTTCGCCTTTCACTAGCCGTTTCGATGGCTTTTTACTTGTTTGCGTTTTCGTAAACTGGTTGACAATTTCCCGTCTTTGTCAAAAAGGCAAACGCAGACTTAGCCTTTGCCCTCGCTTTTTTGCAAAAAGGGAAACTTTCCGCTCTCCTTTTGGCTTTTTAGCTCGCGACGTTTGCCAGTACCAGACTTACAAAAACGCGAGAATGTTCGAAAAGGCCTGAAAAAGGCCAAAAGTCAAAGCCGAAATGGGAAAGGCAAAAGTCAAACAAAAACACAACTATTATAATCTCTACAATACCGTTGCACACTGGATTGCACACTAATCGTGAGCTCTCAAGTAGGGTACCAAACCAGTACCCTAACTAGCCCCTGGAGCAATCCTTACAATTTTTGCCTTTAGAGATCTTGCGATTTCTAAATCCAACATACAATATCATTTGAAAGCTTGTTTTATGCTCTGTAGAACCAGCCATATGCTCTCGAAGGCTCTGTTGCTTTGACTCAAAACATAAAACCAGTACATCACCAAGTTTCCCAACACATTCAACCAGTATTGTTACCATCAGAATGTCAATCAAGACAGTAGAGATATTCCAATCTGATAACCAGCTATTTCTGACTACTAGTGATTCTGTTTTTGGTCAGAAAAAAACGTAGCTTTTAAGAATCTCTTAATACCTTACTTAAGTTAAAAAAATAACACTGGTTGGTTTACAGCACAATTGGCTTCCGCCAAAGTATTCAACTTTCCTCTGACTTCAACTAACCTTCTGGAATCACTGGGAAAGCTGCATCTGTTTCTAAAGCACAAAATTTTGGTGAAAAGTTCAGCAACACATCTTTTTTTTTAAGATATCGGAAATTTACATATATTGGGAACATTAGCTTCTGATAGTTTGATTTCCCAATCTCAAATCAATGATTGTTGCTTATCAGGGAACATTATGGGAGCATTTGTTATGGTGTATCCAACTGTTATACTGTATAGTGTGTAAGGCATGCCAAGTACTAGATATACCTACCCAGTGTTTGGCATATAGTGTCCAAAAATCAGGGGTTTGTGGTAGACTGGACCATAAGTATTAGTTGCATTTTCAGACAAAGTTTGGAGTTACTTTTAAACTCAAATTTCTCTGTTTAAATATAATTTTGGTTATTGGTCACAGTTTCTTTGTCCTCAAAACTCTGACCGTCAAACTTCGTGAGTTAACAAGTTCAAAGTTTGCATGGATCACTGGAGTCATAAAAATGACATTTGAAATGGAAATTAAGCAACTGAATAAGCCGACAGCAAGCAAAATTTGTATCAAAAATGAAACTATTAGCAATTAGAACTGGAAGCATTAAACTTAGAACTTAGCATTGGGTGGATAGCCTAGATCCCCTTCTGATCAGTCAGGGAACATTAGCTTTGGACACATTGAAGCCCAGATAAAGGGGGAACAACATGTGTGGAGTAACAATTCCTAGATAGGGGATGATAGACCATGCCCCAAGAGAAGACAACATCTAACAGTCTTAAGAGCGTGATCCGCCCTACTTACCATAGACATAGTTACTACAGTAGAGGTATGCTTATGTGAATGTTTGTTGACCGTGGACTTTGCTGTGTCTAAAACTAACTACCAGTTAGCCAAAGTTGGTAAGAAGGGCATCTGAAAACACTTGTATACGTATTTTGGATTTTCAGTCTACCATTTAGCCCAAAACTGCACTGTTCACACTAAAGTAACTGTTCACATAAGCATACCTCTACTGTACTCATGATGTCACAGATCCTGGCTTCTTGGCATCAAGGCTGGAACACATTTTTCTGTTTTCAGAAAAATATTGTGCCACAGGCTAATCGAGCCAATCAGGTCACAGAGATTTGTAATTACCACTCTTACTATACTCCCGAGCTTGGTAAGCAAATAGTAACTAGCCTAGCCTATTATCAGATTATTTAGTTTACTATTTCGAGAAGGTAGGAACGGTCAGCATAGGTAGCTTTTCATGAGGACTGCATGAGGCACATGAGGTTGACACGAAAATAGTAAATAATAGTTAGCCTACTATTGTCAGACGGGTGAACACACTCCAAACAGCTGCTAAGTAAAGCTGAGTAAAGAAAAGAGCGCAAACAGGCATTAGCCAGCCGAGTCCTCGCCTTGCACCGCGATTTTTCGTAAAACAGTCGATTTTTTTCTTGGAAACAATCTTTTTGTTAAAAACAATTCGATTTTCGTAAAAATAGTCTATTTCTTTTTTTAAATGGTCGTTTCTTCTTATTAAAGCAGAAATATAAAAATGTTATTTCTGCAAGAGATACAGTGCTTACCATCCCTACAGCTTTTCTGATCCTTCCAACACACGAAAAAGACAAGTAAACAACAAGAAAATCCAAAGAGACACGCCAGGTTTCAGTCTTTTCAATAAATTGGCCTTATTACAGTTCAGCGATCCAAGTGGAGTAACAGTCCCCTATTTCCTCAGGCTCAACACTTGTGTAGACATAGTAAAAAGTCGGGTTCATAGGGTAATGGGTGACTTTCACTTTCTGCTGCTGAGACATATGTAAAACATCAATTACCCGGGACGGAAATGACAGGTTTTCCACTTAATAACCTGTGGATCTATTTTACAATGTCTGATCCAAGTGCTGACGGTGAGGCTAACAGAAACTAGTCAACTTGGAAACGGGGAGAAGGAAAAGAAAATTCCGTAAAAAACAAGCTAACTAATCCAATTTTCTTTAAAATAAAAAAAGAAAGAGTAGAAGCAACAACTGTAATCGTGAAAAAAATTAGCAGTTACATAGCATATTTTTATCTTTTCTAATTGCCGACGCATCCTCTGAGGGATGGACGTTAGGTTTCTGCGCGGTTTTTCTCTCGAACAGAAACAGCAACAATAAAGAAAAAGGCGGTCGTACTTGAGTTGCGGGGTCGCGATCACTTTAGAAAGGTAAACTGAAAGTTTATATATTATCTTTAAAATCAGCCGATTTTTCGTCAACACAGTCATTTTTCTATCAACAAGAGTCATTTTTGTCTACAGAAACAGTTGGTAAAAATGACCAGCCAGTCGCAGGCCAGTCGGTAAACACCTTGCCCCCCTCCCCCAAACATTTTGGCTAGTAATGCCTCTGCCTGCAAAGTACAAGTAGTACTGTGTCTGTACAAAGTACTGTACTCTGGCAAGAAAACTTACTCTACTAGGGCATATGGTGTGGGTTTCTCCACTGATGTAGAGCCTTCTCAGTTCAAACATTGTTACATTTGGGAAGCAAGTCAAATCTTCACTCTGTGTTGTTTATTTCGACGTTTCTGGTTCACTCTGCAACTTGAAACCTTCAACTCAACCAGAGCAAAACAACACTATATGAACTCAACACAGCTCTTGACTTTGAGGCTTGAGCGCATTCAGCGCAAGAGTTTCAAACTTCTGTGTTCTGTTCAGTGTTGCCAGCCAGCAGCCACGGCAAATCTGCAACCGAAAACTCCATGCAAAAAAACGAGGAAGTCAGGATCCCTGTTCTTTTTGCTTCTTCTTTAAATCAGGATCCCTGTTCTGAGGCAGGATCCCTGTTTTGATCTCAGTCAACAAACCCGTCTCCTACTCTGGACTCCCGAGTCGACTTTGGGTTTGGTAGAATACCCCAAAGATAATGGGAATACCCTTGATGACGAAATTCCCTTGCCATTGCCGATGCAAAATCGCCGTGTATCTAGCGGAAGAGCCGGAAGCGGCACCACAGCTGTCCCCAACAATTGCCGTGATTGGTTGACAAAGGATTCAGGGGCGGTTCGAGGGGGGGCGTGGGGGGGGGTGACTCACCCCCCCATGCTTCAGAGAATCGTACTCTCAGTCGTATGTTTTGAGCTTGTCTGAATGACAGTCGTATGTTTTAAGCTTGCCAGAATCACATAGAGGCAGTTACAAAACGTGAATTCTGCCCGCAGATGACATTTCTAGTCGGATGGCTACGAAGATCTTTCCTAGTCGTATGGTGTAGGTCTGTCAGATTCACAGTAGTTGTATATTCTGAGTTTATCAGAATGATAGTCGTATATTCTAGCGTGCCAGAATAACACCAGACCGTGAATTTCGCCAGACGCAAACCTTGTCGCATTTACGAACAGACTTTCTAGTCGTATATTAGAGACAGTCGTAAGTTTTGAGCTTGCCAGATAAGGACCTAATCGTGAATTTTAGTCGCAGATGACCTGGTTCTGGTCGTATGGTTAGCCTACGTATAGATTTTCTATAGCCTAACTCATATGTCACGAGTCAATCGTATGTTTCAGGTTGGTTTTTGGCTTGCGGAGTAAGGTTTGACCATAAACCGGAGATTACGCATTGCAAGGACGGGCCTGATGATCGCACCATACTGTTAATTCAAACCAAATCTACTTTGTGTCTATTTTATTAGGGATGGCTACTCCCTTTTTGGGATCCCAAAACGTAAGTGGAGGGATACCTATGACATCGCAAAAGTTGTCCGTCCGTCCGTCTGTCTGTCTGTGAGCACGATAACTCTCGAAGGGAATGAGATATTTTGATGAAACTTGGTGTGAGCGTTCTTTGGGTCAAGAGTAAGGTCGAGTTCGTAGATGGGCTCCGTAGCCCTACATTTAGGGGTGGGGAGGGGGTTCAAATTAAGGGACGAGCAAAATATTTTTAAACAGCCAATGTGATAATCGATTCGGGGGTAAGAAGACATGGTGATCACGAATATGAAAATCATTTTGTCGCCGGACAAGTAGTTCGCCCGGAATCCGGCCAAAACCGGAAAGTTTGTTAAAAGTAAAAGTTTTATTTGAAGTTGATTAGATGTTCGATCCAGGGGTAAGAAGGCATGCTGAACATGAATATGAAAGCCATTTTATCGCCGGACAAGTAGTTCGCCCGGAATCCAGCCAAAACCGGAAAGTTTGTTAAAATTAAAAGTTTTATTTGAAGTTGATAAGATGTTCGGTGTAGGGGGAAGAAGGCATGCTGAACACGAATATGAAAACCATTTTCTCGCCGGACAAATAGTTCGCCCGGAATCCGGTCAAAACCGGAAAGTTTGTTAAAATTAAAATTTTTATTTGAAGTTGATTATATGTTCGATTTAGGTGTTAGAAGAGATGCTGAATCCGTATATGACAATCATTTTTTAGCCGGATATATAGTTCTTCCGGAATCCGGATTAGATGTTGGATATAGTGGTAAGGAGATATGCTGAATTCGTTTTTGAGCTTTTTTTTTCGCTGGACAAGTAGTTCTGGATTTCGCCAAAACCGGAAAGTTCGCAGAAGTAAGGCAGGATCGTTTGGATCGGCTTCTAGGGATATGCACACATGCTGAATCCATATCTGAACTTGGTTTTCTTAGATGATTAGCTATTTGGCCTTAAGGACCGTTCACGCTTGTGTTGTAACATGAATAAAAATACTTCGCCTTGTACGCCTTATCCTCCTCTCCCGTTCAACTTGAAAATCAAGTTGTACGCCCACGTATGCGCAGATTATTAAACGAAGCCTGAAGCCTGACAATGAATCCCAAGAGAACACAACCTTTGATGACTTTAGGGACAATGAACATCCTGAAATATGGTATTTTAGATCAGCCTCGACCGGTTTTGTGACAATTCAGTATAATATCTGTTGCTGTGTCTGTTGGACCAATGTAAATTTCTCGATTTAGTTTTGAGCCTACCAGGATTGCTGGAATTATTTCAGATAAGGTAAAAGCTTATAGTTGTCAAAACAAAACTAGTAGTATAGTTTAGTAAATTACATTTACATTACAAATATCTCTCCTTAAACGTTTCTCTCTTTCTTCCTTGACAGTCACGTGATGGAAACGCATGCTGTGATTGGTCACGTATAACTTTTAACACACAAAATAGAACCTGTTCCTATTAATTTTTACCACAGCAAGCCTGGCAGGATGAAAGATTTACCACAGACATTCGCGGATAGCACGTATAATTCAGAAATTCTGCGCCTTAAACGTAAGCTTGAACGGGGCTTTAAACTGTTTCTAAATTACAAGAGTAAAAATGTTCAAGGAGTCTGGCGAAGACAAAACCTAGCCTAATTGTCTGGATCAAATATCGTATTTTTGGGATCCCATCGGAACCTTTGGTCTTGTTTCGGAAGGGGTCATATATGGAAGCACTGCTGTGTACCAACTTCCGGCAAGATATCCTACTCCGTTCTAGAGTTAACAGGGTTACGGACAGATCTGTAGCACTTACTTTTGTCTGGGTTCCGAAAAAGACCCATAAATGTTTCCAAAACTTCGCCTGCGGCGCTTTTCATGGTAGTCTATTCTCTATCTAGTGGCAGGGCGTTTTAGGCATAAGATTTGAACCACGTTAAAAGCTTTAATTTGTGCTGGAAGTAGTTGAACTTTTCCCAGAAAAAAGGCGGATTTAAGAAGTTCCGCCTGCGGCGCCTTTCGTAGCAACCCTTTCACTATTTACTTGAAGCGTGCGTCATTCAGGTGGGCTTTAAGCTTGAGATTTTGGGGTTGAGCAACATTAAAAACTATAAATTGAATGGGAAGTAGTTGAATTTTGCCAGTAAAAAGTCAGATAAAAAAAATTTGTGTTGATATTAACTCGATATTAACCAACCATAGCTCATTATGGCTTTTACTGTGAATAAGTACCTACCTATGGTTCATATATGATAATATTAATCTCTAATAGTTAGAATCTTTTCTTGCCAGAGCAAATTGCCAAAAAAAAACTCTCGCAATGTTATCTATAGGCGTATTCTCGCCGTTCCCCGAGGACTCCTTGGGGAATCGAAGGGAACGGCGAGAATAGAGGGAGTCACTCCACGTTGACTCCGCGTACGGAAAACAGCGAGAACACGGGGAATGCTCCTAAAATGGATTATGTTCGAAAAAAAATATGCAATTGACGAAACCTATCTGGATCCACTCTATTTTTGGTTCTGTTGATCCTGATTGTTTTTATGGCACTTGCAGCCTCTGGCTCAAGTGCCATATACCGATCGCAATTCCGTCCGTCGGTCGGTCTGTCGGTCTGTCGGTCGGTCTGTCCGAATTTTTTTGTCCCACATGTTCGAGTTAGGGTACTTCCAGATGTGCTAGGACGATGAAACTTGGCAGGAAAATCAGGGACCCGACCAAACTAACCTAGAAGTAATCAGTTTCCCGATCCGACCATCTGGGGGGGAGTGGTGGGCCGGGGAAATTCTGAAAATTAAGGAGTTTTGTCACACATTTTCGAATTGTAGTACTTCCAGATGTGCTAGGACGATGAAACTTGGCAGGAGCATCAGGGACCCGATCGGACTAACTTGGAAACATTCAGTTTGCCAATCCGACCACCCGGGGGGGAGTGGAGGGCTGGGGAATCCGGAAAATTTGAGTAGTGTGTAACTTTAGAACGGGTGATCGGATTGGAATGAAACTTGATAACTGAATAAATGGCATACTTCTGATGTCCCAGTTGAAGTCCGGACCGGATTGACAGCTATGGGGGAGTTGGGGGGGGGAGACCGGAAATTTCGAGAAACGGTTAGAATAGAGGGATCGGAGTGAAACTTGCTGGGAAGAACAAGCATCTGCTCCAGATAAATTGTTTATACATTTGGACTGGATCCGACCACCCGGGGGGGGGGGGAGTGGAGGGCTGGGGAATCCGGAAAATTGGAGTAGTGTGTAACGAACGGGTGATCGGATTGGAATGAAACTTAATAACTGAATAAATGTCACACTACTGATGTCCCGTTTGAAGTCCGGACCGGATTCGACAGCTATGGGGGAGTTGGGGGGGGGAGACCGGAAATTTCGAGAAACGGTTAGAATAGAGGGATCGGAGTGAAACTTGCTGGGAGGAACAAGCATCTGCTCCAGATAAATCTTTTATACATTTGGACTGGATCCGGACACTAGCGGGGTGAAGGGGTGGGGAATCCGGAAAATTGGAGTACTGTGTAACTTTCGAGCGGGTGGTCGGATTGGAATGAAACTTAATAACTGAATAAATGACATACCTCTGATGTCCCATTTGAAGTCCGGACTTGATTTAACTGCTATGGGGGAGTTGGGGGGGGGAGACCGGAAATATCGGGAAACGGTTAGAATGGAGGGATCGGAGTGAAACTTGCTGGGAAGAACAAGCATCTGCTCCAAATAAATCGTTTATACATTTCGGATGGATCATGACATTAGGGGGGGTTGGAGGGGACTTTCCCGGAATTCCGGTTATGGCGGTTTTGGGGGTTTTCACGACGAATCTTGGGAGGCGAATCAAGGACCCGATCAAACTGACTTATAATGAAAAATTTACATGATCTGATAGCCGTGGGGGGAGTAACGGGAGGGGGAATCCGGAATATTGAGTCATGCGTAACTTTGAAACGGCTGATCGGATTTGAGTGAAATTTGGTAATTGAAGAGAGGACATGTTTCTGTTGATCTTTTTCATGTCCGGACAGATCCGACAGCAATTGGGGGGGGGGGGGGGCGAAAATACGTGACCGACTTGGACTGGTGAGATCGGGATGGAACTTTGTGGGAATAACAAACAGATGCTCTGGATAAACACTTACGGAACCGGATTGGCTCCGGCGACTGTGGGGAAGTTTGAGGGGGGGAGGTCCGGGATTCCGTTGATCACGATTTAAGGTACTTCCAGATAATCTAGGACGATGGAACTTGGCTGTAATATTAGAGATTTGACAAGATTGACTCAAAAATGGCCACTTTCCAAACCCGACCATTCGTTAAAGTACTAATCTTGACTGCAAATTTCGAAAAATACTTTTAAACCAAATTCATATTTTCATGATCCCCATGAGCCCATTATCATTTTTGCCTCAAGGGTTTTGTTTACAAATAACGTTCTAGCTCCCTTAAAGTGTGAATCTGAACGGCCAGGTCGAAAAGTACTTTATTTCAAACAATACATCTCAACCCATGATCATTTGTGCCACAAGGGTTTTGCTTAAAAATTTATTTCTGTCACCCTTAAAGTGCGCATTTGAAATGAAAAGCGAAAAAAAAAACTTTTGACGAAATTGTATACATCAAGGATCCCTAAGGGCCTGTGATCGTTTTTGGCTCAAGGGTTTTGCATACAGATGCATTTCTAGCGCCTTTAAAGTGCGCATCATTACACCCAAGTTCAAAAATAAAATACTTTTTATCTAGCTCCCTTAAAGTGCGCATTTTAACCACAAAGTCGAAAAATACTTTTGATCAAACAAAACATCTCAACACATGCAAGTGCCATATGAGCTTACAGCTCTTGTTAACTAATTTTACATTGCACCAAAACCAACAAAAATTGATTCCCCTCCGGACCTGAAAGGGAGTCCTTTTTGACGATGGTGATGATAATCGGAGCCTTCCCCGTCCGTGGGGACTCGCGAGAATACGGGGAGTGAATCCGACAAAGAACACGCGGGGACTCCTCAAGTGGAGTCCTCGGGGAACGGCGAGAAATCGCCTTAGATCAAATTCCCGTCTGAGCGGCAACAAACTTTACGAAAAACTTTAAGAACTTTACGAACGCAGTCTGAGCCGTCCTTTAGGTTAACGTTTTTTTTCAGTCTGCGCTGTTTTCACATCTGTGAAATCGGAACGCAGTCAGCACAGTCTGCGTGAACCAAAGATAAGGCAAATTGCCTTTGTGCGATCTTGCCTTTTTCTTCTTCTTAGTTATAGGACAAGCCTTTGTAAGAGAGAAACCATTTATTTAATACATTTCTATGTGTCACTTGAAAGTCTAGTTAAACAATTAATATTAAACAACTCATATCACAGGTTGAGACATAAAAGTGAAACGTAAATTCCCTTTCAACCCACGAGTGCCAAAAGCCGAGATCAAAGGTGGGCTACAGTAGAGGTCTTCACTTCGGACAAACTTCAAAGCGCCGAAAAATATGGTTACAATTGAAAATACAAAATGAGCGTACAAGGCGATTGACGCAAAATCAAATAAAGATGTTATTCTTTTGAATATCTTGCTTTTGATTGCCCCGTTTTTTCTGCACCATTTTGCGGCTAGGGTTCCCGCGTCCGAGTTGCAACAGTTCTTCATCAATTTCACGGCCGCCTAATTTTAATCTGATTCTTTGCGTAAAAAAAAGCTGAAAACACTTGGGTGTTTTCAAGAACAAATAATCTGATAGAACCTCCGTCTTTGGTCCCATGCACCGATTATGGATACCGATAAAACTGAGCGGAGCCAGATGTACTTCCTGTGAGGTTTGAGTTGGTACCCGTCTACTTTCCTCTTCGCCGCTGCGCCTACCATACGATAAACCAGAGGATGCCTGCAGGGGTCGAGAACACGGTCTGCAGCGAGTTAGACGTGACACCACAATGGTAGACAACCAATCAGCTGTAAAGGACGACTGACACGGGGTTCGTATTATTCTGCGGGGTTCTACTGCGACATAGCTGTTTGCTGCGACGTTGCATATGACAAATTATGATGTTCTGCGTAGCTCCTCCGCCGCTCGTTTGCATCGGGTAGGGTATCAGAATATATCCGACTCAGCACGGTCGTACTACAGAGATAGGGAGATGGAGGTTCTATCAAATTATTTGTTCTTGTTGTTATTAACTTTTTAATTTGTCATTTTCATTTCACTGACTTAGGAGCAAAAACAAACCAATATAAGGAAGTGATCAAAGTGCATACCTCTACTGTACTAGTGCCCGTTCACACTAAACTATAGACAAACTGGACTGGACCAACATAAAAAAACAACTTAAATCTTGGTGGAACTAAAGTGGGTCCTCCACTGGCAATCGTAAGCTGTCGGAAGCGATCGTAACGTGTCGTAAGCGGGCATTTTGGCTGTTTTCAGCCAATGAGAGCACACCGGGTCCGGACGAGCACGGTTGCGACGGACTTAAGATTCCCAGTGGAGGACTCACTTAAATCACAAAAGAACAAAGAGATAACAGCCATGAAAACGAAAGTGCTGCTGTCTCTCAAATGTTTGACTGCAGCCTCGCCTATCCATGCAACCAAGCATGAAAACAATACAAGAGGATTTCTCTAGCTTCCTGTTCCTTTAACTGACAATAATCACGGATAACTGTCGGTCCTGGACCAGAGACTGACCAGAGGAAACCCGTATCCAGCATTCGGTAGAAGAACAGCAATATAGTGTTTGGAACGTTGCACGGTCATAAGTGTAAGAGTACTCGGCACAGTATTCGTCAAAACTCGTAGATGATTGGCAGGTCTACCTACTGCTTAACAGTTTTTTTCCCAGCTTCAGCCAGGTCGCTCTTCTTCGCCAGGAGAGCCAATGCCTTACCCATCAGAATGGCGAGTAGCCTGTCCAAAGGGTCCATAGCTCCGCGCTGGAGCCACTTCGGGATTGTCGTGCGGGCGTGGGAAAACCCGAGTTTGTTCAAAATATAATCAACACCTATCGGGTCGAGTTTCTGTCCGGTGAAGGCAAGTAACCTAAAAAGAAAACCATGTAAACACATAGGGGTAAAAGCAAGCGCGGTGGTGTGAAGTGAATTTTCCTACAAGAAAAAAGTTTACTGCACTAAAACCCAGAGGCCGCGGTGTCAGAAATATGACAGAAACATGTCAGATATGACAGAAAATGGCGGTAAGGTGCTTACCTGAAAGCTGGTTCCAGATGCCAATCCTTGCACTCAAACGTTCTCCAGTCCTCTTCAGTCATGATGATCGTTCGTTTCTGCTCCTTGGCAGCAGAATGCGAGTCAGCTGGGAAAGATAAAAAAACAAATGTACCAATAGTAACATGCCCTTGATGATTTTAAAAAACCTACGGCAGAAGCTATCAAGAAGTGGAAAGAGAAAAACAACAAACACTTGGTAAAGCCTCTGGAAAGACACAGCCTTCTATTCCGGATGCAGCAAATACCCACCGGTGACATCTACCGGCACATATTTCCCAGCACTGCTTCCAGACTTGGAAAACGGGACAGGGATAATTTAAAGACTGGGAAGCGGAAAAAATAAATACAGATGTAAGCCGTAGAATCATACTCGGGAAAGCCTGCAAATCGCACCTCGAAAGAGAAAGATAAAAAATGTCAAAAGAAACAACACCTTCTTCTGCGTTTCGGTCACCACGTTTCAGTTCTCCATATTACACGACCATCCTCCGAATCCTACCTGAGGGCACATTCTCAACGTACATGAAGCAAAAAATGTTTAGAAAACGCAACTCCTTCACCGCAAAAAAAAAATCGTTAGAGAGAAATCTGAGAGCATTCGTCCCACGTTTTATTAAACTTTCAAATCTTCTTAATATTATATTTTCTTTAAAAACGCACAAGTTTTACTCGAATTTTCGCCTACGTTTTAGCTCAAGCCCACTTGATTCTCAATAAACTCCAACTGATTGATCTACAGCTTTGTCGCGATTTAAGGAGGATGGAAAAACATTCCTAATAACCTTACTTGATTTTGTCTTCGCAGTCTGTTCTGATAAATCGCCTTTCTGGGCAAGGTTACCCTGTGTATCAGCACCCTGACTCCGACTGGAAGAGGCGGGATTAAGCTGGAAAGAAAATCAATTTAATTTTATGAAGCAAGACAAACAAAAAGGGCAAATACTTAAGCTTGAAAGGATTAAACTAGAAAGAAAATCAATTTCGGTTTCTGAAGCAGGACAAATAAAATGACAAATACGTTGGACCCCTACAACAACTATATATTCTCCCCCAGATCGCCTGGTTTCGCAAATGCACTTGCGAAGTTCACTTATCATTTGTGTATCTTTCCTTATACTCTCTACTACATCCTTTTCTTCATTTGCTATAAAGCACGCATGACATGAATTACTGTCTGAGGATCTTACCTTCTCTTTCTCCTTGAGGTAGGATGCGATGAGATCATGCAGGAAGAGTATTGTCTCCATATCAAAGGTTAGGAGGATGGGCTCCTCGAAGTCAGTGATCAGTCGGCACTCCACAACAGGCCGAGGTTCTAAAAAAAACAGCTCTTAGTGATCTGTCGCCCTTGGTTAAAGCAGAACTGGAATGTGATAATAGCCCATTATTTTCCTTCTCAATAACAAGCGCCGTCACCAGTCCGGCATTTCCGACTTTCCGTGTCGCAGTTGTGTTCAAGTTTCTGCTCTGTTCGTGTATAATCTTCCCATGAAGAGTCTTTTCACAGTTGGTGATCCCTCAACATTCCGCAAAAAGTCCCGCCTCGTTGTCTGTTATTAGGTTTTCAGAGGTACAGAGAAAAAAAAAAAGAAACAACGTTTGTTGGCAATGTTAGTCAAGATAGCGCGAAGAGGGTAGTGTGCTTTTCACAGTGAAGATACAATGCGGGAATTAATGCACAGGAGCTGACATTTTTTTTCGGGGAATATGAACTGCAATTCAGCCACTGTATGACGATGTTGAGAAACTGGAACGATTAGCTCTTCAATGCTTCAATGGACCTCTTAGGACAAAGCAAAACGGATAAGTCAGCTACGTTTTATTGGAGCTATATTTCGACCCTTCTTGGCGAGGGTCCTCTTCAGGCTCAAGCTGGAAAATGAACTTATAGAATAACACTTAATGATTCTCCTTAAATATCTGATTTTGTTAACTTATTGCCGGTAAACTGCTTGGAGTTAAAGCTGGTGCTGTGATTTCGTTTTGGGCACGGCTGCTGTTTTTGCTGCTCGATTTGGTCTTTGAAAGGTAGCTATTCTTCTGCATTTTGGTTTTGGAGTCACCTATTTCTTCTTCTTCTTTCCAGCAAAGATGGATACTTGTCGGCGGCATGTCTGGCTATTTGAAGTTCCGTACTTAGAAGAAGAAACAGGTGACAAACAAGTTCACAAAATCAGATATTTAAGGAATGTTTTCCTATAAGTTAATTTTCCAGCTTGACCGGCTTGAGCCTGAAGAGGACCCTTGCCAAGAAGGGCCGAAATATACATCCAATAAAATGTAGCTGACTTATCCGTTTTGCTGTGTTAAACATGATTCGCAGTCAGCTTGGGCTAAAGGAATATCTAGAACCTCTAAGCTAAGGACTTCTTAGCGTTCAATAAACTTTTGTTCATAAACATAAAACAATCGATGTTGCTTCCACTGCACGACTTTGACTTTCATTGCTAAGCAGAATGAACAGAGTCCATTCCTCTCATAAAACCCCAGGGATTGCGGATGCAAGCAGAAACTTTCTACGATAATAGGAACATTCGACAATATTTGGTGGGAAAGATGCAGACCAGGGAACAGCTAAACACGGTGACAGACTAAATCCTTTGGTTCTTTGACAGAAGACACGTTGTGTGTGTGGGGGGGGGGGCCACAAAGCGTCTTCTGTGAGGGTTAACCGAGTCCCAAAACCGTTGACTTCCAGGTTCAAGGACATGAATTGCTACTACTACCATTAGTTTTCGAGGCCTAGCGGAATCTGAAAGTCTCGAGAATCCTGCTTTCTTTGAGAAAGACTATATGTAACATAAGGAAAACGGCAAACCTTTCAGATCGGGAATTTCTGGACCTTGAACGTGGTCAGTTTTCAAATGCATCTGCAGTGACGGAAACTCAAAGATGACCTCCTTCTGATGATTGAAGTCACTCGATCTTGCGACCGATCGTTTTTCAGCACTGTCAGAAAGTCGCTCCCGCTGTACGCTTGGAAACTTGTCTACATCTGAAAAAAAAACGGTCCTCGACTTTTAAGCTTTCATAAAGGCACTGTATCACATAAAATGATGATACAATACCGGTGAGCTCCGCAAAAAAATATGTGTTTATGACCCTATGCGACTTTTCACAATAACGATATCAATTAATTAGTTTTATCTTGCTTCTGTAGTTTCGTATTTTCACGTTTCTCCTTTTCTTTTATTTATATTGCTCCGTACTCTGTGTTTACCCACTTTTACGGACAATAAAATTCAAATGATCAAACTAAAGAGGCATCCTAGTCCAAGGAGGGGAGGATGCAAATTTTTTTTCCACACTCTCTTTTTTATTTTGGGGAGGAGACGGGGTAGGAGGAGGAAACTTGCCATGCATACTAGGGACCTGGCTAGCAAGCTTAACTTGGAAATGGTTACTTCCCAAATTTGACGTGAAGATGCAAAACCCTCCCGGAAACGTACTTTCGCACATATTGGCAAGATAAAAGGGCATGGAACCGATTCAAAGGAGATCTTATTTTTTACGGATCTGACAATCCTTGGTGCTCCCATAGGGGTAGGAGTTGATCCAAGCTGCATTAAACTTGATCGGTGGCAAGAGTAAATGCCCACTATAGGTCTAGAGAGGGTCCATCCATATGCAATTGCCATACGAGCTTACACTTGCTGAGCTTTAACTTGTTGGAGCCTGTGGGTCAAGCGCAACATCGGCCCTATCGCAAAAAGCAAATGGAGAAGGGATTTCATATCAAACTGATCGAGAGAAGGAGATGTAAGTTATAGTCGAACCGAGGTAGTCCTGAAGCGTCGATACCTTGCAACTCGACTTTATCAAAAACAGGGGACAATGGCTGGCAAGGACTGAGCCTCGAGTTCTAGAAACTCACCGTCAATATCAGTTGATGCAAATGCGTACATGAACCAGTCATGGAGGGTCTTGCACTGCGGAGGAAACATCTGATTGCGTGAAACTCGGGTGACCATCGCTTTCTGCGCTGGAATATTCTTCGTGGTGGAGTTGGAAGCCTCTTCCGTGCTCGGATCCTTCAAGCCAAGACTGAAGCTCAGGCTTTCAGCGACGAAAACTTTACCGGTGGCGTCCTGAAAGCATAGAACTGCATTAGCTATGTACCGTTAGCTCATGCTAGACCAAGATGAGGACGACAATGACGGCAAACATAGCAAGTTGACTGAGAAATGTTGTTTTGTTAGTTTGTTTGTTTTGTTCTTTTTCGTTGTTATCGTTTTGTTTTTTTTCTATAATACTCCGTATTTTGCGTCTTACACTTTACTGGTAATAAAATTTATTCATTCATTCAGAAGGAACTAGCGACTATGAACCTTGCCAGGCATGCTCGCTTATCTTTTCGTTTAAATGCGACTGTTACGGGATATTTCACGTTTGCTTTATCAGGCGAACAGGCTTTGCATACGCACTATTAGTCACGTTTGGCTCAAAACTGACGTGGGATACAACTATAAGCTGAGACATTACCTGTGAGAAGCTGGACTAGGTTTGCGTTTAAGCTGAACTTAGCCATGGGGTGGATAACTTTCACATATCGATTCTTTTTTCTTCCTCTTTCAGTTTTCTTCGCTTTTTTTGACAAAGTGTGTGAAAATTAACTTGAATTGAAGTTTTTTTTTACTGCCCCCACAGGCCCATTCGGGCTTTCCTGCAGTCAGAGCCCAGAGGTATGACTACATGTATAAAGAATGGTAAGAGTATTATAAAAAGTTTTTTCATGTAGTTTAGTATATGTAAAAGTGGTTTGTATAATAACGAGTATACAGATAGATATATATTCCTTGTATATATATTATAGAAATACGCTGATTTTTCTGACCAAGAAATATAATACTTACTACTCCACTCCCTTCAGGATGGTCGGAATGGGGAAACGACTATTCTCTAGTCAGTCTGTTACGACTATTCTCTAGTCAGTCCCTGATATGCCTGCCAAGTTTCATCGTCCTAGTACATCAGGAAGTACCGAACTCGCGGGATTGCCAGAAATCCCGACCCCCAGCTCCCCACAGTGCCCGGATCCGGTCCGGTTATGTTAATGACGTATCTGGGACTCATGATTGTTCTTCCGACCAGTTTTCTTCCCGATCCCTCCACTCTATAAGCGTTTCCCAATATTTCCGGTTCCCCTCTCCAACTCCCCCGAAAGTCACCGGATCCGGTCCGGATTTGAAGTGGGACGTCTGAGACACAAGATCTATCTAAATATAGGATCAAGTTTCATTAAGACCCGATCATCCGTCAGAAAGTTAAAAATACCTAAATTTTCCGGATTCCCTTCCCTCCACTCCCCTCCCAGATGGTCGGGTCGGGGAAACGACTATTCTCAAGTCAATCTGTTGGGGTCCCTGAGTTGCCACCTGACTCAACTAAAATGCACTACCCAAGTAGCCAAAAAGTACTACCAGAGGAGAAAATGTACTACCTAAACAAAAATTATCGCGCATTGTTTTCAACTGTTGCTGCTGCAAATCACTTTAGCATGACCAACATGACCTGAATCGAACCTTCATCAAAAACAGGGGTTTCATTCAGAACCAGATTAAAATCAAAGTGGTCTTTGTATATCTATATATATCAGATCATATATTTCAGATAAGAAAGGCAAAATACAACTAGGCCCACACGAACTTTGACAGAAAGGATATTTTTTCGAGTAGTACTACCTTTCTTAAAATGCACTATATAAGTACTACATTTTCGAATGCACTACCAACTCACTAGTTCGAAAAAATGTACTAAAAAGAATACAATTGTACTACCAGTGGCAACCCTGTCTGACACGCCTTTCGTTTCGTCGTCCTAGCACATCAAGAAGTACCGAAATCGACCGAAATCGCGGGATCACTACCCCAACTCCCCCATAGTGACCGGATTCGGTCCGGTTATGCCATTCACGTATCTAGGACTTGTGCTTGTTCTTCCCACCAAGTTTCATCCCGAACCCTCCATTCTAAGCGTTTCCCAAGATTTCTGGTTCCCCCTGCAATGTTACCGAATCTGGTCCGAATTTCAAATGGGGCATCTGAGACACGAGATCTTTCTATAAATCAAGTTTCATTAAGATCCGATCACCCGTTCGTAAGTTAAAAATACCTAACTTTTCCGGATTCCCCCTACCTCCCCCCCCCAGATGATCGGATCGGGGAAACGACTATTCTCAAGTCAATCTGTTCGTGTCCCTGATACGCCTGCCAAGTTTCAACGGCCTAGTACATCAGGAAGTACCGAACTCGCGGGATCACTAGAAATTCGGAGCAAAACCCGGACCGACCGACCGACAGACAGATCGACTGACGGACAGAAATTGTGATCGCTATATGGCCCTTTGCCAAAGGGAAAGTGCCATAAAAAGTTGGCAGAACGCCGAATAAGAAATGAGTACTTACTTCGTTAGCTTTGGTAGAGAACCAGATGACTGGGTCCTTTAGACTGAAAACTGCCCACGATTTCGACTTGAAGTTGACGCCATGAAAGCAGGCCAAAGAGATATGGCCTCCGTGAAATTCGATGGAACCACCGATATCCGTTTCCGTCCCAGGGAGTGCGAAGGCTAGAGTGGCGAGACGCAACCCACTCACTTGTTTCAGAACCGACTGCCAGTGACGGTGGTGAAGTGGTTCTGCAGTCGGAGCTTAAATACGAGAAACATCTGTAATTTTCTACTTCGAGAGTGGTGCTCTTCCCAGCTATATGTGGAGCGCGGAAGCGGGACAAGCAATGATAAATAAATACTACTTTTACGATTTGATAGACGGAACAATTTACTCGCGATATCTCAGCACTTCTTGTCGAAGACCCACTTGCAACTAAGAAGTCGCCTTACCAAAAAAAAAATCGCTAGAAAGTTTGCAATGGGGTCTCAACCACCTTTCGATTAAAAGGCTAGTACAAGACTCTTGACAGGAAGGGCCGAATACCACCAACAGTTTGTGAATACCGTTTTCAATTTCCACTCAGATTTAAACAGTGCTTGCAAAATAGGAAGAATGCAAAGAGCCATCCAAGAAAGGACGACTAGTATACGCCACCCCACCGAGCATTGCTGGGTTCACAGATCCCCTTCCCTATTAAGGAACGAGACTTGTTACAATTCTGCTATAGCACGTAGCTTCTAATATCGGGTATTAGCGACTGTTTCCAGCTGGTTCTCACTCGGAAGTCAGAAGCGGGCGAAGTACGTCGAAGTTTGTAACCGACACTGTCTTACTTAATTCTTTTACAACACGAAGGAGCATTTCTGGCAAAGTTATTAGTAAACGACAATTTTCTACTGTCTTATTCTTCTTACATGGGCGCTCCCTGGTCATCCGCCCGCAAAATATGCATTGAATAGCCCTTTGCACGGGTCAGTTAGTCTTTGACACTATACTTTATGGACTTTATATAGAAATTTTACCTTCCTGATTTTTTTCAACATTTGTTTTATCCGCTTTCCACTTTAGGCTGCTCATGCTCGGCCTTCGAGGCTGTTGTATATTTGAGAAAAGCCTTCGACTGCTTTTGAACTGCTGAGAGAAGAACTCCTCCAGCTTAATATACATCTTGATCAGATCTACCGTTGTTGAACGCGAAATAAGCATCTGGAACTGATCCCATCCCAGATCACCATGAAGATAAATGGCATTTCTATAAAATAAAGAAGAAGATTTAAAATCGGTACCAAAATCGCACGAATGACCATAAGACTCATACAAAGGCAAATCATAAGTCACATCATTCATTCATTCATTCAATATTTATTTCCCTCAAAATTATACAAGAGGAGTATAAAAATAAATAAATAAAATACACATATCATTCCTATAAATTCATACCAAAAACTACTAAATCATTTAACTTAAAACTATTTCAAATTAAGGACTACGGAAAAACGGATACAAATTCTTCGCGGATAAAATATTAGACGCTTTGGCAACAAAATTAATACTGGGGCAGTGCACGGAGCCTCCCTTTCTAGGAAAGACGTTCCTTGGCATATTGACGTCTATGAATTATAAAAGCGTAAGTTGTTGGTTTATGTGACTGAAGATTTATATAGAACTGCAAATTACTTGTATCGTGTACTTGAGACGGTGTATAGCCCAATCTTGGCTACGATAAATTCCGTTCTATAGTACAAGTGCGCAAGTGCAAGCGGTTGACAAACTTGAAAACATGATTCATCAGGACTTTAGTGGGAAAATAGTAGAAAATCGCAGATAGCTGTCCCTCATTGCCTACAAAGCATAATGCAGATGCGGATCACCTATTTCTATAACCCTAGGCTCGGAATAATGTGCGTTGTTGGGGCTAGCCACTCAACACCTCCCACCCTTTTCCCCAGATTTTAGGTATCTCTTCAACGGCTGTGTATGTGTATCCTGCAACTACTCTTACAGGGCTATGCCTTTCGAAGGCAAAGCAAACTGAAAGGTGAGACCCTCAATTCAGGCCCGCGGCTTTTCTTGGTTCTCACCGCCTTAACCACTAGGAAAGAGGAGCTAAGTTCCAACTTATACCCTATCTAATGGGACAAACAAGATGAAGTACCTTTTCGTCGGAAGCGAGATGGAACCACGCCTGTCTTTTCCAGACCCCTGCTGGAGATTCTCAAACTTCCACTCATCTCGTAGTGACACAACCAGGTTACTACACCGACTCATAAGGGTGCTGCTTCCCATATAATCCATACGACACTCCATCGCCTGTAAACGCAAATCAGCGCGATGCTCGGGCTCGACGTTTGGGTCTTCGCGGATCTGAACTGACATTTCAATACTGCTGACGTCAAATATCCCACCGACAATGCCACCCTTTGCTTCAAGGGACGATCCTCCGAGGCCACACCCTAGAGACATATCCTTGTGCCCTGTGCTGCTTAAGGAGAGTTTGCCATCCGATCGGAAATCTTGGGTGAGCCAGACGATATTTCCCATGACATTACCCATGTTCATATGGACGTTCAATTTCTTGAAATTGACCGCGTAAACGACTAAGGTTTCCCACTGAACTATCTGAAGACTTCGGTGCCGAGCTGATCCTTCGATGTTTCTTGGATCGCTAGAGCTTCGACCATGCGGCCTCCCTTTGGTTTCAGCGGAAGTTTCCGGGTCAGACTGGGATTTTGTACGGGCGTCCTTGCGATTTCTCTGCGGAGGCGTGACTTCGTGGTTGGGCGGTTCTTCACTTTTCGTCAGATCTCCCAGAAATAACCTTCTAACGATGCCTCTCCTGTACCAAGCTTTCGGAAAAGCAAGAATTTCAGCAAGTCGTCTCATGTCATACTTGAAAGACGCGGAACCGATGTCAACGATGGTTGAGAAGCGAATCGTAGCTTTGTTGCCCACCTCGGGATTTTCGGCGAGTACGAAATCGACTTTTCTTGAACGGGACAGAGCAAATTTTACGAACTCAACGTTCACACTAAGGGAATCCTTCCGTTCGTCTGTAGCTTCAGTTTCAGCACTTGGAGTTTCGTCCGAATTCGAAGCAGCAGGACCAGGAGTACCGTCACGGGATTTGGCCGCTCCTTTCTTTGCCCCTCCATACGGGTGAAACACATAAAGAGAAAAGTCCGAGAGGCATCCTGTGACACTCAGGCCACCAACTGCTCCAAGGGGCAGAAGCGAACCAGGGCGAGAGTTGGATGGAACTCCAGTGGAATCCCCTTCTAACTGGTTGTTCTCCATTCTTTTGGACGAAAACACAAGATACAGCGACGGAAACCGTAGCAAGCACTCAACGCGAGACACAGGCAGAGACGAGAACCGCACAGCTGATGGTTGCATGTGAAAGTAAACTACAACGTCGACTGGGAAAGATCCGTAAGATCCTGCATTTGAAGACGAGTCGGTAGCTGATGCTCCATCCAGGTCAAGAGTAAAAACGGAGGGTCGTGAGCCTTCATCTGAGCTAGCGGGTTTCTGCTCTGGAACAGTAACGGGGATAGGTTCCAACGCTTTCTCCAGAAAATCCAAGATTTGAGGGCTGACGACTGTTTCCTCCGGGATACTCTGAAGGGTCATCCAAGTAAAGAGGGAAGCTTTCTTTATGAGACACTTCTTTGGCATTGAACCCCCACTACCAAGGGATGTCGGTGTCCTTGCGACCGTCTTCAGCCGGTGAAGCTCTTGGTCGTCTGGGATCATCTTTGACTCGTACAGGACTTTGATGTCAAGGCCCGGAATGTGGAAAGCAGTCTTGTCTGAGGGAAGACCCGGAGTGATAGTAAACTGTTTCATTTTGGTCACCGACGCAATGGGCTTAACCTCAAATTTCCGCCTGTTCGATCCCGGACTGCGCAGGGGTCCGGAACCTTGACTCCCCATCTCTGCCGAGTATGATCGATCCTTTCTCAACCTTCTACGGTCCTGATCCTGGTGGTCTGCAGCATACAGTACACATTTCCCACTGCTGATTACTACTTTAACATTTAGTTCTAGGTCAACGTTTGGCTCTTGAGGTCTCTGGTGAGCCATGGAGCTCTGACGACCACTAGACGTCTCTGAGATACTAGGCGGTGATCGCGAGACTTCCACTTCAGGGCTGCTGAGCGGCATAAACATATCCTCGTCCTCTTCTAACTCAAACTCCTCCTCAGGAAGGTCGAAGCTTTCATACTCGTAAGATGTCGGAGGGCTCGTGACCGTCTGGGAACGCTGGACTCGTTTCAAACTTAACGGTACAGAGGTGCCCGAGGCATTACTCTCAATCTTAGAGTCATCTTCGTCTTCTGAAACTACGAGTATGGGAGGCACTAGGAGGGACTTCGACCTTGGATGAGTATCCCCTTCAGATATACTATGACTATTAACGGGTCGTGAAGGAAGTTGGATCGAACCACTCCGGTGCCGGCTTTTTGGTGGCTGAGAAGAGCCAAGTCCCAGCTTGCTCTTGATTGATGTGGCTTTTGAGCTCTGCCTCCTAAACCTTTGCGCGATGTCGCGACGGAAGTCTTTAAAAGCTAGAGATTCAAGTTCTTGTAATTTTCGGAGTTCTTCCTCAATTCGCTTCATAGAGGCGCCCCCCATTTTCAGCTCACTGATGAGCTTCGACTGCTCCGCCATCTCTTTCTCTACTACTTGCGTCCGGCGCCTCAGTACCGCCGGGGTAGTGTGGCGGTGCTTTTGTTCGCGAGCTGCAACCTCCATGGGTCTAGGGTTTCTCAACTCAACACCAAGATAATACTTGGCTGTTGGGGCAGCTTCTCCGTCCTCAGCCTCGTCTTCCGTAGATGGCGCAGTGCTTTGTGGTAAGTCATCCTCTCCCTCTGTCAGCCGAGTGAGAGTACGCCCAAGCGATGCAAGCTGTTGGCCGATGTTTACATCGAGATGTGCGTCCAGACCTTCCATCTGCCAGCTAACATTAAGAAACCATTTGGCGTTCCCGCCTTCCGGAGTCTGGGCAACCGTCCTGCTGCAGATCTCATAAGTTCCTTCTGACACTACGCATCTATTCATTGGAGAGCTGTTAAGATCAGGTTTCCAGTCGTCAAAATTAAGCTCAAAGTCATCATCAAACCTCAGGCAGAGTCCGCTAAATTCTCCTTTACTCACGAAACAACCGGAAATGCAAGCGGAAATCGTCGAACTCTCCAGAGTCACGACCACAGCATTGGTCGTCTCTATCTCACTATTGGCACTGCTCATGTTTCGCATTCCCATGTTGGGAAGCTGCTGAAGAGGTAGACAGATCCCCATGTCATCCACAGTGACCTGAACGAATATAGTGCTAAGCTCTGAATCAGCTCTCTGAGACATCATCCGGTCGAGGAACGCATCAGCTGTCCCATGCGAATCCTTCCCTAGGTCTGATCGCTGATCTTTCCAGTATTCGTAGGCATTCTTGTAATTTAGCCACACTAAGATTGCTTTGTCGACGGCTTCAGGTTGGAGGTAAATCAAGGGACGAGTCAGGGACAGGAATACGACTTCTTGGTCCGATTCTCGTTCGTTTCCGAGTTCATTCTCCAATGCGTTGCGGATACCTGAATTAGAAAGCAGACCTGTAAAAACTACTAAAATAAGCACAACCTAAAATTCAAACTAAAGCACGGAACTGTCAATACCAACACGGCAAATGCACCAGGATGTGCGTTTCTTCTTTACAACTTTACGATTCTGGGTCATTCTCGTTCCGATTCTGGCTCGTTACGATATCTGGGATGCGATGCGCGTCTATCTTTAAAGTTTAACCGAAAAGGTCTAGGATAGGCCAATCCAGTTACCCATCACTTATTGACTTAAATTGGCTTGAAGACCCGCTGAAAATGAGTTACTTCGTTGTTCCGCTATTCACGAATAATCTATTTTCAAATAGTGGAATTCCCGTGTGATTTGTGGTGCTTGTATTTTTGCTGTATGCCTTACGAGAAAGATTTATCATTTTTTTTTGTTCAGGACCAAGCAATCTTCACCGATCTCACCACTGCCCACTGAAAAGCCGCATTTGTGTTGAGATTAAAATTTCCCGCGTCATAGTAGAATTTTCGCTGTGGGGACGGCTGGAGATATTCTGAGCCTCATAACTAGAGCAGATAGTGGAAAATAAAAACAGCCGTCCCCCTTTGCAGAATCCAAATAATTCAGTGTATCCAATTAAATGACACACACGTGAGTTGGCTTTTCAGTTAAACTTTAACGAAACTGAATGATGTAATTTAAAGACAAGAACACAGCTGGAGTGCATTCATCATTCAGCCGGTCAAAACAACAACATTCAAACTTGGGTTCTGTCCAAAGGGGAAAAAAGAGAGTGGAGCTAAATCGCAAACTTAAAGTAGAGCTGGTCCTACTAAGGGAAGTCGTAGATCCTTATCATGAGTGGCAATCCATGCGTCGACAGAGCTTAGCACCGCCAGCGAGTGTCCTGCTGAAAACTGATTTAGATACCACCAATCACACAAATCTCGATGCGTAGGTCCGGTTTATTTCAGGACCGAAATGCGTTTTAACAAACAAATAAAAATAAATGAAAAAGCGAACCTATTTTGGTCCGGAAGAATGCAACTGGGATATACTCGGGTTCTGCTTCCTCAAATAGGACGTTCTGTATTAGCTGTCCTAAACTCAGGTTGAGATCCACGGCTGCACTAACGAAGAGCTTGTTTGGCTTCTCACTTTTGCAGCTACCCTTCTGCTTCGAATTTCCGGAAACATTTTGAACTCGATTGGACAGCTGTACTTCCAGTAGGTCGGTCTCAAAGCGAACGGCGGAGTTTGTGGCAGTCGTTGCCGTTATCTGAATCCCCTGGAATTTCGTCAATTTGATACTCTTTTCCCGTTGGTGAAACTGAACTAACAGAAGAAAGGCAGGGCACGGCCTGTTACAGGAGGCACGCGTATTAAATAGAGGCACAGATAATAAAAGACGACACGCTTATACAAGGAAGCAGGCACCATCAATGCCTTCTTTTAGGCTCCGTAGTTCTCGAGCATGCCCGGGTAAAAATGTAAAGGAGAAGGACTGATGTTCCAGCATGTCATCTCTTAGACTACCCCCCCTTGGCCGCGTTTACTCGGATACAAAAGAGGAATGTCCCTCGCACTACCTTCTCCCTTTTCGCAAAGCCTGCAGCAATCGTTGGATCATGGGAGTCACAAAAAAGTTACTACAGTTGAGGTCAAGGGATTCTTGAAATATATTCAGCCAAAATCCAATGAAATGTTTCAAAAAGTACACAGGATTTTTCATTGGCAGAGAAATCTCGGTGAACTATTATTTTAATAGTTGAGTTTTTGCAGATACCATGGTATCTGATATACGGTCTAAAGTCGTTTTTGCAGTTATCGTGGTATCTGGCCAGTTACCGTGGTATCCGATATTCAGATACCACTGTCTGACCGTGGTAACTGATCGTGGTATCTGAGAAGTCATCTTACTTTCATAAATTTTTGTCAAATTGGTGGGAAAGAAGTTTGGAATGGAGTGATGTGACTGAATATCAGTTTTTCTTTTGGGATGAGTTCTGAAAGTGCAGTTTCGGCAATTGTCGTGTTTGCAGAGCAACCGTATATCAGATACCACGGTAACTGCAAAAACGACTAATTGCAGATCAGTTACCGTGCTGCAAAAACAAAACTAATGTATATCTAATATCTGACAAGAAAACAAAAGAAAAGCCGTCACAAATTGGGACACAAACCCAATGAGGCTGGTTTTGAGACTGACGTCGACGACGATCATGTTCAGAATTCCTTGACCATCTAGCCAGTCTCTAACGAACAATAGAAATAATCATAGGTTCACTTAAGTTACGTATATTTAATTTCTAATTCTTTCTAGTGTTTATCTCTATGTTAAAGTATGCGCCAAATACCGCCGATAAGTTTATCGTCATATCACGCATCGACGCGTGGGCCCGCACCTCGTCACCCCACGCTTCGATGCGTGGGCCCGATGTAAGAGTTTCCTGTCTTCTTTGCTACTCAATCATTATAATTTTGTGTAAAGATTATAGGAAATAAAATAAGCACATTTTTTCAATACTCACTTTTAGCTGTACTGTGAGAGTATACAGGACTTGGCTCGAAGTCTGGAGGCTTTCGTCATCATCCCAAAGGGGAACTAGCTTGTCACCACCAGAAACCTTCTGGACAACTTCGTTGATCTCCTACAAACAGAGGACCTACTTTCAGTAAGACTCGGGGGTTGGGGGAGGGGGTGGCAATGTCTTTTCGGTCACCAATACAGCTTGTTTAGAAAAATTGCGGACTCAACTTACTGCTCGAGGTTGTGCCCACGACCAGTAATTTTTTTTTGCAGTTTTCCGGGAAGATATAATTCTCCATAGTTTCATTTCACAGCCACCATGCGGTTTAATTCCTATTAGTCCTTCAATGATCATCACCATCATCAATGTTTAACTAAAAATCTGCTGCGTTGTTTTGTATCATATTCCTTTAGCAGAAAAAAGGGCGAACCTCCGCGACGATGAGAGTTTTGCATTAAAATCCAAATTAAGAAAAAGTGAAAGCTTCTCTTATGGATCTCCTGTACTATCGCTGTTTGATGGATACTGATAACGAGGCAGGATGTACAAATGGAGGCTAATCCGCTTGGAAAGCTAAACTGGTCTAAGGCAAATTTACCCAAGCAAAGATTGATAACGAGACGCGAGGTTCATCTCACCTTCATAAAAACCTTTTGAACCAGCACCAAATGATTCAGAAGGTCAGTCGTAAGACAGTGTTCAAACATGCCAATCTCAGCGGACGCTTTTAGAAATCCACCCTTCCGCAGCACCATCTGATCCTCCAACTGCATTTCGGATGGTGTGCCCTCCGCAAGATACTCTGCCGACCCACGAACGGCCGGAAGTTCAATGCAGGCCGAAGGTGGAATATTTCCGTCCGTGGACTGAAGCTTCGTGTTGAAACTGAGGGAGTGCTTATTCAGGTCCACGCTGAACTTGGCATTAGAGCCAGTGACCCCAGAGCTCACTAAGGACTGCATCTGATATTCTGCCTCCAAGGAAGGAAGCAGTGCTGCAGTTATGCTGATACGCTCTATGATGAAGGAGAACTGCATAACGAGAGGTTGGAAGAGAAGAGGCTCAGGAATGTGGATGTGTTTGGATTCGTGTCTTCTGTCAATCATAGGCGACAATCTGGTCAGGTGAGGAACGTCGTCAGAGGTTGTTCGGGTTGATCGGCTACTTATTCGATTGCTTCGGAACTCCTGGAAAGATATGGCGTCAGTTTCGAAACAGAGAAAAGACAACAGTGGCCTATGTGAGAGCAGATTGTGAGAATAAAGGATATGGTACATTCAATCCATAAAGGTACGTGCACACACAGTCATTTTTTCGAACCGGAACATGCATGTAATACGTCCGAGACACGAAGCGAAGGATTAAAGTCGCACCCTACTGTTGAAAATCGGTCTATATGTGCACGTCACCTAAACGAATCGAATTTTTCACGCATTTCAAAATGGAAAGTATCGAAGAAGAAATATAGCATTGCATTTTCGATACCGTGGTGAATACGGAAGATCGAGAAAACGAAATAAACGAAGGACCAGTCAGGCTAAAAGAAACAAAAACGAACAGTAATTTTCACTACTGCCCAAAAAAGGCAGAAATGAGACATTTGTGTTTTTTTCATTTCTTATGTCATTCAGACTGAAACGAACGTTGCTGAATTAAAGCAGTACGGAGCCGGGTCGCAAAACGATTACGCAAGCATTAACTGGGTCGCTTTAAGTTACAGATAGCCTAAATATACATTATATATGAGCCGGAAGCACTCAGTTGATTCTCAGCGTCGTCGGTTACCAAACACTGTTCGATTTGAACCATCATGGCATTCAAGTTAGACTGTAACAGGAATGAGGTTATCCCGAGACTTCTGCACAGTCGGGTCAAGTCTGACGGCAGTATCGGTCTGCTCTCGTTACGAAACTTCATGCGCAGATGAGAATGGTAAATCGGACGCACTTAAAGGGACATACCTGAAACTACTACAGCGGTAGAATTGAATGAGCCTGAACTGTGTCCCAGGGTTCAGTACAAAGACTAGAGATATCTAATTGTTCAGTACAAAGACTAGAGACATCTAACGATAGGTCAAGTTACGGATAGGCTTTGTAAAGTTTTGAGTAGCAGAATGTACTCTTCTCCTACTCCTCCTACAATTGCGGTATACATTTATTTAATTTTAGCATGGTAAATTGTTGACCAACTGATCAAAATGCTTTAGCATTTGTGGATTTTTATCAAAATGACACCGTCTAAGGTTCGGTAATGCCCAAAGAATCATGCCTCTATATACTGTACTTCTTTTATACGAGCTTACCTGTAGGGTGGTCGACAATTCTTTGGTCCCCCTCGACATCATCCCATGAAGAACAGCAGGGTGTTGGGGTATGTCCACTAATATCTGTCCGATCGAAATCAGAGCCGAGTTTAGATCATCACTTCGCTTCGCCTGGACAGAATACAACCCTTGGGACTTCCCAACGACGACCTTAACGACAGTTTGTTGGCTGGGAGCGACGCCCTCCAGGAGGACAACCATGGCCTGACCGAGGTGGCAGCTGACGGAATTTTCCATGTCTCTTTTCTGTGAGCTGGAGACCACCCCTTCCCTGGAAAGCAACACAAACTGTAAGATCAAAGATCCCACGACCTGGATACAAAAAATTGTTGTCACAATATGATAGCTATAGTCTAAGCAACCTGAGTCAATTCCACCACACACGCCAAGTGTCACCTCCGTTCATCGTTTTCTACCGTCTTCTCATGTGGGGTGATGGGATGTTGCTGTTAGTATCACTAATGTATCGAACAAACGTTACAATAAATACAAACCCTAAAAGAAAAATCTTGGATAGACGCAGTAAAGACTATGTGTTTATTCAGACGTTGTTGCTAACGTCATCAAGAGCCAAATCTCAGACTCATGCTATAATAATCATTTTCACACTCCCTTTTCGAGCGCTTGCGCTCTCGAAACTCGTCTTTCTTCGAAACTTCTCCATGTACATTTCCCGAGTATCGAGTCTGGTTTCTATACTGAACCTAAACAGATCAATGAGTGTCAGCGATGAGTCATCAAACATATTTTTACTAAAAACAAGAACAAATAATCCAACAGAACCTTCAGGCGTATTCTCGCCGTTCCCGAGGACTCCTCGGGGAATCAAAGGGAACGGCGAGAATAGAGGGAGTCACTCCACGCAGACTCCGCGTACAGAAAACAGCGAGAACACGGGGAATGCTTCTAAAATGGATTTTGTTCGAAATTTTTCTTTTCAGTTAGTCTTAGATCCACTTTATTTTTGGTTTCGTTTATTCTGATTGTTTTTAATTAATTTTACATTGCACCAACACCAGCAAAAATTGATTGCCTTCCGAATCTGAAAGGGATTCCTTTTTGACGATGGTGATGATAATCGAAGCATTCCCCGTCCGTGGGGACTCGCGAGAATACGGGGAGTGAGTCCTCGGGACAAACAAAAACGCGGGGACTCCTCAAGTGGAGTCCTCGGGGAACGGCGAGAATAGGCCTTTCGTCTTTGGTCCCATGCAGCGACTATGGATACCCCGATAAAACTGAGCTGAGCTAGAGGTACTTGTCTATTTCCTTCTTCGCCGCTGGGCATATCAGAGGAAAAACCATAGCAGACCCGGAGGACCCGCTCAGCAGTGCGTCCAACGGTGACGTCAAGATGGTAGGCAACCAATCGGCTGTTCTTCTTCTCCGGGGCTCCACTGCGATATAGCTGTTTGTAGAGGTAACGAACTGTTATGTTCGCGCAGCTCCTACACTCCACTCGTTTACATCGAATAGGGTATCGGGAATATGTTCGAGTCCATACGGTCGTATTACAAAGATGGGTCATTCATTATCTGTTTTTGCTAAAAGTCCTAAAATAAAAAATAATATAAACCAAAAACTACTGCCTTACTTGTAGTTCAAACTGGAATGTATGTTCGATAGGTCTGCCTCGAGCTTGAGACCACTCAGTGCTGCAAGCAAGCGGACTCGCGTTATCCGGACAATCCCAAAAACTGACTCTGAGTAGCGATTCTTCTCCTCCGTTTTCTGGTTCTGGATGTTGCTCCTTCTTGGTCGAACTGGAACTCTCTCATTGATCCTAGAGCAGAACGGTTTTTAAAAGGGGTGTATGGTCAAGACTCTTTTTTTGGTTTCAACTCTTTGCTCGCATGACCTTGATCCCAGCTCTTGAAGCTAAAGGATAGTCGTCGCGTTCTTTCGCTTAGCCACGGTTTCCAAGCTGCTTAAAACCGTCCCGAATCTCTCTGACTCAAACAGTATCTCAGCTAAGATAGAGATCAAATGACGCAATTGCGTTCCCTCCACCGGAGACCGGGCTATTTACCTATAGACCTCGTACACATCCAGTGAGAAGAGGCAATGGATCCTGAAAATCCACTTGTTTCTTTGTTTATATCTGTCTACAGGCATAAGCTACTGACTGCGGTTTCACACGCTGTTTTCGATGGACAATTACTTTCAGGTAAACGGCGTTTAGAAACGGGGGGGGGGGGGTCCGTAACTAGCAGGAAAACGATTTTAACAAGTTTCAGGTAAAAAGCTCTGTATCTTACCTATGAAGTACTGTGTTTTGATTTGGCATGGCCTTGTACAGATCCAGCAGCTGAAATATCTTTTTCCAAGATTTGGGATAAATAAGTATAGGCGGCCTCGGTAGCGTAGTGATAGGCGAAGCAGGCGCGGAATAGTTAACACTTAAGTTAGGAGCTGTGTCATTTCTGAGCGCAGAAGAAGCACGAGAAGCATCACGCTGTTCTGGCGGCAAGGTCCGGCTGCTCTCGCTAGTCGTCGAAAGCAGTCCTTCGCTCGCGTCTGACTCAGACGGGGGAATATTTAAGGGCATCGACGGCAGCTGCAGCTCGTCTCGAAGCTGATTCGAGACATTTTGGGCGTTGCTGTACATTGTATAGATCTGGTGAACAAGGCGGAGCAAAGGCATGTTAACTTGTTGAGCAACAAATCCTACGCCGAGAGTGAAGTTAATGGTGGTGCCCGCGTCTTTCTTCTCCTCAAAAACGATCATTCCAACTGAGGCATCATGCTGCTTGCCTTTGGCTTCTGCCTCAAAAGTGACTGCTTCACACGAAAACGCCGATATTTCTGGAGGGATGCTTAATGTCACTTTTCCCAAGGGTCTTTTCATTTTCGAGCTCTTCACAGATGCTGGCATGATTTCGCTTTCGTAAAGGTCGACTTTCAGTTCGTCTATGCCACTAACAACAGATACGGTTCCTGACACAGCAAAGGTCCCTGGTGCGGCCTTATCCACTGTAACACCAAGGGCTCTAAGCATTGGCGCAAACACGATATGCGCCTCGATTCCAGGATTAAGCCCCTGTATCTGAGATGTTACTGGACCAGGTATGTCGCTGGAAGAACTATCGTTACGCTGAAACTTCTTGAGGAATGATCCGCCAGCAATACCAGCCTAAACAGAAGAGTACGATACATAGTTGCTGGAACAAAATTTGTTGGTCTTTAGAACAGCCTTACCGAAGATGCGGTTAATGCTGAATCGACCCATAGTTTCAAGTGTATTATAGATAGGATTTTTGACTCGGCCCAATATGATTACTCCCAATTTCTCAGAGTTATTTGAGGCGAAAGCCTTTTCTGTTACATTATATTATTCCTATAATTATAGTAAAGACGAGAGTAAAAAGAACATGTCACAGATTTGAACATCAAAACATGCTCAACATAGCATAGTCTCCAAGAGGACGTCTGCCCAAATTTCAAATCGGTTGCAAGCTTTCTCCCACAAAACTCACTTTTGATCAGACTGGAAGGGGAAGGAATCGAACGCATGTAGGCTACGTGAAAAACCTGTAACTTGGGAATTACATTCGAGGCCTGGGGATCGTTCACAAGCGGTAAAAAGCGAAGGACCTACCCTGTGGAAACTTGACTTCAATGACGTTTCATGATGCGGGGCGGGATTTCCCCATGACAGCTGATGTTCCTCTTTCTGTGCCTCGTCTGTCACCAGATCAATGCGCTGGCCGCCCACGGGAGTGGAAACCCCGTCCGATTCTGACTGATTGTCACCGAACAGAGGGGTTGGATTTCTGGAGGAGAAAATTCCAAACGACGGGATAGGGGAGGACCTTCTTCTCTGCTGCGGGTCGTTTTCGGACAGCAACGGGTTCATCGCGTCCATCCACTCATTCAGTGCACCATGCTGGACTATCCCCTCTTCTGGTTTCTGAATGGAAGAATTGCCTAGAAAAAAACTTCTTTATACCATTCTGCCTAATCCTTAGTGATATGGCTGGGGGAATATGGGAATTAGATAGAGATATAGAAAAGGAATGGGGTTTTATATACCAGCATGTCGACGAAAAATCGCCTTGACGGAGACCGCTTTCGAGGACAAAGGTTAATAAAATAAACTTCGTTTTATGGTTGAAACTTGAAACTCAACTTTAAAACCTTGCCTGAACCCGTGAGACCCCAACGTCTAACCCTAAGTTGCTAATCTTCTTTCAGTTCACAGCAGTCTCTGGTAAATTTCGGAATGGCTCTGATAGCTCTTAGTCTATCTTGAGAACCGGACAACAGAACCCGGCACCCCGATCTCTGACAACTGCGTTCCACTTCTGGTGAGCATTGCTGATATGTGGGGACAGAGACTCGCTACAATCGTCGGACATTTGAACAACATCATACACTTAATATTTGTTTTAGTAAAACGACCACAGACCCTTGGTGGGCTGGGGTTCCAATTTTCAAGTCACCCTTCGTGTGTATCTTTTATGATGACTAAAACACGGTTTAGAGCCAAACCCAGAGAAAGATACTAAAGGCGTATTCTCGCCGTTCCCCGAGGACTCCTCGGGGAATCGAAGGGAACGGCGAGAATAGAGGTAGTCACTCCACGCGGACTCCACGTACGTAAAACAGCGAGAGCACGGGGAATGCTTCTAAAATGAATTTTGTTTGAAAAAAAATATGCAGTTGCAAAAATTAGTCTGGAGCCACTTTATTTTTAGTTTTGTTTATTCTGAATCTTTTTAATTAATTTTACATTGCACCAACACCAGCAAAAACTGATTCCCCTCCGAATCTGAAAGGGAGTCCTTTTTGATGATGGTGATGATAATCGGAGCATTCCCCGTCCGTGGGGACTCGCGAGAATACGGGGAGTGAGTCCCCGTGACAAACAAAACACGGGGACTCCTCAAGTGGAGTCCTCGTGAAACGGCGAGAATACGCCTTAAGCGTTTACAAAACTATCCGAAATAAGCTAATCCAACGCGCATGTTGCCGAGGCTAACTTGCACATGGCTGAGCTAACGAGCTCGTATCCGTGCCGGCCCTCATTGATCGATATATAGTTATGAAGTATTTTTGAAACTGAAGAACCCGAACATGAACCTGAATGTAACCTCAAAAGCATCATACTTGACATTACAGACTGATGTTACGGGGAAGGAGGGGGGATAAAAGAAGGAAAGTCAGTTTACTCGAGTGTCTTCCACCGGCACTTCCAGCCGAGTTTGTATCGCCTCCTCCTGTGGATGAACCATCCGCACTCCGATCAGACTTCTTTCTCTCCAAGAGATTTCGACTGAATGTCACGTTGAGAAAACCTTTCTTAGATGGAGCTCCAGTGTTCTCTATCACGAGCGGAACTACAAAAGCCCCTTTCCACTGCCGCAAAAGAACGATAAGTCCCTGAAAAGAAAAACAAATATTTTTGGCAACCGAAGTTTTAGGAACAAATCCACGATTTCCACACAACTTGTGGTTGTGAGGGTTTATGTATCTCACATCGATTACTTTCTGACAACATAGAAGAAAAGTCGTTACACTGTCAGAAGTTTCATAACAGATAGGGCATAATTTAACACTTCAAAGAATATCACTTTTTCACTTAGAAATAAAGTGTTATGACCAATTAAGTTTTACACTATTTCGTGCCTAGATCTCCAACAATACCTTCAATTGGAAAAAATACTAACGGGAACGAAAGAAACATAACAGATAACATCCCAAAGTGTTATCTGTTGAATTCGGGCATCCTTCTGTTGTCGTTAGGTAACTTCTGACAGTGTAGTATTTTTACCAATTGAAGGTGTTGTTGGAGATCTAGGCACGAAATAGTGTAAACTTAATTGGTCATAACACTTTATTTCTAAGTGAAAAGGTGTTATTCTTGAAAGTGTTATGCGCGATCTGTTCTGAAACTTCTGACAGTGCAGTGAAGCTACAAAAAATGTGTCTAAAGCCCATTCAGTAGCATATTTAGGGGGTGGAGGAGGACCCAGAAAAGAAGAAGAATGCAGAGATAATTGCAGAAAAATTTAAATTTCGGTGATTTTTTCGGACTTCGACCGGTAAACAGTAGCCCTAGAAGTGTCCCTCAGAGGCTTAATAGTTAGTTATAAGCAACACATGAGGCTAGCATTCCCGATTTGCGCGGGAGATTCTTTGATTTTCCTCCGGACACAATTACTGTGGGTTGTTATCCCTGTAGTTGTTTAGTCCGTACGATTCTTGTTAGCCGTTCGATACAAACAAAAATAAAAAAATCCCGCCTGTCAGAGCAAGTGAAAAGCAAATTTCGTCATGGTTGTAAAAGGGTTTCTTCCCATGCGAACTGCGAGGATAATATGCGAAAGTTTTAGATTCCTACGTCAACCTAGCAGAATTCTTTTCTATTAAACATATAATGTGAGCTCAGCTCCCCCCCCCCAAATACATCCTAAATAAACGATTGCCCCTACAGGAAGTATAAAGTTGTTTTCACATGCTCTGTATCTTCCAATCTCCGCACCGGAGTCTTTTGGAGCCCGGCCTAAAAGGCAATTATAAGCGAAACCCCCGAATAACAAGACAAGTTAAAGGAACAGTAAACTTGACTACGCAATTTTTGGCCATCGAATCGCCCGGGGGGGGGGGGGCTTAGATAAATATACAGGGTCTTATTGACGACAGGCCCCCCCTTCTTTGTTTTCTCGAACCGTCTCGAACCCCCTCCTTAGTGTTCCAAAAGCTAGCTGGCAGGCCCTTGCCCCTTATGCACTGTAATTATGCACTTATGTACTGTGAAATTTCGCCCTTTTGGGATCCCAAAACGTTAGTGACGGATACCTATGACATCGCAAAAGTTGTCCGTCTGTCTGTCTGTCCGTCTGTCTGTAAGCACGATAACTCTCGAAGGGATTGAGATACTTTTATGGAACTTGGTGGGAGGATTGGTTGGGTCAAAGTACAGGTCAAGTTCGAAGATGGGCTCTGTAGCCCTATATTTGAGGGTGGGGGAGGGGTTTCAAATAGTTGATATAGGGGTAAGGAGACACGCTGAATCTGAATATGAAAGTTATTTTCTCGCCGGACAAGTAGTTCACCCGGAATCCGGCGAAAACCGGAAAATTTGTTAAAAGCAAAATTTGTATTTGAAGTTGATTAGATGTTCGATATAGGGGTAAGAAGACATGCTGAACACGATGGTGAAAACCATTTTCTCGCCGGACAAGTAGTTATCCCGGAATCCGGCCGAAATCGGAAAATTTGTTAAAAGCAAAAGTTTTACTTGAAGTTGATTAGATGTTCGATATAGGGGTAAGAAGACATGCTGAATACGATGGTGAAAACCATTTTCTCGCCGAATAAGTAGTTCGCCCGAAATCCGGCCGAAACCGGAAAATTTGTTGAAAGTAAAATTTGTATTTGAAGTTGATTAGATGACAGATTTAAGGGTAAGAAGAGACACTGAATCTGTATATGACAATCATTTTTTACCCGGACATATAGTTCGTCCGGAATCCGGTTGAAACCGGATTTTTTTTTATAAGTTAAAGTTTTATTTGAAGTTGGTTAGATGTTCTTTATACGGATAAGGAGATGCGCTGAATTCGTTTCTGAACTATCTTTTCTTGGCTGGACAAGTAGTTCGGTCGGAATTCGGCCGAAACCGGAAGTTTGGCGGAAGTAAAGCAGGAAGTTTCGATCAGTATGGTCAAAATAGATATGGCTTATACAGGGATATCTGAACTTGGATTTTTTCAGATGATTAGCCTGGCGAAGACTGGATCTGGCGTAGATAAGACCTAGTTGTCTGGGTCAGATGTTAAATTTTTGGGATCCCATCGAAAACTTTGGTCTTGTTACATGTAGACCACAGAGAAACAACCTCACCGACAAGGCGGCCGGGGTTCGATTCCTAGTCGCGGCACACAAACCTTTTGCTTTTGCAAACCTTTTGCTCAAAGTCAATTCTCGGAAACTGCAATGGTCGTAACGAGAATTTTTCTTACTCTCAATATCGACTCAGGGTACATTCTTGATATGTTGGCTAGCTCCCCGAGTCAAGTTAGAGTCAAGTTTTCTGTTCCTTTAATTCTTGCTCTTCAAGACGTTTCCTGCCGAAAGGTAGGATTTCCTGGAATAAGTGGAAGAGCTAGTTGATATCCTCAAGACGGATGAGCCTCGCAAGAAGTGAAAAGGGGCTACCTGCCGTGTTGTATCAGGTGGGGGTAGGTGTTGCTCAGCTAACGCACATTCCATGACCTTTGGGTCCGTCTTCTTCAAGAACTTGTGAAGGAGCATACAAAGCCGAGTAGAAGGATCTTCTCTAGCAGCCAGCGACGTTGTGGAATAGAAGGCATATTTCGACTGAAAGGGAAAAGATTTAGGCTTCCCGCGACCTGATAAGTAAACACTCCCGCGCCGGGAGGGATGCTTGATAATGCCGGGAGTTGCTTCAAAACAACAAAGGCCATCCACGACTGAAATCTTGCGTCAGACACACTTTGCAAAGATGTCGTCCATACGAGAATTTGTCGAAAGATGGAATGGAACTAAGAATGGAACTTCGTCCATTCTTAGCTCTCCACACTCTCCAATTCAGGCTGCCTTGACGTGCCATTTCAAACAAAAACTTAACCGTGAACTCTCGAGAACCATGAGATCCGTTGTGGATTTGTCTTTTTAAACCTTCCAGTTTGGATGCATCTGTTCATATCAGATTATAGTTCTTTTGTCTTCCTTTCTGTTTACAGTATGTTAGTTTACGACGAACGCTGAAACAAAGGTTAATAATAATAACAATAAACACGCCAAAAGCGTACCTTCAATGGGATTTCAACTCTCGGAAGATCCAAATTTTCCGCCATCAAGATCGCAAGAACAGCATACTGCCACTTCTTCTGTGAGTGGTCGAGGTTTTTCACCGATAGTGTGAATCTGTCAATACAGCTAATCCAGGCAGAAATCGCCGGCGAACTTGTACTCAGGAGATTCCAATCTAGTCGAGTATATTCAATCTTCTTCATAATAGGCGTGCGAGGTGGTGCGGCGAACCCGAACCAGATAGAACCAAACTGAGCAACGAAGCTGGTGTTTTCAGTAGCTTTCTCGGGAACGGCCGAAACCTGACTGCCGATTTTGTTCTTTCCCGCAGCTGAAGTGGTTCCCGCTCTGGTGGTGAAACTGGTTGTTTTCATGTTCCTCTGCGGTATCGGCGATTCGACGTCTTCAGAAATGGACTGCAAACGCTGTGCCACTCCTGGCTCTTCCTGTGCAGGGTCAGGCAGAGGATACTTCTGAAAACAGAAGAAAAAAGTCATATAATGATAAATGAAGTACCTCATTTTTTTCGGGAGAAGCAAAATATCTTATTAACGATTTACTCTCTACCCTTAATCGTTCCATCCATTCTAATTTCGGTCGAAAGTGCGATGTCATCTTTATCCACCCAAACGACACTACAACGATATATGCACCTGTCATGGCTGGCTCTTTTCGAAGCGGATCAGGATCTCACTTATTGCTTCCGAAGAGCTCACTGGTCAGAAAGGCCGGTTGTGCAATTTCCACATGTTTCTTATCAAAGCTAAGGTGGACGCGCGTGGCTAAGAGAGCTGAGATGGGTCTGTAAATTCTGAAAAAAAAAAACACTGTTCCAAAAGGGTACGTTAGAATACTGGAGCAGACAATCTATCCATTGCAACTTGCGTTTTAAACGTGCGACTACAGAGCCTCGTTTTTGTTGCAATAGCGCTGCCGCATCGCTGCTGCAGCACTTCTTTGCTTTTGCACCATATGCGTTTTTGGATTCACTTTCTTCTTGGTTGAAGCGGCAACTGCAGCACCTTGCAGGGAAGCACGAACTTGGTCGGTGAGCAAGTCCGCGATTCTCGAGAAGCGCTGCCGTCTTCCTCGGAAGCACTGCAGTGCAAAAACGTATGTAGAAAGAATCAGTCCGGAAGCGGCCGAGAAGTGGACCTGCAGCGTGCAACACAAACGAGGCTCAGTTGTCTCGTCTGAAAATATAATTACTGTCCACGACTGGAAAAGTGCCCAGTTACTAAAACAGGGCAAAACCAAGACACTGATTTTCTACAGTCGTTCGATCTAACATGAACGATTTGTGACATATTTTTGACCAGCCCAGCAGTTCATTACAACGCCCTACCAGTTGAGCACCACACTTGACCTTCCTTTGTTCTTCCAAGGATCCACACTCCCAACATGAGTTACACACAAACTCCTAGCCTAACACACTCAAAAGACTGTTTATGTTGCAATTTAATTGTCATACACAGCTAGTACGTGTATCTTTATTGTTGGCCATCTTTTTTCTTCCCTATTCTTTTGTTAATTAGGTTACTTCATTTACGTCGATTATTTCTCGCACATAAATGGCTAATAAATTTTTTTACCACAACAGCATGTAGTCACTGAAAATTTTCAATTACGTCGATTATTTCTCGCACATAAATGGCTAATAAATTTATTATCACCACAACAGCATGTAGTCACTGAAAATTTTCAACCATCAGCCTCATGTTGCTTCTCTTTACAGCTTGCGAAGTGTATGTCAAGTTTTCTCTGAGACAAGACGTTTTTTAAAACTTTCACTGAAAATACATTGTATTCGCTTCTGAGTCAGTGCATTAAAAGATACTCCCTGCAAGTATCTCACCAAATATAATACTAACAGTTTAAAATAGCTGTTAATACTTACTTTTATTATCTTCCCTGTGATATTCTCAACGCCAGCTTCCAACATGATAAGTCCGAATTCAGAAGGCCTGTCAGGCTCTTTGACGTCAACCTTCTTGAGGAATTCACCAAGGTATTCGTTCCCCTTCTCGCCTTCGACATTCTTTATATCAAACGTAAACATCGCACGGGAACAGCGAGGAGGGATCGCGGTGATAATGGCGTCTCGCTGAAGCGTCGAGCTCTCATTTCGAAGCCGGCGAAGCTGTGCATGAACTCGCTTGGTATTTAAGACCAGCATGCTCTGGTCTTCCTTCACTTGGTTAAGTACAAGGATAATCTGATCCGGTCGTGTTGGAGCCTGGTTCTTCACCTTCTTGGATAGCTTTTTCGTCGTCTTGAATGACTCGTTCTGAGCGTGTTGAGCTCGCGACTGGTAGGACTGCATGACGTATTTCTTTGTTTGGCCAAAGAGTGTGAAATGGTCTATACACAAAGCGAGTAGAGAGACGCAGACGAGGTCACGTGGGCTGTCCAAGGCCGAGAAGGAAATTACTTCTTCCACGACACCTGCCTGAAGCACGCAGATGTTCACCTGTAAAATATAATTTACACAATCTAATGACAGAAGACTATCATTGGTATAATTAGTACAAACAAGAGCTAGAAACTCATATGGTACTTGCAGGGTTGGGTCAGACGATGAAAGTGGGAATTTATAAATTCGTGGGTTCATTGTAATCATTCGTAAGCAAATCCATTGACTCACAAATTACCATGGCTCCTTGGGGATAACGATAATGTATCGCTTCGTCAAAAGTATTTTTTGCACTTTGCGCTTATGATGCGCACTTTAAGAGGGCTAAGAATTTGTTTGCAAGCAAAACCTCTGAGGCACGAATCATCACCAGACCTTGGTGATCATGAAAATGTATCTTCTGGTCAAAGGTATATTTTCACTTTGCGGTTAAGATGCGCATTTTATGGCAGTCAGGATTCACTTGTAAGCTTGACAACATAGAAGTCCAAAAGTCCAATATCAGGTCGAACTGACCTGACCTACAGAAGTTCACCTTATATTTGGCAGATAAAATGGGTTTTTCGTGAAGCCCAGTGACATGAGCGAGTCAATTTTCTTAAAATGTCCATGCACCAAAGAGGAAAAGGGAAAGCCACCAGGCTTCTGCGCTCAAACAACTTGAGTCCCTGCTTTCAAGCTCAGGCTCTAAAAGCCAGGTGCCGAAACTATCTACAACACCTTGGGGGAGACAAGGCGAAGCTTCCGTATGTAACCAGCTACTTGTACTGGTAATTATGGCGATACTCTGATCGCCGCCTCACGCGGGCAACAACAGACTGCAGCGTTAGAGATCATCGGAAGGCGAACATGGTCATAATGTTTGACAGCTCTCTCCTGGTTGGCAAACATCTCTTCAAATCCAACGACTAGAAATAACCCACCTCTTTCTGTCAATCTGGCAAGCTCAAAACATGCGACACGGCTCCAGTCCAGCCTGTCTTAAAAAAGCGTTTCTAGCTGATATTACGCACAAATATCGAAGGGGTAGCAGAAATCACCGTGATTTCCAGTCCATTCTGCCCTTCAAAACGCGTTAATAGCTGGGTTTGCGCATTAGCATCAAAGCTACAACAGAAATCCATGCAACTATCTGCGGTTCCAGTCCAGCCTGCCCCCAAAACGCGTTTGTAGCTGATATTGCGCACAAATTTCGAAGACGTAGCAGAAATCCAAGCAACTAACCGTGATTTCCAGTCCATTCTGCCCTTCCTAACGCGTTACTAGCTGAGATTGCGCATAATTATCGAAGCTATAGCAGAAATCTAGGCAACTAACCGCGATTTCCAGTCCAGCCTAAAAAGGCGTCTCAAGCTATGACAGCGAAGCTGTAGCAGAAATCCAAGCAACTAACCCCGATTTCCAGTCCATTCTGCCCTTAAGGCGCGTTACTAGCTGAGATTGCGCATAAGTAGCGAAGCTATAGCACAAAGCCGAGCAACTAACCGCACTGTCAGAAGTTTCATAACAGATCGCGCATAACACTTTCAAGAATAACACCTTTTCACTTAGAAATAAAGTGTTATGACCAATTAAGTTTACACTATTTCGTGCCTAGATCTCCAACAACACATTCAATTGGTAAAAATACTACACTGTCAGAAGTTACATAACGACAACAGAAGGATGCCCGGTTACAACAGATAACACTTTGGGATGTTATCTGCTATGTTTCTTTCGTTCCCGTTAGTATTTTTACCAAATGAAGGTGTTGTTGGAGATGTAGGCACGAAATACTGTAAACTTAATTGGTCATAACACTTTATTTCTAAGTGAAAAGGTGTTATTCTTGAAAGTGTTAGTACAGGTTATGAAACTTCTGACAGTGCGTGGTTTTCAGTCCAGCCTGCCTAAAAACGCGTTTCTAGTTTATTTTGCGCACAAACGTCGAAGCAGTGGCAGAAATCCAATCCACTAAACGCGTTTCCAGTCCAGCCTGCCCCAAAAACGCGATTCTAGCTGATATTGCGCATACGTATCGAAGCTGTAGCAGAAAACCAAACAACTAACCGTGGTTTCCAGGCGAGCCTGCCTAAAAACGCGTTTCTAGCTGATACTTCTGCATAAATATCAAAGAGGTAGCAGAAATCCGGTCCCGAAATCCGGTAGCTCTAACCGCGGTTCCTAGCCTAGCCCTCCTAAAACGCGTGTCTAGCTGATATTGCGCACAAGTATCCAGGAAGTAGAAGAAATCTGAGCAACTAACCACGATTTCCAGTCACGCCTATCCTAAACAAGACCAAAGGTTCCGATGGGATCCCAAAAACCGAATATTTGATCCAGACAAATCGGTTTTGTCTTCTCCAGTGTCCGCTAGACTTCTTGAAGATTTTTACTGATTAACTTTGGAAAAGGATTAAGGAGAAACAACTAATCATTAAGAAAACGAATTTTAGAAATCATGGTAAAAACAAATATAATCGCTTATGTAACGATAAAACAGATATATTTTTCGGCTAGGTATAACAGATGGATCCCAGACGAACTATACGGCCTGATTCCAGAAACGGTCTGATTCCAGACGAACTATATATCCGGCAAAAAAAAAAATTGTCATATACGAATTCAGCATCTGTTCTTGCCCCCAAATCGGACATCTAATCAACTACAAACACAACTTTTGCTTTCAAAAATTTTCCAGTTTCAGCCGCATTCCGACCTAAAAACTTGTCCGAGTAGAAAATGCTTTTCATATAAGGATTCAGCATGCCTTCTTACCCCTGAAACGAACATCTAATCAACTTCAAATAAAACTTCTACTCTTAACAACTTTCCGGTTTTGGCCGGATTCCGGATGAGCTACTTGTCCGGCAAAAAAAGATGATTGTCATATACGGATTCAGCATCTCTTCTTACCCCTAGATCGAACATCTAATCAACTTCAAATAAAACTTTTACTTTTAACAAACTTTCCGGTTTCGGCCGGATTCCAGGCGAACTACTAAACTCGTCTGGCGAAAAATAAATTTCATATTCGTGTTCAGCATGCCTTCTTACCCCTATATCGAACATCTAGTCAACTTCAAAAAGACTTCTACTACACTGTCAGAAGTTTCATAACAGATCGCGCATAACACTTTCAAGAATAACACCTTTTCACTTAGAAATAAAGTGCTATGGCCAATTAAGTTTACACTATTTCGTGTCTAGATCTCCAACAACACCTTCAATAGGTAAAAATACTACACTGTCAGAAGTTACATAACGACAACAGAAGGATGCCCGGTTTCAACAGATAACACTTTGGGATGTTATCTGATATGTTTCTTTCGTTCCCTTTAGTATTTTTACCAATTGAAGGTGTTATTGGAGATCTAGGCACGAAATAGTGTAAACTTAATTAGTCATAACACTTTATTTCTAGGTGAAAAGGTGTTATTCTCGAAAGTGTTATGCGCTATCTGTTATGAAACTTCTGACAGTGTATTAACAAACTTTCCGGTTCTGGCCGGATTCCGGACGAACTACTTGTCCGGCGAGAAAATAATTTTCATATTCTTGTTCAGCATGCCTTCTTACCCCTATATCGAACATCTAATCAACTTCAAATAAGACTTCTACTTTTAACAAACTTTCCGGTTTTGGCCGGATTCCGGACGAACTACTTGTCCGGCGAGAAAATGGTTTTCCTATTCGTGTTCAGCGTGTCTTCTTACCCCATAATCGACTATCACATTAGCTGTTTAAAAATTGTGTGCTTGCCCCTTAATTTAAACCCCCTCCCCCACCCCTAAATGTAAGGCTACAGTGCCCATCTACGAACTCGACCTTACTCTTGACCCAAAGAATCCCCACACCAAGTTTCATCAAAATATCTCACTGCCTTCGAGAGTTATCGTGCTTACAGACAGACAGACGGACGGACAGACGGACGGACGGACGGACAGACGGACAACTTTTGCGATGTCATAGGTATCCCTCCACTTACGTTTTGGGATCCCAAAAACGCGATTCTAGCTAATTTTGTGCATAAATATCGAAGAGGTAGCAGAAATCCAAGCAACTAACTGTGATTTCCAGTCCACTCTGCCCTTAAAAACGCGTTACTACACTGTCAGAAGTTTCATAACAGATAGCGCATAACACTTTCGAGAATAACACCTTTTCACTTAGAAATAAAGTTTTATGACCAATTAAGTTTATTAGTATAATTCGTGCCTAGATCTCCAGCAACACCTTCAACTGGTAAAAATACTAACGGGAACGAAAGAAACATAACAGATAACATCCCAAAGTGTTATCTGTTGAAACCGGGCATCCTTCTCTTGTCGTTATGTAACTACTGACAGTGTAGTATTTTTTCCAATTGAAGGTGTTGTTGGAGATCTAGGCACGAAATAGTGTAAACTTCATTGGTTATAACACTTTATTTCTAAGTGAAAAGGTGTTATTCTTAAAAGTGTTATGCGCAATCTGTTACGAAACTTCTGACAGTGTAGCTAAGATTGCGCATAAGTATCGAAGCAATAGCAGAAATCCATGCAACTATCCGCGGTTCCAGTCCAGCCTGCCCCAAGAACGCGTTTGTAGCTGTTACTGCGCACAAATATCGAAGAGGTAGCAGAAACTAACCCAGTCTAGTTCCAGTCTATCTCGTCGTAAAAACGCGTGTCTATAGCTGATATTGTGCACAATATGCGTGATTTCCAGTCCAGCCTTTCTTAAAAACGCGTTTTTAGCTGATATTGCTCATCAGTATCGAAGAGGTAGCAGAAATCCAAGCAATTAACCGTGATTTCCAGTCCATCCTGCCCTTAAAAAAGCGTTAAGTCGGGTCTTCACCTTCCGGAATCTGGGTTCCCAGATTCTCCGTGATTTTTTAAGCCCCTTTTTTCAGGGTTATTTTGATATACTTTCGGACCGGTTCATCTTCCAGATGCAATTTACAGAAGAAGTCAAAGAAAAATCTGGAAGCCCAGATTCCGAAAGTTCCGGGAGGTGAAGACCGGACTTTATAGCTGAGATTGCGCACAAGTATCGAAGCTATAGCAGAAATCCATGCAACTATCCGCGGTTCTAGTCCAGCCTGTCCCAAGAACGCGTTTGTAGCTGTCACTGCGCACAAATATCGAAGAGGTAGCAGAAATCCAAGCAACTAACTGTGATTTCCAGTCCACTCTGCCCTTAAAAACGCGTTACTAGCTGAGATTGCGCATAATTATCGAAGCTATAGCAGAAATCTAAGCAAGTAGCCGTGATTTCCAGTCCAGCCTCAGCCTGTCCTAAAAAAGCGTTTCTAGCTACGATAGCGAAGCTGTAGCAGAAATCCAAGCAACTAAACCGTGATTTCCAGTCCAGCCTATAGTAAAAACGCGTTTGTAGATGACATTGCGCATATGTATCAAAGCTGTTGCAGAAAACCAAGTGTCAGGGATGTCGAGTGGTGGTAAGGCTTGTAGTATAGGCAGAGGAACCAGACGGTGGTACGAAAGAATAAATATGTATTCACACAGACAGTAAGTATAAAGATGTTAAGCATACGCGTATCTGATCTAGTCTGAAGTTGTGTTGCTCCGGCGACTCTATATATATGTCAGGGCGGATAGGACTAGCGGCACGTTCTTCCCGCACGATGCCGTGTCCTAGATATGTGGAAGTAGGCGACCCTGACACAACCTCCCCCCTTTACAAAAAAATGGCGATGACATTTTTAAAATACGATGTGCACAAATTTGCCCCTCTTCTTTCTGCTACAGTTCATATGGGCACACTTCTGGGCGGTTCTGCCCAGGCAAAAATTTTGCACACAATCAGAGAAACAATGGGAGAGGTGACGCCAGAGATGCAGACTAGACAGATGAAAGTTGATTCTTGTTGAGAGATGAAGTAGTGTGTACAGATGCGTAGATGTGTCGGAAGTTGTCGGAACTCTATCTTAGCTGCATGACCAATGCTATCTTGTGGTGACGTGCTGCCTGTGCGATTCGGTACGAGTGGAAATCAGCGTTGGACATCTTGTTGACAAGGCAGATGGCAGAATATTCATGGACTAGAAAAGTTGACTGATTAGCACGATTCTTAGATAAGATGTTTTCTTCTTATTCTACGTTCGATAGGTTATAGTTAAGTTATACACAACAGCTTATGACTCTGAATGGTTCATATAGCGTTTCTTTTTCCGTAAATCAATTGGTTTGAAGCTGAAAGAAGTCAAGGTCTATTTTTTGTTGTGATGATCCTAGTCAGCGATTAATCGGAAGATAGTAGGAAAAGAAAGCTGTTTATGACCAAAATGGTAAATCGTAGGCAGCTTTTTCTCTTCCGAAAAACTGGAAATCCGAAAAACAAAAATCACGACCTTGTGATGATTGTGAAGATCTTATTCAGCTTGAAAAAATGATTGAAATCACTTCTTAATCTCCGATTTAATTTGGATTATCTTGTTTGAAACGGAAGCTGTGTGAACTTAATTCGAAGAATTCAGGATACTCGTTTGATCATGGATTGCTGGAAACAATTCAAGAATTAGGAAAGTAATTTAATTAATACGTGACCTTTTTGCTATTAGTCGGTTCTGTAGTTCAGCATTGAGACGTTTTTCATTCGTCATGACGTAGCCAAGTTCTGGAAGCAGTCGTCAGAACGGTGTTGATCGGCTTCCAGATTTGCTGACGTTTGAACTGAAATTAACATGGTTAATACCCTAATTCGTAATAAACAAACACTACTGTAATGAAACAGTCAGTTAACTCGATTATTAAAATGAAGGGTTAAACGGTTTTGACTTGCTAAGGTACGAATTATTTTACTCTTTCCCAGAGCTAGAAACTTAGTTTATTTTGGTTTCTAAATGAATCAAACTGCTCTTCTTGGTTATTAAAGTATCCTTTCTACTTATATGTTTTATAAGTAACCCGTGAATCTTTAAATCAGACAAGTGCTTTAATTCGGATGTCGCATTTGGGTAAAATGCGCTAAAAAATGTAGGAAAGCGCTCTTTAGGCGTTTGTCTAAACAAAACTTAGACCAAAGTCTTTGCGACACTAGGAATTTCTAGTATTTTAGACATCAAGATTTCATTATTTCGTTTTCTGCGCGATTTCAAAATTAATTCCGTATACTTATTATTTCTTTCTTCACAGCAACCTGTCAGAATAAAATCTCGTAGCTCGAATAACAAAAGCTGAAACTCGTCAGTTTCAAATTTCTTGTTTTTACTTGATAAGCTTTGTATCTAGTCATTAATTTTTTTTTTTTCTAAGCCAGTTTCGAACCTAGCTAGAAAAATTTAATGATTTAAAACAAGCTACTGTTATGAGCTTAACGATAAAAATGATTTTCGTTAATATGCCCTTTACTTTTTCGTTGAAATGAACTAATAATTTTCATTCTGACAGTGCTTACAAATGACAAAAATTTCCAATAAAATTCGATCACTTCTGAGATTTCCTTGCTATACAATTTAGGCCAAATATATGTAAAATCATTTTGTCTTCCGCAAGCTTGCGGGTTGATTTTATTTAGCAAAATGTTTAGCCAAACTGCTTCATTTTTGCTAATTAGGCAATGCGATAGAATGGGTACCTAAATATTCGTAACTCAGCATGAAACGAATAAAGTTATCCCCCAAAACTATTCTTCTCTCGGATCCACCGAGCTACCAAACGCGTTCGCTCAGATATGTTGGGTCTATGACAACTGAGTCATCTAACCAAAAACTTCATATCTTGTCGTAGCAAACAATTTTCAAGGTGCAAATACCGCAAACAACTTGTGGAGCAAAACCTACCATTAGGTTTTAATATCAATGAAGCCTTCATGTTAAATCAGAGACACATGTCTCAAATGCCAAAAGACATTTCTACTTATATGTTAATCTTTCTTAGTTTGGCCAAAACTTTTCGAAAGACAAGTTCAATGAACTCAGCAATGAGTTATTCCGTACTTTAAATTATCTATTACTGATTATTTTGACTGAGGTTTCTTTAGCTAGCTTATTAGATCTTTTACCTCGTGCGTCAAGACATTCTAGCTATAGAAAATTCACAACTATTGTTTGTGAGTGGAAAAATAAAATTAACATGAAGCTTGAAGAATCATCTCATCGATTCTTATTCTTTGGATTGTAAGGAGCGACCTTATCAAATCCTACCACCATATATTAATTAACGAATTGCCGTTCCAAGCAATACGAACACCAGACTCCAGCTGGGACTCTCTTCTCCGGATCAGGCTCGAACCGATTCGAGTCCGGTGTAGAACAAATTGCACAGGATTTGTTCTAACTTCCCATCCTAAACTAACGCCAACAACGAAATCATTTCAATGACTAAAAAGACCGGCTCCACATTATCTTTATTCCCGAGAATTTGACGGTTTTAAGGTCTTCGTTGTGCGTATTTCCTTTAATAAGGAACATGGCGGTCATAGAGGTACCTCTGTGTCTGATTGCCTTCTCAGACTACTAAATCGCAGGGTCACAATACCCCTGGGGAACTTATATATGGTCAGCAAATCGCTGGAAACCATATTATCAAGGCATAACTAAGAGAGAGAGATTTAATGCGGTTTACCGTCACGCGTTTGAACTCTGCTTATTAGCTTGCTCTTTCAAGTGCAACTAAATACTTGTCTCTTTAAAAATAGCAACTTTTGTTAACAACAACAAAATTCGAATTCCAGCTAAATCTGGATCTTGCAATTTGACAGCTTAACTTTAAAGTGTAACTAAAGTCTTTGATCTTATAACCGCTTTGCTCAATTGGTTATAAGTCGTCTCAGTTCAATGCACTAAGTTTCAGACCGAATGAAGGATTACAATTTGAATGACAGACTGTAAAATTTTACTAAATTCTTAGGGAACTGGATCATCAAAATAATAAGAAAATAAACTTTAGGCAAACAAAGCTTGCTTAGAAAACTAAAACTAAAAGAACGCTAAGAAACTAAAGTTCTGGCTCGATCCTTCCCTTCTTACTAGTTTTTCCAAATTCGGTCGACTTAAAGTACAAATGAAAGGCTATGACTTGTTCTTATCCAGAGTTGGGAAGTACTCCAAGTACTAGTACCTCAAGTACCCTTATTTACAGAATCTTAATGCTTGTTTTACTTCGTTAAGCTTTCGTGAGATGCTTAATATTCTGGTAAAATGACTAAGTACTTAAAGTCATTGGTATTACTAAGTTATCAAGTATTGTCTCAAGTACGTACTGCGCAGATCACATAAATTTGCAAATGAGATGCTTCTTTTGGTAGCCTTAGTTTGACCACTAGAACTTTCCGAAAGAAACTGATGAAAATCGGCAGTCTGTAAAGTACAGTGCGCCATCGGAAATAATACTGCTACCGGATGGTGGAAGCTCAATTCAAAGCTGCAAAATCTATGTTCACTTACTGTGCAGTACTTGAAATGTGGAATACTTGATGTACTATTCATGGACTTAAGTCAAATAGTACTTAATTGCATTTGTTGTCAGGTTCTTAATACCGATACTTAAGTACAAAATTTGAAAGTACTTGATATTTGTCATTTGAGTAAAAACTTGAGTTATTTGTCCCAACATGTTCTTATCGAACTTTGCAAGAGCTGTCAAATGTATGTTGCATTTACAAGTAAGATTATCTCATAAGGCTAATGGAACTGTATCCGTAGGCTATAGCCTAACCACCCTCCTTGCGAAACAACGGAGTTTGTTTGCTTTACCGTATCCCGACGATGTTTGCGTAACGTCGGCTTTCTGTTATACCGTATGGATGCAGCAACTGATTGGCAAAATGTGTGAAATAAAATATATTTCTTTGAAACAAGAATAATATATTTTTGATTAGTGAAGGCAAAACAAATAATCTTAACCAGAAATTTGAAATTCAAAAATTCGCGGCGACAAGCTGAGAGCTTTACGCCAAAATGAATGATGAACAAAATAAACAAAGAAGTTTATTGCTTATTAAAGTAAATGTTTGTGAGTTTAGTATAAACTAGAGACTGTTATCTCTCAGCATGATTTCTTATGCAATGCTAAAAGGAACGGGAAATGAACTAAGAAATTTATATAATCGTATGTACGATTTTTTTTTTTTTTTTTCTCCAAAGAAAACTAAAGGCAAAAACGAAACTTTTTCTGCCTGAAATTTACACATTTAAGTTGCATTTCGTATGACGAAACATTCAGGTATTTTTGCAAACGACGGGTAATAAAATATGTTATTATTAAACAATATTTTGATTGTAAAGATATCTTTTTGCGCAAGAGTTTCACAATATTTTGGAACCGTCTTTCCAAAAAAACGCGTACTAAGGAACTTCTCGTCCTTAGCTTTTTCATGAAAACAATGCATCTTTGATTCTCTGTTATCAGAGCTAAACATCCCTTGCTAAAGATCATTGACTCACCCTTGAAAATGAAAGTTATTTACAGAATGCCATGTTTTGAAATTCAGGTTTGTGTGTCGAATATCTCTGTCAGATCGATTGATTGATTGCGTCTTCTGTCACAGAGGGTTAGAATAGACACAGAGATTCGCGAATAGTTTGAACTTTCACTTCGTTCTACAGTTTGTGCTATCAGCACACAAACTTTGTTGAAATGGGCTTTAGCTGGACTAGATAATCAAAGAATGCATTACGTTTGGATTTACTTTTAACATTGCCACAAACTAAGAGTTGCTTAAAAGCAATCTTTCGTGTTTTTCTTAAGGCTCTAAATAGCAAGGAAAAAAATGAAAAACTGATAAAATCAATTTATCTTAGTCTGTTCTTTCCGTCGAACAAGACGAATCGAGAGTGATCTTTTTAGAAAGAACTGATAATGTCGCAAGAATATACTAGAATAACGAATAGCTTTGTGCTTGCCGTGTTTCCGCAAAATTGTGCAAATTAGTAAGAAAACCTAGGTTTTAACTTATCTTTAATTTTGCACTGAATTTCTGCTCCAAGCCATCCAAGATTCCAAAGCTGTTTCCTTCCGAACTCGTTTCTGACCAATGTCGCACAGGACTTCTGAGAAAATCTAAGACAGAGCTCCGAACCTGGAATACACTAGAACGACATAGTTTAGTAATCTAGCATTTGCACAAGAAGGTTACATAATAATGCAGTTGAGATTCTACGAAGAAAGTATAGAAGTCACTACGACTTTAAATAAATTTCAGCTACGAAAATAAATTCAAGATACAAATACTCAAAATAGAATAAATTTTACGCCTTGCGAGTTCGATGGAATTTCGTATTGTCCTTCCTAGATCTTAAGTTGAATCTAGGTTGTGAGAAAAGTGATCTTAAAGAGACTTCTTCCATAAAAGAAAGTAAAGTTGAACTTACTTTGCTAAGGCGGAGACTAGATCAAATATGCCGTAAAATTGTGTGAACATTTTCTCATGATTTCTGTTTGCAGTCAAAATCAAAATTTTAATTATTTAATTACTTCTCTAGCCGGAGTAGAAAAATTACTAATAGAAAAATTCCGAGTAACAATTAATTTATATCCCCAAAAGTCGTCTGTCCTTCGATCTTCTTCTTCTTCGGAAATCGACGGACGGACTGTTGGACAGACGTGGATGGTGATACTCAGCAAACCTCTTCCCACATTTCTCAAAACCACATATTAAGCCATACCTCATCTGGTATCACATGGCTTTCGTAAAATAGGCAAACAGCAAGTTCATCATTTCTTCACTATTAGCAACCGTTTTCTTGCCCTTCTTTTATCTAGGCAGAAGAATGTCTATAGCGCACATACGCGTCGTGACTGAAATGTTGCGTGAACTGAACTTGTTTTGAGCGAAAGTCTCATTAACAGGTGAAAATGTGGCAAACAGCAAGTTCATCAATTCGGCATTAACAGCTTACCAATTTCTCTTGCCCTTATTCTAGGCGGCAGAATGTCTTTGGCACGCATTAGCACAGCGTTTGAATTGTTTCGTGCATCGACACCGACTGAAGTCTGAACTTGTTTTGAATCAAAGTCTTTAGAAGAAAATATGGGGTAAACAACTGAATGAGGTGCTTGAGGCTTGTTTGTGACTTGCAGCCGACGCGCTGAAATTATGGTGACGGCTGGTGGTATTTTCACAAATCAAACGGATGGCTGGGTTGGTGACGGTTGCCGTCTTTTGCAGATGTAGACGGACAAACGTAAGAAAAAATGCAAACCCAAGCCATTCACTCGGATGAGTTTAATCTTTTACATTTTAACTCCGGTCATGGAATTTAAAATTTAGGCAAACAGAAAACCAATGAGAAACATAAACGACTTACAGTTTTTCGTCGACCATACCGTACTGCTGGTTCACTATGTCACTATAAAAGTGGTCACTTCTTGACACTGTTGACGACATCGTCAAAGTGGCTCACTTCTGACACCATTTGTCAGGGATGTCGAGTGGTGGTAAGGCTTGTAGTATAGGCAGAGGAACCAGACGGTGGTACGAAAGAATAAATATGTATTCACACAGACAGTAAGTATAAAGATGTTAAGCATACGCGTATCTGATCTAGTCTGAAGTTGTGTTGCTCCGGCGACTCTATATATATGTCAGGGCGGATAGGACTAGCGGCACGTTCTTCCCGCACGATGCCGTGTCCTAGATATGTGGAAGTAGGCGACCCTGACACCAAGCAACTAACCGTGAGTTCCAGTCCATTCTGCCCTTGAGGCGCGTTACTAGCTGAGATTGCGCAAGATTATCGAAGATTATCTGAGATTATCGAAGCTATAGCAGATATCCAAGCAACTAAATCCTGGTTTCCAGTCCAGCCTGCCTAAAAACGCGTTTCTATAGCTGATTTTGCGCACAAACGTCGAAGAAGTAGCAGAAACCCAAGCCACTAAACGCGGTTCCAGTCCAGCCTGCCCCAAAAACGTGTTTCTAGCTGATATTGCGCACAAGAGTTAGCAGAAATCAAAGCAAAACCGTGATTTCCAGTACAGCCTGTCCTAAAAACGTGTTGTCGCTGATATTGCGCATACGTAGCGAAGCTGTAGCAGAAAACCAAGCAACTAACCGTGGTTTCCAGTCGAGCCTGCCTAAAATGCGTTTCAAGCTCACATTGCTGCATAAATATCGAAGAGGTAGCAGAAATCCAAGCGTCTAACCGCGTTCCCCAGTTTAGCCTGTCCTAAAAATTATTGCGCACAAGTATCCAGGAGGTAGAAGAAACCTGAGCAACTAACCACGATTTCCAGTCCAGCCTATCCTAAAATACGCGTTTCTATAGCTGATTTTGCGCACAAAAATCGAAGAGGTAGCCAGTCTAGCCTGTCCTAAAAACGCGTGTCTAGCTCATATTGCGCACAAGTATCCATGATGTAGCAGAAATCTGAGCAACTAACAACGATTTCCAGTCCAGCCTCGCCTAAAAATGCGTTTCTAGCTGATATTGCGAAGAAACGTCGAAGAAGTAGCAGAAATCAAAGCAATTAACCGTGTTTGCCAGACCGGCCTGTCCTAAAAACATGTTTCTAGCTGACATTGCGCACAAACATCGAAGAAGAAATCAAAGCAACTAACCGCATTTACCAGTCCAACCCGTCCTAAAAACGCGTTTCTATAGCTGAGATTGCGCTGGCGTATTCTCGCCGTTCCCCGAGGACTCCACTTGAGGAGTCCCCGCGTTTTTGTTTGTCCCGCGGGTCCCCACGGACGGGGAATGCTCCGATTATCATCACCATCATCAAAAAGGACTCCCTTTCAGATTCGGAGGGGAATCAATTTTTGCTGGTCTTAGGTGCAATGTAAAATTAATAAAAAATAAATCAGAATAAAAAAAAACAAAAATAAAGGAGATCCAGACTTTAACACGCAGAAGTCCAAGTAAGCTAACCGTGATTCCCAGTCCAGCCTGTCCTAAAAACGCGTTTCTACCTGAGATTGTGAAGGTGAAGCAGAAATCTAAGCAACTAACCGTGATTTCCAGTCCAGCCAGACCTTAAAACGCGTTTCTAGCAGACATTGTGCACAAATATTGACACCGTAGCAGAAGTCCAAGCCACTAACCGCGGTTCCAGTCCAGCCTGCCCCAAAAACGTGTTTCTAGCTGATATTGCGCACAAGTATGGAAGAGTTGGCAGAAATCCTAGCAACTAACCGTGATTTCCAGTCCAGCCTGTCCTAAAAACGCGTCTGTAGCTGATATTGCGCATAAGTATCGAAGCTGTATTATAGCCGCATGGGATTCGGGCACATGCTTTGCACATCTAGGTCATCAGTTCTTCTCACCCATATAGTTTCACTTGAATCGGGACATTTGTTCGCAACCTACGGAACTCCGTAATTTCCGGATTCCCCCTCCCTCAACTCTCCGAAAAATGGTAGGATCCTCGAACGGAAGTCTTCCTGGCTTACGTGGAAGTGCCCGAACTAGCAAAACCCGGACCGACCGACCGACAGACAGACCGACGGACGGAAAGCATTTGCAATCGATATGGCACTGCCCTAAAAACAAGTTTGGCTGATATTGCGCACAAACGCAATATCAGCCGAAATCAAAGTAGCAGAAATCAAAGCAACTAACCGGTTTCCAGTCCATCCCGTCCTAAAAACGCGTTTCTAGCTGAAATTGTGCATCAGTAATCCAAGCGACTACACTGTCAGAAGTTTCATAACAGATAGCGCATAACACTTTCAAGAATAACACCTTTTCAATTAGAAATAAAGTGTATGACCAATTAAGTTTACACTTTTTCGTGCTTTTTCGTTCGTGCCTAGATCTCCAACAACACCTTCAATTGGTAAATATACTAACGGAAACGAAATAAACATAAACAGATGACGTCCCAAAGTGTTATCTGTTGAAACCGGGCATCCCAAAGTGTTATCTGTTGAAACCGGGCATCCTTCTGTTGTCGTTATGTAACTTCTGACAGTGTAGTATTTTTACAGATTGAAGGTGTTGTTGGAGATCTAGGTACGAAATAGTGTAAACTTAACTGGTCATAACACTTTATTTCTAAGTGAAAAGGTGTTATTCTTGAAAGTTTTATGCGCAATCTGTTATGAAACTTCTGACAGTGTAACCGCGGTTTCCAGTCTAGCCTGCCCCAAAAACGCGTTGTCATAGCTGATATTGCTGCACAAATATCGAAGAGCTAGCAGAAATCTAAGCAACTAACCGTGATTTTTAGTCCAGCCTGTCCTAAAAACACCTTTCTAGCTGATACACTGTCAAAAGTTTCATAACAGATAGCGCATAACGTTTTCAAGAATAACACCTTTTCACTTAGAAATAAAGTGTTATGACCAATTAAGTTTACACTATTTCGTACCTAAATCTCCAACAACACCTTCAATTGGTAAAAATACTAACGGGAACGAAAGAAACATAACAGATAACATCCCAAAGTGTTATCTGTTGAAACCGGGCATCCTTCTGTTGTCGTTATGTAACTTCCGACAGTGTAGTATTTTTACCAATTGAAGGTGCTGTTGGAGATCTAGGCACAACACTGTAATTATAAGTGAAAAGGTGTTATTCTTGCAAGTGATATGCGCGATCTGTTATGAAACTTCTGACAGTGTATTGCGCAAAAACGTCGAAGGAATAGCAGAAATCAAAGCAACTAACCGCAGTTTCCAGTCCATCCCGTCCTAAAAACGCGCCTCTAGCTGAAATTGCGCATAAGTAACAAGGGGTTCATAAGTTTAAGAAGCCGTATCAGAAACCCAAGCCCCAGGCAGACCGTGATTTCCACCAGTCTGCCTTAAAACGCGTTTCTAGCTGTGATAGCGCATAAGTATCGAAGTTTGAAGTCCAAGCAAATAACCGTGATTTCCAGTCCAGACTGTCGAGAGTTATCGTGCTTACAGACAGACAGACGGACGGACAGACGGACGGACGGACGGACGGACGGACAGACGGACAACTTTTGCGATGTCATAGGTATCCCTCCACTTACGTTTTGGGATCCCAAAAACGCGATTCTAGCTAATTTTGTGCATAAATATCGAAGAGGTAGCAGAAATCCAAGCAACTAACTGTGATTTCCAGTCCACTCTGCCCTTAAAAACGCGTTACTACACTGTCAGAAGTTTCATAACAGATAGCGCATAACACTTTCGAGAATAACACCTTTTCACTTAGAAATAAAGTTTTATGACCAATTAAGTTTATTAGTATAATTCGTGCCTAGATCTCCAACAACACCTTCAACTGGTAAAAATACTAACGGGAACGAAAGAAACATAACAGATAACATCCCAAAGTGTTATCTGTTGAAACCGGGCATCCTTCTGTTGTCGTTATGTAACTTCCGACAGTGTAGTATTTTTACCAATTGAAGGTGCTGTTGGAGATCTAGGCACGAAATAGTGTAAACTTAATTGGTCATAACACTGTAATTATAAGTGAAAAGGTGTTATTCTTGCAAGTGATATGCGCGATCTGTTATGAAACTTCTGACAGTGTATTGCGCAAAAACGTCGAAGGAATAGCAGAAATCAAAGCAACTAACCGCAGTTTCCAGTCCATCCCGTCCTAAAAACGCGCCTCTAGCTGAAATTGCGCATAAGTAACAAGGGGTTCATAAGTTTAAGAAGCCGTATCAGAAACCCAAGCCCCAGGCAGACCGTGATTTCCACCAGTCTGCCTTAAAACGCGTTTCTAGCTGTGATAGCGCATAAGTATCGAAGTTTGAAGTCCAAGCAAATAACCGTGATTTCCAGTCCAGACTGTCCTTAAAGGAACAGTAAACTTGAATATGCAACTTTCGGCCATCAAACCGGCCTGGGGGGCTTAGATAAATGTACAGGGACTTATTGTCGACAGGACCCCCCATCTTTGTTATCTCGAAACCCCTCCTTATTGTTCCCAGAGCTAGCTGGCAGGGCCTTGCCCCTTATGCACTGTAGTTACGCACTCATGCACTGTAAAAGTTCGCGATTGTCTGTGTTATCAACATGCAGGGTTGCCACTTTACTAAAATAAATTCACTATGCAAAAGGAAAAAAGTAATACCAAACAAGAAAAGTACTCAGAACGTGTTGCTGGGTCATAGTCACCTTGGAAATAGAACCTGACAACTACTTTTTTATTAAAATCTGCTGCCAAAGTAAAAAGAAAGTTCTATTGTGAGCACAATTGTACTACCGGTGGCAACCCTGTTGACATACATTGTATTACTTTGTTTCAAGGTAAAGATCGTGGGTTCGAGTCCTATTCCCGGCACACAAACCTTTTGCTTTTTTTTTTTTTTGTTCTATATATACCAACTCAAAAGTCGAACTCTCGGAAACTGTCCGGAAACTACAATGGTCGTAACAAGAATTTTTCTAACTCTCAATATCGACTCAGGGTACATTCTTGATATGTCAGCTAGCTCCCTGAGCCAAGTTTGAGTCAAGTTTACTGTTCCTTTAAAACGAGTTTCTAGCTGAGATTGCGCACATGTATCAAAGAGGTAGCAGAAATCTAAGCAACTAACAGTGATTTCCAGTCCAGACTGTCCTAAAAACGAGTTTCTAGCTGAGATTGCGCACATGTATCGAAGAGGTAGCAGAAATCTAAGCAACTAACCGTGATTTCCAGTCCAGACTGTCCTAAAAACGAGTTTCTAGCTGAGATTGCGCACAGGTATCGAAAAGGTAGCAGAAATCTAAGCAACTAACCATGATTTCCAGTCCAGCATGTCCTTAAAACTTGTTTCTAGCAGATACTGCACACAAATATTGACGCCGTAGCAGAAATCCAATCCACTAACCACGGTTTCAAGTCCAGCCTGCCCCAAAAACGCGTTTCTAGCTGATATTGCGCACAAGTATGGAAAAGTTAGCAGGAATCTAAGCAACTAACCATGATTTCCAGTCCAGCCTGTCCTAAAATCGCGTTTCTAGCTGAGATTGCGCTCAAGTAACGAGGAGTTCATGAGTTTTAGAAGCCGTAGCAGAAACACAAGCCTCAGACCGTGATTTCCAGTCCAGCCTGTTCTAGAAACGCGTTTCCATAGCTGATATTGCGCACATGTATCGAAGATGTAGCAGAAATCCAAGCCTCTAACCGCGGTTCCTAGTCTAGCCTGTCCTAAAAACTGTGTCTAGCTGATGTTACCCGATGAAAAATATCTGAGATTTAGTCGGAAAAGTAGCATGAAGTAGTAACTGTTGCTACTACATGCTACTACTAGCAAATTGGATGCTATCGGATACTACTACATAATATTAACCCAGTCGGAGGCATGTTTATCAAAGTATTCCATACTACTATATATCACTAATCAAACAACTCCATACTAGTACATACCATTCCATACAACTTTTTCGTAAAACTACCATACTACTATACAGTCAAAGAATTTTTCATCGGGTACGCACAGGTATCGAAGAGGTAGCAGAAGTCTAAGCAACTAACCACGATTTCCAGTCCAGCCTGTCCTAAAAATAGCGTTTTTAGCTGATTTTGCGCACAAGTATCGAAGCCGTAGCAGAAATCCAAGCCTCTAACACCAGCTTCCAGTCAAGCTTGTTCTAAAAACACGTTTCTAGCTGAGGCTGAGACTTCATACGTTACGAAAAACCGCCGAAAAAGTGTCTGCTGACTTTTTTTTTGTCGATATCGGAATCACTTTTTCGGCTCTTCCTGGCAATGCTTGCTGTGCATAACTTTTAATGCATAACGTTTCAAAATCAAAACAGTTAACATCCCAAGTGCTGACTTGTCTGATGAAACTGCGCATCCCTGTGTTTTCTGTTATGAAACTTCTGATAGTATAAAAAGAGAAGCGCGAAAAATCAAACTACAAAACACAACGTGAACTTTTTAGCCGACATCAATGACCACTTGTATGTCTCCTTTTCTCTTGTTTTCGGCTCTCCAGTATACCGGTGCTTTAATGCAAGGGGGAATACAACGGGTACACCCTTGGGCAGTTTCTGGTCTATTCGTTGAGGTGCTGCCAGCACCGTGCTGGTCTGGTCTACAGCCTAAATCACAACAATCGCTCTACACTTACCTTACTGTACATCATTTAGCTGAACTACACATATTGTCCGTAAATCGAAAACAATTACACTGATTCAAGTCGAAACTTACTCGCAAACAGAGCAAAATAACATTAGGGAGTAACGCCAAGACCTATGCTTTCCATACTTTGCCAACGGGCCATGCTCGTAGCGCCGCCCACTACGCTTGCGGCATTTACAGCGAGACAGACTTGGGGGTTTAGAAATTTCTAGTAAAGCAAAGGTGCGGTCTGCACGCACCAAGGAAACAATGGAGACCGTATCATTCTTTTGCTATGTTTAGGATATAAAGTTATCGGAGCCAGCGCTGGTGAACGACCGAATGAGTTTCAGTAGGGACGTTCTCTGTCACTATAGTGGTGCTAGTCTCGCTGCTATCGAGTGTGTGTCACTTTTTTCAAATGTTGGCGCTACTCCCTACTGTTATTTTGCCCTGCCCGCAAACTACAAAACTACAGCGCCTAACTAAACTGAAGATAAATCTGAATGGGAATCTTCTAAACAAAGTTTCAAGGACTTTCTTATAGCTTCCAAACAAAAATTCAGGATCGGAAAAAATCGAATCAGTTCGAAATTCAGGCTCTTCAGACTTACAGTAAATTTGTGCATTTTGAGGATTTGTTTTAAACCGAACAAAAAACTGAGAAAATGGAAAAAGCTACTAATCGGAGGGACTCTCGAAAACTGTCACGTAACAGCAGGTTTTTCTAACGGCCAAATTTTTCTACGGCCAACGTTTTCAACTGACAACCTGGCAAACGGAAAGAAAGACTGTAGAATATTCTTCCGAGAGTTGTTCACAATACCATCAGTTCGAAATTCAGGCCTTACAGATTTAGAGTAAATTTGTGCATTTTAAGGATTTGTTTTAAACTGAATAGAAAATTAAGAAAATGGATCTGATCAGATGGACTTATCAAATCTGTCACATAACAGCAGGTTTTTCTTACGGCCAAATTTTCCCACGACCAACGTTTTCAACGGATAATCTGGCGAACGAAAAGAAAGACTAGAATATTCTTCCGAGGGTTGGTCATAATGTCATCAGTTCGATTACAAATTTAGAAAAAATTTGTGCATCTTGAGGGTTAGTTTTAAACTGAATAGAAAACTGAAAAAATGGAAAAAGCTACTGATCAGAGGGTCTTCTCAGAACTGTCACATAATTTCTAAAGGCCAAATTTTACAATGGCCAACGTTTTAACGGACAACCAGGCGGACAAAGAAAACGGTACGGTAGCAGAGTAGTTTTCCGAGCCGAAGGGGTAACACTAGGCAGGGATAATGGGGCTGTGTAGGTTATTTTGAAAAACATAACTCATGCAACAAAGACTTACCTTTTCAACTGAGATTTTTCCGAGCCGAAGGGGTAACACTGGGCAGGGATAGTGGGGCTGTGTAGGTTATTTTGAAAAACAGAACTCATGCAGCAAAGACTTACCTTTTCAACTGAGAGTGACCCTTGTGTCTGGATAGCCACGATGTTACCAAAACTTCTCTTGTACGTTTGCGTCTTCCTCTTCGGTCCAACTTCGATTGGTCTGCTTATTTTCCTGGATATTTCGCTGTTCGATGGCTCCAGGAGTCCTTCTGGCAGGAACGAATGATCCTGTAGAACTGCGTTGATGCACGAAGATCGTATGGATGTCAGGACGGAGACACTGTGAGATTTGTATTCCGAAGCTGCATCGAGGAACCTAAAAGTAAGTAGGTAACTCCACAGGCTGACACCAAAGGCGTATTCTCGCCGTTCCCCGAGGACTCCACTTGCGGAGTCCCTGCGTTTTTGTTTGTCCCGGGGACTAACTCCCCGTATTCTCGCGAGTCCCCACGGACGGGGAATGCTCCGATTATCAATCACCACCATCAAAAAGGACTCCCTTTCAGATTCAGAGGGGAATCAATTTTTGCTGGTTTTGGTGCAATGTAAAATTAATTAAAAACAATCAGGATAAACAAAACTAAAAATAAAGTGGATATAGATAGATTTCGTCAACTGCATATTTTTTTTCCGACAAAATCCAATGTAGAAGCGTGTTCTCGCTGTTTTCCGTACGCAGAGTCCGCGTGGGGTGACTCTCTCTATTCTCGCCGTTCCCTTCGATTCCCCGAGGAGTCCTCTGGGATCGGCGAGAATTACGCCTCAATTCTGGTTCAGCCAAAACCATGTACACCGGGGAATCGCTAATTGGATATAGAAGCCGAGTGTTACCTTTGGACACAGATAATGTTAGCAACCCACCAACCGGACACCCTGAGTCGAGGAACTCCTTAGCCTGTTAACAAATATGGTTGCTAAAACCCGGTACATCGGGGAATTAACAAATGGGGAATGGATAACCAAGAAACCTACAACTTAAGTCGAGGAACCTAACAGAAGGGTATATAACTCCATAGGCCGTCAAAGATTGGGATTCGCTTAAACCAACTACATCGCGGAATGGGGAGGTCGTGCATTATTTTTAGCGCGTGAATGCTCAAAACCAACCAGTTCGGCAACAGACGATTCTATCATGACGCGTTTCAGTACGCTCTCTTTGGTATCTCTCCCTGAATCATGATGATTTCAATTCTACCAGATATCCACTGTCCCCTTCAAAAAGCTGATAGGAGGAAACACCAAATACAATTGGGAAAACTGCATGGTAAATGGGGATTGACGGTCTACGGAAGAAGTCATACCTTTGGAGGGACTCGAGCACCAATGGAGTGAGCATGATGTTGGCTGGGCCGACGACCTTTACAACAACAGTGTTGCAATTGACGGATGTCTTGTCCGCCATCATCACTTCTTCTATATCAGCTGAAACAGATGATGGCGTTGTGACTACTAACAACCAAGTAAAATAAAAATTCCCAGTTTCAGAATTTCCAGGGAAGCTGGGACTACGTCATCTAGCAGAAAGCGGGGAAAGTTTCAGCAGGAGGGGGGGGGAATCGCCGAATATTCATGCTATCGGAAGGCCCTTGTGAATCTTTATGAACAATATATCATGTCCTTACTATTATAGTAGTGTAATAACTGTTCAAGGAAGTGTAAAATATTGCTAGTAATGAGTTTCGTTTGACTTTTACGGTTCATACAGCCTCCAAACCTCCACGGTTCGATGGTTCCCGCTGCCCGCAGCTCCATATCTACGTTGTGCATTCAACAATCGACGGTGTCTCCATATTCAAAGTCTGAGAGGAGACTTTGCAATAAGGGTTAAAAAAATTAAGACCGTCTGAAGTTTGATAGCATTTAACACATGGTTTCACATCCTTATGTTGGATGCTGTGGAGGTTTTTGATGTGACACTTTTAAGTGTTATCTTTTCGCGAAACATATCATCTACACGCAATAAAAAAAACAAAAACGCAAAACATGCACTCAGAAGTTATAAACAGCACTTAGGCCTTAGACCAGTATTTTACTTTTATCGCAGCAAGTGTATGAAACGGCACTGTTCAAAGTAAAGTCACTGTTCAAGCGAAATCTGTCTAGCAATTGATAGGCTATCCTTGTACAATATCTAGCTTGCCAATTCATTGAAGTTTTTAAAAGGATCTCACAAAGTACATTTTATATTGCAATTATACTTGTTCTCTATAATTTTAATTGATTTATTTTTCTTTCTGATGTATGGTGAAAAATTTGACTATTACTGTTTCATTTCTTTTTTTTTTCAATTTAAGTACCTTCAACATTGTCTAAAATTCTCGTGCTGGTGTTTGTGTTTGTTTTGCGTGTTAATGGTAGTGTTTAACGCTGGGTTTCTTTAATTTCGTGTGAAAACAACTGGCTAATTAACAAAGAGTCATATTTGTATGCCACTGGAATGTCTCCCACTTTTATGCCATTGGGATTCTTACCATTTTCAGTAAGTTGTAACTTATTCAAAGGGCGACCCAATCTGTATTGCGCACCCACCAGGGCAAAGCCCGTACAACGCCGCCGTCTTGCCAATATTTTACTCGTTTTCTTAGGCAATTTTCTTCCTTTGGCATCATGTACTGTCAACCCGCACCTGCTGATACCCTGCCAAAGATACCCTGCCAGCCTGATTTCAAGTAATAGTATAAGAAGTAAGAAATCTACCCACCCTTCACACACGTATTGAGAAAGATCAAGAAATAGACTTACGATCACTTGTCCCAGGATTTCGCAGTCCGTTGATCACTGGGCTCTCCCAGGTCGAGTCATTGCTGATCCTTCGCTGCCGCAAAATTGGATTTGGAGAAGGAGTCGCTGGTATCAACCGGTTTTCTCTCGGTACCATGGGAAGAGTCGTGAAACCCTGGGTCACCTGGTTATACTGCGGGACTCGGTAGAAATCTGTAAAGAAAACTGTCTGTTCCAAGCCGAGTAAATTAAGCAGCAAAGAAACGGAGTATTGTTACCCCATTTACCCCTTTAGTTACGCCAAGGTTACGCGGATTCGCGGTTGTTGGCTACACCCCGGGCTCCTGATTTCCGATGCGAAAGTCGGAACGACAATTCCTTGCCGGAACCCATATCAGATCGACCGATGCGCCTCAAAAGAGAAAAGCAAGACGGACATATCAATCTAGTGCCAAAGCTGCGGGGATAAGAATAGATCCAGCTATTACGGACGTGGGTCTAGGCTAAAAACCCCCCGGCGAAAACCCCCCCGGACAACCCCCCCCGCCAAAACCCCCCCGGCTAAAACCCCCCCGTGACCAAAACCCCCCCGACCAAACCCCCCCCCGGTACCAAAACCCCCCCGACCAAAACCCCCCCGGTACCAAAACCCCCCGACCAAAACCCCCCAGTACCAAAACCCCCCCGCATAAAAAAGACGGGTATAAGTAGAGTAACTGGTAGTTAGAGAGTAAGAGTAAATAAACTTCTTTCACAAACTTGACTCTACAATAATGTCTGAAGTACAGTGGGTATCAGAACAATGATAAACAAAGAGAGTGTAAGGCGAAGGTGAAGGTTGATGGTTTTGCTGAAGTCACCAAACACCCGCATTCATTAACTGAAGCTGTTGTCAGTGAGGTGTTAAATGTGAATGATCAAATCAAAGCCAGTTCCACTCTGTGTATCGATCCCCCCAACAAATCCTTTCCCAATGCCTCCTCATTCTTGGTAAGGAAGCTGCAGTTAGGATGCCACCCATTGGTGCAATGTGAAGCTCCCTTTGCCTGATTGCTCTTTAGTTATCCCTGATTCATACCAGAAACTCAAAGATGGGCAGTAAGCGGAGGAAAACCTATGACACCGCAAAAGTTGTCCTACTTTCCGTCTGTGAGCAGGATAACTTTCGAAGGGAATGAGATATTTTGATGAGACTTAATGGGAGGATCCTTTGGGTCAAGGGAAATGTTGAGCTCGTTTTGTGATAGCACTTTCAAGATAGTCCCAGAAATATTCTATCAGCGCTTCACCTTCGTGCTTGTCAATGGTAAAACTGTCACATGGTTGTTCGTTTTGTTGCACAGTAAATGCCAGTCTAAATATGTGTGAGTGTCTAAGGATTCGGGGGGGGGGGGGGGGTACCGGGGGGGGGGGTCTATTCTTCTCTTACTCTCTACATAACAGTTACTTTACTCATACATACCCGTCTTTTTTTATGCGGGGGGGTTTTGGTACCGGGGGGTTTTGGTACCGGGGGGGGTTTGGTCGGGGGGGTTTTGGTACCGGGGGGGTTTTGGTCGTGGGGGTTTTGACACCGGGGGGGTTTTGGTCGGGGGGGTTTTGGTCACGGGGGGGTTTTAGCCGGGGGGTTTTGGCGGGGGGGTTTTGTCCGGGGGGGTTTTCACCGGGGGGGTTTTAGCCGGAACCCTACGGACGTATGGCGGTATAGAGGCACAAACACTGCTGGTATTCTCGACTAGGTTTAAACGAGCGCGGACATTTTCGATAGATCTTTTTTTTTGCAAAAGTAATCCGTGTGCCACGGAGAAACCGAACTAAAAGAGACAAAATATACAAAAGACCTATGCAAATCACTCTAGAAATCAGTCTCTTTGCTAACCTCTCGGAACACCGAACTCGCTCAATTTTACAAAACACTCGAACGTCGTCGTCTAACCATCTACTTTGCGCAACTGCTTCTCTTTACTCAAAAATTTAACCCACTAACACAAATCTGTACACTTGCAAAAGATTTCCTGATATTTCAATACTGCCCTCATTAACTTTGAATGTTTCTGAAACGCTTCTTTAGCTACATCTAATTTTGCTTATCTCATGCACCGGGTGTTATACTGATACTGATACTTTATTGTAAAACGAAACTTTCACAGCATTGGATTGCCGAACTTGTCGTTTTCGTCAGGTACATCATAATTACAAAACTAAGGTGGTTGTACATAATAAAGCAATAGTCAAAAAATGATCAAACAGAATAAAAACCCTAGACAATTAAAACATTAAAGGGAAATATTTGATCAATTGTTTAAAACTTCAACAAAAGATGGTACAAAGCTCTTTCTGTAGCGTTCGGTTCTTGTACAAACAGGGTTAAGAACCGGAACTTTTTGTGCTACAACCCGAGGTAGTCGAGGTTTTGGCGGGCAATATGGGGTAGGAAATAGGTGCTCAAAACCTGAGTGGGAACGCAGATTGTTCCCGAAACTAGTACAAAGAGTAAACAAAGAGTACAAAGAGTGCTGTCCCAGCAAAGTTGTCAGCTCACATAACCAATTGCTGCCCTCAATAACAACAACAAATGCTTAAGTAGTCTTACCTGACTGGGCAGGCTGACGTGATTGTGACTTTCTTGTACCCCACTGACTGCACTGGACCTGGAACCACAAATGCCTTATAATTCAGCACCTAAATTGGATAGGTGGCCTTATAGTTCCGCATACAGGCTGAGCACGAGCAAGTAGCACCGTTCAAAGTTAACGAACTTCCAAAGAACCATACCTCTACTGCATTAAGAAAGAACAAGTAAATACAAACCTGAGTGAGATGATTCAAATATGTGCCCATCAGCAGAGGGGACTGGCTGACTGGCTTATTGCACTGCATGTGCAAGTCGACAAGAGAGAGTTCCCGTTCATTCTGGGAAGAAACTGCTGAGCTGAAAGAGCTCGTGGAAGATGCCAAGCTTGAAGATAAGGAGCCGAGGCCTGTAGAGGGATTTCGATGGTTTCTTTTGATTGTCGAACGTTTTGCCTTGAGGACGAGTTCCCTTTCACTATCGTCGTCGCTATCATTACCAATTGTGCTCTCGCTGTCGTACTCTTCGGCGGAGAGGAATAACTAAAAGGGAACATTAATGTAACGCTTCAACTTTGACTTTAGCACTTTTGATAAATTATGTGTTGAGTGTTCGGTCGCCAACATAAACGTGACCTCACTGCCCAGTTTATGGAGAGAAAACAGGATACTAATCTCATTCAAAGAGATCAGTTATAGTAAAGTACAAGTAATGGTTAAGAATTCTTAAGTCATAAATGGTGGGTTTTTTTTCAATCTACAAGGCTAGATCTTATCATGGAAGCTTTGTTTGTTTCGTTTAAGAAAAGTAGCTTTCTACAACATCAATCTGGCTAACAAGTAATGAGGAAAAGATTGCCTGTTCACCCCACACGCCTATAAGGAACATAAAGTAGGTACAGATCCTTTCTAAGAAGAGATGAGCAAGGAATGGTAAGTAGTTATGGGCTGCCAATGCGATGCTTGTCCCCTTTTCCCCTAAAATTCAGGCTTCAAGGCTGGGTCACCCACGGCTATGTTTAACTATGGCTCACGATTCGAGTCAGAAATGCTGCGTCGCCGAGGCTGTCCAACTGACACAGCCTATGTTTTTTTTCGCATAATTTTCTGATCCTTACAGAACTACGCCATTGGTTCCGCCACAACAACCTACCTCTGAATTCTGTTCTGATGACCTCATGCTCAGCTGCGCTTCCAGCGAGTTGCTGGGCGTAATATCTGTCCCTCTGGAGGCAGTTGCCGGAACATTCACAGCCGGGGTGGAGGCCGACACCTCTCTGACCAGCAAGGAGGGTTTTCGCAACCCGTTTTCATAACTGCCGGCAAAACTGGGCGTGTGTCTACTCAGTACTGAGCTGCTATGAGTGCGAACGGGGGTAGTCGTTTTCCACCGGGGGAACGACGACATCTCGCGGAGAACGACGGTTTCTTCACTGTTTGAGTGCTCGCCACTGGAGCCGGGATGAACTACGGTGGACAAGGATTTCTGGCTCTCTGTTTCTGAAAAAAAGAAAGCTATTTAACAAAAGCAAAAAGCTTCACTGTCACGAACAATCTGCTAACCACTGTGCTCATCAAAGTGGTACATTCTTCTTCCATTGTTCGTACTTAATGATCTAATCTTAACTTTAGGGTTTGATTAACTTTGTCCGAACTGACAACTAACAGTCTTCTGTTCAGCTCGATTATTATGGGCCATACTTATTCGGATTTGGGGGGGGGGGGGGGGTCGGACAGCGCGTTAAATTATATTTTTGGCTCAGAATGATAATGATTATGAAATTTGCTCACACACTGGACAAGAACGGAAATAATGCAGTACGAAGACGAAAAGGGAAACCATTTACACCCAGCTTCCAATAACGATGCGAAAGAGCAAGACAAAAGAAGAAGGACTATCCGGACTTTAAAGTTTTCTCCCTGCGTTTGGGGGGTGGAAAGGTAAAGGTAAAGGTATCAGCACTAGCCTGGACAGGCCAAACTGGCGGTGCTGATCTCCAATTCTCGGCCCTCAGCCAGGAAGTGCAATGGGGGGTTGGGGGCCAGCCATCCTGTGCTTTCGCACACCCTTCCTGTTACCTTCCCCGGATTTCTCCAGGTACCCATTTGAAGCTGGGTGGACTTTGGCTTGTCTTACAGGGTTACGCCACTAACCCCCGCCCTAAACCAAACAGTAGGCACTACCAAGACTCGAACAAGCGACCCTTCACTTGCGAGTCCGGCGCGCTAACCACTCGGCCACGGACGGACAGGGGGTGGAAAGGAAGATAAAATTAATAGGAAAGGAATGTCAATGAACTTATGGAAAAGGCCTGCAGTTTACCAGCCGATATGGGCTACTCAGTCATCTTGTTGACTAGGCAAAGCATTTAGATCGGACACTCTCGGGGCCTTAACCAATTGGATCTAGACTTTTCCTGCAAGGCCATGATCCTTAAGTCCCAAGATATGATACGTTTCAGAGGGTTAGATCTAAATTTCACATAGTCGAGTTCAAGCCAGAAGCAAATCTTTATAAGCAAAGGTGAGTTGTTCCTCGTCTGTTTTCCAGTGACACCCGTGTCAAAGTTTGTAATGTAAAATGTCAAGACTGCCCAATCGAGCTAATGCGACGGTAAGATACGGTTACAATTCTTTCATGTCCTATCTTGGCATTCTCAGAACCCAACTCTGAACAGATAACGAATCTATAGAACATACCCGTGTTGTTTTCAATCGCCTCGGTGTTCGGTGCTTCCATAACCGTTGACGTCGATGTTCTGTTAAGCGTCGTCACAGACTGAAGGGCAGGATTAAGAAGGAGCTTGCCTCGATCTAACAAGCTCTCACCATGGAAGTATTCACGAGCAACACCATCCCTGGAAGAATAACCAAAAGCTTAGTAACATTATAATGTAATGTAATGTTTATTTTTCACCCATCGTACAGTTGGAAAGGAATGTCTCTTGGTGAGGGGGTCTTCTCGATATATAAAGAAAAAAGTGCGTTTATTACTGCGGTGTCCAAAGTCTACCAGACCCTGGAAAATGAAGAGGGGTCGAACAGGTCTCGTAAACCAGAAACTACACTAAGCCTTGGTTCGGCGAATTCGACCAAAAGAGGAAAACAAAGCGAGGCGTCCGGGGGGCAATACTGCATAACAATGATGTGGGTAAGAGTCGGGATTGTTTCAGCCTCCACTTAAGAAAGCGGTTGGAGGACCAAAAAAACAGATCTGGCAGACTGAGATAACGTCAGCGCCATCCCTTGAGCTGACAAACGCCAAACAGGCTTTGGGGGAGGAGACTTACTTCAAGGTGAACCTGAAAAAGGATGAGCTAAAGCTGGGGATTTTATTAGTTCGGTTTAGTTTTGTTTCACTTGGCGAACGACGTAATCTAAGTAAAGTTATGATAACAGATGGCGTTTATCTTGACTGCAGATGCGCGGGGCAGGAGTTAGAAAAAACATTTTATGTACACATGTCATGAAGAGCTGAGAGAATTCAGGAAGGAGATTTTTCGAGAGGAGGTCGAAGGTAAGGAATGGCTGGTAGAGAAAAAACTTTTGTGGGAATTCAAATGGGAAGGTTCGCCTATTTGGGAATATATTGCTCAATATTTTGTCCCTGAGTTCAGGTTTCGTTTTGTGTCATTAAACTTACTTACATTTGAGGATCAGCAGGCCATATAAACAAGACCAAAGGTTCCGATGGGATCCCAAAAATTCAATATTTGATCCAGACAATCAGGTTTTGTCCTCGCCAGATCCAATCTTCGCCAGGTCAAACAGCATATCATTAAGAAAACCAAGTTCAGATATGGATTCAGAATGTGTGTTTACCCCTATAAGCCGATCGAAACGATCCTACCTTACTTCTGGGAATTTTGCGGTTTTGGTGAATTCAAGAACTACTTGTCCGGCGAAAAACTAAACATCAAAAACGAATTCAGCGTATCTCCTTACCCCTATATCCAACATCTAATCAACTTCAAATAAAAATTTAACTTCTAACAAATTTTCCGGTTTCAGCCGGATTCCGGACGAACTATATGTCCGGATAAAAAATGATTGTCATATACGGATTCAGCATTTTTTTTTACCCCTAAATCTATCATCTAATTAACTTCAAATAAAACTTTCACTTTTAACAAATTTTCCGGTTTTGGCCGGATTCCGAGCGAACTGCTTGTCGGGCGAGAAAATGGTTTTCGTATTTTTGTTCAGCATGCCTTCTTACCTCTACATCGAACATCTAATCAACTTCAGATAAAACTTTTACTTTTAACAAACTTTCCGGTTTTGGCCGGATTCCGGGCGAACTACTTGTCCGGCGAGAAAATGGTTTTCATATTCGTGTTCAGCATGCCTTCTTACCCCTCGATCAAACATCTAATCAACTTCAAATAAAACTTTTACTTTAAACAAACTTTCCGGTTTTGGCCGGATTCCGGACGAACTACTTTTCCGGCGAGAAAATGGTTTTCATATTCGTGTTCAGCGTGTCTTCTTACCCCATAATCGACTATCACATTAGCTGTTTAAAAATATTTTGCTTATCCCTTAATTTGATCCCCCTCCCCCACCCCGAAATGTAGGGCTACAGAGCCCATCTACGAACTCGACCTTACTCTTGACCCAAAGAATACTCACACCAAGTTTCATCAAAATATCTCATTCCCTTCGAGAGTTATCGTGCTTACAGACGGACGGACGGACAGACGGACGGACGGACGGACAACTTTTGCGATGTCATAGGTATCCCTCCACTTACGTTTTGGGATCCCAAAAATAGTCTAGAAATGGTTTGAATATTTAGCTCAAACCACCGCGGTGACGGCTAATTTCACCTCGCAGCGATTTCGCCTAGCTTGGTGGGAAACTATATGAAAGGCCGCACTTTTTCGAACTGAAATTCACAGAGCAAAGCGAAAATTGCTCTCAGTGAATTTGGCTCTACAGAAGATAACAAAACCAGAGGTTTCGATGGGATCCCAAAAATGTAATATCTGATCTAGACAATTGGGTCTTGAGTTAAAGATCAAGGGTGTCCTCATTTGGCTCCACAGAAGAAAAAAAATACGCTTTAATGATCAGGGTCATCCTCAATGACAAGATTCCTGTTCAGAGCTGACCGGAAAATCGAATTTTCTCCAGATTACAGATTCAGTATTTCTTCGGAATAATTTTTTGCCAGGACTGATTTCTACAGGCCAAAAAGAATTTGTGCACTGAGAATCAATCTTTAGCCCAGACGGAAGAAAAAACATACCGTGTTCGACCTACAGTGTTGGAACCAGTAGCGTCTTCCAGTCTTGATCCAAAGAAGGTGCAGCCGTTCCGACACCCGCAACCAACAACGCTGACAGGCGAAGCACTAGTAGAAGCCCCTGCTGCGTCTTCAGCTGTCCAGAGGAACCACAACCGTCTGGTCTTCTGGTCATGCAGTTTCAAGTATCTGGAATGTTGGTAGGATGTTAAGAAACTCTATGCCAATGCGGCTCATGATATTTAGCTAAACAGGACCATGCCTCACAAGCGTACAATGAGAGGACACATACGACGTGTCAATCAAGTTTCTCATTGAGTCTCAACCTACTGCGATGCACGGTCGTAAGGTGGAAGGTAGGGACTCGAGCGAAAAATCACTTTGGGGTAGCTACAATACTGGGCATACCAAGCTAGCATTACAAAAACCGTGCAGTCACTGATAGTTCAAGGCTCGTTGGATAGTTCAAGGCTCGTTGATTCAATGAAATACGAAGTTGACCACCTCTTTGGAGTTCTTTGGCAGGTTTCCAAAGCAAATATCTACTGTAGTTTTCCAGTCTCATCCGGGCATCCACACAGTTGATCCTTTCAGTTTAACTGAAAAGCCAACTTATTTGTGTGTCATTTAACTGATACACTGAATTATTTGGATTCTGCAAAGGTTTTTTTTTATTTTCCACTATCTGCTGTAGTTATGAGGCACAGAATACCTCCGGCCGTCCCCACAGCGTAAATTCTACTATGACGCGGGAAATTTTAATCTCAACACAAATGCGGCTTTTCAGTGGGCAGTGGTGAGATTGGTGACGATTGCTTAGTGCCTGAACAAAAAAAAAATGATAATTCTTTCTCGTAAGGCATACAACAAAAATACAAGCGCATAGAGGCAGCACAATTCACACGGAAATTCCACTATTTGAAAATCGATCATTCGTGAATAGCGGAATAACGAAGTAACCCATTTTCAGCGGGTCTTCGCGCCAATTTAAGTGAATAAGTGATGGGTAACTAGACTGTCCTATCCTAGCCCTTTTCTGTTAAACTTTAACAAGCTCTGAAGCCACAGTAGCCATAAATCACCAACCGGAGAGAGAAAAAATTACAACGAAGCTTGACCAGTGGATTATTCCAGTCCGGATATTTAGGCTCAATTTCTTCCGTCGTCACAATATCAGTCGTCATTCAGTAGTCAAACTGGTTACACCTCCCAAGTGAGCGCGTCAAGTGAACCTGTTTTCCAAGATAATTGATACGGATTATTGCGACTGCGGTGAGTGAGCGCCCAGCTAAGAGAGCCAACGAATTTGGACTTCCCGATAAACGAATAGTTGGATTTTTGCGTTCAGGCGAAAATAACTAATTAGAAGTGCTAATTAGCAAAATGGATAATGCAAACCAAGTCGTTCCTGCAGCCGCGCCGGTGTTCGATCCGGTGGCATTAGCGCAAATGATAACCGAGATAAACTTTAAGTTGAACCTACTCCCCCCCCTCTCACTAGATGTTGCGAAACTGAACGGGAGCCTCGCGGACATGCACAAGGATATAGGCAACTACAAAGCCACCGTTCAGAATCTCAGTCAGGAAGTTGTCAACCTACAAAAACGTATTACTGAATCAAATCGTCGGACAAATGCTTTGGAAGCTGAGATCAGAAGGTCGAACTTAGTTTTCTACAACCTTCGCCCATTGAATCCCCCCCTCAGGTCATTGAAATATGAAATTCTGGCCTACCTAAATTCCAGAGCTAGCAGTATTAATGTCGGGCCAGCCAGTATCAAGGACGTTTACAGGCTTAAAGCAGGTCCGGTTGTGCTAAAGCTTTACTCTGTGGAGACACGTGACGCGTTACTGAAATGCGCACCCATTTTCAAACGAGACAACGTCGCGGTAACGCCCGATTTCACCCTTGCGGAACGTGAAGCGCGGAATTACCTAAAACCTGTGATGAATCGCGCCATTGCGGATGGGCGAGCGGTGCGATTGCGCGGAGATAAGCTTTTCGTGGATGGGAAGTTATTTATGTTCGATAGTGAAGAGCAATTGGTGAAAGAAATCCCCCGAAGATCAGTGAATCAGCAATTCCCCTCCCTCCCAATTCCCCCTCAAAGCGAGAACCGTCAAGAAAAAACAACTAGTGATTCGGAAGAAATTGACATGGTTGAAACTGATAACTCAGGAGAAGAAAGTGACACAAATACTGTGGTGCAGCCTTCGTTTTCCAAGAAGCCCACTCCACCCAAGACGGAACCTAAGCGAGCGAGAAAATACAACGAAGTGAGCCCCCAAGAAGTGGGGGCACGCAATGTCAGGCCAACATACCAACCGAAGGCTTTTGTTCGTGCTACCAACGCCCCTTTGAGACCAGATCCTATGATGCAATATCAAATTGCTTTCGGGACAGAGGGTCCTGTGGGTGACGAGGTCCCACCTAGCCTCCATTCTCAGGTCGGCCCAAAGGTCGGCCCCAAAGAACCGGAAAGTCTCCCGGGACCGAGTAGTGTAAGTCACAGTTAGGAATCGCAAGGCCATACTCGTTCTTTAAAGCTAGTATCATGGAACGTTCAGGGTATTCAAAGTAAAATTGACGAGATCCAGAGTGAAATAGCAGTTTTTGACATTGTGGTATTAGTTGAAACTTGGCACAATTCAGATAGAGTGCCATCTTTCCCGGGTTTTTGAAGTAGTGAATGTTTGTAGATCTACGTCGCGAAATAACCGGAATTATGGAGGATTAATGATATTGATTAAGGATGGATCATTTAGCGATTTTAAGTGTATAGGGAGTAAATCTGAAAATATGTTGTGGTTAAAGCTAGGTTGTGTATCAGGGAGGAAGCTTATACTAGGAGCAGTTTACATTCCGCCGCAAAATAGCTCTTACAATAAAGAGGATACTTGGAGCATACTTGAAAGCGAAGTGGATCATCTCCGCAGTGCGTATATGGGAGATAATATGATCCTTTTGGGAGATTTCAATGCGTACACAAGTGATATTCCAGAGTTAACAGATGTTCAGATCCCGGGTAATGATGGAGTGGTGCCGCTAGCTTTCCGGATACCACGGGGAAGCAAAGATGCCAAGCGTAAAATAAATGTTTGGGGGCGAAAGCTCTTGTCACTGTGTGGGGAAGTGGGACTTATTATTGGGAATGGGAGGTTCGGCGATGATAAAGACAAGGGGGAATTTACTTGTTTTTCAGGTGCTAAGCCGAGCCTTATTGACTATGTTTTGATAGATACTAGACTGGAGCTGGAGAATTTAAATGTGAAAGTACTTAGTTGGCAAGGATCAGACCATGTGCCGGTAAGCTTAGAAATATTGTATGAAGTATCTCGCCGGAAGCCACCATCAAAGCCCAAGTTGAATCATAGGGAAACAGGGATCCTGAAAAACCTGAAACAAGAATGGTCACAGGAAGAGAATCAGGTAATTGAAAGTTTATTATCTAGTAACCGAGTCAAACAGTCCCTTCACAAGATTGTTATTGAAAGCGAGTCTCCCGATGCTTTGGCGTGTAAACTTCAGGAAGCAGTTCATGAAATAATTGAGCCAATTCTAACACCGAGGAAACCTACTAGGCCTACTAGGGATTTTTACGACGAAGATTGTAGGAAATGCAAACTTAGTTTAGTACAGTCTTTGGAAGCGTTACGTGAAAACACAGCACCACACGAGAAAACACGACTAATGGATGTTTACAAGGAAAAACGGCGAATTTACAAAAGACTTATTAAGCTTAAGAAGGATGCGGCAATTAAGAGAGAGATGAAAGAAACCCTGGAATCGTTTGTAAAAAGTGATATGAAATCTTTCTGGAAAAGAGTGAGCGAAAAAAGACCAAATACTGGGAGGAACGCCCCCGACCCGAGCACTTGGCCGGCGCATCTGGGGACAAAAGAAAATGAAGTGATAGATTATGATTTGAATATTTGGTACGAAGAAGAATTTTCTAGAATTGATAATGAAACTAATTTGCCTATGTTTGAACATGATTATGATTTAACACAAAAGATATCAGAAAAAGAAATAAACGAGGCTCTTGATCGTATGGAAGGCGGGTCGGCCCCGGGTGCCGACGGTATCCCAACAAAGTTCTACAAACGTTTTGCCCCGCACTTCATGGCGGTGTTTGTTTTCCTATTTAATAGTATTCTGGCGACGAGAATTTGGCCAGCTGCATGGAAGACTTCTATTGTTCTACCCCTTTTCAAAAAGGGGGACCCGACATCACATGGTAACTACAGACCGATTTCTCTAATACCATGTGTAAGCAAAATACTAGAGAAAATATTGGATTCAAGGCTAGCAAGGTGGCTAAGTCAGAATAAAATATTTAGAGAAGAACAGGGGGGGTTCAGAGAAGATTACAGTACAATAGACAGAGTTTTTGTGTTGAAAGCGATGATTGAGAAGCATACCAAAGGACAAAGTAAGTTATACGTAGCATTTATAGACTTAGAAAAAGCTTTCGATAGTGTTGATAGAGTCCTTCTATTTGTAGAGATGCTAAGAGTAGGCCTGCCTAAGGTATTTGTAAGTTTATTAGCGGATATGTATAGGGCGACGAGAGGCATTGTCAGGATAGTGGGAAAAGGTACATCATCACCCTTCGAAATTGGGAAAGGAGTAAAACAAGGTAGTTCCCTGTCCCCGCGAATGTTCTGTTTATATATTAATGATATTGTGGATTTTTTTCAAAGTCGTTGGGCTCCAACAGTTAGTCTAGGGAATTTTGCTTTATCAGTGTTGCTTTTTGCTGATGACGCAGCGCTGTTCGCAAAGACACCACAAGATCTGCAAAACCTTTTAAATATTCTTAAAGAATATCTAGACAAAAAGAAGCTGACCCTGAACGTTAAAAAAACTGAAGTTGTAATTTTTTCTGGAAAGGCCAAAAAGCAAGATGAAAATTGTGTCAAATTTTATTTCAATGGGACAGAGTTGCAGCAGAAAACAAGCTTTAAGTATCTAGGTATGATCCTCCCCAGCAAGGGTGGGTGGAAAGAACACATAAAGGAAATGGTAAAACGAGGGAAAGCAGTGTCATCGGCGATTTTGAGAAATCCAAGTGTTTCAGGGATAAAAGAGCTCAAGATGCAAAAACAAATTTTCGCGACTAAAGTTCTTCCTACAATTCATTACGGCGCAGAACTTTGGGGTTTCGATGCGGCAGTGCAACTTGAATCGCTTCAGCTGCAACACTATAAGAGAATTCTTGGAGTTCACATTACCACTCCTACACAGGCTTTGAAAGGAGACCTTGGAATATTTTCGCTAAGGAAGCATAGGTTAGTCCAGATTATAAGGTTTTGGATCAAGCTAGTTCAATTACCAGAGGAAAGGCTGCTGAAAGGTGCGTATTCATTTTTGTTACAAGAAAGGAGAGCAAGATCGTGGCCGCTTCAAGTAAAAGCTCTCCTGGACCACGCAGGATTGTCTTATGCATGGAATGAGGGATTAGGCCCGACACAAGATCAGGGAGACATTTTAAGGAAGTATGAAAAGATAATTGAAGACCAAGAAATCCAAGACTGGCAAGTAAAACTCCAAACTTCAGAAACTCTTAAGTTGTATGCTGAAATAAAAGATGTGTTTGGGTTTGAGTATTATTTTAAGCTGGGACTGGATCCTGCTACATTAAAAATTTGGTTCCAGCTCCGATCTAACAGTCTGCCGATCCTTAGTAAAAAGAAACTTTTCAATAGGAGGAAAGCTGGCACGGGAGAGAATTACCTTTGCCCTCTTTGCAAGGTGCAGGAGGAAGATTTGAACCACTTCCTCTTAGAGTGCCAAGCGCTTTCGCATTTGAGAGTAACAATTCTTGGGGGAGGGTCGGTATCGCTTCCCCGTATCCTGAAATCTACGAACCCCAAGTGTATCGTAGATATAAGCAAATATGTGACTAGAGGATTTAGTCTTAGGAATGAAAGTTTAGCATAGTAGTTTATAGAGGTGTAATGGTTTATTTGTAAAGTGAAACGTGTAAAACTTGTATGGCCTTTTGGCTGAATAAACAAGCGTTATTATTATGTGTGAAACGCCTTCACCTCGGTTTTCCTCTGCTCGTCCTTTGCAGATGGAAGGGGTGTCGAATAAGAATTTACGAACAAACCCAAGATTTAACACAACTAGTTTTAGTTCTATGATAGACTACAACTTAAAGCACAACTCGTACTACAAACGATCTTTTCACGAAGAAACTGCCTCAGATATTTTTTGAAAATACCATTACTTTCCACATGAGTTAGCAATTTTGTTTGTTAGCGCTTGTCGACTTCCATTCAGCCTTCTCACTCATCGGCACGGCGGCTGGACGCAAAATATTTGAAAACTGAATGTGCTGGGTTAAAAAGAAGGAAAACCAAGCAAAGCAAAAGACGTCCAAAACATAAGATAGGCCTGATGGTCTATCATGTCTTCCAAAATGAAAAACAACACTTTTAAGCTTCTCATGTGAAACAGATGTCGGCGGACCTTGAAACTTTCGGCGAAGTTTGCATTGCGTAACTGGCAAAACTCGGCTTGGCTGAAAAAGCGCTTAAAATTCATAGGTACAAAAGGAAACAATGGGTAAAGCCGGGGATTTCAGAAGCTTATAATCTGACAAGGGAGCTAGGATTTAAGCAAGAAGTATCCTTCAAGGCAACAAATCCCTTGCAATCCTTAGCTAGCGCAAACTTAGTAAGCTAAATAGATAAGGTAGTTAGAACTTACGTTCTCTGTACCCCTTCCATGATTGCTTTTCCTGCTACCAAAGACATCGCCACATCACAATAAATAGGTCCGAGCTCTACCAATCCTATTTCTAGCCAAGTAAATCCACCATTCGGTGTCGCAAATGGTCCAAGATCAGCCCCAGCTAAACCCCGCTGAGCTCCAGCCCAGTCCATTTTGCTTTTGTTGGTGTCTGTCGTACTAGAACTCCAATTGCTTAGTCGATCTGTGTTGTAGTGGACATTACTGGCCATGTACTGAATGACTTTTAGTTTCTGAAGGGCGATGGTGGCACCAGTTTGATTGTGACGGCTGTGTAGGTTGCAGGAGGATATCTTGATTGGTTCGAACTATAAAAAAAATGTCAGCAAAGAAGCTTGTCAATAACCGTCTCCCCTCCCGCAAATCCAAGATAAATCTTGAGGTCAACGAAATACTGTTTTATTTAGGCCATATTTATCCATTCATCTAGTCTCAACTGGACAAGAGGACAGGCAAACTGCTTTGATCGGACAACTCGAAATTTTAACAGGACGGATTTTGGAACAGCCCTTTGGGAAACAAGATCAGTGACAACGTTTGGTGAAAAAGATGAAGTATGTCCGTTTTCGAACTGGTCTCTACCACAGCCGGAAAGAACCACCGGAAAGAACCAGACCTCCAAGAGAAGCAGCTATGAAGTACCAAAACTGACACCTGTCGCTTGTAACTAAAAGGTACCGTAATAGTTGTGCCTCAGTTCACCTTGTATCACAACCTTACCTGAATTAATGTATTTATCCTATTACAATTGTTTATATGTTTAAGTTGCAGGTTCATGACAGGTGCCAATTAATTTGCTCGCGCATGAAATGTTGTGCCGCATTTATTTTGACATTAAATTAAGTTAAATTAAACAGCCTTCAGAACAAATCCCGCATCACTTTTCCAGACTTCTTTATGAAATGGCTGATACTGAACCTAGATAGTAGCAAAGGAGTACGTGACGGAACAAAAAGGAAGAGATCTTCTTCAGCCGGTCATGACTTCGGAACAGCTGGGAAGATCGACCCTTTTCACAAGAAAACAACCAAGAAACCAACGAAAATGGGGTTTGTTGGGTGTTGTTGGTTTTGTGTGCTTTGTTTCGGTTTTATGGTTTTTGATCAGCGTCCTCGTTTTGGCATTTTTCATCAAAATTTTCTGTCTGCGCTGAAGAAGGAAGGCGGTTGTCCTCCCGAAATATTCGCTGTTTATTTATTTCAGTACATTCGTTGGCCTTTACAAACCCCATTTTCGTTGGTTTCTTGGTTGTTTTCTTGTGATATGTCAGGCCAATGTGGTTTGCGAAATTATCATCGACTCTTTTCGTCTTTCTGTTGGATTTCTTATTTATTTATTTATTTTATTTATTTAACTTCATAATCCACCTTTACGGCATATCACAAAAAACAAAACAAAAAGAAACAAACAAACAAAACAGAAACACGAACACTCTCATCGCAAAATTCAGCTAATCGCTAACCTCCATCAAAAACAGAGCTGTTCAAGGCGATCCAAGCGGGAATCGAGATTTGCAGCCAGATCGAGCATAAAGCAACAAGTAAGTGATTATCACTAGCAATCAACCGCCTCCTGAGAGATTTCCGGGAATTCACCTGAATTTCCAGGAGATTTGACACTTGGAAATCAGCAAACATTTCCGTAGCACTGCAAAAAGTAGGAATACCATGTAGAAACCGGAAAGAATTATTGTAGCTTATTTTCAGATCGGAGAAGCACTTAACAGTCGTATTAAAAACAAGAGGTAGCCCATAGATACTTGTACAATACGATCTAAACAAATAAGTTTTAACATCAGTAGTACACTTTCTGAATTTTCGTCTCAACATATTCCCTCTTGCACACAGAGATCGCATAGCCGAACGCACGTGCGAATCATCACAAAGATTCTCATGGAAAATATAACCCAGGTATGTAAACTGGTCGACAAAATCAAGCGCTCGACCTGAAAGGAAAACACCAGGAAGGAGAGGTTTTCTGCTCCCTTTCGGACGGAAGCACATACAAAAAGTTTTCGCGGTGTTGAAAATAATATCGTGGTCTTTCCCGTACTCATCACACACCTTTAAGAGCTCATTGAGCGCAGACACACTGGTAGACAGTAAAACTAAATCATCCGCATAACTGATACAGTTAAAACAAACGGTACCAATATGGCAACCAAGACCTGTTGCACGTAAACGGATGTTCAGGTCGTCAACATACACATTATACAAATATGCGGACAGAATGCCACCTTGGCGTACACCATTAGCGGTCCTAAAAGGGTCACTAGTGACGTTCCCCCATCGAATACGGAAATGCTGATTTTCAAACCAGAAAGCAAGTATCCTAACATAACAACTAGGAACACCTCTCTTAACTAATTTAACCAACAGTTTCTCAATATTCACACGGTCAAAAGCTTTCCGTGAATCAATGAAACAACAGAACACAAAAGTAGAAAAAAGGAAATAGTACTCAATCACACATCTTAGAATGAATACAGGAAATTCAACTGACGAACCCCTCTTATATGCAAACTGTGAATCCGCAGTATACAAAAACTTATCAAGGCGTTTCAGCAGGCACTTCTCTAACACTTTTGAAAAACAAGTTGCTAAAGCAATGGGCCTGTAGTTATCAGACTTTGACAAATCTTTCATACGATTTTTTGGTATTGGCACCAACAACACATCCAAAAGTGACGAAGGGGTGAAACCATGAGTAATCATAGCATTGAAAATAATGGCAAGCGGCCCACAAATAATATTTACACACAACTTAATATGGGTAGATGAAACACGATCAAAACCTCCCGCACTACCGGTCTTCATGGACTTAATTGCCTCCGCCACCTCTAACGTACTAAAAAGCACAAAACCGTCGGGCGCTTCAGAGAGCTTTCCCCTAAGATTAATCAAACTACTAGGCACTGAATTGAAAAGGTTTTCGAAATGCGCTTTCCAATGATTACAAACAGCAGCTTCGCCATTTTCCCCATCAAATTCTAAAGGTATGTGCACACTTCACACACAGTCCGATATTCGCAGTCGGTTGCGAATCTCTTCCTTCACTCCGAAATGTAACGCATAGCACGCAAAGTTTCCTATAGTGAAACGGATTTCGCACACATGTTTTCGGATGCGAAATTTTACCGGACTGTATGTGCACCTAGCATTACTACCGTCGAATAAATCTGCAAAGGAGACCTACGCGCAGCACAACGGTTAGTTAGGATGGTTGTCAAACTTACCTCTAACTTTAAGGCTGTCCCTGACTCCACGAGATACAGTTCGGTTCGCTCTATCACTACTTTTGCCATCTTATACCTTAGCTGATCTGTAGTTGGGCAAACTGATCCCTGAGACGTGAGCCGGCAGAATGGCTGATTGAAGCCATGATGGCAAAAAACGCCACTGCTTGGAGACACGACCATGTTTTCCTCGTCCAGTAGCAAGTGAAGGAATGACTGAACACCGCTTCCGATATGTAGAACCTACAAGATTTCACTCGTGACACTAGCATTGTGGCAAAGGTGAACCACAATCTCTGCCGTTTCGACTGGGTTGAGACAATAATCTTAGGAGAACATCCGTCTTCTCATCAAAACGAGTGGTTTCAGCTTACGAACGTCAATCAATCGTAGCTGGACGCAGCCGATAATTGTATTGCGCACCCACCAGGACAATGCTCGTTCAACGCCTCCGTCTTACCAATATTTTACTCGTTTCCTGGGGCAACTTTCTTCCTTTGGCATCATGTGCTATCCAACCAAGCTACTACACTCGCTTCGATCAGGCGATGATACCGACTCATGATACCGACAGGCGACCGACAATTTCCCATTAACGCCCTGACCCCTCCCCATCATAAGAAAATCTACCCCTCAAGCACGTGCTGAGATAGATCATGGAATAGACTTACGATTACTTGTCCCATGGGCCACGGTTTCGCAGGTCCGTTGATCACTGGGCTCTACCAGGTAGAGTCACTGCTCGTTATGAAGGCGTCACCTCGCGGTTGGTAGTCGATTGCCGAATCGAACAAACCGTGCTTTGTCGAATTACGAAAACGGACACTTCTAAAGTACCATTGGCACAAGCCACATCAGCGTGGTTACCTATCTCCGGCTCGATGAACAATCGTCTGCACAGGTCGTCTATGTGTTGACGCGACAGCCAACCACGCGAGCCCTGGGACGATCCGGCGCTCACTGCAGTCGACTGCAACGGCGTCGCGACGCCTGAAGCGCAACGTACAAGTAAAACGTATGATACCTCAAAACTTACCTGAGGCACTGTCAACCTGGCAGCAATGCAGGGAATGTTAAAGTCCATTAGCCAACCGTACTCTAATGTCTCCTCGTCAATCTTTCGACCTTCGTCGCTGAACATGGCGTGACCACGAAACTGAAACCCTGTTACGACTGCAAAACCATCCCTCAAATGAGTATCTGATGCGGATCGAGCGACGGAGTCAGAACAGCTCAAGAGTATGGGGGATAGCATCACCTGAGGAGGAAGAGTGGTTAACTGTAATCCTTTCCACCTCTACCACTGGGCAATCTTCCAGAATACCGTTATTCACTAGCAAAATAGCCAGAGCAACACCCGACGGCCTTGCTTACCCAATACTATTAAGTGATCAGATCGTTAAAACCCATGTGTGACACTGTTTTTCCAAAGGTAATAAGACATTAATCGCACAGGAAACCATAATAAGTTCGCTGAATTAGCTTAGTTGAATCATCATTATGATCGTAAAACTTTAGGAAATTACCAGGAGACCATAATCAAGTATTTCATCCATGGAACTATGGTACCGGACACTTTCTCTATCAGCGCACCTCTCTTCCTATATACTAAACAGAGTTTTCGTCGTCAAAAGTCAAGTATAGTGATGACCTGAAGGGTGGTCGAAATTCATGGAGAGGCGCCGAAGTTAGTCAACTCGAGTGGTTATGTAGTCTAGGTATTGGTAGGTGATATATATTGCTACTCAGTCATATGATATCATTATAAGATGATAATAAGAGTCTAAACTTGGCACTTTCGCGCGAATTTTCGTGAATGCCATCTAGCGTCTAAAAGAGAACTGTGACTGTTTGAGATTTGTGACGAGAGAGAGCGCTGAGATCATGTCAAAGTATCCCTGTGTCGTCTGTGCTGCCGCCGTCACTGGAAAAACCGGCGGTGTAGCTTGCATAAAGTGCATGAAATGGTGCCATCTCCCATGCGGGAAGGTAAAGTACTCTCCAGATCTCAAAATGACTTTCATTTGCCCAAACTGCAAGCTGAAAAACGGTGCATCCCCCAAAACAAGTTTGACCAGGCCCAAATCAGCAACTCCAACATCGATCAAAACCAAAGAACTGTCTCTTAAACCACTGGAGGTGGGTCACTGTGTAAACGACCAAGATCGTGGACCATATGAAAACCAATCTGAAGTCGTGGCCCTAAACCCTGCCTCCAGTAGTGGAACTCCTAAATCACCGGAGGTGGGTCACTCTGCAAACGACCAAGATCGTGGATCATGTGAAAACCGATCTGAAGTCGTGGCCCTAAACCCTACCTCCAGCAGTGGAACTACACCGACGATGACGGTCGCCACCAGAGGCGGTACGTGCGTTACCTGTTCTCAAAGTGTCACCTGTGACACCGCCTTTAACTGTCAACTCTGTGACAAGTGGGAACATGCTGTTTGTGCCGTCATCGACGCGGAAGTAGTTTTGGCCATGCAAAGACCATCGGCTGCATGTTTCTCATATTCATGCCAAAAATGTCGGAAAACGAAGTTGAGCGATCCTGTGGCTATAGAAACGAGAAGCAAGGCAAGTCAAACATTCTGTGAGTCCCAACCCGCGACCCTCTTGTCAGCCGAGGTACCTATCGGTAATGACAACTTACCTGGCCCGATTCTAGTGATTGACCTGGTTGCCAATTGTGAGCCCGAAAGTACCCCTCGAGTCGAACGACCGTGCAAGTTTTTCCTGCGAGGAAAATGCAAAAACAAAGACACGTGCAAATACATACACGTCTGTAAAGACTTTTTGGCCGGGAAGTGTTCCGACGAAACTTGCACACTTCCACATAGACAAATTTGCCGGAAATTCACCAGTGGCCTCTGTTTCGGACTATGTGAGTTTTTGCACGTACCAAAGTCGAACCAAAAGTTCATTAAGCGTGCGAACCAGTCAAAAAACGGATTAATGACGACAGACCGACAGCCGGCTCGAGAATCAAGTGTTCGAACGAAATCCCAGAAGAGAATTGTGCCCCTCATGCACGTCATGATTCCCAAGCCTCCACGTGCTCCGGACAATTATCCCCGATATTTCAAACCCTTCCGCCAAGAAGCCACGACTCATCACAGTCGAGACAAGCAGAACGAACGGCCAACACGAAAACCCTACCAAGGTCCGAAAGTAGTTCAGTACCGGCACTACAACTACACTCCAACTGTCCGACCTCCTCCAGTGCCCCTGTTCCACCCTCAGGCACCGAACTACAACCTACCGATCCTTTGTCGTCCCCCTCCGCTGCCAACAATCAGCAGCCTGAATCCATATGCTATACCGACCCAAAACCGATACCACCCCCTCCAAGAGTTGTTCCAGTGAAAGCACCTTTCCGGTATTCATTCCCCAAAGTGCTGTTATCGAACGTTCAATCTCTTTCAAATAAACTCGAGGAGTTCGAGCTTTGTTTGCTTAACAACTCGATCGATATAGCGTGCCTAACTGAAACCTGGTCGTCCACAACAGCAACGACGAACTTTGAAGGCTACGACGTGAACTTGCTCCCGAGGATGAATAAGGAAGGTTACCCAGTATCCCACGGTGGAGGAGTAGGGATCGTTTGTCGATCCACGATTCCCAACCGTTTACTGGAAACCGGGGTCACTCGAAATCATGATTTCGAGGTCTTATGGTTGTGGACCAGGCCAAGAAACCTTCCCAAAGAAGTTTCATCGATAGTCTTTGGAGTGGTTTACTACCCCCCAAGAGGTCCCCACAGAAAAGAACTCATTACCTATCTCCAACAGTGCACTGACTCTATTCGATCGCGCTATCCTTTCGCAGCAATAAACATTCTTGGTGATTTCAATGACATTCGACCAAGCTGGCTTTCTGATACACTCTCACTGTCCCAAGTCGTTACAGTGAACACCCGCAAAGACAAAGTGCTCGACCTCATTTTTACGAGCTGTGGTGATTTCTATTCGCAACCCACCAGTCTTGCAGCGATTGGACTAAGTGATCATCTCACCATTATTTGGGAGCCTAACTCCTGGAAGCCCAAACGTAATGACAGAAAGGTAACCTACAGACCGCTGACCGACGAAGGAATCCATTATTTCAAAGAATGGCTTAGAGTGAAGAACTGGAGCCACGTACTGGCTAGCAATGATGCTAACCACATGACTGAATCTGTGACCGCCACAATGTTTGAGAAATACCAAGAATTTTTCCCCGCAAAAACTTCCGTTATTAAACCGAATGGTAAGCCATGGATTTCGGAAGAAGTGAAATGCTTAATTGCGGAACGTGATTACCTATACAAATCCGGTTTGCGTGAAGACGCCAATAGGCTTCGAAATGTAATTGTAAATAAGATAAAAAAGTCTCGTCGGTTATTCGGAGTTCAAAGTGTTGTAAGGATAAAGAAAACCGAGCCCCGAAAATTTCACGAAAAAGTGCAGCAAATGATGGGACGTGTAAGGAAGCCGACGAGTATTTGTGATTCCGATGGAAACCCCATTACTGCTAGCCAGATAAACCAACACTTCGTGTCCATATGTCGTGCCCACGAGCCACTGAGCTCGCTTCCGGAAATCGGTGCGCAAAGTGAAATTCCAGAAATTCAGCCAGACTCGGTGCGTCAAAGGCTACAAGCGTTAAATCCAAACAAAAGTAATTATCCTGGTGAAATTCCTGTTAAACTTATAATTGAATGTTCACATGAACTGAGTGATGTCCTAGCTGCAGTTTTTAACCAATGTTTTATTGATGGGGTGTTCCCAGATAGTTTTAAGAGAGCTTATATTACGCCTATCCCAAAATGTACAAGTGCTAAATCGGTATCTGACCTACGACCAATATCTTCAACTCCAGCTCTATCGAAAGTGTTCGAGAGTTATATTTATGAAAATCTTTACGCGGATGTTGAAGAAAGTTTAGACCCTAGACAGTATGGTTTTAGACCTGGTTGTAGCACCACCCATTATCTAGTCAAACTAATTGATGATATCCTTAAGCACCTAGAAATCGAGAACACGTATGCTGAGATTTTATTGAGTGATATTATTAAAGCATTCGATAGTTTGGATCATCAGGTCATTATAAGTGAATCGACCGCAATGGGAGCTCGACAATTCGTGGTTAGGCTACTAGCCAGTTTCTTAACAGGTCGAAAGCAATGTGTTAAGCTGAATAATGAGGATGTTTCGGAATTCATGAGTATATTTTGCGGAACTCCCCAGGGTACCAAGCTTGGTCCTTTGTGCTTTTTAATAGTTTTTAACAAGGTTTTGACTACATTTTATCACCGTTTTAAATTTGCTGACGATCTTTCAACTATCTCGCTCCGTTCACTTTCCCCTTCGGAAGAAGAACTATCTCTTTCAACTGTTTTTGACATTTTACAGCGAGACCTCTCCGAAGTTAAACTTTCAGTAAGCCGTACGAAGAGTGTTGTACTCAGAGTGTCTTTTTTAAAACGTGAACTTCCTGAGATTGAGGATATAGGTCTTGAGTCCAAAACCACAGTTAAACTCCTTGGTTTGTTGATTGACGATGACCTTAAGTGGAGTTCCCACGTACAGTATGTTACTCGGAAAGCAGCACCACTTCTTAAGTCGTTTGCGGTTCTGAGACGTTTTGCTATCCCGACGCGAGATTTACGCAGTATTTACTGCACGTACATCCGACCTTGCCTGGAGTATGCTTGTCCAGCTTGGCACCCAGGACTCACCAACGCACAGACTGACAGACTTGAAGCCATCCAAAAAAGGGCTGTTAAGATTATTCTCGGCCCTGGTTATATTTCTTACGAGGATGGCTTGGTCAAGCTTGACCTGCCAACCCTTGCTCAAAGGCGGCATCAGCTGACAATAGCGTTCGGGAGTAAGTGTCTGGCATCACATGCGCATCGTGCCATTCTACCAGATTTTGAGACCCCAGCAGATAGTAGGCCTAATACGAGACAAAGACAGAGGGACGCTGCTTCCCAGAGACTTGAAAGACCACCGATACACTCGACTGATCGTTATTTGAAATCTTTTGTACCTTATTTCACGCAGTATTTTAATTCTAGCTAAGTCATTATATTTTAATTTGTGTGAATTGATAAATTGTTTACTTGTGTAATTTCGCATGTGTTATTTGTAAAATGACGATCCAATGCTAGCGTGTACAATACAAGCTATTAAGGAAATAAAGTACATTTATTTATTTATTTAAAAATTACATCCTCCATTTTGCTTACAGTAAAACAATTTTCTATCTGTGCGAAGTGGAGCGAGCAGAAAGTGCGGAAACATAGAAGGGAGAAGAATATTGCTGAGAAATTATGTTGGTTGAAAGCCCTTGTGAACAAGTATGAAGCGACAAACACATCATGGCCCCATGGCAGGAAACTTCCAGATAATATGGTCCAACTAATGTTCGCAGAACCCAACGACCCTAGCAGGCAGACCTTGGTTGCCATTCACAGACACAAGCGAGGGAACAAACGTCCCCGTATCATGCCCACACGACCTATAAAGAGTCCCCCCCCCCCTTGAACGACTAGAACTGATTCAAGACTACGACCGAGACCTTCTATGAATGAGATTTAATAGTCGCAAAAGCGGGAAAAGTAGTCCTTTTCGTAAGGGATGCAAACTCACGAGCTATTCCCTGGATACGACCTTGCTGGTCATAGGTCTTTCGACCAGGAAATTAGTAAATCAAGGTTTTACCTGCAGTCGAGTCTCTGAGTAGCTCTTTTCCATCTCAAAAGCCAACTGCTCAATGCAGACAACCGGACATGTCTGGCCTTCACGGCAGGCCGTCACTAGGTGGCCCTCTATATCGTGCATGACTAGAGATACTGTAACCTTCAAAGGTCTATAGAGTCTTGGATCCAAGTCGAAGTCCGGATCAAGTGCTTCGTTGATTTTGGCTTCTTCGGCGCTGCTGTCCATGTCAGTAAAATGCTGACTCTCACCGAACACATTATCCTGAAAATAGAAATTTTTGTTCTTGAAGGGCAAATTAGAGATCTTCTTTTATTTTATTGAGGCTATAAAAGGATTCTACAAAACTATTCATGGAGTTCCAATATTTCAGTTGAAATGCTTCTACAAATTCAGGTACTCCTAATTCTTCCATTACTATCTAATAAAGCCTCAACTGCATCCACTAAACTTCGACAAATTTTGGAGTGGCTATTTCATTTCATTTCGTTTCAAAATAAATGCGGCACAACATTTCATGCGCGAGCAAATTAATTGGCACTTGTCATTAACCTGCATGCGGTCCGATCACGATCTGTGGAACAGACAATCTGCGTGACGTCAGAAGTTTCTTCCAAAAATCAGACTCGGCGGTAACTAGATGGACATTATCTTGAACGGATGGCGCGTAAGTGCATGCTTTAACTGCGTGAAAGCTGGGACACGAAGAGCCTACAAAGCTAGCAGGACGTCACCGTGGTCGTTGAATCTTTATAGCCTACACGGGACAGGCGACCTTTCCTGATCTGCTGCGTGAGCATGAGTCAAAATAACTAAAATTAATTCACCCCCCCCCCCCACCCGTCAGTCGCGTGAACGAAGTTTAATTTTCAAGACAAAATAAGCCCTTAACATGTAAAGTGTCATATTCTCCTGCTGAATCTTCCCTTCCTCTCATATTATTGTCTTTCACGCCCTTTCAGCCTAGGTTGTACTGCTGTTTCCTCGGCAAACACCTTTACTTAAAGAAATACCTTCCTCATATCCACGCATCGGGAGCCTCGTATTCCTTCCAAGATACCATTTTCTAGCTGTCGTGCCGGTTTAACTTCAAAGCAGAGCAGCTGCAAAAGCTACCAACGAAGGGTAGCACTAATATCTAGATAAACCTTACCAACCTTCAATCTCAGAAGAGCGAGCATCAATGACCCAGTAAATCTAATCACAGAAGGACCGATCTCCAACTCCACGGCTATAATATCTGGGTCCAGCGTGCTTGGGTGTACCGTTGCTTTATTTACCACCAATTTTGGCTTGTTGCGAGGGGCCCTGATGGGGGTTAAGAGGAGGTCCTCCCTTTCGGGGGTCGACATCAAGGAAAGAGCTGGAGGACCAGGCGGCGAGATCGAGTGGTATACGAAGTCAAACTTGAAGGCGATGATGGGCACAGACCAGCAGTGGAGCCAGCCGTCGTCCAGCTTTATGAATCTCTGGTATCTGGTAGAAAAAAGCATGAATTCTTCTGGCACTTCCTCCGGGCACTTCCTATCCTGCTCCAGGCAGGATGCCGCGGAAAGAAATGATTTGCTGACACACAGTGTATACGTTCAGGCAAGGTTGCACATTTCAAATCCCTTGGAAGTATAAGGTAACACGCGTAACCTTCGGCAATTTGCCAAGGCAAGCTGTATTTAGAACAGTTACACGTGAACAATTTAGCCGGAAAAATGTATCTTTATACAAAATACAACCAGCAATCTGAGTTGTACACCAAGTTTCATCCTGATCGCTCCACTCTAAGCGTGTCACACGATTTCCGCACCCACCCACAAATCCGCCGGATCCGGTCCTGACTTAAAACGGGACATCTGAGACACGAGGTCTTTCCAAATATCAAGTTTCATTAAGATAAGAATTATTTATGCGACTAAATTCCGGATTCCGCCTCCCCTCCACTCCCCCCCAGACAGTCGGATTGGGGTACTGACTATAACCAAGTCAATCTGGTTGAGTCCCTGATATGCCTGCCAAGTTTCATCGTCCCATCCCACCTGGAAGTACCTTAACTCCGTATCACCGGAATTCCGGAACCCCCCTCTAACTTCCCCCACATCGGCCAAATCCGGTCCAGTTCTGTTAATGATGCACCTATAGTTTGTGCTCGTTCTTCCCACCAAGTTTCATCGAGATAACTCCATTTTAAGCGTGTCACAAGATTTCCGGCCCTCCCCCCGTTCACCGGATCCGGTCCGGACTTGAAACGGGACATTTCAGACACGAGGTCTTTCCAAATATCAAGTTTCATTAAGATTGATCAGCCGTTCGAAAGTTAGGTATGCCACTAAATTCCGGATTCTGCCTCCCCCCCCCCCCCCCCCCCACGACAGTCAGATCGGCCAAGTCACTGTTTCCATGTTAGTTTGGTCGGGTCCCTAATTTTCATCGTCCTAGCACATCTGGAAGTGCCCTTACCCTCGATCACCGGACTGACCGACCGACCGACGGCAAAGTGGTCGGTATACGGCACTTGGCCGGAAGGCAAGTGCCACAACAAAAGCTGTAAGCTCATATGACACTTGCAAGCATAATTAATAAGCATAGGTAAGGGCAACAGCTAAGATTTGTGCCGTGTTGAGGCACAGACGATTATGGACCTTTCGGTTTCATGAAAATGTATGGCTTTTTAGAAATATGCCATGCACTTTGCGGTTACAATGCGCAATATATGTGGGCTAGGAATCCATTTTGTAAGCAAATGCACTGGTACACAATTAATGATCATGAGCCCTTGGGTCATGAAAGTACATCATTCGCTCGAAAGTATTATTTTTTGCATTTTGCGGCTAAGATGCGCACTTTAAGGGGTTCGAACTGAATCTGGAAACAAAATACTTGGGGCACATATGATCATGGGCCCTTGGGGATCTTAAAAGTATTTAGTTTCTTAAAAATGTATGGTTTCTTAAAATTGTTTTTTCCACTTTGCGGTAACTTGGTGCTTTAAGTAAGTTGGAAAGTCATTTGTAAGCAAACCCTTCAGGCAAAAATTATCACGTGCCCTTTGGAATCACGAAAATGGATCTTTTGGTCAAAAGTATTGTTTCACTTTGCAGTTAACCTTAGCCTACGCACTTTAAGGGGCTATTTAACCACTCATTTTATATACTTGAGGTACAAATGATCATGGACCATTGGGGGATTATGAACGTGTTCGTGAGATCAGAAAAACGTCCTTTCGTCAACTTCGGATCCGACCAACCGTTCAAGAGTTATGCATGAAATTCTAGTCCGGATTCCAGTTCCCTCCACTCCCCTGGTTGTAGTCGGATCGGGGAAATGACTGCTTCTAATTCAATCTGATCGGGTCTCCAATACCCCTGCCGAATTTCATCGTCCAAGCGCATCTGTAAGAACCTTAACTCGCAATCACCGGATTTCCAGAACACCCCTTCCAACGTCCCCACAGTGCGCCGACCCGGTCCATTTCTGTCAAACGTATTTACAACTTGTCTTTTTCTTCTCACTAAGCTTCATCCGGGTCCTCCACCCTAAGCGTGTCAGGATATTTCCAGTACCCCCCCCCCCCCCAACTCCCCCCCCCCCACAGTTGGCGGATCCGGTCCGGACGTAAACCGAGATATGTGAGGCACGCGTTCTTTCCACATATCAACTTTCATTTAGATCCTATCACCCGTTCGAAAGTTACATACGCCTCAATATTCCGGATTCCCTCTCCCTCCACTCCCCCCAGGATGGTCGAACCGGGAAAGTGACTATTTCCAAGTCATTTTGGTCGGGTCCCTGATATGCCTGCCAAGTTTCATCATCCAAGCACATCTGGAAGTACCCTACCTCGCGATCAGCGGAGCGACCGACCAACCGACGGAAAAGTGATCGGTATATGGCACTTGGCCGGAAGGCGAGTGCCATAAAAACCATAAGAACTGAAGTCGTTCTTCAAGTCAAAACCAGTTCACATAACAAAAAAATACAATATTTACAACTGACAGATAGTGAATTAAACTGTGAACTCGGCACTAGAAAGCGCCACAAATGATGGGACACAGCCGTGCTCGAGGAGTAATACTGTCATTCATTCACTACAAGTTCGGGCAAGCAAATGTTTCACTTACCTATTCTTAATTTTGGTGAAAGGAGGATGTCCTGGCATCTCCACATACTTCCCCTCCTGCATCAAGGAATGCAGCAAGTCCCGATTCGTGTTCACTGGCGGTAGATAAAGGTATAACTCCAAGACCTCGCCCTGAATCCAGAGCTTCAGCTCCGTCACCTCTGGCAAGAAGTCACAGAACGGAAGGGAGAAAGACAAGTCGAATAAGTCCCCGCAGACTCCAACGTAGAAGTTTTCTTGGTGCTGTGACGAGCAGTCGACCCAGTTATGCTGGTTGGCCGGAATAACAATTTCGAATTCGGTAAATTTGACGGTGAAGAGCCATGTATAGGGAATAAACTGGAGGATGTCGGGCATGCTCTTTGAGGACCAATCAGATATGAGGTCTGAAAGAATAATGCAAGGCGTTAAAGTAGAAAAAAAACAGAACGGTTAGACGATTAAAAGATTTAGTCTTTTTGGCCTCCATGAACATGGGTTGCAAACGTAGTAATCCCTCACCTGAATGCAGCCATAGAGAGCGTGTTCCACCCTTCTAACAATAGTAACTATTAGTTACTATTTTCGTTCCTACCTCGTGAAAAGTTACTACGCTGACCGTTCCAACCTTCTCAAAATAGTAACTAATAGTAACTATTTGCTTATCACGCTCGGGAGCGTAGTAATCGTGGTAACTACGAATCTCTGTTACGTGATTGGTCGGATCATTCCGCGGCCTGATATTTTGCCGAAAATAGAGAAATGCGTTCCAGCCTTGACGCCAAGAACATCATGCGTAGTAACTACGGTATGTAGGATGGAACACGCTCAGAGTTTTCCTGCGCTGTCAGAACTTTGATATCGTGTAAGGCACGGACGCACATCCCTGTGCTGAATCTTACGAAGGAGGCCCCGAATATTTTTGAAGCGACCACGTTTCGGCAAAACATAACACTTAAAGAGTTTAAGTTTAAAGACTAACTCAAGGATGAGCACCCTTGTGTTAAGCATCATTGCATTTCGGACAGTGGGCTTTCAGCCTCGAGAGAAGATCCTAACCTGTGAGGCCAGCAGTGTCTGGCTTTCCCACGGTGGCATTCAATCAGCAAAGCAACCAAGTCTAATTAGTCGTCTATTGACAAGGGGACCGATATTTTTTATTGGTCTTCGTCATGAAGTTGTCCTTTTCATCGAATTTCTCGAGGAGAGATATTGTACCAGTTAAAATGGATGTCATTCCGAATTCCCTATCAGCACATCAGTGGTCAATAGCACGTAGGCTATATGAGCTGGCAGCCTCCGGAAACCTTCCAATTGGAAGGTTTACACAACTGTGATTACTACGCTGACTTACAAGTATCGTTCCCACTCCAGACCGATGTTGGAGTTCACGCACGGCAAACAAATGGATTGCCTATTACGGAAGGCTGAATTCCGCCATAGCCGGTCCCAAGCCCAGTTGTATTGGGCGATGGGCTTGCTGCCTGTCTCCGCAAAATACTATCAGCCAATGAATCGTCGACATTAGCCTCGGATATGATCTTTACTTCCAAAACGACCTCAGCATACAATGCGGTGACAACATTGCGGCTGCACAGCTTCGTGATGAGTGTAAAGGCGACGTCCTACGCGCAACTTATAGCTCAGGAGGACCTGACGGTCTCCGGTTACAATAGGCTGTAAACTTCTAACTGAAACAGCGAAGCTAACGAATCAGAACTCATTTTAAATGTCCAGGAATCACCTTGGAAGAAGTCCTTGTGGTCATACACTATGTACGTCGATACTCGTGAGCCGCCAATAGTGAATGTCCACTCCTGATGGTCGTTCCAAATCAGAGGGTAATGCATGTTTACAGCGAACTCCAGTCTCTCACATTCAGCAAAATTGCGAAACTGAAAAATGTCAGAAGATAATAGGATAATGAACATAACAGATGTCGTGTGCGCCTAGCAAACAAGACGAAATAATCATATGCATAAGTATTTCTTCAGCCCAAAGCTGAATGCGAATCATACGTAACGGCACTAAACGGATCAGTCAGCTGAGATGTATTCTGGCGATATTTCGGCCCTTCTCTGGCATGGTCCTCTTCAGGGTCAAGCTAGAAACACCTTGTTTCTCCCCTCCTTTCCTATAGCTCGAGCTTGAAGCGGACCCTTGCTAAGAAGGGCTGAGGCTGCGGTAACCAAAGAATCCTGACGACGATGCCGATCAAAAAACGCTCTTCGCCGCACTTACAAGTTAGATTTCCACAGCATCAATGCATCGTCCTATCCCGAATGGGAAGGATAAGCATTCCTTCAGCCCAAACTGGCTGCGAATCTTAGTCTGTGCTAAGTCAGCTGACGTTCTCCCCAACGATATTTTGGCCCCTCGTGGCTAGGAAAGAGGCCTGACGAGCGCCATCGACTATGATTATTCTAAGTTTCTTCTCAAGGTATAGAGGCGGAATTTTGGATCACTGTATCATTGGATCATTTTGTAGAGGCTTAACGGCCTGCCATCAAATTTGCGAATATATTTATTATTATTTATTACTATCGTTACTTATCGTCAAGGAAAAACCCTCTCCCACCTGTAAACTCGTACATGCTTCTACGCGGAATAACTGGCCTATGACTTTAGTTGTGCAACCATCGTCTTTGATAAGCCAGGGTATGGTGATTTCCAAGTACGACCCAGGAGCTGCTGTCATGTGAAAAGCTTTCGTTTCCTAGAAATAAGAAAAATTTAAGATTAGTAACATACAAAGCTTTGAGCGCAGAAGTGATGATGCCTCAAGGTACGTGCATACACAGTGCGACCTTAACAGTCGAATGCGAATTTCCTCCTTCGCTTCCAAATTTTAGTAACAAATTAAGTGTGGCACGAATTAAGTAAGTAATTTATTTCTGACCCGCCATTGTCAAAAGCGGAGTATGTAAAATAAAGAAAGGAATTAAACAAAACACAAAAAAAAAAATGCAAATACAAACGCATGCAAAATCTTACCGGGCCGTTTGTGCGCGTACTCTAAGCTAGGCTCACACAAAGCCTGTTGCGCTGAGAATTTCGGACTAGGTGTGAACTACGTAAAACATGAGAAAGAATTATGCTGAATGGGTCATTTGGGGGGAGGCAGAGAAGGGCTTTAGTCATGAACACTCTCACTCCAGAAATTAGCAAAATCCTCGTCAACGACGGAGCTAAATTTCGAAATAGGGTCCGAGAATTTGCAGTGGCATCGGTAATCAAAACGCCCTCTCTACACCACAAGGTCACTCATCCTAACAGTCGCATTTGAATTACGCACCCGATATTGAAAAAGCTTCAAGTGAAGTGCACATGGGGTCCAACGAAAATGTCGGATTTCCTAAGCCTATTTCGGAACCAAATGCGAATTGTGCACCCTTCTGAGAAGACCAGACTGCGTATGCACAATGACGTCAGCTACGTGGCCTATGCCGACGATGTCCTCCTTATCAGCCGACGAAGGAAGGGCCTTGAAACAAACGTTGCTAGCCTGAACCAATCCCTAGGCGAGATCGACCTTTCCATCAACGCTACTAAATGTCAGAACGTTTACTTCAACGCTCCTGTTGCTCCGCGGAAACCCTTGGAAGCAATATTCTCGTAACTGAGGAAAAAATTCGATGGCTTGGGATAACAATTGCACCGTCTCGCAAAAGCTCTAATCGAACCAGACGTACAAGACTCACGAATTCAAATTCAGTTCAATTAACACGCATCTTTCATTAAAAAATAAAAAATAGCACTGGTCTCGTGAACATAATATCCGTAAATCACTAATTCAATCATTATAAACGAAGATAATGAATAATCGCATCATTAATACTGAAATTCTTAGTGAAATAAGGTACAAACGACAATTTTTCCCTTGAATGAATAACTAGACGTCGGAGTTCGTCTTTATTTTGTTTTACTTCTCTCTAATCGAGCCTCACTATGGTACAGTACAGCGTGACAGAACAGAACAACAGAAATACACGGTCAAGAAAATAAGGCGAAGGTGAAAAAAAAAAAAAAAAAAAAATTCACCCCAAGAAAGCGTGTCCCAAGCTCGACTGATGATTCCGTCAAAATAAGGCTACGATTACACTGACACGGACTAACAATAAGCGCCGTCCTCTGTCAGATCTTGCTTCAATAGCTGAGAGCTGCAGACACTGAGCCAGAAGTCAGGATGGGGAAGCAAAAGGCTAGCTTGGACAAAAGAGGGTAAAGTGACACCATGTTTTTTTTTGGCCCAAGGCAAAGAAGCCCAGAGCACAGTAGTTCTTACATAATTTACTGAAAAAACGAAGCGACAATTCAACAAATGTGTACACCTGCAACGAACCAGGACACCACCAGATTTGTGTAATCTCGCCATCGAGTCTGGTCTCCCCCTTGCCACGTGGGGTTGCGTACTTGTCTTTTGACTTACTGACTTATGTCTCCTGCCGGGCGTCACTCAGCGTAGAGTGATGTCAGCCTACTCCAACTGGTGCGATCAGCAGCTAGCGCTGGTGCATCGTGGACGTGGACGTGATGCGTACATCCAATAAATATTTTAAAAAGTAAAATTGTCACTTACTCGCTGCTTCGAGAACAAGATATCCATCGTAGCTTCGTTGAGCATACTGACGCGTATATCAAACGACTGAAAGCACCGGCTTTCACCGGGTATAGGAGGTCGAGTAGGCTGTAAGGAAAATATCGTACAATATAGCTAATTGCTAGGGAGGATTGTACGATCTCTTATAGCGAAATGTATGGTTGAATATTTGACGAAACTCCAAGATCCAAATTCGTCCATATTGTCACGTTACTGCGCACCTGACAAATTGCTTGTCGCCTCTGTTGATCCAACGAAGACGCAAAACTCTTTTAAATCAAGTTTAAGTTTATGCCCCTATGAAATTATACCGTTATTTATATCATTATTTTTCGAAACTGAGGTCACGGTTTTTATAGCAAGAATAAATATTGCCCCAAATTCATTCTTGCCTATACTACCTACGATCCAGGTAAGGTAAGGTAAGGTTACGGCTCCCAAGCCCGACTCTGTCGCCAGCCGCTTCCTGCTACAAAGCCCGATCCTCGACCAAGGTTGCAGTTTTCTCTGACCGCAATCCCCCTTTCCTTCGTACAGCCTACGATCCTCTTTTGGGGCTGGTCGTACAAATTTCCTTCATATGCTCAACGATGTCGGCTTTACCGCAGTCTAAAAGAGTCATCTAGCGAGAAACAACGAAACACACACAAGTAGAATACCACTCGACATACCTGACAGTGCTAGGAAGTTATCGGACAACCATGAACGCTTTCTCGCACATGAGACAAAAGCGACACATGTATACAACATTTGAACGGGAAAAACTATCCCGAATAGTGGGTAGTCTCTTAGTGGAACTCGGTCTTTTGAATGTCTTTGGCAACGATTACGATCATCTCCGATCAAAGCACCAACCAACACGAGTAATCGCAGTATTGAAATATGAACACAGTAGAGGTATATTGCTCGAGGGGTTACCCACTCCCCGGCACCTGCTGTACACCCTTTATCGGCACCGGCCGGCACCAACCGAAATAGGCGGTGCCGGCACCGGTGCCGACAATAAATTGGACGATTCATCTTTCAAACGCTTCTAAAAATGCGTATTTTGATGTTTTAACACGTGACAACCGGTGCCGACCGGACCGGGCATCGCCTCATCGGGCACTTGCTGCACACTCAAATCGAGAGTGGGCATCCTCTCGATATTGCTCTGACGTCGTCTCAGCTTGAATGGCGCCGAGGTTCAAACTTAGCAAACATTTCTTCACAATAAAGCGCGCAAACAACAATTTAAGTAAGAAAAGTCAAATTAAAGTTGCAGACTGTAATTTGTGTTTAATATTTTGCTCAGTTGCTTTGCACACTAACGGCAAAATTATGGCTTCCTAAGTATTGTAACAGTTTTGCATTACTTTCATGAAGCACTTGGCTCTAAGTCTGGTGAGTGCTTAATATATATAAAGTTCTTAACATATATAATTTATATAACTTCTTAATTTATCTATTATTCCCGTTTGACCTTTTTATAGGTTTAGAGGCTAGTGTCAAAGAAACATGCCTCTACTGCAAATCTTCCAACAAGCATACCGTCGTCACTAGTATATTTATGCATGTGAGTACCGTAAATGGATCACCATCTTACTACACAGCCAAAGGTGTCTCGAAGGCAATACAGTAAGGAAATGACATACCTGCTGGGGTTGGTATGACTGAGGGTAGAAAGTCTTGAAAAGATGGTCCCGCTGCCTATCCGTCCAAGGTCCATAGCTGAAGTTCGTGCCCTTCCCACACTACAAGAAAAATAATGGAGCACAGACATTTGCTATCGAAGTTATCTCGATACACATCTGTCTCACCTTTCGGTTTTGCACGATCAGTTTTGTCACCACGAGCTCATATTTATCTTATGGGGCCAAGCTAACGAGCTCGTATCCGTGCCGGCCCCGTTGATTGATATTTATTGTAAAGAAGAATTTTTCAAATTAATGAACCTGAATCCTTAACCAGAATATGCCACTTATACAATGGAAAGTCTACTTACAGAAAGACAAGGTGTTACATTAGCTCCCATCAATATAATAACGACGTAGACAGCTTGACGTCAAAACCTTAACCAGAGCAAAATAACACCAGGGAGTAGCGCCAAGACCTATGCTTTCCATGCTTTGCAAACGGGCCATACTGGTAGTGCCGCCCACTACACTTGCGGAATTTCAGGCGAGACAAACTTGTGGGTTTGGATTTTTCTAGTTAAGCTAAGATGCGGTCCGCACACACCGAGAAAACAGGGGAGGTCGTATCTTTTTTTTTGCCGTGTTCAGTATACGAAGCGCTGGTGCACGTCCGATTAAGTTTCAGTAGGGACGTTGACTGCCGCTAGTGGTGCTAGTGAGTGTCGCTGCTATTCGAGTGTGTGTCACTTTTTTCAGGTCTTGGCGCTACTCCCTAGTGTCGTTTTGCTCTGACCTAAACTGACTCGCTCAACGACCGTTAAGCGCAAACTCAAATTTATTTAACCAGACTATGCCACTTATACAATGAAAAGTCTACTTACAGAAAGACCAAGTATTACATTAGCTACTGTATCAATATAACGACGCAGGGAGCTTGAAATCGAAACCCAAACCAGAGCAAAATAACAATAGGGAGTAGTGCCAAGACTTCAAAGAAGTGACACACACTCGTATAGCAGCGACACTAGCACCACTAGCGATAGTGAACGTCCCTACTGAAACTCATTCAGTCATTCACTAGCGCTGGCTCCGATAACTTCATATTCTGAACATAGCAAAAAAATTATGCAGCCTCAATTGTTTCTTTGCTGTGTGCAGACCGCACCTTTGCTTTAATAGACATTTCTAAACCCGCAAGTTTATCTAGCTTTAAATGCCGCAAGCACAGTGGGCCGCGCTACGAGTGTGGCCCGTTTGTAAAGCACGGAAAGCATATGTCTTGGCGCTACTCCCTAGTGTTATTTTGCTCTGACCCAAACTGACTCGACGACCGTGAAGCTTCTCTTTTTATCTACCATAACAAGTCCTAAAAGTGCGACCGCTGTAAACAGAACGGCTGAAATTGCTAGGCATTACGAACCTGTTCCGCCAGTGAGACCGTTAACACAAAAGTCTTCGAATTGAAAAATAGATGGCACTGGCTGTTGTTTTAACGTTTAAAGTTGGCAGATGAGTCATAACTGCTTTACGATATTATTCCCTCCATCTCAGATTATTCTAGGTCGGCCCTTTCTGGTAACTGCCATCACATATCCGTAACTACCTTCAACTTCTTTAACTTAAAAGTCCGACAAAGACCCAACGTTGCTTCTAGAACTTAACACTTTTACATATAGAGATTCCTGAGTCTCAGGCTGAGAATAATCCACTGTCAGGGTGAACTGCCTTACTCAAGAAATCCTCCCCCTCAAGGAATTCCACGTCCCAACCTTAGTAGCCCGACGCGTTCCGCTTTCTACTAAGTTCGGGAGTAATCCACCTCGATTAGCTCGAGCCAAAGCACAAAAAGCTACGGTTCTTAACCTCATCAATGCAAGATCCTAGCGATGTAGAAAGAGCTTTTGCCAGCATTCGCTGAAATCTTAAAGGACCTCTCTTGCTTATTCTGCCTTTCATAATATATCTAGCTCCCTTGTGGAATTATAAGCTTCTAAAATCCCCGCCTTTCTCCATTGTTTCGTTTTGTGCTCACGAATTTTTAGCACTTTTTCTGCCATGCCGAGTTTTGCCCGTCACACAACGCAAAGTTTGACGGAGTCTCAATGTCCGCCGACAACTCTTTCATGTATAAGGATATGAGAATCTTCTGTTTTGACTTCTTTTATTTGCTTAGTTTTTCCAACTTTTTAACCACAGCGCGTTCAGTTTTCAAACGTTTTGCGCCCAGCCGCCGCGTCGGAGAGCAGGAGTGCTGGATAGAATCGACAAGCGCTAACAAGAAGATGGCTTATTTGAGGTGGAAAGTTATGATATTTTCGAAAAGAGTTTCTTCGGGACGGTTTCGTAGGGAAAAGATAATTTCTAGTAAGAGTTGTCCTTTCAGCGTCTTCCCTATTATAAGTTATCTTTTTCTGACAGGTCAATTCCAGACCATTGCCTTATTCCGTTATTTATAATGTGCCTGACAAAAAAGATAGTTCAGCAGTTTAATGCTGAAAATTCGTTCTGTAATAAAGCAGCAAAAACATTCAGATGACCGTCGGCCCCTACGCCTTTTATTACTACCCTCTTGTCACAGCGACAGTCAAACTCTTCCTCCTCGCGGCTTAACCCTCTCTCACGACTGGCACAGCCCCTTATCCCCGAGACCTGGGGATGATCCGATTGTTCAACGCCAGCAAGGACACTTATCCAACCAATCTTCGGGGTTCAAATCACGTCTTACCTTAATATCAAGAGTGCGAATGGGAGGCCGCAACTCCTCCGTTTCACCGTTTACAAGCTGCACTAACTGCGGGGTATCTGGGACCAAGCCAGCTTCATCCATCCTGAAATACATCTGGACGGTATTCGATGACAGAATTACAAATCCTTCTCCCATGTACCGGGGAGCCTCCTCTACAATGCCGGTGTAATTTTCGTTCCTTGCAAGAAGCACCTACAACAAAGAATAAGTTTCAAAATGGATTACCTCCTATCCAGTTTCCATATACCCTACTGTACCGGCGAGTCGTCCATAAATTCCCTTATTCGAGACAGTGTTCCGCCTAGGAAGGACACGTTGACCCACGGTTAGTAGTACAGTGCCCTGCTAAAAGCGCACAGTAGCCTACCTCACTCGAATTCTGTAATCGAATGAAATTTAACTACACAAGTAAATAAATAATGTTTTAACCCACATTAACTTAAAAGTATATAAAAATAGCTTTGGATGTGTCAATGTTTACATAATTGGCACTCAGCTCAGAAATAAAATTTATCAATCAACGAAGACACCTGTCAGACAGAATCCCATGGCTAAGAATAACTACAAATTTTAAATAAAAAATAGCCTTGGATGTGTCACTCTTTAAATAAAGACACTCAGTTCACAAGTAAAACACAACAAACAACCAAGACAGGTCAAAATTAGATAGCTAAGAACAGCTAAAGAGATCTGAGAGGGTACTAGTCTCACGTGGCTGGGTACTTCGCTACTGACCTGGCTGAATATTTCCTTCCTGGTGACACGCCACGATAAGAATGAATCACTGTCTCTCAAAACAGAAGGATTTGTGCAAAAGGATTAGACACCGTATTGACCCCCAAGATTAGACACTGCATTGGCCTCGGCTGTCTTCAGAAAGCTTCACGACTTAATAAGCTGGTGCTATACATACGACGCAGGAAGACAGTCAGAGAAGCGAATAGCTGTGCTCAGTGGGCATCTTTAATCTCATTTTCCTAATGCTTTTGTCAACTTACGCGCTGTACTTTAAAAAAACGAAATCACCGGTGAAAGTGATCTAGCGTAGTCTCGTTCACGCAAAACAACATAATTTGTGTTTTCCAACCTCATAGCAAAAACTACTTCACGCTACAGTCAAGCCAACTCTTTCGGAAACCACGAAAGTGATGATAGCTAAGTTCGCTTTTATGGCGGTATCGATGTGTCTCTGTTTACATACGCCGATGATATTCTGAATCCAAGTCGTACTTTTCTGGGAAGCGCAAGCACGTTTTCGAAACTACAAAATGAATATAAGCAGATCGGACTGAGTTTTAATGTTAGTGGCGTTTTTGATTGCCGATGAAATTTCCCCGGTAGACGAAGAAAGTTGGCCGATTCGTGCTTATTTACTGTTTTCGATAGCCGATAGCCGTTGGAGGCAACGTCTATCGCCTATCGGCGAGTCCGAGGCCGATAGGCGATGTACAGGAATTTAGGCGATAGACGTTAGCCGTTGAGCACAAAAACAGAACAACGGCTATCGGCCATCGGCTATCGGCTTCCGGCGAACGTCAAAAACGCCAAAAAGTCAAACGGCTACGCTATCGCCGAACTCATCGGCAATCAAAAACGCCACTGTTGACAAAACCGTTGCAATTGCTTCCAATCTGAAGGGTAATACAGAGAACCGACTTGAACTTTCTGAAACATCTATTCCGCTTTCTGACAGTCTTGTTTACCTTGGCCATCGGAAATACTATAACATTCAAAACCTCGCTAAAAAGATCCGGATTGCTTATGCTTCACTTGTTTTCAATGTTACGCATCTTAGCCGGTTTCATCTTTCTAAACTTTACAACAGTCTAATGTGCTCCATCTTCTTGCTATGTCTCCCATTTGGCAATTTTTTTCTGCTTCTAATAAGAAAAATGTTCACGGAATTTATTTTAAATTTGCAAAGTAGCCTATCTACTGCATTTGCCCCCTTGGACCAGTAATTCTTTCTTGGCACAGAAATTTCAGCTGGTGCTGCCTGCTAAGATTATTGATAAAAGAGTGGAAGATTTCAAATCTTCCGCCAGTAAACACAACCACCAGTGGTCTTCCCTTTTCGTGTAATTTATAGTTGTGTTTGTGTTGTGTATAATGTAAAATATTGATATGTGCGTTGTCTTTTTTCTTTGTTGTTTTTTTTCTTTTTTTTCTTTCTTGTACTCCGTCACTAGGGCTACACGCCCTCCTTGTTTTTGACGGGTTATAAATAAATTGAACTGAACTGAATTCAAAATTTCGCAGATGTCCCTTTCGCACATCTTTTGCCTCCCAGTCAGATATGTCAGACTGTCTCCCTTTTTCCCAGTCCCATTCATTTCCCTATTTATTTGTCTGTCAAAGGTGTTGCCTCAACGGTATCCTTCTAGATCAAAGTGATGCCTCTACGACACCCTTTCAGATTCCGGAATCTTGGGGAGGGCAGGAGCGATACACCGGACTTTCTGAACGCTTCTGGTATTCAATGCTTCACCTTCCAGGACCAACTTGACGAAAATGGATATCTGGAACGGAGAATATGGAAGGTGGAGCCTGGCCTTCGCCTCAGTCTTGTCACCTGATGATGACTGATTTCTCAAAACGCTACAAATAGGACCAGTTATGCAGCGCTGAGATGAGTTAGCAGCGCCATTACCAGACGAGAGGGAAAGCGGTAACAGAGCGGAGCGAAGGAGATTTGAAATACCTTGAAATTTTCTGTGTCGCAGTACACGGCATGCATGAAGGGATCCACTGATGAAATAGCTGGCTTAGTAGTGTAGAGAGCATGACCTTCTTCGACAGAGACAACCAACGTCGTTGGTGACAATCGGTTTCCAAACACCAAGCGACACTGGAACAAATTTTGTTTTGAATAAACTAGCAGTTTCTAACAAAACTTTAGGTCTGGTTCCGATCATCTAAGATCTGATTATGTTGACATTGCTGTGCACAGCGAATATGCCACCGGAGCGATAAATTCTATGGTAAATTCTTACACTCATTTCTTATTTAACTGCTTTTGTCCTGTTTTATGAACTTGGAGTGGCCTCAGCTGCAGCACTATGAGAGAAAAGTTGAAGTGCACATAGCTTCTTCTACACAGGCTTCGAAAGGTATCTAGAAATTAGTTCGCTACGAAAGCATAAGCTAGTCCAGATTATAGGGTTTTGGATTAAGCTAAATCAGTTACCAGCTGATAGGCTCTTGAAATGCGCGTACTCACTGTATTAAAAGAAAGGAGAGCAAGATCGTGGTCGTTTTAAGGTCAAGCTCTTCTTGATCAAGCAGGGCTATCTGATGAATGGAATGAAGGCTTTGTCCACCGTATTTTGACACAAGGATTTCTTTAAACTTTGAACAAATTACTTTTGAATTTGAGGACGAAAAAATCCAAGCTTATGGCAAGAAAGTTCAAAATTCAAACCCCAAAGTTGTACGGCAAAGTCAAGAAATCGTCTGGATTTCAGTTTTACTTTAATTGTAGTCTTCGAAAACCTGTTTTAAGCTCCGCTTCAGTAGTCTGCCACTCATCAATAGGAAGAAAGGCAGTCCGGGGGAGTCATACCTTTGCAATATTGAGGCGGAAAATTTGGCCCACTTCCTACTCCAGCGCCCGGCGCTTTCGCATCTGGGGGATAAACCTGTTGTGGGTGGATTGGTTCAGCTTTCCGGTGTCCTGAATCCACGAACCTAGTCTTATCTTGAGGATTTCAAGCTGTGCCATGGCATGTACGACAACCTTAATGCTGAAGATGTTTTGATCTTCAACCAGAACGATCTTCGTGGCCATAGCTTAAAAATCACTGCTGAGAGATTCCACAAGGACATTGGGAAATGGTGTTTCAAGAATCGTGTAGCTGCTCACTGGAATAGCCTTCCGGAGGAAACGGCCAATTGCCAGTCACTCAACATGTTCAAGAGTCACATCGACAGAATGTTTCAGGAAGAAATGTTTAAACTTAACAGTTTTAAGCGAATTTTGTAGAGGCTTTGTGGCCTGATTTTTTAGCAATATATTATTATTATTATTGAAAGTTTACAAATTTGTACAGAAAGCCCTTCAGATTTGTTTACACAGATCAGTTTAGATTGGGGAGGGTCCAACAGTTGATTTTGTTTTGTGTTAATATTATTTTTAATGTATGGCCTTTCCGCTATCCATTGTATTGTTGAGACTTACCGAAAACAGATGAATTTTGATGGCAGGAAACATGTCCCTCCAAAGCTTGGTCACATAAAAAGGCTCATGATTCGGGTCCGAATTCTTCCTCGCTTTTTCATTGAGAAGTCGCTCACTGCCCCCACCTTTGTTTCTGTTATCACCTTCGGCCCTTCCAATAACTGACGGTTCCAGGTCAAAAAATTCTTCCAGCTCAGCATACAGCCATGACCTGTTGAAGACGTGAAGCTCAAAACCGTTCATGAAAACAGCAAGACGTGAGTGCGAGCCTTGGTGTCCTGGAAAAAAAAAGTTGCTGAAGAATTTGAAAAAAAGAGCTGCAGTTGTAGAATACAAGATATAATCAGCAGCAATATCGGTCGCGGTATAAACTGTGGGCCTTACTCAGCCATATCGTTGGTTCAAGAACGTTCAGGGTTTATTCTGCCAAACAATGCTTTTGTAAAGTGGATTCTCCTGGATTACTGAGCCCCCAACGCCTCATATCGCTGCTGAACGTTCTCTGACGAGATTCTGTGGCCTTTCAAGGCCACAGTTTTATTTTCTTATATTTTTTAAGGTAAATTTAGCTTGGCCTACACAATTGTCTTCTCCTTCTAGGCCAGTAAATCAGGTCGTCCAGTGCTGTGTAATTTCTAGTACGTAATTAAACACTTGAAATACTTGGGGTGGACAGTAAGATCACATTTCAACTGTGTTCATTATAATCACAATACGCTAACTAGATTACTGAACAAGCATCTTCTCCAAAACAATCTGAATTACTCTAAAATCCAAAATGGAAGCCTAGGCTTGGCATAGGCTAGTGCCGCAAACATCTTACCATCAGCGACCCCTGAGGCCATGAGCGGGCGCCACCACTTAAAAATTACGAATCCATCCTGTACTCTTATATTCAGATCTTCATTGATGTACAAAAGATTCTTGAACATGATCTTTCCAGCCACAAAGTTCCATGATAGGGAATCTGAAACAAATTGTTTTCCATAACCTAGTCATTTTCATCACTATGTAGCACAGGAGTCAACAAATACCGGGCAGAATCAGACTACTAACAAAGGCATATTCCCATAACAAAGGCGTCTTCTCGCCGTTCCCCGAGGAATCCCTACGTTTTTGTTTGTCACAGGGATCTACTCCATGTATTCTCACGGAGAATGATCCGATTATCAACACCATCATCAAAAACGAAATACATCTGAAATTCGGTTGGGAGTCGATTTGCTAATTGCTGATGTTGCTGGATGTTGAAAAACAGAAATTAGGGGTAGTTAAAGTTTAACCGACAGTCTAGTTACGCATCATCTATTAACTTAAATGCACTTACATGGGCCTGAAAAGCCGAAAAGAAATGGGTTACTCCATTTTTCCGCTGTCTGATTCTCTCAAAATCAGTAAGATTAAACTCTTGGGAGTTATTATTACCAGTGATTTAAAATGGGAAGCAAACACAACTAGTCTAGTAAAAAGGGGTAATGCTGGGCTGCAGATGCTCAAACTTATGTCGAAACATAGCGCCCCTCCAGATCACCTCCTCCGAATATTTACATCTTTTATTCGCCCAATTCTGGAATATGCAGCTCCTGTATGGCATTTTGGACTGACGGCTGAGCAAAGCGCCAGGCTCGAAAGAGTTCAGAAAAGAGCTCTAATGATAGTATCGAAGCAGGCAGAAATGTCGTATGAAGAGCTGCTGTCAAAGTTTAAAATGCAAACTCTAAAAAAAAGAAGAGAGAAACTCTGCATGGATTTCGGAAGAAAATCTCTGATCCACCCAATCCACAAATCCCTTTTCCCCCCTCAATCCACAACAAAACGACTCCCGCGCAGGGTTGCAGCCTGTTGAGAAACTTCAGCCGGTACGCTGTGCCCATCAGCGGTTAGCGAAGAGTTTTATACCTAGTTTTGTAAAAATGTATAACGAAAATCAGGAGGATTGATTAGTTTTTTTCTTTCTTTGCGTCGTTTTTTAATGTGACTATACCAAAGAAATTTGGCAGTGCCGTAAAAATTTTGGTGAAAATAAAAGCTTATCTATCTATCTACCATAAATAATGGATTTCATCGAATGAACTTCTGATTTGTTGTAACTCTTATGTGCATGTCCCTCTATAGTTGTATTCTCGTCGTTCCCCGATGACTTGAGGAGTCCCCGCGTTTTTGTTCGTCCCGGGGACTCACTCCCTGTATTCTCGCGATTCCCCACGGACGGGGAATGCTCCGATTATCATCACCATCATTAAAAAGGACTCCCTTTCAGATTCGGAGGGGAATCAACTTTTGCTGGTGTTGGTACAATGTAAAATTAATTAAAAAGAATCAGAATGAACAGAACCAAAAATAAAGTGGATCCCAACTAATATCGTCAACTGCATATTTTTTTTTTCGAACAAAATCCATTTTGGAAGCATTCCCCGTGTTCTCGCTGTTTTCTGTACGCGGAGTCCGCGTGGAGTGACTCCCTCTGTTCTTGCCGTTCCCTTCGATTCCCCGAGCAGTCCTCGGGGAACGGCGAGAATACGCCTTATGCATGAAATATTTACCAACCAACCAACTGAAACATTAAGCCATTGCCGAAAAATAAGCGCCGCTTATCATCTTTAATCCTGCACCTGCAGGCTTATTTTCAAATTTAAAATCTCCGCGTCTGGATGAATTTTCGGTTGTCGTGCAAGAAACGCACATTCTGAACGTCATTATTAGAGCTTCGGGTGAAAAAATGCAAAATCCCTTGGATGAATCAAAATGTTTCATTGTATTCACATCAGATGAAACAAGACCAATAGTTTCGGTGGGATCCCAAAAATTCAATGTTTGATACAGACAACTGGGTCTTGTTTTCGCCAGACTCCTTGGTTATTTTTACTATTAAAATTTAAAAACAGATTAGGCTAAGGCCAAATAGCTAATCATCTGAGAAAACCAATTTCAGATATGAATTCAGCATGTGTGTTTGGTCATATCTATTTTGACGAAACTGATCGAAACTTCCTTCTTACTTCTGCCAAATTCCGGTTTCGGACGCATTCCGGGCGAACTGCTTGTCCGGCAAAAAATAAAGCTCAAACATGAACTCAGCGTAAAAAAATGACTGCAATCCCTAAATCGGACATCTAATCAACTTCAAATAAAACTTTTGCTTTTAACAAACTTTCCGGTTTTGGCCGGATTCCGACGAACTGGTTTGTCACTTGAGACATAAACCATCTCTAAAAGTTCTCCTAGCCATGTTTACTATTGCCATCCAGAATTTCTAGGAGAGAACGCATGGGCACAAAAACAGAAACTAGGCAGCCTTTTTACATAGTTAACTACTGCTATTTATTTTTGCAAGCCACTTTATGGCAAAACTGTCCTCACTGGCAACCTCCACAGTAGCCTAGGTGATTAAATATTCAAAATAAGCACTATCGGTTAATTGGGCAATAAGTGGGTAAGTAATTGTTTGCAACCCTCCATTTGCCCAGCATGGACAATGCAACGACTAGAAGCATTCGACTTGCATACTGTTCCGTAAAATGAGCTAGGCGGGCTAGCTCCGCTAATTGCCGGGTTCCTGCAATTGACAGAAAGATTTGACAGCTTTTAAATCGATATGAACGCGATAACATGTGGTATAATGAGTAGCGGTATTTCAATTGTATTTAGGCCTACAGTGGTTTTTAGTTCGCTCTATCTCGCGCCAGCTCGTGGTAACAAGTGTCGCCTACGTCAACGAAGATGGCGCTACTTGGGGCACGGTATCCGCATGGCGGAAGATAGACTCCCTAGAACGGTACTGGAGTGGCAACCAGAGGGAACCCGCAGAAGAGGAAGACCGAAAAATACACTTCGTCGCATGTACCAACGGGACTTCGAGCATGAAGCATTTTAATCAGCTGATGTAATACGTTATCGGTTGTTTACAAGTTTATGTATTGGTTGTCCTTGTTTTGTATGTACAGTGACAAAGATCTACCAAATTGCTCGCGCATGAAATGTTGTATCCGCTTATTTATCATTAAACATTAAACATTAAACATCAACACGATAGTCCAACCCCAGTGGGGAGATGTCTGGGCTGCAGCACAACCAGCACATATGAGGGAGGATTGGCGGCTCTTTCTGGATGCCCTGAGTGCCTCTGGCGGCACAGGAGGAACTAAGGTAAGGTTGCCAGCGACTGTGAACTGGGGGACTGAGAAAATGAGCCATATTTGCCTGAATTTCGGCTAAGTTTTTTTTGCCTACCCCACAAAAGAATAAAAAAAAAGGTTTTGTAAAGGTGGAATAAGTGACAGAAAATAAATAAACATATAAAAAAGACACACAATTCTTCAATCTTACGGAACAACAACCATAGTAGACTAATAGACGCCAGGTGATACAAAATACCTGATTCAGTTACGACAAACCAGTAAGCACAAGTATATGCTGACTTGTCACTTGAGCCTGGCAGACATGTTGGTTCCACGTAATTCCAACTCAGTCCCTTATGATGAGACTAGCTGCGTAGCCTATGTAAGACTTACCTAGGGCGAAGTGCCCAGATGGCATGAACCTGTTCACAAGCTTTGTGACCAGGTATCCATAGAACCGTGAAGTACCGAATACAAGAAAAGTCAGCCATGAAATGAGGAGAACAAGTGACAGAAGATGTAAAAGAAATCCTGGATCCTTGATGTCATCTTCAGATAGTGTTCCAATCCATTCAAGGGTAGAATTTGTACTGTTCATCTCAGTATTCCTCAATGTGCTCTTTCATATCAGACAACTTCTAATAGATGATTTTATACTGCAAAGAAAGAAAAAGCGTACTATCAACAAAATTCTTGTCAAATAAGCAAATACATTTGATTCTAACTTGCTGACACACTTCTGAGCTTCAACACATTTGGGATGCATGTACTTGAGAGCTGTGCTGCAGCTGTTGGTCCTCAAGGACCTACTAATGGACTGCTAGAATGCTCCCATATCAGAAGTCACAATGAGCACTTCAAATAAAAATGCTTCAAAAAATAGCCTACATCAGACAATCTCCTACACAAAAAGAGCTGACATCAAAATGTGACTCAGACAGTCTGCTATAAAGGTCACATTTATGGCCAGGCTACACAAAATGCCAATTAGTTTAAGCCAGTCACTGGGGCACCCAAACGCAATAAAATATAATTTTTTTAGTGAAATTCAGACAATAGGCTAGCTATTTGAAAAATTTCCTGTGGGTCATGGCACCCAAGCAACGGTATATACTAACTGGCATTCAAGATTTGCTAGGTAGCCCATAATAAATGGTCGCTACTGGGCATTTGTGGTAGATTGTATCAGATAAACATTTTGGAGGCTCACAGCCTTCTCTGATGGTTCTTATTACCCTTCAGTTCAGTTCAGTTCGTCCCAATCTGGTCCCAATGCAACGTTCTTTTTTTTTGCTCTGCATACTCATGAGGATATGCAGCTTGGCTCAGTGAAGTGAAGAATAGTTCGTAGCTGGCTGTTCGGCTGTTAGTGGCTGGTTGGACTTATGCTGGACACATGAAATGATTCTACAAGTATAGCTGTAAAAAACTGAAATATTCGGAGGCCTCTCGAAAATTGCGAATATTCCGAAAAACTGAAATATTTCGTAAAATTGAAAAATACTGAAAAATATGGCGAATTTTCGCAATTTTCGCAAGAAAAATGCAATTTTGGCTGCAATTTTCGGGGGATATGGGTGCAAAGTCTCAGTCAAGGCTTCCATTTAGAGCCAGTTGTAGCGTGATTTCGAGGCAAAAAGAGGAATGGGTATTATTTGTCTTTAAAGATTATTTTCATTTTATTAGTAGGTCGAAACAAGAGCTGTAAGCTCATATGGCACTTGCATGGGTTGAGATGTATTATTTGATCAAAAGTAATTTTCGACTGTGCGGTTCAGATGCGCACTTTAAGGGAGCTAGAGAAAAAGTATTTTATCGTTGAACTTGGCTGTGATGATGCAAAAGGCACTAGAAATTCATCTGTAAGCAAGACCCTTGAGGCAAAAACGATAGCAGGCTCTTAGGGATCATTGATATATACGTATGATCAAAAGTATTTTTTTTCCACTAATGCGGTAAAATGCGCACTTTAAGGGTGCTAGAATTTTTTTTTTTGCAAAACCCTTGTGGCACAAATGATCATGGGTTGAGATGTATCGTTTGATAAAAAGTACTTTTCGACCTTGCGGTTAAGATGACACTTTAAGGGAGCTAGAACTTTATTTGAAAGCAAAACCCTTGAGGCAAAAATGAAAATGGGCTCATGGGGATCATGGAAATGCATATTTTGCTTAAAAGTATTTTTCTTAATTTGCGGTCATGATTAGTACTTTAAGGAATAGTCGGATTTGAAAAGTGGCGATTTCTAAGCCAACCTTGTCCAGTTTCTAATATTCAAGCCAAATTTCATCGTCCTAGCACATCTGGAAGTAGGCTACCTTAACTCGCGATCACCGGAATTCCGGACCCGCCCCTCAAACTCCCCCCACAGTCGCCGGAGCCAATCCGGTTCGGTTTTGGACTTGTTTGTTATTCCCACAAAGTTCCATCCCGATCTCTCCAGTCCAATCCGGTCACGTATTCCCCCCCCCCCCCAATTGTTGTCGGATCCGGTCCGGACATGAAAAAGATCACCACAGGCACGCCCTCTGTTCAGTTATTAAATTTCACTCCAATCCGATCACCCGTTCAAAGTTACGCATGGCTAAATATTCCGGATTCCCACTCCCTCCGATCCCCCCACGACTATCGGATCGAGTGAATTTTTATTTACAAGTCAGTTTGATCGGGTCCCTGATACGCCTCCCAAGTTTCGTCGTGAAAATCCCAAAAACCGTCATCACCAGCATTCCGAGAAACTCCCCTCATCCCCCCCCAAGTGTCCGGGTCCAGTCCAAACGTGTAAACGATTTATCTGGAGCAGATTATTGTTCTTCCCAGCAAGTTTTACTCCGATCCCTCCATTATAACCGTTTCTCGAAATTTCCGGTCTCCCCCACCCCAACTCCCCCATAGCTGTCGAATCCGGTTCGGACTTCAAATGGAACATCAGAGATATGTCATTCATTCAGGTACTAAGTTTCGTCCCAATCCGATCACCCGTTCGAAAGTTACACAACACTCAATTTTCCATATTCCCCCGCACTGCACCACATATACAAACCCCTTTGACCCTCGAATGCACTAGCTCTTCCCAATGTTAACAGAGTGATCCGATGCAAAGAGTGACGTCACGCCGCGCGCAGACCTACTAGTGTGAAGAAAGGGGTAGGGGTTTTACAAAAACTACTAAATTCTCATGATTCCCCCGCCCTCTTCTCCCTCCACGGTGGTCGGATCGGGGAAGTGACTATTTGCAAGTTAGTTTGGTCGGGCCCCTAATATGCCTGCCAAGTTTCATCGTCCTAGCACATCTGGAAGTACCCTAACTCGCGATCACCGGACTGACCGACCGACCGACCGACCGACCGACCGACCGACCGACAGACCGACCGACCGACGGAAAAGTGATCGGTATATGGCACTTGGCCGGAAGGCAAGTGCCATAAAAACCGGGATTGGCGTGTCCTGCGGTTTCATATCTGAAATATTAAATTCTTGTTAGTCTTGCAAATCAGATTTTTCTATCGATTAGACTTGAGAACATTAGCGTTAAATCAAAAATAATCTATCATTAAATACCCTAAACAGTAAGCTTTAGTAGGAATGACAATGCTTGACCTAACCTGAAGGGTTCCTTAAATGTGATGCATTTGACTTTATTTTGAGTATATTGTTTTTTAAATCGAAAGTCCACTATTGTAATTAATAAGATAAGAAGTGGAAAAGTAATGAAATAGGAAAACAATCATATGCGAAACATTGGACCAGTCTCGATTTCAATAAAAAGGGACTTCTTATTAGATCTGTTCGATACTTGTTATGGGAACTCCAAGACTAGAAACTCATTCGTTTACTGCATTTAGCAATCTCTTCAACATAGAAAATTCGATGTCAAAAAATATCTCGTTACTGTCAAATGCTTGAATCACTTGAAAGCCGCTAGCTCTACATAGTCTCCGGAGCCATCTTTTAAGCTTGCTTGGAAAATTTAATTTAATACATCGCTTTAATATCTATTTTTTGTCACCGGAATTTTAAGAAATGGGCAAGATAGTCTACATTCCGAAAATTCTTTGTTCGAACAGTATGCTACACGGCGATGGGAAAAAAAGAAGATACATCCGAGTGAACAAAGTTTTCCCAACAAAATTTGGTAATCCAGACAACAGTTAAATCACCTCAAATTCAAGCAAGGTTGTGAGTTTCTGACAATGTAGAAACCCTTTTTTATTCTTACGAATTATACTTGTTCTGTTACTTCCATTCAAGCTGATGTGGTGAAATTAGGACAAAATATTGAGGTTTTTTTAAGCCTGGAAATGTTCCTACTTGTTGGACATGCTTCTGGTAGGTGAGAGAGGGGGAGAAGAAGCATAATCTTTAGTGAGTTTCTCAGTTGTGATCTGACTCATGAAAATTTGTAGAAACAACAAACTCGAGCTCAGCATCTTATTTTTCAGCTTTGTTTTTAATTTTTCGCAATTTTTCACAGTTTTTCAGCGAATATTCACAATTTTTGCAAGATAAAATGGAGGTATTGAAATTTTACATCTATATCTACAAGAATGGACAAAACAACAACAACTTCTTTTATAATCAAACATTTTGCTCCAGGGGTGTAGAATTTGATACCTGATGAGGTAAGGTTGAGTCGACTCTATCAGCTTTCAACAACAGTTTAAGTCACAAGCCAAGCCTTATTACTTAGTCTTAAGTAAAGTTATCGAAAACATAAATTTCTTTTCAGAGGGGATTTGTTGATGAAGATCTTTAGTTAGTGGATTTTTTTCATAGGTTATTTTTATTTAGTTTTTCTCTTCTCCTTGTCTGTTATGACTTTTTTATTCTTTTTCTCCTTCCTTTTTCTGCTCTGTGTTGGTTTGTTTCCTTCATGACCATGTTTCCTTTACGACTTAATATGAACTAAGATTAAGGCCTGCCCATTGCCTGGCCTTACCTGGCCCTTACAGTGGGGCCAGAAAGAGTTAATATAATGGTGCTTCTCTGGTGCTTCTACTTTTTGTGAATTAAACTGAACTGGACTAACTCCAAATAGTGTTGGGCGATATTTGATATCGATACGATATATCGATATATTGGACCAAATATCGATATCGAATATCGATATCGAAAACGATATTTGTTCATTTATAATTATTGTAAATAATTCAACATAAGTTACATTTCCCCATCCGAAATTGGAGCAATATTTTCTTCGTAATTCAGATTTTATTTATTCGATGTTTTAGATGAAGCAAGATGCTTTTTCACAACGACTTTGTTCTTAAATTTTGGCAAAATGAGACATATACTATAGCGAAACATGGTGCCAAAATATCGATATTGATATATCGATTATCGAATATCGAAAGTCAAAATATTGATATATCAATATATTGAAAAATCCGAATATCGCCCAACACTAACGCCAAACAAAAAAAAAGTGTAATTGTGACTTGAAAAATGTAAGTTACCTGAACTCTCTAGTAAGTTAAGTTGCCATACACCAGTCACCTGTTTATATGTGGTCTTTAGTTTGGCTCAGAAGCCTAGCCTAGAACAGGCCTAGAACAAGAAGCAGCCTAGATTCTAGAAGCAGAAGCTCTGTTTAGTAAAGTCAGTATTTTCTATCTAGCCAGTACCTAGCCCGGCGTAGACTGCAGTTCGATTTTGTCTCACTAGATGACTCCTGCTCAGCCTGAGGTGTTTTGAAATTTCCTTCCTCGCCATTGGCTAATACTTCGAATAGCTGATCAGGGTCGTGCTAGCGGACTGGAATTACACTGTAAAAAGTTTCTCCGAGTGCGGATTAAAGTTAACTGAAGTATTTGCTACTGGATTAACCTTATCTCTACTGGGATAAGATTAATCCGAATTAAAGATAATCGTATCTAAAAAGAGACGAGATTAAGCCCAGTAGCAAATACTGCAAGATTTTTTTTTTACAGTGTACTTTTAGCATGTTTGGTACCGTCGTCATTCCGTAGTAAACGCTGAGATTTTTACAACTTCATGATGTGATGATACTGATGACAGTACATCCGGTTGGGAAACGCACCACAAATGCGACTGCGACACAATTAAAACACCATCATCATTTGCTTGACGAGTCAAAATCATTCAGTGTTGGTCAACATTTGTATCTCGCAGTCGTTGAAACAAACGCCTTTAGGAACTGGAACAAAAATCGGAGCTAAAGTTGGAAGAGAGGAGCGAAAGTAAGTTCTCAGGGGTTCGTAGACTCGGAAAAATGAATTCACTCTCGATTTTAGAACAGAAATTTACGTTTACGTATAGCTAGAACAAATAACCCAATAAAACCTCAGTCATTGGTCCCATGCAGCGAATATGGATATCCCGACAAAACTGAGCTAAGCTAGAGGTATTTGCTGAGCTTTGAGTTGCTGCCCGTCTACTTCCCTCATCGTCGTCGCGCATATCAAAAGAACTAGTGCAGCCTGCAGGAGGCGCGCTGACCCGCTCTGCATCGCGTCCAGACACCCAATCGGCTTTTACTTTGGAATTCTTCCCTGGGCTTTACTGCGATAAAGCTGTTTGTAGAGGTAACGAATTGTGATGTTGCGCATAACTCCTACCCATAGGAATCTATTCGACTCCACAGGGTCATATTACAGAGATAGGGAGACGGAGGTCTGGTGCTTACTTGTTCTTGCCTAGTTAGCATCTTCTCGCTTGCATTACCCAGGTTGTGCTATTGCTTTAAAGGACCCCTCTTGCTTATTCTGCTTTTTATAATATATCTAGCTCCCATACAGAATTATAAGCTTCTGAAATCCCCACCTTTCTCCATTGGTTCGTTTTGTGCCTACGAAATTTTAGCGCTTTTTTTGCCTTGCCGAGTTTTGCCCGTCACACAACAAAACGTTTGCCGGGATCATCAACGTCTGCTGACAACTCTTTCACACATAAGGATCTGAGAAGCTTTTGTTTATTACTTCTTTTATTTGCTTAGTTTTCACACTTTTTAACCATGGCGCGATCAGTTTTCAAACGTTTTGCGCCCAGCCGCCGCGTCGGAGAGTAGGAAGGCTGGACATAGTCGACAGGCGCTGATAAGAAAATCGCTAATTTAAGATGGAAAGTAATGGTATTTTCGAAAATGTTTTTTCCTGATCCATTTCATAGGGAAAAGATTATTTGTAATAAGAGTTGTGCTTTAAGCGCTTAGTCTAGTGATAAATATTCCTTCAGCCCAAGCTGACTGCGAATAATCTTTGACAGTGCAAAACGGATACGTTGGCTTTCCACGAACTTGTGGAAAACAACTTCCACAAGTTCGTTTTTCCAACCTGAGCGGCTTTGAGCCTGAAGAGTACCCTTGCCAAGAAGGGCCGAAATATAGCTCAAATAAAATTCAGCTGACGTATCCGTTTTGCACTGTCAAATACTTAGTCTAGTGGACGATTATGTTCTGTCTACTTGGCTAAAAAAAAGAAAAGAATGGTTCACTACATAGCTTTTACATAGCCCTGGAGTATACTCTATATGACTAAGTCCGAAGCACGCCATGAGTGAACCCCCGGAGAACGAGAAACGTCACCCAAACGGATCCTCGAACATGATTCAAATTCTATGTCCAATCAGTCAATGTCCAACCAATCAACGACGCGCATTGCGTGTCGCGCCATTACGTTTCTGGCTCTTCGCTAGGCACACAGCGATTCTTCATCGACAAGAAGGGTTAGAGTATGTACGCAATGAACTCCTGCCATGGGGTGAGATACACATCCGAAGCCTGTCAGCGAAATCTCAGAAGAAACCTAATTGACGGCGTCAAAAGGACCGTCATGAAGGCGACTGATAAATAATCTCGAGCCGTTGCTGGAACAGATATCTCAGACAATCAACATCAATATACTGCAGAAAGAAACGAAAGTACGTACTTAGGAGTTCGCACCGGTCTCACAAACAAGTTTGCTTAGGAAGGGAGGCTTGTAGTTTCGTAGTAAACAGGAGCACACCGGTTTAAATATTCCAACCCATATCGATCCAAGTAAAGTAAATAGTGTTTATGGCACTTGCAGCTCCGCTCAAGTGCCATATACCGATCGCTTTTTGGTCGGTCTGTCGGTCGGTCTGTCGGTCGGTCGGTCGGGCGGTCCACTGTTTCCGAGTTAGGGTACTTCCAGATGTGCTAGGTCGATGAAACTTGGCAGGCATATCAGGGACCCGATATAACTAACCTGGAAATAATCAGTTTCACGATCCGACCATCTGGGGGGGAGTGGTGGGCCGGGGAATCCTGAAAATTAAGTAGTTTTTGTCACACTTTTTCGAGTTGGGGTACTTCCAGATGTGCTAGGACGATGAAACTTGGCAGGCATATCAGGAACCCGATATAACTAACCTGGAAATAATCAGTTTCACTATCCGACCATCTGGGGGGGAGTGGTGGGCCGGGGAATCCGGAAAATTAAGTAGTTTTTGTCAAACTTTTTCGAGTTGGGGTACTTCCAGATGTGCTAGGACGATGAAACTTGGCAGGAGCATCAGGGACCCGACCGGACTAACCTGGAAATAATCAGTTTCCCAATCCGACCACCTGGGGGGAGTGGAGGGCTGGGGAATCCGGAAAACTGGAGTAGTGTGTAACTTTCGAACGGATGATCGGATTGGAATGAAACTTAACAACTGAATAAATGGCATACCTCTGATGTCCCGTCTGAAGTCCGGACCGGATTCGACAGCTATGGGGGAGTTGGGGGGGGGGGGGGAGACCGGAAATCTCGAGAAACGGTTAGAGTGGAGGGATCGGAGTGAAACTTGCTGGGAAGAACAAGCATCTGCTCCAGATAAATCGTTTATACATTTGGACTGGATCCGGACACTAGGGGGGGGGCTGGAGGGGAGTTTCCCGGAACTCCGGTAAAGGCGGTTTTGGGGATTTTCACGACGAAACTTGGGAGGCGAATCAGGGACCCGATCAAACTGACTTATAAATAAAAATTTACATGATCCGATAGTTGTGGGGGGAGTAGCGGGAGGGGGAATCCGGAATACTGAGTCATGCGTAACTTTGGAACGGTTGATCGGATTTGAGTGAAATTTGATAATTGAGCAGAGGACATGTCTCTGGTGACCTTTGTCATGTCCGGACCGGATTCGACAACAATGGGGGGGGGGAATACGTGACCGGCTCAGACTGGGGAGATCGGGATCGAACTTTGTGGGAATAATAAAGAGATGCTCTGGATAAATCACTTCCAGAACCGGATTGGCTCCGGCGACTGTGGGGGAGTTTGAGGGGGGGCCGGAATTCCGGTGATCGCGATTTAAGGTACTTCCAGATGTGCTAGGACGATCGAACTGGGTTGGAATATTAGAGATTCGACAAGATTGGCTCAGAAATCGCCACTTTCCAAATCCGACATTCCTTAAAGTACCAATCTTGACCGCAAATTTAGAAAAATACTTTTAAGCAAATTATACATTTTCATGATCCCATGAGCCCATTATCATTTTTGCCTCAAGGGTTTTGCTTACAAATGAAGTTCTAGCTCCCTGAAAGTGCGCATTTGAACCGCAAGGTCGAAAACTACTTTTTTTCAACAAACGATACATCTCAACCCGTGATCATTTGTGCCACAAGGGTTTTGCTTAAAAATTTATTTTATCACATTTTAACCGAAAAGTGAAAAAAAAATACTTTTTACCAAACGGTATATATCAATGATCCCTAAGGGCCTGTGATCGTTTTGTCTCAATAGTTTTTCTTACAGATGAATTTCTAGCGCCTATAAAGTGCGTATCATTACAGCCAAGTTCTAAAACAAAATACTTTTCTCTAGCTCCCTTAAAGTGCGCATCTGAACCGCAAAGGTAACCTTAAAAGTACGTTTGATCAAACACTACATCTCAACCCATGCAAGTGCCATATGAGCTTACAGCTCTTGTTTCAGATTCCCGCTGCTCTTCCTGCCCACGAACGATTGCAGTTCGCCTCAGAAAGTCCTCCATTGTCTCATTGTCAACACTTGTAACAAAGAGCTAGTAAAAAATGTATCCATAAAGTAATGAGCAGTAAGTTATAGCTCTGCTCTAAAGACAATGCAAAACTTCCATTGCTAGAAAAGGAGATTGCAAATACCTCCTCATCAGCGAGTAGATCTATTTTACTATATCTGTTGGCAAGTGCTGAAAATGAGACACTGGAGGATTTACAGAAACTAGTCCGCTCGGAAGTTCTTAACTGGTGTATGGCGAACAGACTGCGCTAGACCATTTTTATCAAGAGCGTTGAAGGAACGAGACAAAATTGGGTAAAGATTCAGACAAATCGTCTCATCTTTCTAACAGACAACCCATCCCCAAGGGAACTAACAGCAAAGGGACGTCAGAAACGACATCACTAAGCCGCACTAAGCCCTTATCCGCTTTTTTTTCACCAGTAACTAATCGGTATCAAGGGAATCGTGTCATATTCTGTACCAAAGGAAAGAGATTGGGGAAATCCGAACTGTTCTTTAGTTACGAACATGCTGCAAGCTGATGACACTTCATTCCATGGGATAACCGCGGCGTAACGAAGGCTGAATGGGTCAATTGCTTTTCTCCAGTCTCGATATTTTTGATCTGTCATTCGTGGGAAAAAAGGGGCATTTTCGTCGCCTTTGCTTTCCCGAGATCCCTAAGGAAGTCGAGAAGACAGCATGTCAAGCCAGTGGATGATGGGGGGCCACTGGAGGGGACAACTTGTGGACTAAAAATATCTGGTATCGTTCGAACAGGACACTTTTCGAATAGGATTTTTGTTCTTGTCAGTGCGAATAGTTGACCGAGTTACCATTGTCTTCAGCGTTGACCAGCAATAACTTGACCTTCAAACGTTCAAGTAGTCCGACAGCAGAACCAAAGATATTTTACTTTGACAAATATAGATCTCCGAGAAATGTTGAACTGGATAGGCTACGCCTCATCCCTTGTACCAAAACAAACAAAGTGGTGTCTGATAACCAAAGAACTTTGATATTACAGCTGCAAATTATATATTCTTTTCACGTTCCAGTAAAGTTATCCCTCAGATTGTCTCTTGAAATTCATCCCTCGGCGTGCAACGACATCAAAGATTTGTGTGACTTTTCAATATCCCCACAAACGTCCCGGAAAGGCCGGCTGACCTGTTATTTACTTACTGGAGAAGCGGATGGTCCTCTTTGTTCCGGCCCAAGAGATCATCCATCTAGAGGTAATTCACTTTTCTGGATCTGGAACGGGCAAATTTGACAAATTCCACGTTCACGCTCAAAGAATCTTTTCTCGGCTTTTGTGTTTTGGGGGCTGATTGGACCCTTCAGAGGAAAAGGATAGCCTTTGCTAGAGAAAAATACGTTAAGAACAAAGACAGTAAAATCACATACAATCAAGAGGGCGAATACGAGGTCGGAGCTGATTAACGCTAGGCAACGGTAGGACATTTGGAAGCTGGATAGAAGGAAATCGTTTCTCTGGAACAACTCCCCAATATTGTTGTGTGCAATACGTCGTACAACTCGTACAGGCTGTTCTGTCTGTATAGCAGTATGTCGGACGCTGCAGTTCCGTTGTGTGTTGGATGGGTGTTATGATCGGGAAGCCGGAATCGGTGTCTCGTTTTTTGGGATCCCAAAACGTTAGTGACGGATACCTATGACATCGCAAAAGTTGTCCGTCCGTCCGTCCGTCTGTACGCACGATAACTCTCGAAGGGATTGAGATATTTTGATGAAACTTGGTGGGAGGATCCTTTGGGTCAAAGTACAAGTCAAGTTCGAAGATGGGCTCTGTAGCTCTATATTTAAGGGTGGGGGAGGGGTTTCAAATTAAGGGGCAAACAAAATATTTTGAAACAGCTAATGTGATAGTCGATTATGGGGTAAGAAGACATGCTGAACACGATGGTGAATACCATTTTCTCGCCGGACCAATAGTTCGCCCGGAATCCGGCCAAAACCGGAAAGTTCGTGAAAAGTAAAAGTTTTATTTGAAGTTGATTAGATGTTCGATTTAGGGGTAAGAAGACATGCTGAACACGATGGTGAAAACCATTTTTTGACCGGACAAGTAGTTAGCCCGAAATCCGGCCCAAACCGGAAAATTTCTTCAAAGCAAAAGTTTTATTTGAAGTTGATTAGATGTTCGATTTAGGGGTAAGAAGACATGCTGAACACGATGGTGAAAACCATTTTCTCGCCGGACAAGTAGTTCGCCCGGAATCCGTCCGAAACCGGAAAATTTGTTGAAAGTAAAATTTGTATTTGAAGTTGATTAGATGATAGATTTATGGGTAAGAAGATACGCTGAATCTGTATATGACAATCATTTTTTACCCGGACATATAGTTCGTCCGGAATCCGGTTGAAACCGGATTTTTTTTATAAGTTAAAGTTTTATTTGAAGTTGATCAGACGTTCTTTATAGGGATAAGGAGATGCGCTGAATTCGTTTCTGAACTATCTTTTTTTGGCTGGACAAGTAGTTCGCTCGGAATTCGGCCGAAAACGGAAATTCGGCAGAAGTAAAGCAGGAAGTTTCGATCAGTATCGTCAAAATAAATATGGCTTATACAGGTATAACTTTTTTCGAGCAGGCGTGTAGTGCATATCCTCCTATGACCCACGGTCAGTTATCTTACGGTAATCTTCACACAGAAAACGTAAATATCACTCCACGGGATAATCCAGCCAATCACGTTGCAGAATTAGTCATAACCGCCTCCGGAGAGGAGGATATAAGTCATATCCTCCTCATACGTCACGCTGAGTTCGAAAAAGTTATAACAGTTAACACACCTCCATCTCGCTTGATATCGGAATGACAACCTCGATGGCCATTTAAAAATATCAACCTCGCCTTCGGCTCAGCAGATATTTTTCATAACCAACCTCGCCTTCGGCTCGGATAGGTTATTTTCAATGGCCGTCTCGTTGTTATTTTCCGATATCAACCTCGATGTCTGAAGTTAACCTTTAATATCTGAACTTAATTTTCTCAGATGATTAGCCTGGCGAAGACTGGATCTGGCGTAGAGAAGACGTAGTTGTCTGGGTCAAATATTAAATTTTTGGGATCCCATCGAAACCTTTGGTCTTGTTTTACTTAGTGCCACGACCGAAGGTGTCACAATCCCTTTTCTCCGACTCATCCGTTTGCATCTTTATTTGTCTTTTAATGATGTTTTCTTTATGTTAGATCCCCGGACATAGGGACCCAATGCCGAGGACCAACATTTTTTGATCTGGCTGCGCTTCCGGACCCACTTTGACGAAAACAGATTTCTGGAATTAGGAAGGCAAATCTGGAAGGTGAAAATTTGCCTTAGCAGAAATATCCCTGATCTATTTTCCAATTTGTTTAAAGCGCATATCGGTATATGTTTTTGCGGGTTTCGGAACGGAAGAGTTGTACATGATAATTATTAGTTGCGTTAATTCCGTCCGTCCGTCCGTGGCCGAATGGTTAGCGCGCCGAACTTGCAAGGGAAGGGTCCCTTGTTCGAGTCTCGGTTGTGCCTACTGTTTGGTTTCGAGCGGGGGTTAGTGGCGTAACCCTGTAAGACAAGTCCACCCAGCTTCAAATGAGTACCTGGAGAAATCCGGGGAAGGTGGCAGGAAGGGTGTGCGAAAGCACAGGCTGGCTGGCCCCAACCCCCCATTGCACTTCCTGGCTGAGGGCCAAGAATCGGAGATCAGCACCGCCAGCGAGGCTAGTGCTGATACCTTTACCTTTTACCTTGAGCGTGTCCGAAAGCTTTCAGGACTGTAAATGCTGCATTTAATGCTGCATTTTTATTTTATTTTTCGTCCGAAAGCTCTTACCTTGTATGCAGCATTAAATGCAGCATTTACAGCACTAAAAGCTTTCGTGAACCGATGACGTTATTTGCCCCTGCTGGGGTTCTCTGTCCGAAGCCCTTAGGCTGGCTTAACCTTGGTAGCGTCGAGCGGTAAGGAACATTCAACCTTTCGAAGGCGTGTTTGGGATCGTAGTCTTTCGTTTAGGGAGGTCGGTTCTCTTTCTTGTACACTTACTTTTATTCTTCTTTCAGCTTCTCTTTGTATAAAACGTCTGATTAAATCAAGCACTCAAGAACGTCTATCTACTTTCAGCTCTAAGAAACATCTGCCTAAAAATCTCCACATAAATTTCCTAGTTTTGCTTACTGCGTAGTAGCAATTCTTAAAGTTCAACTTAACCGCACTCAAATAACACATAAAGGTTAAACCAAAGTCTTGATAGTAGACGACTCAAACTCGCTCCATATATGGCGCTATCCCCAGCGATTTACGTTGGGTCTCTTAAGGTTAAACCAAAGTCTAGATAATATTAGACTGAAATAGCGACAAACGGATGTCGGGAAAAGCCACAAAGCTGATACGACTGTTCGTTTGACAATTTCCAAAAGCTTGAATTATTTCAATTATTACGAAAGCTAATTTTGATAATTAATATCTTAAAATACTATTCGTAACACTCGTTATCCCTTACAAAGTTTTGACTCCGACAAAACAAACTATGCCCACTGCCAGTACTTGATTTTGTAAACGCTTCATTTTATGCTACTTAGCTTATTTTATTTTTGTATTCTAAAATTTTGGTCGACCTGTCTAACTTCCAGTTACAACAGATGTTCCAGTTTTCGGTATCGGCTTTTCAGAATATGCCATCAAACATTTTTAGAGCCTCTACCCTTCTTTTGCCTAAAAGCTATCGTGAGCTGCGACTTGCGAGTTTTTACGCCCGAAGCCCTTGCTACACAGCACACAAGGCTGTATACTTTCCTGGCAAAAGGTATTTATACAATTGTTAAAATAAAATAGTTTAAAATAAAATACTACATCCCTTCCTCCTTTCGAAAAGATTTCGTTCTGGTTAGGATTTTATTTTTAGTTTATCAAAATCAAGTGTTGACTTGGCTAATCCACCCACCAAGAATTCAATTTTTCGTTTTAAGCAGTTTTTGGTTTAAGTTTTTAACACCCCGATGAAAATATTTTAAAAATCAAATGAAATTAGACCACTCCCAATTCAGATTATTTATCTTTAAAGCGCATCTGAGACTTGGTTTAAACTTTTGACACGGCGTAACAATCGAGAATTAAATACGTTAACAAACACGTTAACTTTACCCTTACATTAGCGTGACGCAAAACGACAGACAATACAGACAACGGACGATCAGCAACTACTCAGAAGCACAGTTTACAATATAATACGATCAAGGCAATATAACTAGTTAATTATTTTTTTTTTTTTTTATTTGTTTATTTATCTTATTCATTTGTTTATAATTATTATTTTCTTTTCTTCTAGATATACTTTATAATCAAGGCATTCGGCCCTCAAACACGTGTAACGATTTACATACTAAACTGTTTGACATATAAAGCAGGAGGAATTGTGGCCTTCAGACCATCGATTACGTTTTAAAGTTTAAATGAACGTACTTAAACACAAAACAGAAAGAATTTTAAGAGCCCCGCGGCCCTTCAACTACATTTGAATTTTAAAGAAACCTGCTGTACAAAAAAAAATTGAACACTAAACAAGTAATGGTTGGCCTGAGGCCCTTCGAATATATGACATCTTTTAGGTGCATGCAGCTATGCAAGATAAAACACTACAAACTTCAATGTTACTGCTGTGAACAGCCCGCGCTGTGAAAAGTCTCGACACGGTACAATCTGGCTACGAGTTCACGTCTCGCACGTGTATTCTCGGGACGCATCCATATGAGATTCAGATCATCAACTGAGACATCTACCGGGATGGTTGCAAAGAGCTCCTCTCCTATGATTTCCGTTGGGGCGGTTGAGAAAACATCTTCCAGCTGTTCAGATGAAAATTCGACTGGAATGGTTATGAACAATGGTTGGTTGACGAATACTTCCATGCTTGGCTGTCCATTGAAGGCATCCTCTTTTGGTGTGTTAGGGAGGGGTTAGTATTTACATCCCCTCCTAATTCTTCTGGTACAATGCTGGAGAGGTCGGCATGACATCATCCGCGTATACCTCGACGGCTGCTTCAAGAAGCTCCGGCGATTCGGCTTGTTCTCTGTTCTCCATTGACATGGGTGGAGTCTGGGGCGATCCCATCCTCTTCTTCGGTTTTGGAACGTCGTCTCATCAAATAGGGGTTTATAGGTGCGTTCCCTACTGTTCCTCTGTTGGCGTTATCGGAGCGCTGCATTGTCGAACGCCATTGTGAAGGTTAGCCTCACGTTTCATGATGTAAGCAGAGCCGTTATCAGCTGTGCTCTCTTCTTCTCCTAGTTGAAACTTCTGCTGATACAGACTTAGACTGGTCCGCATGCACGTGACTTCTAATTTGGAAGACAGATGGCGGTGCATTTCGTTTCTTCACACAAGATTGCACGTGACTTCGAATTTGGAGCGAAGAAAAACAGATGGCGTTGCATTTCGGTTCTTCTGTCACGACGCTGGCAAGTTTGGTGTTTGGGAGCGATGACTGGTTCTTTTCTTCTTCAGAGAATGCTCCACGCTCCACGAACTGCTCCTCCAGGACCTGGATTTCTGCTGTGAAGACTCATCATAAGGACTAGTTGGCTCGGCTTCGCATTGACCTGTAATATAAAATAAACGCAGTATATCTGGAAAGACTTACTTAATCGCTTATCGCGATTATTTTGGCGTCTTAGTCCTTTCTAACAGGTACTCCGTTCTTTCTGTTGTTTGTATGTGTGCTCCGAACTATTTAAAATACCTCATTTTTACGTTTAAAGCCCATCACATGATAAACCGCGAACCATGTGAGCATTTTAAACTTCTCGCGACTTCTCTTTCGGCGTTTAAAAGGCGCGACTGATAACTCAGCCGCAAGTTTTAGCTTTTTAAATCGCGACATAATCCATTTAAACTGTCTGTACTGCGGTACGGTAAACGATGTAATAAGCGACTTTTAACATTTCTTGTAACGACCGGGAGTTGAATGGTGATACTGGATCACATCTAGCGTATACTTGCTATCAAGAAAAAGGCTCGGAATAAGATCCGGATTAATATCTCTGACCATTGACCAATGGTTGACACAGTGTTCGTGACTCCGTCTAAGTTCTGAAAGACTCAAAACAATAATTAGTAAAACCTTTGCTCAGTTTGTCTATCAATCGACACCTATGAGTGTTCAGCAATTATTTAAAATCTTGGACTCAATGTTACCGCAAAGTGACGTCAGTCACTCGCGTGAAGCAAAAAGCCAAGCTACTTCAGCGATAGCAATACTGAAAATTCGTTGCTGCATAATCTCTACAGGTTTTGTTTGTGTCATAGCTTTCAGGCATAATCTGTTACTTGAGCTCCGTGACCTTTCCTTTTCAGCCGGGAAGCGAATTTTTATTTTTCACTTGGAGAATGCTTGGAACAAACAACAAGACCAAAGTTTTCGATGGGATCCCACAAATTTAATATTTCTGAGATTCAATTTGACACAACTGAGTTTTTTTTTTTTTTTACAGTCAGTCATTCTAGTATCATAATGCGGTCATAATGGTAACTGATTAATTATTTCTGGGCAATCTGTCGTTACGCCACATAACGTACGCAAAATAAATCAAAATAATGGACGGGTAAAATACCATGTAGATTCTGTCAAGGGGACCAGCAGTGATCGAGCTCACTCAAAGATTTGCTAGTGCATGACATCACTACACGATACTAAATTTAGGGTTGCACGCTCAAATGAGCGACAGCTAATTTTTTTTTTTTTTTTTGTTTTGAACAACAATAGACCTACAGTAAAAACATAATGTGCACTTAATATTAAAACTCTGGGTCTATTATAGTTTTAATACTACGATTTCTTTCATTTGTTCTGAAATAGGAACGAAAATAAAGCACAATCATGCTAGTGATTTCCAAAGCAACACTTGTATGGCAGGCTTATGAAGCATTCCTACTGTTTTGTACCCCATTTTATTTTTATTTTTAGATCACCGCGTAGCAACTATTTCTTTAACTTATTATAAATTTACCCATCAAATAAAAGCAAAACAAAACAAAATTACTTTCTACTTGTTTACTACGCATCCTCCTCCACTCAGCAACGTTAAATGTTCTACCGCGGTACAGTATCATCCTGGTACACTATAATAACAAGCAGCAAAATAGCATGTCGAATAACAATAAGTCGGAGCTGACTGCGGCGCATAAAACAAACGGCACACAGATTTATTATCCAAGTTTTGGAAGAATTTCACTGGGTATGGATCAATTCGCTCCCCGAAATAAATGGTCCGACAAAACTATTTCCATAAAGCTTTTACACTGTGGACATCTAGGGCTGTATAGCTCATCCTTCTCTAATACCCCGGCCGGTAGTAATTAGAGACACATGGGCCACAAAACCAATGTTCTCTGTACGGTTTTTCTAAGTAGTTCAATTTCGCACTTTCGCTGATTGTTAGTTTCTCTCGCGAATTTCAACATGCTCATCTGTCCAATGAGCCTTTCCTGCGTATCCAAAAGTACATCTTGCACGTCTGCCAAATGACCTTTGATTACTCCTATTTCTCTGTCCTTATTCTCAATCTTTTTAAACAGAAACTTATTATAATTTCCAGTTTTTCTCTCATCCTTCCTGTAATAAAAGAAAATACTGCAATCTACTTATTTTCTATTTATTAATCATGATATTATTTTCTATTAGTTTCTGGTAAATATGGGCTTCCTAATTTATCATACCCAAACCTCTCCGGTCGGCGGGTTTCTCTCGACGTTTGTCTGGACCCTCTGGTTGCCAGATCAAACCTCACACCTTGGAGTGCGCCACGCCTCGCAGCTTGTGTGCGTAATCTTAAAGCCTCCGAACGCACCGTCGGATGACTTAAAGCTCTGTCACGAATTAAAATTGGTGGTGGGCTACTAAGGTCAATAGGGCATTCCGACTCTGGATGGTCGGAATCGAGTTCTCCGAACGGTCCCCTCAATTCAGGCATACTACCCGAACGATTACCCTCATTATTAACCCTAACACCGGGTTCTAACTCGAGTCCGGACTGACCCGAGTCTTTACCAGAACCTTCGTCCTGAGGGCTTGTCCCTCCGGCTTCTGGTAATCGTGGTACTTTACTATTACGAGACTGAGGTGTCTCGATCACCGTCTGATTAGGTGATTCTTCTTCCGGTCGGACAGGGGAAAATTCAGGGGACCCGTCAACCCGTGAACTGGACTGGGGAAAATTAATAACCCCGGATGGACCCTCAGTATTAACAGGATCACTACGCTGATCCGGAACAACTGAGCTCTCGAACTGGAGGCGATAGTTAGGTGGATCGAGTGACGGTAACCAAGCACCCTCTAAATTTTCGTAGTAATCACGAGATGGCGTGATACCTGGTCTTGACATTGGTTCCTCGCCAAAAGTTGGTGTGGAACATCTAATTCTCGCCGGTGTGAAAAGTTCTCTTTTCACTAGTGCGTCATCTAGTGACTCACTCCCGAAACTTGAAGAGCTTCCTAAACCTTGACGCCGAACAGGCGTTTCTGTGTAGGGGTCATCCCAAGCCATATCTTCAGAACCCACAGAATAGCGTCTTTTACAGTCACCATGTTCATTTGACTGGTCAGTATGGTACGGTTGTAATGTTAAAGGACGGGTCAATAGGGGAATTTTACGGAATTTTGGAAAGTCCTCACCCGGTTCAGAACCCAAGACCGGAGATTCCGGTCTAGAAGTAAAATTACCCGTGCCGATATCATACATTTCTTCAGTAAGCAGGTTTGGTGCATTGTGACCTGAAATAACTTTCCGAGCCGAAGGTGTGTTGTCCCACCAAGTAACTGTTTTCCCGGTGCGTGAACTTTCAGGTTTACCCCCGGCCGTTTCTTTTGCGAGAGTGGGTAACGGAAGAATAGTGGGCGGAGATAACGGATCAGTAGTGGGCGGGGATAACGGGACATTTATGGGTATGGGTAGCGGAATTTCCTCAAAATCAGGGGGTACGATCAGTTCATCCTGGACGACGTCTTTTTCCCACAAACTCCTGGGAACGTACGTCTTCAAACGATTATAATGGACAACTTCCACCCGTCCGTCTGATAGTCGTGTGATTTCAAAATTTAACCCATTCTCTAAAATTGCCGATACCCGGTACGGTCCCGCCCATCGTATTTTGTCTAATTTTCGTAGCCGCGCGTCGGGTGGAGTATGCAACAGGACGAGAACGCCCACCTTTATAGGTTTCTGATTCTCATTTCTGTTGTAATAAAACCGTTGCCTCTCCCGAGCAATGTCAGAGTTTTCTCTGATCATTTGGTACGCAGTTCTTTGTCGGGTAATCATCTCTGATTTGTAATCGGAGTCCAAATTATAGTAAACTCTACTGTTTATGACAGTGTCTGTCGGAAAACGAACGTCGCGAAGGAACATGGCATAGAACGGATTATCTGAGATGGATTCATGAAAAGCCGTATTCATAGCAAACTGGACATAACGAAGTTGATCCTCCCAATCAGAGTGTCCCCTATCTTTAACATAAAGGCTTAAAATGTTTGCAATATCCCTATTCCGTCTTTCTACCGCCCCGTTACACATTGGATGGTAAGCAGATGTACGAAGTTGCTTAATGTCTAGAAATTCAAGGATGCCCTTGAAAACCGCGTTTATGAATTCTGAACCCTGGTCGCTAATTAAACGTTCACAGGCTCCGTAAACCAGAATGAAATTCTCAACGAACGCTCTGGCAACAGCTTTTGCTGTTTTATCCGCTATGGCCGTCAGAACAATATATTTCGTGAAATGGTCAGTTATAACGACTATATACTTTGATCCTTGCCTGGACACAGGTAAGGGACCTAATAAATCAATGCCTACCATATCGAGTGGTCTCGATGATTCGGGAATGGTGCCCAAAGGTGCCCTCGGTGTATGGTTAAGACCTTTTCGTTGACAGCAGTCAAGGCAACACTGAACGTATTGTTTGACAACATTGTACATGTTTCTAAAGTAAAAACGGTTGCGCACGCGTTCGTATGTTTTGAGGAACCCGAAATGACCCGATATCTTAGAATCATGGCAATCAAACAGAACTTCCGGAATAAGCGAACGGGGTAAAACTGGTACTACCCGCAGATCCGATCTACGGCAGTTTTGATACGGGGTGTAAACGTAACAAAGTAAGCCATCGTCTAGAACAAAATTTTCGATTTCGCGCAGAACTTGATTTTCGATTTGCGAGGGCAACTCACTGCCCTGCTGAAGATAGTTACGTACCGCAGACGAAAACCCATCTTTCCCTTGCAAATTACGCAGTTCCTGTGAACAGAACTGGCTGTCCTCCCCTGGTACCACGGCCATTATTTCAAGATTTGAATCAGCCGTCGGAAGGCGACTGAGTGCGTCCGCGACAACGTTTTGAGCCCCCGGAATGTGTGTAATCTCAAAATCGTACCCCTGCAGTTCCATCTGCATTCTAGCCGACTTCCCGGTGAGATCCTTCCCTGTGCTCTTCATCAACCACTGAAGAGGCTTATGATCCGAGGCAACAATGAATTTTCTACCAAGCAAGTAAGGGCGAAACGACCTAATGCAGTGCGTAATGGCTAAGGCCTCCTTCTGAACCGCGGCGTGTTTTACCTCTGCGTCATTGAACGTACGTGATGTGTACTGCAAGACCTTTTGTACCCCATTTTGAATTTGTGTCAAAAATCCCCCACACGCCTTGTTGCTGGCGTCGCAATAAATTTTCATCGGATTTGCTGTTCGACTAAGATCTGGAAGACCAAGGATAGGTTCTTCCAATAATTTAGACCGAAGCTGTTCAAAAGCTTTCTTTTCTTCATCACCGAAAACAAAAGATACCTCCTTTTTCGTAAGTTTAATAAGGGGCGACGCTATGGCAGAAAATTGGGGAACAAATTTCCGGAAATATGAGAATAGACCTATGCAGGATCGCAATTCACTGACGTCTTTCGGATACGCGAGGTCACGTACGGCACTTAACTTATTAGGATCGGGACGAATTCCATTTTTATCGACACGGTGACCCAAGAAAATAACTTCTTCCTTGAAAAAATCGCATTTCCGCGCTTTCAACTTCAAACCAGCTTTGCGAAAAGCTGCAAAAACTTTAGTCAACAAAATCATGTGTGAATCGTCGTCATCGGAGGCGTTTATCACGTCATCGAGATAAACGGCGACCCCTTCATCAAACAGATGTTTTAAAATTCGATGCATAATTCTACTATAAGCGGCGGGTGCGTTTTTGAGACCAAACGCAAGCTTAGCGTAGACATATTGTTCGTAGCCTGGGGCCGAAAATCCTGTATATTTTCTACTGTCAGGGTGGACAGTCATCTGCCAGTAGCCGCTTAAACAGTCGAGAACAGAAAAAATCTTTTTACCATGCAGTTTGTCTAAAATGGCAGTAATATAGGGAAGAGGAAACTCGTCACTAACTGTCACGTCATTCAGTCGGCGAAAATCTGTAACGGCACGATAAGATTCATCCTTTTTCTTTACTAACAGCAGAGGGGCCAGCCACGGTGAAGATGTTGGCTCTATGACCTTACAGGCCAACATACGGTCTATTTCTGCCTTTGCAACTGGTTCTAGGTGGACTGGGATGCGATATGGACGGACTTTCTGAGGGGAAGCATTACCAACGTCAATTACAAAAGGCTCAATATTACAAGTGCCCAAATCAAAATCGTCTTTCGCAAACACGTCATGATTATCAATAAGAAGTTTCTCAACATTTTGCTTTCGGATTGGGTTCTTTGCAAGATGATCTAATTTGAACATTTTAAGAAACCCATCCACTTCATTGTTTGGCAGTGAACCAGAACCCGAAATGACCTCTGTGGGTTTCAATGTTTCAGAAATACTCATGCAAACGTTTTCTTCCGGAACCCAAGCTTCGGCATTTGCCATGTAGAACCGGGGAATTTTCAGAGTTTTATCCGAATAATTCTCAATGAACACCTGAAACATGCCATCCTGAGTAGTTACAAGTTGTTCCGGTAGGACTAAGTCTGGGAATCTTTCGCTCATTTCCTTTGTAGGTGAAACCAAAAATAAACCGTCCGTATCTATTGGCCCCCTACTAGTAGATAACACGCACCGCTTACTGGTCTTGGCATTAACACTAGCCCTAGACACAAGTTGAAGCCTATGTATGCGTTTCGGCGATTTCGCCGATTCGACCTCCGGTTTTCCTAACCCAATTTCTGATTTAAAACCATCACTTTCATTGATAGGAGGTGGACAAGGGTAGCTGGGATGGGGTAAATTAACTACAGGACTAACGGAGGAACAAGGAATCGACTGTGGACCACAGGACTGGCTTCGAGCAAAACAACAATTTGGTTTCATTTGTTCTTTAAGGTTGACCAGATTTGCCGACGGGTCAGAAAATTCGCAAACAGACCGCAGACTTTCCCCGTTAGAGCCTCTACGGATTAATTTGTCATTCTTAGCATCAATTAATAGGTCATTTTTCTTCAAGAATCCATAACCTAATATCATCGGTATTTTCAATTTGTCACTTATCAAAAACGTCTCAAAGTATTCATGTTCGTCAATATTAACATTCTCTGAAATACTCCCGATAATTTCCATGGAATGACCGGTAGCACTGCTAACATCATTATAGTTTTTAACTATCCTTGACCTAACTAAATCGGGTAACTGCAAAAACATATCATAACTTAAAAGCGATATCGAGGCGCCACTATCGGCAAGCGCGCGTACAGAGACACCACACACAAAAGCACTAACATACGGCAAAACTTTACAATTTACTCCACTGCAATTAGCAAAATACGACGCTATAAAATTTTCTCCCATAATTTTAGTCGAACGATAAGGGACGGGATGCGCATCAGAATTTACCGAAACGTGACGACGTGCGCGTCCCCTTACAAGTTTAAACGACTGAAGTTTTCAGACAGTTGACATTGTCCCGAGAAGTGTCCCGGCTTCCCACAATTAAAACACACTCTTGGTCTAGATCCCGTGGAACTACTACGGCATTGCTTTGCCAGATGCCCGACCCTTTGGCAATTATAACAACGAACAGTGCGTGGTGCGCGGCATTCGCGAGCAAAATGACCCGGTTTGTTGCAATTGAAGCAATTCTTATTCGACCCGCCCGGTTTTCGTGACTCGGATCTCCCACGGCGCTCTTCCCACCCATTCTTATTCGCCCTTATTTCTTGAGATCTACTAGTACAGTCAATCTAGCGTCAAATATGACTTGACCGCAAACAAATTGCAACAGAAATGATTTTTACACCATCTTGTAGAGAAAAAAAAACTGTACAACATATCAAAAGTTGAGAAACCTACCGGGGTGCGAAATTTGTGTTTTTTAGCGTTTTAAATGTTATTTTTTGTTTTTCAGCTGAAATTTTCTATTTTGTTAAGGCTTAGTGTTTACTTCATGAGAAACATGTTTCTGGTGTAGTTTTATGTGCTGAACTCGAATATCACATCATATTTAAGATACAGTCAACCGAAAATGTTTCACATTCATCACCATCCAATAAATTCGTGATTCTATTATAGCACAGTCGTTTTACCGCAGACAAATCGCAACGGAAATGATTAAACCGTCGTGTAGAGAAAATGAAACTGTTCGACTTGTCTAAAGCTGGAAACCTATCTCAAGTAAAAGCTCGTGTTTTATAGCGTTTTCTATTTTTCTTTTTCTTTTCCAGCTGGTATTTTCGATTTTCTATCAGCTTACCGTTTGCTTCATAGGATACATGTTTTGAAGGTAATTTTTTGCGGTGAATCTGAATATCGCCTCAGATTCAAGATATGTCCAACTTTAAAATGTTTCGTCCTCATAACCATACAAGAAGTTTCCTTGGAAGTCTTGTTATTTATCGTTTGGAAAATACCATGTCAAGTAGAATTCTTCGAATTGCCCTGTTCATCACCTCTCAGTTATTAATAAAACTTGATTCACAGGTAACAAAAATCACATTGGTAAAACGCCGAGCAGGTTTAGGCCTACCCCTTCCTTCCAGTCGAGTGCAAGCATATACACATTTTGTTCCCCCACTTTACTTACACATCATCTAGAGTGTTACCAGAGGGTTTTCGCGAGACTCCGGAATCACCTTCCGGCAAGCGAAGCGCATCTCGAAAACACTGGGAAAGCGATTCCTGGAATCACTGTCCAGTTTCCCTTGGACCGATTGCAAAAACGCATGGAAAGCTGAAATCGCCGGGAAATCGTTGAATTCTGGATTTCAACAATTTCAAAATTCCCGCCGGAGCATCCAATTTCCCGTGGAGCTTTCACCAACTTTCTGGAATCACTATCCGAGAAAGCTGCTTCGGTTTTCAGGCAGCGCGAAAACCTTTGGAAAGTGATTCCAGCTTTTCTTTCCAGCTCGCGAAAACCCTCCTTATATTTGGTCTCGTTGGAGACAAATATTTTCGATGGAGCAGCTCAAGCCTAGAATCCTAACCTTAGAATCCTTAGACGACAGGCAGGTTAGCAAAACCATCCGTCGTCTCGGACCATTCGAAATTAAACCATCACGATGATGAGACGATGAACACAACGAAAAATCGGCCTACACCAAGAAGCCAAGGAAAAAAATCTTCTGATGTAGCGAAGAGGATACCGACATACTGCGGATCACAGACGGAGAAGCAAGAGCTGACTGGGAGGTACCGAGGTAGACGGCGCAACATGGGGGAATCTGTTTCAGCTCCAAAAATTCCCCGCGGAGAGACCGCACAGTACCAGCAAGTACTGTCCAGACTCACCAACGAATGGAAACCGATGGAGCTAGAGCCCTGCAGAAAGCAACGACGGACACCGAGGCCCTAACCAACATCGCCAACCAGTCACCATGAAGCCCCAAATGGCTAATCTCCGTAACGACTAAATTGCAGGACAACCCACGACCTGTCCCTAAGAAGGATCTTGAGCCCCTTAAGACTATGAACGATATGAAAATAATATTTGAACTTAGCCAACATGAACAAGACCAAAGGTTTCGATGGGATCCCAAAAATTTAATATTTGACCAGACAACTACGTCTTCTCTACGCCAGATCCAGTCTTCACCAGGCTAATCATCTGAGAAAATTAATTTCAGATATACCTGTATAAGCCATATTTATTCTGACGATGCTGATCGAAACTTCCTGCTTTACTTCTGCAGAATTTCCGTTTTCGGCGGAATTCCGAGCGAACTACTTGTCCAGCCAAAAAAAGATAGTTCAGAAACGAATTCAGCGCATCTCCTTATCCCTATAAAGAACGTCTAATCAACTTCAAATAAAACTTTAACTTATAAAAAAAATCCGGTTTCAACCGGATTCCGGACGAACTATATGTCCGGGTAAAAAATGATTGTCATTTACAGATTCAGCGTATCTTCTTACCCTTAAATCTATCATCTAATCAACTTCAAATACAAATTTTACTTTTAACAAATTTCCCGGTTTCGGACGGATTCCGGGCGAACTACTTGTCCGGCGAGAAAATGGTTTTCACCATCGTGTTCAGCATGTCTTCTTACCTCTAAATCGAACATCTAATCAACTTCAAATAAAACTTTTGCTTCTAACAAATTTTCCGGTTTCGGCCGGATTCCGGGCTAACTACTAGTTCGTCGAGAAAATGGTTTTCACCATCGTGTTCAGCATGTCTTCTTACCCCTAAATCGAACATCTAATCAACTTCAAATAAAACTTTTGCTTTGAACAAATTTTCCGGTTTCGGCCGGATTCCGGGCTAACTACTTGTCCGGTCAAAAAATGGTTTTCACCATCGTGTTCAGCATGTCTTCCCACCTCTAAATCAATCATCTAATCAACTTCAAATAAAACTTTTACTTTTAACAAACTTTCCGGTTTTCGCCGGATTCCGGCCGAACTACTTGTCCGACGAGAAAATAACTTTCATATTCGGATTCAGCGTGTCTCCTTACCCCTAAATCAACTATCTAAATAGCTTTTAAAAAATATTTTTCTTGCCCCTTAATTTGAAACCCCTCCCCCACCCTCAAATATATGGCTACACAGCCCATCTTCGAATTTGACTTGTACTTTGACCCAAAGGATCCTCCCACCAAGTTTCATCAAAATATCTCGATCCCTTCGAGAGTTATCGTGCTTACAGACGGACAGACGGACAGACGGACGGACAGACGGACAACTTTTGCGATGTCATAGGTATCCGTCACTAACGTTTTGGGATCCCAAAAACCTCATTAAGAGCGTAATAGTCAGAAACAACACATATATTCCTGTCAAGGGACCAAGACATCCAGGGCTCAGCTCCTTAGAGCTTGAAACAACTAGAGGCCCTTAATTGCAGGATCGAAAGGGAAGCTGAGACTAAGATGGACGCAGCTTTCATACTACTTCTACAAAATAAATTTTTTCACAAATCTGGCAGAGCACGAAAAGGCTGGACCATGGATTATGGGTATGTGCGACTGATCCCGCCAGTGGAAACAGCCATCACCCTCCCTAATAAAGTAGTCTCAAAAGACGTCCGTAGGTTTCTGAACCTACTTGCTACAGGCAACCGTAGGCTGAAAGTAGTCGCTAGAAGAGATGCCGCAGGGTAACATGGCCCGACGAGAACATCAGCAAACATTGAACGAGGACGGATTTAACTATTTTAATAATTACAGATATGTAGGCTATAATATATATATATATACCTATTACAGGTTTAACTGTACGATATAACAATTAATGATTGCTGCTACCGGTAAAACTTGGTATTATATTGATTTATATCCTTGGATAACTACGATACCAGTTCAGGCTCACCCCACACATAGGGCTGAGTAGCCAATAAAACACAGCTCGTTTTATCTTAAGAGTCAAAAACTGGCCTACATGAAAACAGATGGATTAGCCTACTTATATCGCAATTAAAATTCACCCCAAGTTATAGCCTACCACAGTATCTGCCTTCTCATGGTCCTATCTAAAAATAGTGCGAGGGACAAATAATGACTTTCAAATTAATGACGTCAACTAAATATAGAATAATTTGTAATTATTAATAATAAATACAGCACTTTTACTAATTAGCCATTCAACACATCCATTTGGGTCTGTATTCGGTCCTTAGTGCGAACAACGAGATAATGCAATAGAAATATGTATTTCTTGAAAACTGATGAATGTGAAACACTTCCGGTTGACCGTATCTTTAATCTGATGTGATATTCGAGTTCAGCACATAAAACTACATCAGAAATCATTTTTCCGATGAAGAAAACACAAAGCTATAAGAAAATAAAAAATATCAGCTGAAAAATAATAAATAAAATATAAAACGCTAAAAAACACGAATTTTGCACCCCACTAGGTTTCTCAACTTTTGATATGTTGTACAGTTTTTTTTTCTCTACAAGATGGTGTAAAAATCATTTCTGTTGCAATTTGTTTGCGGTCAAACCTTATATTGACTGTACTATACCCCTAAAGCTGCTTGTGTCATTTGACTGCCGGTTATTTTGTGACGACTCCCGACGGTGAAATGTTGGGCGACTCGAGTGCCGAAAAATAGTGCCGTCGCTACGCTTATTTTGAATGTTTTCCGGAACCATATTATCTCTTGTTGTTCTATTTGCTAGCACACTAGAATTAGTTGCAACTGAAGCGACAGCAGAAAGCAAATGTGGCGACTTAGCTTTAGCAAATTCACGTGCGCGAAAATCATTGACCAAAAACTGCGTGGCCTCCTCAAAATCTTTGGGACATTTTGCGACTACCCGCATTCCTAGTTGAGGGGAAAGGCTGTCTAGCAGGAGGTTTTTCAAGAGATTTGAATAGCCATTAAAGTTCCCTTCAGTTTCCGACGGAATTTGATCCAAGCCCATGAGTTTCAAGGTCTTTAATCTCAATTTTTCGAGAAACGGAAACGGATCTTCACCATCTTCTAGACGAAGAGTTTCATGAACCAACCGTGCCCTAAGAGATGTATGTTCAAACTGCCTGGCAAGGGCTTTCTTCAAATCATCGAATGTCCCGAATTTTGCGTGACTGGTTAGGAAATTAGCTGCCTGACCTGTCGTTTTCATGAATGCCAAACGAATAAGTTCATCGCTCTGAATAGACTTATCCCAAAATTTTAAATTTTCGAGCGTCTCCAGAAAAATCAAAACATCTTCACTTCCAGAGAAAGTGGAGACCTGAGATGCGATTTTGCAAAGTGTGCCAAGGGACATATTTGATGTTTCATCGACAGACATTCTACGTTCGTTCACTAACCCGGTCTTAAAGAAAAAGACACTCAAAACACTATGCACTAAATTATAACATCTAAACTATAACTTTCCTCCAAACGAAAGACAACGCGCCACCAGTGAACCGATGACGTTATTTGCCCCTGCTGGGGTTCTCTGTCCGAAGCCCTTAGGCTGGCTTAACCTTGGTAGCGTCGAGCGGTAAGGAACATTCAACCTTTCGAAGGCGTGTTTGGGATCGTAGTCTTTCGTTTAGGGAGGTCGGTTCTCTTTCTTGTACACTTACTTTTATTCTTCTTTCAGCTTCTCTTTGTATAAAACGTCTGATTAAATCAAGCACTCAAGAACGTCTATCTACTTTCAGCTCTAAGAAACATCTGCCTAAAAATCTCCACATAAATTTCCTAGTTTTGCTTACTGCGTAGTAGCAATTCTTAAAGTTCAACTTAACCGCACTCAAATAACACATAAAGGTTAAACCAAAGTCTTGATAGTAGACGACTCAAACTCGCTCCATATATGGCGCTATCCCCAGCGATTTACGTTGGGTCTCTTAAGGTTAAACCAAAGTCTAGATAATATTAGACTGAAATAGCGACAAACGGATGTCGGGAAAAGCCACAAAGCTGATACGACTGTTCGTTTGACAATTTCCAAAAGCTTGAATTATTTCAATTATTACGAAAGCTAATTTTGATAATTAATATCTTAAAATACTATTCGTAACATTCGGACACGTTCTTTATTTCTTCTCTGATACTTCTAATTCCAAAATTTAGCCTTAATCGCCAGCTCCCCAGTTTCTTCTTGAAAATTCAGCGTAAAATTTAGCATCTTCGCTGAATTTTTCGCTGAATTTTATGCTGAATTAATGCTGCAATAACTGAGCGAAAATTTAAGTCCGAAAGCGAAATGCTGCATAAAATACTGAATTAATTCAGCATTTTCGTTCGTTTCCGAGCTTTCGGACACGCTCCTTACCTTTTACGTTATTTACCATACCAAGTTACCGTCTTTGATAATACGATCGAAAGACGCTTCAGCAGTCACTGCGGTATCCGATGCCACGGTCAAAAGTCGTTTTGCAGTTGCTGAGTGTCTGACCAGTTACCATGGTATCTGATACTGAAAAACCACGGTCCCGACCGTAGTAACTGACCTTGGCATCTGAAAACCTCATCTCACTTCCATCACCAACACAAGAGCATAGTTTTTTCTCAAATTGACAAGAAAGAAGTTTGGCACTAATGACGTCAGTTGATATAAGTATTTCTTTTGGAGTGACTTCTTAAAGCGCGAATTCGGCAATAGCCGTTTACGCAAATTAACCAAAGTATCACATACCATGATAAATACAAAAACGACAAAATGCATATCTAGTTACCATGGAATCAGACACCAAGGTATCTGAAAAAAAAATGCAACTACTGATCACACCATTGTCTTGTACCTATGTTGTTGAAAATTTCACTTGGGGAAACTTCGCCTGTTCGTAAAGCTCTGAGTATGCGTTCCTAGTTGCAACAATGGCACGCTTGTCGAATTTCATTTCCTTGTCCAAAATATCACTATCAATAAAATTATATAATATTTAGTTTTTGGCGGTAATGCATGTGCTACTAATTTTTGGGATCCCAAAACGTTAGTGACGGATACCTATGCTATGACATCGCAAGAAGTTGTCCGTCTGTCTGTCTGTACGGTCTGTAACTTTCGAAGGGAATGAGATATGTTTATGAAACTTGATGTGAGGATTCTTTGGGTCAAGAGTAAGGTCAAGTTCGTAGATGGGCTCTGTAGCCCTATATTTAGGGGTGGGGGAGGGGGTTTAAATTAAGGGGCAAACAAAATATTTTTAAACAGCTAATGTGATAGTCGATTATGGGGTAAGAAGACATGCTGAACACGATGGTGAAAACCATTTTCTCACCGGACGATTAGTTCGCCCGGAATCCGGCCAAAACCGGAAAGTCTGTTAAAAGTAAAAGTTAGGTAAGATGACATGCTGAACACGATGGTGAAAACCATTTTCTCACCAGACAAGTAGTTCGCCCGGAATCCGGCCAAAACCGAAAAGTTTGTTAAAAATAAAAGTTTTATTTGAAGTTGATTAGAGGTTGATTTAGGGGTAAGAAGACATGCTGAACACGATGGTGAAAACCATTTTCTTGCCGGGCAAGTAGTTCGCCCAGAATCCGGTCAAAACCGGAAAGTTTGTTAAAAGTAACAGTTTTATTGGAAGTGGATTAGACGTTCGATTTAGGGATAAGAAGAACACATTTTCTACCCGGACAACTTGTTCGCACGGAATCCAGCCAAAACCGGAAATTTGGCAGAAGTAAAGCAGGAAGTTTCGATCAGTATCGTCAAAATAGATATGGCTTATAGCGGTATATCTGAACTTGGTTTTCTCAGATGATTAGCCTGGCGAAGACTGGATCTGGCGAAGACAAGACCCGATTGTCTGGATCAAACGTTAAATTTTTGGGATCCCATCGAAACCTTTGGTCTTGTTTTACTGTTGATAACAAAAGTCGTCCGCAGGCAACAAATCGTTTTAGTATTACATCATCTGCGAACAGCTTTATGGACGCAATCCTAGTGCCGTTCGGTAGAATCTTTCATAGGAATGCAAAAAGGATCTTACCGAAACAACTTTCAGTGTCGTGTGGCACTCTACAACAATATGCGAGGAATGCGATGACAAACAATTAGCAAATTGCTTACTTGATTGCAACCAGTCAACTAGATTTCTATCTTTTCTTATGATAAATTCGTGATTTTTAGGTTTATCTAAAAATTTTTGTACCAAGTGCAAAAAAAGTGTAAAATGTCTTATTGTTTTTTTCGTTTTGGTAAACAGATAAAGAATGAGAAAATACCAAGGAAGGATTCTCAGTTTCATTGATAATGCAGGACGGATGTAAGGATTCTTGAAAGATCTCTTGAAAGCGGAGAGGCCGCGAGGCGCCATTTTCAAACCAACTGAGCTCAAACAACAATTTACTGTGAAGGGTGAAGGAGAGGATCATGATCATACAGTGGTTAGTTCCCAAGCTAGCTGCACATCACAGAAGGACAAAGGGAGAACTCCACCCCTTGGAATGGGAATTGGAGGTTTGCTTCTGGGGGGAAGGGAGGAAGCCAACCCAACTAGTAACTCGTAAGTCTCTACTAAGTAAAAATACATCAGATTATTGTATTGTGATAGGGAACCATAAGCTGCTACTCTACAAGCCGTTAATAGTATGTTTTAAATGGGATCACACTAGATAGATGTCTGGCTAGGTGTGAGTGTGACATCACCGGAAAAAGTCCAGCACAGATCCAGCTATGTGTTTGCTGAACCTCTAGACTCTAGTCTCTAGTATATGGCCGTTTGTCTTCGGGGATGATGGTGATACAAGACATGGTGGGTAAGTTAAATCTAGGTTAAGTTTACACTTGATTGGAAGTTAGGTAAGCTTGGGTTAAAGTTCTGTGTTGAGAGCTGTAACTGTAAGTGAGGTGTACAGTAGAGGTACAGTAGAAGTATGCTTATGACCTGATGAAAAACATCCAAGAATTAGTCGTAGCTACTACAGTAGAGGTATGCTTATGTGAACAGTTACTTTAATGTGAACACTGCAGTTTTGGGCTAAATGTTAGACTGAAAATCCAGAATCTCTGTACAGGTGTCTTCAGCTGCCCTTCTTACCTACTTTGGCTAACTGGTAGTTAGCTTTAGACACAGCAAGTGCATGGAAATGGCAAAATCCGAAGTCAACAAACGTTCACATAAGCATACCTCTACTGTACTAGCAAACTGGATGCTATCGGATACTACTACATAGAATTAACCCAGTCGGAGGCATGTTTATCAAAGTATTCCATACTACTACATATCACTAATCAAACTACTCCATACTACTACATGCCATTCAATGCAACTTTTAAAGAATATTTCATCAAGGACTTATGTGAATGTTTCTTGACAGTGGACTTTGCCATTTTCATGCACTTGCTGTTAAAGCTAACTACCACTTAGCCAAAGTAGGTAATTAAGGGCATCTGAAAACACCTGTATAGGTATTTTGGATCTTCATTCTACCATTTAGCCCAAAACTGCACTGTTCACTTTGAAGTAACTGTTCACATAAGCATACCTCTACTGTATGTTTATTTGAACAATTAAAATGTGAATGGTAGAATGAAGATCCGAAATACCTACTCCAGTGTTTCAGAGACCCAATTACTTACTTTAGCTAAGGTAGTTAGCTTTAGTTGCAGCAAGTGCATGAAAATGGCAAAGTCCAAAGTCAATGAACATTCACATAAGCATACCTCTACTGTACAGTAAAGCTCCCTTCACACTCAATATGTTACAGTCTTACACAGATGCTCAACTTTTTGGCATGGTGCTCGAACATCAGGGCATGCCCCAACATATGAACATTGGTGCTCATATGTTGGGGTACCATACCCTGTCACAATTTTTTGAGCTTCTAAAGACCAGAAAAAGTGTTCTTAGTACTACTGGGATAACATGAGTACAATTGAATGCCCATTATATTATAAAAAGCTGCTAAATTAACGGATGGGCAGCATTGGTCCTGGAACTAACAATAAGCAGTCGTAACAGAACAAAACATGTTCTTTTGAAGAAAAGTTGTTTCTTCAACTCAGGAGCGTCACGTATGGGTGGGGGGCGCCCCCCCCCCCCCCCCGATGCTGTCGGCCAGTCGGTAAAACGCCGCGATTTTTCGTAAAAAATAGTCGATTTTTTCTCGGAAACAGTTTCTTCAAAACAGCCGGTCTTTCGTAAAAACAGTCGGTTTTTCTTATAAACAGCCGATTCTTCTAAAAATTACCATTTTTAGAAGAATGGGCAAGGTAAATACCTTGCCCTCCCAAAAAAACATTTTGGCTAGTAACGCCTCTGCTTCAACTTCCAACTAAGTAGAATTCCCATGGCAAACCTGGCGACGCTGCTCCCTTCCTCTGCCCGCTGGTGGAACCAACCAAGCGATCTGATTGGCTCTGCATAGTTGAAAATAGAACCCGTGTCCATGCTCCTTATTCGCCTTATTACAGCGCACCCCGAGGAAAAGAGGAATTTGTATACGCCGTAATACACCTTAATACACCTATTTGAACAATGCATTAGATATACGTGGTGTTTGCGCCTCACGCGCCCTTGTTCAAATTGAAAGTAGAGGCTCGTATTCATGCAACGTCGAGGATTGCCACATTGATAACAACAAATTTGAGCTACTAAAGATCGGAAAAAAATGTTTTTTTTATTATAAGTACTATTTTAATAAAACTAAACCCCGTGCAGTAATATGACGACCATCATGTCTTGCAAACAGCTAAATTAAGTCCTGGAGAACACCGTTCTTCTCTAAGAAAACAGTCGTAACACAACAAAACCTGTTCTTTCTGAAAAAAGGTTCAACTTCCAACAAAGTAGAACTTTTCTGCTAGTCAGGCAAGCCTGGTTATATTCCTTTTTCCGGGACTCGCTGCCAGAACCCAACCAAGCGATCTGATCAGCCCTACATAAGCCAAATAAGATCAAGATTTATTACCCCTTGTGCCTGGGTCCCACTATATGATATGATACGATATGATATTTATTGCAAAAAGCCAACTGGCCATAGCAACTACCACAAAACAAAATCACTTACAAAAAAGCAAAACAACAAAAATGAAAAGAGAAATAGATATAACTTAATAACACTTACATTAGATCCTCCCGATGCTTCGCTGCCAACCGGACGAATACCGCCAAATTTCTCACTACTGCAAAACACTTGTCTCCAATCAAATCTATTAACCCTTCCTCCCCTAAAGTACTCCTTCAGTCTAGTACACTAGCCCCTTTTCAGGCATGGTGCTCAAACGTCTAGCACCATGCCTGGGTGCTGGACGTTCAAGCACTGTACCTTGGATTTCATGTACGGTGCATGGATTTCAGTACACAGTGCATGCCTGAAAAACACAGTTTCTGTCATCACAATTCTGCACCAGCTCGGACAGGGCTGAAATTACCACCATGAATTAGAGAATTCAAAGACAATCCTATCATATTTTTCATAGCAAAAACAAAAGGACGCGACTGATGATGGAGATGAAAAATCTGACAGCACCCTATCTATTTTCCATGTAGTCTGCCTCAGGCAGGCCCCAGGAGCCAATATTCTGGTTGGCTGCTGGGTAGAAAAAGCTGAGGCACAGGACACATTACATGAAAAACCCTTGACTGTGTAGAAAAGGAAATGAGGTTTTTCATCTCCATCATCAGTCGCGTCCTTTTGTTTTTGTTATGAAAAAATGATAGGATTGTCTTTGATTTCTCTAATTCATGGTAGTAATTTCATCTCTGTCCGAGCCGGTTCTCAGTTGTGATGACAGAAACTGTGTTTTTCAAGCATGCACTGTATACTGAAAGTCTGAAATCCATGCACCATACATGAAATCCAAGGTACAGTGCTTGAATGTCTAGCACCCAGGCATGGTGCTAGACGTTTGAGCACCATGACTGAAAAGGGGCTAGTGTACTAAGCTAGACTGGTACTCCTCCCAAACATTTCCTCCCTTAATCCCCCCAACTCACCACATTCACACATAAAATGTAGCAGATTCTCATCAATTTTACCACACATAGGGCAAAAATAAGGGCCAACACGTACCCTGTTTTTCCCTAAATATTTCCTTTTTTCCTCAAGTGGCAATGCGTTCCCCCTTAGACAAACTAGTGCCTCTAAACTCTTCCATCCAAACCCGCCCTGAAATATGGTTCCTCCCCCCACTCTTCTTTAGCTTTTGCATAAACTTTCAATGATTCAGACTGGTCCTTCATACATTGCCACATTTGCACTTCTTGTTCACACAGCACTCTTTCTACCTCTTTTGACACTGACCCTAAACCTGCTGACAAACCTTTTCCCTCATTCCAAAACACAGACATCCCACATTCATCCAATATCGTCTTTACTTGCCGTGGCCAAGATTCTCTTGATTCATCCTGGAGGGCCTCCATATAAGCTCACACCCGGTAATAGACCGTTTTACGGACGAAAAGGACATAAAAGACGCAGAAAACGTAAGATAGGCTAGTCAAGATGAAAACCCACCTTCACCTTTTTGAAACGTATTTTTGGACCAGTCACAGACCACAGTTACTGACTTTTGTTAGTTTGTATGGCACTTGCCTTCCGGCCAAGTGCCATATACCGATCACTTTTCCGTCGGTCGGTCCGGTGATCGCGAGTTCAGGTACTTCCAGATGTGCTAGGACGATGAAACTTGGCAGGCGTATCAGGGACCAGACCAAACTGACTAGGGTCGGTCCGGTGATCGCGAGTTCGGGTACTTCCAGATGTGCTAGGACGATGAAACTTGGCAGGTATATCAGGGACCAAACTGACTTGGAAATAGTCACTTCCTAGATTCGACCATCGTGGGGGGAGTGGAGGGAGGGGGAATCCGGAATATTGAGACATGCGTAAATTTCGAGCGGGTGATCGGATCTGAATTGAACTTGTTAAGTGGAAAGAACACATGCTTCACATGTCCCTTTTTACGTCCGGACCGGATCCGACAAATTTGGGGGGAGTTGGAGAGGGGTACCGGAAATATCGTGACGCACTTGGAGTGGAGGGATCGGGATAAAACTTGATAAGAAGAACAAGCACAAACCCTAGATACAATGTTGACATAACCGGATCGAATCCGGAAACTGTGGGGGGAGTCGAAGTGTGGGTCCCGGAATTCCGGTTGTCACGGATTTAGGTACTTCCAGATCGATGTGCTAGGACGATGAAACTTGGCAGGCGTATCAAGGACCCGACCAGCTTGACTTGAGAATAGTTATTTTCCCGATCCGACCATCGGGGGGGGGGAGGGGGGGAAATCCGGGATTGTGAGGCAAGCATAATTTGGAAATCTCAAGACAGGCTTAGAGTGGAGGGATCGGGTTGATGCTTGGTAAGAAGAACGGAGACAAGTTGTAAATACATTTGTGATAGAAATAGACCGGATCGGTGCACTGTGGGGGGGGGGGGTAGAGGGGGCTTCCTGGAACTCCGGTGATTGCAGGTTAAGGTACTTACAGATGCACTTGTACGATGAAATTCTTCTCCGAAGGAAACTTGATAAATGACAAGAAGACGTATTTTTGATCGAACGATAGCCTACACTTTCATAATCCCTTTCATAATAAGTTTCGCCTCAATAGTTTTGCTTACAAATGACTTTCCAACATACTTAAAGCACCAGTCCTACCGCAAAGTTATTTTTGTGTGTTATTTCAAAGTTATTTAATGTAACCGCAAAGTGCATGGAATATTTTCGACTAAACTATATATTTTCATGAATCCGAAGGACCATAATCGTCTGTGGCTCGACACAGCGCAAATTTTAGCTGATATCCTTAGCTACTACGTATGCTTGCATGTGTCAAATGAGCTTACAGCTCTTGTTTTTCGCATGAGTGATGATGGTGGTAGTAATCCTTGAATTTCTTTGTTTCAAAGTGTGACCAGGTGAAACGTAATTAGTGGGTAAACAAATTGACGAACCAAATTACGTACACATGTGACTGAATGTGGCCCGGGCATTATGCAGCATAAACAGCACGCCCCGAGTGTAAGCCGAAACTTTAGACGCCGTATTACACCTTATTACACCCATTTGAACAATGCGTTGCTCTCCTGAAAGGTGGTAATAGTGAGCAATGACAGACCCCTTAGATGCCCTGGGCAGCACGCGCGTCACACTTGAAGAATCGGCGTGTCTTGAAAGAACCGGGTATCCACTGAGCCTCTTTCTTTTGACTGGGGACTACAAAGATCCTCTTGAACCAGACAGTCTTGTCGCTGTCTGTACACGTCCGACCTAACCCTCTCCCCGAGGAAACACCATCGTGACATACATTTTCAGCTGACCAGAATGGCCGATCGTATAATTTTTGTCATCACCTCAGCTCCCGTTTACATCGTTAAGAGTTGAGAACACCCAAGTTCATAACAAGAAATGTTATGTGTTGTCGAATGGGGCTTACAAAACATCGTCGTTAGACCGTTGTTAGGAAAGTTCGTTTTCCTTTTAGCTGTTTTGAATGAGTAGCAATGCCCTGGGGCCTGTCCGTTATTTCAGCTTCGATGCTTCAACCCTAGTGCTTAAGTTTTTGCCCTTGCTCCGTGCAAACTTTTCTTGTCAGTTCCCATCCTCTTCTGGAACAAAGCAAGTTCTTTTAGCAGCCGAGAAAATATCTGAGTGCTGTAGAAAGGCTCTCTTCGTTACCCACTGTAAAGACCAACCAATTAGATAATGAAAACGTGTGCCATCCAACGATTGGAGGCTTAAAAGGGAGAAAGGCGAGAAGGCAAAGTCTGACGGATCGGCTTTCAGAAAGGGGATGAAAGTGGGTTTCTTACACTTGGAGTCCAGAGCATGTCCCATAGTTTTGCCGACTTCGGGATTAAACAGTCAACTTGTTGCCGTTTTATATAATTGAAGAACGAATAATAAAGGGGGGGGGGTAGGAAACACCGCCTGCTGGAGTTCCATTTCGTCGGAAGGTTTGAGACTTCATTAAATGGCTTGATGGTGGGGTACTGCAGTGCCGATACTTTAGGTGCTTTTCTGGGTATAATAGTTTTTCGGTCTGAAACAGCTAGACCGACAGTCCTATTCACATAGATATTTTGAGTTGCCAGACAGTGGACATTTTTTGATGTTTTTTTTTACTATTTCTAATTTGTTTTATCTTTTCCAGCTAACAAATAATTCTTTACGATTTTGCCTAATTAGAAACAATGGAGTTGAGCTTAAGATTTTGGCCGACATTTCTCTTTCCAGTATTGCTAAAGTTGAACGTGGTTCTATCCACATTGTGGTGTTGTGCTTACGCTGTCATGCTGTTGAGTAAGTGATGACAGCTTTTGAGAATTTAGCCTTTAATGAATTCCCCTTTTTCCCTGGAAATGGATAGGTAAACCAATAGGAAAAAGTTGTCTTCATTAAAGGCTAAATTTCTTGGAAGTTCTCTAATATTTTTAACATTGGAAAAAGAGGTTAGATAGAACATAAGATCAAGTATCTTGTGGTCTAGGAGAGGAAGACAGCCCTATTTAGGTATGTAATCAATCTCAGTTCAACCAAATATCATGGGGGTGCCATGCTAGTACCATTCCCATGCTCCAGGGCATGGTGCCCCAACATATGGGCACCGTGCCCATACCTTGGGGCATGCCCTGACGTTGGGGCACCATGCCCAAAAATTGAGGATTTGTGCTTGACTGGGTCAGTAATTGTCAACTCGCAATTCAAACTACAGATCCCTACAGCGAAGGTCCTACCTCTGATACGTAGCAGCGTTGCAGTCGTAGAGCTTTGTCTGGTCCTGCGCACCTTCTACTCCCACACTAGCCAGAAATGGTCAGGCAATTGGTCATCTTTCCTGTGTTTTCTGCTCTCGATCGTCGCTTAGGGACGCTCCCCCAAAAGGGTATTTTTGTCCTGAATAGCCTTCTGATTACATGGGAAAATGTGTACTCTAGGGACGATTTACCAATCTAGCTACATCGCTTGGAGGCAACCAGTAATTGGAAAATCTGACCTGCGGCACCTCGGAGAATTTTCTAAGTCTATGTTCACTAGGGATTTCTTCTTGGGAAATCTTTCTCAGTCAAAAAAAAATCTGGAGCTCTTTGGCTTTGCTTCATAGCCTGAAAGAACCTGAAGCGAAGCGACAAAGCTTATTGAGACTCGTTTAAACACAAAGCTCCCTAGACGAAAAAGCTTGGAGACTGTTAGGGCTTGACTTTTCCTTCGGGTGGAAGGATTTTGAGAGTGATTGGTTCGTCCCTTCTACAAAATCTGGAAAACATGCTAGTTAGAATATCTGATTCCTCATTGATATTCTGAATTTCAACTGTCTCTTCGATTTTGTTTAGCTTTCTTAAGTCTAGGCCGTATTTTCAGGCTGGACAAAAAGGGTCCTAAATTCTCTTCCTTTTGTCGTTTCGGTTTCCTTTCTTTCATCCTGGCGTGTACTTGTGTATACACGAAGGGTCGTTGAATACTCTTGATGACTATCTCTCCTTGCCGATGCAAATCTGCGGCCTCTCCAGGTACCTAGCGGAAGAAAGGCAGAAGTGGTATCACAGCTGCTCCCAAAGAGCGCCGCGATTGTTTGACACAGGATTTGAGTCGTTGAGTTGGAGTCGCCACAGAGACGTTTACTCCTTCTTCTTGAGGATCACTGGCGTGTTATGGACTTAGTCATATAGAGTATTCGTTACCTTTGCATCAGAACTGTGAAAACCGAGCTGACTCATTGGTTCTGACATTTTTGTGTGTAGTCTGTCCCTTCCTGTTGTTGTGGCTGTGTGCCTGTGTTCCAAACCCCTACAGGCCAGTCCTACAAGCTACCATTCTGGGTATACATATTGTGTTGCGAGGTACCGTAATAATGCTAATAAAATATGTTTTTTCGCCGTACTATATTTGCCGTTTTAATTCCGTTCCGTCGAATTTTGAATCCGTTTTCTTTGACCATCCGTTGTCTACTAGCACGATAACTGTCGGGGGTGATATATTCGTTCAAACTTGGTGTTAGGATCCTTTGTGTGAGAGCACAGGTCGACTTCAGTACAGAAGTGTGCGTGAGGGGGTTTTCAGTTAAGGGCTGAACAAAACAAAATTGCAGGCTTATATTAAAGGTGATATTAGGGTAAGGAGGCATAGTGGATACACTTCTGAACTATCTTATTCACCGGAAAAGTAGTTTGATCGGAATCCGCCCCAGACCGGAAATTTTGTAGCAGTAAAATTTTATTTTGAAGTTGCTTACAGTTTTATAGTTCATTAAGAATACACATTGAAACTATATATGAACTTTATTTTCTCACCTGAAAATTAGTTCAAGCCAAAAAATCACTATGAAAATAAAGCGAAATATAGGAAATTGGCCTGACTTCCGAGCTTGGCGTAGATCTGAAAAAAAAATGGATTTAGTTCAGTAACTTTTCCCTTCTCTCCACACTTGATGCGCGCCTTGTAGGAGACGCAGTTTCTTCGACTTTCTGCGTTTTTTCGAAATTGGTAATTAAAATATAATGGTCTGGAAGTTCTGCAGAATTCTATCGTCCCAGCTTTCCGTTGATAATGCTTGAACTGGAGTCCATATGTACCTTCCCTAACAACGCGGCCAAAGTTGTGAAACCGAGAGGGTTCCGAAGTTGGGAGAGTAGAAGTGTTGAACTTTATCTGGTTTAGATTTTTAAACGTCATTAAATCATGGCCTGAAGTTGTTCGCATTGTTGTTGGCAGCTCAGTCTGGGATGAAGAAAGTTTATGCCTTTCGTGGAACGCTAACGGCTGCTGGCAGGAGCAAGCTTACGTGAAAAACGAGGGGAAAAGGTGTCGTCACACACTCTCTCGATGAAGGCATACCAATGACCAATGAAATACCAATACCAAAGAAATTTCTTTCTTTGAAAAAGCCATTCTAGAAAAATGGCTTCTAGCATATTGGCATGGAGCCTAGGTAATACTTTTTAAGGGTTTTCATGGAGAGTTTAATATAAAAAAATTAATTGAGCAGGGATCCTTTCTTAGCCGTGTTGTTTTCTATGCAGCTATGTATAGTGTGACTAATGACATCAAAGGTTCATTTTCGATTGGTAATGCAGATCTTTGGTTTATTTCTTCTGCTTGCGATTTACTGCTTCTAAGCATAGGTATTTCTTCTCTTGAGAGGAATCTATCCCGGTTATAGAAAGATTCATCGATATGGTGCCTGATAGTGGTAGACGGACAGACAGACAGATGGTCATAGGTATCCCGTCACTAATGTTTTGAGATCCCAAAAATGTGCCGTAGGCATGGTTGACTGATTGGGCTGAAGGTCTGTGATCGCCTTTTCAGTGCTTTTATATTTGCTTACACAAATGAATTCATATCTTAACTGCATCCAGACTGCATGTTTGGCCAGCCGTACACTGTCATGTTGCCCAAGGGCCTGTCATCATTTTTGTCTCAAGGGTTTGCTTGCAGGTGCCCCCTTAAACTGTGCATGTTCACCGCACGGTGTAAAAATACTTTTACACTTTGATGATCTAGTAGTTCCGGAATTTGGCCGAAACCGGGAATGTAGCAGAAATAAGGCAGGAAGTTTCGATCAGTTTCGTCGAAATAGATGTGACTTATAGGCGTAAACACATGCTGAATCCATATCTGAACTTGATTTTCTTAGATGGTTAGCTATTTGACCTTAATCTGTTTCTAAATTGTAACAGTAAAAATGTTCAAGGAGTCTGGCGAAGACAAGAACGAATTGTCTGGATCAAATAACCATCGAAACCTTTGGTCTTGTTTGTGTTGCTTTTCACCGACCCGTAAAATAAAAACTATATAGCCCGTAGTGCTTGATTTCTTCTTCGTTCTGTCGTTCCGGAACGGTTCTCATTTTTACTAAACTCCAATTTCGAACTTCGTTGAAACTTCGAATTTATAATTTCGTCTTTTATTTTCGAAGTTTTAATTGCCCTGCTAGAAAGGTCGTTACTTCGGCTTAGAATTCTAGGAAGTTCATTGTTCCCTTTGTGTAGTTAGTTGCAAAGTACGGCAGTTTCCCGGTCTTGTCTTTCCTCTATTATCGAAGCAGGCAGATGGAAGCCTTAAGCCAGGCTCAACCTTTACACGGATGTTGGATTTTCGCTGTATTACGATTATTCTGAATTGGTTCAGAGGGCCAAAAGATGGCATCTGCTAAACTTTGTTGCTTGAATGCAGTCTTAAGACCGAAAGCTGATTTCCAGGAGATACAAAATTTTCATAAAACGTGGATTTTTCTTTTAGCTTAGTATTTCGAATTATTTCAAATGCTAAAATATTTTGAATTTGCTTCGGGGAACCCAAATGAGAGTGAGGGTATACGGATGACGTTGTGTCTGCCCATCAGTCCAACTGTGATTAAGACAGCCTAACTGTTGAACTGACTGAAATACTTACGAGTAATGTTCGATAACTGCATAAATGCATCGATAAATAAAATATAATCGGCGAAATTGAAAAAAAAAAAAAAAAAACATTTAGCGTACAAGTGCCATGTGAAAAAAACTCACCATTTAGCGTGGGTGCTTGCGTTGTGTATTTAGCCGTGGATGGGCCATACACAGTCTCGAACAATAACATAACAGCTATAACAACTTCTCTCTTCCTAAACGACCACTTCCTAATTAGATTTTCCATCATACAATCCTCCAACAATTTATATTTTTTGTGACCTGAACTAAGCAAGGGGGACCTCTCAGCAAATCCGGTTCAGTGGCGATTTTCAATAACAAACCTACTTTCGTGCGGCACGTACCCACTTAGACCCCGCTCTTTCAAACAGTTCGGATCATGGAAACTTGTTTTCTTTCCAATTTCTCTTTCCGGATTCCAGTCTTTGTCTTTTAGCTCCCAAATGTGCGTCATTAGATGGACAAAATAATTAAGAGAGCTGAAAAGTCTTGAAGGTGATTCATCTTCATGGGAGAAGCAAACACTGGAATATTAGACGTTTAATATTAAAAGGTGAACTATTAAGCCTCGGCGGAGAAATGAAAAATATGCTTTTTGCTGACATCCTGGAAATCGTTTGTTGGCTTTTCCTGTTAGAACAAAAATTGTTTGAAAACTCGTGCTAAGCTGTGTGTGTTTTGCGTGGGGAATTTGTCGGGAAAATAATTAGAGGACCTTTTACTGGTACCGGTTTTCGCTGCCTCCATGGTAAAGAAACATCCAACTTTGCTTAAAGTTTAACCAAATAGGGCTGAGATCCGACAATCTAGTTACAGAGATCTATAAGACGGATTGTCTGGACCAGAAAGTCCAAAAAATATTAATTGTTTGGGGTCCCATCGGAACCTTTGGTCTTGTTACGTATGGTTCCCAGCCATCTCTGGCTGAACGAATATTTATACAAGTAGAAGTAGTTTAGATAAGTACCATACAACGTATAATTTTTGTTTAACCTCAAAGTGACGCCGTATTTCTGTTTTGACGTATTATAAGTGGTCTGAGAAAGAAATCCATCGGCACAATTTCGATCAAAATAAGCTTTTTTCGGCGCTTCATCGGATTTTGTTCTGTTTGCACACGTTCGTTTTCGTTGTTCTTTGTTTCTTTTCTTCATTTACCTAGTTTATGACACCATGTATCTTTAGAGCGGATAGTAAAAACATTCATTCAGAGAAGGAGTGCTTGGGATTCTGTTCCACTAACAAAGCATTATAACGGGACCTTACAAAGCTACCTAGAATGAAAAACTTACATAAACCCTTTAGAATCTGCCACTTGTTTGGCAAGAACATAATGTTCTGTGGTTACAGCTCGTTATGCTGTGTTTACTTTTTTATCACATGGTAGCATTTCGAGAGAGGGGAGGTGTGAACTGTGTCCAGATGCTTCTTCTGGTAAGCGGAACATCCCAATATTATAATTTTGTAATGTGAGTTTTCCCTTAACAGGGCTTATAATATCCCAACAAACTTCCCAGATCTTTTTATCAGGATCAGTCGCCCTGGACCTGCATCTCTTTAGGCGTAGGAATTGTGGAAAGAAGTTTTTGTTACTATTTGTCCTTGCGTTTTCCTTTTGACACGACAGGTAAAGCAACTAGCATAAGTTGCTAACTCATCACCACCAATGATGAACGTGGGCATGGCAGAGCTTAAAGTTTAACCGAAAAGGGCTGGGATACGACAATCTAGTTATCCATCACTTATTCTCTTAAATTGGCTTGAAGACCCGCTGAAAATGCGTTACTTCGTTATACCGCTGTTCACGAATAATCGATTTTCAAATAGTGGAATTTCCATGTGATTTACGGTGCTGAATTTTTTTATTATGCTTAACGAGAAAGATTTATGATTTTTGTTTGTTCAGGCACTAAGCAATCTACACCAATCTCATCACTGCCCACTGAAAGGCCGCGTTTGTGTTGAGATAAAAATATCCTGCGTCATAGTAGAATTTACGCTGTGGGGACGGCCGCAGATACTCGGAACGTCATAACTAGGGCAGATAGTGGAAAATAAAAAAATGCCTTTGCAGAATCCAAATAATTTACTGTATTCAGTTAAATGACACAAAAATAAGTTTGCTTTTCAGTTAAACTTTAAGATCCAGTGTAGTAGCTAGCCGATCAAGTATCCGAGACAAAACTGAAACGGCTCTGGTCCACCCCATCTCCATAAGCAAGACCAGTGAAATGACGACCTTCTCCTTCCCAACTCCCCACACTTCTTTGTAGATATTAGGACATGGTCGCGATTACGCCAATTGAAAAACGTTGCATGACACCTCCTCCGTCCTGGATCTAGTCCTCGTGATTCTTTAGCCGTTATGATACTTTTTTGTGCTGTTTGTCTTCTTTCTTTAGTCTTTATATTCTCCCTAACACACATTCAAATTGTTAAGGTTAGGGCACAGTCGCGATGACGCTAATTGAAGAAAAATTGCAGAACACCGAACGCCACCTCCGTCCTGGATTCTAGTACTCATGATCCTTTGGCCCTTTTTAGACTTCTTTTTTGCTATTTGTCTCCTCTCTTGCAGGCTTAACCGTGGCCCCCAGCCTTGCTAGTTACTCCCTGAAACTCCCTCTTAGTCTCTTGGAGAGATGCAGTTCTTACCATAGGCTCGTCCCAAACACTTCATGGGGTCTCCGTCGTGGTCTCGCAGCTTTTCGAGACTCTCAGCGGGTAAGTCAGCTTACCAATCCTTTCAGTTCACCAGTTGTATGGGAGAAGGGGGAAAAGACGACATACGGGGAGGAGTGACCCTTGGCAAAGGTCAGTGTGTGGATGGGCTTTACGTGTGGAGGAAAACGCCACTGTTGTCACTGAAACTTTAGCTACGATAATGACAAATTACGGTGAAGGTAATAGAGATATCGGTCAGGTTGTTAGGCGAAGTCTTACACATTTGAGTGCCATTTTGTTTAAGGCCCATTCACAACGGGTTTTAGCTAATACTCGATACCAGCCAGTTCCTGAAATCGCTCTGAGACCGAGAATTAGCTGGGATTCTGCCGTTCGCAATTGATATTAGTGCCAGTTTCGAGTACCAGCTAGTCTCGCACCCAAGTTGAAATCAGTTCAACTTATGAGGGTACTAGCCAATCAGATTATTTTGGGGAGTATTGAGGAATATTCTGATTGGCTAGTTTCGAACCAAGCCCAATAGATAAAATCACATCCACTCCTTGCTGTCTTGAAAACCGAAAGTGAATTAGGTCATTGTTATTCTGTATGACGTGGTTCAGCATTAGCCAAGCGGAATATTCCTCAGTATTCTCCAAAGTAATATGATTGGCTAGTACCCTCAAAAGTTGAACTGATTTCAACTTGGGTCCGAGACTAGCTGGTACCCGAAACTGGCACTAATATCAGTTGCGAACGGCAGGATCCCAGCTGATTCTCGGTCTCAGAGCGATTTCCCGGACTGGCTGGTATCGAGTATTAGCTAAAACCCGTTGTGACTTTAGAGAAAAAATTTAATATAACTTCTGGGATTGCTAATATCGCAATTAATTTTTTTTTAGACAACGACGTCAAAAACGGAGACGGTAATTACCGCGAAAGCAAAAACTGCGCCACGCAATAAGCCGCGACGAGCAAAAAACGTGATGATCATGAAAGTCGTTACCGGGACAAGCTAGGCTGAGAGTACGGCGACTGACACTGACACCGACACTATACGTTTTATATTATTCAGTTGAGCTCTATAGCCATTCTCCGGGATTTTAATCTGGCTTTCAGCAAGGAGCTCCCTTTCTTTTTTCTTTACTATCAGGCAAACGATATCATGTCCGCGCGACAGCTTTTACGGCCTCTGTCCCTGTCCCTGATTAGAAAGTTCGCCTTCCCCCAAAAGGAATGCTCAATCGGGGGATGTTACTTCGAGTAATTCAAACGTAATTCACCCTGAACTGCTAACTAGCTTTTCGACTGTTATGGAAGCAGACGGAGAAACACGATCATAACAACTACTTGATGTCTGCTCGACCAAGGGAAAGTTTTCGCAGGGAGATGCTCATCCAACTGGAAAAATGTTTCATCTGAGTTACTGGGATTTCCGCTTTGGCCTCAAAAAGTATACTCTTCTTCGCCAAGGGAGGAAAACAAATTTTCCTGTTTGTCCCAGGTTTGTCCGTATGACTTTTCAGATGGACGTACTTATCGTGAACAACAAGCTCAGGTGGATCCTTGTAGATGACCAGAAATTCGGTCTGGATCCTGCTGGAAGGAATAGCAAAAACAAAGTCATAAAGTTGTTTTTCCCTGAAGGGTTATATAGCAGAGTGGTCCTTGATCTTATGCAACTCCTTCCAGAGTGGTCCTTGTTCTTATGCAACTCCTTTATTATAAGGGCTAAGTTCTGTTAGTGTTCACGCTGGACTGCATTCTAGGTGCACGTTGAAACTGGCATGTTTGGCCCAAAGCCTAGATAGGCCAAGTTGGGATGTTAGGGGCAGTCTTCCACCAATTTTCTACTTGCGGAAGTCTGCCCCTTTGTTACGGCATAACTCGGGGTGCGTTCAGGAGTTAGGATACCTCAGCGTTGAAGAGAATGCCTAAATTTACGTTGCCTGGACAACAGAAGTGTTGCAGCAACCTCTGGTCAGTTTAGTTTCTTCGTTATGGTTTTGAAATATGCATTTGTCAACCCCTCGAAACTTAAAATATCACTTCAAAACAATTAAAAAGTAAAATTTTAGGGTAATGCTCAGTGTTGAAAAAAAAATGAACATCAGAACAAGAGATTTAAAGGATATATTGACTTTACAGCCAGTTCATTTTTGTCTTTTCAGCCATAGCCATCATGACAGATGAAAACTTACAATATAATCTTATAGGATCTAGTTATTACTATAAAGCTATCCGTAACTTTTCAGAATGATAATACTATAGATACACTCTACCAATAATTGCGGAACTACGTTACTTATTCTAGGTGACAGTGATACATCATGGAAACGAATTAAATTACCCTGTAGTTCAACCCCTCGAATCTTTTAAAATGGCAGGATTTATATGGGCTCTAACAACCGATTCTTACACAATTCCTTAATTTCGCCGTGATGGACGGGATGGAAACGATTTATCCTTTCACTCGGAACGCATTCGAAAAAAAGGAATAGGTACACCAACTAAAAAAATCGCATACCCCTAATCGCACAACTGATTGTTACTTACAGTCCCCCACTTGTCTCAAGAGTTTGCATTCATTTGGCCCCGAAGCTGTCATACCCTTGACACTTTTTTGTCTAAATTGGTATGTGTGTCAAGAAGGATTTCTTTTTTTTTTTACTTTTCAGGCTACGACTACTTTTTCTATTAAAAAACAAACAAACTGATGACACACACATTGATAAATTGCATCTGGAAGATGAAACGGACCGAAAGTACATCAAAATAATCCGGAAAAAAGGGGCTTTTGAACTTCCACATTTCCGGAATTTTTAAGTATCGCAGAAGAAATTCAGAAAAAAATCACGGAGAATCTGGGAACCCAGATTCCGGAATGTGAAGACCTGACTTTACTTACAAGTCCCTCACTTGTCTTACAACCCCTCGACATTTTTAAAATGTTGTATTTCAAGAATGAATTCTTGCACAGAAAAACTGACACATACCTTGTCTCCTCACGAAGGGCTAACCTGCTTTCACAACCGATTCTTACTCACAAATCCCTTTCCGTGATAGACTGAAACAAAATTGTGTCACCCTCAAATACATCCGGAAAAAAAAAATAACAGGTACACCAACAATTAAAAGTTTCAGAACGTTGTCTAACAACCAATTTGTGACTTACAGGTCTACAGGTCACTTGTCTCGCAGTTTTTATCCAGTTATTTTGTCAACGTTTACCATAGCCCTGAATTTGTCAACCCCTTGAAACCTTTAAATTGGTATACCCAAGACGGAATTCTTGTACAAAAAAAACGGATGACACTCACCTTGATCACCCCATCAAGGGATACCGCTCAGCGTCGGAAAAAGGGACTAGTGCGTCGTTGCTGGTTAACAAAATAGGAAAGAATAACTGTGCTATGCCACTGCTGTCTTGAGCTCCCAAATGGAGCTCTTGACGGAAAAGAGGGGGGGGGGGGGTAAAATCATCAGTGTCTGAACGGCTTGTTTCTCAAAGGAGCCGGCGATATAAGGGGTTGTAACATGTTCCCAGGATCTTCACAAGCTTGCCACGGAGTGAACTCAAGGCTTTCGATTGTGCACGACATATCGGAAGAATGGGCAACTATAATAATCCGGCCATTTTTTTTTTAACCTTGGGAGTAGTAGCCACACTGGATGCGACAATTGTGTCCAACTTCCAAAGCTCCAAACGCTATCGTCCAGACGTGTTTCCTTTGTCACTTTACTGAAAGTACGAAGTAGCTCGGAAGCTCCAAATGAAGATAAAGACCAGTCTTCCGCCCACTACATTAAGAATCCCGTTTTCTTTTCATCGAGGCTTTTAGTCGTCCCCTAAATCTATGGGATTCTCGTCTCTGTTTCATGCGAGTTATGATGGCAGTATACAAGACCATATGAAAAGGGAAAATGATACTTTCTTTTTCTGTATCACTGGTGTAGTCCAGGCAGTAGCAAAAGGAATACCTCGAACGTGGCGACACCGGTTTTCTCGAAGATGAAGACGGGTGGAAAAATTTTCGCGTGGTGACGCGCATTGGGGCCTGAACGTAATCGGTCCTGGACCTCTGGCCTTCATCATGTCACCAAGAATAAATAAGTTGCGGACAGAGTTAAGTCGAGTTGCATGCGTGACTTTCCTCGCGAAGATCGACAAGGGGGCTTGTTGACGGCGGGCATGCTAACCATGATGCGAACTTTCGCCGCTCCTCGGGGACTCCTACAGTGGAGTACCCGCGTATTTGTTTGTCTCGAGGACTCACTTCCCGCATCTTCTGTGGACGGGGGTTTTCTGTTCTGGGGGTTTCTGTTCTCCGGTTATCATCACCACACTGTCAGAAGTTTCATAACAGATAGCGCATAACACTTTCAAGAATAACACCTTTTCAATTAGAAATAAAGTGTATGACCAATTAAGTTTACACTTTTTCGTGCTTTTTCGTTCGTGCCTAGATCTCCAACAACACCTTCAATTGGTAAATATACTAACGGGAACGAAATAAACATAAACAGATAACGTCACAAAGTGTTATCTGTTGAAACCGGGCATCCCAAAGTGTTATCTGTTGAAACCGGGCATCCTTCTGTTGTCGTTATGTAACTTCTGACAGTGTAGTATTTTTACCGATTGAAGGTGTTGTTGGAGATCTAGGTACGAAATAGTGTAAACTTAACTGGTCATAACACTTTATTTCTAAGTGAAAAGGTGTTATTCTTGAAAGTGTTATGCGCAATCTGTTATGAAACTTCTGACAGTGCATCATTAAAATAAGAAAGTCTTTTGAATTTCTATGGGGAGTCGATTTGGTGAGTTGCTGGTGTAGTTGATTCTTTGAAAGAAAGATCTTAGGGTTAAAAGGAATTACTGTGACCAGTCGTGAGTTTAACTGAGTATAAAACTGATTTGGAAAACATTTAGTTTAATTCAAGTGGCAAGGGATTCAAACAAAATAAAGATTTTAAAATATCCAAGTTTTTTCAGTTTAGAAAAGACTTTACTTTACTTTCATTTTTCGTTTGTTGTTTTCAAGTTTTATCTCTTCTTACTTTCGAAGTTCAATTTGACAATTATTTGTGATGGGTCGTATTTTGCCATCAATGACAATCGATCGATTATCTCGGGGACACTCACCTCACGTAGGGACACAGTGTTAACGAAAGCGATGAGCCCCTCGATCCAATCGGGATCTCCTCGATCGTATCCCCCATTACCCTCCACTGATCTAGAAAGTTTCTTTTCGGCTTGGCAAATGCTCGCCCAGCACTCATATAATAAACAGAATGGAGATTTTCCGGATGATTAACGATGCCACTTCAGGAAAGCCATCGGAACAGGATTCAGTCAGGAACGGGAACCGGTAATGAAGGGTCAGGCGGAGATTTTCTTAAGTGAGTAGGCTACGACTTCAACCGGTCAACTGGTATGGCTATAACGGTCGGAGTGATCCATATACATTGAGCTAAAATTTAAATAGGGCGCAAAATCTTCTGTTTCTGCTCTCCAATTGTAGTATCTATTTCCTGAAACGAGTGAATTCTTCCTCCCACCAAGCTCGATAAACAAAGCCAGAACTCTACTTGCATTCACTTTCTTTGGATCGCCTTGCCCCTAAATCGACTGTCTCATTAGCTTGAAAAGATGTTTGTTTCAACCATTCATTTGAACCCCCCCCCCCCCCCACCTCTACATATAAAGCTACGGGGCCTATCTACAAACTAGACTTGTACTTTGACGCAACTTAGCTTGAGCCGAGGTCTGAGCAAAATCTCTCAACCCCTTTGAGATTTATCGTGATAACACACGGACGGGCAGAAAAACCACGAATTCATAGGTATCCATCACTAACGTTTTGGATCCAACAACTCCATTCACGCGGCTGACAGATACCCCGTTTCGACCGAAGCTTCCACGCAATATAACCTCATCTATCCACTGAAACAGATATAGGAAGGAGATTCTTTTTATGCAGCTTTCATGTCACGAATTTTTCTCGTGTTTCTTTCTTTGTGTCTTGTCTCTGTCTGTAGTCTAGTTAGGACCATTGTCTTATTTTGAAAATGGAAAATAAACTGATCATCATCTTAGGGACTTCGCCTTCAAAGAAAACACAAAGCCGCTGTGACGTTCCTAGTCTTAGCTTCGGTTGACTTGCTGTAGGCTTACACGCATTTGTCTCACTTACACGTCCACTGTTTCATGCTGAATTAAACGAGCTAAATCGGAAGAGTTCTCAGACTTGCAACTTGAGTATGCTAAAGTGACATTAAAATCGAAAAGAAAAGGAAGTAGACTCAGCTGGTGTATGAACAATAAACTTAAACTTGAAAATTAAACTAAATGTAACGTGGATCACGCTTTACCGTTATGGTTTGGAAGTCCGTTGGAGTGTCGATAGGGGATAAGAAAGCACGCTCTATCGGAGTACTTAGCTTTCTTTTTCTGCAGGATCGGTGGTCGTCTTATAGAAACCTATGGTCTTGTTATTCTGTTACATGCCTTCTTGCAGCCTTCGAGAGTGCCACATAGGCTATCGATAATTTTTCCGTCTGTCGTTCAGTCGGTGTGCTGATCGCGGGTTGTCTTACTTCCAGATGAGTTAGGACGATAAAACTTACCAGGCTTATGGACCTGACCGTTCTAACCTGGAGAGATTTTGGTTTCCGGATCCGACCATCCAGGGCGAATGAAGGGGTGGATAATCCGGAATCCCGTGGTATGCATAACTCCTTACCGAGTGATCTAATGGAACTTGACAGCTGGCAAGACTACCTGCCCTAGGTGTTATATGTTCATGTCAGGACCGGATCCGGACACATGAAAGGGAGATGGAGGGGGGGTGGGGTAGGTCCTGGAAATCTTGTGGCATGCAGAACGCTCAAACAGGACGTCATGTCCTAGACATTCCGGACCTGATCCGCCACTGATCCGCCACACGCCTTTTTGGAATTTGTTGACTGAGACCCAAAAACGTAAGCTCCGCTCCCTTTACTTCAGGTTTGCCAAGTTCCTGCTGCGTTGTCCCCTGTGGACGAGGAATACTTTTATGATTGTCAAGCACCAGATTGCGGACCCTAGTATCGCGGTGACTCGGGTGATATCCAATTTCCAGGCGAAATGGAACCACCCCTGGTTAAACCATTTTTATAGCTGTTGATTGCGTAGTTGTTACTTAAATTGTCATATGTATATATTTATGTTGTGCCTTAAATTGTCTCTTTTTTCTTTCTTTTTCTTCTTCTTTACTCTGTTTTGTTCTTTTGAAAAATACGGGTAATAAACATATTACTTACTTACTTACTGGGGGGGGGCTTGGAGGGGAGTCCTGGAAGTATTGTCGATTGCTTAGGGCGGCATAGGACGTCATAAGCCCTAGACGTACCGTGTAGACACAAATCGGTTGCAGCCACCTCGTGGGAGTTTGAGGGCGTCCCGAGATCCTGTGGCAAACTTCGGGACGGAACTTGGCGGGCAAGACTGCCATAAGCCCTAAATCTGCAATCACGACACTGTGGGGGAGCTCGAGAGAGGGGGGTAGGTCTTGAAAGAGCCATTCACCCTTGACAACGCGAATCTTAGCTGATAAACATGCAGATCACCCTTCCAAGTGTCATATGACCTTTCAGCCCTTGTTTTATGAGTATAAGTTGTACTGCATATAGGTAGCATATAAGCAGTATGTAAGCCAACCAATGGAACACAAAAAGTTTTTTTCTTAGCCAAGTCCAGCCCAATCCTCTTGAGAATTTCTCAGTGTGTAGTCTTCTTCCTCCATTTCGATCCTTACATCCAACTTTATTGTTTAAAGCCAGTTGTTTTCCATAAATGCCTAGCTGGCCAAGATTAGAGTCAACTGGCTTTTTAAAGCCAGTTGGTTTTATCGCTGCTCTGGGAGTAATTGACCCCTGCTATTCGGCAAGGCGCGGGGATGGAAGACCACGAAATAATGAATTGGAAGACCGATAGCAACGTCGAGATAGACGGATTCCAATTGGATGTAGATCCTTCCAACCATGAAGCAGCGAGAATTAATGTAATGAACAAATTTAGCGGGGCAGCAACCTTCCATCTCCTCAGTGGCATTTCTGCCAATCTGGAAGATTCGGTCTCCAGGATTTATAATTGTCTTGGCTGAAGTATTGCGGTGTGATCCTCCGAAATTGTTGAAAATTGTATACGTTTATTGTAAAGAGACACGCAAATCAACAATTGATCAAGAAACTAGTCGATTAGTCCTTTCGTTTCAGAACTTTCACCTCGATCTGACTTTAACATAAACAAGGCGAAAGCAGAAAGTATGATATTCCATGACAAATAAATAGTTAGGAAAGGAACAAGTTTTATTATCTTTAGCCTAATCATTTCGTCTTGGCTGCTCTTTTCTATTTTAGGCGGATCTCAGATCAGGAGGGTTGTAAGGGACCCTGCAAATGGTATAGATTCAGTCAGAATCCGAGTTTCGGAATTAAGCAAAGCAAACGATGTAGAACAAATGCACAGTAATTCGTCATCTACCACCAGCGCTCATACCGGACCAAAGTACGATTGGAAGGCCCACTCCTAGTTGACGCGTAAGACTTATTATCAAAAGATTGAAAACGTGACCGGGAAAAGGCTAAAAAAGAATGTGACAAGCTTATAGTAATAGCGTGCGCGTGCTACTTCCCCCCAGCATTTTGGCTATTGACGCCTATGTCTATAAGAACCAGTTGTCTGGATCAAATATTAAGTTTTTGGGATCCCATCGAAACCTTTAGTCTTGATAGTCTATCCCGATAGGACACACATTCCAGAATCTTCAGCCAGGTGCAAAATGTCTGACCTACGTACTGGCACTGAAACGAAGGCTAACGATCAAATCTATTTGTTTGCGACTGTGACCTCGCCTCTGTTTTCTCTACTGTGGTCTTTGCGTTAAACTCATATGGAGGATGGACCCGGGAAGAGGCCGAAATGGCAGTTTTATGGTGGCCGTAAAGGCAGAACTGCAAATAGAAAGTCTTTTTTTATGTTTGAGGGATTTTGTTTCCTGGGATTTCTTTTTTACGCCACTTTGCAGAACCTTTGCTTGGAAAGAGCTTATGAAGACTCATCCCATAGAAACCAGGAAAAAGAACGTGACCGAAAGAAGACACACCGCTCTATTTTTTACTGTTAAGCCACTTGTCTGTTCTTTTTTTTCTTTTCTTTTACCTTTGGAGTAGGGTAAACTATTGGCCCATTATTTTCCAGTCATCGTTGTCGATTATATGCTTATCAGCTCGGATACTGAGAAATTACCGAGTCGATATTTATTTGGTAGTGCCTAGCACTTGACTCTTGCAATTGGACCGAGTCGTTCCCCTACGCGTAAATAACCCTGGTATCCCCACCAAACCAACATGGTACATTTCTTTTTTCTTACGATTCCTGGCAAGAAATGAACCGTATGTTTAATGCTATTGTCGGGCCTTAACATAATATTACACAAAGGGTTTTATTCATCTACTTTGGGGGTCGCAAAGTGGATGGTTGTTAAAGCACAACTCTAACTAGAAACGATCTTGACACGGTAAGATGGCTCAGAAAATCATTTTTGCAAAATACTATTAATGGCCCCGTGAAATAAGCGACTTTCTTGTTGCCGCTTGTCGACTCTATATGAATTTATTGCAAAAAGCCCGAGGGCAATTATGTCCCGCCATTCGAAGCCATTCGAAAGGCTCGACGCAAAATATTTGAAAATTGTGCGCACCGTGATTATAAAGTAGGAAGAGACAAGCAAAAGGAAAGTAGTTCGAAACACAAGATATACGGTACCTTTTGGACCACGAAGTCTTCCAAAATGAAACTTAACATGTTGAAACTTCTCACGCCTTAGTTTTTGAAAAAGAGTTGTCGGAGGAAATCGAAGCTTTCGGCGAAGTTTGCACGACTCGTCTCGGCCGAAAAAAGCGCCAAAAAGTCGTAGGTGCAAAACGAAACAATGGCAAAAGGTCGGGATTTTTGAAATTTGTAATTCAATAGGAGAGCTAATGATAACATAAACGGTAGAGTAAATACGAGGGATAATTTAAGCTCAACGGAAGATGCCATCTACACGAAAATGTCAATGGATGCCAGAGCTCGACGGAAGGTGTAGTTTTGTTCAACAGCGCTACCGAGAACAGTTCAACAAACGTTTTGTCTGGAGCTCAGTTTTGACGTCACTCCGTTAAGCTATTCATGAGAAAATGACTTTGAGATGGATGGCATGCACGACAAAACGCATATGATGATTGTGGCTTGTCCCGTTGAACGACGCCGTCCAAACTCTGGGTGAACCGGGATAGTTTACCCGAGTAAACCTGGGTAAACTCTCGTAAACTGGGATATTTTTCTTTTGCCTTTTAGGTCATTCCGATAAGTCGGACAGTTTGAGCTAAAGGTATTACATAACATTTCGTGTCGTGAGCCAAGAACAGTCTGATCAGTTCTATCAGACAAATTGTTTGTTCGTTACTACGGACTACAGTTGAACGTTTGAACCGCGACCTGTTTCGGCACGCTGATGATTTACTCCAAATAACATTTTCGTTGGAAATTTCGTTCGTTCTTAAATTTCCTGTTTCCTGCCGTATTCCCCAATAATTCTAGGCCAAACTTGGGCTTGGTAACATTGCGTGATACCAAATACTGTTTTACATCGTTCCAGCGACTTCTTACTCGTCTCACCAGGAGATTAATTCGTTCCCTCACTTCCGTTTTTTTTTTACAGGATTCCGGTTGACGGATCGAGCCGGACAACCATCAGTAGAATCACTTAAAGTATTTAATTGATGTGGCTGGAAATAAGAGAGAAACCATTGCTAGACAATAGTAATGATAATTCCGAACACAACCGTACCTTTTTCTGCAAATCTTGGTAGATAGATAGAGAGATTTGATGCATAAAAGCCAACAGAGACCATCGCATAAAAACAAGACGATGGCTTCGATGGAATCTCGAATGTGAGTATATATTAAACTTCTTCACCCAGACAATCGGGCCTTGTAGATTTTCTGTCGTTGCCTGGTCCCGCAAATATGTTATTTTTCCCCAACTCATCATAAGCTATTCCGATCCAACATGTTCTTTGTAAATGTACCACCTTCGTAAATGTTATCGGAGGATTTTGGTAATTCTGAATATTTCGATTCTGATCTTGTCCCACTTACCCGTTAATAAAACAAAGCAAGTAGATCGGTTCAGTCCTTTTATTTGTATACCGACGTATAAAGATTTAATAAAAATTTAAAAGAGTAAAAATGCTGGTTTTCCACGCATTAAGTCTGACTGATACGCTTGGAAAACAAAAAACAGATATGAAATAACATGCGTTCTTGCCCTCAAATCAAAGCTGTAGAAGAGTTCAGAATTAACTTTCACTTTTATAAACATTTCCGGGTTCCAGAATTTCGACGAATTCCTTGCCCAGTGAAAAATTGAAGTTGCGATACGGATTCAGCATTTAGCCTACTTTTATTCCTAAATCGAATCTCTAATTGACTTACAGATGTTTTTTACTTAAAGCAAATTTCCGGTTTTGGCCGGATTCCGGGCGAACTGCTTATGCGTCAAGGAAATGAAGTTCATGAATAGACTAAGCATGTCTTCTTACTTCTATATCGAACCTATGTTCGAGTTCAGAAAAAGAGACTTCTATTCTGCTATATTTCCGGTTTTGTATTGACAGTTCAAGACGGATACGTGATAACAGTTATAACAGTTAACACACCTCCATCTCAGTTGATATTAGAATGACAACCTCATTTAAATATATCAGTCTCGCCTTCGGCTCGGTAGATATTTTTCATAACTTACCTCTCCTTCGGTACGGATAGGCTATTTTCAATGACCGTATCGATGTTATTTTCCGATATCAACCTCGAATATCTGAAGTTAACTATCTCATCTCTAATCGACTTTAGAAAAGTATCTTACATTGAAAAAATTCCCTCTTTAGGTGTATTCCGGGCGGACTACTTCTCCGATAGGAAAATGGAGTTGAAAAATTACAGTTATAGCATTAAAAGAAATAAGTAAAAGGTATTGATCTTGCTTTCGTACTAAGCTTTCGTACTCCCTCATTCTGTTTTCGACACTAATATATTGCCCTAGCTCCTTTCGTGGCGCACAAGTTGTTCAACTGGCTTGTGTTATGCTTTGCATTATCTTTCATTTTGGGCCGTGATTGGAATTACGGCATGGGGCATCGTACCCTCGACTAATAAAAGTTGCGCTTCCGCAGATACATACCATGAATGAAGGAATGAATGAATTTATTCCCAATAAAGCCTAAGGGCCATGGCGGGAAACATAACACAATAACAAAAAACAAAATATCATTCACTCCGAAAACAAACCAAAAATCAACTTCTATAAAAATAATTCACGGCGGAAATAATTCACATGTTATCTGATACTACGTTGAAAGCTTTTTTGCAGTTACTGAGCATCTAGCTAGTACTACCGTCTCAGATGCTACCGTCCCGACCGTAGTAACCGATCGTGGTATTTGACGATAGTGATGTGAGTGGATATAAGTATTTCTTTTGGGGTGACTTCTCGAAGCTCAAACTCGGCAATTCTTCTAAAGCGCTCTGCCGAGCATCCTTGGTATCAGGTACCACGGTAAGTACAAAAATGACAAAACACAGATCTAGTTATTGTGGTTAAGGATACCATGGTATCTGCAAAAACGCAATTATTAAAGTAGACTGGTAGTTTCTCCACTATTTTCCTTCGTATCAATTAACTGTTTCGGTTACCAGCAAATCTCGGTGCTTCACTCAGTATATTGCCCTTCTACTGGGGCACTGAAGGTGTTCCGGTGGCTAGCGTTGTTCTTTTCATTACTTCTCAGTCTTGGGGCCTGATCGGGACTATTGCCTGGGGCATCGCACCCTCGACTGATAATATTCCACTGATGCTGTTAGAATCGTGTCTCTGATAGCCTGAAAGAGATGATTGTTCGACGGGCGTTTACTTGGCCGTAAGGCATTTGAATGACCTCTTTTATCAAGATCTGGCTGACGGGCGTCAGTTGAAGACAAGGTGCCCTGTCTCAAGTTATGGATAGCGACTCATTTCCGTAAAAGCCTGATGTCGTTCTGCTCAACCTTCTAGTGAGGATTACCTTCGTCTGTTGACGTTTATTGAGACTCGAATGCGTTATGGATCTTAGCGGGAAAGCTCCAAGTTCGACGATGGATCCTGAGGAAATAACTTTCCGAGATAATATTTGCTCTGGAAACAAAGTGCTTAGCGATGTTCCGGGAATAATGGCTTAGTAATGCTAATCCCATCGAGTGGAACCGGGTACTAGAAATCTTATCTAATGAAATTATAATCAGTTTATTTACATTTCACACAAAACAGAGATCATCAAATCACAGTTCATATGTTACTTAAGAGCTCCGCGTATGTACCAGGAGTTGCTATTAACTCAGCAAGTAGTTGCTTTGTAAATTTCCATGCTGGAAGGAGCCATTAACGAACCTTTCGAACCTACGAATTCAGCCTTAATTGATTATTGACGCGAGGCACACGACAATTTTTGAAGCTTTAACCAATAGGCCTAATAAGTACTTCGCAGACAATGTCATGATAACTTAGGAAGTTATCCTAATTGCCGATGTTGGTGTTATTTTCTATCCGCTTATCTTCGCTGGAAACATTAGGTATTTCCTGTAAATAGCCTCACTCCTGTTGGAACCGCAAACTCGTTCGGAAATTGTGTTCTCTCTGGCTAGTGTCAGACCTTCCGTCATGCAGCTCATCGCTTTCATGATTACGTGCACGGATTCTTCAGGCCGAATAGAAAACTGTCTTAAATTTTGAAGTTGATATTTTCCTTATTGTCAGCTCCGCTGTTGCCTTGTGTATCCGTGCAACCTTTAACACACGGATGCACATCATTCTTTCCAACTTCTGACACTGTAGTGTGCCACTGTAAGGGGGAGCCGGGGTTCCTGAAAAAATATCATCCAAAAATTCAAAAAGTCAGAGCTAAACAGTCACAAAAAATGCAACGAGAGGCATTTTAAATCTCCATGGATTAGTTTTGCAGTAATGTTTTGACAGCCCTACGCTGAGGTATCCTGTCAAAATGATATGCTTGCTTAACATATTGTGTTTGGGGGGGGGGGCGTCAGTCATGCTTCTTGGCCTTGGTACCTACGTGGAGCTCTCTAATAGGTTTACACTTTTCCGTCAATTGACGACGAGAACGGTGGAAATGTTTGCTGAGTTGTGGCCCATTAGCGCACTTTCTTGGGAAAAAGTTCGGTATTATTCTCTCCCAAAGAATTTCCTTCACCTCGCTTTTGTCAGCTGAACTACAACCATGTTCAGGAAGGATTGTTTGTTCTCTGGTTTTCATTCTTTTTGCCCTATTTGCCTTCGATCTTTTTCTTCACAAGATCAGAGCCTCGTTTTTGTTGCACGCTGCAAGTCCAATCCTTCGGCCGCTTCCGGGCTGATGCATTCTACATTCGTTTTTGCAGTGCAGTGCTTCCGAGGAAGACGACAGCGCTTCTCGAGGATCGCGGACTTACTTACCGACCAAGTCCGTGCTTCCCTGCAAGGTGCTGCTTCAACCAAGAAGAAATTGTGCAGTCAGTGAATCCAAAAACGCATCTTGTGCAGAAACGAAGAAGTGCTGCAGCAGCGATGCTGCAGGCAGCTGCAGCACTATTCGAGGGGTTGGCAACTCACCGTCAGGGTGTACGAGTGCCACACAAGTGCCATACAAGTGCCATACTGGAGGGTGCCACACAGTGCCACACAAGTGCCATACTGGAGGGTGTACGAGTGCCACACAGAGTTGCCAACCCCTCGGCACTATTGCAACAGAAACGAGGCTCTGGTCAATTGTGGCCAGTGTTTTCACTTCTTTCTGTTCACTTTAAGGAGGAAGGGGAGCACAAACGCCACCTTCTGCACAATTTAGCCTAGGTAAAATGCACTTCCTTTGCATGTCTTCTCGAAGCATCAGCCCTCACGTTGAGGATGGCAAAGAAGAAGCTACAAAGATTTTCGGTATTTACCTTTAAAACTGTTCTTGTAACACTGATAGGATAACGACAGCTAAAGCAGTAGCCGGTGACATTCCTGAAAAAATTGGTCGGTAAAAATCACATACTCATAAACATGGGCCTTCGGCTGATGCTCAGTTGTTTTTTGAAAAATCCACGAACAAAATTTAAGCAGGAAGAACGGATAGAGGAACAGACAATAAAAATTAAGTGGAGCCTAGAAGTGAAAAGCTTGTAAAACAAGAGCTACGAGCTCATGTGGCACTTATTACGAATAGGTGGTACAAGAAAGTTAATGAGAACGTCACAAAATACCCCACCATCCAAAAATGCGGTACGGACCTAGAAATAGGATATCCAGTTTCACTCAAGTCTGAACATTTCTGGCATCGCCTCGGATCATCTAGGGCAAATACTTTTCTACCGTCCTAGTTTCAGCCCAATAGACCCACTCGTTTTGTCCTTAGACCAGTCACACGATTTCCGGTATCCCCTTCCAACTCCACGCACGAGGCCAAACCTAGTTCGACTCCTAAACTGATCATTTGAAGCATTTTCTCGTATCGCCTATCAAGTTTCACTCGAATCAGAGCATTTTTTTTTCAAACTTCCGGTGACTCTCTCCCCACCCCCCACCGTTGTCGGATCCGGTTTTAACCCTGAAATATGTCATCTAGGCCATATAGTGTCTTTATATTCCAAGTTTCATTCAAATCGTTCCACTTGTTTGACCCCTATGCGAGCAACATCATTTCCGGGACTCCCATCCCAACTGCCCCCACTGTGGTTGAATATGACTAGGAAGCATAAACTTCGCATCTCTGACATTTCCTCTTCCCGTCCATCAAGTTTGACTGGAATCGGAGCATAGCCTATCAGTAAAGTGGGATCTCCACAGTGCCCGAATCCGGTCCGGTCATGTGAATGACATATCGAGGACTTGTGCTCGTTCTTCCCACCAAGTTTCATCCCGATCCCTCTACTCTAAGCGTTTCCTGGAATTTCCGGTTCACCCCTCCCAAAGTAACCGGATCCGCTCCGGATTTTAAATGAGATGTCTGTGACTCTGAGACACGAGTTGATGCTTGATGTTGATGTTCGGATCGGGGAACTGGCAATTTATAACTTAATCTTATCGGGTCCCTGATATGCCTGCCAAGTTTCGTCGTCCTAGCTTATGTGGAAGTGCCAGAATTAGCAAAACCTGGACCGACAGACCGACGGACGGACAGAAATTGGGATCGCTACATGGCATTTGGCCGTAGGGCAAGTGCCATAAAAATCGACGTTCGCCATCCTAACTTCTGTCAAGGGATAACATTTTGAACAACGATGGTAGCCTTTTGGAACCTCTAGTAGTTGGAACAATCAATTGTAGACGGTCCGTATGATAGTCCCTTCAAGGTATTAAGCTACGTGCGCACACTATCCGAAAAGATATCTTGATGACTAACTCTCCTTGCCGATGCACAATCGCCGTGTACCTAGCCGAAGAGCCGGAAGCTGCACCACAACTGTCCCGAACAGTCGCCGTGATTGGTTGACACAGGATTTGAGTTGTTGAGTCTGAGTCGCCAGGGCGACGTTTTCTTGTTCTTCCTGAGGATCATTGGCGTGTTTTGGATTTAGTCATATCGAGATCAAATAACCGGATAGAACCTCCGTCTTCTTATCACTGTAATACGACCATGCGGCGAATAATGAATGAATGAATTTATTCCCGAAAAAGCCCGTGGGGCCATGGCGGGAAAAGAAAATAAACAATATTTCCCCGTACCCTGCCCGATGCAAATGAATGAAGGTTAGGAGCTACGCGGCATATCACTTTTCGTTACCTCTACAAATAGTTATATCACTGTGAAGACGCTTAGAAGAAACTTAAGTCAAAGGCGATTAGTTCTCTGAACGCGCTTCTGAGCGGGTCAGCGTGTCACCTGCACTTATTGCTCTGCGATGAGCAACGGCGAAGACGAAGTAGACGGGTATCAACTCAAATCTAGAGCAAGTATACCTCCAGCTCCGCTCAGTTTTGTCGAGGTATCCGTAGTCGCTGCATGGGGCCAAAGACGGAGGTTCTATCTGATTATTTGTTTTTGCTCATGTAGAGTATTCCCATCACGGGGTTTCGTCAAAATTTCGAAGTGAAGGGGAAAATTCGCATTCGACTGTGAAAATCGGACTGTGCCTTGAGACAAAATATCTTACCGTAGAAGATAGAAGCTGTTCCACTTCCCAGCATCCTTTGCGTGTATCCTTCTTTGTATGCGAAAAAGTCGGCAGATTTACTATAAAGGTTCCCTATCCTGGCCGTACAAATCAGGTGAATGTGTCCGTTAGTGAAATGCCTTTCCTAGAAAAGGAAATATACTGATTAGGAACTAAAGCAAAGAAAGAAAATCTTCCTCTGCTGTTCCAGCAGCTCGACTTTAACATCCAAGTAAAGGGGGAAGAAGAACAAGTTCACTGCAAATGGCTTGGACAAGATAAGAAAATTGCTTCCCTCGATTGGCAAAAGATTACTCTTTCCCTGAAAGCGTTAAATCGTGAGGTACAAAATGTTTTAAAATTTCCCTTCCCAGAAAGTTGTAATATTTTGGATGCTCCTTCGGTACGTGCCTACAGAACGTAACCCATATTCACTAGGCAACGAGACAAAATCCGACATGGATTTTCAATGGCGTCGGGCAAGCTTTCCCGCCAAGGGGCAAACGATTTGTCCGTGCGGATCCGCTTTCTTAAGGGTAAAACAGGGGTATCGAGGGTTATCCATTCTCGATTAGAGATTGGCTGACGGTTCATGGGAGACATCGTTTTGATCACTTCATTGCCGGACAGGTTGATCAATCGGCTCGCCACATCACTTTATTGCCAGACAACTTGATCAATCGGCTCACCTCTACAAGGAAGTTAATAGATGAGGAAGACTTCTCCAGCGTGTCCGGTCCCCTGTGGAGTTTTCGCAATGGGTCATGCGTCATGGCAGGTCTGGTCATCTGGAACGAAACCGTTGATTTAGGTTCTTTAGGTCTTCTGATTAATTCTCCCACACGGGAGCAATCTCATTCTTGGGGCGAGGGATGAGGTTTCTTCTGAGAGAATGGTGAGGGGGTTACAATAACCGGAAGTACTTCAGGCTCGACCGAGCACGTATGATTTGAAACATGTTAAGAAGACTCTGAGTAAGTAATGACAACGCTGGATGTATGGTATACTGAGGTCTCATTTAAAGGAAGGCTGGATTCTACGTTCTTTAGGCATTCAGAAGGAGTTAATTCAGAAACATTAATGATCACCCACATTCATTTCAGAGGGCTTAAACCAGGAATAGGAACGACCATAGGGTGGTCATTCAGTGATGCGGTTCTGGGTGCGGTTAAAAAATCAAGCAAATCTTAACAAGAAAATGGAGACAAAAATAAAAACTTTAGCTGGTATTTCAATAAAAAGTTAAAAAAAATTAATTACTTGATGGCTATTTCAGTAATTCGTTTGAGCTTTCAAATCCTTTCTGCCAAAGAATCCGCCGTATATAAGAAGAAAAGATGTGTGGCAGCTCAGGAAGGTTGTTTTGGCGATTATTAAAGCTGAATACAGGTTTTCAGACGGTGACGCGGATTAGTGATTATGTTAAGGTTTGATTCGATTTGTCTTCCTTGTGAATAATTTTAGCTGGTGATCGGATTTTGCGGAAAAAAGCAAAGTTGTTTTTTTGGGATCCCAAAACGTAAGTGGCGGGATACCTATGACATCGCAAAAGTTTGTCCGTCAGTCCGTCCATCCGTCCGTCTGTCCGTCTGTTAGCACGATAACTCTCGAAGGGATTGATATATTTTGATGAAACTTGGTGGGAGGATCCTTTGGGTCAAAGTACAAGTCAAGTTCGAAGATGGGCTGTGTAGCCATATATTTGAGGGTGGGGGAGGGGTTTCAAAATAAGGGGCAAACAAAATATTTTTTGAAAGCTATTTAGATAGTTGATTTAGGGGTAAGGAGACACGCTGAATCCAAATATGAAAGTCGAACAAGTAGTTCGCCCGGAATCCGGCGAAAACCGGAAAGTTTGTTAAAAGTAAAAGTTTTATTTGAAGTTGATTAGATGTTGGATTTAGGGGTAAGAAGACATGCTGAACACGGTGGTCAATTTTCTTGCCGGACAAGTAGTTCGTCCGGAATCCGGCGAAAACCGGAAAATTTGTTAAAAGCAAAATTTTTATTTGAAGTTGATTAGATGTTCGATTCAGGGGTAAGAAGACATGCTGAACACGATGGCGAAGACCATTTTCTCGCCGGACAAGTAGTTCGTCCAGAATCCGGCCAAACCGGATAATTTGTTAAAAGCAAAATGTTTATTTGAAGTTGATTGTGTTGCGAGAGCAACACTTTGGTTTTGTCGTAGTTTTTTTTGTTTGTTTTTTTTCCTAGCACCTCGATTTCAGCTTATTCCTAGAAAGTGGTAAGGGTCTAACCTCTGCGGTTTTTACGGAAAGTGTGGACCTTCGGCCGGATTGATGAATATGACATTACATTTTGGAAAGCTTCGTAGAGCTCTTGCCTGGTGCAAAAAAGGATGGTTTTCGCTTGTGCGCGAGCTACAGCCTAGGGTGTGTGAAGTGAAGTGGAGTTGTGTAGCCTATGTCAGAGAGGACTATCTGAAGTTATGCAGCCAAGCTTTCATTTCATCAAACCACGTTTCTGCTTTCGAGTGGAAAGCTCCGTTCTAGCAGGCAAGCAGGCAGGCACCACTTTCAAACTTAAGGTGGACTAAAATCTACAAGTGCTAAATATGTGCGGCAGTTCCCCGGCCCCACAGCCAATATATCTTCTTTGAGTGATAAATAGAAAAATTTACAGAAACAAAAAAGTGGCATTTTCCCACGGGTCCGAAAGTGCTGCCATCTATTGTTTCTAGCCATTTCTGTTCGTGATTTCTGCTCACTTTATCATTCCATTTCTTACACTTGGGATTGAGGAAGAGAATTGGTATCAGCTACGCCTCTTAAACTTTAAAAGTTCTATCCTTGCTAAAGATATTAGAGATTGTCCTTTGCTCCTTTCTAAGTGGTGATATTAGAAAGTTGGCCTATGGCAAAAAAGTCAACTTTTGAACTAATACAGATAGAATTTTTTTTCAACGGCAATCGATAGACCTTGATAAGCTGATCAAAGTATATGTCATCCATTTTTTGGTACAAAAATCCCTTCATGAGATACAGCAGTTTGAAAGTTTAGAGGGGTATTTTTTGCCAGTGTATTTTATGGTAAGAAAGGTACCATGTCTATCACGGGGAGATGGACTTGTAAGTAAGAATCGGTTGCTGGAAGGGCTTCACGGGGGGCTAGAAACTTGTGCAACCAATGCACATTTTATTTGATCTTTATAAATCTGAGGGTAAGAAAGCTGGTCTCTTTGGTCTCATTGTACCTTAGAATCTCTATATATAACCAAGAATTAAGTATTTATGCAACGAATGCAAATCATATTTCGAAAAATGACTTAGTTTTACGGGTTCCGGCTAAAACCCCCCCGGCGAAACCCCCCCGGACAAAACCCCCCCGCCAAACCCCCCCCCGGCTAAAAACCCCCCGTGACCAAAACCCCCCGACCAAACCCCCCCCCGGTACCAAAACCCCCCCGACCAAAACCCCCCCGGTACCAAAACCCCCCCGGTACCAAAACCCCCCCGACCAAAACCCCCCCGGTACCAAAACCCCCGGTACCAAAACCCCCCCGCATGAAAAAAGACGGGTATGTATGAGTAAAGTAACTGTTAGGTAGAGAGTAAGAGAAGAATAGACCCCCCCCCCCGGTACCCCCCCCCCCCTGAATCCTTAGACACTCACACATATTTAGACTGGCATTTACTGGGCAACAAAACGAACAACCATGTGACAGTTTTACCATTGACAAGCACGAAGGTGAAGCGCTGATAGAATATTTCTGGGACTATCTTGAAAGTGCTATCACAAAACGAGCTCAACATTTCCCTTGACCCAAAGGATCCTCCCATTAAGTCTCATCAAAATATCTCATTCCCTTCGAAAGTTATCCTGCTCACAGACGGAAAGTAGGACAACTTTTGCGGTGTCATAGGTTTTCCTCCGCTTACTGCCCATCTTTGAGTTTCTGGTATGAATCAGGGATAACTAAAGAGCAATCAGGCAAAGGGAGCTTCACATTGCACCAATGGGTGGCATCCTAACTGCAGCTTCCTTGCCAAGAAGGAGGAGGCATTGGGAAAGGATTTGTTGGGGGGATCGATACACAGAGTGGAACTGGCTTTGATTTTGATCATTCACATTTAACACCTCACTGACAACAGCTTCAGTTAATGAATGCGGGTGTTTGGTGACTTCAGCAAAACCATCAACCTTCACCTTCGCCTTACACTCTCTTTGTTTATCATTGTTCTGATACCCACTGTACTTCAGACATTATTGTAGAGTCAAGTTTGTGAAAGAAGTTTATTTACTCTTACTCTCTAACTACCAGTTACTCTACTTATACCCGTCTTTTTTATGCGGGGGGGGGTTTGGTCGGGGGGGGGTTTGGTACTGGGGGGGTTTTGGTCGGGGGGGGGGTTGGTACCGGGGGGGTTTTGGTCACGGGTGGGTTTTAGCCGGGGGGGTTTTCGCCGGGGAGGTTTTAGCCTAGACCCTAGTTTTACAATGATCTGCAAAGATGCCAATCTGTGGTATTTTGATCCGGAAAAGCTACGGACAGCTTTATGGTCCCAACTAGGATATATAAGGAGACTTGTAAGCAACAATCGGATGTTAGACCATAACCGTCTTCGGCGATGAGGGGTTAGCAACTTTTGCTTCCTTGGTGTACCTATTAATCCTAGTATTTATTTCCGGTAAATTTGATGCTGAGAAAAGTTTGGTACCATGTCTATCACGGGGAGATTCACTTGTAAGGAGGAATCGGTTGCTAGAAGGGGTTCATAAGGGGCTAGAAACTTTTGCAAATTGATGCACATTTTATTTGATCTCTATAAATCTGAGGGTAAGAAAATTAGTCTCTATGGTCTATCACTGTAACATAGAATGAAGTCTTTGAGGGGTAGACAACTTTAGTGGTAGGGTGTATAATGTTCCAAGTTCTCATCAGTCACGATTGAAAAGGATAAAGTTCAATTGGCTGCACACTTTATTTGATCTCTGTAAATCTAGGGTATAACAAAATTAGTCTCAATGATGTATCACTGTAGCTTAGAATTAAATTAAGTGTTTTACGCATTATTTTGATCCTGAAAAGTTACGGATAGTAATACTAACTAAGTTATATAAGACAATGTTCCAAGTTTTTACCAGGCACGACGTCTACGATTGAAAAGGATAAACTGGCTGCAAAGATTTTAGTCCCTACATCCGATATTCTGTTTTTTTTTTCAACGCTGAAGGATATCCATATGTTTACGGATTGTGTCATCAGTCCAGAACAAAAATCTTCTTGGAACATAACATTTTGAAAACGTCGATGGGTTGACAACTTCAGCGATAGCAAACAGAACCAAAGTGTTGCTCTCGCAACACTTTAGTCGGCGAAGCCGAACAAAGGTTGCCGCAACGTAGGTCTAGTTAAATGTTCGATTTATGGGTAAGAAGACATGCTGAACACGATGGTGAAAACTATTTTCTCGCCGGACAAGTAGTTCGTCCGAAATCCGGCCAGAACCGGAAAATTTGTTAAAAGCAAAATTTGTATTTGAATTTGATTAGATGATAGATTTAAGGGTAAGAAAAGACGCTGAATCTGTATATGACAATCATTTTTTACCCGGACATATAGTTCGTCCGGAATCCGGTTGGAACTGGATTTTTTTTTAGAAGTTAAAGTTTTATTTGAAGTTGATTAGATGTTCTAGGAGATACGCTGAATTTGATTCTGAACTACCTTTTTTTGCTGGGCAAGTAGTTCGCTCGAATTCGAACGAAACAGGAAATTTGGCAGAAGTAAAGCAAGAAGTTTCGATCAGTGCGTCAAAATAGATATGGCTTATAGAGGTATATCTGAACGTGGTTTTCTCAGATGATTAGCCTGGCGAAGACTGGATCTGGCGAAGACAAGACCTAGATGTCTGGATCAAATATTAAATTTTTTGGATCCCATCGAAAACTTTGGTCTTGTTGAATAATGAGTCCTAGCTAATGGCAATGAATTCTATCCATTTTCCGCCGTATTAATCAACTCCTTTTAAGGTAGGAATTTACATGAACAGTGCAGTAGAGGTATGCTTTACGTCTTTGAACGTAGCCTAACTTTGAATGGCGCCGAAGAGCATGGTGAAATTGAAATCTATCAAATATTCATTTTCAGTTCTTAACATTACCCTTTTGTCTGTTTTAGGGACGAAAAACAAAACCAAGGTGGTCCACAGTTTAGAGGGTCCAGTGAAGCATACCCCGACTGTAGGTTAGTTGACTTTTGGCAGAAAATGGATCCTTTCAAAAACTTTTGCCCGGGTTGCTTTTTAAACGCTGTAGCAGGGTTTCGCGAGCTGGAAAGCAAAATCAGAGTCACTTTCCAATGGTTTTCGCGCTGCTTCAAATTTGCCGAACTTTCCACCCCGCTTTCAAGCTTTAGAAACCAAAGCAGCGATCTCGAAAAAGGTTAATGGAAATTTCCGTGGAAAGTTGAATTGCTTCGCGGGAATTTAGGAAACTGTGGAAGAACACTATAAATATCACTAATGAATAAAAAAAAACGCCAAGGTTCTTAACGAATGACTTCGTTTGAACATATGAGAATCGACAGCATATCCAGTGTTCTAAAAGTCGGGAATTCAACACATTCCTGGCGATTTCAGTTTTCCATGCGTTTTCGCGTTCATTCCAGCGGGAAAGTGGAAAGCGATTCCAGGAGTTGCCTTCCCAGTTCTCGCGATCCCCTTCGCTCGCTGGAAAGTGATTCCGGAGTCTCGCAGAAACCCACCGTATTGTTACCTTGGTTATGTTGTTAAGCTACCACTTCCCAGGAAAACATAAAAGACGGCTTGGACTGTACGGTGACCAGGCTCAATTTGAGCTGGCAAGGAACAGACAATCTATAATTCATATGTGACCGAGCAATGGTTGTGTTCGTGGTTAGTTTTCGAGTAAATGTCGCCTGATCGCATTGGTTTTCTTCGGGAAAATCCACTATTCATTGCTTCTACATCTGTGCTTGATATAAACTGTTTCTCAGATAAATTTTTTATGGGAACGTTTTTAAATGCCTTTCGACATTTCCGCACAGCTCCATGGTTATCGTGCTGTTGAGACATGAACATGGGTTACTGCTCCTTTTTATTTGTATTTTGCCTTTCCCAGCTTTTATTAGAATGATGATGAACTTTTATTTACGCACTTAAAAAGAGGTAAATAGCGCAGTAGCCTACAGACAAAGAAAAGGAAAACAAAATACACTGGGCTTTCAGTAGTGTAGTAAATGCACAAGAGTAAATGCACAAGATCAAAAAAGAAAAGGGAGTGATCAGGTCTAAAAAAGTCTTCTTCCTAGCTGTGGAATGCGGAGAAATGGCCAAGGGGAGAAACGTGAATGTCCTGGGCAATTGAAGATAACTTTGCACAAGGGTCAGCAGAGGGCAAAAAAATTGCAGTTATACGGGAATTCTTATAACGTCGAGAAAGGTACAAGAGAAATTTAAAGTATTTCTTTTCGTCTCAGAATTACCAAAAATTCCGGAAAGGTTGTAGACAGAAGGAGAACTACTGTATAATTACCAAGGGCTTTTCTGTTATACCTTCCTCTATTTGGAACTATTTTTCCATATCCGACACGAACGGAATCGTGAACAACCAAAACAGCTTTATCGCAGTTTTTTTTTTTTAGATACTGTTCTGTGATCATGCCAAGCCATTTACGGTAGGGGAATCGGGGAGTTTTTATGGCACTTGCCTTCCTGCCAAGTGCCATATACCGATCACTTTTCCGTCGGTCGGTAGGTCGGTCGGTTAGTCCGGTGGTTGCGAGTTGGGGTACTTCCAGATGTACGTGCTACGACGATGAAACTTGGCAGGCGTAATAAGGACCCGACCAAACTAGCTTGGAAAAGTCACTTCCCGTTCCGACCACCGTGGGTGGGAGTCGACGGAGGGGGAATCCGGAATATTGACGTATTTATAACTTTTGAACGGAAGATCGGATGTTAATTAAACTTGATATTTGGAAATACCTCGTGTCTCAGATATAACACTTCAAGTCCGGAACGGATCCGGTGACTTTGGGGGGAGTTGGAGGTGGGAACCGGAAACTGTGTGACATGGTCTGAGTGGACGGATCGGGATGAAACTTGGTGGGAAGAACAAGCACAAGCCCTAGATACATAGTCGACAAGATCGGACGGGATCGAGCACTGTGGGGGGAGTTGGAAGGAGGGTTCCGGAATTCCGGGGAACTTAAGTTGCTACACATGCGCTAGGGCGATGAAACTTGGCAGCATATCAGGGACTCTATAATTGTGTTGCGGAGCAACACTACTGCTTTCGTAGTTTTTTTTTTTTTTTTTTTTCACCGTGATCAGCGACCTGTAGCTCCGAAGTGGTAAGAGTTAAAAATTTGAGATTTTTCAGAGGGAAGGGAAACGTGAAACAGAGTAAAAAAGTTCCAGAGAAGTTCCTAAAATTTCTAACAGTTTTCCAGAAAAAAAAATAAAACCGTTTTTTTCTTAGAAACTCTGCGTTCGATGTTTGGCGTCAAGTTAAGACGACCCTAGCTTCGGAAATAAACTTGTTAGAAATACAGTTATGCTGAACTCATGTGGAACTTTCATTTGTCTCTTCGAGAACCGGAGCACAAAATTCCGTAGCTCTTACAGATTTCCCGGAAATAATTCCGGAAAAGTCCATCTCGTTCCGATTTTTTTTTGAATTTTCTCAAATTTTCGATTTTGATGTTTCTTATATTTTTATCGAGTAGTGCTATGAAAAGTATGCAAGAAGAAGTGAAGTGTTCTATATACCAAGTTGCTTCGTTCTCTAAGAAATAATTTCCGAAGTTTCGACGTTCTAGAGGTAACTTCTGTTGTGGACCAGCTAGAATTTTTTTTCCAACGCGGTTCGACAGGTCTCGATCTCCTAACAACTGAGCTTATAATAGTTTCTCCGAAATAAAATTCCTTCTTTGGGTTTTTCTATTTGGAAGTTTTGTCATGCCCTCGGGGCAATTTAAATTTTTTGGTGAATTTGGTTTGTTTTATATTTTCCTAGCTTGGACCATCAAAAGTTAAGCAGAAAACTATAAGACGTTATTTCCGTATCTCTTTCAGATTTCCCGGAAATAATTCCCGAAATGTGCGTCTCGAAACATAATACTTCGAATTGGCGTCAAGTTAAGACGGCCCTAGTTTCGGAAGTAAACATTTTAGAGATAAAATAATTATGAACTCATATAGAACTTTTATTGATCTTTTCGAGAACTGAAGCATGAAATTCCGTAGCTCTTACAGATTTCCCGGAAATAATTCCGGAAAAGTCCATCTCGTTCCGATTTTTTGGAATTTTGTTAAATTTTCGATTTTGATGTCTATTTTATTTTATCGAGTAGTGCTATGAAAGTTATGCAAGAAGAAGTGAAGTGTTCTTTATACCAAGTTGCTTCGTTCTCTTAGAAATAATTTCCGAAGTTTCGACGTTCTAGGGGTAACTTCGGTTCTGGGCCAGCTAGAATTTTTTTTTCCAACGCGGTTCGACAGATCTCGATCCCATAGGACTGGAACTTGCAATAGTTTTCCGGATATAAAATTCCTTCTGTAGGTTTTCTATTTAGGACCAGCTAAACATTTTACCAAACTCAGTTTAGTAGGAGCTCGAAATAAAACCATATCAAAGATGCTTCAAGATAACAATCGAAGCCGCATTAGAAAAATGTCCTCTGAAGAACATAATGGAGACTGTTGCTCCGATACTGTGTCCCGTAGGGCACAGCTGCACGTGTTGCTCCGCAACTGTGCCCTAAGGAACAGGGCACAGTTGCTGCAACACTTCCCGTTGCACAGGCAACGGAGGTCTAGTTTTAACTTAAGAACAGTCGTTTCTCCGATTTGACCATCGTGAGGGGAGTGGAAGGAGGGGGAATCCGGAATCTTGAGGTATGTCCAACTTTTGAACGGGTGATTGGATCTTTATGAAACTGTATATTTGGAAAGAAGTCCTGTCTCAGATGTCCCATTTCAAGTGCGGACAGGATCCGATCGGTGTGGGGAGTCGGGGTGGGGGGACCGCAAATTTTGTGACACACTTAGAGTGTAGCGATTGGGTAAGAACAAGCGTAAGCCCTAGATACATCAGTGACGGTACTGGAATGTAGTATTTTCTGTTCAAAAGTTGAATTCGGACAAGCTCAAGATCACTTCCTTAAAGGAGAAGTAGTGGGTAGTCTTGCATCACCATAGGTCCTAAATGTTGGATTGTTTTTGTCCAGGCTTATTTAAATAGACATGAATAGGATTTATATGAAGATACAGCAGAATCCGGAAGAGAGCAAAGTTCGATAATAGGTTATTTCATCGAAGTTATATTTTCGTTTAGGAGAACCTTTACGTGGTTTTGCTTGGGACCTTCAGTGCTGTAATTAACTTTGTTTGTATCTATAGTAGTTAATAAATGGAAATGAATAGCTCCTGAATAAATAAGTTGTGGTCAAATGTTGTCCATGGAAAATATTTTTTTTTGTTTATTTCAGCATGTGGTTGTGCTGTAGAAATACCCGAGGGATGAAGCCTTGATGTCTTTTCTTGAAACAGAAATCGGCATAATCTTGATTTACCAGTTTCTGAATACCAAAGGGAGAACAAAGTGGCCTCGAGCTCGTTAACTTACGTTTTCTCCATTGATGGTCCAAACTATCTCAGCTGCTGGAAATGATAGTGCTGTTTCGCATCTTGAAGATATTCTGTCTCCTGGCTTGTAGTGACGCTGGAGGGTTTCCGTGGACAACGAAGGTGGTACGGAAGGGATATCTGTAATAGAGATCAACGCATTCTTGAGGGCTTTTCACCGCTTCATGTGTGTATTGTCTGAGTTGTTAGTTAGAGGTGGGAGGTTGACTAAAAGAAGGCGGAATTGTTTCGGCGACGCAAGTACCAAAAAAAGGCACGGGTATTAAACAAAAGGCAGACTAAAAGAAGTAATGCTGCACCAGGACGCGTCATCCGTGCCTTCTTTTAGGCTCCGGAATTACTGAGCATGACTGCGTGAAAAAGTCAAGCGAGTAAAAAATCATTGCATTTGCGGATATTTAAATGACATGAGCGTATTGCAGAAACATGATGAATTTTCGCGTAAAAATGTGTTTAATTTTTTTTTAGCAAATCTGACTCATTACTGCCCCCTGTAGTATCATTGTGAGCCCTCTGTAATTCATGACGACGTCGCCGTATAAATCTGTACTGTGATTCGTTTTCATTTTGTTTATATACTCAACAAGGACTCTTCAGGAAGTCGACAAAAATTATGGAGGCAAGCTAATGCTTAAAGTTTAACCGAAAAGGACTGGGATTGAACAATCTAGTTACCCTCACTTATTCACTTAAATTGGCTTGAAGACCCGCTGAAAATGCGTTACTTGGTTGTTCCGCTATTCAGGAATAATCGATTTTCAAATAGTGGAATTTCCGTGTGATTTGTGGTACCTCTAATTTGTTGTATGCCTTACAAGAAAGATCTATGACTTTTTTTTTGTTCAGGCACTAAGCAATCTTCACCAATATCGCCACTGCCCACTGAAAAGCCTTGTTGGTGTTTAGATGAAAATTTCCCGCGTCATAGTAGAATTTTCGCTGTGGGGACGGCCGTAGACATTCTGAACGCCATAACTAGAGCAGATAGTGGAACAAAAAAAATCCCTTTGCAGAATCCAAATAATTCAGTGTATTCAACTAAATAACACAAAAATAAGTTGGCTTTTCACTTAAACTTCAACGCTAAATGTATTATTGAATAATACACTCGATTCTGTGCCCTTCCTGTGTGTGAAAAATTCGCGAAGATGGATGTAGGGGAGCCTACTATTGGATGTTTTATAGGTTTCAGACACCCGAGCGAGTAAAATCTGTGAGTAACGGCAATTCAACCGAAGCCGCTAGAAGAGATCACTGCATCATGCAATCACAGAAGCCCATCGTTAGGATCCGCGTAGCAAGGTAAGTCGCAGAACCTAACTGTTGCATGTTTAAAGTAGTTTGGTCGGAAGCATCTAGCACTTGCAATGTCCTTATTACCCATTGGTTCAAACCGAAAATAGACGCAACCGTGGGACCGCTATTCGGGAGCATGCGTATGGGGAAGGTTCGAACAGCTATCTTAACAGTTAACAAGAAAATCAGACATGAGTGAGAAATTTAGCTGATATTGGCTGTAAAAAAAGCTAAATATTTGTCAGTTTCTATTTCTTTCAACAACTTATTTTGAGGTTTTCGAATTTATCTGCTTAGAATCCGCCATGTTAATCAAGAATAAATAGTTTTACGGCCAAGCTCAATGAAGTATCGCGGGTGGTTTAATTATTACAGTTATCCTGGAGTGCCTTGGAAATGAAATGCAAATAAATGACACTGAACCTTATAACAAATTTAGCGTTTATTAACCAAATCGGTATTCAGTAGGCTACGTTTCATTCAAGTTTCAGTTGATGTATGTATATGACCATGGACGTTTTAATAGTCTATTGGCCGGACAGAAGTACTTAAAGTTTAACTGAAAAGCCAACTTATTTTTGTGTCATTTAGTTGAATACACTGAATTATTTGGATTCTCCAAAGGGATTTTTTTGTTTTCCACTATCTGCTCTAGTTATGACGTTCAGAATATCTGCGGCTGTCCCCACAGCGAAAATTCTACTATGACGCGGGAAATTTTTATCTAAACACAAACAAGGCTTTTCAGTGGGCAGTGCCGATATTGGTGAAGATTGCTTAGTGCCTGAACAAAAAAAAAGTCATCAATCTTTCTTGTAAGGCATATAACAAATTAGAGGTACCACAAATGACACGGAAATTCCACTATTTGAAAATCGATTGTTGCTGAATAGCGGAACAACCAAGTAACGCATTTTCAGCGGGTCTTCAAGCCAATTTAAGTGAATAAGTGATGGGTAGCTAGATGGTCCTATCCCAGTCCCTTTCGGTTAAACTTTAACAAAAGAAGAACTACTCTACATCCCTTACATTTTTAACAAAAGTCCTTTTTAAGAATGTATATATATATAAATTAGTTTAACTTTATTGCTGGTCTCCAGAATATGAGGGGACTTTGAGTCAGACCCAGTAAGAAACAGGGGTCCGAAAGTTGCTTGCATGATATGTGCTAAGTAAGTGGCCCTCCTTTTTTACATCGTTACACAAAGAATAAATAAGGGAGAGAATTGAGAAGACTCGACTCAACCTAGCTTCCTTTCTAGCCGATTCTCAAAAACCGGGGGTGGAGCCTGGGTGGGGCTTCGCGTGTTGCCTCTTGCAATATTAAGTGTTATCTCCAGAGCAAAAGTGATGAAGCAGTCAGAAAAGGCGGGAATTTCAAACAGTGCTGATTTCCGAGGATTATACAAAGGGAAACAACTTTTCAATCTCAGGTCAGATTTGCAATGTGAAGCTTACGTTACGTTATCACAACCCTTCACAAAGACGATGAAGCCCAAGGGAACGCGGCGTTTGATGATTCAGGGAGCAATTAAGCCACTTGAAAGTTGAGGCATATACCTAACACGCAGGCATTTAGTTCAGATTCAATAGGATCGGTGTGAACATTAATAATTTTTATTTTGGGTCTTCTCAGGACTGTAAAGAATCGCTTCTAGGAAAGGTATTATGCTTGGACAATTTAAGGTAGCCTATTTAGCTGGCGAAATGTGCTCAAAGAGTTATTGTGTTTTGATTTTTAAGTTGTACTCACTACATAAAATTTTGTTCATATAATTTTCTCTTGCAGTTGTGAAAAACAATTGGCTATAAAGTATTTCGTAATTTTAATTAATAATTGCTGATTGTAAGATATCTTTCAAAACGTCTTCCTTCGTGATAACAAGTTATTATTCTTAGTCAAAATGTATATCATTATCTCGGGTAGTTGGCTGAATTTTTCATTATCAACTTATTATATTATTATTACTTACATCTTTTTATTTTTTGGTCAAAATGTATGTCATTTTCTCGGATCTAACCTATTTGCAGTATTTTTTTTTCATCACTATGAATCTGCCAGAATCCGGTTCTGTTTGAAAAAATAAGTAAATCTTTCTTCTCACTTCTGCAGAGCCGGATATTCTAACCGAGAAGTTACCTATTCTCGATTTGAGTGTGCAGCAAGTGCTCGGTGCCGCGATGCCCGGTCGGTGCCGGCACCGGCTGAAAGAAGCCGGCACCGGTTGTCACGTGTTAAAACATCAAAATAAGCATTTTTAAACGAGTTTGAAAAATGAATCGCCCGATTTATTGTCGGCACCGGTGCCGGCACTGCCTATTTCGGTTGGTGCCGGCCGGGAAAGGGTGTACAGCAGGTGCCGGATAGTTGGTAACCGCTCGATTCTAACTGACTTTCCAAGCCTAGAGTGAAAACATTTTGAAGCAAGTCCCTTCCTTCTTTAAACTTGAACTACAGTGTTCAGTCCAGAATGTTATCGGTCCTGTTCTGCCTTTATTTTAGTCATCCTTGAATGTAGGATTGCGCAAATTATACCATCTCACTGTACTTTAGCCCCTTATTTCTTCTTTTAAACTGGTGGTAGCTGCGATTTGTTGGAGGAGAAGGGCAAAATATCGACCTTTTCTTGACCTTTACTTTCTTGACGCGAAGAACGGCGATCAGAAGAACCAGCATCAATAATTACTTCTCTACTCCCGGTAAGACAGTCCTGAGAAGACCAAAATTTAAATTACTAATGTTCACACCGATCCTATTGAATATGAACTAAATGCATGCTAAGTTTTTTAGTTTTAGATTAGTACTCTTTATATACAAACCAACTTTTACATGCTAAACTACATGAACAAATCTTTTTTTAATGCGCTTACCATTCTTGATACACGTTGTCATACCCCTGACTGCAGGAAAGCCCGAATGGGCCTGTGGGGGCAGTCAATAGAAAACTTCACTTTGTCACACACTTTGTCAAAAAAAGAGAAGATGACTGAAAGAGGAAGAAAAAAAGAAAGAAGAAAGCAAAGAAAAAGCATAAAGTGGGACACCATGCCGCCGTACCAAAATCAACCACTTCTAAAAAAAAAAAAACTTATTCTGTCAACGATGATCAGTCAAGAAATGTTTCTTTAATCGGTCCTTGAACTGTGGTAGACTTATCGCATGCGTGTTAGGTCTATGCCTCAACTTTCAAGCTGCTTAATTGCTCCCTGAGTCATCAAAGTGCCGCATTCTCTTGGGCTTCATCGTCTTTGTGAAGGGTTGTGATAACAGAAGCTTCACATTGCAAATCTGACCCGAGATGGAAAAGTTGTTTCCCTTTGTATAATCCTCAGAAATCAGCACTGTTTGAAATTCCCGCCTTTTCTGACTGCTTCATCACTTTTGCTCTGGAGGTAACACTTAATACTGCAAGAGACAACTCGTGAAGCCCACCCAGGCTCCACCCCGGTTTTTGAGAGTCGGCTAGAAAGGAAGCTAGCATGCTCACATCGAGGTTATGTGAGTTCTCAATTCTCTCCTTATTTATTCTTGATTACACAGAGGGCAATTAAGTGTACCATTTTCTGTTCCATTTTCGGTCACTTTCACTGGAAGGCCAAAAAGTTTTGCAGTTTTGCATCAGGGGAATACCAGGCTGTAACGACGTGATGAACGGTGTCAATTTTACACATTTCCGCCTTTTGGGGGTGTTATGCTGTGAAACAATTACGCTCATGCTTTTTTATTTTCTTGGAAAATATCAGAAAAAAAATAGAAATGCGGGCAGAAAGGAAAATAAGAAGAAAGGTCAGCTTCCGGTAGTAAGCATTAATTTGGAGTTTGAAAAGGGCTTGCCAATGTCGTATCGAATCCAGGTTTCACGAAGTCAAGAGGACACGTGAGGATCTCCTAGCTGGAGTGGCTCAGTAGTACATTCAGTTATTCAATAGTTCTGTACCAGCTGTTGAATGTTGGATTCAACAGTTGAATGTTACACATGTGACTGTAGACTAGCTTTTTTGTCTATGGTAAAATTAACCGTATTCTTTATAACTCGGAATTCATGACATATTTCGTGTTCAGAAGTGTGGGTGTGAATTTCTTCGGTGGAAGATTAGCAGCTTATTCAGTGCTACGGTGCAACAATCAACGGAGAGCCATCTGTTCGTGCTTCCTTGTAAATGAAGCGGTGTGGGGCTTCTAGTGCACCTTTGTCGGTGCGTTCCAGCCTTCGGTATGGTGCTACCTGGACATATGCAGGTGCTTTATAGCACGTTTGTCAGTGCTACAGAGAAAGTTCGCCGGTGCTTCACAATACGTTTCCCGGTGCTTCACAGCACGTTTTCCTGCGCTCCACATCGTGTATGTCGGTGCGTCACGGGATATTTTCCGGTTCTTACAGCGTATTAGTCGATGCTTCACAACACATTCGCCAGTGCTTTGTAGTACATTCACCGATGCTTCACAGCACATTTGCTTATGCTTCTCAGCACCATTGTTCCAACGTGAGGAGGTGGCACCGTCACGGCACTACAGAAACAGGTCTAGAGGTATCGAGAAGGTCAAGTTTTGAGTAGCCGGTGTACCAGGTTATTCGACTGATCGAGTGACCAAGGACCACAAAGTTGACTAGACTACTTAGAGACTGCCAGACCCAAACGAAGTAGCAGGGGTTCGAACCCTAGTTGGGTCTGACGTGAAGCAGCAAGTAGCAGTAATAACTCCAACAGCAGTTCGGGGGTCGGTGCAAGTCTAGGTTCCACCGAAGTAACCCACGTTTTTTCTAAAGCCGACCTTTCAACAACAAAGAAGATGGACTAAGATCAAATGTTGGAGCAGCTCAAAGAGACGATGAGGGAATACAGGAGACCATGGCTACCCGTATGCAGTTGCTCACTGCTCAGTTGGCACCAATCAAACCAATGGCTCAGGCCGTCCAGGCAAATCAGGCAGTTAATCAAAATGCCCCACTCACAGGTCCAACTTGCTAAGTACGACGACGCGGCGTTTACATCGATATGTACTTGACAACGTGAGTGGCAACTCAAGAACAGTTTAGACTGAACAGCATGGCAGTACGGCTCCAAGCTGTGGTCCGGAAATGCTGCCGCAGTCGCTTGGCGTTGTTCAGTGTGGTTACTGCCGTTGTCGTTGGCAGCAACCACAGTCTTGTAGAGGGCACTGTTCACGACGATTTCAAGCCATCGCTGAAACGTATTAAAATCTGTTCAGAAGTACAGAACTACAACCAGCGAAGGTGACCAGTCGTTTATCGATTTTGGTAATAAAATGGAATAACTGATCACGAAATGGCTCGGATGTGGAGACCACATAACAGGCAACGACGTAGTGAAGCCTAAGGCGTACATTAAATCAGTTCTATGGAAAATGGTATTTGAGCAGTACGTGACAACCAATCGCAGCGAACCACTCCGTATTCGTCAGCGTCAACTCGTGAAGATCCGCTGAAGTTCTCAGGTTATTAGAATATTTCTGGGCCACCAGAAAAGATGAACGGGAATCTACCAGATCCACAGAAGCTACTAAATTGGCGAGTAAGTCGACACCGAAGGTAGGATGATGAGACGAAATAGGCAGCCGGTTCAAAACCTGAACAACAGAAACCAGCCAAGTTTAATGAAAGTTTCAGTGATCACATTATGGGTGTGGGAAGAAGGGACAAAGAGCAAATACGTGCGCCAGACAGAAGAAAGAAAAATACATACTCGCAAAGATTTCAAAAGGTGATACGACAGGAAGAGGATTCGGATGCGATGATAGGGCTGGTTGTACGCCTGTCCAAGTCGTCGTTGACTCAGGAGCCACACTTTCCATTTATCAAAGCAGGTTTCATTGGACAGTATGTGAGGGGCGTTTAGGAAGATACCGAAGTATGCTGCGTTCATGGAGACCATGAAACATATCAAGTCAGACAGATTCTTGTTTAGACGGTTACCAATGGCAGTAGTTTTGATGGTAACATTATGGTGGTGGCTAGGTGGATGTTATCATCGGTCAGACCATTCCAGAATTTCGGAAACTGTGCCGTTCTGTTGTCAGAGATGGGAATTTCTACTTGTGCATTATTGCCGTACCCCCGAGAAATACCCAGCCCAGCAAGCTGAGTTCATGGAACTACTGGAGAATCACTTGTCCCAAATAGACTTGGATACAGACAGCATAGAGGTCAAGGAGGCAAACCAAGAAGTGCAGGCTGTGAAGGACACCGCTGTTCATGCCACTGGCACTTGCAGGCATCAAGTGAGGGTCTGATAAAGCAAAGGACAACACCACCTAGGCTTACGATTACCTGAGACATGCCGGTGGACAGGCAGCAGAAACCGGTCAGAATTTGGCACAAGGAGCTGTTGACACGGCAAAGCATGGCAGTTATTTTGGTAATATTGAAATAAGATTTGGCACAGACCCTTTCTATTTAAGGGGCAATTGGCTCGCAGAACTGCAAGTGAATAACCACTACATTGACCAGATAAGACATTCTGCATCAGTTTAACACATGCACAGGCGGGGAAGAAAGGAGAGACGGATGTTGTACTGCACTGTCGTATTCTGAATTCTTGATTAGGCTTCAATAACACTTATTATATATTATCGCCCTTCCTCAGGGTGATAGCGGCGCTCGGCACTCGCTGCGCTCGGGTGATATCAGCCTATCATGCTACCCGCTTGCCAAATTTTCCGCTATCGCCCGAAGAAAAGCAAGGGCGATAATGATTATAACACTAGTACACTGTGCAGCCATATAACACTAGTACACTTGTTTTATTTGTCTGGTATTTCCCTGATGTTAAAAGAAAAAAGTTCCAACCGTACGATATCACTTGTTATCGCATGGCTGACTTTGCGATAACAATTGTTATCGCACGGTTGGAACTTCTTTCTTTCGATCCCTTGGATCGCCTTGAACAAGTCTGTTTTCGATGGAGGTTAGCGATTAGCTGAATTCTGCGATGTGAGCGTTCGTGTTTTCCGTTTTGTTTGTTTGTTTCTTTTTCTTTTGTTTTTTGTTATATGCCGTAAAGGCGGATTATGAAGTTAAATAAATAATATAAATAATAAATTTTAACATCAGGGGAATACCAGAAAATTTTGGCACTGGGTAGGATGGGACTGGTATCATGGGACTGCACAGTGTACTGGTGTTATACTCGGATACTGCAGTGATAACTGGCAACTTTGGAATAATTAATTCCGAAAACAAAAACATCTTACCAAATACGAACATGAACTCTTCTCGGTAGTCGGTAACGAATGATTTTTCCGCCGTGACTTCGCATTTTATTAGGCCTGTGGCACTCAGCTGGACATTCTTTAGTAGTACTGTAGTGTCCGTCGAAGCCCTTTCCTGAAATTGAATCACAATCATAGAAAGAAATTCTTTAATATAGCGGGGTATATCTGTTCAGTAGAAAATTGAAGTGAAAATAAAAAAAAGGAAATTAAATAAAAAAATTAAAATGAGAAATTAATTTTTTTTTTAATTCATTAAATAATTCAAGTTAAATTTTAACAATGTTCTTGTTTTCATTTTGACTTTCGGTTTTTGATTTTATTTTTTTGAGTAGCGTAAACCTGTCCAATAGATCCTTGCTCGTCACGTGTCTATACCTACGGTTTCATTACGTTCTGGTTACGTTTCTACCTCTGCGGTGTGTGCATGTAGGGCAGGAGAGAAGAAGGAGAGGTCCCTGCACCCCAGGTGTTTGCTACTTGTGGTAAATCGACGTACAGTATAACGCGAGTCGTTTCGACTGCCGTATGGGGCAGTCTACCACAATCGCCTCGCTTCTGGAAAGGATAAGCCGAACTTTATCGATAATCCAGGGTTTGGCATAGCCTATGCTAAAAGCCGATTACGTATGCCAAATGCTGGAGCATTCTGACCCGCTAAAATTTTCTGAATTTCAGGATATTTCGTAGAGACAAACTACCAAGAAACATTGGCACACTCTACCCGGAGCTTGGCATAAGCTGTTTCACAAACGCCGGGTAGACTTGAGGTCAACTAGCTAAACTGGGACTTGAGGTCAACTAGCTATACTTCTCCTAATCGTAAAATTCTAAATCATTTGCTTACTACAACAATGCTTCTTCTGTTTGCTCCGAGGCACGACTTATAATCTTACGATTAACAGATTGTTTAAGTAATTGAGTCACAGTTCAGCTAGTAGACCTCGGGTCTACTAGCTATACCTTAGTGGGTCAGCTAGTCGAAGATAGTCTAGACCTTAGTCGGGTCAGCTAGTAGACCTCGGATCTACTAACTAGACCTTAGTGGACCAGGGTGCTCTAGCATTTGGTATCCGTAATTAGCTTTTAGCATAGGTTATAGCTAAGTTCGGCTTGTTCTTTCCAGAAGCGAGGTGATTGTTGTAGAGTGCCAATATATTAGTAAAAACGACTCGTGCTATACTACTGGAGTACGTCGATTTACCGCAAGTTGTAAGCCCCTGAGGTGCAGGGACCTCTCCGTCTTCTCTCCTGCCGTACATGCCACACCGTAGAGATAGACACGTAAGGAAACCACAGAGGTAGACACGTAACTTGCAAGGGTAACTAGCGAGGGACTACTGAACAGATCTACCCCGCTCAAACCGAAAATTAAATTGAAAAATCTACTCTTAAAGTTTAACTTGAATTCTTTACTGATTTTGTAATTTGATTTAATTTTTATTTTGAATTTTAATATCTTAATTTAAATTTTCAATCTTCAGTTTACTTTTTAATTTTGTTTTAAATTTTTAATTTCAGTTATTTTATCTTAATCTAAATTTTCTATTGAACATATATACCCATCCATATTAAAACACCAAAATGCATTGTTTCTGCTTCGTACCGATCCTCTGCATATCGTGATAAAAATATTGTTTTGTTCCACGAAATTGCCGTAAAAACGGAAAAAACGAACAGACATTTCGCAAGTAGCTAACCTCTTTGTCCACAACGTATATGCGGTTCGGCGATGCCGAGATTCTTGATTTCATTCCACGAGCATAGTGAACCATCGTTGAATAATTACCAATGTAACACCTTTGAGCTTTGAATATCAGAGTCTAATGCGTTCATCCTTGCGAATATTTTCAGATATGGTCATAGTTGGTCATATAGTCAAAATCATGTGGTCAAAGTTGTTTAGTAGTATAAACATAGAAGGCAACCACACAATGAGAATATAGATAAATATCCGTCCTTCAGCTCCTATGTTGTAAATAAAAAAATGTGTTGAACAAAAGTAAGCTTCCCTATAGGCCACAACAGAAGCACGTCTTGAATAATGGGATGGCCGGGGACATAAACAGCCTACGATGACTGATGAGATATATTTTAGGTTGAACTGATTCCGATCTCATCCTTTTAATCAAAAATTGCTTTGCCGTCCTACGACTTTATTTCTTCGATCGTGATCTTTAAAGGACACCTGAATGAAGAGTACCAAGTGTCATCCCTATCTGTATGACTTCCGTTAACACTGCCTGCAGAAAACCCAATCCAAAAACGAAATAGTCTTTCCAAGCTATGATTTTTGCTCTATTTTGCATCTGTCCTTATTTCAGTACCGAACAATTTTAGAAATGAACAAATGTCTCCAATCAACCCTTCTTCTGGAATATTTTTTAACCAGTTAAGCCCAAACGCATATCTGGAAGAAATTCCAATACGATCCGGCCAGCGCTGTACAAGATTTGAATGAATTGCACTTTTTGTCTTGGAGACTGCATGTGCAAACCTCAGAAACGAACATCCCTATATTGAAAACGACACGCTCAGGAGAAGAATGCTCTCCGTGGCCATGTCTGTAAATGCATTCTCCATGGCGTGTTCAAGTATGGTTTCATTGTTCAGGTGTCCTTTAACAACAAAACCCAAACAATTGTAGCCAACAGGAGAGCAACCATCATCGTTACAGCTAAAAATCCGTATTAAAATACGGAGCTCCACCTCATACAAATCGATCACTATTATGACACTTAGCCGAAAATGACGATGATCATTCACTGACTCAAGACATACCGTACTCTTACAATCCCAATAACGGGCGTTGCAAAATGACCTGACATGATCCAGTAAAAAAAAAGGAAAAAAAAATACGTCAGTCGTTACATCCATACATTTCAGTTTTCTTTAAAAAAAAATCTTTGTTATTTTTACTCGGTTCTCTCTGGGATTCTCTCAGCTTTGACTCGCTTACAGCGAAGTTTGTGCCAAACCTTTTTTTTATATTTTCTATTTAAAAAGCACTTGACAGAAAATATCCAAGATTCGCCAGGCACTCAAGCACCCTTCGTGGTTATTAGCACTTTTCTAAAACTTCCTTTTTTCCTGGAGAAAAGATTATTAATCGCGAAGTGGGGTGGGCTTGTTGACTGAAGTACCTTGCTCTCTAATGATAGGAAGATTTTCCGTGCCTCCTTTAAAACTCGAAAACACCACAGATGACCCGATGTGGCTTGAACCTAATGCTGAGTTCTCTCTCGTCGTCAATGGCGAGGGTCCGTCTAGACAAAAAGAATGTCGGGACATCAGGAAGGCCAGAGAAAAGTTACCGAAAACTAAAAATAAGGCTCCGTGTCAGCCAGTTATGTCGTATAAAGCGGAAATCTGGACTTGATTGGAAGTGTCCTCAGCGATGACAGAAATGTCGCGTTTACTTAAAATTTCAACTGTCTTTCAATTCAGTTGGTTGATATGAGATGTGGCTTAAACCTGATATTGAGTGGAGTTCTATGTAGTGGTAATTGGATAGGGTCCCGATAGACGTTTGAAAAAAGCGTCTTGAATAACAAGACCAAAGGTTCCGATGGGATCCCAAAACTTCGATATCTGATCCAGACAATTAGGTTTTGTCTTCGTCAGATCCGGTCTTCGCCAGACTCCATGAACATTGATACTCTTAAAATTTAGAAACAGATTAAGGCCAAACAGCTAATCATTAAGAAAACCAAGATTCAGCTTGTGTGTTTACCCCTAAAAGTCGATTGAAACGATCCTGGCTTACTTCTGCGAATTTTCCGGTTTCAGGCGGAATTCCAGAACTACTTGTCCGACGAAAAACTAAAGCTCAAAAACGAATTCAGCGTATCTAGTTACCCCTATTTCCAACATCCAATCAACTTCAAATAAAAATTTAACTTATCACAAATTTTCCGGTTTCAACCGGATTCCGAACGAACTATATGCCAGGCAAATAAATTATTGTCATATACGGATTCAGTATCTCGTCTTACCCCTAAATCGGACATCTAATCAACTTCAAATAAAACTTTTAATTTTAACAAACTTTCCGATTTTGGCCGGATTCCGGGCGAACTACTTGTCTGGAGAAAAAACGGTTTTGATATTCGTGTTCAGCATGCCTTCTTACCCCTATATCGAACGTCTAATCAACTTCAAATAAGACTTCCACTTTTAACAAACTTTCCAGTTTTGGCCGGATTCCGGGCGAACTACTTGTTCGGCAAGAAAATGGTTTTCCTATTCGTGTTCATCATGCCTTCTTACCCCTAAATCAAACATATAATCAACTTCAAACAAAACTTTTACTTTTAACAAACTTTCCGGTTTTGGCCGGATTCCGGACGAACTACTTGTCCGGCGAGAAAATGGTTTTCATATTCGTGTTCAGCGTGTCTTCTTACCCCATAATCGACTATCACATTAGCTGTTTAAAAATATTTTGCTTGCCCCTTAATTTGAACCCCCTCCCCACCCCTAAATGTAGGGCTACAGGGCCCATCTACGAACTCGACCTTACTCTTGACCCAAAGAATGCTCACACCAAGTTTCATCAAAATATCTCATTCCCTTCGAGAGTTATCGTGCTCACAGACAGACAGACGGACGGACAGACGGACAACTTTTGCGATGTCATAGGTATCCCTCCACTTACGTTTTGGGATCCCAAAAAGCAGAAAGGCGTCTTGAAATAAGAAGACCAAAGGTGTCGATGGGATCCCACAAATCTAATATATGATGTTGATAGATCAGTACTCTTTATTTGTAATATTTAGAAACAGATCAAAGTTTAAAGTTGCATGCCCCTCGCGAAGGCCTTCTAGCAACCGACTCTTACTTACAAGTCCATCTCCCCGTGATATACATGGTGCCGTATCGTTCTTGCCATGAAATAGCAAATTAAAAAAAAAAGCAAACTTTCGCATGGAAACCGAGTAAGGTTTGCGTAGCGCAGGTGCCTGATCTGATCTCCTGATACTCCGCCCTCGGCCGGGGTGCAATGCGTGGTTGGGGGCAAATCATCCGACGCTTTCCCGTGCTTTTCCCTAGATTTCTCTAGGTACCCATTTGAAGCTGGGTGGACTTTTGGCTTGTCTTACGGGGAATCGCCACTAACCCTCGCCCTAAACCAAACGGTCGGCACAACCGAGACTCGAACCAGCGACCCTTCGCTCTTGAGTTCGGCGCGTTAACCATTCGGCCACGGACGGACACTGGCAAAAAATAAAAGGTATACCTACTAGCAAAAGTTGGCAACCCCTCATCACCAAAGACTCTAGCAACCGATTCTTACTTACGAGTCCATGTCCTCGTTATAGACGTGGTACCAAATTGTTCGTACCTATAAAGCACAGAGAACAAATTGTAGGTACACCAAGAAGACAAAACTGCTAACCCCTCATTGCCGAATATGATTATGGTCTAACAGCCTATTATTAGACCATGAGACCATTAGAAGTCCCCTACTTGTCTCACAATTGGGATCGGCCTATTTTTGGTTTTAGTGTACACCTTACTTCTGAAGTTGTCAACCCCTCTAAACTTTCCAACTGTTATAGAGCCCGCAACCACCTACTCTTTTCTCATATACCAACCCATTCGACCTTCGATACCACTAGCTCCCTCTCTGACGTCAATTGATTAAGCGCTTGTGCCTATCCGCGCAGAGCTATACTAATTTGAAGAAAAGGGGTAGCCGAAAATTGGTCGACAAATTTTGTGTCCGGTTTTTGCCGGATTCCCGGTAAACTACTAGTCCGGTGAGAAAATAACTTTGATATTCGGATTCAGCATGTATCCTTACCCCTAAATCAACTATCTAAATAGCTTCCAAAAAAAAAATTACCCTAAATTTTAAACCCCTCCCCCACCCTCAAATTTCTCCACAGAAAACTGTCCGAAACGGCCTATGCGCGTCTGTCGCCCTCTCATGGGCTTATTCGTCTGTTTGATGCTTGATTAGATTCTGTTTTTATGTGTTGTGCTTTCCTAATTATGTCTTTTCTTTATCTTCTGTACTCTACTGTTTTCGTCCTGTACGATTTGTGGGTTAAAAATAAATTATTATTATTATTATTATAGGGCTACAGAGCCATCTTCGAACTTGACCTGTACTTTGGACCAAAGGATCCTCCCACCAAGTTAAATCAAAATATCTCAATCCTTTCGAGAGTTATCGTGCTTAAAGACGGACAGACGGACAACTTTCGATGTCATAGGTATCCCTCCACTTACGTTTTGGGATCTTTTTGAAAGCTGTTTAGATAGTTGATTTATGGGTAAGGAGACATGCTGAATCCGAATATGAAAGATATTTTCTATTTTCTTCAAGTAGTTCACCCGGAATCTGGCAAAAACCGGACACAGAATTTGTCGACCAATTTTCGGCTACCCCTTTTCTTCAAATTAGTATAGCTCTGCGCGGGATTAGGCGGGATAATTAACGTAAGAGAGAGAGACCTAGTATGATCGAAGGTCGAAAGGGTTGGTATATGGCAAAAGAGTAGGTGGTTGCGGGCTGTATAACAGTTGGAAAGTTAGAGCGGTTGACAACTTCAGTAGTGGTGCACACTGAAACCAAAAATAGGCCGATCCCAAGTGTGAGACAAGTAGGGGACTTCTAATGGTCTCATGGTCTAATAATAGGCTGTTAGACCATAATCATATTCGGCAATGAGGGGTTAGCAGTTTTGTCTTCTTGGTGTACCTACAATTTGTTTTCTGTGCTTTATAGGTACGAACAATTTGGTACCACGTCTATCACGAGGACATGGACTCGTAAGTAAGAATCGGTTGCTAAAATCTTTGGTGATGAGGGGTTGCCAACTTTTGCTAGTTGGTATACCATTTATTTTTTTGCCAGTGTATTTCGTGGCAAGAACGATACGGTACCATGTCTATCACGGGGAGATGGACTGTTGCTGTCGGTTGCTAGAAGGCCTTCGCGAGGGGCTTGAAACGTTAAACTTTGATCTATTTCTAAATATTACAAGTAAAGAGTATTGATCTATCAACATCATATATTAGATTTTCGGGATCCCATCGACACCTTTGGTCTTGTTTTAAGTCGATTGCAGATGAGATATAGGGGTAAACACACATGCTAAACCCGTATCTGAACTTGGTTTTCCTCAGCTTGTTAGTCGTTTCGCCATAATTTGTAAAAAAAAAAAAAAAAACACTACGGTATCATATTTTTTTCATTTTCAAACGATCGATTTGGAGATACATAGTGACTCGAATAAGGGTCTGGCGAAGACCGGAAATCTGACCCGATTGATTGGATCGAAAAGTCCAGTAAGATTACATTTTTGGGATTCCATCGAAACCTTTGGTCTTGTTTTTGTGATCCCAAAACGTAAGTGGAGGGATACCTATGACATCGCAAAAGTTGTCCGTCTGTCCGTCCGTCGGTGAGTACGATAACTCTCGAAAGGAATGAGATATTTTGATGAAACTCGGCGTAGATGTTCTTTGGGCCAAGGGAAAGGTCGAGTTAGTAGATGGGCTCTGTAACCCTACATTTAGGGGTGGGGGAGAGGGTTCAAATTAAGGGGCAAACAAAATATTTTTAAACAGCTTATGAGATAGTCGGATAAAAGGTAAGAAGACATGCTGAACACGATTAGGAAAACCATTTTCTCGCCGGACAAGTAGTTCACCCGGAATCCGGCCAAAACCGGAAAGTTTCTTAAAAGTAAAAGTTTTATTCGAAGTTGATTAGGTGTCCGGTTTAGCGGTAAAAAGACATGCTGAACCCTTAGGTGAAAATCATTTTCTACCCGGACAAGTAGTTCGCCCGGAATCCGGCCAGAACGGAAAATTTGTTAAAAGCAAAAGTTTATTTGTAGTTGATTAGATTCCGAATTAGGGGTAAGAAAAAATGCTGAATTCGGATATGACAATCGTTTTTTACCCGGACGCATAGTTCGCCCGGAATCCGGCTGGAACCGGAAAAATTGTTATAAGTTAAAGTTTCATTTGAAGTTGATTAGATGTTCGATGTAGGGGTAAGTAGCTACACTGAATTCGTTTTGAGCTTTGTTTTTTGTGGGACAAGTAGTTCCGGAATTCGGCAGAAACCGGAAATTTGTCAGAAGTAGGCTAAGGCAGGAAGTTTCGATCAGTTTCGTCAAAATAGATTTGACTTACAGGGGTAAACACACGTGCTGAATTCATATCTGAACTTGGTTTTCTCAGATGATTAGCTACTTGGCCTTCTAAATTTTTATAGTAAAAATATTGAAGGAGTCTGGCGAAGACTTGATCTGGCGAAGACAAGGCCCGATTGTCTGGATCTGATATTAAATTTTTGGGATTCCATCGAAACCTTTGGTCTTGTTCTAAGAAGGACGTGACTTTGATGTATCTAGGTAGAGTTTCCGCGAGGCCGGAAAGTAACGACGGAATCACTCCGTTGGTTTTCTCGCTGCTACGAAAAGTTGCCTATCTTTCCGCATCAGGTTTATCGGTCTGGGAAGTTTTTCCAGAAAGTGTTTACAGAAAGCCATTGAAAGCTTCGGGGAAAGTTGGACGTTCTGGCAAAACTAGGATGAGAAACATGTCAAATGTGTATAAGAGCGACTTTGCGGGGACATAATAGCCTGTATAACTATCTTATAAACCTCCATAAGCCGAAACTGTATATAAGGATTCCAACTTCCGATGAGTGTTACGGTAAATGAAAATAAAAAATGAAAAGTGATTCGCAGAATAATTTGATCGATGCGGTTTTGTCGATGGCATCGCTTGTTAGAGGGAGATTCGGCAACCTTGGGTAAACAGTCCTCTAGTCAGTTCTTCATCCTGTTTCCATTTTACTACATGGATGTGGTCGAGGTGGCCAGAACGCCCCGTCGGTTCGGTCGTTACTGATAGATCCAGTCCGTTTTTTGTCTGCCAGAAAGGTAGGTTTCTATTGCCAGTTTTTTTTTCTGGGCAGGAATGAATATCCTCCGGAAAGAAAATCTACCAGAATTATTATGGAGTGAAAACAGAATAAACTTTTCTGTTCTATCCCCCCCCCCTCTTTTGTCTAAATTTTACCAGGTTTGTTTTCTGACCAGAAAACATTATTAAACCTGACTGAGTCCAAAATCTTGCACATTTTTTTGACAAGAACAAAAATTACTGTTTACTCAACACATTTGATTTTGAGCTTTGCTTGTTGCAATCTCTGAACCACACATAAAATAATCTAGCGCTTTTCCACTAAGAGGAAGACAAACATAATCATAATATTACACTATAAAACTTCAAAATAAAAACGCAGATTTTTGAAAAATTTGGGGAGTGGGAACAAAACCTGCGAGGAAGGTATATACTTACATCCACAGTAATTCCAGGGACGTGATAAACCTCCTTTCTTGCTTGCGCGGACGTGTAATACTTGTAAGTATAGAAATCGTGAGTTCCCTTTGTCCACTTTACACTATATAATCTACTGGATCCGAGGTCGTAAGAGCACTCCAGCGTAACATCTTCACCCCGAACGACCTGCTTTGGAACATAGAAATCCACTATTTGCACAGCTTGAGAATCTGAAAGAGTCTCCCATTAGAAATATTTTCTTCTTAAAGACTGACTGCCGGATGGGATAAAAGTGCATCTTGTTGTTGTGAAGTGGCAGATAAATAAGCTTGTAGAAGCGAAAACTAATAGGACTTACGATGTGGCCATCTTGGTAACCGAAATGATCCGAAAAGATCAGCAAGTTAAAGCTCTTAAAGAAAAGTTCCAAGGGGGTTCCTCAGCCGTCAAAGACTTCCTACAAAAACGCAGCGCTTTTGCGGCATCTAACCACGAGGCCATACCCCCTTTTTGCAGTAACTAGTTAATCCAGTTTTATATTATAATTGAGAATAATACCAGTTCAACATAAACGATTCTCCCCATTTTGATACTCCGTCTAACCCTTCCGTTGCTCACTCACCCCTAATATCAGTTTACTACGAACTGAACGCCTTAAATAGTTCAATCGTGGGCATTGTGAAACGTGGGCATTTTGAGCCGTGGGCATGTTTAGTCGTAGGCATTTTGAGTTGTTAGGCATTTTGAGTAGTGGGCATTTTGAATCGTGGGCATACTGAGTTTTGGCCGTTGCCGCCACAGAGGGTAAGTGGAAGCGTAGTCGACTGGCCAAATCCTGTTGGGTGGAAAGAAGAAAAGGATCGTGTTGCGGGAACATCGCGATTAACTTAAATTGCGACGATTAAAAGAACCGCTAGGAAATGTACAGTGGAAATGTACAATATTTACCCGAAGTAAAGCGCCGTTTTCGGATTCAGGCTTTGAGATGAAGCCTCTGTGAAACTAGCAGGAAGTTACAAGTACGATCATGTAAGCTCTAAAATAATCATGCATTTACGCTTCCTCTGAACTGGCAACATTTCTTCAGTAACCAATTAGCGACGATAAGCTCAGAGGCGACTTTCGGTTTTGAGCTTTTTCCATCACGTATTTATTTCCCCTGAAAGTTGAAACTAATAACGCAAAAAAAAACAATTTCATTAGTGTCTCTACAATGCCTTTAATTTCCCATGAGCGTGCTGCACCAAGTGTAGTGTTTTGCTCTTCTGTGTTTTGCCATGTAAGCTACTAACTTTTGGAAATCCGAAGTAACTCGTCAGACAAAAACATTTATCTGTTTGTCTTGGAAATAATGGGAAGTTCTGGGCTGAAAAGTTATGCTCACGTTAAGCGTGTTGAAAACCATGGAATAGAAGGATTCGTGTAGCTCAAGCTGACTGCGAACACCAAACAGTTTCGGAATCCTGGTAAAGTAGTCATGTAAAATCTAAGCTAACCGCTCGAGGAATTATGACAAAAAATCCCTTTTTGACTTTTTTTTTGTTTTTGTAGTGCGGCCTTAGTCGTACAATGTTTGCTCATGCTATTTTTCATTGAACATCACCTAGTCCAGTACTTCAGAGGCCGTACGTTCGGTCCCCTTGGACGAGCAGGGCATTTATTGTGAAGCGACTTTTGTTATCCTTAGTTATTGTTCCTAAGAGTTCCTCCGAAAATCCAGCTTATTTTTATAGCATTCGATTGGACACTCTGAATTACTTTGACTCCGCTAAGGGATTTATTTGTTGTTCGTCTTGAGGCGTATTCTCGCCGTTCCCCGTTCTCCCGCGTTTTTGTTTGTCCCGGGACTCACTCCCCGTATTCTCGCGAGTCCCCAAGGACGGGGAATGCTCCGATTATCGTCACCATCATAAAAAAGGACTCCCTTTCAGATTCGGAGGGGAATCAATTTTTGCCGGTGCTGGTGCGATGTAAAATTAATTAAAAACAATCAGAGTAAACAAAATAAAAAATGAGGTGGATCCAGACTAATTTCGTCAACTGCATATTTTTTTTTCGAACAAAATCCATCTTGGAAGCATTCCCCGTGTTCTCGGTGTTTTCTATACGCGGAGTCCGCGTGGAGTGACTCCCTCTATGCTCGCCGTTCCCTTCGGTAACGGCGAGAATACGCCTTGGGCTCTAGTATTGATGTTAAAAAAAAAAATCCAGCCCGACAAGTTCATCCCGACGCAGAGAATTTGAATTTTAAAAAAAGCATGCATTCTATGGTTAATGAAGCGAAGCGCAGTAAATGATTAGTTCCGGGTTGTAAGGTCATGTCTGAAGAAAGCCTGCTATTGCATATAACTCAAAGAGATTTATTTGTCGGCAATCATTTAACGTTCTGGTTGCTAAATATTTTAAGCATAGCCTTGGAGCCGTTGGAGGTACCAGAAATCCGAAAGAATTAAAAGTTCATTCGATGAAAATCGATTATATGTTTAATGGTTGAGCAACGAAGTAACGCATTTACATTGGTCTTCAAGCCTATTTAATTGAATAAGTGATGGTTTACCAAAGTGTCGTATCCCAGCCCTGTTCGTTTAAACTTTTAAATTTTTATAATTTTTGTATCACTTGGACATCAAGTTTTCGTCATTAGTGTAATTTCTTATTTGCTTTGGACCGTCTTTAATTGTATAATACCGTCGATTACTGTCGAAGTTTTTATTTGCTAAACGTCCACCTCTCTTCTTAGGCAAGACTAGTCATATTTCATGCAGGTCGATTTCCTTGGATAAGCTGAGAGAATGTTTAATGTTTCAGCAAAGGGAGTTGATGGCGCTAAACTGAGATTTTCGCCTTGGCATTTTGGCAAGGGTCTGGCTCAGACTCAAGCTAGAATTAACAACCTGCTATAAAACACAGTTGTAGGCAGTTTCTTGTTTCTGTCTACAGCCGGAAGAGGATCCTTGCCAAGAAGTGTCGAAATATCACTGACATAAATCGGAGCTGAATTGTCTGTTTACGCCATCAAATGGGATTCGCACTGATGATGATGATGAAATTTTATTAACGCACTAAACAAGAAGAGGAAATAGCGCAGTATAAATAAAGAGAGGAAAAATTACAGTGAGCTTTCGATAACATAGTCAATGCACAGGAAAACAAAAGAAAACAAAAAAAGGGACTAATCCGGTCTAAAAAATCGTTTTCCCAGATGGAAAGTGCTATGGTCTAGGGCAGAATCGTTGAGGTCCTGAGCTATGGAGGATAGCTTTGCGCAAGGGTCAGACGGTAAAAAGTTTGCAATTATGCGGGAGTTTCTATATTTGAAATACTAGTAAGTGCTGATACGTTTTAAATCTTTTCGTCTCAGAATGCCGAAAATTCCAGAAAGGTTACAAACAGACGGAGAACAAAAACTATTATACAAGTTACCAAGGACTTTTCTGTTATACCCTCCTCTGTTAGGAACTATTTTTCCGTATCCGACACCATTAGAGTCGTGAACAACCGAAACAGTGTTTTCGCAAATTTTTTTCTGAGACTGAGCTATGGTCATGACAAGCCATTTTATGGTTTTGGAGTTAGGGAGTATCTCCTTTTGAAAAGAAATACCGGAATCTTTCGTGCTATGAAATTTAAGATACTGACATTTAGAGGGGTTAACGGAAAGGCCGATGTCTGATAGACTCTGACACAGAGTTTTAATGTTAGATTCTAAACCGCCTTTAGTTCGACTTATTAAAAGAATGTCGTCTGCACTCAGCTTGGGCTGTAGGCATATCTTGCATAAAAAGCTACAAAAGTTTTTATTTAATGGATACGTTCCAAGAATCGCACGCCTTCGACTGATTTTCTGTAACATCACAGATTCCAACGAATAAGCACCCCTATCCAAAAATCCGAAGGATGAAAGATGGACGAACGGCCGGTCCCATTTAACATGCACGGACGCCGTCGGAACTGTTCTACCTGTTACCAATTGAATCTATTGTAAGAACTTTAATCTGCCTCTTTTTCGATATACATGCATGCCTTTTCTTCCACATAAACAATACAAATAGTCACACAACTGCAAATGAATTCAGTTCCATCTTGGTTTCATTGTCGAATCTCTAAATCGTTTGCTCATCGCCCATAAAATGACAGTAGTCTGTAAGAAAATTATGCATTCAGTCAGATTCCGCCACTTCCTTCCCGAATAACTAACTCCCTAAACCGACGTATCAAACCAGACATCCAAACATATCGAGACCGTTTCTAGCGTCAAGTACCGCACTTCGGCTCCACTTGTCACATGAACATGTACACGAACCATGATTTTCCGTTTAGCTCTCTATTCAGGTTATGTTTTGCCCGTCCGGTCCGGTTCCGTCTTCCGTTCCTTCTTTTTTTCTTTTAGTTTTTGTACGTTATTGTGAGTAGTATCTACGTATTTAATACATATTTTTCTGTGCATATGTGCTTAATTTGTCTTGCATATTATCTAGCTTTTATTGTGGCAATTTGCTATTAAACCTTAAACCGTTACTCTAGTACCGCGATTTCGGGAATCTGGCATTCCATCCATGAGTAAAATGAATTGTCGGTCATTTGTGAGTTCTCGGTAGACATTTTGTTGATCATATATCTTTGGATCAGTGTCTCCTCGAGTTTTTATATCCTTCCCTGTTCGGAATGTGTGGTTATGCGAGATAGAAATGCGCGACACCTCGAAGCTTGCCTCGTTTGTCCGGAGCTTGAAACACGAAGTAGTTTATGCGAAGAAAAAGCTGGGTTGGATTCGGGCTATTTAGGAATCGACTTGGGGCAAAATTGCAACTTATAAGCCCTCGCAAGAAAATAAACAAATAAAGCTACATGCTGGGAAAATGGAAGTGGTACTTAAGTGATCACGCCAGCTTTCTAAAACCTCTAAGTTATATGTAAGAAATATGCAGGTATCCAGTTTTTAGCTCGCTGTTTCTGTGTGGTGTTAATTATGGCAAAACGATTAGCCAAATTATTCGGAATCGACTTGAGTGTTATTTTGGATTAACAATAAATTTCCGCTTGTTGGAAACAGGTCAAAGCTTGTCAACATTTTAGCGAAAAGTAGAGGACTAACGAACACGGATGAACCCGTATTCTGCTTCGTTGCGATTGGCTGCGTTCTCACTTGAACTCCCGAGCTGTCAACAGCTCACTGATTTTTACTATATCCAATTCAAAATAACAATCGAGAAACAAAAAAATCGGCTGCATTTTCATTCGACCTCCAGTCAAATATAGGACCCCTATTTAACGATATGCAATTAAATATAAGAGAAGGATCGAGAAAACCTCGGAGAAAACTCTTAGAGCGGGTTCCGAACAGTAAAGTGACAGCTACATTTGCTGTAGCCTATTTCAAATGTTGAACAAATTAAATAAAATCTGCAGCTTATAAAAATTTACAGAAACCGCTTTCTTCTCATGTTCCTACATTCTTTGTCATCAGTTTTTGGCCTTCGCTCTGTGCCGTCAGAAAATTGATACATCTCTCCTTTTCCTTCCAACTACCGATCTTCCTATGGTTAATATAACAACTCATCAAACTTTATAGAAATAAATACATCTAAAAAAGCCATGTTAAAAAAAAAAAATCGTCGATATCTTGTATTTTTTGTTTTTATGGCACTTGCAGCCTCTGGCTCAAGTGCCATATACCGATCGCAATTCCGTCCGTCGGTCGGTCGGTCTGTCCGAATTTTTTTGTCCCACATGTTCGAGTTAGGGTACTTCCAGATGTGTTAGGACGATGAAACTTGGCAGGAAAATCAGGGACCCGACCAAACTAACCTGGAAATAATCAGTTTCCCGATCCGATCATCTGGGGGGGAGTGGTGGGCCGGGGAATTCTGAGAATTAAGTAGTTTTTGTCACACTTTTTCGAGTTGGGGTACTTCCAGATGTGCTAGGACGATGAAACTTGGCAGGAGCATCAGGGACCCGACCGGAATAACCTGGAAATAATCAGTTTCCCAATCCGACCACCTGGGGGGGAGTGGAGGACTGGGGAATCCGGAAAACTGGAGTAGTGTGTAACTTTCGAACGGATGATCGGATTGGAATGAAACTTAATAACTGAATAAATGGCATACCTCTGATGTCCCATCTGAAGTCCGGACCGGATTCGACAGCTATGGGGGAGTTGGGGGGGGGGAGACCGGAAATCTCAAGAAACGGTTAGAATGGAGGGATCGGAATGAAACTTGCTGGGAAGAACAAGCATCTGCTCCAGATAAATCATTTATACATTTGGACTGGATCCGGACACTAGGCGGGGGGGGGGCTGGAGGGGAGTTTCCCGGAATTCCGATAATGGCGGTTTTGGGGATTTTCACGACGAAACTTGGGAGGCGAATCAGGGACCCGATCAGACTGACTTATAAATAAAAATTTACATGATCCGATAGTTGTGGGGGGAGTAGCGGGACCCGTAGGGAAAAAAGGTACCCGGATTCCCGTAAAGGTGTCCGGAATTTTGGAACAACATTCCGGGCACGGAAAACGTAACGGAAATCCCGCCTGGGAAGTCATGTTTCCTGGAATTCCGCAGTTTAACGCGGAATTCCGGGAAATAAACCCTCCAGCCGGGATTTCCGTTACGTTTTCCGTGCCCGGAATGTTGTTCCAAAATTCCGGACACCTTTACGGGAATCCGGGTACCTTTTTTCCCTACGGGGAGGGGGAATCCGGAATACTGAGTCATGCGTAACTTTGGAACGGTTGATCGGATTTGAGCGAAATTTGATAATTGAGCAGAGGACATGTCTCTGGTGACCTTTGTCATGTCCGGACCGGATTCGACAACAATGGGGGGGGAATACGTGACCGGCTCAGACTGGGGAGATCGGGATCGAACTTTGTGGGAATAATAAAGAGATGCTCTGGATAAATCACTTACAGAACCGGATTGGCTCTGGCGACTGTGGGGGAGTTTGAGGGGGGGGCCGGAATTCCGGTGATCGCGATTTAAGGTACTTCTAGATGTGCTAGGACGATCGAACTGGGCTGGAATATTAGAGATTCGACAAGATTGGCTCAGAAATCGCCACTTTCCAAATCCGACATTCCTTAAAGTACCAATCTTGACCGCAAATTTAGAAAAATACTTTTAAGCAAATTATACATTTTCATGATCCCCATGAGCCCATTATCATTTTTGCCTCAAGGGTTTTGCTTACAAATGAAGTTCTAGCTCCCTGAAAGTGCGCATTTGAACCGCAAGGTCGAAAACTACTTTTTTTCAACAAACGATACATCTCAACCCGTGATCATTTGTGCCACAAAGGTTTTGCTTAAAAATTTATTTTTATCACCCTTAAAGTGCACATTTTAACCGAAAAGTGAAAAAAAGTACTTTTTACCAAACGGTATATATCAATGATCCCTAAGGGCCTGTAATCGTTTTGTCTCAATAGTTTTTCTTACACATGAATTTCTAGCGCCTATAAAGTGCGTATCATTACAGCCAAGTTCTAAAACAAAATACTTTTTCTCTAGCTCCCTTAAAGTGCGCATCTGAACCGCAAAGGTAACCTTAAAAGTACGTTTGATCAAACACTACATCTCAACCCATGCAAGTGCCATATGAGCTTACAGCTCTTGTTATCTGTAAATTTGTTGTTTTATTCTTGAGTGTTACGGATGATGTGCACTAGGATCAGAAAATTTTAATGTATGTATTGTAAATACTGTAACCTTTAACCTTTTTCTTGTCTCGTCATTTTGGCGGAATAAAAAGCATTTCATTCATTCATTCATAAATCTGCCGCGCAAAATAAACACCGCTTTCTACTCTTGCTTCTACTTCATCAAATCATCACGGATGCAAATTGGAAGATAAGGATTTATCTAACAGAATAATTTTGATAAATTTGATGATTAATAGAAAAGAATGAGAAAACAGTAAGCCCAAAATTAGGTAACTATTACCAGCGTTCTTCTCAATCACATGAAAAATTTTCATATGCAGCAACGATAAACCATAAATGCCATCACAAGAGTAGCCTAATGTATACCTGATAAGAGCTGTAGGACAATCCAGGTCACTAAAAGCATACCACAGCCGCGTTCCATGCTTGTGATATCTCCAGTCTCTTGGAGTCCTATCACATCATCCCAGGCTTAGTGAAGCTATCCCTGTTGCGTACTGGCGAGGGAGTGGCTTGTTCCTTTCGTTAAAGCGTTTGCGGAAGCTGGTAGGATTCGCGGTTTTCCTGCCGTTGCGCACAGAGGATAGGGCACAGCCGGCACAGGTGTGGTCTTGTCGATTTCTTTTTGCCGTGATAGGGGTCAGTGTTCAAATATGTAAAGTCAAAGGCCTCTGCTTAATTTTGAGTTCTGTCGGCTATGTATTAAGTCATCGCACAACTATATTTGAGGTTGGCAGGGTCTGTGCGTGGATGCGTAGGGTTGATTCAGTTTGTACATGGAGCGGTAACGTCACACAGTCTGTTTCTGATGCAAGTAGTATTTATGAGAGCTGAGGAAGCTCCCATGTATGAGCAAAACTGAGACAGTCAGTATTGATATAGGGGGTAATTGATATAGTGAAAAGTGGGGGAATAAACTTTTACCAATCAATGGAAATGACTACTGTCAACAGTACTGTAGGCCTATAGTAGACATACCTTTTCTTCGTGAAAACATACCTGATTAAGTTTAAAGGAATATGGCTGTTATTTTACAGTTTAGTTGCACTTTATTTATTTACTTTAATAGGCCTGAAAATCCGACAAAAATATCCACAGATAATCAGTTTCATTGAATGAACTTTAATTAATCTTCCGGATTTATGGTAGGCTTATACCTTTATGTACATGTCCCTCTATGCTTGAAATGTTCAGCATCTACATATATAGGTCATTGCCTAAAAATAACAGTCATATAACAAAAAGAATATCTTATCATCACTTTTCTATTTTTTTTCATCCATTTTCACAGCTTAGCGCCCGTAACGCTTGTAAATGCATGCTTTAGTTGACATTCAGATTATCCGCGTCTGGGTGAATTTAGGGTTGTCGTGCAAGCAGCGCACATTCTGAAGGTTATTACTAAAGCCTCGGGTGAAAAAATACAAATCCCTTAACTGAGTCAAAATAATTCAGTGTATTCAGATATCAGATGTAAAAATAAGCTGCCTTTCCAGGTAAACTTTAAGCGAATGTCCCCTTCTTTTACGCTGAGAACAGACGATAAGGTTCTCCCGGCAGGACTTTCTTAACTTTCCTTACGAAATTGAAAAATAGTGAAAATTTCCTTATGGAACTGTTGATGGTTCAGAAAATTCTAGAGGGAATTCTTGTCCGCGAGCACCCGACCCTGATCGTCTATCCAAGGTATTGAAGAGTAGTTCTTAGGCTAGACAGTAGACACACTGATACTCGTGGTAAAAATTGTCGCCACACGCACTGATTTGTCATTATTTGATGATATGGAACAAATTTGGCACGTCGACTTGATTTGTCCGGAACGGATATGTGACGTGCGTCCGAAGGCAGTAGCACCAGGGCTGGACAGTAGCCAGAAGACCTTATTGTATGACAAATATGACAGAATGTACAATTCAGTCATTGAAAACCAGTAGGCTAGTACTTACACTACCTACCTTCGTCGTTCGTCTCTTGTTGTGGGAGTTTTCGATTAGGTGTTCGTTGGAGGAGGGGTACGTAGCTAGCTTTGTCCAAGGCTGCAGTGTGGGCCTTCATGTCTGACGCACCCCTCCCCAATCACAATCTTCTGGCTAGTGGTAGGCCTACTGAATACCATCACTTCACATCCCCCTCCCTACGGTACCATGACTTACCTTTGCCGTTCTTCGTAGATAGGAATACCCCTTTCTTTTTGTCAGAAACCCCCTTCCCGCTAAAGTCTTCGGAGGCAGATTTTTGTCGCTTTTCTATGAAAAGCAGTGGCTAATATCTTCCCAAATTGAGCGGCTAAGAGTTTCATCTTTGAAGTAATGATATTGCTTATTGGAGTTCCGCAAACACGCGGTCTATCGGGAGAGCACTCAAAAATATTTATCCTTCAGTGGGAACGCAGCGGGCTGGAAAAGCTCTCAAGTTCTCCATGCTCCCCATCCTATATGAAAGTGTGAAGAGTGGCACGGTGATGATTTTGGCAGTGGAATAATGGATAATGACGCTTAGCCTCTATCGGCCGACGATCGGAAGGAGCTTGCCGGCACTCAGTAGGGAAAATACTCGAGGAGATTTTTTTCCGGGAGTGTTTGAGATTGGATCTCTTGGAACCTGAAAAAGAAAGTTTTGACGAAGCTAGATGATTTCTTTCCGATTTCCTGACCGTTTCCAATCTGGCTGGCTAGGAATGTTGGATCCAGGTTGGACTATACGGTGATTCCAGAAGTACCCATTTTCTAGGGAAGAGCGGGAAGATTTCCAAGGAAACAGTAATGGTCATTCACTGACAACGATATCGGGTGTTATGTTGGATCCAGCGGACCAGGACATCGATACATTCTCCTTTTCTCTTAAAGGTTAGGTGAAAGGTTTAGCAGACGTATTCTCAGTTTCTAGTGACCTAAATCCAGTTGCAAAATCTCCTCTAAAATATAACTTGCGTTGATTTTATCTCCTTTCTGCATTTTATCATGACACTTGTAGCCTACGGCTCAAGTATGTATATCCATATACCGATCGCTTTTCCCTCGGTCCGGTGATCGTGAATATACTTGATGACTATCTCTCCTTGCCGATGCAAAAATCTCCGGCCTCTCCGGGTACCTAGCGGAAAAAAAGCAGAAGTGGTATCACAGCTGCTCCCAAAGATCGCCATGATTGGTTGCGACAGGATGCGAGTTTCTACCCCTTCTTCATGAGGATCACTGGCGTGTTTCGGACTTAGTCGTTCTTGGTATTAGGGCCTCGACCGATTGACTGAAAAATAATCATTCCCGCGATCCGACTATCTTGGGGGAATGGAGGGAGAGAGAACGGAAATGAGAGGAGAATGGAATGGATGGGATGCACAACTTTCGAACATTTTCTGGCACTAGACTAAACGAGCAGGAGAGCCACAAGCCCTACGTGTACATTTATAGATCCGAACCGGATCCGGGCACTGTTGAGGGGTTCCCCGATATCTTGTCACACGCTTAACTCTCGAACGCGTGATCTAAGGTTTAAGGTTTAGTTGAAAAATTGCCCCAATAGCAAAAGTAGCAGTAGAACAGCTTTATTGAAATATTTTTTTTTTTTGATAGCCCAACTAAAGCGGGAGAATGAGACCATGTACCTAGACCAACAAAAAAAAAACAATTAACAAAAAACATCACCGTGAGTGACTCCCAAACAAAAAAAAAACAACAAACGATAATTACACATAAATATTACAAAAAACAGCCTGAGAAAAACTTCATTTAATCTGTCTCGAAGGTATAGGCCTACCTGCCGAGCAACTCCATACGTAGTTCAGACTTAAACTGGTTAAAATTGCTTACTGTTTATTCCAAATTGCTTGGAAGCGCTGTAAACAATGGAGAAGGAAGGCCTACTTGAAACTAGCGTTATTCTCAATCACACGGATTGGACGAAGTACCGAAGGGAAAGTACCAAGCCATATCGACGAGCAATACGAAATATAAGTGTGAATCAGGGAAAAATATAACAATAGTAAACATTTAGGGGAAGACGTGTTTTAATTTGAGCATGATATCTAGATTACGAGACAATATTTTAGAAATTGACTTCACATGGTCTTTAAAGTTTAACCGAAAAGGGCTAGGATAGGACAAGCTAGTAACCCATCACTTATACACTTAAATATGGCTTGAAGACCCGCTGAAAATGAGTTAGTTCGTTGTTCCGCTATTCACGAATAATCGATTTTCAAATAGTGGATTTTCGTGTGATTTGTGGTGCCTCGATGCGCTTGTATTTTTGCTGTAGGCTATGCCTTACGAGAAAGATTTATCATTTTTTTTTTGTTCAGCCACTAAGCAATCTTCACCAATCTCACCACTGCCCACTGAAAAGCCGCATTTGTTTTTAGATTAAAATTTCCCGCGTCATAGTAGAATTTACGCTGTGAGGACGGCCGGAGATATTCTGAGCCTCATAACTAGAGCGGATAGTGGAAAATCAAAAAATCCATGTGCAGAATCCAAATAATTCAGTGTATCCAATTAAATGACACATAAATAAGTTGGCTTTTCAGTTAAACTTTAAATGATAGGGTTTCATCAACATTCATTCCTAGGTACTTGGTGAATCTTGCACGTTTAAAGTCTCTGGTTCATGTGAGCAGGTGGGAGACACCATCATCTTTCGATGGGTCGGATTCTTACGAACACACTGTTAAATTGTTTTCTTCAAAATCCTCACGGTAGCCAACGTTATCCACAAATTACTTGAACATAATTCACTCTGGAAAGCCGCCAATCGTCATTGCTCATTAACTATTCACTGATCTCCCACCGAAGGTCAAAAAAGTTACTAAACCTTCGAGAAGATCGAGTGGTTTGCAAGAGGATTAAAACAAGTAAGTATATCACCATGTGAACGTTTAGATATGTCGGAAGAGGAAATCATCAGCCAGTTTGACGTTTTTTTGTCTCGGAAGCTGAATATTATTTAGCTCAATTTCAGAATCTTCAAGAAATTACTACAACGAACTTAGTATAATTTACGGCGTTTGTTTATTGTGATCTAGTTTACATCATTTTTTTTTTGGACTTGAGGGAATTAACAGGAAAAAGGAAAACAAAATACTAAAAGAAATTGACGAAGCTAATAATTAGTTTGATTTTTCTACACGTTTTCCATATACCTGCTCAAATAAGAAGATTTCGTTGGATCCGTAGTCAAACTATGATCCCAGCCACCCCACGACAGGCGCTTCCGACCCGCATCACTAGACGACCCAGCGGTCAGATCCAGTCGTGGCTTCATCTTTGGTCTTGAGTGGGGGGAGGGGTTCTAGACGTTGCAAGTGCTAGAATGCTTACGATGCAACTCCTTTAATGATTTTCCGCTCTGATACTATTTCCGTGATCCAAGGATACAAGTTCGGAGATTGAGAGAAAATTACAAAATTTGACTTACCTATATTCAGGTCAAGGTGGTTTATTTTTAACCATGCGCATATCCTTCTCATTGCTGCATCTAATGTTGACGAGAGCAGTTGTTCCATAGGGACAACACACACCAAGTTTGTGTCGTCCGCAAATAAGGGTATACTGCAAATAAGGGCGTACTGACCTGGGACTTACTCGGACCATTATCGACTGTAATTCTGGGCAGAGATTTAACATAGAGCTAAATACTAAGGCTAAATAAAGCTAAATAATAGGCAACAAATAGAAAATAAATAAACACACATTAATGGTTAATAACATATAAATAATTCACCGTCAACAACGAAACTTAAGACAAAATACATAAAGAAATAAAGGAACCGAAAAGGCACAAATGAACAGCAAACGTGAAATTTTATTGGTTGTGCTCGGAACCGGGCACCGTTGGGGGGTTCCCCATATCTTGTCACACGCTTAACTCTCGAACACGTGATCTTATCCTGATGGAACTTGATAGATGGTGAAAGCACATGTGCTAGATTTTTTAATTATATGTCCAGATCGTATGATTCCCATACCTGAAATATATGCTAACATGCAATACAAGCTATCAGCTCTTGTTTTGTTTTATTTTCCTTGTCAGCCGATTTCTGCTCAGCTCTAGAAGATGGTAAGGGTTCTAACCTTTGTGTTTTCCACGGAAAGTTTGGACCTCAGCTCAGATTTATGAACATGGTATTGTACTTTGGGAAGCTTCATAGAACTCCTGCCTGGGGCCAAAAAGGATGGTTTTCGATTGTCTCCGACCCAGAGCCTACAATGTTTTAAGTGGAGTGGAGTTTTATAGCCTGTGTCAGATAGGACTGTCCCAAGTTATGGAGCCAAGCACCGTTTCTTCAAACCGCGTTTCTGCTTTCGAGTGGAAAACTCCGTCCTAGCAGGCAAAGAGGCAGGGGTTGTAAGGATGGGCGCTTGTTAGGTGAAGGTATGGCTCCTGAGGTGTGGGCTGAAGACGTTCTGACACCAAAGGTACCCATTAGCCCAAGGACCAGTAAGGAAACCGGATAAAGGAGGCAAGATTAAATTAGATTATGTTTAATACAAAACAAACGCACAACGTTTGTCTGCATCACCTGCAGGGAAAGTCCCGGGGGACTTGTTAAATAACAGGCGAAAAAAGGAATGCAAGTACAGCCGCAATCAGTCCCGAAGTCCCTAATCAAGCTGGCTCACACCTCCTGTTGAAGCTAGAATTCACATATCCATTCAAGCCCAGGCCGATCAGCAGAGATGGACCATTATATCGGTTACTTTACATGAAGAACATTGGCATAAGCTGACATAACATAAATATAATGTGCAACACTGGGTCTCTAACTAATTCAAAAGAGTTACATCGTAAGCATTCTAGCACTTGCAACGTCTAGACCACCCCCTCTCCCCACCCAAGACCCAAGATGAAGCCACGACTTGATCCGACCGTTGGGTCATCCAGTGGCGCGGGTCGGAAGCGCCCGACATGGGGAGTGTGAGGATACATTTAGGGTAAACAAATATCTTGTTCAAAAACTTACTAAGCTCCATCCTCAACTCTCCCTATTTTCGGACTATTTTTCTTTTTCATAGGAGGCTGGGATCATAGTTTGACTATGAATCTAACAAACTGTTTTTATTTTAACAGGTATGTGGAAAATGTGTAGAAAAATCAAACTAATTTTTAGCTTTATCGATTTCTTTTAGTATTTTGTTTTCTCTTTTTTTTGTTAATTCCCGTAAATCCGAAGGAGAAAGGGTGCAAACTGGATCACAATAAACTGACGCCGTAAAGTATACTAAATTCGCTATGATGATTTCTTTAAGATTAGGAAACTGAGCTGAATAGCCTAATGGTCGCCTTCCGAGACCAAAAAATGTCAAACCGGCCGATGATGTACCCTTCCGACATAATATCTAAACGTTCACTATGGGGATATACTTAGTTGTTATAATCCTCTTACTCGCCACTAGATCTTCTCAAAGGTTTAGTAGCTCTTTTCACCTCCGGGGGGAGATCACTGAATAGTTAATGAGCAAAGACGACCTTGCTTTCAAGAGTGAATTGTGTTCAAGTAATTTGTGGATAACGTTGACTACCATGAGGATTTTGAAGAAAACAAAGGTAACAGCGTGTTCGTAAAATCCGACCCATCGAAAAATGATGGTGCCTCCCACTTCTCGGCCCACATAAATCAAAGACTTTAACAAATAAATTGTCTTACTCTGTAAGGTCCGATGTGATAGGGGCTCGGCCTGGATCCAAGACTGAACAGAATGATATCAATGGGATGATGTCCCTACGTCGACACGACACTACGAAGACACGACACTACATCGAAACGAAAAAACCGTCAGTACATCGACACGTCACTACATGGACAGTCACTACGTAGACACGACGCTACATGGACAGTCACTACATAGACACGACGCTACATGGACAGTCACTACAGAGACACGACGCTACATCGAAATTCTTTGATTTTCGACGTAGTGACGGATTTTGTCCTCCGAGTGACGTGTCGACGTAGTGTCGTTCGACGTACCGTCGTGTCTCTGTAGTGTCGTTCGATGTACCGTCGTGTCTACGTAGTGTCGTTCGACGTACCGTCGTGTCTATGTAGTGACGCCTTTTCGTTTTCGACGCTGTGACGTGTCTTCGTACTGTCGGGCCTTCGTTTTTCTTCGTTCTGACGTGTCCATGTAGCGTCGTGTCTCTGTTGTGTCGGACATTAGTGTCTATTCCATTTGGAAATTCCAGCTTAAGATATTGTCCAGGATTTATTTTTGACATGTTGAAGTACAAACTAACAATGAAGTTTCTGCCTCGGTATCCCTTTGAATACGCCAACACTTTTCTTAAAGTCAAGCATGGACGCTAGATGACACCCCAGCCTTGTCTGTTCAAATTTGGCTTCGGTTTGTGCGTTCCAACGATTTCGGGCACTTGTACGAAAACGAGGACTTTAAAATTTGATACGCGAATAAAGCTTAGGACCTGTAGTAGATTGAAACAATTCGGTTGCTATCCGAGCTTTGGGTTGGGGAGAGAGGGCTTTCCTCAGTTTTATCATCAGCACATAGATCCGAAATAATGGTCACCATCAGCCTACCTGATAGGAGCGCTGGCGGAATTCAAAGATTATACGCGCGTAATTAGCGGGTAAAAATCCAAAATAATCCATGTACGTGTTTTTATTGCGGTATGTCAGTGAGGATTATAAATTCTTTGGGATATGAACTTTGATGACCCTGGGGACAAAGAGCAGATAGTAAATAAGGGGTTGCAAGCTTGTTCGAACGGGAACCAAATAAACGCGTAAACAGCGGTTGAACTGTCCAAACGACGGATTTAACTTTTTGGGGTTGACGGGAGGATGAAGAAAACTCCGAATATTTTTTTTTTTTTTATCAGAATACAAAAAATTAACACATAACATCTTGTGGATGTGTCACAGCTAAAATTGCAACTGGATTGACCGAAAACTCACTAAGTTTGACCTAATTCCCCTTATTAAGGCTCGGACGGAATGCTTTCGCACACTAAGGTTCGAAATGCTACCCTTGAAAGGCACATGCCGGCTGCAGAAGCAGAAGAAATCAATTGGCAAATGACAAACCTTACTAGGTGTGTTTAGACAGAAATTGCAATGGAGGGCGTTTTGGTCGATGGATCCTCATAATGTTACTCCTTTCTAGCCAGACCAGGGTTCCACACGTTGCAGCCAAAGAACTTATTTATCTCCTTATTTCTTCTTTTGTTTCTCATAAATACTAATGGCGTGGTCGTGTGGGCCATATTTGGGACAAAACGTAGGTGACGGCCCATGACTTCGCAAAAGTTGCCTGTCTTACTATGTCCGTATATCATCACGATCACACTCGAAAGGGATGAGATGTGTTCTTAAAACCTTTGGTAAAAGGTTTCTATAGGTCAAAGAACAAGAGCTGTAAGCTCATATGGCACTTGCAAGGCTTGGTAAAATGATGAAAGTAGGAATTCGCCAATGCGTGTGTTTGCTGTGATCATCTGTAAGCAAAATCCGACTGTTCTTAAGTGAAAATTGTTAAGTCCCTGATATGCCTGCCAAGTTTCATCGTCCTAGCACATGTCTAAGCGTCTTGTCAGGATCACCGGAATTCCGGAACCCTCCCTCCAACTCCCCCACAGTACTCGGATCCGGTCCGGTCTTGTCAACTATGTATTTAGGGCTTGTGCTTGTTCTTCCTCCAAATTTTCATCCCGATCCGTCCACTCTGAACATGTCACACAATTTCCGGTCCCCCCCAACTCCCCCCAAAGTCACCGGATCCATTCCGGACTTGAAGTGTGACGTCTGAGACACGAGATCTTTCCAAATATCAAGTTTCATTAAGATCTGATTCCCCGTTCAAAAGTTATAAATACGTCAACATTCCGGATTCCCCCTCCCTCCACCCCCCACGGTGGTCGGATCGAGGAAATGACTATTTCCAAGTTAGTTTGGTCGGGTCCCTAATATGCCTGCCAAGTTCCATCGTCCCAGCACATGTGTAAGTATCTTAAGTCGGGATCACCGGAATTCCGGAACCCTCCCTCCAACTCCCCCCACAGTGCTCGGATCCGGTCCGGTCTTGTCAACTATGTATTTAGGGCTTGTGCTTGTTCTTCCCACCAAGTTTCATCCCGATCCGTCCACTCTGAATATGTCACATGATTTCCGACTCCCCCCTCCAACTCCCCCCAAAGTCACCGGATCCATTCCGGACTTGAAATGTGACATCTGAGACACGAGGTCTTTCCAAACATCAAGTTTCATTAAGATCCGATTCCCCGTTCAAAAGTTATAAATACGTCAATATTCCGGATTCCCCATCCCTCCTCTCCCCGCACGGTGGTCGGATCGGGGAAGTGACTATTTCCAAGTTAGTTTGGTCGGGTCCCTAATATGCCTGCCAAGTTTCATCGTCCTAGCTCGAGATGAGTGGCCTGACAGACCGACCGACCGACCGAAAAGTGATCGGTATATGGCACTTGAGCGAAGCTGCAAGTGCCATAAAAACAGGTCCAGATGGGCTCCGTAGCAAATATTTAGGGTGGGGACGGGTTCAAATAAAGGGTTGCAAAAGTTAAACATAATCTGAATTTGATTAGAGGTTCGAGTCAGAGATAAGGTGACATGCTGCAGCCATACATAAAATGCCAAATTAGTTCTAAACTGTACTTTCTTGCCGGATAAGTGGTTCGCCCTCAGTCCGGGCAGAACAGGTAATTCGATAAAATACTATCTTATATTTAAAACTGTTCCCCTTTATTTTTAAGTCGATTAGAAGTCAGCTTCGGCCGATCATGGTTTCGCCCGACTTTCTCCTTCCCTTCCTTTATACAGACCAACGATCCCACCTTCCCACCCTCAACCACTAACCCACGTCTACTCAAGTTCAAAGCCATACAATCCTTCCGCAAACCTATAGCACCATCTAGTGTCTGTACGCAGAACATAAAATAGAAGCACTGGTTGATTTTCGACGTAGTGACGGATTTTGTCCTCTGAGTGACGTGTCGACGTACCGTCGTGTCTCCGTCGAAACGGCTTCCGTAAACCTATAGCACCATCTAGTGTCCGTACGCAGAACATGACTACAAGCATGGGCGGACTCAAACCAAGAAGTAAAACCAGCCGAAGCTCGTCAAAATAGAAGCGCTGGAGAATTTCAACAGACTGGCGACACTACAGAGACAAAACACGCAGGCGACACTACAGAGACAGAACACGCAGGCGACACTACCGAGACACGACGCTACATCGAAACGAAAAAACCGTCAGTACATCGACACGTCACTACATGGACAGTCACTACGTAGACACGACGCTACATGGACAGTCACTACATAGACACGACGCTACATGGACAGTCACTACAGAGACACGACGCTACATCGGGAACGCGCCCCTACATCGACACGACGCTACGTCGACACGTCACAGAGTGGACAAAATCCGACGCTACATAGACAAATTTCCCGACACTACGTCGACAAGCAAAAGCCGACACTACGAGGACACGACGGTACATCGAACGACGCTACGTAGACACGACGGTACATCGAACGACACTACGGAGATACGACGGTACGTCGAACGACACTACGTCGACACGTCACTCAGAGGACAAAATCCGTCACTACGTCGAAAATCAAAGAATTTCGATGTAGCGTCGTGTCTCTGTAGTGACTGTCCATGTAGCGTCGTGTCTATGTAGTGACTGTCCATGTAGCGTCGTGTCTACGTAGTGACTGTCCATGTAGTGACGTGTCGATGTACTGACGGTTTTTTCGTTTCGATGTAGCGTCGTGTCTCGGTAGTGTCGCCTGCGTGTTCTGTCTCTGTAGTGTCGCCTGCGTGTTTTGTCTCTGTAGTGTCGCCAGTCTGTTGAAATTCTCCAGCGCTTCTATTTTGACGAGCTTCGGCTGGTTTTACTTCTTGGTTTGAGTCCGCCCATGCTTGTAGTCATGTTCTGCGTACGGACACTAGATGGTGCTATAGGTTTGCGGAAGCCGTTTCGACGGAGACACGACGGTACGTCGACACGTCACTCAGAGGACAAAATCCGTCACTACGTCGAAAATCAACCAGTGCTTCTATTTTATGTTCTGCGTACAGACACTAGATGGTGCTATAGGTTTGCGGAAGGATTGTATGGCTTTGAACTTGAGTAGACGTGGGTTAGTGGTTGGGGGTGGGAAGGTGGGATCGTTGGTCTGTAGAAAGGAAGGGAAGGAGAAAGTCGGGCGAAACCATGATCGGCCGAAGCTGACTTCTAATCCACTTAAAAATAAAGGGGAACAGTTTTAAATATAAGATAGTATTTTATCGAATTACCTGTTCTGCCCGGACTGAGGGCGAACCACTTATCCGGCAAGAAAGTACAGTTTAGAACTAATTTGGCATTTTATGTATGGCTGCAGCATGTCACCTTATCTCTGACTCGAACCTCTAATCAAATTCAGATTATGTTTAACTTTTGCAACCCTTTATTTGAACCCGTCCCCACCCTAAATATTTGCTACGGAGCCCATCTGGACCTGTTTTTATGGCACTTGCAGCTTCGCTCAAGTGCCATATACCGATCACTTTTCGGTCGGTCGGTCGGTCTGTCAGGCCACTCATCTCGAGCTAGGACGATGAAACTTGGCAGGCATATTAGGGACCCGACCAAACTAACTTGGAAATAGTCACCTCCCCGATCCGACCACCGTGGGGGGAGAGGAGGGATGGGGAATCCGGAATATTGACGTATTTATAACTTTTGAACGGGGAATCGGATCTTAATTAAACTTGATGTTTGGAAAGACCTCGTGTCTCAGATGTCACACTTCAAAATGGATCCAGTGACTTTGGGGGGGGGTTGGAGGGGGGAGTCGGAAATCATGTGGCATATTCAGAGTGGACGGGTCGGGATGAAACTTGGTGGGAAGAACAAGCACAAGCCCTAAATACATAGTCGACAAGACCGGACCGGATCCGAGCACTGTGGGGGGAGTTGTAGGGAGGGTTCCGGAATTCCGGCGATCCCGACTTAAGATACTTACACATGTGCTGGGACGATGGAACTTGGCATGCATATTAGGGACCCGACCAAACTAACTTGGAAATAGTCATTTCCCCGATCCGACCACCGTGGGGGGTGGAGGGAGGGGGAATCCGGAATGTTGACGTATTTATAACTTTTGAACGGGGAATCGGATCTTAATGAAACTTGATATTTGGAAAGATCTCGTGTCTCAGACGTCACACTTCAAGTCCGGAATGGATCCGGTGACTTTGGGGGGAGTTGCGTGTTTTGTCTCTGTAGTGTCGCCAGTCTGTTGAAATTCTCCAGCGCTTCTATTTTGACGAGCTTCGGCTGGTTTTACTTCTTGGTTTGAGTCCGCCCATGCTTGTAGTCATGTTCTGCGTACGGACACTAGATGGTGCTATAGGTTTACGGAAGCCGTTTCGACGGAGACACGACGGTACGTCGACACGTCACTCAGAGGACAAAATCCGTCACTACGTCGAAAATCAACCAGTGCTTCTATTTTATGTTCTGCGTACAGACACTAGATGGTGCTATAGGTTTGCGGAAGGATTGTATGGCTTTGAACTTGAGTAGACGTGGGTTAGTGGTTGAGGGTGGGAAGGTGGGATCGTTGGTCTGTATAAAGGAAGGGAAGGAGAAAGTCGGGCGAAACCATGATCGGCCGAAGCTGACTTCTAATCGACTTAAAAATAAAGGGGAACAGTTTTAAATATAAGATAGTATTTTATCGAATTACCTGTTCTGCCCGGACTGAGGGCGAACCACTTATCCGGCAAGAAAGTACAGTTTAGAACTAATTTGGCATTTTATGTATTGCTGCAGCATGTCACCTTATCTCTGACTCGAACCTCTAATCAAATTCAGATTATGTTTAACTTTTGCAACCCTTTATTTGAACCCGTCCACACACTAAATATTTGCTACGGAGCCCATCTGGACCTGTTTTTACGGCACTTGCAGCTTCGCTCAAGTGCCATATACCGATCACTTTTCGGTCGGTCGGTCGGTCGGTCAGGCCACTCATCTCGAGTTAGGGTACTTCCAGAAGTGCTAGGACGATGAAACTTGGCAGGCATATTAGGGACCCGACCAAACTAACTTGGAAATAGTCACCTCCCCGATCCGACCACCGTGGGGGGAGAGGAGGGATGGGGAATCCGGAATATTGACGTATTTATAACTTTTGAACGGGGAATCGGATCTTAATTAAACTTGATGTTTGGAAAGACCTCGTGTCTCAGATGTCACACTTCAAAATGGATCCAGTGACTTTGGGGGGGGGTTGGAGGGGGGAGTCGGAAATCATGTGGCATATTCAGAGTGGACGGGTCGGGATGAAACTTGGTGGGAAGAACAAGCACAAGCCCTAAATACATAGTCGACAAGACCGGACCGGATCCGAGCACTGTGGGGGGAGTTGTAGGGAGGGTTCCGGAATTCCGGCGATCCCGACTTAAGATACTTACACATGTGCTGGGACGATGGAACTTGGCATGCATATTAGGGACCCGACCAAACTAACTTGGAAATAGTCATTTCCCCGATCCGACCACCGTGGGGGGTGGAGGGAGGGGGAATCCGGAATGTTGACGTATTTATAACTTTTGAACGGGGAATCGGATCTTAATGAAACTTGATATTTGGAAAGATCTCGTGTCTCAGACGTCACACTTCAAGTCCGGAATGGATCCGGTGACTTTGGGGGGAGTTGGGGGGGGACCGGAAATTGTGTGACATGTTCAGAGTGGCTGGATCGGGATGAAACTTTGGAGGAAGAACAAGCACAAGCCCTAAATACATAGTTGACAAGACCGGACCGGATCCGAGTACTGTGGGGGAGTTGGAGGGAGGGTTCCGGAATTCCGGTGATCCTGACAAGACGCTTAGACATGTGCTAGGATGATGAAACTTGGCAGGCATATCAGGGTAACAATTTTCACTTAAGAACAGTCGGATTTTGCTTACAGATGATCACAGCAAACACACGCATTGGCGAATTCCTACTTTCATCATTTTACCAAGCCTTGCAAGTGCCATATGAGCTTACAGCTCTTGTTCTTTGACCTGTAGAAACCTTTTACCTAAGGTTTTAAGAACACATCTCATCCCTTTCGAGTGTGATCGTGATGATATACGGACATAGTAAGACAGGCAACTTTTGCGAAGTCATGGGCCGTCACCTACGTTTTGTCCCAAATATGGCCCACACGACCCCGCCATTAGTATTTATGAGAAACAAAAGAAGAAATAAGGAGATAAATAAGTTCTTTGGCTGCAACGTGTGGAACCCTGGTCTGGCTAGAGGAGTAACATTATGAAGATCCATCGACCAAAACGCCTTCCATTGCAATTTCTGTCTAAACACACCTAGTAAGGTTTGTCATTTGCCAATTGATTTCTTCTGCTTCTGCAGCCGGCATGTGCCTTTCAAGGGTAGCATTTCGAACCTTAGTGTGCGAAAGCATTCCGTCCGAGCCCTTCCTTAAATTCAGACACAGATGTAGTTGTCTACCTTAATAAGGGGAATTAGGTCAAACTTAGTGAGTTTTCGGTCAAACCAGTTGCAATTTTAGCTGTGACACATCCACAAGATGTTATGTGTTAATTTTTTGTATTCTGATAAAAAAAAAAAAAAATATTCGGAGTTTTCTTCATCCTCCCGTCAACCCCAAACAGTTAAATCCGTCTTTTGGACAGTTCAACCGCTGTTTACGCGTTTATTTGGTTCCCGTTCGAACAAGCTTGCAACCCCTTATTTACTATCTGCTCTTTGTCCCCAGGGTCATCAAAGTTCATATCCCAAAGAATTTATAATCCTCACTGACATATCGCAATAAAAACACGTACATGGATCTTTTTGGATTTTTACCCGCTAATTACGCGCGTATAATCTTTGAATTCCGCCAGCGCTCGAATCAGGTAGGCTGATGGGTAGGTTCGGACCCCGAAAAGAGGCACAACGCTAACATCCCGACCATTATTTCGGATCTATGTGCTGATGATAAAACTGAGGAAAGCCCCCTCTCTCCCCAACCCAAAGCTCGGATAGCAACCGAATTGTTTCAATCTACTACAGGTCCTAAGCTTTATTCGCGTATCATATTTTAAAGTCCTCGTTTTCGTACAAGTGCCCGAAATCGTTGGAACGCACAAACCGAAGCCAAATTTGAACAGACAAGGCTGGGGTGTCATCTAGCGTCCATGCTTGACTTTAAGAAAAGTGTTGGCGTATTCAAAGGGATACCGAGGCAGAAACTTCATTGTTAGTTTGTACTTCAACATGTCAAAAATAAATCCTGGACAATATCTTAAGCTGGAATTTTCAAATGGAATAGACACTAATGTCCGACACAACAGAGACACGACGCTACATGGACACGTCAGAACGAAGAAAAACGAAGGCCCGACAGTACGAAGACACGTCACAGCGTCGAAAACGAAAAGGCGTCACTATATAGACACGACGGTACGTCGAACGACACTACGTAGACACGACGGTACATCGAACGACACTACGGAGACACGACGGTACGTCGAACGACACTACGTCGACACGTCACTCAGAGGACAAAATCCGTCACTACGTCGAAAATCAAAGAATTTCGATGTAGCGTCGTGTCTCCGTAGTGACTGTCCATGTAGCGTCGTGTCTATGTAGTGACTGTCCATGTAGCGTCGTGTCTACGTAGTGACTGTCCATGTAGTGACGTGTCGATGTACTGACGGTTTTTTCGTTTCGATGTAGTGTCGTGTCTTCGTAGTGTCCTGTCGACGTAGGGACATCATCCCGCTACATCGAAATTCTTTGATTTTCGACGTAGTGACGGATTTTGTCCTCTGAGTGACGTGTCGACGTAGTGTCGTTCGACGTACTGTCGTGTCTCCGTAGTGTCGTTCGATGTACCGTCGTGTCTACGTAGCGTCGTTCGATGTACCGTCGTGTCCTCGTAGTGTCGGCTTTTGCTTGTCGACGTAGTGTCGGGAAATTTGTCTATGTAGCGTCGGATTTTGTCCACTCTGTGACGTGTCGACGTAGCGTCGTGTCGATGTAGGGGCGCGTTCCCATATCAATTCCGTAGCAAAACGTTTGAACGAAATGCATCAGAGCCTGACCGTGGATTCGCACATGCACATCAGCTAACTGGACTGGAGCTAGAGCATCATATCCGTATGACGGAAGTCGCTTAAGTCGGGTCTTCACCTTCCGGAATCTGGGTTCCCCGATTCTCCGTGATTTTTTCTGAATTTCTTCTGCGATACTTAAAATTCAGGAAATCTGGAAGTTCAAAAGCCCCTTTTTTCCGGATTATTTTGATGTTCTTTCGGACCGGTTCATATTCCAGATGCAATTTACAGAAGAAGTCAAAGAATATTCTGGAAGCCCAGATTCCGGAAGTTCCGGGAGGTGAAGACCGGACTTTATGCCGGGAAATTAATTGTGGTGATGAAAAAGGTACATAGAAAAGTAGGTGATAGAGGTAGGACTATTGCACAGCAAAAAGCTATGACTGCTATGGGGTGTCTCCACGACACAGGCAGCAATTTCAGTTCAGGGAATACTAAAATCTAAATTTACTGAAGAATGTGCGGCAATCCCGTGTCCCAGGAACAAGAATATATTCTTCAAGTAAGAAACAAACAAAACAATACAGAAAAGTAGCATTTTCCCACAAGCTCGAAAGTGCTGCCATCTAGCCGTCTAGTGTTACTAGTAATTTCTGTTCGCTCCATCACCCCATTCCTATGCTTGGATTGACACTGGAAGATGGTATCATGTGTGCTTGCTAAACTTGAAAAAAATTATCTCGTTGTCAAAGAAATTTAAGGTTAGGCTCTGCCATGATCACGTTCATCGTTGTTGGTCCCGTCAGTACCGCCACACGTCAGTTGACCCAAACTTCAGTTCACCTCAGAATTCCGTCAGTACGCCCAAATTTCCAAATTTTCCGACAGTTCACCTACACCTCAGTTGACCCGCAAAAATCCGTCAGTTGACCCACACATCAGTTGACCCACACGACAGTTGACCCACACGTCAGTTGACCCACACGTCAGTTGACACACCGTCAGTTCGCCTACTGTCAGTTAACCTACACGTCGGTTCGCCTACACGTCAGTTCGTCTACCGTCACTTCACACAAGCGTCAGTTGACACAAACGTCAGTTGGCATAAACGTCAGTTCACCCAAATTTTCCGGCAGTTTGGCCAGACATTGTTTTCGACGGGATAATTACGGAAGCTTGCCCAGGGGATTAACAAGAGAAGCTGACATTTTTACTTTTAATGAGGGAAAAAATCAAGTCAGGAGCCTCTTGGTAGATCTGACAGTTCTGATTTACGTTACGAAAGAAAGAAGACGGACGGGAGACACCAGGAAAAATTTCCATTGTAATTAATAGTTTCGCTATGCAGGGGTCAGGGAAGTGAATAAAGACACTCGGAGCTGATTAATGTATTTTGAAGAGAGCTAGTTTACAACTTCAAGAGAAAAATACAAATTGTTGGGCAACTAAAACAGCTCACACTGTTTCGGGGACCCTTTCGGCAAAATTGAGATTTGTCATATTTTGGTCCTTCAGCCTGCGATGGTTGATACGCCCTTGTATGCGTTTAGTTATCCGTTTATTTTCAGTTTCCGTTTGTCTAGCCCTAATCGAAACCTTCGCAACAGCTTGTACTGATTGAATTACTCTGCATCTTTTCTTTCTTTCGTGATTTTACCTGCCGCATCTGATTGCAAGCTTCAGACGATTCTGAACTATTTTACCCTCGTCAATACGCGCAAATGTCGGCTTCTTTTTATTAATCCACTGGGTTTTATTCCCTTTGCTTAATTTGCTTTCGGTGACCCAGTCGACTTCGAACCAATAGGAGGGTATGAATCTTTGGGCGTAGTGACGGATTTTTCAGGCAAACTGACATTTGTGTCAACTGACGTTTGTATGAACTGACGGTAGGCGGATTGACGTGTAGGCGAACTGACGTGTAGGTGAACCGGCGTGTCGGCGAACTGACGGATTTCTAAAATAGGCGAACTGACGGTGGGCGAACCGAGGTTTGGGCCAACTGACGTGTAGGCGAACTGACGTGTAGACGAACTGACGTGTGGGCGAACTGTCGGATTTTTTGTTTTGGCGAACTGACTTGTAGCGTTAGTGACAGCGACCCCATCGTTGGTGGTGATGAGTTAGCAACATATACTAGTTGCTTTACCTGTCCTTTCCACAACTCCTACGCCTAAAGAGATGCAAGTCCAGGGCGACTGATCCTCTATCAGTTATGAGATCTTTTATCCCACAGGTTCATCACCGATGCCATATCGGCTTTTCGTGAGGTTCAGTTAAAGCAAGCCAGAATTTCCGATTATGGGGAATTCATGGAGCGAAGAAAGCAAAACTTAATTGCTAGAAATTCGAATCGATCCACTCGAATTTTCGAGGTTGGTTCTTCTTTTGTTTTGTTCCATCTGAATGGTCAGCAGATCGTAGGCCCAATTAGTGGTTATCGTCGTGGTCCGTCATAACCCCTTATCAGTTATCTTTCCAATAATAATTAAGTAAGAAAAGGATATTTGAAGCTAAAAGGATTAGTCGATGTTCAGCAAAACGTATTTTCTCTTGCTGGATTATATTTAGGGTTGGTCCAGAGGATTGTTTTTGCTTGTTAAATGCCCGAGAAGTGGAGTTCTGTAGTTTCTAAGAGTTTAGCATATTATGCAGAAAACTGGTTGGAAGGTTGGTATACTGGAAAAAGTTACGTTGAGTCGTGGCATACTTTGCTCTCGGCTCAATCGGCAAGCGACAGTCGAAGCCGGGTGAGTGAGCCTGATTATCTGACATTATTTTCGGTGAAAAGTATTCCCAGCGGATCCGGCTAAGGGCGCAAGGATTCTCTTCAAGCCATAGCTGAAACTTGCGATCAGTCGCAGATTGGCAACCAAACCGAAGACGAAAACAACGAAAACAGAGATAAAAAGGAAATAAGACTTAAAAAAAATAGAAGCATACTAAAATAAAAACAGAGGAGTTAAAGTGTGTTAAGGCGAATGTCAAATCAGCTTCTTTGTGCCGGAAAGGTTTACTCAAGACGACCCTCATCTCATACAGGTTTAAATTTAAAGGCTTTCGAGGCATTGGCGTTTGGTCTATTTTTACCGTCGCGTAGGAATGCCATACTGTCTAGATACGCCAACTAGCACAAGTTGCTACTTCCTCACCGCTCACCCCTACTTTAATAATCATAATAATCAAATTTGGTGTTTATCTTGCCTTGTTTTTTCTCTAATTACCATCGCTCTATTCGCTTTGACAGAGCAATAAATCCCAATGGAGCTATTGGTTAGAGCGTCGGTACGTGAAGCCGAAGGTTGCGGGTTCTAACCCCGCTTGAGGAGCTATTTTGTTTTTCAGTTCACCACTATGATTGTTTCCATCTCGAGAACTATTTCCACTTCCTTGGTTTTCTGTATAAGACTCCGCCATGTGGTCCCTGGAATGTCTACGAGGCTCCTACTTCAGAGTCCTGGACATCTAAACTCAAAATTGGTTTCTAGTTTATTCGACACGGTAAAAGTCCCTTGTCTAATAACTATCCCGTGGTATGGGGACGTGAACTTTTTTTTTTAAATTTGCGTCGAGCGAAATCAGTGTTCTTGTAGCCCCTTACTCAGTCGCAATTTTAGTGGTTTGCAAACATGTTCACAAGCACTCGATTGCTCAGTTGGTTGGAGCGTGGGTGCGAGAAGCCGAATGCTGCTTCAGTTCACTAACAGTATTATCGATTCCTGTCCGTACCCTTAACCAGACAGTATAATAGACACGAAAACGAATTTTCTTACCCCCAAATGAATCGGAAACAAGTAACAGGTACACCAACTAGCAGAAGTTACTAGCCCCTCACAACCGCAGATCACCGCGATCTACCAACCGATTCCAACCACTGAAGTAGTCCACTCCTCGAAAATCCTCGGTATATTTCAAGAAGGATTTTGTTTACCAAACAAGAGCTGTAAGCTCATATGGCACTTGCATGGGTTGAGATGTATTATTTGATCAAAAGTAATTTTCGACTGTGGGGTTCAGATGCGCACTTTAAGGGAGCTAGAGAAAAAGTATTTTATCGTTGAACTTGGCTGTGATGATGCAAAAGGCACTAGAAATTCATCTGTAAGCAAGACCCTTGAGGCAAAAACGATAGCAGGCTCTTAGGGATCATTGATATATACGTATGATCAAAAGTATTTTTTTTCCAGTAATGCGGTAAAATGCGCACTTTAAGGGTGCTAGAATTTTTTTTTGTTGCAAAACCCTTGTGGCACAAATGATCATGGGTTGAGATGTATCGTTTGATAAAAAGTACTTTTCGACCTTGCGGTTAAGATGACACTTTAAGGGAGCTAGAACTTTATTTAAAGCAAAACCCTTGAGGCAAAAATGATAATGGGCTCATGGGGGTCATGGAAATGCATATTTTGCTTAAAAGTATTTTTCTTAATTTGCGGTCATGATTAGTACTTTAAGGAATGGTCGGATTTGAAAAGTGGCGATTTCTAAGCCAACCTTGTCCAATTTCTAATATTCCAGCCAAATTTCATCGTCCTAGCATATCTGGAAGTACCTTAACTCGCGATCACCGGAATTCCGGACCCGCCCCTCAAACTCCCCCCACAGTCGCCGGAGCCAATCCGGTTCGGTTTTGGACTTGTTTGTTATTCCCACAAAGTTCCATCCCGATCTCTCCAGTCCAATCCGGTCACGTATTCCCCCCCCCCCCCCAATTGTTGTCGGATCCGGTCCGGACATGAAAAAGATCACCACAGGCACGCCCTCTGTTCAGTTATTAAATTTCACTCCAATCCGATCACCCGTTCCAAAGTTACGCATGGCTAAATATTCCGGATTCCCACTCCCTCCGATCCCCCACGACTATCGGATCGAGTGAATTTTTATTTACAAGTCAGTTTGATCGGGTCCCTGATACGCCTCCCAAGTTTCGTCGTGAAAATCCCAAAAACCGTCATCACCAGAATTCCGAGAAACTCCCCTCCATCTCCCCCCCCCCAAGTGTCCGAGTCCAGTCCAAACGTGTAAACGATTTATCTGGAGCAGATTCTTGTTCTTCCCAGCAAGTTTTACTCCGATCCCTCCATTATAACCGTTTCTCGAAATTTCCGGTCTCACCCACCCCAACTCCCCCATAGCTGTCGAATCCGGTTCGGACTTCAAATGGAACATCAGAGATATGTCATTCATTCAGGTACTAAGTTTTGTCCCAATCCGATCACCCGTTCGAAAGTTACACAACACTCAATTTTCCATATTCCCCCGCACTGCACCACATATACAAACCCCTTTGACCCTCGAATGCACTAGCTCTTTCCAATGTTAAACAGAGTGATCCGATGCAAAGAGTGACGTCACGTCGCGCGCAGACCTACTAGTGTGAAGAAAGGGGTAGGGGTTTTACAAAAACTACTAAATTCTCATGATTCCCCCGCCCTCTTCTCCCTCCACGGTGGTCGGATCGGGGAAGTGACTATTTGCAAGTTAGTTTGGTCGGGCCCTTAATATGCCTGCCAAGTTTCATCGTCCTAGCACATCTGGAAGTACCGTAACTCGCGATCACCGGACTGACCGACCGACCGACAGACCGACAGACCGACCGACCGACCGACGGAAGGCAAGTGGCATAAAAACACATACTTTGATCACCTCGCGAAGGGCTGAAAATTTCAGTAAATTTTTCTTGTTTATCATTCGAGGGAGATATTTTGACTACGGGGCCATGGAACTGTTGCATATACTTCACACATTCAGATTTGAGTCAACCTTCAATAGTAGGTCCAGACCAGATCCGGTCACTTGTGGGGGGAGTTGGAGGGGAGACCGGAAATCTTATGGCAGACGGGCTAGGACGATGAAATTTGTTTGGCGTATTAGAGACCTGACCAGATTGACTTGTAAATTGTCGTTTCCCGGATCCAGCTATCCAGGGGAAGTGGAGTGAGGATGAATTCCGGAATCCTGTGGCACACGTAACTGTAGAAGGAATTATCTGAACCGAATGAAACTAGATAACTAACAAGAGCACATTCTACCAGATGCCCAGTTTCAGGTCCGGACTGCGTCACGGTACATTTTCATGTTCTCCAAGGGCCCATGATCATTTATGCATCAAAGGTTTTGCTCACAGATGAATCCTAAAGGATGAAATTCATCGCCTGGTGCAAAACTACTTTTGGCCTAACAGTGCATTTTTATGTTCTCTTGTTTTCTTACAAATGAATTGCTGGTCCCCCTTTGCATCTTAACCGCACAGTGCAAGAATATTTTATAGTTCGGAGGAGTTGGAAGGAAGGCCTTGGAAAAGCCGTCCAACCTTGAAAGCGTGAACCTTAAATTAGCTTACTTACATAGTACCTACCCTTGCAAGTTCCATATGAGCTTCCAGCTCTTGTTTTTCTAACGACTGGCCGACAACATCGGGGGGAGGGGGCGTCCCCCTCCTCATACGTGACGCCTCTTGTAACCTGACCAGCTTGTCAACCGGTTGTTCGATCTTTAAAGCCGGTTCGGCTTTGACATCTTCGCCGCACAGCAGAGCTGGTAACTCCGCGGGTTTAACGATTGATGCCGATTCAGCTGATTCAGTCTTTCCCTTTTTTGCACAAAATCAAGAGAAACTGGAAATGACTTGGGACGTGCAATATTGAACGAGACACCGTCGTGATAGCTCCTTTTCTGCTAATATATCGGCGTTCCCAAAGGTCCCATAAAAAGCGCGATGTGTCCGTTCTCGCTTGCAGCTGCAAAGGCGATGACTATGTATTTGATGTCTCTTATTCCTTTGGACAGCTCCTGCTACAATAATTATCCCCCCCCCCCTCCCGCTCCTACCCCAATACGTATGTAGTTTCAGTCTTTTCGGTACTATCTGTTATTATTTTGTTTACAAGCTTCTTGGGATTCCAAGTTAAAGCGCAAAGTTACCCGTAACATGCGAAATCAGTCCGTCCGTCTATCCGTGATCCCGAGCACTCCCGAATAAATTGACATGTTTTGACATAGATGGGCTTGGGCCGTAGATGGGCTTGTGCGTCAGCATTTAGAGGTGGGGAGGGGCTTGGAAATTTAAGTAAGGTAGAAGTTCTACAATCGACTTGATTCGAAGGTTGTTATTGAAGTAAAGGCACATACTGGACCAGGAGTTGTTGCCTCTGATGGATAGTCCGGCTAGAATCTGGTTCCGGAAAAAAGTATTTTCACATATTAGGATGACAATCTTCGCAGATGTATTGTGGACGTGATCCGCGCCAGTGGTTATTTTCCCTGTTGTGGATCCGAACATTCGTCGGGGAGTGGGGGGAGGGATAAACCATTTGCAGGCTCGGACCGGCTTAGGCCACTGCGGGGTCCTCGAAAATGCCAATGTGGACCCTACATAGTACACGGGACTGGCTATATGGTGGAACTGGTGGATGAGTCGGAACAAAGTTTGGTAAGAAAGTTTGTGGTGCGTTGGTTGTCATTGTTCCCCTGCATTCCTATCTTCTATCTGTAATTTTTCTTTTTTTTTTAGGTTGATGGGTAGGCGGCCTTCATACATTGCATCTTTATTATTTTTTTATATTTGTAGTTAGGTCAGTAGTGATTTATTTTTTAATTTTTAATCCGACCTTTTCGTGCTCTGCTCTTTGCCGGATCTGAGTAAATATTTATTTTGTAGAATTAGTGAAGACAAAGAAAGAGCCTGACCCTGAAAGACAATCGTGTTCACGGGTGTGCCATTTCTAGCGTTCCAAGCGGATCCGGTCCTCGTGCGAACGGTCGCAGTGGTTCTGTAACATTCAAGAAATTTACTTCCACCCGCTTGATACATTCCTATCCTGTTTGCAGCAGATCAGCAAGGATGAATAGGAGGCATCTAACACCTGACGACGGGGTAATTTACTGAGAAGGCGATAACTTTTAATATCACAATAGGTCTCCGACTAAATATATAAAAGTATATACAGCTAAACATGCATAGTGGAGTATAAAAATATTGCACTTGTCACAGAATTCGAGTATCACTGGTTTCAGATTACTTTATATAATAAGCTCCGCCGTCGATTTTATACTCGGAATCACAGAAGTTCTACTAATATCATTGTGCAAGTTTGTGTCTTTTTCCACACATTTACTGGACACAAACGATCCCGCAAAAGCGTCGTTGTGCCGCATATCAAAGTTACTCGCTTTGCTAAACTCGGCGACGCGTTTAGGCGGAAGAGCTGGCGGGGTTTCCGGAAAGCTACAAGATTCAGCGACCTCATTCCGGATTTTCGTCTCCATGTTGCGGTCTTTTTGCCGCTTTGATCTGAAAGTTTCCTCATTCTGGAGGTTATTTGATTTCTCAATGATTTGTAGCGTTTGAGCGTGAGGAAATGTTGGTGGCGGGGGTTGGCGTCTGCGGTGCTGAACTAGGACAAACGCTAATGTCCCAAGAAGCAGGACTATTAACAGAACCGCGCAGATGAGGGCGATGAAGTACGGCTCGCCTACAAAAATATAGAAAGTTAGGACGAGAGAGAAGGCATGTGTTGCCTTATAAGTGAACTTGCCCAAATGACTTTTCTGACGATACTAGTGAACAGCAAGCCTGGCGCTGGCAACGTGCTTCGTCTGACTGAAATCTGCGGTTATTATGCTGACGGGTGGTACTAGAAAAGGTGAGAAAATCTCCCCGTTTACAGGCAGGGGCGTCGCTATGGGGGGGGGGGGTGGTAACACCCCCCCTCGAAGAAAGAAAAACCTAGAACGGGCGCTCTCAGAGCGCCCGACCTAAACTTTGAGCTAATCTGGGCGCTCGCAGAGCGCCCGACCACAAAAATGGAGCGAAACCGGGCGCTCGCAGAGCGAAACTGGGCGCTCGCAGAGCGAAACTGAAGAAAGTCGGAAGAAGTCAGTAAGGGTAGTTCAGGATTACCAAGACGTTTCTAAACCGGACACGAAGTGTTATGTCCCAACATCTCTCGATTCAACAAAATTCAGGCTGATTTTGCTTGTGGCGAATATTTTTAAGAATTTGTTAGTTTCAAGCAAAGGTTCTATGTATTATAACAGAAATAATTTGGTGAAAAGAATTTTGCTCCAGTGTGTCACGTAACAATAAATTGTCTTTGTGAGTCAGCAATGAAGGAAGATGTAATGACAGGCCTGATTAATACAACGCGTCATTTGATTTTTGTTTCGTTTTTTAACTGTAAATTGAGAACATGTCTGCTCTGTTTCAAGTTTTTTTTCCCTGGATGATTAGTACTTCTTTTTCAGAAAGGGTCACATTACCAAGTTCTAGCTAAATCCGTCACATTTTTCTGGATTTGTCGTGAACAAATACAGACGGGCAGATCCGTGCTAAATGGCCCTTACTTTCATTTGGGATTCGAAAAGACGTTCTAATCCTACCGGACTCCACAAAAATTGCCTGCGGCGCCTTTTGTAGCGTCATTTCATTCGGGTTTGCTTGAAATTTCACGGCTTGGGCCATATTAAAAGCAAGATTTTGTTGTGAGGAAGTAGTGTTTAACCCGAAAAAAGTCATAGGCTACTTCAAAAATTTCGCCTGCGGCGCTCATATTCATTCTGTCTGATATGCATTCTTCACTCTGTCTGGTATTAGCGGGCTGTGTGTTGAGCTTTTACGGAAACGAATTCCTGCCAGTCGTATATTTTGAGATAGTCACCTTCCAAGCCCAAGCCGTTCAAACCTTCCCTGAGCTCGGAGAGACTAGGCTTTTCAGTCTTCAACGCTTGCAGGTATCACGCGTTTTATCATTAGACTACAATTGCGACGAAAAGCTGAGCGCCCAGCCATCCCCCCTCGAGTTTTGGCTAGCGACGCCCCTGCTTACAGGTCGTCTTACTCCTTTGAACTACCCAGGCAATCATTTAAACAGTCAAATAGTCGTGGCAGGGATATTTAATAGTTTATTAGAGTTCATTTAGTTATTAGAATTATGCTTTGACTGTTGAGTGTTTTTATATATTTTTATCCCGCCATGGTTCATACGCCTTTTTTGGGAATACATAGCCTACATACATACAAAGGCCATATGTTGTTCGTAATCACTCGCATGGGCCTTCCACTAGCATGATTTCTCGGAGATTTGTTTCCCCTTTATAGGTTTCTTAGCTTTCCGCTAGACGACACGCAGCTACGACCAAAGACGGATAATGCTCTTGCACGTCAACTTTGAACAGGTAGAAAATTCTGAAAATGGGTATGGTTTTATTGAAAAATAAAATGTACCTAAAACAGGAACCTTCAGAACCAAGTAAGGCAGCAAAGAAAAGTAAGAGGACTCTGTAGGTCAAGGGATAGGTCGAGTTCGTAGACGGGCTCTGTAGCTCAACATTTAGGGGTGGGGGAGGGGTTTCAAATTAAGGGGCGAATAATTTTTTTAACAGCTAATGAGATAGTCGATTTAGGGGTAAGAAGAAATGCTGAACACGAATATGAAAACCATTTTCTCGCCGGACAAGTAGTGCGCCCGGAATCCGGCCGAAACCGGGAAGTTTGTCAAAAGTAAAAGTTTTATGTAAAGTTACTTAGATGTTTGATTAAGGGGTAAGAAGACATGCTGAACATATATATGAACACCATTTTCTTGTCGGACGAGTAGTTCGCCCGGAATCAGGCTGAAACCGGAAATTTTTTTAAAAGTTAAAGTTTTTTCTGAAGTTGATTAGGTGTTCAATACGGGTAAGTTGATACGCTGAATTCATTTTAAGCTTTAGTTTTTGCCAGACAAGTAGTTCGCCGGAATCCGGTCGAAACCGGAGATTTGGCAGAAGTAAGGCAGGAAGATTTGATAGATTTCGTCAAAGTAAATATGACATATAGCCTAGGGCAGGCCCAGCGGTATATACATACATGATGAAAGCTTTGTAGAACTCTTGCCTTGGGCCAAAAAGGATGGTTTTCGCTTGTCTTCGTCCTAGAGCCTATAAAGTACATAGTCGAGTGGAGTCTTTTTAGTCGCCGTCAAAGTGGACTACCCCAAGCAATCTTTCGTTTCTTTAACCCGTGGTTCTGCTTTCGAGTGGAAAGCTCCGTTCTATCAGGCAGGCACCAGTTGAAAGGTAGACTAAAGTCATAATGTGCTGAAGATGTGCGAGCGACAGTTCCCTGGCTCCGTAGCCAAGTTATCTCCTTCGAGTAATAAACATAAATAACAAGTATCATTTTCCCAGGATCCAAAAGTGCTGCAGTCTACTGTTACTAGCCATTTCTATTTCCATCCCTTTTGCGTTTGGGATTTAAACTGATAAATGGAATCATGGGTGCCTGCTTAACTTTAAGTTATCTCGCTACAAGAGACATTGGAGTTTAAACGTTGCTCCTTTCTAGGTGGGTATTATTACGAAGTTGGCCTACGGCAAGACAAAATTTCAACGCTGGGCGATAGCCCTTGATGAGCTGATTGTTCTCAAACCATGGTCATCTTCAGGAGTTGAACAATTCTACTAACTGGTGTACATTTTATTTGTTTCCGATACATTTGAAGCTAAGAGAACTTATTTCCATGTATATCAATGTTGCCTAGAACTAGTGTTTACGCAACGAGTACAAATATAATACAACACAATCACCTAGTTTTGCAATTATTAGGTAGAGTCTATCTACAGTAGTATGGTACGATCTTACGATCTTCTGTTTTTTTTATTCAACACCGAGATAAGGAATATGTCATCAGTTTTTTGTAAACAACTTTCTTCCTGTGGTATACCATTTGAAAAGTTTCAAGCGGTTGGTAATTTCAGTGTTTGGTAGCGAAGAAACTAAACCAAAGTGTTGTCAGCGAAGCCGACCATCAACAGTTCACGTTACCCACCAACATAAATCTAGTTCGAACTGTCAAGCGTTGTCATACAGTGATTCGGTGAGATGAAATTCTCCTCCAACTATTTAATTTATCGGTAAATCGCTCTCGCCCTAACTCAGCCTCTTACCACTACACAAAATGGTGTAATTCGCCCCTCTCCACACCAAAACAAGTTTAGGTCACGACATCCTTTAATTAAATTTTGCACTGACACCTTCAAAGTCGAGGGAACGCGGACCCGTCTTCTTTCATATTTCCCGAGGCGAGTCGTTTATTATCCTGCTGTCCATGTTCCATGAGATCTTCACATTATTTCCGTCCGGTAGGGTGAGTGGTGGTTCTGAATTCATCACTTCGACCCAACAATAAATATCGTCAGTTCTAGGCGGTTTAGGAAATTCTTAGACAAGGAATTAAAGGAATGATGGATTGGGACGCCAGAAATGAGCAGGGGATTATTTTTCTGGTAAAGCAGGCACTAGGAAGCGGGACGGATTCCTCAGGACAATGCACATAATGCCGGGAACAGTGGGATCGAGACAAAGAATCTAATCTACATAATAGAAAAAGTGAGAGGAAAATTAAATGGAATAATGCAATTTGTCTGATGCCAGAAACAAAAAGAACAGAGCTGGGAAACGGCACATATTTCTTGATGTGAGAGAAGGAAAAAGTGAATGCCTAATCTTGCAGCAACAGGTTCTTTTCGAAGAATGGTGATACTCAGTTATAAGTAATGTCGGCCGTGGGGAAAGGAAAAAGAAGAGAAAGACCAGCGAAGAACATACGTTGGTAAAATAGTACAGCTATGGACTAAGTGGCGAATTTGAGCATAATGGGGCTAAAGCGACAGCAAAATGACATACGACGCGACTCGTGGTTTGTAAGGAGTTAGGCCTGATTCTATGAAGTTGGTTGTGACTGGGCCACTGAAGTGTGCTAACGAACGAGGCATTACTCGCTTCCAGAATTTTCCGGCACAGTGAAATGCAAGTCATCGTGGCGCTGATAGGGTGGGAAGCTACGACTGGGCCACCCCTCTTTAGCGAGAACATCATTATAGGTACAGTTTTCTTCCATACATCAATGTTTTTTTTATATATCAACTATAGCACCGATGTCTGAATGCGATAAAGTGAAGGAGTTGAGGTCAAGCTTTGCGGTGAGAGCGTGCTGTGACGAATTAAGCTCCTTCGAGAACAAGAAACTGTAAGATTTCTCGGGCCTGCTTTTGCTCACGGTGGTCATTTCTTTTAGAAGGGTAATCTTATGTTTGTATTTGGAGCGTGTACTATCATTTGTCTGTTTGTTTTATTATTTTCTTTGTTGCCATGGCCGACTGACGTTTGGTAATAAAAAATCCAGCTGGTATGCACAATACTAAATACTAAAATAAACAGGGGAATATTATACTTGTTATTAGTTCTCACAGTGCATATGCTTAAGCTGCAGCTTTCTGATTCGGTAAGGGCTAGTGTGATGTGTAATTAGGAAACTGGCGTCCACGAAATATTCTAAGATTCAGGTTCTTTCCTGGTCACGAAGACCCGAAATTGCCTCACGTGTGTTTAAGGACCCAAAGCTAAAGACCATTTTTTTTCCGAGTATGCGGAATCGAAAAGGTTCAAATAACATGTTTTCACTATCGAACATGCTGCTAGGATCTAGGCTCCCTCTTGCTTCCACCATTACCTCCGGACATAACTTTGCCTATTCTAGGCCATTCTAGATTTGAACTAAGCTGCTTTGCGAAACGAAACTTCCGAAGAAACACGAAAGACACTATTTGCGTTTTTGATCCGAATTCTCCTCGCGATTCTCCTTGCAATTCTATTTCGCGTTTTTGGACTATTCAGATGAAGCGATTCTCGTTTTCTTGCGTTTTTGTCAGAATCGCTGTCGAAGTCGCTCTGATAGTGAATTATCGATTCTTCTCTCCGTCCTCCTCCCTGATTGGTCAACAGAGTGCGGGTGTTCAATATGCATAAACAGGTATGCCGGGTTGCAGACGAGCTGCCAAATTATTGTTTTTTGTCAAAAGCGAAAATGGAGCACCGAGAAGAGCAAAAACGGTAATTTGTACGAGAATCGAGAATTCAGAAGCGAGAACGGAGAACTGAGAATTCAGATCAAAAACGCAACTGCTGTGTGCTCAAGGTCTTTGGCGACATGATGGAGATGACGTTACCTTTACTCCTTTCTTTGGCTTCAGTTTCCATGGCTTCTGCCGCTTTGCTCTTTCGGACCTGAAGAAATTTGCTCAGTTCGCGCCCGGAGCCAACATCAATCACTTCAGCCAAGATCGTCGTGTAGAGAGTGACATGCGAAATGTATTCTTTGTCGCCTGGGTTCTCAATCTGAAAACAAAACACTTTAGACTGCTTGCAGGAAAAATAAAAGTCTGTTAGAGACACATTTGAAGACGGCACCATGCGTTAGTCGGATACAAAAAGACAAGAGTGAAGGACGTGAAAGGCTGTAAATCAAAGCTTTAACCAAATAGTGCTGAGATGCGACAGTGCAGTTACACATCACTTATTCACTTAAATAGGCCTGAAAACCCGACAAAAATGCGTTACTTAGTTTGTCCGCTGTCCAGAGAAAATCGACTTCACCAACTGAGCCGGATTTGTTGTATGTCTATGTCCCTGTCCCTCTTTGTTTAGAATATTTAGCAACTACGAAGGTAAGACATTGACGAAAAATACTAAAATTGTCTGATTCCTTGCGAGGCATCTTCTCACTCAGGTTTCCTACTTTCTTCATCCGTGACCTCTCCTGGCTTAGCGTCTTTAACCCTGGAAATGCAGGCTTTTCTTGAAATTCAAATTCTCCACGTCTTTGTGAGTTTCGGGTTGTCGTGCAAGTAGCGCACATTCTGAACGTTATTACTAGAGCCTCGGGTGAAAAAATACAAAATCCCTTAGATGGGTCAAAAAATTTCAGTGTATACAAATATCTGATGTAAAAATAAGCTGCCTTTTCAGTTAGACTTTAAATAAAAAATTCAAATTCGCACGTTAAATTTGTCCTAGCGACACGGGGAAGTGAATTCTTTGAATAAATTTGCATCGAGCAGGACTCCTGATCCTATAGGACACTTCCATCTGGCGATCTTACTAATTTGAGAATATAATGTTCATAAGTTCTGTGTGGCTTATTTGGTAGGAAGTCGGTCTAGGAAGCCGAAGGTCGCGGGTTCGAATCCCGTTTACTGCATTCATTTACATCACACAATATATGCGCCTAAATGACCTCAGCGGCGTTACCTAGTTTTAACTGCCCCTTGGTATCCGAGCTCAAATTACAATAGAAAAACATTTTCTTGAATATATGCGCGCCTATCGAAACTGGACCCGCACTAAAACACGCCCAAATTTACCGAAACTTGCATAGCGCTTCAGTGCTTATAATCTGAAAACGTTTATTGACAAACCAACTTCGTAGCTTTCTTCAGCAGAAGATGCTAAATTATGCTGGTCACTTACAATAATGAAATAAAATATTTACACTAGTTCACTTTGTTAAAAATCTCTGTAAAAAAGGGCACAAACGAGTTCATAAACCTCGAGGTTCGTCCTTTGACAGGCACTAATCTATTTTGCCGTCTTGTCCTGCTGTTTTTGGGGGCATCAGGGGGGACCAAGACTCGGTACTTTTCACTTTCTAACAGCTTTTTGCCGAATTTTAATATCAGTTCTTCTCTCCGGGAGTAGAGACTCGGGATTCTCAACACTGTCAGTGCCTGCTCGTATGATAGGAAGTTAAGCCCCATGATAATTTTCGACGCGCGTTTCTGTACTGCTTCTAGCTCTTCTGTTAGATAAACTGTGTTCTGCACTTGGGGTCCCCGGTATTCCGGGGTTTCAGAACGGTTACACGAAGAATAAATTATCCTTGACTCTGTGCTTCAAGTCACATTATAAACATTTCAAAGTATGACACGGTATATGCGACAAGAGAACCAACACACTCAATGGTATCATTCTAACCTCATTCTGACCCCCACTCTTTTCTTAGACTTTCTTTAAAAATATGAACTTGTCCCTTAGTGCGAACCAATTTCCCAACTTAAGGTTTCTACGATTGTGCAAGCTGTTCACACTTCCCTGATGATTTTCCGCCGACTTGATATTCCTGACCAGAACTAGACAGCAGTAGAACGATTACCAATAAACTATGATAAAAAAATATAGCTCTTGTGACAACTAAGTATATCATGCTATTCTTTGTCTTTCATGACTGTTGAAGCTTTCTTACGAATTCCCTGATTTTTTTTACTAACTTCTTTTGGTCTTTGAATTCCCTTCTGTGTACGACCCCGAACTTAAGTTAGAAAACATTTCTGCTCGAGCAATCTACAGACTTTGTCTCCTCTCTCGATCTACAAGCTTTCAGAATATCCCCCCTTCAAATTTATTATCAGTCGAAGTCCCTAAAACTCCAGTAAAATGCTAGTCTCTATCCCCTGGAGTTTTGTTTTATCTATCCTCCCCAATCCACAGGCTGATCGCATAAGTAACTAGTGTCTAAGCATCAGAAGCTCCTTTCGCCAAAATGGCCTTTTCAAATAACGGAAGGAGCTCCCTCAACACACTGCTTCATAAATATTTATTTCCCCTCAGAGATCCTTCTGCTTTTCTGCACCCATCCCGTTCTCCCCTACTGTCATTGGCTAAGCGAATGATGGCACTGCAAAGCCATTCCATTGTCCTTTCATTCGCAATTTTCGCCGCCGGGAAGTTAATGCGAAAGCTTGCGTGCGAAATTGAGGGGTCAGACGAAGGAGTTTCGTCTATATGGGTTTGACAACGGAGACATCACAGCGCAGAAGAGAAAGGAACGCCTGCACCACAACAACTTGTTAGCCACATCAGAATCCCTACGACTGGGAGCGTCCTGCGCAGTTGTACGATTACCTTCAAATTTGCTGCTTTTCTTCTGTTAAAAGTTAGGTGGATGCTGAAGAAGTAGAAGCCAGCAGGACGCGTTCACATTTATGAACCGTTCTAGCGACAATCAAACATACGTAGCTCTCAGACTTAAGACGTAAAACTTGTATGGTCTAGTCGGAATTTGAAAAGTAATCGTAAAAATACGTAGAACGCTCCCAGTCGTACGGATATCTACGTACGGCCTCTTTATAGTGTTGGTATTTTGAACAGGTCAAACACACAAATATTCAGCAATTTTGTCGTGACTTGTTGTAAGCAATAAGTATTTTCTATCTGAGATGTATTTAGTAACAATGTCTCGTTCGATCAAAGCTATGGGGTCTTCCTGAAACGTGTTGATGTAGATCAAATTCACGAAGTTGATCTACATCTGAGTGATAAACCCTTGAACCCTCACAGAATATCCATAGAGACAAAAGTAGAGCTTTTGGTGGAGATAAGTCGAAACTAAAAATAAGCTTACCATTCGGACTACAATGATATCTTGCAAATCCTTTTTCAAGTCACACGAGACTGTCACAGGAGCCAACGCAGTCCCAATATCAACCTTCGCTAATTCTTCACCCAGCAGGACTCGGATTTGGTGACATAAACTCGATAATGTCGTTCCAATCGGAATCTGACTTCGTAGAAGTTCAAGCTCCAGCTGAGCGCAATAAAAACTACTGTTATCGAGCGGCTTGCAAGCCGTCTGGATAATATCAGTAGGGTTTAATGACCTCTGTGGTTTGCATCCAGGGCTGCAGGGGTCTTGGAGGCACGGGCTCGGAGATGAACACGTCTGGAAAATGGCTTTTTTATATAGCTGTTAGTCTTCATTTAAAAGGACGTGGATGCAATGAAGATGCTTTGGAACACAGTTTTTCGGATGAAGTTTTTCCCGTCCTTTTCGACATAATTAACCTCTATCTTCCAGTGTAAGTAAGAAGGATTTTTTGGTGTTTGGTAGAGGGGGATCTTTTTGTTTGTTTTAATTCTGCCTCGGCAATAAAACACTGGTGTGTTACAGATACACATCCTTATTCAAACAACGGCGGAAAAACGGATACGTCAGCTACGATGCTTTGGCAGAAAACATCATTTTTATCATTTCTCAAATTTTTTTTTTTTTTTTTTTTGCTGCCAAATCATCGTAGCTGACTATCCGTTAGTACCCATATTACGTTTCCCAGTCGGTTTGGGCCCAAAGAGTAGCCTACACGAAAACCTTTTTTTGCTCTTGATATCGATATCAAAATGGTAGTCCAACGGACTCTCAACCAACAACCCTCAAATGCCGTTTCGTAAGGGATAGGCTAACTACTTTTTGATAACTATCCTAACTATTTTTTTTGTTTCCCAAGTCTAAGACATCAAAATGACTTCCAACCAGTTCAGCGCTGATAGTGACGCAGTTACGACTAATCATTGCCCATACCGTAGTTATTCTCCACCCTCGCCCCCCCCCCCAAACTTAACAATCGAAAAACCCGTTCTTTCAATGCTGCTTCAGCACTAAAACACTAAAGTGTTTTGGAAACGAAAAACTTCGTTTGTATTTAACATAAGCAGTTCTTCCTTAGTCGATTTCAGGGTTCAGAACCCAAAACTATTCCAAAAGAACCAGTGCCCATGAACTACTTTTCACCGAGTCTACGTTGCGAACGTGGCTTCACACTTCAGTGCCAGTAGTGTAGTGGTGCAGTTCCGAGTTAATCGTCGCTCATAACGTATCTAGTCTGAATCCACTCTTCGAACTTCTCTACCGGTCTCTTACCACAAAAGGATACTTCGGGCCGCGTTGCGTTTAGTGAACTTTTGGCTAAAGTCTATATACCGTTTAACTATCTCGTTTTACTAGTACTTCGTTCAGTCTGTAAGTTCTACAACATATCCTTTCCAACTTCTACCGGAAAGGACTGGGAAAACAATAACCACATTAGACACCAAGTTAAGAGTCACGTTTAGTTAACGAAGCACCAATCTGGGCCGAAAATACGAACAAGAATAATAAAAATGGGGAAGTTGGAGAAAAAACTAAATAGGTCTTTCTGTCTGGTAATTAGGTATCCTAGAATGAAGTCAGAAGCTCTTGACGACGTGATAAACTGGCTTGCCCCAACCAAATGTCAGAAGGCAGCTCATTTCCCCAAATACTTAACATCCAATTGTTGAATCTCCCGCTGGGGGGTCAATCGAAGCATGAGAATAACGCTCATTTCTGCCGAAGTGCACTGGTGGTTTCTGATTTTTCCTACAATTTTTTTTTTTAATTGAATGGTGACTGCTCATAAGTGTTTTAACCCGTTTCCAGAGTCACCAGTGTCTGGTTTTACCACACCAATGCGAACTCACCATAACCTGGTCGGGAGGCACGTTTTAGTGAGAAGTCACCGGAAGATAGTGAGACCAAAAAGCTACAAGGAAACACCAACACTAAAGTGAGTAAAAACCAGAAACTACTAGGACTGCAACGAACGCGCCAAATATAAAATAATTCACTGAAACAGCTTTACTCTTGCACAGAATAAAGTGGTCCGAGTCCACGTTTACTTTTTCGTCTTAAAAGACAAAGGATACACGGCCAATCCGTTATTTGAAGAACACAGTAGCCCCCTTCTCAGCTAACAGGATTGTTTTTCGTTCAGAAATCATTTCTCGGGAAAACAAAAAAACACCAGTTTCAATTTCCGCTAAGACAACATCAAATGAAAACATTAGCATTCCGGGTCTCGGTAAAGACGTCGTAAAAATTAAGAGCGATTTATCCCACTCTGCAAGTTTCAACCTTCGAAAACTGCGAACATAGTTCTCTGTCGGGGTAACCTAAGTCTCAATTTCATTTCCCTGTCATACAGAACTATTTGCCGAGAGACCAAAGCAATAATTCCTTTATTTGAAACGCTAGCTTGGCTTTTATGAACACAGAGATATTCGTCCCCCAAACTAGATGTCAACAATTTTTGGATGTTGGTCGACCGAATCCGGGCGACTGGCCCAAATGCCTATTCGCATTTGTTATACTAGGTGGTAGGCAATTATTAATCCCTTTCGGCATAAGGATATACAAAGTAGGTTCGGGACGCCGATGGGATTACCCCTTACTTCTGCTGAGTTATATGCGACACGACTTTTTCTTTGATTTTCTGACGTATGACAGAATCGCATGAATTTTCCCACCGCTACGCAGACACAACATGAAACTGAGCTTTTATACCAAGACAATTCTTCAGGGACAAAGAAACCCTTGGGAGATTACCACTGAAGGCAATTGCGTAAACCCACTATTTTGGAACTTTAGTCAAACTACATGCGTCATCTATAGTTCAACTAATGTTGAATGAAGGATTACTCGGAATATATTTGTGTTACAAAGAAATTCTTGCTACGATGGGGTTTCGTCCGAGTTCGAAGTTTGCGGTAAAAAATTAAAGGATTATAAGATTTGTGTTTTCTTGGAATCGAATTTCTCAATTTCACATAACACACTATTTGGCCTCGCCAAGGATTTGCTTCAAACTTCTTTCAAACCGTGTCTGTCCTTCCATATACAAGCTTATCCCAAGTCTGATCTAACCTGTCTGCAGATATAACCTGTTGCGCTATTGCCTAAACAAAATTGTCACAAATTTTGGCACTCTCTCTTTGGTAAGACTACTTACTACCTCTGCCGTTAGAAATAAGTAGTGTCGCTTTACTCCGGAGATATTAACGGTCGTTAAGAGAGAAATTTCTTTTCTCAATAAAAGGAGGCTTCTCAGTTATTGCTAACAGCAAGGGAAGTAATTAATGAACTGAGTAAAATACGAAACAAAATCAGAAAGACTAGCGACAAACAGTCTTCGAAAAAAAAACGGGTTTACGAATTTTGCATCGAGACCGTCAGTGGCCAATGGGAGCTCTCTGCATACGTCTTCCTGACCAATCACTGACAGCTTTCACTTCAGGTGCAAATTCATGGACAAAGCAAATTACTCCCCCCCCCCCCCTCCCCCACCTTGAAGAGGGGATGGGTTAAGAACTAGGATTCGGGGTTGCTAATCTCGGATCCATCCTCAAAAATGAGTCAACATGCTGCTGACACTTCTGCGTTTCGTATGTAAATATAAACGCGAGTTACAGGTAATGAAATCGGTTGACAGTTTACACATTCGTATTTCAGGCAAATGTAAAGCAGGCGTATGCTGAACGCTTTAAGTTCACTTAGAGTAGTGCAGTTTTGGTCTAAATGACGAAATGATGATCTAAAACACCCATTCTTAGGGACCCTTGATCAGCTGACTGGTACTTGACTTCTGTCATAGCAAGTCGATAAAAAGGCACTACTCAAGGTCGACTAACGTTCAAACAAGCATACCTCTAAGTCGCAGTGCTAGAAAAATCGCTGGGATACATGTTTTGGTAAAATTTCCGACTTTGACCAGGAGACGAACCAAGAAATTAATCGGGGGACGGGTCCGTGATCCGTATCCCCGAAAACCTTACGGTATCCGAGTTTCTATGCCATCAAGTCACTCCTTGTCGAAGGTGGACGGGGGGGTGGTAAATTTAGCACCTTTTAACATAGCATACTAGTCATTTGAAGGGGTTCCTTATTCCTCGTCGAGTCGGTGTTTCGGAGTTGCCCAGTAAAGTTCATAAACACGAACTAACTTGAAGACCGTTTCCCGTCGAATTGTGTACAACTGTGGCCAGAGCTACATCGACCGGTAACCTTTGAAGGATACTAAGGAAAGGAACCCACCTTAGCTGGATCGCAGTTCCTGTGGCTTACATTCCTCCTGCCAGTCGGATCATCCTGACACGCTTCCCCACAGACAAGGTTGCTGCATCGAATCTGAAGTGTTTCGGTACAATAACAGCTGTTGCAGGACTCTTTCCAAATCGTGCCTGGACTGAGCTCTTTCCCTCGAGAAACGCACTTCGTAGCTGCAAATACGGACATAGATGGCGTTGCGTGGCTGACTGACCAAGTTAGCATTTCGGAAGATAAACCCACGACACTTGCAAGGGGACGGTTAGGATCCGCGGAGTTAGTTGACTGTCATAGCCTCAATAAGTCAACGTAATTTTGCTTTCTAGTCGACAAGAGGAACGTAACCAGTTCAGTTAGTTAAATCCCCCATAACTCAATTTCGACTACCCTGTCCGCAGTTCGATAATCCTTAAAGTTTAACCGAAAAGGGCTAGGATATGACAATCTAGTTACCAGTCACTTATTCACTTAAATTGGCTTGAAGACCCGCTGAAAATGAGTTACTTCGTTGTTCCGCTATTCACGAATAACCGATTTTCAAATAGTGGAATTTCCGTGTGATTTGTGGTGCGTCTATGCGCTTGTATTTTAGTTGTATGCCTTACGAGAAAGATTGGTCATTTTTTTTTTGTTCAGGCACTAAGCAATCGTCACCAATCTCACCACTGAAAAGCCGCATTTGTGTTGAGATTAAAATTTCCTGCGTCATAGTAGAATTTACGCTGTGGGGACGGCCGCCGATATTCTGACGTCATAACTAGAGGAGGTAGTGGAAAACAAAAAAATCCCTTTGCACAATCCAAATAATTTAGTATATTCAACTAAATGACACAAAAATAAGTTGGCTTTTCAGTTAAATTTTAAAATCTAGATCCTTTTGTAATCGTTAAGAAGAGTGCACATAATACTACTTTTATGTTCTATTTTTCTCTCGGTGTCCTCTTTTGTCAAAACTTAACACTCAGAATGTTAACACAAGGATGCGCATCCTTGCGTTTAGTCTTACAAAACGTATGTGTAGCTTGCTACCAAAAGAATTCTGGCATTTTTTTTATTATTGATCAAAAGTGTGGGAATTTTAGCAAAGCATCTCGCACAAGCTCGTAAAGACAGCGAAAACCGGAAGCTACATGCGCCTTTTCTATGTTGATGGAGTTCCTGCCGTAAAGTAATATAAGGGCGATCTCTTGGATTCGCTTTTCGGAAAGTACAGCGAGAATCCGCCGTGCGCAAGAACACACAGAAAGTCGTTGCGCCTCAGTTGCACCTTTAAAACTTCTCGCTGACTTGCCGAAATCACTTTCCACTAGCTAAGTGGATTCGCTTTCCAAGTGCTCGCGACCAAACTAGCGGAGCGAGAGAATAGCTCTGGAAAGCGAAGCGAATTTTAGCCGAAGTCGCAAGAACAGCCGGCGCATAAGCTCGCGGAGCTTTCCAGACCGCCAGAATCGCCCTATAGTCGGCGTCACCAGACGTCGACTTCGGTAGATGTCACTAGTATCTACCGAGGGTGACCGCGTATCCGCGTGCACGGTTCGTTCTCCGAGGAATCCGGGATCAAAAGTCCGACTAATGCAAGCGGGGATTTTCGGCGGTGAGGGTGACAATGCAAGCTGAACCGGTGCATTCGGGTCGTTTAAGCACCGCACCTACACTATATCTGAGCCAAATTCGGAAAACCTAGAGCTTCAGCATTGCATTAACTGATCGGCGTGTCAATATTGGTGTCGATATCGGTACTAGGCTTACCTGACACGAGTTTCACTTCGCGGCTGCAGTTAGTTCCTTCCCAGCCGTCCGGACAGATACAATGGTAGCCCCTCTCAAGAAGCAAACAGGTGGCTCCATTCATGCACGGATTCGGATTGCAAAAATCCACGTCCACCTGCAATCAAAGTTATTTGCAAATTCATCTTCACTAATTAATATCGAAGGAAGTCACGCTTCGCCGCAAATTCCATCTTTAACCGATTGTTAGAAGACTTTCTCCCTATTACAAAAAATGACACATCAAGAGGTATCAACGTACATGACAACTGCAACCAGACCGCTCTGGCTTCCACCGTCATACTCCTAAAGTCCTCAGTATCAGGTCACTTCATTGCAACAAACCAATCAATGTTTTCAATTTTTTTGTTGTTTGGGCGTCCCAGACCGGGCAAGTCGAGCTCCTTTTATTCTTTCTCTGTTTCTTTCTTTCCTTTTCTCAAATGATCCGTTTTCTTTGGTGTTTTACAGTTGTTTAGTCCCTTACAAGTTTGCCTCTGGGCACTGAAATGTTGGAACGAACCTATTTATGTTCATCACTAAGATATTTCCAGCTTCACAAATAATACTTAATCGGGGAGGGAACGAATTTCACGGCCAGAATAGTTCCACAGTTAGTTTTACTTGCGCATTCGAAATTTACCAGCTAGGCTACACTAAACTTTTTCGACCATCACAGACCTTCGCCGACAGTTAAACACCGAACGACTGAATGAATTTTTTATCCGTGTCATCCGCGTCTAGAAATGTCATCTTGCCTGCGACATAATAAGAAGGGGATCAGAAAAAAAGGTCTCTTTGCTACCCGCGAGTTTCTAAATTCTGCCTCCCATTCCACAAAGTTACGGCCGTAAATTCAGTCAATCAAAAAAGAAACAGAGTAGAAAGGAGTAGTGCGGCGAATGGCGGGACATCCACATTCCACACGCCTTGTCTTACCAGAGCTCTGCATGAGGGCGATTACGGGAATGTCGCCCTGGGTCGACTGAAGGTTATGAGTTGAACTGGCCCGTCTTTCACTGACCCTGCAGCATGTCTGTGGTGCCAACGTGTCCTTCTGATAAGGTCTGACGGTCCGTGTATGAAAACTGGGAACCAACACGATGTCGCCTCTGGACAGCCAAAAGGTCGTATCTGCAGTTTTCAAAATTTTTCAAAAGAGCGAAAAAACGTGTCCCACGTTTGTATTGCAACTGCAGATACGACGACTTTGCAATACCCATATCTCAGCTTCTATGTGTCGTACAGATACGACAATTAGACCAAAAGATGCGTCTTTCGTTCGGATATACAGAAATACAATAAAACGTATTTCCAAAAATATGTCATATACGACCTTTTGGCTGTCCAGAGGCGATGTGTCAATGTAGGCTTATAGCATGAACAGTAAAATGGCTTTACCTCACAAATGGTACCGCTCCAGCCAACGGGGCAAATACATCTGAACCCGTTAATGGTGTCAATACATTCACCACCGTTGTTGCACGGATTGCTCTGGCATTCATCGATCTCGGCTTCACAGTGTCTCCCTGAAATAAAAAGTAAGAATCAAGCTGGGCGCTAACAGAGTTCAATACAACACTCGGATGCGAATGCTGGGACGAACTCAAAGCTTCTGGTAAAAACCGGCGACCGATTTCCCAACCTGAGTGCGAATTTAGCAACAGAAAAAAGGCTTCGGGAACCGGGCCTTTATTCTCAATCGAACGAAGAAACATCTCTACGACGACAAGAAAGCCAATAATGTTTTTTTTTCTGGTTTCAGGACAGTTTTGAAATGTAAATGCTCCAGATTTTACTTCAGCGCTGGTTCAGCTTTCCTAGCCAGTTTGGATGTGCTGCCTGTCTAGCTCCCCATGTTTCTTAGTCCAGCCCCAGAACTAAAAAAAAAAAAATAATTGAAGCAAAAAGGGCACGATAAGATGTTCCTTCGCACTAAAAGCTTTGTCGCTCATATGGCCATTGAAACCCTAGAAACTCCAGTACTCTGCGTCTTCTAAACATAGGGTGGAAAGCTTCCTTCACACCTAGTCTACCTCTCTCGGTAAATATGGGCACGGCTTAGTGCGGATCTAATCCCGACAGGAGTTTCAGTCAACTGCGTGTCATCAGCATGGATATGTTCAACGAAATCTGTATCGACGCAGTTGCAAATTTCTATCTAAGGTGCCCAAACTCGGAGGGGCCAAGGGCCGAAATGGTAATTAGAATGTGTAAAAGAGCATAATCATTCCCAAGTCTGCCTGTCTATTTTCTAAAGTCAAGATACCATAAAAAAAGTAAAGTTTGTTTTCTGCTTAATTACCAATAAGGGGCCGGGCCTTTATATACGCAACCCTGTTTTGGACGCAAATTCGCATATGGAAACTCAGGACAAGCGCGATGTGTTTCGGTCGTGATTTAGGTTTATCGACAACCGTGGACCCCCTCTTCATGCAGATGTCAATAACAGCTTTTCTGCTTTCGGGAGCAACCACGTCGGCGAAAGTTCAGACGAGAGTAACCCCTCATCTGAGAACATATCTTTGTTCAGGAATTCCGTGTCAGGTATCTAATTTACTTGGCGAATAAAGCAATCAATCATGCTGCCACATCAGAACATTTTTGGCATGGTTTTAAACTTTTTTCTATCCAGACCAAAACAATCTCGGATGATTCCACAGAACTTAGAATCCGCTTGTTTGCATAGGCCGATTCATTCTAGATCGTGATCGAATTACCAAAGCAAATAATTCTTAATCACTTTCCTAGCCATATTCAGCACACTAGTTAATTATTTTCAATAATAGATAATGAACATGCACAAAACTGCCTGACTGAGATAGTGAAACAAAGACTAAGCTGGATTCTTGGTGACTGACATGTCTGGTTCCGCAGCTATTATTTAATCTTCAACGCATACCAAAAATGGACAGTTGGAATGCTGATTAAACCACGCAAATAAATGCTTCAGCGACATCTGTCGCCAATCATTCTTGTCATAAGGCGTTAGCAAGCAAACGATTTATATTGTTGCCAGAAGCAAGAACCATGAAGAAACGCGCAGAGGCAATCGGGTTCGCTCATTCCATGCCCTAAGTTAGTTTTGTTGAAATTAGCCGGCTTCTGCTGCCATCTACGGGCCAGTCACTCACAAATCCTAAGATTTCGACAAAGTGTTACAACGCTTGGGCACCGTGCACTGGAGCAAGGACAAAGTAGTCCCATGATAATGGTTTGAATTGAAAATCTAAAATGAAAATCTGTTTTTGAAACAGATTTTTATGGGGGTTAATACTTGCTCATACGCTGGGGACATACCCTAACGTTGGAACACTCTTCCCACAAATTTAGGATCTGTGTATGATTGCTGCAAATCATGGAAAGAGTTTAATGAGACGAATATTGGCTATATTTGCTCACCCCCTTTTTCACGAACGCTTCTCGTCCGAGACACTGAGCTGGAAGTCTAATTTTTTATTTATATTTTTTACTTTCAAACATGCTTCTTCTTGCATGGGACCACTATGTTATTTGAGCGCCATCAACTCATTTGAATAACGCACCGCTAGCAAAAAATTCAACATTTCAAATACACAGAAGGAAATTGGGAGCAAACGTTTCAAAATAAGGCTCATTTCAAGGCTCGAGTGAAGAATCATTTCGTGACAGGTTACCACTGAGAAATATTTTTTTTTTGCTTGGATGATTATGAAACGGCTGCATGGTTCAGTTTTTCTTTTTCTTGATTTTCTTCTTTGTTCTTCCTCTTCTCTTTTTTATGTTTCACTGTCCTTTCCTGTTGTTTTTTTTTTGCAAAAATGTTTACTACAACAGTATGGATTAATTTTAAATGAAGACTGAATCTGACTGCAACTACAGGCCCATTCGGCTTTCGTTTAATATGATAAAACTGGCAGCAAGAATTTTGCAGTAAAGGTTGCCGGGTTTGGGTTTTAATTTTTTCTTCTGTGAGCGTTCACCATTAGGCGACGACTAAATAAGCATACCTCTGCTGTACTCAAAGTCTTGGGTGGCAGTGTCGCCGATTAACGAGACACAACACGATGAGACGGAGTAAGTTTTCTACTCTACTTTAAGTAAGGTCCACATCATGCAACTGGTTGTTCAGCCATCTAATGAACCTGCTCATGCACTGTACTTAAAAACAAACAGCTCGTTTCAGCGACTCATTTACCCAAGAAGGTACCAATTATGGGATAACAAGAAACCCTCTAGAACTTAATCATCTAGAATCAACTTTTTTCGTCCCAAATCGGGTCGCCACCCAAGAAAGCTTAGCATTTTCCCGTTTTAATACTCTTTTTGTAGACCGTGTGTGATTCTTCGCATGTGTTTTCAGAGATGTTACATGGCCAGATGATGGAATTTTCCTCAAACTTCTACGCCCACCCATTTATATCTTGAATAAGATGGAGGTATGCATAAAGACTTTCTTGTCTAAACACAACTTTAGTGCAAGAATAATTAATTCTAGAACTCCGGAGGCTATTTCCTGTCGCCGAGACGGGCTGCACAACTGCCACGGTCAGATCTTCAACAACTGCTCAAACCTGCGCGAACTGACCACCATTGGAGGGAACTATATGTTCGACCATCCCGAAGGATACCGCACCATAAAATTTAGTTAAATTTCGTCAAGATCTTACACTAGCCAGCGTCATCAGCATTCTGTATGATCCCATTGGCTAAATTAAAGCTTAACCTCTATAAGGCCAAGATGCAGCTGAAAACTGGAACTTGTTTTAATGGGCAAACCGAACAGAGGCAGTTGATTTACTAGTTCGCCTTCCGTATCCAGGCACATTTTCTAGTCAGACACTCTGTCAGTATGCCTGGAAGGTGACCAAGAAAATCCATGGCTGAGGCACAAACCGTCTTCCGCATATGAATTATCTCTGTCTACTACTGAGTTAATGGCTCTCTTAAACAAAAATCACTATCTCTGTACTCTCAGCTTGCATTCCTCCTACATTTAAGTCTGATTCGAATTGTCAAGAACCTTCATAAACGAACAATGCGATATTCAACCTCGAAATTTCCCACGATACTCGCGGACTAAAAAGTTGAAAAAAGACGTGACTTGAGTAACACTTTGGCTAGACATCCTTGAAAAATGACACCAATAAGAATTTCCAGCAAAAGATAAATAGTGGAGAGTAATAAATCTGCAACGGCATGTAACTCCTTTAAATGAAAAACTTAAGAAGAGAAGTGAAGATAAATTGATAATGCAAGAGCAGATGGATGCTCCAGCAGACCCTGTCACATGCAATGGTAAAGTTACTTTGAAAACATCACGGAATACAAAGTAAATGTCTCATCCTGAGGTAGAAATCATCTGCAGAAAGCCACAGTGAAAAGAGTTATGAAAGCTTAAAGCACAAACGACAGGAGTAGCACATTCCTCAACAAAGTAAAAGTCTTGTCCTGAGGTAGAAATCATCTGCAGAAAGCCACAGTTATGAAAGCTGAAAGCATAAATGACGGGAGTATTTCCTCCTTTCTCTGAGACCTGAAACCATCATGATTGTTGGGCACAAAGTCAAGTTATTGGTCCACCCACGCCTGTGGAGCTCAAATTTGGAAAACGAACCTGTGATCACAGGTTTGTTTTTGCTAGCTTGAGCCTGAAGAGAACCCTTTCTAAGAAGGGCCGAAATATCGCTACGGCAGAATAAAACTAAGCTGACCTAAATATTCCTTCAGCCGGCTGACTGCGAATAGTGCGAATCAAGGTGCTAGGAATTTATTTGTAAGCAAAACCCTTAAGGCAAAAATAATCGGGCTCTTGAGACTTGAAGAACATGCAAAATCTAAGTTATTGTGATCGAGTCAAGACCTGAGGGTATCGCATCTGGAGTATGTGCTCTAGTCAGTTATCAAGTTTCGTCCACGTCGGATAACTCGTCCGAAAATTATACGGGTTTCAAGATCCCGGATTTTCGCTCCCTCCACTCCCCCTTGTATGGTCGGATCTGGGAAATGACAATTTCTAAGACAATCTGGTCGGGTCGCTAACGACAGCGGGGCTGAGTCTTTTGTCTCGATAAAGCATTCCATTCCTGTTTGCAGCTTACAATGCTTCCAAAGCTGTTTCCCTCAAGTTTTGTTGAACTCGCATTCACGTTCAAAACAGGCTCCAGACAACTAATGTAGACACAGATTTCATTGGGTCAATTCGTGCTGGTCTCAAGTAGTCTGTCTAACGCGCCCATTGTGACTGTGCCAGCAGTATCGCGCGCTCAAACTTACCAAAACTTGTTTGGACACGCAGGAAGCTTTTCTGGATGTGTTTTTCAGACATGCAGAACTGGAGTTTTGCAGGTCCGCGAATGTTTACACCGTATGTATCAATAAAACTATCTCTCTATCTTTAAAGCCATAGTAAAAAGAGGCATGAGTTGTCGTGTTCTTTACGCAAAAATGGTGTCAGATGGCCGGTATTGAAACAAATAATCCTTATCCACGTATGTAATCTAACCGTGTCCCTGAACTTAATTAGGGATTACCTGTATATCCTGGCAGACAGACGCAGTGATAGTCCGCAACGAGGTCAACACAGGTCGCACCGTTGCTACAAGGGTGGGATTTGCAATCGTCCAAATTCAGTTCACATCTGGTGCCACCCCAGCCTTTCACACATCCACACTCGTAACCACCGGGTAAATTTGTGCAATTGTGGGCGTTAATGCAAGGCTTCGGCAGCCTGGCGCATTCGTCGACATCTGGTAAAAAAAAAAGGTCAGGGATCAGAATTTCAGACGAAGACAAGGTAGTAAGGAAAAGCTTTCTCAGCTGTAGTCACTTTAACGAAGCAGCCGCGCAAAGACCATGCGAAGCGCAGGAGCCCTGTTCTAATACACCGAAGACATGCCAGTTATTTCACATTACGGGGAGGGGCGTCCGTGGCTTTTCCTGCTGCAATTCCATTACTTTCCGTGTAAATCCATCTTTTGTGGCTGAAAATCCGAAAAGACCTTCGAATCTGAGAGCTGAGTGAAGCAACCTCCCACCTTGATTCACGCGCCCGGTCATTATCAAGACGACTTGTAACAGCATAGACATTCGCACTCACTTTATTTTGTTTTCTACTAGGCTTGCTAACAAGATAATGTAGGTCTGACGAAGGACTAACGATACTTCTTCGTTCCTTACTCTCTTAAGCAGGGTGAAGCGCGAAGACCCTGATCGTTCTAGAACCAAGGGTTTAAATTCTTCCCTGAATATTAGATAGCCTTAACGTCCAAAGTAATCACCTACGTCGGCGATGTGGACGAGAGTACTGGACAACTTACCATCTTGACAAAGCGAGCCGGTCCACCCCGTCGGACATGTGCATTGGAAACCCAGGTGAAGATCTTCACAAGTCCCACCGTTCTGACAAGGATTCGAGGAGCACTCGTCGACATCTAAAAAAAAGCTAACTGAACACTTATAAGAAAACAACTCGACAAATGCTCAAGCCTCAAACCTGCGATGTCTTGTCTTGTTGAAAACTTCAACCACACATATGAGTCGTCTTGACATCTCTCAGATATTCACTTGTGGGGGGGGGGGGAGTTTGGAGGGGGGGCAGCGAAAAACTTGTGCCCCATTAAGTCTACTTCCCTCCTCGCCGCTTTTGGCGGATAGTAATAAAACAAATAATAAATAAAAAATTACATCCCCTTGTTGTTTTTTTGGATTATGTGGCAATACAAATATGGAACAAAGGCTTGTTTGAAGAAACAAATGACGGCTATCTATAAAGGTTAATTATGGCATCCTAAATTGCCCAAAATTAGCCATCTCTAACAAAAAAGAAATGCCTTCCAACTTTGCATCCGGTGGCGAAATTAACTCTGAAAATCGGGGATCAAAGCTCAGAGATCAAATCGGCATGCAAGAAAGCAAACAGCGGGTAGTAAAAAGTCACGGTTCACAGGAGCAACTCGGATAAATTTGTCCACGCAGCATAAGGATGCCAAATTGAAGGCTCAGCTTGCACGCTATTTTCCCATTTCGTCTAAACGCGGTTTTTGACTCTCTAAACGGGGAAACATGTCATGTCGAAACGCTAGGAAAATAGTGGTAAAAACGACACGGATTCCATTTCTGTCATGTCCAGAGACAAAAGCGTGAAGCTGGATTCTTACAGACATTAGACAGATTGGTACTATTAGTAGCTCAGAACTGCGCTGTCCAAAGTTAACTAACGTTCAAAGAACATGCCTCTAGTATACGCAACGATTCTCGTCCTTTTCCCCGGATTTTTTTAGTTTCCCGTTCTGACACAGCTAATCTTACAGAACAACGGCAGATACTCCACCGACAAATCAAGCACATAATCAAAGATTTGAACTTGGATCTCGCGTCCGCCAGAGGTTCAACGCCTTAACCACATGACCATCTGCGACCAATCAGTGTCGCTTGTTAAATTTGAAAAACCTTATCATTTCGTAGCTTACTTACTGATTTCGCAAGTAGGCCCAGTCCATCCGGCCCCGCACTCGCACCGGAAATCATCCGGATTCGGCTGCGTCTTGTTACCGGAAACCGTCTCTTCAAAGCACATCCCACCATTCTTACATGGCTGAGGAGCACACGGCCTGTCCACAATTTCACAATTCACCCCGGAGAACCCCTCCATACACCGGCACAGATATTCGTCCGGAGCCGGATTTTCGCAGGTTCCTCCATTTCTGCAAGGTTCATGTGTCCCACAGTAGTTCAGGTCTGAAAAAACAAGACCAAAGGTTTCGATGGGATCCCAAAAATTTAATATTTGACCCAGACAACTACGTCTTCTCTACGCCAAATCCAGTCTTCGCCAGGCTAATCATCTGAGAAGATTAAGTTCAGATATACCTGTATAAGCCATATTTATTTTGACGATACTGATCGAAACTTCCTGCTTTACTTCTGCCGAATTTCCGTTTTCGGCCGAATTCCGAGCGAACTACTTGTCCAGCCAAAAAAAGATAGTTCAGAAACGAATTCAGCGCATCTCCTTATCCCTATAAAGAACGTCTAATCAACTTCAAATAAAACTTTAACTTATAAAAAGAATCCGGTTTCAACCGGATTCCGGACGAACTATATGTCCGGGTAAAAAATGATTGTCATATACATATTCAGCGTATCTTCTTACCCTTAAATCTATCATCTAATCAACTTCAAATACAAATTTTACTTTTAACAAATTTTCCGGTTTCGGACGGATTCCGGGCGAACTACTTGTCCGGCGAGAAAATGGTTTTCACCATCGTGTTCAGCATGTCTTCTTACCTCTAAATCGAACATCTAATCAACTTCAAATAAAAGTTTTACTCTTAACAAACTTTCCGGTTTTGGCCGGATTCCGGGCTAACTACTTGTCCGGCGAGAAAATGGTTTTCACCATCGTGTTCAGCATGTCTTCTTACCTCTAAATCGAACATCTAATCAACTTCAAATAAAACTTTTGCTTTGAACAAATTTTCCGGTTTGGGCCGGATTCCGGGCTAACTACTTGTCCGATCAAAAAATGGTTTTCACCACCGTGTTCAGCATGTCTTCTTACCCCTAAATCGAACATCTAATCAACTTCAAATAAAACTTTTACTTTTCACGAACTTTCCGGTTTTGGCCGGATTCCGGGCGAACTATTGGTCCGGCGAGAAAATGGTTTTCACCATCGTGTTCAGCATGTCTTCTTACCCCATAATCGACTATCACATTAGCTGTTTCAAAATATTTTGTTTGCCCCTTAATTTGAAACCCCTCCCCCCCCTTAAATATAGAGCTACAGAGCCCATCTTCGAACTTGACTTGTACTTTGACCCAAAGGATCCTCCCACCAAGTTTCATCAAAATATCTCAATCCCTTCGAGAGTTATCGTGCGTACAGACGGACGGACGGACGGACAGACGGACGGACAACTTTTGCGATGTCATAGGTATCCGTCACTAACGTTTTGGGATCCCAAAAAGTTATATCCTCTTCACGGTAACACTATATATGACTAAGTCCAAAACAAGCGAGTGAACAACCAATCAACGGCGTTTGTTGGGGACAACTGTGGTGACGCGTCCAGCTCTTCGCTAGGCACACGGCGATACTTCATCGGCACCAAGAGTTTTGCTGTTCCAGTCAATTCCAGTGTTGGGACAACTGTTCAAACTGTTGTTCCAATAAGGTCAGTTTTTCGCCGACTGGCGGGAGAAGGCTGGTAAGCAGAGCAAAATAACACTAGGGAGTAGTGCCAAGACTAAAGCAAAATAACACTAAGGAGTAACGCCAAGACCTATGCTTTCTATGCTTCGCAATCGGGCCATACTTGTAGCGTCGCCCACCACACTTGGGGCATTTAAAGCGAGAAAAACTTGCAGGCTTAGAAATTTCCCGTAAAGCTAAGATGCGGTCTGCACACATCGAAGAAACAGGGGAGGTTGTATCTTTTTTTTGCTTTGTTCAGAATTTGAAGTTATTGAAGCCAGCACTGGTGCACGAATGATTGAGTTTTAGTAGGGACGTTCAGTCCCGCTAGCGGAGCTAGTGCCGCTGCGATTGGCTCTGTGTCACTTTTCCAAAGTTTGCGCGGTACTCTCTAGAGTTAGTTTGCTCTGGCCAAGACCTATGCTTTCCATGCTTTCCAAACGGGCCATATTCATAGCGCCGCCCACTACTTTTGCGGCATTTAAAGCGAGACAAACTTCCGGATTTAAAAATTTCTAGTAAAGCTAAGATGCGATCTGCACACATCAAGGAAACAGTGGAGGTTTTATCTTACTTTTGCTGTGTTTAGAATATGAAGTTATTAAAGCCAGCGCTGGTGCACGACTGATTGAGTTTCAGTAGGGGCGTTCACTACCGCTAGTAGTGCGAGACACCCTTGCAGGTTTACAAATTCTAGAACAGCAAAGGTGCGGTCTGCACACAAAACAACGCAGGCTCTATCTTTTTTTGCTATGTCCGGATTATGAAGTTATCGGGGCCAGCGCTGGTGAACGACTGAATGAGTTTCAGTAGGGACGTTCTCTATCGCTAGTGGTGCTAGTATCGCTGCTATTCGAGTGTGTGTCAATTTTGACAAGTCTTAGCGCTACTCCCTAGTGTTATTTGCTCTGGCGAAGGGCTTCATGAAGTTTTTAGTTCGTGTAGATCGAGTTAATCTTTCGCCTTCATTCAAACTGAAATTCGAGTTCAACAAGGCATCGTAGCCGAACATTTTATTTGGGTCGCTTTTAAGGAGTAATTTTGCAGTTCCTCAGCGTCTCACTTGTACAGTTTTTCTATTGCAAATCAAACTTCGTTCCTTCGATGTCAGACAAAGCAGCAGTCGAAGCAGTTTCACCTTGGCCATTTCGCCTTTTGCTCGAACAGAAGAATGAGCTTTGCTAATAATTATAGCTAACAAGGTTTTATAATGAGTGTAACTCCAGTCTCTAGTTGCAACTGAAACGTTGGCGATAAGAAAACCATGCTGATATAGTACGGAAAGGAATGTTGGCCTTCGCCACTCATGTATGATGCTTAAGTACAGGGAAAATCTTAAAAAAATATTTACGATCTCGAAGAACTACAACCTTCTCCGCCTAACCGATTCTCCTGCAACTGGTGCAGGGCACACGTACTTCGATGGTACCGATCGTTAGCCGATCAAACCGACCTTAGCTTCGGCGCAGTTCTCCCGCTTCCAAGCAAGAAGTGGCTATGCCCAAGTCGGTTATAGTCACTGATATTAGTATAGGACACCATAAACGGTCATTCTAGAGATTCTCCCACAAAAAAGTTACAAAGTCTGGTCGAATGGGTGTTTATGCAAGTTGTACACTAATACATTTGGCTATGATAAACGGATGAGTAAGCTGAGAGGCATTCTAGTGATACTTCGGCCCTTTTTCAGACCCTTGCCAAGAAAGGTCGAACTACTGTCAGAATCTCAGCTGATTTACCAGTTTAGGGCAGTCAAATATGATTCGCATTCAGCTTGGGCTGAAATAATGCTTATAGTTGATTCTAGCCTAGCATTATAAGTTCTTGTTAAGAACTTCTGGTTAAAAACCATCATCATACGGCATTAATTTGTAGATGTGAAAGTATTTTGCGACGCAGTACGTTGTTATTCTGAAGGCTCCAAGGGCCGTAAGAAACACAAGCTAATGTCTTAAAATTTTATTTTGTTTTAATACGCGGCGCGTATATATAATCTTGGCGCGACCTGTTGCTTGTTGCATAGATACTAGTACTTTTGACTTATGTGGTACTGACCGTCACGATTTCAACGACCTGATACCAGGGCAGTATCCAGGGGGAGGGGTTAGGGGGTTCACTCCCCTTCCCGAAAAACACAATAAATAATCGTTGTTTATAGGCTTTAACCTGAGCTATGTATTTTTGTGCTTTTTGGTCCGACCCGGCGGCAACCTCCCCCCCCCCCCCCCCGAAACAAATTCCTGGATACGAACCTGCCTGATACCATATCATTCTTCTAGTGAACTTAAAGCCGAAAATCACTGTTTGTTGAACCGAGTGAGGGAGGATGACTCCAATCCGAAGTGATAATTCTTCTCCGAGGTCCAGCCCGTTTAGCGCTTCGACGGGAAGTCGCATCTTGGGCAGGTGACGCCATCAAAGCCTTCATTGTCACGATGAACTGTCGGAATTTTCTTTCACACGGCAAATGTTGATTTAAGTCCATGCAAATTGGCGAGCCTCTGTCAAATTACATTGAAAACAGGTTCTCTCAATTCAGTTAATTACGTCTAACAACGTGGGATAGACAACATACCAGGACATTTTATTACACTTCAGTCAATTACCGAGGCGGTCGAGAGAAGAGAGGGTTGGAGAACCAACAAACAAAAGAACAAAAGCCCTTCTGGGCGTAACAAGTCGGAATCACCTGAGCTAAGCAGTAACTTCCTTCAAAAAATGCCTCCGTGGGTAGGGAAATAAGCGGGCTCAATATTTAATTCGGGCCTAGTGCTGGGCGTTGATTATATGTTTGTGGTAAAAAGGCACCAAAATATGGGCTTTGCTACTTGTACAGATGTTCATACTGTTTTTGCTGGATAACATAACAGGGGTATAACTGACAGCCACCCTCATCTTCCCCAATAACCAGGAAGTTATCCAGAGAGGGAAAGAAGCGGGGCAATTATTTTAAATATATGATAGACGGGCAGACTTTATTTTCTTATTTATATTTAAAGGAAAAATAAATGTACGTTTCTGCAGGACATATCGAGATCCTTAGTCTGCAAGGGTTGTCTTTACAATCAACCCGTTTAAGTCACCAGCTGAATATTAAGCGGTGGCTTCCGTTTTTTTTTTTTTTTTTTTTTACAGTTTTGGTACAGTTTAATTATCGTGATCGAATCGACGAAAAACTTTGCTGAATATGAACTTACCCTGATCACACAGTAGTCCTCCCCAATTCGTGTGGCAAATGCATTTCCAAGATTCACCATTGCATGAACCATGCTTACATCCGGGGTAGACAATGCACTGGTTACAGAAATCACCTTCCCAGCCTGGACGACAGCTAGAAAATAAAAGAAGACCAGTTTTGTTGGTGACTTCATAAAGCCCGCAGACACTTGAAAACCCGAGGAGGAAACCAAGGGGACTGCACTCTCAGACATTTCGTAAGATATAAAACACAACTGCTGATCCTTATGTGTAAACGTTATGAGAATATATTTGTTTTCTGTTACAATTTATCTTATCGCGAAACATAACACATGAACGGGTCTAAAAGAAATTGCGCCTCTAAATATAACAGATAAAACGGTCATAACAAAACCATCCACGGAATCCAACACAACATTGAACATAAGGATGGGCAACCATGTTGTTATCTGTCAACTTTTGACAGTGTAGCTGCACTGAAATTAGTTACATGATCTCTCTGCAGGATGCATGTGAGTTTAAGATGCAGATACATACCACAAGGTAAGTTCCAGTCCCGTATTCGAATTCGGATGCGAAGTTCCTCCTTCGCACCGAAATACTGACGCATTGCATGCAGGTTCCCCCATAGTGACGCGAGTTTCACAAGCGTGTTTTTCGTAAGCGAAATCCTATCGTACTGTGTATGCACGTAGTTTAATGCGTGGCGAAATCCTATCGTACTGTGTATGCACGTAGTTTAATGCGTGGTGAAATCCTATCGTACTGTGTATGCACGTAGTTTAATGCGTGGCTTGATGTAGAGTACCTAGCACTACTACCGTAGTACCGTAAGCTTAAGTTTCGCATGCGTATTTTCGGATGCGAAATCTTACCGGACTGTGTGTGCATGTAGTTCATATCATTTTGAGTTCTAGGCCGGGCGCACCTATAACTAAAGACGCTGCCCCGGTTCCGATCCCATCTAACTACTTGCTCCGGACCCACGACACCAGTTCACGCACCCGCTGAAATGTACAGATAATTGTCCCCGGCAACTTCGGTTTTGTTTTTGTTCTGTTTTTGACCGCAGGATATGCTGTTACACTGTCTCGAAGACATTCAGTCACCGCTGTTTTTCCCGTCCTTTACAAGCTGATGGCTCATCCTTTGAGAATGATCATGGGAATGACAACTTCACTGAAAAACCTCTAATCCCGCTTTCGTTACGGACAATGATGGAAGTCTTCAACGGGATCATTAAGACTTTAATGCCAGGGTTTACTATCTCACAGCCATCAAAGAACAAGGGGTTAGTCATTTAATCTGATAGCGCGCACTCGCTTTTCTCCACCTTTAGATTGGTACATCTCTCTGTATACCGAACCCACGATCTGAGGTTTCAATCAGCTTGGCATCCAGAACTCAACATACCCAAAACGAAATGCTTGAGGCACAGAACTGGCATGGACCAAGAAAAACTGTGGGGTAGGTCAAACTGAACGTAGAATCTTCACTGACAGACGGACACGGTTTGAGAGATTTACAGAGATTTTAAATGAAAAGCTAATTGTGATTGGTCAGCTGCACGAGTACTGAATACTTCCGTTGACTACCCCACACTCTCAAAAGTCTGACAACATTCAACAAATAGAAGGGCATCCTTATGTTACATGTTATTCTGTGATGCCGAGAATCTTTTGATAGCTTATAAGTGTTAGCGCAGAATATGCGCATTCCTGTGTATATGTTTTCAACTTCCAATATTGCAGACTCGGTGCAGATATAGACCTCTAAACCAACAATTCCCATGTTCTGCCCATTGCCCCGTTCTGTCAACGGCCCACTTATTCACCTGGCTGGGTGAACAACGACGCGCTAAAGTGATTAACCCTTCAATCCCGACGGCCCTAAGAAAGCATATGACGAGATAATACCTGCATTGTCCGGGCATGTCGCATCGACCATTGACAGGGTGACATCCATTTTTGCATATGGCTGCAAGAGGTATAAAAACTTTAGTTGCAGTCACACCAATGCAAAAACGGGAGAATGCGGTAGCACTATTTCGAGATGTTTGGACGTCCTATCACGGGTATTAATCTTTCATGCAAGCAACCGACTTCGGATAGATGATACTACGACAAGTTTTTTAAGGTCGCTATCTACGGAGGTATGTGTTGCACTGAGAGATGGGAGCTGAGTCGTTATCAGCGGCTCAAAGACAGCAAGGCCAGCTGCTGGCACTTGGGACATTCAAGCTATCCATAAGGTCCATCATCACAGATTTTGTTCCTACGAGAGGCACACTCATTTGGGCCTTACCCTCAGACAACCCTGCCTGGAGCCAAAGACAATAATAGTGGGAAAGACCGGCGACTCCCGTAAGCCCCATGAGTCGCAACAATCAGCGCCGTTTAGCGGTTGGTCTTTCGTTAAAAAATTGTTCTGTTGACATTTATCCTCCATCTTCAGCAGAATCATCGTCAGAGCGCGTTTTGTTGATTTTTGTCAGAATACAGAAGCTTGGAATAGAGCTTATCTTTCTAACTGAATAATAAAAATGTGTAGTCTGCTGGAAGTTTTTCCGAGATAAATGACAATTTAGTTAAAAAAATTAAATAATTTTCGCTTTTTCTTGGTTTCTAAGACGTTTCTAAGAAAAGTATGTAAGTTTAAAAAAATAAAAAATATACCATTTGATAGATGATAAAAAGAGGATTCAGAATATGTATAGTTTGTCTGATTTAGTTGATGCGGTCCTGCTAGGAAAATTGTTTTTATAGTGTTGGTCTTTATAGGCCTAATCTGCCTTTATAGGCTAAAAAGTCGGTGACGTACATCGGTGCGGAGTGGTGCGGTAGGATTTTCGTTCTCAGCACAAACAGTTGTTCTGGAAAAGTTCTTCAAACCTTCTGCAGCTCGTCTGCTACCCCCCCCCCCCCCCCCCCCCTGTTTTTGAACGGTATCGCGGTCTGGATCCCGGACTATACCATGAGCGTCCACTCTCCATTCAGATTTCCTCTTTAATTGGAATAAAAAGCAAGCAGAAACACAATCAGTTACTTTTTTTTAATGGAACAAAAGTGTTGAATTCACGGGCAACCACTAATTTCACAGCAAATAATCACAGCGCTAATCAACGCCATCTTGCCTTGATTACGTCAAACGTGCCGTTTGAAATTGGACAAAGACCAAACGCTAGGAAGCAGCACGATCGATTTTCAACGACGCGATTTTGGCCGAGTCGCCGGTCTTTCCCACTATTACTGTCTTTGCCTGGAGCTGCCTAGATCAATCTATACGTCGGGGAAGCATACAGTCTACGCTCTGGCAGCGATTCATTTTTGCCAAATGGTACTTTTTTTTCTAAACATCGGGTTTTTCCGATTACGGATAATGCTAGAATCCCACACTTCCTCACAGAAATTTGCACCCTTGCACAAGAGCTTCGGCAACCAGGTGACCCCTGTTCCTTTTCGAACTCACAGATAGGCTTAAGAAACGTTCACCGGCATGACAAGCATAAATAGGATGACAGATGCCTGAACAACTTTGCCTTGGTTTTCGCGCTTCTGCAGAAATTTGCCGAGCTTTTCGCAGAAGTTTTGGCGCTCTGGATATCCAAACGTCTTTCCCGGATCATGGCAAATTAAAATGAGAGTTGATTTACAGGAAAAGAATAATCTTTAGAATTATAAAACAATCCTACTAGTGTAAGACAAAGAAAAAACTGTTTTCATCACACCCGAGTCGACTGGTCAAGCACTGGTTATTACTTCAATAAATAAACCAATCGGAAGGTTAAGCAAAAACTATTTCCATCGCATAGCAACTTGTAGGGTCAAGTACTGGTCATTACAAGAATCATAACTGGAAAACAGCAAATGGAATGTAAAAAGACTATCGATAGCCTATGAGTTTGCAGAAGTTTTCACAATACGCTTCGCCCACTGGAGAGTGATTCCGATCTCGCGAAAATCTTCCTTAAAAGGCGAAATTACGAAACCACTCAGGCATTGTCAGCATCCAACTGATTCAGAGCTGTAGACCCACTATCGAGACTGCCGGTGCCGCTCAACCCCCTGCAGGTAACAACTGTGAGATATCACACTGCCACCAACCTGACCAGAATGGACCCAGAAAAGGGACAATAACTCATTGGTCTGTTGCTGGCCGGTACGAATTGCAACGACAGTGGGATCATCTACTCGTTAGTCGTCACCTCACTGTCCCAACCTTTCCGCCTAAATCTGCGTCAGCCTATGGACATCACCCAGCGTGCAACTCCTGCTCCCTTCATATTTCCTTCACCTTCTGGGTAAGTCAAGTCTGGGTTAAGTCTGGGTAAGTCAGGCGAACTGGGGTGGAGCTAGGCGTAGTGTGGAAGGTGGGGATAGGCAAAGATAGGCATTAAAAGGAGGGGTGATGTCATGTTTCGTTTATATTTTTCTATTCACGCAACCAGTAGGCCTATTATTAAATATCTGACCCCTGATGGCTCAATCCTGCGAACCAATATGATTGGTTGGGTTCTTTCATTCAGCGAAACTAGGGGATAGTGCCTACATGGTGAGATATCCTCTCCTACCAGCTCTGCCTAAGGACTCGTCCTTCGTCTTCCGATTTCTCCCTTAACCTCCACCTAGCCCCGCCTCCAATGGTTCAAAAGCCTTCTTATGACAACAATACCCGACCAAAGGTCTTCGGTCAAACGACTCACTTACCACTACTACAGTCATCTCCCGTCCAGCCTTCTAAGCACGTTTTCTGGCCTTTTCCGTTGCAAGTCGAATGTCCAAATCGGTCATTTCTTGGCCTGCACAACGTCATACAAGTGTCGTCATAATAATGCTCATCACACTGGACTCGAACTCGGTAAGTAAAGACGGCCACTCGCCCCGGCTGAATCAATGTGTGCCATTCATCACTAGGAAGAAGCAAGCCGGAATAGGTCGTCTGATCAATCAGTCTCGAGATAGCTGAAAAAGTAGTTTAGTTAATTTTTCGCACGGGCACTCGGTTGTGTCATGTACTACCAAATCAAAGGAAGGGCAGGATATTTCGGAATCCCACTAATAGCACGGATGCACCAACCTAACTAAATAAATGCCCCCTTACCAATTTTTCTGTCTAGACGCAACTAGAACAAGACCAAAGGTTTCGATGGGATCCCAAAAGCGAATATTTATCGGACTTCTTCATCCAGACTAACGGATTTCCACTCTTCCCCAGATCCCGTAATCATGTTATTTATCCCCAATCAGCCGCTAATCAAATCCGTCTGATAATTCCTTTCTGTCTTTGATTTACGGTCTAGCCTAGACAACGACGGAAACACGTTCCGTCCTTCACGTCCATCATAAAGTAATGAACCGGACACAGGATCAGGGTCGGGCATTGGGGGGGGGGGGGGCTGAAATACTGCAGGATTTTCCGGCACCATAATCAATACCATACGGAACAGTTGATCCGGCCGGGAAAAACCTGACCGTTTGTCGGTCATATAGATCTGAACTTTTCCGCCTGGTAGCTACTAATGATGGTGTGGAAAATCAGGGCAGGAATTCCGGTCCTCGACCGTCCGACTCTGATCCAGAAGCATAACGCAGGGAGAAGCCTATCTAGAAGTGAGAATGGACTTCACAGCGTAATACCGGGGAACGACAATTTAAAGAGGAAACTCAGAAACAAAACTTGAGACCAGTAATGTTTATCTGAGCTACTTCTTAAATAGAAAAAATAAAAAAGGGAAATACGTATACTTAAGAATGAAAAGCTTTGAGATGGAGTCATGCTTTAGGGACTCGTTCTTTCAGTTTCCCTGCATCTTGAAGAGACGAAAAAAAAGAGACGAAAACGACGAAACTGAAAAAACATAAGATAAAATGCATTTTGATAGAGTTTTGATTTGGGTATTTTGTCTTGATTTATTATTGCGTGATAACAGTGTAATGGCCTTATGGCTTTTTTGTGCAATTAAATCTTATCTTATCTATGCACGGCTTTTTAGGCTATTAAATCCTTTTTTATTGAGTTCTAGGAACGTCTTATTATATGCTAATCCGTGTTCCAATATATTCTCCCCGACCAGGTGAAGAAAAAAAAAATAGTTTGGTACGAATTTTTTTTTTTTAGAGATATAGAGATACAAAATATTTAAAGTTTGGTACGAAAATTTTGAAAAGAATTTTTTTTAGACAGAGAGGTCTCAACAGCTCACTTATCATACTGGCTGTAGCTTCCCTGCTTCTTCAGAAACCTTTGTACTAGATCGGACAAGTCAGAAAAACGAGTCGGATTAAATAAGTATTCAGTATTCATCCAGTCAAAGCTGACTGCAAACCCTATTTGACGGCGCCGAACGGACAAGTCAGTTGAAATTTATTCTAGCGGTATTTCGGCCCTTCTTGGCAAGGGTCCTCTTCAGGCTCAAAAACAAAAGAGGATCCTTACAAAGAAGGGACGAAATACAGCTAGAATAAATTTCAACTGACTTGTCCGTTCGGCGCCGTCAAATATAAGTCTGTTTTACTCTATCGTTCGGTATTACACTCCACCCAAATGTCTAGGGCGTTCCTGCTGCTAGCTTGATTAGACAAACTGACTCTCAATTCGCAAATCCTAAGGCATGTCAGTTGTTTTGTCCCTCTCAAGAACTTGAATTCATTCAGTTGTTTTACCATCTAACAAGGTGGGTCTTGTGCATTCACACTAGAATGCCGATTATAACGGATGTTCACGTCGCAGTAACGCGCACAGGAAAGATCTCAGGCGTAAACGTAAGTAAAAAGAAAAGATGGGGTAAGGTATGAATAGCGACAGAAAGATATCAAGTCAAAGTGCTGTACTTAATTTTCCTACTAGCTTGACTTCTTACTAACTTAGCAATCCAGACACACAATCATGAGATATGTGAAATTTTCACCTTAGCCTACGTCTCTAATCGTTTTCCAATGTAATTTTTATCCGTCCTAACGGCACTACACCGATTTTGGCACCGGCCACGTATGGCTTTTTTCGGACCGGATCAGCTTTCCGCTCAATGTTTCCAAGGAGCTCATTGATCAGAAATGCTTTTATACAATTTTCTTCTGTACTTTATCATCAAAGCGAATGAGACCGCGTGCGGCAAAAAAAAAGCCGAGATGGGCCCCTAATGTGTTGAAAAACAGCACAGTTTAAAAAAAAACAGTTTCATTAAAATGTTCGAACAGAAAATGCATCTACTTCTGATTGTGCTTTAATCAATCAACGACTGGTTCACCTTAATTTTGAACATCTATTTCAAGCGCTCCGTTAACACGGTTTGCAGAATCATAATCTCGTGGAAGTTAAAGTGCAGATTTAAATTCAGGGCTTCGACTAATGTCAAGAACGAAATGGACCCAACTGAAGATGCCACTCATTTTTGGGATCCCAAAACGTAAGTGATGGGATACCCATGATATCGCAAAAGTTGTCCGTGTGTCCGTCCGTCTTCAGCACGATAACTCTCGAAGGGGTAGAGATATTTTCTTCAAGCTTGGTATGAGGATCCATTGGGTCGAAGTACAGGTCAGGTTCGTAGATGAGCCCTGCAGCACCATACTTAGGGGTGGGGGAAGGGTTTCAAATTGAGGGACGAAAAAAAATGTTTTGACAAGCCAATGAGATAGTCGATATAGGGGTAAGGAGACATGCTGAATCCATTTTTGAAACTTATTTTCTCGCCGGACAAAACCAAAAAATATGTTAAAAGTAAAAGTTTTATTTGAAGTTGATTAAATGGTCGAATAAGGGGTAATGCTGAATCCGTATATGACAATTGTTTTCTACGCGGACAAGTAGTTAGCCCGGAATTCGGCCAACGTCGGAAAATTTGTTGAAAGCAAAAGTTGTATTTGTAGTTGATTAGGTATCCGATTTAGGGGTAAGAAGAGATGCTGAATAGGTAGGTATATGACAATCATTTTTTAGCCGGACATATAGTTCGTCCGGAATCCGGAATTTTTATTTGAAGTTGATTATATGTTGGATATAAGGGTAAGGAGATACGCTGACTTTGTTTTTGAGCTTTATTTTTTCGCCGGAAAAGTAGTTCCGGAATTTCGCCGAAACCGGAAAACTGGCAGATGTAAGGCAGGATCGTTTCGATTGGTTTCGTCAAAATAGATATGACACATACTGAATCCATATCTGAACTTGGTTATCTCAGATAATTAGCTATTTGGCCTTAACCTGTTTCTAAATTTTAAGAGTAAAAATGTTCAAGCAGTCTGGCGAAGACGAAACCTAATTGTCTGGATCAAATATTGAACTTTGGTATCCCATCGTCCATCGAAACCTTTGGTCTTGTTCTTAGTATGCTTACAGCTGAAATTCTAATTACTCTCTATGTCCGTCTCCAAGTAATTTTCATGTGAACTTATTCATACCTAACTTCAGGAACTTGTTAACTGATCGTAGGCTAAATATTCCCTAGAGCCCGTTCAGCCCACATGACTGGGAACTTGCCTTATTCCAGTTCAGCGCTCCAAGTGGACTACTTTCTGGAAGTAAACCTCAATATTAACATTTGTGACAGAAGGCGTTTTTCCTTGACAATCTAGATTGACGGTTCACAATCCGGATTTCCGATATGCGTTTACCCAGATTATGAAAATCGTTTTCTCTGAAAATCTGACAATTCGAATCCGTTCTTGAATCGCCATTTCGGGAATCTTTCAACGGAATGAGATTCAGGATTCAAAATCGTCGCTTTGTGATCTGAGATGGTAAAGTTGACATGCTGTTTCTCTGATAAATCAGTTATCTAGGATTATAATCCGCGGCTGTCGCGGAAAAAAAATCCTTGAGAGACAGTAAAATATGGATCCATAAGGTAATGAGAAGAATACAGATTGCAAATGTTCAACTCATCAACTTGTGGGTCTATTTTACTGTCTCGCTGTCAAGTGCTGATAATGAGACAACGGAGACCTCCATAAACTAGTCCGCTTGGAAGCGTTGGACTGGAATATGGCGAATAGTCGAATGTAAGCCTGTTCTGTAAAATATTACGGAGGGATAGTCAAACGACAAAAGAGAATCGATCAGTATCAAGTTAGTATCCGCAGCCACTAAGAATGACCGTATTCTGAACTTTACAGCATTTCTTTACAGCTTAATTGAGCACCCGGAAGCGAGATCAAATCTTCTACCTGCACGCCGGGATCATAAGGATTCATTAATTTAGTCGAACAAGAAACCTATTGAATATTAACTGCCAATTCGGATACTGGTCTAAATGCTTACCGGCACAGAGATTACTTGCGAAAAATTGTGAATAACTAGATGTGCGAACTCAAAGGGTTAAGAAAGATGTCAAATTTTTTTTTTTTTTTTTATTGCTTTAGCGTCTTTGGCGAAACTTCCCTTTTTTGTATCTATAGCGAAGTACAACAGAAAAAGCATTTGTTCTTGGAAACATTAATTTTTCTTCTACAAAACCGAGAAACTACACCACTGCCATCTGGTGTTTGGGGTAAAGCTACGTGTTGTACACACAGTCCGATAAAATTTCCCATCCATAAATACGCATGCAAAACCCGCGAACGGAGTGAAAGCCAAATACACTTTATGACTATCTCTCCTTGCCGCTGCGATATCTCCGGCCTCTCCGGGTATCTAGCGGAAGAAAGGCAGAAGCGGTGTCACAGCTGCTCCCAAAGATCGTCGTGATTGCTTGACACAGGATGTGAGTCGTTGAGTACGCGCTTACTCCTTCTTCCTGAGGATCACTGGCGTGTTTTGGACTTAGTCATATAGAGTATTCGCACCTGACTGCGAAAATCGGACTGTGTGTGCACGTACTTTAACGGAAGTGAGAGATGCCTTTGACATTGAAAATTTGTCCGTCCAGATGCCTGATCTCTATAACTCCCGAAAACATCGATATATTTTGACGAAAGATGGTATATGAACCCGTCAAGTTCCGTAGATGTGCTTTGTACCTCGACATTCTACCTCACGGAGCGTTGGCCTCGTTTCGAGTTCCCCTGAGAATCGGGACCAAACTTCAACTTAGGTAAGTCTCGTTTAATCCCTACATTTTGGGGGAGAGGCTTACAAATTTAGTGACGGAACTAAATTTGTGTTTCAGATGAACAGATTAGAAGACTGATTTCGGTGTGAAAAAAAAAATACACTGATTCCAGAATTTACCGAATTTTTCATCCTGGATGGAAGTAAGGAATGGTAAGGAATATATTTATAACCAGTATTTCACGCAAAAGAAAACGGAAGAAAGAAGAAGAGCGAAAAAGAAGAAAGAAAAGCAAAAAAGAGAGAAATATATGACACATAGTTCGGCCAAATTCAGTAAACCAGCATGCTGAATCAAGAACTCTTTGATGCTATGTCGAGTTGGTTCGCAATCTGGGGGAGGTAAGGTTCTTGGCCGGGGTTATTTAGGCCTACGGCTCGGCAAACCGCTGATCCACGATGAGACCATTTCTCTCGTGAGGCATGTGTCTGCCTCTACAGAAACTGTATTTATGTCTATGGTCACTCACCTGTGGATGAACTGTTGTCATAATCCAGAGCTTCCAAAATCAGAGTGAAGGATTTCTGCAAGAAAGAAAATTTAATGAGCCACGCAAGGAATGAATGGAAGAGATTTACCGCCGAAAGGAACAATGTAATTAATACAGCAAGATCTTGCTCAGACAGTGACCAACAGATGTTTGAAATGGCAAAGTTGTGTTGCAGTCAAAGCCATTCATACGTCTAAAATTTATTCTTTCAGGGCACTGAAGGAGTGGCAAACTTTTGCTTAGGCTAACTAGGCAGATGCCTAGTGGCCCCAACCTCGGAAGGGCCGAAGTGGTACTTTAATGTGTAAAAACAATATACTGACCGTTAAAATCTTCTCGAAATAGTAACTATTTGCTTAACACACTCTGGAGCGTAGTAAGCGTGGTAACTGGTAACTACGATCTCTGTGACGTTATTGGCCCGATTAGCCCGTTGCACGATATTTTGCCGAAAATAGACAAATACGTTCCAGCCTTGACGCCAGGAAGCCAAAATCCGTGACTTCAAGCGAAGTAACTATGCTAAGTAGGGTTGAACAAGCTTATAATTGGTACTTGTTTATTTTGATTTGTAAGTCCGCTATTCAATTTTCTAGTCGAAGTTAAAAAAAAGGCATTTTTTGCTAAATCACAAAAAAGGGGTCCCTGACGCTGTTAACTACCTAGGGACCCTGGATCTCAATGTCTGGGCCTCACTTGAAGCCGGGAAATGGCAGCTCAATGAATGGATATCTGGGCAGTCTCGGTGACCCATTGTCCTTTTTCTTAAAAGTTTTATGTTGACGTCGCTTTGCTAGCTACTTTTACTATTTTGGTCAATAACGATGTACATGAACATATATATACGAAGCGAGGTGACAGTCAATGGTGTTCGGTGGTATAAAATTTGGTGTTCCGTGTACTTCGCAAAAGGGTATTACGTCGCCCAGGAACGGATAATAAATGTCAGGGCAATATTTTTGCGCCACCACTGGATACCAGCATTTAGTGAATAAAGATACAATAAAAGTTAAAAGCTGGTAGTTTATACAATAGCCTACTACAAACGAGGGGTTGCCCACTCTGATTTGGTGTACAGCAAGTTCCCGGTACGATGGTGCCCAGCCGATGCGGGCACCGGTTGCCACGTGTTAGAATATTAAAACCAGCATATTTAAAGATGAATCATCAAATTTGTGGCCGGCACCGGTGCAGACACCAGATTTCAGCCGGTGCCGGGTCGGTGCCTACCGGTGCAGGGAAAGGGTACACAGCAAGTGCCCGGGGTGGGTAATCACTCGACTGCAAAAGAGAAGGGACGACAAATGTCGAGCTTGCATGCCGAACAAACATCTTTCGATATTTCACTTTCTCAGAAAATTTTTAGGTACGAGCACTTAGGGACTCCTCCTCCACTTATTGTTATCCTATTTACCGTCCGAATTATTTCCAAAACAAACAAAACAGACATTACAACAGTCCTTTCCAGGTCGTAGCTAAAAATCTAAACTGGCGATAAAAGAAATGGAAGTTTCGAGCAACTTTAAGTATATTACTCAATTCCATTCCAATTTACCTATTTATATTTTAACTGAGAGAGTTATTTTTAGGAATTATGAGACGCTTTCTTTTTATAAATCTATAAATCACTAGGTACCCTAAATGCTAGCATACCTCGTGCGAGGTGAGTGGCGGTCCCAGTTCTATCTGTGGTAACCGCTACATTTTTTGCCAAAAAACATCTTTAACACATAAGAGAGGCATATGGGCGATCTAGCCCTTTAAAATTAAGGATTTGAACCCTCGCAAGAAAACAAGCGAACACACCGCCTATTAAAATCCAACATTGTGGGTACCATGCTAGTTTGGAATCTCATCTTTCCAAAGGTATGTTGACACTTACAATTATGGATCACTTAAAACCCCACTGCTTCATTTGCCTAACAAGCCGGTATGGAAAACAAAACGAAAAGTATAATCACTTAAGAGTGTGGGTGTATGATGCCATAGACCTTGGGGGATCCCTAATTTCGAGGCAAATCACAAATGCAGCACGCGTCTCGACGTTATTTCAATAATACGCACTTCAGCTCAGCTGCAAAGTAGCGAAAGGACCTCCGATTCAAAAATGAATAAGAAGCATCAAAAGGTTTCATATGGACTCGGTATTCAGTTCCGGAATGACTGCGAACTGGACCGTTTAGTAAGGACCGATGATGATAGGCTAAATATTCCTTCAGTCCAAGCTGACTGCGAATCACATTTGACAGTACAAAACGGATACGTCAGCTAAAATTCATTAGAGCTATATTTCGACCCTTCTTGGCAAGGGTCATCTTCAGGCTCTAAGCCGCTCAAGATGGAAAAAAAAACGAAACTTGTGAAAACCACAAGTTTCGTTTTCACAAGTTTCGTTTGATTACGGTCCCTTGGTAGCCTACTGGTGGAAGTAATAAGTAGACAGGAGAACTCGCGCTACGGTCTTGAAGAATGCATAAATAAATGAATAAGCGTTTGGTGGCTTTTTGGGGCCGTAATTCGATAACTTCTTTGATCGATGGGTTTTCTTAGATAAACACATTTTATAGATGTTTATACGCAAATAATTAAAAAATTAACCGAGCGGAGCGAGGTCCTGTCTCAGTTACTAACAGTTGTTTAAAGCTGAACGTTAACGCACTTACATTGCATCCGTTCAATGCAGGATCAATGTGTATGTATGGCTTCAGAAGCAGCCATAAAATAAGTATGCACGACCGGCTGGCGCGAGTGAAATACGAACGATTCGAATTATCTACAAAACGATTACTGAACTATTTATATAATACTGTCATTATTGTCACTTATTATTTACACAGCATTTACACCAAGGGAAAAGATGGTGCCGGGAATTTACCGTTGGAGATTGCAGTTAATTGTCATATTTCTCACCCGGGACCAAGGCCGTATCCAGGGGGGTTAGGGGGTTCGAACCTCCCCCCCCCAAAAAACCCACAAAATTAATCGTTTTTTGAAGGCTTTAAAATGTGATCTATATATTTTTTTTTTTACTTTTCGGTCCGACCCGCTGGCAACCCCCCCACCGAAATAAATTCCTGGATACGGGCCTGCCCGGGACTATCATGAGATGAATGGAAGGACAGGAAATTCTTGCAGAAGCGGGCTATGCCGATAGTTCTTCAATGACTGTTATCATCCATCCAAAGTCGGCTACATTGAAACTATGTTCTATTCTGAAGTTTCTCCAGTTACAGGCAAAAAACTACAACCTGATGAATAAAAACAACCTGCAAAAAAACAACAACCTGCTGACGGCTACCTCATTTCAAGTATCCTACTGTGCTTATTCGAAAAAGGTCGAAAACTACGACTGGATAATCAAGACTGTCTGCAATGACGATCGTCACGGTAGACTGACGATATCCCGAAAACTCGCCAAACTACGGTAGTCTGTCGGCTTGACCAATTAAATACTGCTAGTGTTCAAGATTTGGGTGGTCCCTTCATGGAAACTCAGTAAACTCAATCCATCCGGTTGCGGAATGTCCAGGCAATAATTTTCCGAGTCAAGATAACCAGGCTGTGAGGCCTTCATTAGCCGGAACGACTTCATCGGTCCCGGCCAGGGTGATAATTCTTGTCATATCAATCGGAAAGATCTGGATTCGACGACAGCATTCCGCTACGGACTGACGAAAGCTAGTATTGGTAGTTCAAGTGACAACCACAAGCGTAACTTGTGCGGTCCCAGACTACCAAATGAAGATGAAGATAAGGCGCCCACCTTGGGGGGCAGGCAGACTTTTTAAAAGATTAAAGAGGGCCTCGAAATACGCTGTTTCTGCTTAAAATCAAATCCTCTCCGCATGTGATGATACCTGCAACCTTTTTCTTCCACGAATGTATCATAAACTGATTAAATTGCTCATACGTCCACTTTCATTAGGTAGTTCCAAGTGTCTATCTCCTTTGCTCGACACCTGATTTCAGTTTTAAGACGCCGGGGCTCTTAAAAGTATTTACATGTGCATAGGATAATAAGCAATGTCATATCTGGCAGATTTTTTTTTAAACCTGCGTGGCATCTTTTCCAAACGTATTTTATAATAGTTTTTACTTTTTGGGCTACGACTCCACCTCCATTCGGTGACGTTAATATTTCCTTGAACTCTTTAACGTCACCTACTCTTTCCAAAACAAAATAATCATACATACTTCAAACTTCAAAAATTTACTCTTCTCCAATTCAACTGTTTAAAACTATTTTTTTTAATCTCAATTTACCAATCCAATTTTTTATCATTTCTACTTACAATACTTATTTATTCTTATTTCAATATAAATATATAAAAATTTGTGTCTGCAGACTGTCACATCAACATTTAAGAACTTTAGCTCCAACCAAACTACTACACATGAAAAAACAGCATCATAAGACTCAAACCACTGGAAAATACACTACCCCAAGCCAAGCCCCAAAATACAAACTACAATATTTACTTCAATCTATGCCATAAGTTCTAATTTAAACACGAGTAATCTACCGAAATACCTCCCACTCACTGGCAGGTCTGCCTACCCCACACATACTCTGCTTGGAACCTCCGTCCGGTGAATATTTTTACTTTTATATGAATGGGTGTTCTTTCAAAAATGTGTGTTTATTATTGAAGATAAGAAATCAATCAGTCAAATCTCTTCCGGCGGATCCCACAAGAAGAAATAAAACTGGTCATCAATGACGTCGTTGGACTAAACAATGCAAATATCGTCATGTGAATTACTATGGTGCCGTGTGAAAAACGGTTATGTAGTAACCTTAACGAATTTACAATCTTGTAAGAAGCTTTGTGTACTTCCTAACGGCCCAAAGAAGTACATGGAAGAGGTGGTCTAGCGCTGATGAGAGGAGAACTGTTTTTTGTACCGCATACCCTTCTGGGCCAGGTATTGATGGCTAATTTAGTCCAGATTTAAGATAAGCAAAGAAAAGCGAATCTACATAAAACTATGGTTTAAAGCAGTCCAGCCACTGCTTGTTTTCATTTAATGATACGGTAGAACGAGTATTGGTTTCTCCATTAACAAACAATGCACCGCTCGCATTCATTTGCTCCTTCGCAGCCGTCTATTATTATCAACCATGCAGCCCTGCTCGACAATGGGGGCGGCATCTCACATATTAATGCATAATTTGATACCAATCTACCTGTCATTTACCGATGCACCAGGTCGTCAACGGTAGACCAAAATAATGACACGGCTTCTGCGGAGGTAGAACGTTTCAATTGGTTGTCTGGTGACAATCACGACTGCCTCGGGGGGTTCCCACAGCCGCAGAGGCACTAAGGATCCTTCTTTTGAGATCAACAGACCCTATAATTTCCAAACAGGTTCGCCAAAATCTTCACTTTTTGCTTACTTTTCTTTAGTATACGTTGTAACAGTTGAATGTAATCAAAGTCATTAACGGATTCTTTGAAGACTATAAAATAAGTGAGGAGGGCATTAAGAAGCCAGAAAGAAAATTTGATGGGGTGGTCGAAAGCGAAGACCGTCTACAACGCAGGATATGAGTAAATGAACTTCGATGTTAAAGAAAAGAACACCTGTCAATGGACTGGGCGAGGACCAACCTGACTATCCTCCCGCAAACTGTGTCGGCCGAAGAATCAATCGGTCCCCCAGTTAGTTTCCTAGAGAAAGTATTTTTAAGTTTAAGCTGCAGGGGAAGATTTTTAAGTCACTGGACCCAACTAATGGCAAACTGCCTTCCAAATCAAAGCTGGCAGAAGGCTTTTATTTTGAGAGAGGTAGTGTGGTTTCTGACGGGAGGTACGCTTCCCCCTCTGTAAGAGAAAGGAGAAGATCTGGATCATTTTCTCCGTAAGTACCCGGTGCTTTCGGATCAAAGGGAAATTTGTTGCTAGCATTCTGCGTACTGTAAGTTGAGAATGTAAATTGATCAAAGTTTGGAAAGGAGAAGTTTGTGCGTTTAAATTAAATTGATTTAAGAATCGTGAAAGGTTAAGACGAGAAAGGTGTGTTGTCATTTGTAACTGGTGAGTGAAAGTTGTGCACTCCCGCACAGGACACGGTTGTGCCCATCCTGGGAGCGTTATGTTTTGTTTTGTTTGTTTAAGGATTGGTAAAGTTAAAATGAAAAAAAAAACTGAAAAAAAATAAACTGAAAAAAAAATTGAACTGATAAAGAAGTCGTGTGCTCCGCCGACTTGCTCAATGGCGCAAACCTACGGCTGGGGTTGATCGAATCTACGACAACAACAAATACGGCGATCCCTTTCGCCGGGGAAAAAAGCTCAGCAGGAGACCACGCTGATTAAGCTTCTCGCACTACCGTGAAGGGGCCGGCCAGCGTAGGCGAGAGATGGCATCATATCGCAAACTGCGGAAAACCACTGAAACCATTTCCATAAGAGCACTCGAGACAACAGCTTTGCATCAGCAAACATGTTTTAAGAAAACAGCCAACTCATGTTCAGAATTCCTTTAATAAGAGAAGGCGTGAGTCAATTAGCCTTCCTTTTAACCACCTGCGTATAGCCCTATATACTGACGAGAGAACGGCCACGCATTTTTACGAGCAGTGTGAAATCTAAAAGTCAAAAGCGTTTGGTGCTCGAATATTTTGCACGCAACCGACTATGTTTGGATGGTAGCATCAGGTAGCCACTAATAAGTTTCCGTGAGTTCTAATTGTGCTCAGCAGGTTCCCTCCCGGGGTATCTTTAGGTTATCAATAGTGGCAGAAGGTTTTTTGGCAGCCTGGAGGCTTTCAGAGTTGCATGCAGAAGCATTTCGTCTCGCTTTGAGCCGCTGATTGTCCAAAGAAAAGAAGCTGAGGAATGTGGACGCTTTCATTCGCGCAGATGAATAGGAACGGAATCATGACAAAACTCTTGGCTAGTGAACCGTAACTGAGAGGGCCGAGATGGTCAAAGCCATTCACAAAGGCAGTGTGAGGAGTGACGGGGCAATTCATAACGCAGAACGGAAGAGGACTTGAAACTTTCGCAGTTATCCCACATGAAGAATCATCCCGCTACATATTTCCGAGGGCCTGATCGCTCCCGAGCATCGGGAATAATTTCCAACTATATACGAACGGACGGAAAACTGACCGGAAACAAATCGGACACGGACCGAAATTCGGTCCGGCCTCTACAAAAGTTCCAACGGGGTAATGGGCGTAGCCTACGCACTTATTGGATCGATTTTGTTTTCCTCCTGTATTGCCGGCTTTCAGTTGTCATTCCCTAAGGTGTTGTTGTTGTTGTTTTTTTTAGGGGAAGGGGCGAGTGGTGTTAGATGGGCCCCTGTGCTGACGGTTGCGGGCGGTGGTTGTCGCACCCAACATTGAGACGGTTTCTTTTATTAATTTTTTTTTTCGAAGGTTAATCTCGTCAAACCCCGTATAACTACGCAGGCTGCTAATAATGTATTTAACTAAAGCTAATACCTTTACCTACCTTTATCGACCAGTCGCATTTTTCGACGGAAGTCTCTGGAAAGAGCCTGATTTTTAGTACAGTGACCAGCCGATTTCCAACAAAGCAACAGGGACGACTGAACATTCCTCCATTTCCACGAATCATCCCCCAGGGTCTCCTAACAAATTCCCGACCACACAAAAATGAACACTTTTTTTCCACCATTAGACCCTTCATCTTAGTCCTGAAATTCTTCAACCGAAAAGCTCACGACTGAAAACAGCAACGTGGAAACCGTTCTCGTACGGTCTGGAATTGATCATGCCGAGGAATCAATCCGACCCCTCAAGGTTTGCACCGATCCACCATATTGTTTTCCAGCAGAGTGATATTCGTCTGCAATCAAACAACCTCCATCAGCAAGAAACCATAAAATATGCACTGTTTGACTTGGCAGGCTCAAGCTTCCCGAAATGCACAATCTCGACTTCCTATTTGCACTAACGACAGGTTTTTCATCAGCTTCGAAAAATTACAAGATGCGAATCATTAGATGCTGTAATATCTGTAATTGATCATGCCGAAGAATCAATCCGACCCATCAAGGTTTGCACCGATCCACCATATTCTTGTGATATTCGTCTGCAATCAAACAACCTCCATCACGAGGGGTTGGCAACTCACCGTCAGGGTGTACGAGTGCCACACAGTGTCACAAAAGTACCACACAGTGCCACACAGTGCTACACAGTGCCACACAGTGCTACACAGTGCCACACAGTGCCACACAGTGCCACACAAGTGCCACACAGTGCCATACAAGTGCCATACTGGAGGGTGCCACACAATGCCACACAGTGCCATACAAGTGCCACACAAGTGCCATACTGGAGGGTGTACGACTGCCACACAGAGTTGCCAACCCCCCCGCTCCATCAGCAAGAAACCCTAAAATGTGAACTGTTTAACTTGGCAGGCTCAAGCTTCCCGAAATGCACAATCTCGACTTCCTATTTGCACTAACGACAGGTTTTTCATCAGCTTCGAAAAATTACAAGATGCGAATCATTAGATGCTGTAATATCACTGGGCAACCCTTTAAAGGAGTCCCCGCGGTGCAGCAAACGGCTGATCATGCGATAAATTCGACGGAGCATCGCAGAATGCCTCCCGTTTTTGTCCACCATGAGGACAATTGTCAATGACGCTGTCTTCGTATGATGAAGGGGCACAGTTTGAAGCCACTGTTGATGCATTCCTCAGCCAGTCGCCGCGGCAGTGTTATATAGCATCATAACGCTCCTCTCCAGTTACGGGATGTTTTTTATTACTCGGCTGATCCTCAATTGCACCCATTCATGGTTATAACGAAGAACATTATCCATGTGTTTGTCAGTATTATTTTCAAGAATAGTGACAATGACGTGAAAAGAGTGAAACATAACCGGGAAGGCTGGGGGCAGGGCCGTATCCAGGGGGGATTTGAACCCCCACCCCGAAACCCAAAAAAACAATCGTTTTTCATAGGCTTTAACCTCTGGTCTATGGCTTTTTTTTTGGTCCGAGCCGCGGGCAACCCCCCCCCCCCCCCCGAAATAAATTCCTGGATACGGACCTGGCTGGGGGCCTCTGTTAGGAACTCAAGTGTGGATTTTCCACTCCTGTGCATCGAAATGATGTCTTTTTGGGGGCCATAAAACGGTGCTGCAGTGAGCTAGTTTTCTTCAGCATACTCATTCCAGTGAGATATATATTTGTAAAACAATTCAATACAAGTAGCCGAGCAAAACGAGGACCTGTTACGATTCTTAACGATTATCGAAATCGGAACGTTACGCGTTTACATCATCTTGACATGATTGGCGTGGGTGTAAGATCAATGCACAGGCCCGTATCCAGGAATTTATTTCGGGGGGGGGGGGTGTTGCCCGCGGGTCGGACCAAAAAGTACAAATAAGACATAGATGAGGTTTTAAAGCCTACAAAAAACGATTACTTTTGTGGGTTTTGGAGGGGACTCGAACCCCTATCCCCCCCCCCTGGATACGGCCTTGTCAATGCACTGTAGCTTTTTGCCCTAAAAGCAGTCCAACGACCAAAAGCGTTAAGCTCATCCGCATTCACTACGACGGTATTTTCGGCAGGAAAATTTGAATTTAAGACACCAGCCGTATTTTGTTTGGTTTCAGGTATACAGAAACTTATTACATGACAGTACAGTTAACACTGTCTCTCCGTTCTTCAACGCACCTTGACTCGACTAAGCAATTCTAAATCCGGATGAGAGTTAAAGTCATAGTTCACGGGTTGCGAACTTAAAAAAATTAAGGAGAACCGAAAGAAAAAAATGAGAACCGAAAGCCGGCTACAGCACTCGCAATACAGCATTGTCCACACTGAACACTGTGTTAAAATTGCAAAAAGCGGACCTTGTCGGCGCAAGATGCAATCGTTTGCTTAATAAGCACTATCAATTACAACGACCCGAGTTTCATTCAGAGCTATCAAATACTGGAGACAGCCGTTGCAGCGCATTTCGCGCAAAAACGGCCACAATTAATTTCAACCGGTTCCGACCTCGTTAGCGGGCAGGAGAGCATCATTGTGACTAGCTCGTCTTTAGAAAACGAGGCTTGCAACGACTGTCTAATTGAACAGATGACAAGCCCGAGCGCTTAGGATGAAATATCATCCTGTCTTCGTGGTAAGGCGACTGGCAGTAACTTCTACAGTTAGAGTAGAAGGAAGAACAGTTGACACTGAAAATTGCCAGGAGGAAACACCTTAGGTTATTTGTTTACTGTGTGTCCATTGGGCTCGGGTATGGGTGCGCTTGGCGAGGCGCTTGGCGTACAGACGCCGGACCATACCATAACTCATTTTGTTCAAACCACGGAACACGGGAAAACCTCACACACGATAAGAAAAAGCCTGAAAATAATAGTCGCATTTTTATTCAGCTTTTGCCTTCCCCTTCGTCTTTAGCTTTTAGCCTTTTTTTGGCCTTTTGAAAAATTTCGCGTTTTCTGTAAATTGCCGTTTTTACTAAAGACAATTTTTCAAAACATAATTTTTTAGAAACAAGTTTTTACTTGTATTGTGCGTTTTAATCTTATTTTACCTTTATATAAAACAGTCTACAAATTATATAAAAAACTGTCTACAAATACCGCTAGCACTTTAATTCAAATCCATCTTGTATTGGATTTTGGTGGAAACCAGACTGTTCTGGACATGTTCAGACAAAGGTAAAATAAAATTAAAACGCAAAACACAAGTAAAAACTTTTTTTTTTAAATTGTGTTTAGTCCAGGCAATTTGCACAAAACGCGAAACTTTTCAATAGGCCTGAAAAAGGCTAAAAGCTAAAGACGAAAGGGAAAAGGCCAAAGCTAAATAAAAACGCAATTATTTGCAGGCTAAAAGTGGTGAGGCAAATGCCAAAAGGAGACTGTAACTTAGTTGGCCACCAAATTTGCTTTATGCAAGAATGCGAGCGAAAAGGCGAAAGTCGGCGTTTGGCTTTTTGACAACAAGAGCTGGAAGCTCATATGGCACTTGCAAGCGCTGGGTCAGAGGATGAAAGTAGGAATTCGTCAATTCGTGAGTTTGTTGTGATCATTTGTAAGCAAAACCCTTGAGATAAGAATGATCATGGGACCTTGGAAATCACGAGACTGTATCGTTTGGCAATGCAGTTGGCTGTACGCACTTTAAGGGCGCTAGAAAATCATCTGTAATCAAAACTCTTGAAGCAAAAAAGATGATCATCAGGTGCACGAAAATGTATATTTTACTCAAAAGTATTGTTTGTACTTTAAGGAATTCAGTTGTAAGGAAAACCCTTGAGGCAAAAATGATCATGGGCTCATAGGGATCACGAAAATGTATATTTTGCTTAAAAGTATTTTTTTGCACTTTGCGGTTAGCATTAGTACTTTAACGGATGGTCGGATCTGGGAACTAACTATTTCTAAGCCAATCTTGTCAAGTCTTTAATTTTCAAGCCAAGTATCATCGTCCTAGCATGTCTGGAAGTACCTTAACTTGCGATCACCGGAATTCCGGACCCCCCCCCCCCCTCTAACTCCCCCACAATGCCCGAATCCGGTCCGGTTCTGTCACTGATCTACATAGGGCTTGTGCTTGTTCTTCCCACCAAGTTTCATTCCGATCGCTCCGCTCCAAGCATGTCACAAGGTTTCCGGACCCCCCCCCCCAGCTTCATCGGATCCGGTCCGGACTCGAAATGGGACATCCGTGACACGTTGTCTTTCTACATATCAAGTTTCATTATGATCCGATCACCCGTTCGGAAGTTATACATACCTCAAGATTCAGGATTTCCCCTCCCTCCACTCCCCCCACGATGGTCGGGTCGGGAAGCTGACTATTTCCAGGTTAATCTGGTCGCGTCCCTGATTTACCTGCCGAGTTTCATTGTCCTAGCCCACCTGGAAGTAACTTAACTCCGCATCACCGGAATTCCGGAACCGCACTCCAACTCCCCCCACAGTGCACGAATCCGGTCCGGTTCTGTCAATGATGTACCTAGGGGCTGTGCTTATTCCTCCCACCAAGTTTCATCCCGATCGCACCACTCTAAGCGTTTAACATGATTTCCGGTTCCCCCCCTCCGACTCCCCCCACATACATCGGATTCGGTCTGGACTTGATATGGGACATCTGAAGCATGACGTCTTTCCAAATATCAAGTTTCATTAAGATCCGATCACCCGTTCGAAAGTTATGCATGCCACTAAATTCCGGATTCCGGCTCCCCTCTCTCCCCCCACGATGGTCGGATCGAGCAAGTGACCATTTCCAAGTTAGTCTGGTCGGGTCCCTAATACGCCTGCCAAGTTTCATCGTCCTAGCACATCTGGAAGTACCCTAACTCGCAAACAGCGGACTGACCGACAGACCGACCGACAGACCGACGGAAAAGTGATCGGTATATGGCACTTGGCCGGTAGGCAAGTGCCATAAAAACGGGAACGGTCAAACACTCGCTTAGGATCATTTTACCAAAACGCAAAAAAAGTAAAAAGCCGTCGAAACGGCGAGTGAAAAGGCGAACAAGAGCGCTACCAATGGATTTAGCAAGCGAACCTTGAACCTTAGAGACATTTGGGAAATTTTAGTCTCCCGAAGTTACAGACGTCTTAAGCCATAGTGGATATAGAAGCCGACAGAAGCTATTCAGCCGGAGGTAACCCAGTAGCGATTAAAATCGGCGTAATCAGCGAGGATGGGAAACACCAGCTATAACGATCGGAAACCAACACGGGACCCCCTACATGGATTAGCAGATGAGACGCATACGACTCAACGTACCCCCTACCCAGGCATGGGTATGAAATGGCACCGCGATGTATGCGAGTACAGCCCCTTCGGCCAACAGGTCAACCTGAAGAGCTGCAGGTCCATATTTGACTCGATATAGAGCCGTCCAGCAAAGCGAACCAAGAACTGACAAAACCAAAAACTAATAAAGCTATGCTAGGAATGAAGAGTTCGCAGAAGCCATCGTTCGAAACTGCTCTACCACATTCTTCCCCGGGAAAAACTACAGTCCACTATTTGGAATTATCGTGTTTACTGTGTTTTGCTTCGTGGTTATGAATGAATGTGTTTCATTTTCCATCATAACCAGCATATGGTCTTCGTATCGACAGAGTATGCAATAAGAAAAAAGAAATATACAATAAGAAAAAAGAAAAGCGAAAAAGGTAATATACACCTCCAGAACCAAATAATCACGGACACGTAACTCATAACCAAGCTTCAACACACACGTTAAATTAACACACCTTTCCAATCATGGGGATTCTTCAGGTCAACTAGATGATTAAACTATTTATCTGCAGCGATTATGGGTTCCGTGGCACCCAAGACACAAGTATTTCAGAACCAACATGGAACTTGCTATAAAAACTACACCTTGTATGTTTTATAGGAGGGTCCAAGTGGCCTGTGGGTAGCTTCTTCTCGTAGTCGTGGCTAGCCGACAGCCCGAATTGATTCTTCTATTTTATCAGTCCTTACCTTGACCAGAACAAGCCTACAGCAACAACAGATCTCGAACAAACGTTGCACAGACTGAAAGGACAGAAACGAGAAAAGCTGTGAATCTCATGAGCTCAAGGGCGTGAAGTCCCGGACTTCCACCATCAAAGAAACAGGCAACGACAACTGCAGCACGTAGCAGAATTAAATACCAACAGACAGTTAAAAAAGGCGATGGTTAAATAAAGAGGATGCAAAGCCTGGGGATTCTTTACAGTAACATGTGGTCTACTCACAATTCAGACAACTAGCACCTTCCAGATAAATCCGGAGATAAATTTCCCTATTACGACACAACGGCATCTCAACTACCCATACCTACGGGTGACAAACGCATTCCGAATTAAATACGTAGACGATAAGCATCAAGGCAGCTTACGAAACGGATAACGACTCCTAGTTGTCATTTTCCAACGAAACTTTATGTCCAACGGAATTTTAATATCTGGCGACCCACACAGCACGACAGAAGATCAAACTTCCTGATGTCGGCTCTCAAGAATGAAAGAGTTAAAGTGTCTTTAATTCTACTCCGGTGAAAACTAAAAAGGCTCCAAGTTAGGCAGTATATGTTAAATGTTCACGTTGATTAGTCAGTAAGTATATAAGTTTATTAACACTAAATCCTTATCGTCCATCGGAAACTACAAAAGGAAACAAATCTAAATTAGAACAAAAACAAGGACGAAACACGGAAACCGGAAAAACCTAAAAAAAATGCTCCCTATCCTATGCGACATTCCCTAACCAAAGAATCTTTACAGGTTTTATGCCCACCAAAGCTTGTCTCCCTACCTCCCTATCAGTCATTTCCCCAAACATCCACTCGAAAAAACACCCTTTTTACAGGTTTTCCCATAATGCTCCGTTTTCTACCGCCTCTCCACACACTGGGTAAGGGAAAAGACCACGCCATACCTTTGCTTTACCTAGGTACTTTAAGCCGTCCTATAAGAGGCAACAAACTCGCCAGTTCAGAAGTCTGAACATTTTTGCCCAGGTTGAAAATGAGCCTCCCTCCCCCCAGTGAACAAACATGATGCGGACAGGGCTCTCTAATAACAACGAATGCTACGTCGCCACGTGTTAATATGTTTACAACTTCTGCGTGCCTTAGGCAGGATGGCACAGCTACTTTGGTCTCAAATTCCTTCAGATAGACGATCTCCAACGGTTCTTGGAACGAGACAGTTAGTTACACTCCAAATCATCATCTTTCAACACGCTCCAAAGTCGTTTGTCCAAAAAGTATCAAATTCATCCGTGAGAAAGTCTATCGCGCTGTGGGGGGAGCATCCTACTTATGACCATGTACACTGGGCGTGAAAAGCTACTGTAGATTTTAGAAGACGATAAGGCGTCCCGAAGACCAAATTACCTCCAGTAAATTAAACATCGGAAAATAAAGCGACACGTCGAAAATGGTTTTGTGTTCATTCGAAAGTGTCCTTCTTGGAAGTATGTGCTGAACGCCTGCATGATCCTTGGTCCACTATGGATAAATATTTAACCGACGGAGGCGCTACCTACTCTGAATTTATTATATGAAGTCCTAAAAGTCGAAATGATTTATCTACGAAGAAAAAGTATGGCTTTATTAAAATAAAAATAAAACAACCGTAATTTATTTAAAATTCAAACAACTCACTTTCATTCTATATTTCTCATTTGTTTTTCAGTTTTATTAATAATCCTTCAGTGTTTTAAGTTAACAGAGGAGAGGAGGACAACCTTGATACGAACAGTACACAAACGTGACAGGTTGCCATTAACGCTCAAATAGCAACGGTTGGGCGATGCAAAACTTAGCAAAAGTCCTAGTGTGCAGGAGCCACCCCCCCCCCCCCCACATGCACTTCTAAAACAAGATGTGATGAAACGACAATAATAAAAATAATATATTCCCATGTATGTATGTATGTATTTACACTCTCACAAAACCCCAAAATCAACACTAAATAAATGAAGAAAATAATTATATCAGCCTAAAGTACCACCTGAACGAGCACTGCCATGTTCTTTACAATGACAGAAGAGCTACTGCTGAGGATCCAACCCTCAAGTTGAGTTGACCAGAAAAGTTTAGAGGCTCTAGTTTGTTTAAGGGGGAACGCACTTCCACTGGGGGAAAAAAGGAAATATTTAGAGAAAAATATGGTACGTGATTGCTGCGTGACTGTCCTTGCTTCTACTTCTTCTGTAGTAACTCCATTCTTAGTTCACAGAATTCTTGGCAATTTGTCACGAAATGGGGGGGGAGGATATCTTAACACCCCAAGAAGTATTCAACATCACATTAGGTTGTGAAACCATATCATGCAAGAGTCTCCAAGGAAACAAGAAAATAAAACACCAATAGTACGTGATACCGTGAATGATACATATATCACTAAACCCGAGACGAAATGAAAGGCTGACAGTTCATTCAAAACTTCTGCAAGTTATGACGACAACTATCTACTGACCAGCTGACGCAGCTCTAGCAGTGGTTACCGCATTATTATTTGCTGAATCATAGAGCTAATGATATGATGTTGATTAAACAACTGGCTATATAGCCGATCATGAGATTACTTATTGAAAAAGAGGGCAGGTAATGAAAAGCATCACGACCAGAATGTTCTACATCTACAGCATGGACAGGACGACCGATCGCTCGGATTCCAGCGTATTCTGTCGAGGATTTTGTGCAAGAGTTCAAAGTGGAAATCGATGCAGCGCACGACGAAACTACGCTATGTATACGGCAAGTGAAAGGAGGAAGGTCTTAGTTCTAAACCAAACAAAGAATGAACAGGTCAAGTAGCTTCGATATGCTCGGAATAGGGGAAAGCCACCAATGTAGACACCGGACACAGTCGAGCTAACACCGAAGTAGCATACGGAACAGTAGTTGAACGTCACGACGACTCACATTAGTCCAGGCTTTGCCAGGACTACTCCTTTTTTCTGGTTTCTCAAGAGCTCACGTATCATCTAATGTGATAATGACATAGGTGATGATCTGTACTGACACCCATTAACTCCCAAGATGTTTCTCGAGCCGTCAGCTAGACGGTGATGGTTACATATTTCAAGCGCCGAAGATCATTGCTCTACACGTGTTTGCGACAAGGTACAGTTGGTTTCAGAAGATTCGGAACGGCAAAGTTTGCACAGCCACTTCCAGCCTAGCCTAGCTAAACCTTCCGCATCTATTTAATCTCGACATCGTAGAATACATAGCCTTAAAGCACAGATGATGCTGAATTTCCCGCCAACAGCTATTTACCCTCGCTTCTACAGAAAGCCTTCGATTTTCACAGTGCCCTCTGAGTCGCTAAGATGAAAAAAAAATGTTTTCAAAATTTGCCAAAACTGACTGCAAGTCCTATTTTGTTTGCCTATTTACTGTTATGGCATAGGCTATAAACTAAGCCAAACTCGACCTTTACTATTTTCCTACGCAAAATTAATCAAAAGAAAAATCCTTACAATAGCTTCTTGGTGGCCCCATTTACTTCGCACTTGTCTTCACATGCTCAAAATAATTCAAACCAGAAAAAATAATGTGAGTAGCTTAATCGGCTATCAGAAATAACACTTTTGTAGATTTAGCCCCAGATACTTTGTCATCCGTGATTTTTGGTCATAAAACGCGTCAAGGCTCGATCAAAGGGCCCTGCTGAATCTTTTTTTTTTTTTTTATTCAGCAGGGTATGGCAGAAACCGCCAGTGATTCCAATACAAACTAGCACGGGAATTCTACGAAAATGATAGTCTGAAGCTTAAATAGACGAAGGGATTAATATAAGAATAAGCGCAATTGCTAGCATGGGTCCTTTAACGACCGGCAATTTACTACAAGGCAAAGCATATGGCAGGGAAATAGTAAACTTCTGTGGGAGAGCAATAAATTAAAACCGCAGAGGAGTCAACTCATTCAATACTACTACCAATGCTGCAGCTGATTGTGATTTATTCTCTGGCAAAGCAGACACACAAGTAAGGGAGGCGTAAATTTCCTTGGGATGCTTTAAGATGGACAAAGCTCCGTTCAGACAGCTAAAAAGAAATGATTCAGTCGCCGAAATGATTTTGAGGATTTACAAGCTAATACCCGTGGTACTTGTACAGAATAGCTACTACAGAACCCGGTAAAGCTGGTTCAATTTAGTGCTTGCTGACAGAGCAGACAATCACCAAATTGCTATTTCTTCTATATCAGTTCGAAGATTTGATATAATCTCAATTTTCCCTTTTCAGTTTCTGCAAAGGAAGTAATCTGCATTGATAGATAGTATACAACGTAATAGCAGTTTTCAAAGTTATTAGAAATCCATCTGTGTGTGTGTTCTATCAATGTGTGGTCCAGAAAACCTTGAGATGAAATTGTCTGGGCTCGGTCTGCGCATAACGAAAATGCTTGAATCGTCAAATTTATACAAATTGCTTTATTTTGGATCCCACAAAAACGATGATGGACAAGCAGAGCACTGAAACTAACGATTGAATGCTAAAGCTTCAAAAAACATACTAGTTTTTAGGTTATCTCGAAAATTTCAAATAGCCAAAGATTTCAGATGAAACCTGCAATTTCTGTTATACATGTATAAGCGGATTTTAAGTGTTTACATGGAAGTAATGATACGCAAACACTGGCTATCGATGACTCTCTTTTTGGGACAGAGACAGAATATAGCTCTCTTCGCTATTACCACCAAATGAACAAAATAAATGGAAGGAAATAAATTCTAACCTACGGACAATCAAAACTACCATGTGAAAATATAAGTAGGCTATACATATCTACATGTTCGAAAAGCCAGCGGCAATGTTAATACAGCGGTTTATTGGGATCCCAAAACGTTAGTGACGGATACCTATGACATCGTAAAAGTTGTCCGTCTGTCCGTCCGTCCGTCCGTCCGTCCGTCCGTCCGTCCGTCTGTCTGTAAGCACGATAACTCTCGAAGGGAATGAGATATTTTGATGAAACTTGGTGTGAGGGTTCTTTGGGTCAAGAGTAAGGTCGAGTTCGTAGATGGGCACTGTAGCCCTACCTGTAGGGGTGGGGGAGGGGGTTTAAATTAAGGGACAAACAAAATATTTTGAAACAGCTAATGTGATAGCCGATTATGGGGTAAGAAGACATGCTGAACACGAGAGTGAAAACCATTTTCTCGCCGGACAAGTAGTTCGCCCGGAATCCGGCCAAAACCGGAAAGTTTGTTAAAAGTAAAAGTTTTATTTGAAGTTAATTAGATGTTCGACTTAGGGGTAAGAAGACATGCCGAACACGATGGTGAAAACCATTTTTTGACCGGACAAGTAGTTGGCCCGGAATCCGGCCGAAACCGGAAAATTTGTTCAAAGCAAAAGTTTTATTTGAAGTTGATTAGATGTTCGATTTAGGGGTAAGAAGACATGCTGAACACGATGATGAAAACCAATTTCTCGACGGACTAGTAGTTAGCCCGGAATCCGGCCGAAACCGGAAAATTTGTTAAAAGCAAAAGTTTTATTTGAAGTTGATTAGATGTTCGATTTAGGGGTAAGAAGACATGCTGAACACGATGGTGAAAACCATTTTCTCGACGGACTAGTAGTTAGCCCGGAATCCGGCCGAAACCGGAAAATTTGTTAAAAGTAAAATTTGTATTTGAAGTTGATTAGATGATAGATTTAAGGGTAAGAAGATACGCTGAATCTGTATATGACAATCATTTTTTACCCGGACATATGGTTCGTCCGGAATCCGGTTGAAACCGGATTTTTTTTATAAGTTAAAGTTTTATTTGAAGTTGATTAGACGTTCTTTATAGGGATAAGGAGATGCGCTGAATTCGTTTCTGAACTATCTTTTTTTGGCTGGACAAGTAGTTCGCTCGGAATTCGGCCGAAAACGGAAATTCGGCAGAAGTAAAGCAGGAAGTTTCGAACAGCATCGTCAAAATAAATATGGCTTATACAGGTATATCTGAACTTAATTTTCTCAGATGATTAGCCTGGCGAAGACTGGATCTGGCGTAGAGAAGACGTAGTTGTCTGGTCAATTAAATTTTTGGGATCCCATCGAAACCTTTGGTCTTGTTATTATCGAAATGTCCCCGAAAAAAATCCACTGAAAAACCTTCACCTTCGGCCCGAGCAGGACCTCTGTATATTAGACTTTATGGTAAGAATCAGTTATATATTTAGTTAGAGATGCAGCAGTGTTATACCTTACATTTACATTGTGTAAACTTTCGTCAACGGTTCTTCATCTCGGCTAGTAGGCCCCGGCAGAGGCGTTACTAGCCAAAATGTTTGGGGGGGGACAAGGTATTTACCGACTGGCTGGTCATTTTTACCGATCGGTTTTGCAGATAAAAACGACTATTCTTGAGAAAAAACGACTGTGTTGACGAAAAATCGGCTGATTTTGAGAAAGAACGATTATTTTTGAGAAATAATCGACTATTTTTACGAAAAATAGACTGTTTTTAAGAAAAATCGACTGTTTCCAAGAAAAAAATCGACTGTTTTTACGAAAAATAGCGGCCTTCGCGCCGACTCGGCTATTTTTTACCGACTGGCCGACAACATTGGGGGGGGGCGTCCCCCCTCCCCCCTCTAGTAGTGACGCCCCTGGGCCCCAGGCTTGACTGATATGTCAATTCTGGCTCCGCTAGGATGTGTTAACCAGCTTGATTAGGGATTTATAGACTGACGGCACTTTAACTATAGTATTCCCGAGGCTTTCCTTGTCTCTTATGTCCGGTTTCCTGACTGGTCCTGGGGCTAGTGGGCACCTACGGTGTTAGAATGTCTTCAGCCCACACCCCAGGAGCTTTAGCTTCACCAAATCTCGCCTACCACTAGCCCACCCCCTCAACACTACCGCTACAGGGTGCCCAGGGGGCTGGAGACCCTACCGCGCAAACATATCTCCAAAAGCGAAGGCAGTAAAAAAAGCAACAACAAGAAAATAAACTTTTTTTGTGGAATCCCTCCGTCACAAACTCTCCACTAGAGACAAGAATTCGTGGAATGACTTGGTCCGTAAGCTAGAATCGCCAGAGAGAGCTGCAAAGCTAACGTCTGACAAAAGTACAAGTAGCAAGAAGACCTGTCACACAATTTCTGGGAGTCCCCTCCCCACCGTGGCTAGATGCGGTTAGGACAGGACACATGCCTGTCTTTTCTAGGGCATTTACTCCTACCACCAATCAATTTTCACTCAAATCGAGGCACTTTCGCAAAATGTCCTCCAACTCTCCCCACCGAGGTCGGATCCGGTCCGGAATCCAAAAGGGCACATCTAGGGCTCGTGAACCTTGAACTTCGTTTCGTCTCAATCGTTCCGTCCGGTTACCTCTTCCAACTCCCCAGCCGTCGCGCAACGGGCATCTTCTCCTACTACTGATTAAGTTCCAGTTGAATCGGATCATCCTTTCGCACCTTACGTGTGTCACAAAACCTTCGGTTCCCCCTCCCTCCGACCCTCCCCATTCATTGATGATCGGATCTGGGAAAGGAAGGTTCCTACAACATCGAGTCGGGACTTGCTGTCAATTTTCTTATGTGATGCCAGAAAAGCTGGACAGACAAACGACAGACGGACAGAAAAGACGTTCGCTATATATGGCCACAAAACGGAAGCTTCTCCCTAAGATTGATGAGAATTTATGAGCAAAACGAATCCTCAGTGAATAACGGCAATGAAAAAAGTATGTTTTACATTTTAGAAGTAGTAAACAATTAATCCTAACGAATATCATGTACGCCTTCACTCATGTTTAGGCCTACTCTCTTTTTTGTTCGAAAGTTACTGCTACCTAGGATATCATCACTGATGCCTGAATGCTGTTTCGGCTTGACGGTGACGGGTGTGTTTGTATGGAGAAAAGCGAATGGTGGATTCGCATTAAGGATAAGTTAGATATACACTTTTAAATCTTAGGCTACTCCTATCTTCAATTCTGTTTCATGCAAACCCACTCTCTGATGTTGGTCATTTTCAAGAACAGACACCATATCAGGCATCAGACATTCTTGTAAGTACATGTTGATGCAGACGTCAAGGAGACCATCACACACTTTTCAGTCATTATTCTATCCTCGCTGTTGCTTCATTCAGACCCACCCTCTGCCATTAGGTTGCATTTCAGACGCTCCTGGGTTTGACACGGACTTTAAGGAAGACCATACAGTCTGCCAACCAGCTCACCAGACTCGGCTTCTTTGGCTGCCATTCTCACAGCCCAACTTGGAGCAAAGAAGTGTCCTCTGAATACTCTTGATGATAAACAGGTTCACAGAGACTAAAGGGTAGGCCTGTGACCATAGGGTGCCGGATTGTAATTTCCTATATGTTATGACAGGCCCGTAATTGGTGATACAGGACTAAGAAGATAGTAAGAAAATGCAATCGAGTGCGCGATTCTGATCAAACACCCCGGGTGGGTACGCGAGGGTAGTCTTGGGTAGCTGCCGGGTATAATTAATGAACAAAACAGTGGTCTGATAAGATACAATCATTACCATTAGCCAATAATCAGTACCGCAGGAGTGCGTGTTGCTAGTTGCTGGTGATTGAAAACATGGGAAGAGTAAGACCTTTGCAGCACCATTTTCTACACTGCATATCAACAAATTGATTCCGCGTCAGTTTCTTTCCCTAATACACACTTCACTGGAAGTAAATTCGCCCTGCGACAATTTCTAGGGCCATCAAACTGACGACAAGAAAAGAGAAATTTAGTACGATGGGACCGGTTGGAACTAACAAAAAGCCTATTTGTTTAACTAAGTTTTCGACTATGTACCTAAGCCCTCAAATTTCAAACATTTTCGTTTCTCACCATCATAAAACAAATGCGTCATCGAAGTCAAATTTGACCTTAGCATGACCTCAGCTATAAAAGATCCCTCGGAGAACAACGTTCTTCTTCAGATAGACAAATACGTCTTAGAAGGGTTGAAGCATTAGGAATAACTCATGGTACCTCAATCTGGCTTGCCTAGCTTAATTTGGGTTTTCGCAATTTTGGATACAACTGCGTAAATGAATTCAAGTTAAAATTAAAAGTTCACCAGAAGAAATAACTAAAAAAATCTACAGATAAGCAAAGAGGAAGGATAGTTCGATCAGTTTCAGTATGGCAGAATGATACAAAGTAGGCGTACAGACATGGTTTTTCACAATGCAATATATACATTATCTTGTCCCTGAGTCTTGTCAGACAGCCGAATATTTCGACGAGAATCATGCTCTAAAGAAAATTTCTAAAATAAATAGTGTATAAAAGAAAAAGCAGGGCTCTCCCCAACGTTCTTCCTTACGGTAAAGAGTTTCAATTTCCAGCATGGGATTTCAATTCCCTCTCTTCCCAATGAATCTTATGGAAATAGTTCTTCTAGAAACGATGGAAAATACACTTACCGTCCACCGGAACTGGAAGTTCAGCACCAGCCTCGCACCGCTTGTACTTGGGGCAATCACAAAACTGTTCCCACCGAGAACAGGACTTGACAAATTCCCAAAAGAACAAAATCCCGTGGTCGTCACATTGCTCTGGAATTCCTTCAAACACACGCGAAAATAGGTCCTGCACGGTCGACGGCATTCCTTGAGTCCCGGTTCTGACCCGCCGCAACACTGATGAACGGCCAGGTGACCTTTGGGGTTCTGAAGTTCCTGGATTTCCAACTGGAACTGTCCCGAAGATGTGACTGTCTGTAAGAAAAGCACCAATTAGCGTCTGTTCTGTCCAACAAAATAGACGGATTGCCGAGATAATGACAGGTTTCGAGCTTAAATTGTCCACTAAGAATTTTAGTGTGGCTCACTAGTGTCAGGGGCTTGACCCTGGTGAGTTTTTGTGTCTGTCTAATTGGTTCAACAAAATGCAAGTCTATATCTAAGAACTGGAGACAAATCAACACGTATAACGTTCAATTTATCGAGCTAGGGCGTCTCTTGGAAAATTCTTGGCCAGTCGGAACCTGGCTCACAACCATTAACAGCGACATTGTATGATTCGGGCAGAACGGGCATTAGACAATTTAAAGTCAGCATCCAAGCATGGACTTTTTGGGATCCCAAAACGTAAGTGGAGGGATACCTAAGACATCGCAAAAGTTGTCCGTCCGTCCGTCTGTGAGCACGATAACTCTCGAAGGGAATGAGGTATTTTGATGAAACTTGGTGTGAGGATTCTTTCGGTCAAGAGTAATGTCGAGTTCGTAGGCGGGCTCTGTAGCCCTACATTTAGGGGTGGGGGAGGGGGTTTAGGTTAAGGGACAAATAAAATATTTTGAAACAGCTAATGTGATAATCCATAATGGAGTAAGAAGACATGCTGAACACGACGGTGAAAACCATTTTCTCGCCGGACAAGTAGTTCGCCCGGAATCCGGCCAAAACCGGAAAACTTCTTAAAAGCAATAGATATAGGGGTAAGGAGATACGCTGAATCCGTTTTTGAGCTTTAGTTTTTCGCCGGTTCTTGAATTCCGCCAAAACCGCAAAATTCACAGAAGTAAGCTAGGATCGTTTCAATCGGCTTATGGAGGTGAACGCACATGCTGGACGTGGAGCTTGGATTTCTTAATGATTAGCTGTTTGGCCTGGCGAAGACTGGATCTGGCGAAGATAAAACCTAATTGTCTGGATCAAATATTGAACTCTTGGGATCCCATCGGAACCTTTGGTCTTGTTAATCCTGATTCTATTTTCAACTTCTGCTTAAAACAAACCCACTCCTACTGCTGCCCACCGCCAAGACGACATAAGATTCCATGCATCAAATATTATTGTGCATACGGTAGTAACAACTTTCAAGCAAGAAAGAATATAAAAACAAAAGAAACATTAAAAATATGTCCAAGGAATAAATGTTTGCAAGATACTTATTCCACAGGATGTCTCATAAATCTCATGGAAGGGATTTACAAATTCTGGCATCGCCGAATCGGGAAACAGAATGACAGGCAATGAGCAAAGGGGTAGAGATAATGCAATTGACAAACTCAAAGAAGTGAACGTATGTGCAAAGTTTTCATTGTGTGTGATACTGACGTGGAAGAAAAAGCTTACATGTATCAGGAAACAGGTACAGTTGGAATTAAGCACAAATAGAGTATTCTGCGCCCATCTTTAGGTGCGTACTGTTATATCCTTTTTTTATTTGCCCTAACGCACCATGCAACAGCTGCTTTGTAGTAGTTTGTAGCAAACTTTTATTCCGAGACCCACAGAAAATTTGGGAACTGGATCTTCGGCTGTGCGCTTCACCCAGCTGCAGCGAGCTATTTCTGAGGTCTGTCAGTCTTCACCCCAGTGGCGACAAACTATCTCCGTGATCTGTCGGCTCTACCTCAGCCTTCAAGAAACTATCCCCTTCACCAGTCCCGAAGTGTTTTTTTTTATCCTCTGCAGTATCTGCCATGGCCGTTGGCTATTTCAGCGAATAAATTCATATCTTATCTTATTTTTCGCTAAATGTGACCAATGACATATGCAACACAATGTTATAGAACACAAGATCGACTTCTGCACCGTTCTAGCACGTTGGGGGTCTGATAATGTCACAGTCTGTCCCAGACTCTTTCCGCTAAAATTCTCCTACTTTCTCGGCCGTTGTGGAAAAGGTGAAGTGATGAACTTGTTCGATAATTTCGACTTCTTTACACTGAAGTGCAAATTGGGTGGTTCGTATGTGATTTCTGTGTGTCTTTAACTGAAGTAAATACATAAATAAAATAAAAACATGTATCTAAGCCTTTCTTCTTCAACTTCTTCGATCTCCTGAAAAACGCACTAGACTTAAAAAAAGGTGTGTAAAAAGACAATCGACCGCAAGACCATTAAAGCTGACACGTCCAAGAAGTTGGGTTTGTCAACGGAGACACAAATACCTGTCAATACCTGAATCTTAATCAGGCATGACGGACCCTGGTCACCAAGATATAAGGAGCTATAATGAGGAACACCGTGGCTTTAATTACAAAAATACTGCCCGGTTCTCGGTAGACGAACTTCTTGACAAAGGCTCAAGTGTGTGACAGGGGGACCCAAACGGCTGTATTAGCGGAAAAAATGCGGTACCGTGAGAATGCTCATTTCTCCCATGGGTGGGGTTTTTCTTGAATTTCAGGCCACTTTAAATCCAGTTAGGCGGAAACGCCGTGTTTTTTACGCAGGTTTAAAACGGCATTAGAGCTTCCGTTCTTGACACACATTGAGTGTAGACTGTCGAGCTTAAACTCGTCTGACATCACCCGTCTCACACATTATAAGGCAAGCTCGCCCTAACCTTTTTATTGTCGTTTCAACTTTTTTATTTACTCTTAAGTGTAGTTGCTGCGTTAAACGGATAAGTTACCCGAGTTTTATTCTAACAATCTACAAATAAATTTATTGGCCCTTCCTGGCAAGGACCCCCTTGCCACCCTGAGATTCAAGGGACCCCGAAGACGACACTTGTCAAGAAGGGCCGAAATACAGCTATAATTAAACCCAACTGACGCATCCGTTCGATGCCGCCAACTACATTTCGCAGACAGATTGGAATGAAGGAATATTCATTCCCAAGTCTTACTCCAATTTTTTCCTAATACTATTGGGTTTTAATACGTTGACTGATAGAGTAATTTCAACACCGTGTCCACATTATTTTCAACTTTAAACTGCCCTGCATGTCCTAGAACAGCAGGTTTGACAAGAATGAACGCTCAACGGAAGCTTAGAAGTGCCTTGTAAGTAAGGTCGCCTCCTATAACCTGTACAAGACCATAATGATTAACAGGAGAAGAAACAGGGAGACCAAATAACGACCAACACTTCATATTTTCAGGAAGGACTCTGACGGTTCCCCATCATTCAGCAAGAGGTCAGACAATTCCTTTCTCAGGGAGTTACTTCGACGACTGAGGTAGCAAATTCACTCCTGGGGAACAAGACCAAAGGTTCCGATGGGATCCCAAAACTTCGATATTTGATCCAGACAATTAGGTTTCGTCTTCGTCAGATCCGGTCTTCGCCAGACTCCATGAACATTTATACTCTTAAAATTTAGAAATAGATTAAGGTCAAACAGCTAATCATTAAGGAAACCAAGTTCTGATATGGATTCAGATTGTGTGTTTACCCCTATAAGTCGATTGAAACGATCCTGGCTTACTTCTGCGAATTTTCTGGTTTCTGGCGGAATTCCAGAACTACTTGTCCGACGAAAAACTAAAGCTCAAAAACGAATTCAGCGTATCTAGTTACCCCTATTTCCAACATCTAATCAACTTCAATTAAAAATTTAACTTAGGCCTATCACAAATTTTCCGGTTTCAACCGGATTCCGGACGAACTATATGTCAGGCAAAAAAATGATTGTCATATACGGATTCAGCATCTCGTCTTACCCCTAAATCGGACATCTAATCAACTTCAAATAAAACTTTTACTTTTAACAAACTTTCCGGTTTTGGCCGGATTCCGGGCTAACTACTTGTCTGGCGAAAAAACGGTTTTCATATTCGTGTTCAGCATGCCTTCTTACCCCTATATCGAACGTCTAATCAACTTCAAATAAGACTTCCACTTTTAACAAACTTTCCGGTTTTGGCCGGATTCCGGGCGAACTACTTGTCCGGCAAGAAAATGGTTTTCATATTCGTGTTCAGCATGCCTTCTTACCCCTAAATCAAACATCTAATCAACTTCAAACAAAACTTTTACTTTTAACAAACTTTCTGGTTTTGGCCGGATTCCGGACGAACTACTTGTCCGGCGAGAAAATAGTTTTCATATTCGTGTTCAGCGTGTCTTCTTACCCCATAATCGACTATCACATTAGCTGTTTAAAAATATTTTACTTGCCCCTTAATTTTAACCCCCTCCCCCACCCCTAAATGTAAAGCTACAGGGCCCATCTACGAACTCGACCTTACTCTTGACCCAAAGAATGCTCACACCAAGTTTCATCAAAATATCTCATTCCCTTCGAGAGTTATCGTGCTCACAGACAGACGGACGGACGGACAGACAGACGGACGGACGGACGGACGGACAGACGGACAACTTTTGCGATGTCATAGGTATCCCTCCACTTACGTTTTGGGATCCCAAAAAGTAATGAGCTGGCTCTACCTGTATAGTGGAGAATTATTATTACCAGAGATGGATCAGTTTTTCCTTCCTCGCAATTTGCAGTGAACAGTTAAAAAAAAACTTGTATGTCGTCAATGATGCCTCCACGGTATGGTTTACAGTAGCCAAAACCAGCAATCAAAAGATATCAGCACCGTCATATTTTTGGCATCCGACAAGAAAACCAAGCCTTGCAAAAGGCTAGGAAGAGCCGCGAAAGAGTGAAAAAACTGGGTAGTTCATTTTTAATTTATCGTAATTTGCAGTAATTGCAGTGATATATCTTCAAACAATCTGCTCGACAAATGCTGCCTCCCCGGTCCCGGTAAGGTTTACTGGTAAACAAAACCAGCAATTATACGCTATTTTGGGAACCAATATCAGCAATGAAAAGCTATCAGCCCCGTCATAATTCTAGCGTTGGACACGAAAACCGGCATTGCAATCGTCTAAGAAGATCAGTGAAAGGGTTAAATGCAGAGGCGCCATCTGGGGGGGGGGCACCCCGTAGATTTTGAAGAGGCACAAGATTTTCGACCTTGGTATTGTATTTTTGCCCCCAAATAGGCAAAGCAATGACGTTACTTTAAGGTAGGCTATATTCGAAGTATATTTCGAATATAGCCTACCTTAAAGTAACTAAATACTAAATATTAAGTCTGAGTAATAACCCTATAACTGAGATGGAGGCCCAAAATTGATCTGTGCCTCCCTACTAGAAACTACTGAAATGACGCCTTTGGTTAAAAGGAGAAACCTAGGTACGTAATCAGTGAAAGAGTTAAAGGAAAAAACTGGGCACGTAATTTATTATGGAGCAGTGAGACGGTTGAAAAAACGACATAGGTAGTTTACTCCCTTTGGCTGCATACCCTTCCTACTATTAAGCGAGCTACTAAGGTAAATGCGGACTACAGACCTGGAACAACCCAAGCAATGCCGCCAGAGCGGTGACACAGAATAGTTGTTTCCTTTTCTCCGTCATTCTAAAGTCTGCAATTTATCCTCAATATACGAAGTTTCACACACACGCAGGGTCGTGGGCAACCATACCATTTCACCTGACAACTAACTGTTACCATCAACTTCTTCTAGCCAACACCGCAGCATGATGGGCGGACCGAAAAATCAGAGGCGGTCCGAGCGAAGTGGTAACGTCTCCGCGTTTCGAAGCAGATGATGGAAGAAGAGCAAAGATTTCGGACAGATACTAAACTTTCTCATTCCAGGCCCGATTTGCCCGGAAACGGAACGGACCACTCGCAAGGGATCATCCCCGACAATTCAACCCGTCCGGCTAAATCAGCCATACGGCGAGGAAAAGATTGGCAGAATGTGTCTAACATCTCCACTCCTGCCTGTATCTGCAAATACAACACACTGAATGAGATAGGGTGGCCCTATCAGATTTTGCTGTCGAAATCGAGGTCGAAATAGTGGATAGATGATAAACTGTCAGGATGTTAAATTTAACGTGCTCTTTATCATGTTACCCTTGTCCACTTAAATATTCCTTCAGCCCAAGTTGACTGTGAATCATATTTGACAGTGCAAAACGGACACGTAAGCTGAATTTTATTAAAGCTATATTTCGGCCCTTCTTGGCAAGGGTCCTCTTCGGGCTCGATGCTAAGCTAGAATCTTCAGTTTGTTTTCCACAAGTTCATTTATTCCAACTTGAGCGGCATTGAGCCTGAAGAGGACCTTTGCCAAGAAGGGCCGAAATATAGCTCTAATAAAATTCGGGTTGTCAACATAACGTCCCCATTCGAAACGCTCCCTGGCGAAACGTCCCTGTGACAAAACGTCCCCATGACAAAACGCCCCATGACAAAACGTCCACGACAAAACGTCCCCGTGGCGAAACGTCCCCGATTAAAAGGTCCCCTGGCAAAACGACCCCAATGACGAAACGTCCCCGGCAAACTTATCCAACATACTTATCCACTACGCTTGTTTTTGCATTTTCCTTGTTTGACTATCTTTGAGCCACAGGGGCTTCCCTTTCTCTGAGGAGCATATTGGTGCTCCTCAGGTTGTGCATGTTGCTTTAATCGACCTAGGAGTCCTAGGACTGATCAGTTACGAGTCAATTGCAAGGTACATTACACTACAACTTTTAACTGCAAACAATACATTTATGAAGCAACCGGTCCTATGTCCGATCTTTCCTGCTTATAAGGAATGTTCCCACATCTGTAATGCACACTCTGACGTTGTTTACCTCGATAATGCACCTGAAGATCGAGGCGAACTTAAAAATTTATGCTTGGGGACGTTTTGTCACGGGGACGTTTTGTAAAGGGGACGTTTTGCTACGGGGAAGTTTCGCCGGGGACGTTTCGCCAGGGGACGTTTAGTCATGGGGACGTTTCGTTTCGTTGGAAAGCCTAAAATTCAGCTGACGAATCCGTTTTGCACTGTCAAACCTTACCCAGTTTCCTCGTTCAATTTGATCGTCCCAAATGTCCAATTTTAACGGGATTCCGTTTGCATTATCCACCGACCCTGAAAATTACAGACTTTAATGATCTAATATTCAGATGTTCTGTCACCCTTTTATAGACACCCTAATCAGATTGACCGGACAATCAGGTTCATTCGTGAATTTTCAATTCCGGCCGAACTACCCGTTCGAAGCAAAGACTAGTAGCAATTTCTACTCATTATGTACACCTACACACATATATATATATATATATACATCCAATCACTCTGATCGGATAAGTATTCCCTAACTGAATTTCTAAGCCTTCACCCCCCCCCCCCCGCTACATTTTGAGATTCAAAGCCCATCTACGAACCAACCACCGTTTATAGCCTATGCACCAACTTTCTGACATTCATCCGGATCCGCTCGGGAGTGATGGTGATAACCGACAGACGGACAGATTTACCATGTCATAACCTATCGCTCAGTTTCGTTTGGGACCAGAAGAAGGTGGTTCATTATTGTCAACGTCTGTCAAGCTTTTAATTACCGAGCCAGCTGGTGGGTGTGAAAAGATGACGAGCTCTCGGAGGTCAGACGCAAACTGTTAACACCCTTTTTCTGTAAACCACAATGTAGTTCCCAGCAACACAAACCCAAGCTATGACGTCATTCGTAGTCTAAATCCTGTTTTTAATCACTTTTATCAAGAACAAATAAGCTTTTATTTACTTCTGTCGGGAATACTCCTGCTTGACAGGACTGAGAACAAGAAGTGAATCTGAGTAATACAGATGATACATGACTAAAACGACATGCTGCGTTGCAGTTAGTTTCATGATCAAATCTAGGCGGAATTCAGTAAGAACTGGAAATTTGCGAAAGGACCGAATCGAAAGAGGAAACTTACAAACGGGCTGACAAACGGTAAAGAACATACTAACTTCGAGATATACTATTCTTTCGGCTCTGGCGGATAGTTCGGCCAGAATCCCGAGACTTTCTTAAAATTGCTGACTTAGACAGAGACTTTGTTAAAATTGCTGATTCAAATTATTAAAGGACCCCTTCAACGTCAAATTTTGCGTTGCAACCATTTGATGCATCTTTATGTGTAAACCACTCAAATTAACGTACGGAGATCTCTCTTTCGTTGATTAATTCTGTGCTTTCTAATCAAAAAGCAGCCGGAACAGAACAAGGACTGTTATTAGAAGAAAAAAGTTAGTCCTACCAGAAAATTGCTACTTCCAGGAAAAAGTTCAAAAGAAGCACTTTCGTTGCTCCGCTATTCATATAATCAATTTTCATCGAGTTAACTTCTTCTTTCGGGTTTGTGGTACGACAGTGTGCTTCTACCACTAGAGAAACTACAACTCTATACGATAATTTTATGGGTTAGGTACCTCCCGGTTGCAGACTGACAAAGTTTCAAGACAAACAGGACATTTATTTATTTTACGCAAGCAACAGCTGTATCGTCGGATTTTCCACGACAGCTAGAATCAGTGAACTGGTAAGTTATATGCATTCGTCACAGATGTACATATTTGTTCAAAACTGAACAGCTCAATGATTTTGTGTTTTTAAGTTAGCTTCAAGTAGGCTGTGGGAGCAGTCGTGGGCATTTTTTTTTTCGATTTTCTTAGCACAGATTTGGAAATCTGTATACAGTGGTGAAGGTTGAGTACCGGAAGAGCAGGACTAAGTTGTAGACGGATTTTGATTGAAAAAAATGTGAATGACGGTTGATTTTTAACGTTTATCTTTTTTTGGTCAGAATGGAGTTTATACAATAGACTGAAAAGCAAAAAAAGAAACGAGTCCAACCCAGACATTACAATCTGGATAAGCAAATTACTTACTCACCGGAAATCTATAGTAATCCATTAATGACGAGTAGGAAAACAGGCAGCCACGTTATGACGCGGGTCAGGAGTACCGTATCACAATTACTATTTCCCTGACAGCTTCTTTAGTTCAGACAGGCTCGAACATAAAGACTGAAAGCGCTAATAATATGTTGTCGTGTCTCTGTAGATGAGATTTATGAATCTTCCATCGCGCTTAGCATGCTTCATTAGAACGCCGAGTTCAATTGTTCCGGCTATAATATCCACTGTTACATATGAGTTAAGAGCTGACGTCGCTGTTGGTAATTTGGTTCTGAAGCAAAATACCACTCCAAGAGCATTACTCCTTGCTGGTAACTAAAAACTGTATACTGATCTATTTGATAAAGTGTTACTCCATAATCCCTGAAAATATCTAAGCCTCGAGAAATATCGCGCTTACAGACGGACAGACAGACGAGAAAATACTTCGCTCCACTTGGCAGACATTCAAGAAAGAAGGTACAGGCGTACAGCTGTGCTCTTTCCTTGAAGCACACCTGGTATTGTTTGCTGTTTATATTCAACTTTTGTAAAATAGCTGAATACTTTAGAATCAGGCTCTGATTTTAACTAATTATCCACGGCTTTTGCTGTTTTAAGCACTTCTCCAGGCCCATTGACTTCCAGCAAAACAGGGACAATTTTACATAAACCTTTTTTCTGGATAGCGAGCTCAGTGTTGCCACTTATATCCCATTTCTCGGTATATTACCGCGATTTTGAGGCAAAGACCGCATCCAGTTTTGATTATACCGCATACCGCAATTGCACCGCGAACTGGTGAGAAAGAAATTCCAGCGTTGGTGAATGCAACTTTATAAGAATAATTCAGAGAGACTGATTTTAAGAAGCGGATAGCAGCTAAATGCCAGAGTCAGCCATAACAGATCCATTTTCACCAGGATATAGCTGTTGTTGAAAGCTTAGACAAAAAAAAAAAACAGCCACGGGGACCGCAAATGCGCTAGCTTAGTTTTCCCGCATTTATGGCAAATGCTATGGCATTTCGCTTGAATGGATCCACATTACCACATATGTGGTTTCAGAAAAGGGGCAATTGAAACGCGCTAGCTTAGGTTTCCCGCATTTATGGCAAATTTTATGGCACTTCGCTTGAATGGATCCACATTACCACATATGTGGTTTCAGAAAAGGGGCGATTGAAGGGAGGGGGTAAATCAGTTGTGTTCAAAGTCAGATTCACAGTTGTGTGTTTTCAGCTTGCCAAAATTACACCGACTTGTGAATTTTGCCTGCAAATGACCATTTTCTTGCATTATTTTACGAACAGATTTTCTCGTCATATATTAAGAGACCGAGCTACCAGTGAGCATTAGGGCGGCGGAACACGTACCTCAGTTTAAAAAGAAATTAAAAGATTATTTTCTGTGGCATGAATGTTGAATTTTATTATGGGTGGTAGGGTGGTTAGGGGAGGAAGGGTTGGCTAGGGAGGTAAGGGTGGGCAGGGGGGCAAGGTGGGGTTGGGAGGGAAGAATGGGGGAGGGGGGAGCTGAGTACTGATGAGTGAGCGAGATCGGATTTTTTATTATAGGTAAGTAGTTGTGTGGACTTCCGCGCGAATACAAACCCTCATAGGTTTTTTCTCCAGCGCGAAAGTGTTGTTTTTTATTTATTTATTTGTGAATGTAAAATAAATAAAAAATTGAACTTGAACCGTAAGCTTTAAGCTTGGTAAAATGAAAATGACAGTCGTATGTTTTCAGCTTGTCAGAATGACACAAATGCAGTTTCCAAATCATGATTTTCACCCTGTTACAGTTTGAACACAACTGGTTTTGTACCAAACCTCTGTATTTTAGCAGAAAACAGGCTGATTTTGTTTTAATTTTTTCCTGCGGCGCAAAGTATCATCATTATCTGGTTTGGTGCTAAATTATCATTATTTTACCATAAACGGGGTTAAAGAAAATGTCTTGAGAGGTAAGGTTTGAACATATATCTGCTTTGTAAGTACCTACGGTAATGACGGGCCTTACGGTTGCACCATTTTTGTTTACTGTAAATTCAGAACAAATCTACTTCCCATCTTTTTTAATCTAGAAGGCCACTACCTTTTTTCGGAAAAGAAAGAGTGGAAGCACCGCCAAGCAGCCCTACCACTTCCCGGCGAAATATCCCACCATGTTTGGGAGTTATTGGGGCCACAGACAGTCGAACATATCCGTGAAATCACAGGCAGTCCTTCCTTTCTTTCGGAACCCAAAAGAAGACGGGCGCGTCATTCGGGTGAGTTTTCACGCCAGGGAACTGAGCAACGTTAAAAGCTAGAATTCGTATGGGAAGTAGTACAATGTTGCCAGAAAAAAAAGGTGGATTAAAAAAAATATTAGATATATATAAAGGCTAGTGACAGTCCAGTGTAGCCTATACAAGTATGACTGGATATTTTGAATTTGTACACTTATACAACAATTTCTCATATCATCCAACTAGAGGTGTTCCATTTTTCCCCTGTGGTGCTGCGTTTTTGTCTACTGTTTCCTACCTGCATGATTGCCGAGCATTAGCCATTCCCTTGTCTGAGTAGTCACCCCCATGCCCAAGCACACCTGTTCTCCCCCAAAATATAAAGTTTACGTCATTCCGCCACACGGCAAATTTCACCGCATTTTGGTTCAAGGATCCCGCGGAAATACCGCATTTTTACGAGGCCGGCAACACGAAGCGGTGACTGTCGAGTTGCAACACTGGATGTCGGATGAGCTTCATGTAAACAATCGTCGGGAGCACGTTACGCACCGAAATATACCATATTAAATTCGGAACTCAGGGTTAAAGAATGGATGGATTGATTATGGAAGTAGCATTACAGGTTCAACGGGTCCTTTAACATACTTTTAGTTTTGTTGACTTTTCCATGGGGCTAATGCGCGACTCGATGTGAACCGAAAGCCTAATCGCTTATTCCCCCTGCAGATAACTTATACCAAGATTTCAAGTGGTATTATTATTGTTTCTCTACCGCATCTGGCAGCAATTCGTCATTTGATTTTATGCGCGGAATATTGCGCCAATCGCGTATTTAAATATGGCGGGCCTACTAGAGGGCGTCTTCATCCTAGAAACTGATAATTCTACCTTTTATAACGACAAACACTAGAAGGCAGCCCGAGGGATGACTAGACAGATATTATGCGCCCTTTCGCGAATACCATTTGGACAGTACATTACTGGACATGATCCCCGCAGTAGCTTCTAACTACTATAAAATTTACATTTTTTTTCCTGCAGAGTTCAACTGCTTCCCCTGCAAATTCTAGCTTTTAATTTGGATCAAAAGCCCTAGATTTTCCAGATACCTTAACACCGGAGGGAGCGAAGCCCCGGCACCAGCTCCTATAGCTACTGTAGAACAAATAGAACAATGCAAAAATGTAGCGGAAAAGCATGGTTCAAGTTCTTTCAGGTGGAAAACCAAGTCGACAACAACACAAAACGATTTGTGAGTTGATTTGAAAAATTATTGAAAAAGGGCCATATTACGACAGACAAGACCAAACAGAGACCAAAGGTTTCGAAGGGATCTCAAACATTTAATATTCTTTGGACTTTTTGATCCAGACAATCCCTTGTACATTTTTGAGTCTTCGCCAGACCCCTTTAACATTTTGCTATTTGTCCAAAATCAACCGCTGGAATATGTACAAAAAAAATAACATTTTGGAGTTGTTGACAACTTACGGCCAAACAACTAATCAAATCAGGAAACCGAGTTCAGATATGGATTCAGCAAGCACGTTTACTTCAACATGTCATCTCTAATTGACTTCAGAAAGGTCTTTTAGATTGATTTTTTTTCTTTTTTTTACCACATTTCTCGTATTTTAGCAGCATTCCGGGCGAACTGCATGCAGAGCTAAAGAGCTAGTGACATTGAGAGCCAAACCTTTCAATCCAAATTTCCAGGTTTTGCAAATTTTCCGATACTGAAGCTCTAATCGATTTCAGAAACAACTTTAAGCTTCAACGAAATTTCCAGTTTTGGTCGAATTCCTGGTGAATCATTTGTCCGGCAAGCAGGGTTCCCGGGTGGCTAAAATACCAGCCGGTTAATGCCGGCTAAAAGGTGATTTCTGCCGGTATGGTTAAAATCAAGTGGCATGGACAAAATCAAACAACTGGCTAAAATCAAATTTCTAACTGCTACTTTGTGATTTTGGTAGCACTCCGCTATTCTAAGACTGTCATACTTCTTTCAGGTATTAAAGAAACCTAAGAGAACTCAAACAAGCTTAATTAACTGATCCCAGCGATCTCGTATTCTTTATCTTCTTTATTCGAAAATAATCTGTAAAACTTCTGTGTTGCATTTCTCAAAGAAACAAGACCAAAGGTTTCGATGGGATCCCAAAAAAAATTAATATTTGATCCAGACAACTAAGTCTTGTCTTCGCCAGATCCATTCTTCGCCTGGCTAATCATCTGAGAAAACCAAGTTCAGATATACCTGTATAAGCAATATCTAGTTTGACGATACTGATCGAAACTTCCTGCTTTACTTCTGCCAAATTTCTGGTTTCGGCCGAATTCCAAGCGAACTACTTGTCCAGCAAAAAAGGATAGCTCAGAAACGAATTCAGCGCATCTCCTTATCCCTATAAAGAATATCTAATCAGCTTAAATAAAACTTTAACTTATGAACAAAAATCCGGTTTCGACCGGATTCCGGACGAACTATATGTCTGGATAAAAAATGAATGTCATATATAGATTCAGCGTCTCTTCTTACCCTTAAATCTGCCATCTAATCAACTTCAAATAAAAATTTAGCTTTTCAAAAAAATTTCCGGTTTCGCCCGATTCCGGGCGAACTACTTGTCCGGCGATAAAATGGTTTTCACCATCGTGTTCAGCATGTCTTCTTACCCCTAGATCGAACATCTAATTAACTTCAAATAAAACTTTTGCTTTTAAAAAAATTTCCGGTTTTGGCCGGATTCCAGGCGAACTACTTGTCCGTCGAGAAAATGGTTTAACCATCGTGTCCAGCATGTCTCCTTACCCCTAAATCGAACATTTAATCAACTTCAAATATAACTTTTACTTTTAACAAACTTTCCGGTTTTGGCCCGATTCCTGGAGAACTGTTTGTCCGGCGAGAAAATGGTTGTCACCATCATGCTCAGCATGTGTTCTTACCCCATAATCGACTATCATATTAGCTGTTTCAAAACATTTTGTTTGCCCCTTAATTTAAACCCCCTCCCCCACCCCTAAATGTAGGGATACAGAGCCCATCTACGAACTCGACCTTACTCTTGACCCAAAGAATCCTCACACCAAGTTTCATCAAAATATCTCGTTCCCTTCAAGAGTTATCGTGCTCACAGACGGACAGACGGACAACTTTTGCGATGTCATAGGTATCCGTCACTAACGTTTTGGGATCCCAAAAATTGCCTCATTGCACTGTTATCACTAACACGAAATCAACATGGCAGATATAAATTAACCAACTAAGGTTAAATGTCCATTAAGTCACATTAATCAAATTACAGCCGACATTCAACTTCAATAATAAAACAAAACGAAAACTTCCTCGTTAGTTCAGGGGTCTCCCAACATGATGTCGTCAGCACTTTCCGAATCAGAGTCGGTAACCACAATGGCTGAACCTGTAGAATGTTCCCCAATCAACCCTGGTTGAAAAATAGTCGGAAAACAACGAAGAAACAACAGTAAAGATTGATACGTAGAAAAGATCAGTGCGATTTGATTTTAGCCAGTTTTAGCCGGCAAAAATCGGTTTTTATTAATAAAAGCCGATTAAAACCGCCGGTATGGTAAAAATCAATTTTAGCCGGCAAAAACGGAACCCTGCCGGCAAGAAAACTAAGTTCAGATGTGGATTCTCGTTAGCTTATAAAAACATATTTGTTTTTACCCTTAATTCGAAACCGCTCCTCTGCCTCTAACTATCAGTCTAGTACACTAGCCCCTTTTCAGGCATGGTGCACAAACGTCTAGCACCATGCCTGGGTGCTAGACGTTCAAGCACTGTACCTTGGATTTCATGTATAGTGCATGGATTTCAGTATACAGTGCATGCATGAAAAACACAGTTTCAGTAATCACAACTGAGCACCGGCTCGGATAGGGCTGAAATTACTACCATGAATTAGAGAAATCAAAGACAATCCTATCATATTTTTCATAACAAAAACAAAAGGACGCGACTGATGAGGGAGATGAAAAACCTCATTTCCTTTTCTACATAGTCAAGGGTTTTGCATGCAAAGTGTCCTGTGCCTCAGCTTTTTCTACCTAACAGTCAACCAGAATATTGGCTCCTAGGGCACTCAACATGGAAAATAGATAGGCTGCTGTCAGATTTTTCATCTCCATCATCAGTCGCGTCCTTTTGTTTTTGTTAGGAAAAATATGATAAGGACTGTCTTTGATTTCTCTAATTCTTGGTAGTAATTTTAGCCCTGTCCGAGCCGTTGATAAGTTGTGGTGACAGAAACTGTGCTTTTCATGCATGCGCTGTATGCTGGAATCCATGCACCATACATGAAATACAAGGTACAGTGCTTGAACGTCCGGCACCCAGGCATGGTGCTAGACGTTTGAGCACCGTGCCTGAAAAGGGGCTAGTGTACTAGACTGCTAACTATAGGAACAAAATTTCGCCTGCTGCGCTTGATTTAACTTGTTCTGGGTTCAGTCCAGTCATGCACAAATCCTCAAGTTTTGGGCATGGTGCCCCAACGTCAGGGCATTCCCCAAGGTATGGGCATGGTACCCATACGTTGGGGCACCATGACCTGGAGCATGGGCATGGTAATAGCATGGCACCCCCATGATATTTGGTTGAACTGAGAATGATTACATACCTAAATAGGGCTGTCTTCCTCTCCTAGACCACAAGATACTTGATCTTATGTTCTATCTAACCTCTTTTTCCAATTTAAAAAATATTAGAGAACTTCCAAGAAATTTAGTCATGAATGAATTCCCCTTTTTCCCTGGAAATGGATAGGTAAACCAATAGGAAAAAGTGGTCTTCATTAAAGGCTAAATTTCTTGGAAGTTCCCTAATATATTTAAAATTGGAAAAGAGGTTAGATAGAACATAAGATCAAGTATCTTGTGGTCTAGGAGAGGAAGACTCCTATTTAGGTATGTTATCAATCTCAGTTCAACCAAATATCATGGGGATGCCATGCTAGTACCATGCCGAAGCTCCAGGGCATGGTGCCCCAACGTGGGCACCATGCCCATACCTTGGGGCATGACCTGACGTTGGGGCACCATGCCCAAAAATTGAGGATTTGTGCTTGACTGGTCCAGTCGTTGGAAAGCTTCGCTTCTTAACGAAAGTTGAAAAGAAAAGTCGAATATGTAAATTTAAATACAGGAATTTACATTAAAGGAATAATCTCAACTAATGCATTACAGTTAGTTTTATTCTATACTTGGAATAACGGTGTTTCATTTAGTTAGCGCTTTAACATTGAATTTCTTGGGGTTTGAAACACCTTTAAAGCTAGAACTTGTAAGCTAAATTTTCCCAGAAAAAGGCAGATTTAAAAAACTTTGCCTGCGGCGATTTGTTCTTTGCCACGAAGCGGCAACAGCGTTTTCTGTTGGCACATTTTTCAGTCCATCAGCACAAACTGACCGTCCCCCCCTAAAGGTAAAAGGCTAGAGTAGAGACGCCCCTGATTACCACACCATACCTTGATCAAAAATCTTGGTTAAGCCCAGGTCAAGCCACACTATGGTTTGATAAACAAGACAATTGTGCTAGCAACCATGGCCTGATTTCTCAACAACTTACACAGCACCGGCCTGGCTAATGTGTGAAGACAGCACTGGACAATGACTGGGCATTGCATGCATTATTTCACTTCTTACTTACCTACGCGAACCTTAAGCCTCTCTAGCTTTTTTCTTCAATTAATGTAACTAGCATTTCCTTCAGTTCAGACATGCTGAACATGACTAGTTGGGGCTTTCTGTCAATGTCTATGTGACCAGTTGTTCATTGATGATTGAATTAGAGACCCCTCTTGACTACTAGGTCACTTGGGTAGTTATTCATTGGATGATGATGAGATGATGATGATTGAATTAAAGACCCCTCTTGACTACTAGGTCACTTGGGTCTTCTTTCATTAAGTTCTATTTCACTTCTTGTGTTCGTGCTGGATTTCAGTTTTTAAATCTCACGCCAACGAAAGTTTCTCCTTCTTCCCAAATGCCGGAATTCGCGGACAGGGGTAATAAGACATGTGTCGGACGCTTTGAAAATCGATAAAACAAATGCTGATTTGTTGTGGGAAAAGAAAGAAATACAAAGACACAAAATTTGTCTGTAACTCTTTGGTGATTGAACATTTGACTAAAATTCCAGTCGTAATATTCTGCAATGCCGTATTTTTACCCTTAGGCCGGGAGAGGCGTCACTATGAGGGGGGGACTCCACCCCAAAAGGTCTTGAGAAAGTACTTTCGTCGGGCGAGACCCGGCGAAAGTTCACTTGTTTGTCGGCACGGAGCGCCGGCAAGCTTAGAAGAAATGAAATTTTGCATGGTTTTGTCAGGCGTCGGCACATCGGGTTCTTTTCATATGCAAGAAATCAAATTCTGCACACATTTGTCGTGCAAAACACAGGAGAAATCGAATTCTGTATCCTTTCGTCGGGCCTGGATATTCTCTTCGGCACATCGGGTTCTTTTATGCATAAGAAATACAGAAGAAATTCAATTTTGTATGCTTTCATCGGGCGTCTGTAGACTCGTCGGCATATTGGGTTCGTTTTATATGCAAGAAAAAAATTCGGCAAACATTTGCCGGGCAAAAGAAACAAGAAACTGACTTCTGTATGCTTTTGTCGGCACATCGGGTTCTGTTTATCTGTGATAGATCAATTTCAGCAAACATTTTTCGGGCGCACCCGGGAAGTTCAAGTATCGTCGGCACGTCGGGTTCTTTTTATTCGTAAGAAATCAAATTCTGTAAACGTTTATCAGGCGCACCCCGGAAGTTTAAGTCTTGTCGGAACATCGGCTTATATTTACACGTAAGAAATAAAGCCCTTTACAGTCTTGTCGGCAAAACAAAGAAGAATTCGAATTCTGAATGCTTTAGTCGGGCGTCGGTATTCTTGTCGTCCCATCGAGATATTTTTATTCGCAAGAAATCGAATTCTGCAGACATTTGTCGGGCGTATCCGGAAAGTCTATCGTAGGAAGATCGGAATCTCATTACACGTAGTAAATCGAATCCGCAAACTTTTGTCCAATCCAGAAATTTTATGTCTGGTCGGCAAATCGAGATTTTCGCTACACACAAGAATCAACTTTGTGCCTACTTTCTTATGGATGGCCACTGCTTTTTTGGCGCAAAGATCTGTGATTTCACAGTTAGCCTTAAGCCCCGTCTGCATTACCGTAAACCGACCGTTTTACGGCCGACCGTTTGACCGTTACGGCGGTGAAGACGGGTCTTTCTCTACGGACGGCCGTAGCCGTAAAACGGCGGTACTGACCCCTCCGTAACCGTAAAACGGACGTAGTGAAGACTGCTTTTTTGTCAAAGTCCCATGTAACTGTTTTTCAACTGTTTTTCAAGTCACATATAAACTGTTTTTTAAAATTTAACCCAAGATTCACCTATTTGGGACTAATGTAGACCATATTTTTGCGGTTACGGACCTAATGAAGACCACATTTTTGCGGCTACGGACCGTCCGTAAAACGGTCGGTTTACGGTAATGCAGACGGGGCTTTACTTTTATTTGGGATCGCTCATCAGAATGATGTTTCATTTAGTTGGCGTTTTAGGACTGAAATTCTTGGGGGTTGGAAACACATTAAAAGCTAGAGCTTGTGAACTATAGGTATAGCTTAGCCTAAAATTTTCCGGGAAAAACACAGATTAAACAAAAATTCGCCTGCGGCGCTTCGTTTAACTGGTTCTGGGTTCAGTGGTTGGACAGCTTCGCTTTTTAGCGAAAGGTGAAAAGAAAAGCCGAATACGTAAATCCGAATTTACATTAAAGGAATAATCTCAACTACCGGCAACTACCGCATTACAGTTAGTTTTATACCAAATTTCGCCTGCGGCGCTTCGCAGTATTCTTTATTTGGAAGAACGGTGTTTCATATAGTTGGCGTTTTAGGATTTAAATTCTTGGGGTGTGAAACACCTTAAAAGCTGGAACTTGTAAGCTAAATTTTTTCAGAAAAAAGGTAGATTTAGAAAACTTCGCCTACGGCGATTAATTTAACTTGTTCTGGGTAGCCTACAGCCGTTGGAAGCTTCGAAAAATTTCGACACAAAAAGGCAGATTTAAAACATTTAGCCTGCAGCGAATAATTTACCTTATTCTGGGTACAGTCGTTAAAAGCTTCAGTTTTTAGCGAAAGCTGCAACGAAAACCCGAATATGTGAATTTAAATTTACGAACTTACATTAGAGGACTAATCTACGCCGTTGCCGCGAAGGGTGTTTTTTTGTCGGCACATTTTTGAGTCCGTCGGGACAAACTGGACGTCCCCACCCCAAAGGTAAAAGGCTAGTGACGCCGCTGTAGGCGGGTGCTGGGGGGCCAGGGGAAACGAAAGGCCAAGCGCCCGCCGCCCGGTGTAAATTGTTGAGAAATCAGGCTACGGTTTCTAGCCGCATTACCTTGGTCATTACATTCCAGGTGTGACCAGCTACGTTGCACCTTCGTCGTTTACTTTACCTAAAATATGCTCGAATATGACCATAGTGTGGATCAATCAAGAATCTCATGTGCTAATGTGCTGGCGTTTTTACGTTTTTGGGATCCCAAAACGTTAGTGACGGATACCTATGACATCGCAAAAGTTGTCCGTCTGTCTGTCCGTCTGTAAGCACGATAACTCTCGAAGGGATTGAGATATTTTGATGAAACTTGGTGGTAGGATCCTTCGGGTCAAGTTCGAAGATGGGCTCTGTAGCCCAATATTTGAGGGTGGTGGAGGGGTTTCAAATTAAGGGGCAAACAAAATATTTTTTGAAAGCTGTTTAGATAGTTGATTTAGGGGTAAGGAGACACGCTGAATCCGAATATGAAAGTTATTTTCTCGCCGGACAAGTACTTCGCCCGGAATCCGGCCAAAACCGGAAAGTTTGTTAAAAGTAAAAGTTTAATTTGAAGTTGATTAGATGTTCGATTTAGGGATAAGAAGGCATACTGAACACGAATATGAAAACCATTTTCTCGCCGGATAAGTAGTTCGCCCGGAATCCGGCCAAAACCAGAAAGTTTGTTAAAAGTAAGTTTTGTTTGAAGTTGATTAGATGTTCGATATAGGGGTAAGAAGGTATGCTGAACATGAATATGAAAACCATTTTCTCGCCGAACAAGTAGTTCGCCCGGAATCTGGCCAGAACCGGAAAGTTTGTTAAAAGTAAAAGTTGTATTCGAACTTGATAAGATGTCCGATTTAGGGGTAAGAAGAGATGCTGAATCAGTATATGACAATCATTTTTTCGCCGGACATAGGCTATAGTTCGTACGGAATCCGGCTGACACCGGAAAATTTGTTATGAGTTAAATTTTTATTGGAAGTTGATTAGATGTTGGATATAGGTATATGGAGATACGCTGAATTCGTTTTTGAGCTTTATTTTTTCGCCGGACAAGTAGTACTGGAATTTCGCCGAAACCGGAAAATTCGCAGAAGTAAGGCACACACATGCTGAATCCATATCTGAACATCGTTTTCTTAATGATTAGCTGTTTGGCCTTAACCTGTTTCTAAATTTTAAGAGTAAAAATGTTCAATGAGTCTGGCGAAGACTGGATCTGGCGAAGACAAAACCTATTTGTCTGGATCAAATACTGGATTTTTGGGATCCCATCGGAACCTTTGGTCTTGTTGACCCATGGTAAGGGGCCAAAACCCGTGGATTGCCAAGGGTCCATCAAAAGTAAAAGACGGCACTGGTGTTCTGCGACTGGAAACTTACCTGTCCCGACTTCAGGCGTATTCTCGCCTTTCCCCGAGGACTCCACTTGAGGAGTCCCCGCGTTTTTGTTTGTCCCGGGGACTCACTCCCCGTATTCTCGCGAGTCCCCACGGATGGGGATGCTCCAATTATCATCACCATCATCAAAAAGGACTCCCTTTCAGATTCAGAGGGGAATCAATTTTTGCTTGTGTTAGTGCAATGCAAAATTAATTAAAAACACTCAGAATAAACAAAACCAAAAATAAAGTGAATCCAGACTAACTTTGTCACCTGAATATTTTTTTTCGAACAAAATCCGTTTTGGAAGCGTTCCCCGTGTTATCGCTGTTTTCTGTATGTGGAGTCCGCGTGGAGTGACTCCCTCTATTCTCGCCGTTCCCTTCGATTCCCCGAGGGAACGGCGAGAATACGCCTTTCATCAATGTGATTCTAAATTAGTGAATAATCTTGATGGAAAATATGTTGGGTGTTTTGTCTTTGTCCTTTATAACTGCACATATGTCCATGGGCAGTGCGTCATAAATGCTTAACTCTTTCATTCATTTTCCTCTTGCATCGGCGTTGCGGCGCGAACATTCAAGCGATTCTCTCATAGGCTGTACGTAAAAAAAATCAAAGAAAAGTAGTGTCGCATACAATGATGCAGTGTTGACTGGTGACCTAGGCAGTAATCGACTAGCGTAAGAAAGTAAATATAGGAAATCGGCTATTTGGCTGGAAGAGGAAGTCCCAGGCTTCAATTAATATCTAACTAGCCAGTTACTGTATAATATGCACTAGTAAAGTCAATTGAGAAATATTCAACTAGTCGGATAAAGTTTCGATCCGAGTTTCGGAGGCTTTTGATATAGAAAACATTTGTATGTGCCTCAGACTTGCGCCGCCGGTTAATAAGATGTATATGGAACACAGTCGTTTTTTTTCAAAAACAGTCGTTTTTATCCACAAAAACAGTCGGTAAAAATGACCAGCCAGTCGCTAAATACCTTGTCCCCCCAAAAAAATTTTTTTGGCAAGTAATGCCTTTGATTACAACACTGAATTAGCTCGGGGAGAGACATCGGTTTGATAGGAAATATCGTAGCCGTTCATCCATATTATGGATGAACGGAACGGCTACGGTGCTTCGACGGGATTGTCTTCAAAGTCAGAGCTTTTCGAAAAAAAATATTAAAACTTCCGGTTGTACAAAATTAAGAATCGCTAGTTTTGTCTTCCTTCTTCTCAACAGATACCGTCGTGTCCATGTCAACCTCATTGACAATGTAAATCGTTTTGTCATCTTCATCGTCGATCTCGTCGGCGCCCGGATGCTGGGGGGCGCGTCGGGGAGGGGGGTGCTTTTCGAACAGACCTGGTTCGAACCAGCTAGGTTTCTGAGCCTGGGAGAAATAAATGTATGTCAACAGAGCTGAGAGCACACAAGATAAATCCTGAATAGCTTCCCTGGGCTTAAGTTGGACCCAAAACCCTTCATTTCAACTGTATTTCGTTACGTCATGTTGCAAACAACCAGGCAATTCTTAAATGCCTTCCCGACCATCACTGAATAATCTATGAATAATTAGGAGCGATGTATATGTGAGTTTCTGTAATCACCTTATGTCCTTACGAATATTTTCGATTTATTTCCAATATTCGCCTATCTCTACTGAAGACTCGTGGTCTGAAATCTGCTCATGTTTCCGTCGCCGAACAAACAAGAGGTCGGTATCTTTGAAGCAAAAGCTGGTGATTGGATGAGGGTTATTAAAGCACACCGCGCAGTATTTACTGTTTGTGTTCCAATATTCAAAACTATCTGAATACTGTAAAACTATAATAAGCTGTGCTGTTAACAAATTCTCCACGGCAAAGATTAGTGAGGTGTCATTGGTGGGTTCAGAATGCAATGAAATTTGAATAGAAATTGTCCGTTAAGTAAAGTTCTAAATAAGGACCGCAACTTCAGCAGTGCATTTGCGTAGCGGGCGGCACTACAGGATTCAAGGGTCACTTTGGGATAGCTGTCTCGGGCATGAATGGCACCAGTAATTCTGGCGTTGTTGGTCGACAAAGCTTTATCGGGCTGATTTTAGTGCTGTTGGTATTTTGTTTCAACTACAGAGAAGAACAAGATCAACGACCACATATGGCACGTGTTAAGAGTAGGCGGTACAAGAACGTCACAAAACACAACCGCCATCCAAAAATGCGGTTCGGCTGAGACACGAGATCTTTCTAAATATCAAGTTTCATCCATATCCGTCCACCCGTTCAACAGTTGTGCATGCCAGTAGATTCCGGATTCTCATCCTTCCACTCCCCCCACGATGGTCGGATCGGGCAAACGACTATTCTCAAGTCAATCTGTTCGGGTCCCTGACACGCCTGCCAAGTTCATCGTCCTAGCACATCAGGAAGTACCGACTCGCGGGATCACTAGAGATAATTACTAATTCTAAGCGTTTCCCAAGATTTCCGTATCCCAACTCCAACTCCCCCCCCCATGTCACCGGATCCGGTCCGGATTTAAAATGGGAAGTCTGACACACGAGGTTTTTTTCTAAATATCAAGTTTCATTAAGATCCGATCACAAACTCGTAAGTTAAAAATACCTCAATTTTCCGGATTCCCCTCCCTCCACCCCCCAGATGGTCGGACCGGGGAAGTGACTATTTCCAATTTAATCTGGAAAGGTCCCTGATACGCCTGCCAAGTTTCATCGTCTTAGCTTATGTGGAAGTGACCAAAATAGCAAAACCTGGACCGACAGACCGACGGACGGACAGAAATTGCGATCGCTATATGGCACTTGGCCGAAGGGCAAGTGCCACAAAAACCATCTGGCGCCAGTTAGGAACTTAGTGTTGACGTGGAAAAAGGCATGAAAATATGGTTGGAATGAGCGTGGCTTACCTCCACTGCCATTTTCATGGCTGCCACCTTTCGGGCGTAGAAATCGTACACGAATTTGGCCATCATTGGCATGTCATTCATAACGAGAGGCGGAGCTGGGAACGTCGAATCAACAGGACGGATTGTGGGGTAAGCTTCATCAGGGTACAGGTGTAGCTTCGTCGGTCGCTTGAGCAACTAAAGAGAAATAATGACCAAGATGAGAGAGACTCCTTGGAGTCTCGGGAGCTTACGGGAAAACTAAGTTTTGAAAGTATATGTCGTTAACTTGCTACCGCACTATCTATTATAGAGATACATCCGACATTTCGAACTGCGTACGGTGTCTCTTGTATCCACCTTAACAGCAACACGTTGTTTAAAGGTTTGCCAAGCATGGAACTTTCTTACTCATATCCGGCTCCGAATAGCGTTTCCAGGGTCCTGAAGACCCATTACGCAAATTCTTTCATGGTTCCGATCGCAGTGACGGTACCAAGAACTTCTCTACATACATCGAGAGTCATTGTGGTTCACTGGAGAAAAAAAAGTAGTATATTAGAAACAGAACAGAAACCGTATTTAATCCAGTTTGACTTCAAAAAACTTTGCTCGACCACTCTTCATTATGGCTTTGTCCGTTTACCCCTGCTGAATGAGTATCGTAACGAGCTTTGTTCAACGAACCAAGGATGCAGAAGAAAAGAAAGCCATACCCTGTCTTTAGCGGTAACGAAAGAAAAGGTGACGTCAGACGATTTCGAACAAATAGCAGATGTTTACGCATCCTTGTGTTAGACCTTATGAGAGTATATCTGTTATGATCCCTTTAAAGTTTAACCGAATAGGGCTGAGATCAAACAGTCTAGTAACACATCGCTTAATCACTTAAATAGGCCTGAAAACCCGAAAAAAATGCGTTGCTTCGTTTGTCCGTTATCCAAACATAGTGGATTTCATCGAATGATTTCGGATTTGGGGTACCTCTATGTGACTGTTCCTCTACGCTTGAAATATTTACCAACTACAATTGTAAGCCATTTCCGAAAATAAAATAAAATAAGAATGTCCGATTCCTTGCAAGACATATCCTAAATTATTTTCCTACTTTTCTACAGGCGTATTTTTTCCGATGTCAACATCGTTAGCCCTGGAAATGCTTTGTTGAACTTCCAATTCTCCGTGTCTGGGTGAATTTTGGGTTGTTGTGCAAGCAGCGCACACTCAGAACGTTATTACCAAAACCTCGGGTGAAAAATATTTCAGTGCATTCGAGTATCAGATGCAAAAATAAGATGCCCTTTCAGTTGAACTTTAAGTTCCATGTTTCGAAACAAAAACTTCTGCTTTGCCGCAAACATGTTTCTGACAGTGTAGTGTCCTCAGCTCTCTGCTGTTTGTAAATTTGTCTCTGAACAGTCCCAAACTTACCAAGAGGAAGGTAAAACAAAGAAAGGAGATCAGCATCATGTCTTTCAGAATATTCGAGAAAGGTCTGATTTTTGAACCGCGTAAAACATGACTTCCGATGCAAGGTTCGATTTTCGGTCTAAGAACATCTGAGTCGCTGTGAGGGCCATTCGTTCCTCTTTACGGAATAGGTGTTTGAAAAACGTCATTCTGGACAGGGAACATAATTGTTAACGAGGCTCTTTGATATAACGTGAGTTTAGAAAATATACATGAACAATCAAAACTGAAATGCTTCTTGAAAAGGAATGGGTATCGTTTCGGCCACCTCGCGGACTTAGTCGTGCACTACACTACCGTACCTCAGTAACATACTGGCAACTACGGAAGCTCTGCAATCCGCAACACGACGCACTTACCAAGTTAAAAGCAGGCTGGAGTTCAAAGCAGTTGGCAAACAAGTCCACCCTGGCGAAGATGTAAAGCCCTAATCGACCACGAGACATTGATACAACCAACCGACGGACGTCTCGCAAGTGACCAATGTTCCTCGTCCGCACCAGTGATAGTAAGATGTAGTCATTCTGTTGACCTTGGTACTTGTCCACAGTGTCGATCTGGAAGATGCAAATCAGGATCAAGAGGGATCGGGATGGGTAGTCACGATTCCCATCTCCAGGGCCCATGACTGACGAGTCATCGCTTGGGATTTTCGGTCGTACTAGTGCTACCTTTGTACTAGTGCTAGTGATAGTGCTACCTTCGGGTTCAGCCGCACAATCTTTCATGTTCAAAAAAATATGACAAATAAAATGCAATGCTCCATGTCTGTATGAGAGAAAAACATTCAAATAATGGATGTCTACGGAGAATAAGAATACGATTGGCATACTTTACAGATCTCCCATTTGCCATCTGATGACGTAATTAACCCCTCATAACCACCGCATGGCTCACGTGAAGTGGGTGGGCCACCGCTACCGTGTTCCACCGCTACCGTATGTCCACCGCTATCCAGGAAATCTTGCATTATCAAGAGGATTAGCTGCGTCAGAGCTAGAGTATGTTCACTGCCAACTCATTAGTGCAGGTAGCTGGTGCAAACAATTCCAGATCCAAATCCTCAAATGCGAAGAGGGTGTTGACCGCCACCAACACCGTTAATAATACGAAGCCGGAACTTATTGTTTCAAATAATTATTTCTTTTGAGTCCAATTAAAGAAACTGTACAACTTGAACAAGCTTGCAACGGATGTTTGTTGTTAACGAGAAACCGTCTCATTTTTCTTTCACACTCTTTGTCTTAACAATTCCATGATTATTTCTCTTGTAACCCAGCTGGGGTTCTGCAATTATAGTTGCCGTCAACAATGTAAACGTCATTTTCTTTCATACTCTTTGTTTTAACAATTTACAGTGTCAACTTACAGATCGTAAGCACCGGCGACGTCAACAGGCTACAAACTTGTCGCTAGCAAGTGCGATTTGAGGTACTTTTAAGGTAACTCAGTTGGGGTTCTGCAGTTATAGTTGCTCTTACAAATTGTTCAGACCAGTTGGTCATACTTTATCCGATTGGCGCATATTAGGTCTGACAAGATTTGACCCTACCCTCTGGACGAACTAATCCTGGGATGGAAACTAAATAGCAAACTAATCCTGGGAACGAGAGATTTCCTGGGTGGCGGTTCAACACCCTTTGCGCATTTAAAGAATAAAATATGAAACTACCTGCACAGACTACCTGCGCTACCTGGATTAAAAGGTGGCGGTAAGCATATGGTAGCCGTCGACCGTGGTGGCGGTGGAACACTGCTACCGCTCACGTTAGGTCGAATTAAATTATTCATCCCGCCTTTGTCTAAACTCGACCAGCCACATCACTGGCCCTGGGGTCATTTGTAAATACGCCGTATTCGCGACTCAACTTTTTGTGATGAACAAAATGAAGATTTTTCCAAGCCATTTGATAACTTCGAACGTAAATCTAAAATCTATCTCGGGCGGCACTGATATACCTCGAGAGGCGCCCTAATTACCTCTGACACCTCTACGCCATGAACATTGATATCTCATATGAATGCCCATTGACAAGAAAGACACGTACCTATAAAAGCGTAAGTTACGTCTAGAACGCGAGACAAGCAAAAGCTAAATTCTGAGCTCGGCTAAACTGATCGGTTTGGTCAGGAGTAAGGTAGGAAGAAAGGAAGAACATACCTTGTGTGGTCTGCCAATCAAAGGATTCTTGGCGCATTTACTCTCAATGATGTCCCTTATCAAGGCTTTTTGTCCATTATATGTTGTAAGGACTGAGATCTTCGAAGCAGGATAGCCATTGAGCCGCATATACGTGAAGACAGCGACCAGGTACTCCGCTTCAGCCAAATTCTAGGAAAAAAATTGACAGTCTAAAATGATATATACAATTTATAGAGGCGAAAGCCTTTTTGTGCGATTATATTATTATTACCTGCAAATTACCTGCAAATTTGCAATTGCAGGCGAGTAGGATTTCTCCTAATGTACGCCTACATGGGTGCTGTCTTGTCCAAATTTCCAGTCGAAACTCCACGGTTTGCCGACCATTCCTTGTCCAGATGTTGTTTAAAACTGTTTGTTGTTGGGCAGGCAACAGTGGATTCTGCTAGAGCGTTCCAGGGGTTGATTGATCGACTTGTGAAGAAGTTCTGTGCTTGCCGCTTGAGCACAGGCCTCTTTGTCATCTTTTGTGAGTGGCCCCTGGTGGTTCTTCCTTTAATGGCACAAAAATTTTGGGTGGGATCTTGTTGTTCAAATTTTTGTACACAGCTATCATATCACCACGATTTCTTCTGTATGTCATTGTGGGGATGTTGAGAGCTTTGAGTCTTTCTGGATATGGGGTGCTCTGCATTCCTTTGACCATTTTCGTGGCGCGTCGCTGGACAAGTTCGATGAGGCGCTTGTCCATCTCGTATTGCGGGTATGCCAGTGAGACTCCAACTTCCAGCTTCGGTCTGACGAGTGAGGTGTACAACTTGCTGATCACCTTAGGACTCCTACTGCTAACAGTTCGTTTGATGATCCCAAGCGCTCTATTGGCATTACTCACGACGTGTTGCGTGTGCTTGTGGAACTTGAGCTCGGAATCGATAAGCACTCCAAGGTCCCTTTCGCAGTTGCCGCTTTCCCTTGCTTGTTTTCCCTTGGGGGTGTCCATGGTGTATTGGTTGTGGGGATTGTTGTGTCCAATATGAATGACTTTAGTCTTCTTCGCGTTGAACTTCGTTAACCAAGTGTCCAAGTGTTATAATTATTATTACAATGAACGTGGTTTAAAAACATCCACATACCCTACTTATTGACTCAACCTACATTGGAGTTCTGCGCGACCGCGACAGAGGATCATAGAATATACTCTGCACTGAACAACAAGCCAAAGGGGGATCCCAAAGGTCCCTTCCATTCGGAATTTACTTTGCACACATGGATTCGCTAACAGGAGCGCTTAACAGTGAAAGTAGCTGATGGTTCTGTATAAGCACTCAGAAAGCTTCGGACCACCGGACAACATCTCAAGTGCTGACGGAGTGATAAACTAACCTGGTAGAAGTAGGGGCTTGGTTCTGACTCGCCCACACCGTTAAAGTCGGCGACATCGATGAGCTGGAAATCGTACTCGAATCCAGCATTTGCTGAACGATATTCCGGTAGCCTGAGAACGTGATCCAGGTTTCCAAGCTTTTTGTACCGCCAATTGTACAGGTTGCAGAGGCTGTAAAATAATGTACCTTCAATTTAAGCTGCAGACCTTACAGTTCCATTACCTTTCCACAAGGAATCGTATTCTGGAATAGGATGATAGGATGGAATAAGACTCAATCTGAGATGTGCTTCCCCCCCCCAAAAAAAACAGAAAAAAAAAATCCCGTGGTTCCCTGAAACTTTTGGGTTTGCAAATTAAGAAATACAGGTGAAGAGGGATGTCTCTCACTCCATAAAATCCTACCCTGGTCCAAAATCGGGGGATTTTTTCTGGGTTCGGTAGGGTATCTCTTTTCAAGGAAATGCAGTACTTGGAGCACTGCTACACAATCCTTCCACAAATGCCCCCATCTATCCGTCCTACCGACATCTGGCTGACTCTCGACTCTTTTCAAGACCCTTTTGGACTCCTGCAGCCCACGTACCTTCACAGCCAGACAGACTTGCTTCGGACTTTCAAAATCAGACGAAATAATTCCGAATTTAATTTTCTCGTTCAACAAACCCTATTCCTACAAACGTTGAAAATAAGCTAAAAGGGATATGTTGTTCTTTGAAAATGTCAGAGCAGTATGGGAAAGAAATATAATCTTTTGTCACATTCCCTATATAGACGAGAAATATTGCTTGTTTTCCTAAGCGACGGACTTGCACACAAACTAAGCCATTCTGCTTGCACTGACAGAAAAAACTCACCCTGGTCTAGCTCGGCCCTGAGCATCCAGATCCACTGTTGGCACACCCAACCGAACAAATCGGGTGAAGAGGGACTGCTCCATGTTTGAGAACTTCTGGAAGGCCATGTTCTTGATCACAGGAGGTAGCTGATGGTGGTCTCCGATCATGATCCAACGCTTTAGCCGATTGAAATTATCCTCGGGGTTTTGGAGTAGGAGAGGGATGAACGTCTCAATTTCCAAGATCTGCGCTGACTCTTCCATCAGGATGTTGTCGTATTTGAAACCTGAATAAATGATAATGTTAATAGACTTCAATGACGTGTCACACTTCCTGAAGCTAGGTCGGTGTCACTAGTATAAGCCTCTACTCAAAGCTTCTAAAAAGCTTAATTATCACTGTAACGTGATTACAGTTGTAGTTACTGCTTAATTACTACTTGACTAACAGAATGATGCTAGAGGTCAGACCAACTGGGCATGACAAAAAGTACTAAACCAATTTTAAACAAATAAAATACAATACTCAAACAAGATCTTACGCCTCTTACTTCACCACAAACAAAATATTTCGTTTAGAGACAGATTCTGATACCAGGAGCCTATCTAAATCAAAGCTCTTTACGTAATTTCCAGACCGAAAACATGTCTTCTACGTCCTATGGCTTTATTTTTTTTTTAAACGTTGAACCCGTTTAAACGTTTTTACCCGAGTGTTTTTCTCAGTATTTTTCCCGTGCGTCACCTATCCATGAACATGGAACTCGTAGTTCACAGCTGATCCGTAGACCGGTTGTAGTAACTAGTAGATCGAGATTTAGCATTAGACATGTTGGGCTTTTAGTATGGGAAGGTTTATCGACTGAGCTAAGGTCAAGTAGTGTTTGATTGGATTTCCGTAGCATGTTAAAGGTTCATTGTTTTGCTATTTATGAATTTGATGCGTTATTCTCAGCCGTTTAAGTTTTTGTTTGTTAGTTTTTTTGTTTTTTTTATAGTTATTAGTGATTCTGGTTGAAAAGGTTTTTTTTCTGGTTCGGCGTCCCAGACCGGGTAAGTCAAGCTCCTTTCTTTCTTTCTTTCCTTTTTTTCTTTATTTTTGTCGAAGATTTTATTGTTGTTGATGTTTTGTTTTGAGGGTAATTAGTCCCTTACAGGTTCGCCTCTGGGCATTGAGGATTCTAGTTTTTTTAATAAACCCTTCATTCATTCATTCAAAATTCAGCACCGATTACGTCATCTGGTGGGGAGTTCCACGGTACGACCACTCAAAGCTGGAACGGGCAATGCGATATTGCAAGGTATGGGCTTACCTAATTCTACGAGTTCCCTTCTTTTGAGCGCTGCGTGGGTGCAGGTCATTGCAATAATCTTGGCTTCTTTGACTAAGAGATACCGGGTCCTATCAAGACCGCTGCGGAGCATCTCAAAGGCTCTGAACTCCTCCAACTGGGTGAAGATCTTGTTGATGTGTCGAAAGCATCCTTCGGCAATCTCCATATCCTCATCAAATGAAAACCCACGGAACAGAGGCTGAGGAGCATTGGCAAAGTATACAGTGAAAGGGAAGTTGTTTCCAATGTCTCCAACCGAAACGACCTACAAAACAGATAACACGTTAAGAGGTTCTCACTAAACACAACAAAATATTTGATTTAATATTCTACCTGATGCGTCTATATATCTAATTTTTCTGCCAAGTTAGAACCTGAACTTAGGCAGGGACCGAACAACCTACTGAAATAGTATTATGAACTCAACCGTCAAAAACTCTTCGCTGACTGGCTGATTGGGACGACATACTGTTTACAATTCTTGTGCTAGCTAGCCACAGTATTGCTAAAATATTTTAGGTCTATTTAGTGTGTTGTTAAACTATATGAAAATAATGTAGTCATGTTTATTTACATTAGTACAGGCAAATGGAGGTTTGACCCCAAACAAATTGCAACAGAAATGATTTTTACACCATCTTGTAGAGAAAAAAAAAGCTGAACAACATATCCATTTTCGCATATTCTCGCTCGACGCAAAATAAGCGTTTTTTGACTTTTAATGCCTTTTTTTTACGTATTTCGAAAAAAATACAAAACTTTCGTGGTTGTCCGCTAGTCTTGAACTGAAGTATGATTCCATTGCAAAATGACAAGCTGAAACCGAAAATGAAATCAGATTTGGCGTATAAAGCACCAGAAAAAAGTTATTGCCATTTTTTCAACCTATTTCGCGAAAAAGAGCAATTTTTTATTTGGCCCGATTTTCCTGAATGAAAGTGCGATCCGGACATATAATCACGAGCTTAGACCGAAAATGGAATCAAGAAAGTTTCGTAACCATAGATATGTGATCTTTTCAAATTTTTAGTAAAAACAGGAAAATGATTAAGAAAAGTGAAGTACGAATACAAACTGCTTTTCAATGCTCAGTTTTCGTGGTTGTCCTTTAGTCTTGAACTGAAGTACGATTCTAATGCAAATGACAAGGTGAAATCGAAAATGAAGTCAGATTTGACGCAAAAAGTACCAGAAAAAGTTAATGTCATTTTTTCAACCAACTATTGAAAAAGTACAAAATTCCACGCTGGTCCGATTTTCTTGAACGAAAGTGCTAGCCTGACATATAATCTCGAGCTGAGGCCAAAAATGGAATCAACCTGGGTGTCTAGTGTACCAGAAAGAAGTTACATCATCATCAACATAAGATCTCCACGAATTTTGGGATCTTAGTATATTTTAAGAGCATCGTCGATTTTAAGTCGATTCTAAGAGCATGCGCAGAGCTTGTTGAAGGTCATTTGCTAACGGGTATAAGAAGTCATCTTGATTCTTATATCCCATTTCCTCGATTTTCAGTTGAGGATCAAGCTCCCCAGTTCATTCCTAAACTTGATAAAAGAAAAAAAAACTCGGTACTTGTGTTATTTTGCTACATCAACCATTGATGGTGACTGTTCTGGGTGAACAAACGAACTTGTCGTTGTCACTTTTTCGAAATCTTTCCTTTGGAGCTTATTCAGGTTCCTCCTTTCGACGCCACAGATCAGGAGAAGGGTGTCTTCACCAGACTTCCCATGATCCAGATCCTTCAATTTTTATGAAGTTTCGCAGTACCGAAGCATCTCCCAATACTGGAACCACAGCTTTGACATCCGATACTGTAGCAGTCCTGATCAGTTCCAGTATTTATTCTAAGGAATGACTACATGCTACATCCTCAACATTTAACTTCCTTGTTCATCAGCTTCGTGAAAAAGTTCCATGATCTGTTCAGGTGGTCGTGGAAAGCAGAATAGCGTGTAGCGCCGCGTCAATCATTACCTGGCGACGTAGGCTCTGCTTCTGGCGATCACTTATCCACTGAAAGGACATCTCCGAGTCCTGACTCCCAGTCCGGACATCTTCCGAGTCCTGACTCCCAGTCCGGACATGTTCCGAGTCCTGACTCCCAGTCCAGACATCTTTCGAGTCCGGACTCCCAGTCCAGACTCCTCCAGGATGTAGCATCATAAGCTCATCGTGGCGTGGAATCCTCCAAGTTTCAGGTCGAACACTGAATGTCCGCTTCCTGGTGAAGCTGTTTGGACCAGTTTCATGAATTTCCACCACAGGGGTTGGTCAAAGGTTACATCGTAAATACACGTGTCTTCAAAAGCTGGAAGATCAGTCACTGAGGGGAAAAGAGTAAACTATTTCAATGGGTGATTGTCGACCATAAGTGATTGCTGTGTTCCATTCGAACCCAGGATTTTGGATCCGATTTTGGCTTGCTGGTAGGCTAAGTCGAATCATCTGATTTGTGGTGCACAATGCGTAAAAAATTTTGTAAACAATAATATGTCATATGCATTTTATTAATCCTAGGAACACGTTTTTTTTTACCTTAAATCGCACTGGCCGGCGAATAAGGTTGGGTGAACATCCTGTAGATTCGCCGGTTGAGTGATGGAGGTGGAAGTAAAATTTTTTCTTGCAAAACTTCACTAGATTCCGATATGGCAGAAGAATCGAATAAAGTTGTAGGGTAGGTAGGTCTCAGGATAAACCGCGAAGGAAAAAAATATTATTACTTTGATGGGCGTTCTTCCAAGGATAAGTTATTTGGTCTTCAAGAAGGTTCTGCTACTCATGGCCAGCTCATGTATATGTTTTGTTTTTTCTACAATCGATCATTTTGATGGATAGTAAGTGCTGAGTAAATGTCTTTACAAAAATAATAACGGCGAATATTATTGATAGTGAATCTTTTTTCTGGTGGAAGATACACCACAAATATGACCTCAGCTTGTCATTCTGCATCTGGATCATACTCCAGTCCCGAAAAAAGACGACCACGAAAATCGTAATTTTTTTTCTTAAAACCGACTCAGTATGTAGAACTTTGGATGTGTTGTATTGTTTTGTAAATATTGAGCATTGAAAAGCAGTTTGACTCCTACTTTACTTTTCTTATCAATTTTCTTATTTTTACTAAAAAAACGTAAAGATGACACATTTATGGTTACGAAACTTCTTTCAGGCACGGCAGACACCTAACATGACTCCATTTTCGGTCTCAGCTCGTGATTCTATGTCAGGAAAGCACTTCAATTCAAGAAAATCGGGCCACACTGAGAATTGTCATTTTTTGCGAAATAGGCTGAAAAAATTACATTAACTTTTTTTCTGGTGCTTTATGCGCCAAATCTGACTTCATTTTCGGTTTCAGCTTGTCATTTTGCATTTGAATCGTACTTCAGTTCAAGATTAGCGGACAACCACGGAAGTTTTACATTTTTTTTTCAAAATATGTAAAAAAATGTATTAAAAGCCAAAAAACACTTATTTTGCGACGAGCGAGGAAATGCGAAAATGGATATGTTGTTCAGCTTTTTTTTCTCTACAAGATGGTGTAAAAATAATTTCTGTTGCAATTTGTTTGGGGTCGACCTCTTTTTGGAGCTCATTTTCCTGTACTACATTGTTTGTTTAGTGTTTTAATATGTGTATTTTCCTTTGTGTATTTTATTCATACTCCGCTGTTATCCAAAAAGCGGGTCACAAAAAAATAAAAAAAAAATAAATAAAAAGTATCCAGAAAACTTGGACGTGGAGTTCCGATACCAAATAAGGACAGTCAAGAAAACAATTGAACTTACTTCTGTGATTATCAGAAGAAAGGACCCACCATAGGGCTAGCTAATGGTAAACTGAAATTAATTTTGTTTGAGTTTTACCAGTTTAGCCTGACAAATTATGCAGGGTGAATGGAAACGGGAGGGGGGGAGGGGGGGATTAAAATGTTGCCTAAACTAAGGAGCGGAAAAAATGGCGAGCTTAAACTGGTGGCAAAGAAAATTCTAATGGCAATAGAGAAGCGGGCTTGGATCCAAATTCCAAGCCGCAACAGTAGCAAACGCAACGCTCTGCAGCTCCTTTCCCTTTCCTTCCAGGCAACAGCAGACAAATAAGCCTACCCTTGGTGATGTAGGTCTCACGACAGAAAGAAACTGCTGCCATCTGGCGAGAACGTGCTGCATGTAGAAGTAGCCAGCCGTCTCACAGGTGTAGGCGACATCGCCTGGGACGCAGAGACTTTCCTGCAGCCTCTGCACTTCCGTAAGAAGCTCCAGTCGCTTTGACAGAACATAATTCACACGACCATACCTGGAACGAAAAAGCTATCGTTGTAGTATGGGTGGTTTCGCAAAGATGTCTCACCACCCCAACATTTGAATCCGCTTAACAATGACAAAACTACATGCCGTAACTTCCTCCGGGTTATTAATTGCAGGGTCTCTAAAGCCCCTTCGCGCATCACCTTTCACTCTTTTCTCCGATTCCGCGAAGCCAGAATTCCTAAATTCCTTCCACGAGTTTAATGTATTTATTCATTTTTTTTCCCTCAAAACTGAGGATAAATCGTCAGTGTGATGATAAAAAATAGTTTTGATGACAAATCATCAAAACTGAGTAATAAATCATCAGTGAATAATTAGCAATGGCATTCATGAGTTCTAGATGTTAACTTGCAAATATTTAATCCCTGCAAATGTTTTTGATATATTCTTTAATTTTATTTTCTTGTCTTGCTTGGATTGTGTCACTGTGTAGCACACGAATGTCTCCTAAAACATTGTCTCCTTTTGACGGTGGGGCAGAGGTTGTCTGGATCAAATATTGGGATCCCATCGAAACCTTTGGTCTTGTTCTTTTTTGTGAAGTAACAAAGTTTTATAGTTTTATTTATATTATTTATTTACAACTACGGAAAGATATCTGAAACATACTGGGAAACTCGGAACACTGCTCAAAGCAAAATCCTAAAACTGCGAGGCAAATAAACTGACGCGGGGACAAACGGGGAAGTCGAAGCACAGGGACAAACACACTATAGGGTTTGGGTCACAATACTGATAAAAAGAAAATCCAGACATACCGACTGAAATCTTTTTCGGTTTCCAGCGCCTCCTCTCCATGACCCATACGCAACAGATGCCTTTCGTCGACGTCTAGAGCCATAATTTTCTCGAAGAGCTGATTAAGTGCCATATTTGAATGAGTGACGATTAATGTCCTCTGCTCGGGGAAGTTGTGGTAGATGTTGGAAATGATCTGCACAGCAACATCAGTTTTGCCGGTACCAGGAGGACCAACGACAAGGGTTAAGCCAGGTTGCATTCCTGATCTGATAGCTTCAACTTGGGTTGGCGTGAATCTGACAGCATTCCTGTAATCAAGGAAGTTATTCTCTGGTTCAGAGAATCTGAATCTTTGGAAGAGATAACTATTTTGGCGAACGCGAGTGGGGGGGGGGGCTTCCGTCTTCCGTTAAATGAGCCTCTTCAACTAGGGGCTTAAACCACAAGCGGCAGTAATACATCTTCTATTTCAATATTCTAACATACTTCGAATTTCCGCTGTTTTTTTTTTACAGATCACAAACCAGTCCCGACTGTTTTCAGCCTCGTTCAGCCCCCTTGACTTTGACGAGAGACAAGGAAAAACTGGCAAAACTGACCAATGCGATCCTCGGAACTAATACGTGGGAGCCTCATCCGCCTCGAAAAGAGCCAAACATGGCAAAGGTGAAAATTAGTGTAGTAAGGTTTGTGTGGATAAAATGACATAGAAAGCTTCAAAATCAATAGGTGCATTTTTGTTCTCTGGTTGGTCTCTGGTCTCCTGCCAGTTAGTAATTTTTGTGTTTTTTCGCACGCCAGAGAACTGAGAACAGAGACCCGAGTCCGTTTTTGTTCTCAGTTCTCTGGTGGATAATCCTCACCAGAGAACTGACTTCGCTACTCAGTTCTCTGGTGACCATCCACCAGAGAACTGAGAACAGAGAACTGCGAACGAAAACGTCATTTTTTGGCAAAACAGAGAACTGAGACCAGAGAACTGAGACCTGAGAACCATGAACAAAAATGCACCTAATAAATGTGAATGAATCGAACGATGAAGTGAAGCAGTAATATAGGAAAGACGGGTCCTTTAAGGTTTCGCCAGACGAAGACATTTGAAAAGGAGAGCCGAACAATTACGTGCAAGATTTCCGCTGAGTCATCCACTGAATAACAAAAAAACGGACCCAGGTCAGTTTCATTACTCACGTTTTCGGCTGGTTAAAGGGGTAGGGTCCAGGATGTGGAGGCTTGTAAGGCTCAACAGTGATCACCTTGGGCTCCCTTGGTGTGCTGTCAGCGTCTGGGTTTGCCCGTTTGGCAACCACCTCTTCAAAGGTCAGTCTATAACAAAGATTCAATATTAAGAAATAATTTTATGAACGAACGAACTTGTAAGAACGGAACGCCAATCGTGATGGACGATTGGCGAAAGACGATTGGCGAAAGACGATTGGCGAAAGACGATTGGCGAAAGACGATTGGCGAAAGACGATTGGACGATTGAACAAAGCCCAGCTAAAAACATTCCACAGCTTCTTTTGACAGCTATTCATCCTGAATTGTTGTTTAAAATGTTCTGATTTTACCAGCAAAAATCCCTTCAGTTGGAGGGAAAATTATTTTCTACCGCCTGCTTGCAGAAAGTTCTGCGATGAAAACTTAGGTCTGTACATTGTCGGAAGCGTCCGAAAACGCAGCGACGATGCGGAGCACCGTAACAATTTGAACCAAACATTTCTTTTTTCTACCGAGAAGGCAGAAAGAGATCTACACGAAGTGGAACTCAACGCCATTCAAACCTCAAGATGATGATGATGAAGCAGCTGCGGAGCACGAAGTATGAAGCACGAAATCCAGCAAACGTCGAAGGCTATAGCAAGTGGAAACTGGCCTTTCTAAAGGAACCAATAAGCTTTACCTGAATGGTGGGACGAGGGCGTCCTTATCCTCAGTCTTCACCTTAACTTCATATCCTGGGAAACTTCCCGCGAGATGTTCGAAATCAAGGAATGTATCACGAAAATTCAGCTTGGGGATCTCGTTGGGCATCCTAAAAGAGGAAATGAATTTGTAGCCCACTCGACAGCATTTTCCAGTCCTGGACGCGACGGACCATAAGCTTAGCCGAGGTGGTTTCTGCGGATGAGGTAGGGTGGGGGAAGGAGGCTAGAATGTTCAATGAATGAACATTTTTGCCTCCCTGTCAATAAGCTACTATTTTCGCACGTTTTTCCTCATCTGAGTGATATTTCACGGCGCTAAAGGGACAGGTCACATAAGATTTGGTCTAGCCAAAGTGGCGGAAATATCGGCAAAATAGTGATGTGGTCCTTACTTTTGTCCGATGTGCGGTAAAAATGAATGAATTTATTCTACATTTAGTGGGTGAATGTCAGGAATTGAAAGAACTGAGGAAGGAAATATTCGGGGAAATGGTGTGGGGGGAGAAAAGGTTTAAACAAGACTCCTTCAGGCCTGGCCTTGAGTCACGGGGACAGCTTTTTGTAAATAGTTGTTGAGGTTATGGTTTTGTTTTGTTTTGTTGCTGTTCTGTTGTTTCCACGGCCCTTTGAGCCTTTACGGAAATGAATCTTATCTTATCTTTATCATTTATTGTATTACAAGTTCGTTTCTTCCAGCTGCAGCTTGACGAGGACCCTTGTCAAGGAGGACCGAAATATTTCTAGAACACACCTCAGCTGACTTAATCTTTTAGCGACACCAAATATGATTTGCAGCTTGTGCTGAAGGAGTAGGCTACCTACTTAACTCACCTGAATGAAAATAAACTACAAAATATAAAATAAAATACCGCAGAAACCGTTCGCAAGAACCAGGAAAAAGACAATATAGGCAATCCATACCGGAAAGGTTTTACGCGTTTCCAGAATCCATTCTTAGCAGGCACAGAGACGCGCATCGACGCACGACAATTATGAAAATTCCTTCCCATTTACTATTTTCGTACATAAAACTTGTGAAAAATCGATAGATTCCAAGACCCCTGAAATCCGATTGTTGTCCCTTCTTTGGCGAATTTCAATCAATCAATAATTTAATCTATGACCGAAACCTGATGCAGGCCGATAACTGGTACGTAGTAATGAAATCAATAATTTCAGTTAATCCTAACAATGAAAATAAATTAATATAAAATAATTAATAAATAGGACTTATAAAATTTATAACTTCAATAACTAAACTATTAAAGCAACTACAGGTGTTCTAACGTCTTACGTTAAAAAAAACTATGAACAAGATATTTATATACAATCAAAATAAATTCTTAACAATGATACCAGCGCGCGATTTCTGCCTGTTCTGGTCATTCGCCCGGAGACGAATGCCGACACGGGCACACGGGTCTGTTGGACTGGATAACAAGGTGTACCCACAGGATGTTCACTGCAATTGGCGTCCTCAAACAGCTCGGTGGATTGACAGTGCTAACATAAAGGAGGACACTTTAGGCATTCAGCTTTGCCTAGAACAAAAAAAAAATAAAGAACGTAAACTTGTTTAATTATTTCGTTCTTCTTAGTCTTTTCATTCGTGCTTTTACTCCAGTGTCACTAAAACACAGTTCATAAATAAATAAAAGTAAACAAAACATATTTACTCGGCATAGTGGGCTGCTCCAGGATTTCCGTATCCAAGAATGATATCATGAAGCCATTCCGGAACAACGCAGTTTGTGTTCATCAGATCTCGAATTGTTTCCAGAACTGCTTTGAAATTATTTTCCTTGGGTCGTCTTCTCATGATGATACTGAAAGTGTCATAGATATCCTGAAAAATGAATCAACTTAATTTTTGCCTGGAAATCCCCCCTCCCTGAAAATGAACGAAGGAAATAAATACCCCCCCCCCCCCCCAAGGAAATCACAATCCTGAAAGATAACTGCCCCAATAAAATTTTACCTGTAGCTCCAACTGCCCTTGAGAAAAAATGGTAGAACAAAGATCGTTTCTGAAGGGTAGCTCGATTTTGAAGTAATGCCACAATAAACTATTCTTTTACGCGGAATAAAAAAAAAGCATGAACGAAACCCATTTCCGCGGTAGATGACAACTTTTTTGAACATCAATTCTTAAGGGGTGGCATTTTCCTACAGAGATTTCCAAGGAAGACAGAATACTCCTGGGGGGGGGGGGGTACATGAACCACAGGTTAAGACAGCGAGAAGCGCGTATTCAGTGTACTTCGTTACTAAACATATAATAGCACATCAGCCTTTCCGTAGCAACAGAAATGGCATATCTAGGGCGAAACAAATCTTTTCTGCAGCTCACCTCTTATATAGTCCGTAACCTTTTGCTATACTTTCGACTATGATACCCTTACTTCACACCGAGCCACCATCATGGCAGCTATCAACAAAGGCGCTGCAGAAATGATGCAAATCAGATGCATAAGATGACTTACGGCACCACCGGCTGAAGCTTTGTCCATATCGATCCTGTACTGATTGCAGTCCAGCCAGACTCGAAACGATCGCATGTCTCCTGGTAGCGCAGGTCTCGGATCTGGCCCTTCTTCAATGACACGTCCATTTTCGTCCAGCATTCCTTCAATCTCACAGCCTCTGATGGCAACGACACCAAACCTCTTGGGAAAATGAATGCTTTCGTCCCGCTGACTATCTACATTAAAAAAAAAAAATATGTATATATATACACAGTTCATTTTCCAGCTTGAGCCTGAAGAGGACCTTTGCCAAGAAGGGCCGACATATAGCTCCAATAAAATGTAGCTGACTTATCCGTCTTGCTTTGTCAAATACATATATATATATACATATATATGGATAGCAGGCCCGTATCCAGGAATTTATTTCGGGGGGGGGGGGGGGGGGGAGTTGTCCATGGGTCGGACCAAAAAGTACAAAAAGACATAGATCAAAGACAGAATGTCTTTGATTCATTTCGCGCGTGATGTAACGTTTTTAGCTTATGCTGATGATATTATTATTTTAAGCCGGTCAAAAGAAAAGTTAATTGAAAATTTTAACATTCTAGTGTCTAAACTGGGGAAGAAGGGTCTAATAATTAGTTCTGAAAAATGTAATTATTTTGTGATTAGTAGTTTGCCGACACTGAATGCCCCTCTGGATTGTGGTGGGGGGATTGTTTTCAGCCCTGTTGAGAAAGTTACGTATCTTGGAATCCCTTATTCTTCCAATACCAGGGAATGGAAACTTATCCTTATTCAACATGTGCAAGATAAAATAAGAAGAGCATTTGGTGCTGTTATTCGTTTACGGGGTATGTATCGTAGAGATGTTCTCGGTTCGATTTATACGGCTGTTGCACTCCCTCATATTCTTTTTCCGTCTGCTTTCTTTTCTTCTTTCCGTCCGTCTGAACTTTCTGCGTTAAAAGTTACTTATTACAAATTTTCAAAATTCCTTCTTGGTTTCCCTATTTCTGCGAGTAATTCTCACCTAACTTCCAGTTTTAAAGTGAAGAATCCCCTGGAAACTCTGAACAGAAAAATTCAGAACTTTCATAAAAAGGCTGAAAACATTCTTGTCCATCACAACCTTTTTCCTTTCTTCACTAAAAAAGTGCCACGATTAGTTTATTTATTTTGATTTTGTGTTATCATTTGTATTTTATTGTAGGTATAGAATGATAGTTTGTTTTTAACGGTCAGTTAATTGTTTGTGTACTATCTCTGAAGTGTTTGTGACATGTAGTTCTCTTTTTTTATATACTCTTCAGTTTTGAAGGAATCAAATAAATGAATGAATGAATGAATATATATGGATAGCAGGCCCGTATCCAGGAATTTATTTCGGGGGGGGGGGGGAGTTGTCCATGGGTCGGACCAAAAAGTACAAAAAGACATAGATCAGAGGTTAAAGCCTACACAAAAATATTACTTTTCTGGGTTTCGGGGGGGGGCGACCCCCCCTGGTCCTGGATACGGCCCTGGTGGATAGGGTTGATTTTCCTAGGATCGCCAGTCATAACTCCACCAATCCCCAGCGATATTCATCAAATGTCCATGGCACAAACACATCGCACTTACTGATCGCTCACGTGGCGAAGTAATGGCATGCCCTCCCGGATGCTAATAGCGTGGCATCGACTCCGCTAACGCACAAACATTAGTGCTAGTTTATACTCGCTATAGATTGAAAACGTCTAAATGCCCTTACAATTATTAATGGTGAAGGAAAGGTCCCGTACGTATATCTTTTTAATAAGTTCCAGCTCCCTACTTTGGAAAAAAAAAGAACTACTCTTTGCATGCGTTTTGGCATAAGAACCCTTTCAACTCCCCGACTACGTAATATCTTCTCCGAAAAATTTTCACCCTTATGTCTTAGGCCAGAACGTCAGAATTCCCGGTCCCAGAGTTAACCCCAATTCCTTCAAGGTACCGAAAGAGCTTTGCTCCGTCTTTTGTCAAGCTCTACAATAAACTAATAAACATACCCTAGTCCCTTACTATATTTTTTTATTTTAGTGCTCTATTTAAACTTAATTTATGACAAACCGATTTACGAAAGCATTTTGCACATATTTAGGCTAGTGAGTATCTTTACGATATGATATGATATTTATTACGCTAAAAGCCCAAGGGCCGTGGCAATACAAAAAAAAACATAACCTACAACATAACTATAACAAACACCATCTACAAGAAAAATTCTCTATGAGTCATAGACAACTTGAGTTATCTGCCCACTTTCCTTATAGTGACAAAACATTCACTCTTCAACATTCGCTCCATCCATTCCTGATCACACTCATTTACTCCAAATATTTATCTCCTTAAATCGTCCAATTCCCTACACGCACTCATTCATATCTCCACACATCGGGCAGAAGTAAGGACCAATCCTCCTAATCGGCCTACCCGTGTACCTCCTCCTATCCCCCAGAGGTAAAATATCAGCAAGCATACTAATTATTAATTTCAGTTCCTCCCTATCTAAACCGCGCTTTAAAATAAACACATTCACCCCATGTCTCTTTCGCCTCTGTATAAAACCTCAGAGATTTCGAACTATCTCTGTCAACCTGCCACCTCTGGATTTCCTGGTCCCTAAGTATATTTTTTACTTCTTTAGCTACTGTCCCTGACTCCAACTCATGACCCATACCCTCATTCCACTTATAACCAACACCACACTCATCTAAAATTTTCTTCACTTGGTAAGCCGAGGTGACTCCTTACTTATGTCTCTAAGGGACTCCAGATACGCCACTTTCAACATTCTAACACGTGGTAGACTAATTATCTTTTCCCCAAAATTAACCACATTCACTAAACGCCTACATCTTAAACTTCCTAAGCCTTTGTCCCCCTAACTACTAGACTATTTGTCGTACTACTCAGTCCTAATGATCTTTTAAAATAATTCAACTGTATCTGCTCCAACTTACCTGCCTTATGAAACCCCCACACTTCGGAAGCGTAATGCATAACCGGCAATACCTTCGTAATAAACACCTCCTTATGAATCTTAATGTTATTAATATCTTTCAAATGGTTTCTTAGAACTATATTAACACATGTTGACGACAAAGTCAAAGTCGGCGTCTTCGCTGTGATGGTTACTTTATGAATAAGTTCTACTCCTCCTACTCCAGATCTCTCACCAAGTCCCCACGCCCACCCGATGAAAATTTTTTGAGAATTAGTCGTACGGAGTTGAAAAGTAGCATGCAGTAGTAACTGTTGCCACTGCATGCTACTACTAGCAAACTGGATGCTACTACAGCAAGATTGGATGCTATCGGATACTACTACTTGAGGTTAACCCAGTCGGAGGCATGTTAAACCAAAGTATTCCGACCACTACATATCAATACATGCAACTTTTTCGTACAACTACCACACAACTACACAGTCAAAGAATTTTTCATCGGGCAACGCTGGCGATGACATTCAACCGAAAATTTATGTCAAAGCTGAACTTTAAAAATAAGTTTGAGGGGTGGGTTATGAGTGCCTTGTCACCATCCATATACATTTTTTTTTAGACCAGATGAATTAATCAGGTTATCAACAAATACGACAGCGTTAAATTATGACGCCATATCTAGGTTTTTCTGTCAACCCACCAACAATCTCTTATAAGCCTACCCACTAGATAACCAGTGATCCCAGGTTACCAGTGATCAGTAGAGTACAACTATAGTTTGTTCATCAACACATCATTTTTTGTGACGTCGTGACTGTCGTGAGACATATACTACAGCTGCGTTCGTTGTCCAGTGACTGCTCACCGGTGCTTCTTATAACGCGTTTTTGCTCAATTTTCATCTACTCACCGGTGAACCAAAAAACGCGTTGTAAGAGAAGAGCCGGACACTGGTGACACCAGAGACAGCCCGGAGTGCAACAAACGCAGCTTATATATCCACCAGTAGAAGGTATGGTCTAAAGCTAAGCAAAGTTACAAAGATCGAACTGTTTGTACTAGGTTCGAACTGATGTTCTTTAAAATAGGTATGCACGTCTTGCTATTACATGCTGAAGGGATTTACAGTGTGAGGCGTGAGCTTTTCGGTGAATACCAATTCTGACTTTGAAATACTTTTGCCCAAGCCGCCTCATTAGTGTGACCAAGCTACCCGGTCCCAAGACCGGGTAGCCAGGACCCGGTCTGGTCACTTTTTCCATGTTGGGTTGAACGATCTGGGCTTTCAAATTAAACCGTGACAATCTAGAAATTCTCATAGACTAGAAATACAAATGCCACATCCGGTTTCCAAGGCAACAGTGGAGATAACTTACCAAGACTCATCGTCGGTCTGACGGTAATCAGGAAACACGGGTCGTGCTTCCTAAGAGATTCCCACTCGGCTTTGATTTCATTCCTAACGTTGAGAACGACGGATACATCAGCTCGAACTCTCGACGGCTGGCGTTCTCCGATATTTGGCTTTCCCACTTCAACAACTGCGAAATTGACAACCGGCTGTGCCATACGAGACCAACCAGCGAAAGCCACTTGCTTGTACTCATCAACCCTAAAATGAGGAAAGAAATTAGTTAACTATATCTTGGTTTAAATCTTTCTCGTATGTTAGTGAAACACGTGTAGAGGTCTTCACATCAGAATGCTTCTGTGGATCTTGCTCATTTTATTATTTTATGAACGATGTAAGAATATTTTTTTCCGTCCGACTTGAACAAAAGCTGCAAGCTCAGATGGCACTTGTACATGACGGGTCTACAAATACAGGCCCGGACCAGATCCAGAGAGATCCAGGGTCCCTCAGCACAGCAGTTAACTGAGTCGGGGCCCCTTTTTTGTTATTTTGGCGAAAATAAAACATTACTTTTATAGGATTTTTTTTATTAGAAAGAAACACAAGCCGAATTCGTCGGGCCTAAAAAAAAACGTCTCCATAGACGGAAAGTTGGAACAAACCTGAAGGTCTTGGGCAATGACTGAACAAAAGCTGCAAGCCCATATGGCACTTGCACATGACCGGATCCGATCCGGATCTACAAATACAAGCACGGACCAGATCCAGAAAGATCCAGGGGCCCTGAGCAGTTAACCCTTTTATGTTATTTTAGCAAAAATAAAACATTATTTTTAATTTTTTTTTTATTAGAAAAAAAACAAGCAAAATTAGTCGGGCCTAAAAAATCGTCTCCCTAGCCGGAAAGTTGGAACAAACCTGAAGATCTTGGGCAATGACTACGTCCACATACTGTATAACGTGGTGCTCTGCTTTCGCAATGAAGGGCTGAGCGCACAAAGGTGATAACTCACATTTTGCCAGTTTCGAGATACTTGCGTCTAAAGTGGAAGTTAGTATATCAAAAGCTAGTTATCATCTTTGTCGACTGAGTATCTCAGTAGGGAGTGATCTGGCGAAGATTCTGATAGCACAAGGAGAAAGAGCGCAAAAATGTGTACCACCTGATGCTCTTAACTCAATTGCCAAAAAAGGCGAGTTATCACCAGCTCCTTACTGTTTTCAGCTTATATCGACAAACTTAATCTAAAGGCAACTGGCACCAAGGCTGGACGTTCGCAAACCAAGACCTCCCCGCCTAAAATCAAAATTTGCAAAAAACGACAAGGCTTACCAAGGTCGAAGTCGTGACAAAGCATCCTCAACGTCTTGGCGAATCTCATCTGAAATAAACGTAATAGGGTATGAAATAATGATTTTCCTTCCTAAATCAATACAAAATAGCATGGCCTACTTTCCGCAGGACAGAAAATAAAAAAGAACCTTGGTTGACACATGTCAATTTTAAATACTGATGCAACTTCTTTACGGCCTAAAAGCGCGGGGACAGTAACGCTTGGTACCGGTGCCAACTATCGATCAAGTTTTCCAGGAAGAATTGTCTGCATTTTGTACCGAATCGACGATGAACCTGGCAGGAATTCCAGTCGACCACCGCCAGTCTATCCGTACCATAAACTGGCTAGACAGGGAAGTCAAATCCTTTAGCAAAAGGGTGTTAATGCTGACAGAACTTTTTGATTCGATAGGTCGTTGACCTAAAAAATAGCAACAGATGATCTAAGATAAAAAAGAAGCGCGTTTGCTAAGCTAAAAAGAAAACTCACACGTTGTTTCGAGGCGGAAAAGATTGAAGTTCCGCAGTAGGTAATCGTGGAGCGTCAGGAACTGGAGATGAAGTTTCGGAAGGGCCAGACACCCGTCTCCAGAGAAGTACTCAGACGGAACAACAGCTTCATTCCAGATTATTTCTTCTGTTGGATACAATGGCATTTCATTTAGGGCTTGTAGCTGCGAACTTCGTTTCTCGTGTCGTGATACCTAGAGTATGAGTAATTTGCAAGGCGATATTAGCATAAGACACATGCACTATATAACACCTACGTAAACTCAACCAAATGGCCCCAAATGAATTACCCCAGAGACCTTTGGGTCCGATCCATTGAAGTTTGAAAAAAAGGGTTCCTTTTCATTTGATTTGGTATGTTTTTCTTTTAATTACCTTAAATCTCTATTCCAGCGAGATAAGGTGGGGTGATCTTACTGTAGGATCTCTCGCTGGTTAATAGCTTGGTTGGTAGATTGTTGTTGTTAAATCGAATATTAGCGCGTTCTAGTGAACATCATGAAAGAGGTGGTGACCCACGTTTAATTAATAAGAGAGGTTCTTCAATTTGATGGAAAATAGGGGGATCCGCATACCAAGAAAAACAAGACCAAAGGTTTCGATGGGATCCCAAAAATTTAATATTTGATCCAGACAACTAGGTCTTGTCTTCGCCAGGCTAATCATCTGAGAAAACCAAGTTCAGATACACCTGTATAAGCCATATCTATTTTGACCATACTGATCGAAACTTCCTGCTTTACTTCTGCCAAATTTTCGGTTTCGGCCGAATTCCAAGCGAACTACTTGTCCAGCATAAAAAAAGAAAGTTCAGAAACGAATTCAGCGTATCTCCTTATCCCTATAATGAACATCTGATCAACTTAAAATAAAACTTTAACTTATAACAAAAAATCCGGTTTCAACCGGATTCCGGACGAACTATACGTCCGGGTAAAAAATGATTTTCATATACAGATTCGGCGTCTCTTCTTACCCTCAAATCTGTCATCTAATCAACTTCCAATAAAACTATTGCTTTTACCAAATTTTCCGGTTTTGGCCGGATTCCGGGCGAACTACTTCTCCGGCCAGAAAATGGTTTTCACGATCGTGTTCAGCATGTCTTCTTACTCCTAAATCGAATATCTAATCAACTTCAAATAAAACTTTTACTTCTAACAAACTTTCCGGTTTTGGCCGGATTCCGGACAAACTACTTGTCCGACGAGAAAATGGTTTTCACCATCGTGTTCAGCAATCAGCATATCTTCTTACCCCATAATCGACAATCACATTAGCTGTTTCAAAATATTTCGTTTGCCCCTTAATTTAAACCACCTCCCCCACCCCTAAATGTAGGGCTACAGAGCCCATCTACGAATTCGACCTTACTCTTGACCCAAAGAATCCTCACACCAAGCTTCATCAAAATATCTCATTCCCTTCGAGAGTTATCATGCTCACAGACGGACAGACGGACAACTTTTGCGATGTCATAGGTATCCCTCACTTACGTTTCGGGATCCCAAAAATGGCTTGAAGTCAAGACCATCAAGCAACTACGAAAGTATGGCAAACTCACCAGAAGCTGCAAGAGGAAATCCTTGTTTAGTAGCTTCTCGATTCCGCTGTCAGTTCCTTCTTGGTTTCGCGGAGGGACAAGCTTCAGGAAAGCAGCGATGTCGTAAAGAACCTCCGCTCTGCAATAACCGTTAGTCTGTCAGCTGGCTCAAACTTTAATTTAATTTCGTTGGGAACAAGACCAATGATCCACCACGCCCGGCACCAAGGGCAAACTGAAACGACCATGTATCCCCTAAGTCCGACTTCAAGTAAGCCTTTATTTTCCAACATTTCCAGCGGCAGCCTGAATAATTTTCCTTTTTTTCCTTTTACTCTACTGTCACCTTGCGCTCCGTGGGTCATAAAATAAATATATACATATATATAATAACAAGGTCTACCTGTCGGATGTCATCAGATAGATTAAGTCGTGTGCCTTATTTCAGTCACGCCACGACCTAGATAGGGCACTCTAGACATTCGCATTCACAGATTCTAGGAAGTGGGAGAAGGAACGGGGTCCCAACATCTGTAATGTAAAAATTTCGGGAAAGTCCTATTTATTTAGTGGGTCCTAAAGGCATAATATGGCGAGTTGGCGACAGTCATAAAGGCACAAGGCGACAGTCAAGCTGGCAATGAGGCATCGTGAGAATTTCATGTAGGCTAAAACTGTCGACTAAATTTGTCTTTATGTAATGGGGATTTACCATTTGGTTTGTTTGTTTTCGTTGTGTATTTGTGTCGCCATGACCCTCAGGCTTTCTTGCAATAAATATCATATATCATACACAATATCATAGCAAACCTACAATCTCACAGCAGAAAGTTTGGCAAGCTTTAAAAAGTCGGTCATTTGCGTATACGGTAAGGACAACTATTTTAATCTTGTTTACTGTTTTTGTTAATGTATTTAGTGTCATGTCACTAAATTTGCAAGACTGGTCATGATATATTACGGTTCTGAGAGATACAAGCAAATAAATCGAAGACCACCTTGCTTCAATACTACAGCAGACCCAGCTTTTCCAGTGCCAGAGGGATCAGTACTGGAGCTTCCATCTGCTGCGTAACGTTGATCATATTTACTATACTTTCACTGTGTGATGCATGTATGTATACTACATGGAAAGCTCAAAGGGTCATGGTACAAAATTCAAAGCAAAGACTAACTACATATTAAACAAACTTTCTGAAATACAAAACAAATAAAACTAACTAAACAAATAAACATACTTAAAATACTTTAAATGAAAAGGGACCTATGTCTCAGTCCCACCTGGACGAATACTACAAGGTTTTTAATCGTACCGAAAGATCGACTACTGAGGAGACCATTTAGCCACTCCTCATCACCTGTATTTACGACGTTTTGGACGTTAGTACATATTTTGCTAATACTTACGATAGTGGTCCAAAGTGTTTCATCAGTGTCTCCCGAGTGTTCACACTGGCCACGTTCGACAACGCAAATCGCCTCAAATCTGGGAATTTCACAAACGCTGCTCGCTGCAGTGACGTGATTCGGCCGTAGTGGATTTCCATCATGTCGCGATCAGTCAGAGCGTCTCCTGTCTCTTCGTTTATCTCGAACTGGGCATAGAACTTTAGCATCTCTAACAGCTAGAAAAGAAACGGAATGACTAATAGCAGCTGGGTTGCAGTATTCTCAGCAAATTATAGATAGATTTTAGTACTTTGCAATTATTTCTCACTTTAAAGTAAAAAAAAAAAAATCTGAAGAAGAAGTTGAAAAACTTTTACAAAGAAGCATCGGATCCAAACCTACAACCTGTACCCGTTTTTTCCACAATAAATAATGTAGTACGTTAACAATTCTAATTTAGCTGTCCAACATGTGCATTTTTTTATAGTACTTATAGTGTCCATGAATGGATCAGTTGATTCAGGCATTGTTTTGTCGTAATATACTATATTTTGTACTCCTCAATTTTGATGGAAATAAATGAATAACTAAATAAATAAATAGTTTAGCCCCCCCATAAACAGTTAGGTATCTACCGTTTCATGCATTAACCTATCATTATTTACACAGGTTCTTCCTCCCAAACTCCAGAAAATTGCGTTGAAAACTCATCCTAGCTATCGGCTCTTCCCAGATCCGGATCCAAAAGTCGATACGAACGGTAGGCTATTTGTTCCCAAAGACTGCCACGATGTGGAGTCCCAAGATTTAACCGAATCTGAAGGGTCTTGTCTAACATACTAACTGACAGAACACCATTTACATCGAAACAGCTTACCTGACTGAAAAGCTCTCCTTCAGGCCTTTTATTCAGGCTACTCAAAGTGCATTTGACGACAACATGGTTGTCATCAAGAACAGTGTTGAAGAATCGCCTAGTTGGCAGAAGTGCTTCCAAGTCGACCAATAGTTCTAAAAATCGTTCGCAATATCGCAGGGAGGCGCCGTCTATTTTCCCTGAAAGAAAGTAAAGTTCATCAGTAATACCCAGAGGTGGTGGACTCGGACTCTGGACTCGTCTCGAGACCCTCGAGACGCCTTTTTCATGGACTCGGACTCGAAGTTCACGGAGCTGGACTCGGACTCGTCTCGTCTCGAAATCCAGCCGAGTCACGAGTCTAAGTAAACGTCTCGACCCGGTCATTTTAAACAAAACGAACTCTCCAGCGACCAATTAAAGAGATTGCCCAATGGTTGGTTATATCACACCTTCTTTCAAAGGATTAGGTTAAGTAATACCTTAGAGGAATAAGTAATAAACTAAGAACCATAGGTAACAAGGGTCTGGAGAATTCTGAAAAATCGCATTGGTGAAAATGAGCGATCCAGATAGTTTAGCTGGGAAGTTCGGATTACAAAATTGGGCAAATCAGAGCAAAATTTCTAGAAGCCTCCTCATCACACAGCACAGTGAGAGTCCGACTCGAGCAAGTAAATACGTTATCAAGAGCGTCTGATCTTACCACTCATCAGTTTTCAATCGAATCTGAGCATTTCCGAAAGATTTCCGGTACCTCCCCCCCCAAAAAAAAATCTCAGAAAAACAGACGGAAATGGGGTTTCACTCGCTAGTACCGAGCGACAAATGTCTTATAGTTGTTATTCGCAGGTGTTGGTCAGTAGCTCGGAGTTTAATTTAGGTTTTTCGAATCTCGCAATTTTGGTTTTCATATTGGTCGTTTGTTGTTTTTTCGGTTCGAATTGGTTTTCTCTTTTATCACTCTTCATCCACATTTGCATTTTTCCTCGAAATTCTCAGGTGAATTACCTGTATTTTTAGAATGTAGTTCATTGTTTGAAGTACAGATTAATTGTTAGGACTCGAGGCTTGGCTCGGTCTCGAGACGCTTTTTTCACGGACTCGTTCTCGTCTCGTCTCGAACGATTCTTGTCCAGGACTCGGACTCGTCTTGACTCGTGAGCATGACTTCGGTCTCGGACTCGAAAATTCTGGACTCGCAGCACCTCTGGACTAATACCATACAATACCCTATTCAGAGTGACCTATTATATTACTGAAAAGTAAACCTTGCCTTAGACCTTAGATCCTCCTTTGCAACCAGAGGCACACAGGGTATCAACGAATAGGCGCCAGTCTTTTCTCTGGTGAGGACATCTTCCCACCCAAGTTGCAGAACTGCGTGTATGTTTGCATACAAACGCACATACATCAAAAAGTACAAATACCTTAAACACCTTAAATTGCAGCTTGGAGCAATTAAAGGATTTTCCATCCTGTAGCATTGCTCATCACTTCTTCGGAAATGGCCACGTGGATAACTTCGGAAATTCTGTTGGTTGTTGGGTTGGTGGATTCACTTGACCTTATGCTCTGGTCTGGGACTCCAGGGCGTCCCATTCCAGTCTCCATGGCTTCTTGCTCCACTCCTTGTCAAGGGAGACTTTGAACTCTTCGATGGTCTTGCTGGATACGGTGTCTTCGCTTAGGGAGTTCCACAGATCATGGGGAGTTCCACAGATTATTCAGACAGAAACTCTGTTTGCACACTGATTTGAGAAACACCCTCTCCCACCCGAGCTACTAACTGAAGTGAATATAAGGACGCAATTACCAACTTCCAATTCAGTTTTGACGAAAATGATACTGGTTTACAATCCGACTAATTTCAGAATCGAGGATTCGTCGTCAGCATCGTCAAAGAAAGAGACTGGGTCCATCTTGCATTTTATGGTATAAGCAATGCATATATCAAGCCGAAGGGCTGCGGAAAAGATACAAACAGTTCATCGACAGAGGCATCCCTTCGATAACCCTCCTTGCTGCTTTGCCCAGGATAACGTGATAAACCTTTTGTCTGCGCAACTCACCTCTAGGTGGAATTTTGTCCAAAATTCGCAGGAACTTTTGGATCATCTGATAGAGGAATCGTCTTTCGTATTCGAGCTTTGGCTTTTCTTCGTCTGAAGTTCTTGCATCTTTTTTCAAGAACGCTTTCCAGTACTTCTTCCAACGAGGATTGTTGTTCAGCTCCTGCTCTCGACGACCCTAGCAAAAACGAAATCCTGCACAAAAATATTATTCTTGCAGAATTTGCGCGAGCTATCATGGGAAACCCTATGGTCGAGAGGGGAAAAGAGAGAGAAGAAACTTTTTGATCGGATCAAACGGTACTGAACGGGTCGAACGCGCACACGAGGTGAATTCCCCGTACACTGGGTCAACCGGAGCTTCGAGGCGTCCGACTTTTCGGATAATATCTTCCAATTACAAATATACTGTTCAATCCGAAACTTTGGACAAACATTTCCAAATTTCCGTCGTGCTGCAGCACGACGTTGTGCGAAAGGCCAAATGCTGATCCGAGGTCACGGAAAAACCATTTGCGACCGACAGGCCATATTTATAACCCGAAAGCCTAAAAAATTAACCTCTTCTCAGAATTACAGGGTTCGGACAGGTCGGTTCGTTTCAAATTATAGGCTCTGTCCTATTTTTATAGGATTTCCCGGGCCCAAATATAGGCCAAATATAGGATTCGGAAGTCCTCGGGATCAGATCTGTGGTAGATGGCGTGGGATGCCTGGTCACATAAATTCGTCATTTCCCGAGTTTCTGCATTTTTTTTTATCATTTTTTTTTTTTTATTATTTTCTTACAGTAAGGATGCAGCGCATCGGTGATCAGATACGTGAGTTTCTTCGCACATAGGGACATTCCCTCGGGGATCTTACCGGGGAACATCGCATGGAAGGTTGCGACAATATGGTCTGAAGAGTTAGCAGACATGGAACTCTGTACCGTCTGAAGTGCCATATTAACTCAGCTTTATAAGCGGCATCACGCTCACAAAACATGTTTGTACCAACTAATGGTTTATCCTTGGTTGTTTCATCAACTCGAGACTGTCCGGTCAGGTGAACCTGTAGTGGATGTAGTTGAGCAGTAACTGCGGCTTTATGTTCTGCAGATCGCACATGTTGGTTTAACTGAGCAACCCCAGCTGTGCAACCAAGATTTTTCAAGCAGAGTTTGCAAAATAACGAGTACTGGTCGTTCCCAGTCTTACACCATTCGCCAATATTTCTACCGCTGCAATCCGTCTTAGCAAGCCATGAACTATTAAACTTGGTAGGCCCCATACTTAATTACCAAGCATCACCTGCAAAATAGCATCCCAAGATTAAAAGACTATAAAATGAAAAAATGTGGATATGTCCGAAACTGGGCCGTATAGCGTTCAGCCAGGAAACGCATAAGTCGCAAGAACTCTAGTCTGATTAAGCAGAGACTGCTAGCCTATATACTGATCTTCGCTCATTTCGGACAGGCCCAACATGACAAAAAACAAAACATAGGCTACTAAGTCAACACAACAGCATAGCCCAGGCAGAAGCAGCTTACTAAGCCCAACACAAAGCATTAGTTAAGTTCAAACAGCTCAACAGTTGTAATTAATTATCGATCTACACCGAAAGACAGCACAGTCTTACTTAACGAGCAGTGAAAATTGCAAATCATGAGCAATGTTCTTAGTGCTCTTCAGCCGAAAATATAGGAATAATAAGATTTTAGCCAAAATATAGGCATTTTATAGGAGTGCATTAAAATATAGGATTTATTGGAATTTATAGGCGAGTCCGAACGCTGGAATTATTGCATCTTCTCTTCAGAAGTCAAAAGAATAGCTTATCATTGGTATTTCGCGACAAATGTGATTAAGACTAACCAATCAGTCCTGAAACCCTGCTAAAAAGATTTCAATCCGCCTTCCAAGTCCGACATGACGACTCCGCCTGTCTCTCGCCACAACGGTGTATAGAGATTAATTTTACCAAATGACGGAGAAAGACAAAACGTCCAGCGGGTCGCTAGCTTGTCGTTAGCCGCCGCTGTCTCTCACACGATCAGATTATTGCAAGCTGCTATTTGGCAAGCTCTGGAGTGGAGAGAATTCAGTTTTTGGGTCGGTGGCAGCCGGTCCTGAAAAGTGCCTGGAAATACAGGGTTTCGGCGAGTACAAAGACTTTGCTTTGCCAAGAGTCTCCGTCGACTTTACGCGAAGCTCCACATACCTCTTGCAAGCAAATCCACATAGGGAGGGATACTAGTCGCTGAACTTGCTCCCTGATAATATCAACTTCCAGTCCATTAAAGCAGTGGTTCAAGAAGATAACAATAGCGGTTTGTTCCTCTAGGTAGGCGAACGGTCCTTCATCAACGGCAGCTTCCATTAACTTGCGAAAGAAGCCGGCAAAGTGTTCAGGGTTCTTCTGGAACACCTAAAAGAATTTTTTCGGTTTCATCACTGGATAGTACATCAACAGCGGGTGTAGAGGCACACATGCTATTCTGGGCCTACCAGTAGGGCTTTTCCGGGTTTGATCCAATCCAACCTCCTGTCAATAGCTATTAAGAGCTTCTACCGTTGTTCAAACCAGTGTGAAGGGATTTAGAGATCGGAACGACGGTGGTGGGTTTTGGTAACTACTGAAGGGGGGAAGTCTTCGTTCGACAATACCAAGCTTATAAGCGTTCTCTAGCTTCTCGTGGTGTGTAAACATTCGTAACGTCAGTGCCTGATGAAAGTCTGATTGAACGAATACCGCAGCAAAACATTCATCCATTTCTTCCCTTTCCTCATACTAGCTTCACTGGAAGCTTATTCCCCCCAATTGTACCCGAATTCCTACAAATTTGTAAGAGCTTGAAAATTTGGAATCCGGCTTTCGATAATGCTGATCTGAGGTCTGTCCTGAGAAACAGTGTCAGGATTCGTTCTCTATTCAAAACCAGAAATTCGTCCGGATCCGTCCGGATTTTTTTTTCATGGCGGTATTTTTTGTAGTTCGGAGGACGCGGTAACGCTGAAGCTATCCGCTGAAGAGCAATGGTTAAGAACTGGCAGAGTAAGAACTGAGGGGACAAAATTGCTTTGAGGCGGAAAGTATTGGTTAAAAATACGAACATTAAGGGGGATGGATGGTGCTGGTTGCTGAGAAAATAACCGATGAAACAGTGTAGAGTTTCAGCTTTATTTAAGAATAAATGATCCTAAGCCCGTAGGAAGCAACTAAGATTAAAGGAGTTCAGAACTTCAAAAGCAGGCACACAAACCTGAAACAAATCTACTTCTAAATTAGGCCTACAAACGTACAGTAAAATACTTACTGACCAGGCAGGAACTCTCTCACGAAATTTCTCGTTCACCATTATGACAATTGACATAATATGTGCATGTGTGGCAGTCTGTGGGTCAAAGTTTGGCCATAAATAGTTTTCTAAGTACTGACTGAACTCCAGCATCATTACTCTTCTGGTTGAAAAACTGAAACAATAACACCATAATCACAAACTTGTCTACTGCAATATTTTGTCTGATTACTTTGGCTACTATAGTGGTTAAGTATGTTCTACATTACCATGACATTCAAAATCTAGTCTACTAAAGATTGTTATTTTAATAAGTGTGTTCCAACCATCATTAAAAACGTACAACAGAATCATTCCAGCACACAAAATTTTAGTTTGTAGAAAATTAACTGGAAAAATAATATGCTCATCCCAAAACTTCCAATGCATTTTTTTCTTAACTGAAGATACTGATACCTTAAAGCACAACTCTTACTAGAAATAATATTTTCCGTATGAAATGGATCAGAAAAAACATTTTCGGAAATACCACTACTTTCCATCTGAAATTAGCGATTTTCTTGTTAGTGCCTGTCGACTATGTCCAGCCTTCCTGCTCTCCGACGCGGCGGCTGGGCGCAAAACATTTGAAAACTGATCGCGCCGTGGTTCAAAAGTGTGAAAACTAAGCAAATAAAAGAAGTAATAAACAGAGCTTCTCAGATCCTTATGTGTGAAAGAGTTGTCAGCAGACGCTGATGATCCCGGCAAACGTTTCGTTGTGTGACAGGCAAAACTCGGCAAGGCCAAAAAAGCGCTAAAAGTTCGTAGGCACAAAACGAAACAATGGAGAAAGGTGGGGATTTTAGAAGCTTATAATTCTGTATGGGAGCTAGATATATTATAAAAAGCAGAATAAGCAAGAGGGGTCCTTTAAAAGGTAGGTACCTTAGTAGGTACCTTAAAAGGAACCCAGCAAAGCTCTGAAGCCTAATCACAAGCTCAGGCCTACTAAAAACTTTAACTTACTTTGATCCTCTTAGCTCCAGCATGTAGATATCTTCAACAATATCTGGATTGTATGAGACATGATTTTTCGAGGAATGGGGAGCCCAATACTTGTTTGCAAGCTGAAAAAAAAAAATTTCAACAAAGGTGTGAATCACAAACTAAAAAATTGGTATACAGTAAAGGTAGTTACTTTGGAGAATGACCAACTCTGAAAAGCACAGAAGAACATAGTGGAATGCAAACCAATCAAATATCTATGCATGGTACTGAGGGCAAACAATAATTTAAGTAAAATAAAGTAAAATTAATGCCACACGTTATTATTCTTTTAATGTTTTGCTCAGTTGCTTTAGTAGCCTACTGTAACCAGGCCAAGTTGCAGCTTCGCTAAAAAAACAGTGCTAAGTAACTAACTGGCTACAAAGACTGTTTCTATGGGGACAAGTGTATCTAACTAACTGGCTACAAAGACCGTTTCTATGGGGACAAATGTAGCCAACTAACTGGCTACAACGAGTGTTTCTATGGGGACAAATAATGTAGCCAACTAACTGGCTATAAAGATTGTTTCTATAGGGCACACACAGAGTAGCCAACTAACTGGCTGCAAATATTTGGTAGTATAGGATGATCAGCTACATACCTACATTTCTCATATATAAAATGCTATTTTTTACTTTAGGTGAATAGTGGATATCCATTTGAAAGGATTCACTTACCCTGATCAGTGACCGCAATGAAAATACACACTTATTTCGAAGACCGGCAGCTTTTTTTTGGATAAGTTTACAACCAGTAATTGCATGCGCAAGTCAGCTGCTGTTTCAATTGTGCACATGTAACGCCCGCTGTTCCAGCCCTGCGTGAACAGGCTATTAAAGTTTTTCACAGATGCAACCGGAGTCTGGACCTGGGTTGCATCTCAAAAAAAAATAATCTCTTGTTATCCTGTAGCCTACATGATGTGGCTACCCTACTCAGCTAGGGTAGCCACAAAACCGCCATCGGCAGTGCTGCGAATTTGCCAATTTTCTGTAATGAAAGCATGAATTGCTGTGAATTTTCCTTATCTCTTTTTCAGTTTTAACTATCTAACATATCTTCAAAAATATTTTAAGAAAAACCATTGCATTCAGGACAAAATTGTCTATTTTGTAAGGCCATCAGTAAGATGTCACAGCTATTTTATATTATTTCTTAATATTCAATGTAAATTTAGATGTTAAAAAAAGCAACTGAACTTGCCTACAAAAATTTATTGATACTAAGGCGTCTAAGGAGGAAAACTTGATGACCATATATTTTCTCATCTAACTCACCCCATGCACCCAAAACCAGCTCAAAACCATCCCAGTTTCACAGAATTTCACTGAAACACATAGCCCAGGCTTAGATGGCCACCATCCCAGATGGCTGCCCAAAACAATGGCTGCCCACAGACAGGCATTTCACAATGCGAATTACTGTTTTATAATGAAGATTTAAGATGCTCAGAGGCAAGATAGAGAAGTGATTTTTGGCCTCAAATCAATTTTTTTTTTTAGTGAATTAGGCTAGTGGCTACCCTAACTCAGCATGTCTACAACGAAAGTCCCTGCATACCTGACAATGCAAAATGGATGGTGTCAGCTATATTTTATCAGAGCTATATTTCAGCCCTTCTTCGCAAGGGTCCTCTTCAGGCTCAAGCTGGAAATGATGCTCACTGCCTCACCACAGGATGCTCTTTGTCCAGCTTGTTGAGCCTTTCCATGAACTTCCTTTTTGCATTGTCAAATATGAGTCACAGTCAGCAGAGGCGTTACTAGCCAAAATGTTTGGGGGGGGGGACAAGGTATTTACCGACTGGCTGGTCATTTTTACCGACTATTTTTTCGAATAAAAACGACTGTTATTGAGAAAAAAACGACTGTGTTGACGAAAAATCGGTTGATTTCAAGAAAAACTGACTATTTTAAAGAAAAACCGACTATTTTTACGAAAAACCGACCGTTTTTTATTGTTTTTCAGAAAGAACAACTATTTCCAAGAAAATAATCCACTGTTTTTACAAAAAATTGCGGCGCGAAGTGCCGACTCGGTTATTTTTTACCGACTGTCCGACAACATTGGGGGGGGCGTCCCCCCTCCCCCCCCCAGTAGTGACGGCTCTGACAGTCAGCTCGGGCTGAAGGAATACCTGTCCCTCGCATATGGTTTAACGTACTTGTGTCACTCTGTCAGCACTTATCTGATCCAATGTCAATATTCGGTTTTGAGCCATGATGACTTCAGTTTTTGAATTTACTGCTGAGTCGGGCGAACTGCCTCCTTTTTTCTGAAAATCCCTACTGAGAGTACGTTCAGACGGGTGGGAAAAACAGGGAAAAACCGATCGGTTTTACGTTTTATCCCATCGGGTTTTGAGCTTGGATTATTTTCAAGCACGTAAAACCCATCGGTTTTCCCTTGGTCCCGATCGTTTTTTTTTAATTTTCCGATGCGTCAAACTGAATGCACTCTCAGACTCGAGAGGAGCCTTGCGGCTCGGAGGGTCGTAATCTCGAATGTGAAAAGCGCACCGTGTCGTGTGGAAAGTTTAAATGAATGGCTCAACGTGGAAAATAACAGTACAGTACTGAGGCAAACTGAGACATTGTGATTTGAAAATGTCAACTGTTGAAGGTTCGCCATTTGTAATTTTTAAGTTTAGAATGATTGTAACATCGTAAGTAAGTATTCCTTTAGCCCAAGTTGACTGCAAATCATATTCTGATATTTGAATATTGATTGTGTGAACAGGACAGGTTAAATGGAAATGGATTCATCAGCTGAGTTTTGCTGTAGTTATAATTCAACCCTTATTGACAAGGGTGCTCTTCAGGCTGAAGCTAGAATGATTAGCCTGTGAAATTGTCAATTAATATGGCCATATAGACATTTTCTTCATGGTGAATTAATAATATAAATGTTGATGAATAGGCGGTAATTTCAAATGTCTGAATATATAAATAAAAATCATATAAAAATCTCAATAAATAGAACTCCAGGCTTTCGTCCTTACCATTCCATGCAAAAAGGATACTCAGTTTTATGTCTGTATACTCAAGAAAGTTTTTGATTTCAATGTTTTGACGTTATTTTAATGCTAAATTTGAATTCCCTGCCAAAATCGAAGCCACAAAATCGCCAATCACCTCGTCAGTTCTTTGTCAAATTTTGAGCCACAAATATATATATATATTTTATTTGTAACCTGCCAAATACACGAGGTGATAGCGGAGTAAATAGTAGAACAAATAATAACACAAGATAAATAACAGCAAAAACACACAAAATTTAGACATAATTTCTAATCGGACCTGAAAAATTCATGAAAAACATCATTTACTCGATGACCTGGATGTCGAAATGTACATAGTAGTGACGCTGACGTAATTTTCCGATGCGTCTGAATTAGACCCCGAAGCCACGCCGTTTATCGGCACGCCGCCGCCGAAAAAGTTTCGGCGCGCCGCCGCCGTTTTTCAGATGGCGCGCCATAGCTAACGCCGTTTGAACGGCGGCGCGCCGCCGCCTTTTTTTTCGGCGGAAATTCTTTTCATTGGTTGCCCACCGTGTCTTTTGACCATGAAAAAGTAATCAAAAGACCGTCATATACCACTGATGTTTCTTTGAGCACGTCCACGCACACTGTCCGACCTTGATGTTTTTGTATGTTAATTAAGCTTGTCTGGGACTTACATTGGTTTGCTCAAGTACCATAACGTCTGTCTTGCTGTCGGCAGTCGGACTTTCACTAATCCGGGCACTTCCAGATAAGATAAGCTAGACCACGATAGTTGGCGTGTGAAGAAAGGACCCAGAAAAAATGCTCACATTTCATCACAGCATCCCATCGTCGGTTGGGGGGGGTGTCGTATCTTCTGTGTTATTTGTTGTTTCAGGTAGTAATCGAATTTGAGAATAATTGTTTTGTTTAGAAGCAATCGATCCATAAAAGTCGTCACCTAATTTTTATTTGCTATATTTCGCTGTTTCCCGGGTACTCCTTGACGGGTCAAGGGGAGCCACGAGAAAAGAAGGAGTCACTTTCTGGGGACTATCGAGACTGGAAACAACGAGAACAGATATAATGTATCTGTATCAAGGTGGTTCGAAAATTTGCTGATCTATTTCCTTGCCAAACTCATTTGGTTGACGAAACAGAATTAGTCTGTCTAATGGTCCACGTTATTTCACTTTTCTTTGATTGATTTGCTTACTTAGTTTTATAACTGCACAATTTAAAAAAAATCAGTAAAACAGAGTTTAATTATTTTCTAAGCGTTAGTTAAACCACTAACACCAGCAGCACCCCAAATAAGCTCCACATCGAATCCGAAAGGAGTTATTTTCTAGTTATTCTAGTTGATGCAATGGCTTACGACGGGGACCCGTGAGAATGGGGGGAAGGGAGTTGCTAGTACAATAAAAAAAAAATCCGGGACTCGCAGTGGGAATCCGTCTGGAACAGGGAGATGACGCCTTGTACAAGAATAGCTGAAATTATGTTGATACCAGCGAGGTAGCCTATAAACTTGATAGGCTACCTGGCTGGCCAGTCAAACGATATTTTAATTCCGTACTCATTATTTACACCTACAGCCAATTCAGGCACGAAATTGCTCCAAATCATGGCCGCAAAGTTCAAAAATTTTAGCTAAAAAAGTCCGGAAAACGGCGCCAAAAAGCGGCGCGCCGCCGAAAATTTTCGGCGGCGCGCCGCTAAAAAAATTTCGGCGCGCTACGGCGCGCCGCCGCTGAAAAAAAATTCGGCGCGGCTTCGGGGTCTAGTCTGAATGCACTCTCAGACTCGAGAGGAGCCTTGCGGCTCGGAGGGTCGTAATCTCGAATGTGAAAAGCGCACCGTGTCGTGTGGAAAGTTTAAATGAATGGCTCAACGTGGAAAATAACAGTACAGTACTGAGGCAAACTGAGACATTGTGATTTGAAAATGTCAACTGTTGAAGGTTCGCCATTTGTAATTTTTAAGTTTAGAATGATTGTAACATCGTAAGTAAGTATTCCTTTAGCCCAAGTTGACTGCAAATCATATTCTGATATTTGAATATTGATTGTGTGAACAGGACAGGTTAAATGGAAATGGATTCATCAGCTGAGTTTTGCTGTAGTTATAATTCAACCCTTATTGACAAGGGTGCTCTTCAGGCTGAAGCTAGAATGATTAGCCTGTGAAATTGTCAATTAATATGGCCATATAGACATTTTCTTCATGGTGAATTAATAATATAAATGTTGATGAATACATGTTGTCAGCTTGTTGTAGGCTGGTTGTAAGCTAGAGGCATTTTTTTCCATGACACAATTGTGGGCCAGATACTTCTGACAGACTTCTGAGTGTCTCGAGGAAACACGATTGTGTGCCACACAGTCAAGGCACAACCTGTGGCCGCTTGGGGCCACAAGTTGAAACTCGTGGAAACTGTTTTGCTTTTTTTGGGGGGCGGTAATTTCAAATGTCTGAATATATAAATAAAAATCATATAAAAATCTCAATAAATAGAACTCCAGGCTTTCGTCCTTACCATTCCATGCAAAAAGGATACTCAGTTTTATGTCTGTATACTCAAGAAAGTTTTTGATTTCAATGTTTTGACGTTATTTTAATGCTAAATTTGAATTCCCTGCCAAAATCGAAGCCACAAAATCGCCAATCACCTCGTCAGTTCTTTGTCAAATTTTGAGCCACAAATATATATATATATTTTATTTGTAACCTGCCAAATACACGAGGTGATAGCGGAGTAAATAGTAGAACAAATAATAACACAAGATAAATAACAGCAAAAACACACAAAATTTAGACATAATTTCTAATCGGACCTGAAAAATTCATGAAAAACATCATTTACTCGATGACCTGGATGTCGAAATGTACATAGTAGTGACGCTGACGTTTTCTCAAGTGAACAGATGACATCTTGGACGCCGAACTTCTGAACTAATTTGTGATTACGGTAAGAACGAGGAAGGTACATCAAAAATTTACAATGATTATAAAAACACGTCTTCAAAGCTTTGATGTCTTTTTTTCGCAGAATGTGATAAACACCAGAACAATACAAAATGTAAGGAGTACAGAAAGCGCTGTAAATTCGCCCAAGTGCCTTCCGGTTGTAGCGACCTTTGTTTGGACATAAACGACCATATGCAATACGAATTAAACTAGAAGTATCCTGAAAGCGAGCGACGAAAATCTTGTTAGTCGCAAACACACTTATGGGCCCCACAAAAGACTGCGGTGATGCTCTTTTCGAGCCACAATCGACCCACAACCTGCTTGTGGGAGCACAGAAAAATGCCTTATGTCTTGAGTCAATCAACCAACATCAAAAAACCTTTTTAAATTTGTCTACTATATTTTGACAGAAATACCCTAACAAACACAAAATCTGTCAGGAATCAGGATAGATTGTTTTTGTCAGATGGTATGTAATTATGACTACAGTTTAATAAAACGGCAACAGTATTATGCCGTAGTCAGGCTACCACAAACCACTGATTTTTGGATACCCTATGCTAAATGCTGGGTATATCTAGCATTTGACATAGTACCCTATGCCTAACGCTGGATACACTGTGCCAAATGCTGGATACTCGAACCCAATAAAATATTGATTATTTGAGTGAAGCTTAGAAATCAACCAATCAGAATTCACCTATAGTGGGCAGGGGCGTCACTATGGGGGGGAGGGGGGGACTTCCCCCCCCCCAAAGGTCCTGAGAAAGTACTTTGGTCGGGCGAAGCCCGGCGAAAGTTCACTTGTTTGTCGGCGCGGAGCGCCGGCAAACCCAGAAGAAATAAAATTTTGCATGCTTTTAGTCGGACGTCGGTCGACTCGTCGGAACATCGGGTTCTTTTTCTACATAAGAAATTCATTTTTGTACGCTTTCGTCGCTCGTCAGTAGAATCGTCGGCACATTGGGTTCTTTTTATACACAAGAAATCAAATCCGGCAAACATTTGTCGGGCAAAATACAGAAGAAATTAACTTCTGTATGCTTTTGTCGGGCGTCGGTCGACTCGTCGGCACATCAGGTTGTGTTGATCTGTGATAAATCAATTTCAGCAAACATTTTTCGTGCGCGCCGGGGAAGAACCGGGAAGTTTAAGTATCGTCGGCACATCGGGTTCTTTTTATACGTAAGAAACCAAATTCCGTAAACGTTTATCAGGCGCATCCCGAAAGTTCAAGTTTTGTCGGCACATCGGCTTCAATTATACGTAAGAAATAAAGCCCTTTACATTCTTGTCGGGGAAATAAATAAGAATTTGAATTCTGAATGCTTTAGTCGGGTCGGGTGTAGTGTTGTAAATGGTAAAATTGGTCACGGTAAAATTCGGTATTTTACGTATTTTACCGTAATTTTACGGACCCCCGTAAAATTGGTATTTTACCAATTTTACTATTTTACGTTATTTACGTAATTTACGTATTTTACCGGTATTTTACGTATTTTACCGGTATTTTACGTAATTTACCCGTATTTTACTGCCATTTTTACACATGTTGACGGGAAAAAACACCCAGGGCCTGCAGGGAGGACTAGGAAACCGGTTTTCAAACGTCATTTTCCGTATTTCACTGACATCTTTACATTTGGTTTCAAAGCAAAACTACCCAGAGACTCCAGGGACCAGGGCGGCATCAGAAAGCAAAACATGAGTATGACATCTGAGTATCTGACATATCTTTTAAGGGAAAACACCGTGAATAGAAGGGCGGAATTTGGAAGAAAGTGACAGTAGTAGCCTACCAATTGTGCAGGTCTGCTATGACATGTTTTATGGGCAAGTGCTATGTTGTATTTAACTTGCGTCGCCTAATTAGTGTTGTCATGTGTTATTGTGTTGCTACCTGCAGTATTCAGGCATTGACATAAAGCCCATGTCCAAAGAAAAGGAAATAATGCACAGAGATTAGGCCAATATGCCTTAGACTACTACTGAAAGTCCTGGACACACAGTATTAGAGGATCAACTGGTTGATTTGGTTACCGACTCCATGACAGCACATTTTTTTTAGCTCGATAGGGGGTAATAAGAAGAGAACGGAACAATTAGGGATTTCTTCGAGTTACTACTCAAGTCACCTTGAGCTATTTTATTACTTTATTACTGTGATCAAAGTGTTAATGTCACTTTTTCTATTTGTATTTGGAACTTAACGGAAAAGTAAATTCTCTGAAGTTCCTAAAAATCAATTTTGCCAGCTGTAAATAATGCAATTGCACAATCATCCGAATTGCACTAGATGCAAATAAATATTTAATAGATAGATTTTTTTATTGATCTAACTCGTAGCGCCGACATGACACTAAATACGTCGACCTTGTCTCAGTCCAAGTCTGAATCCTGTGAGCTACTCTAAAACATTAATTTTACCCTATATTTTCCATGGAATACCTTATTTTACCCTATTTTACCAATTTTACCTATTTTACCTTATTTTACCAATTTTACCTATTTTACTTACCGAGTTTTTATTTTACGGTAATTTTACAACACTAGTCGGGTGTCGGTATTCTTGTCGTCCCATCGGGATATTGTTATTCGCAAGAAATCGAATTCTTCAAACATATGTCGGCGCACCCGGAAAGTTTAATTCCGTTCGGAAGATCGGAACCTCATTACATGTAATAGATCAAATCCGTAAACTTTTTTCCAATCCCGAAAGTTATGTCTCGTCGGCAAAACGAGAATTTTCTACACACAAGAATCAACTTTCTGCATACTTTCTTATGAATGGCCACTACTTCTTTGGCGGAAAGATCTGTGATTTCACTTTTATTTGGGATCGCTTATCAGCGTTTTCCACGAAATTTCGCCTGCGGCGCATTTCGTAGTATTTTCTGTTTGGAAGAATGGTGTTTCATTTAGTTGGCGTTTTAGGATTGATGTTCTTGGGGGTTGAAAACACGTTAAAAGCTAGAACCTGTAAAGTATAGGTATAGAATAGCCTAAAATTTTACGGAAAAAAAGACAAGTTAAAAAAATTTCGCCTGCGCCACTTGATTTCACTTGTTCTGGATTCGGTCGTTGGAAAGCTTCGCATTTTAGCGACAGGTGAAAAGAAAAGCCGAATATGTAAATTTGAATATTCGAATTTATATTAAAGGAATAATCTCAACTAATACATTACCGTTAGTTTTACACAAAATTTTGCCTGCGGCGCAGTTCGTAATATTCTTTATTTGGAAGAACGGTGTTTCATTTAGTTTGTCGTTTAAGATTGAAATTTTTTGGGTTTTAAACACCTTAAAAGCTAGAACTTGTAAGCTAAATTTTTCCAGAAAAAAGGCAGTTTTAGAAACTTTGCCTGCGGCGATTGATTTAACATGTTCTGAGTGTGAGTGTGCGTATACTTTCTTCTGCGTACAGTCGTTGGAAGCTTCATTTTTTTGCGAAAGCTGCAATGAACACTTGAATATGTGAATTTAAATTTACGAATTTACGTTAAAGTCGTACGTTAAGTCCGTCGGCACAAACTGGACGTCCCCCCCCCCCCAAAGGTAAAAGGCTAGTGACGCCCCTGATAGTGGGATAGGTCAGGGTTAGGGTACCAACAGGCTGCTAACAGGTATCCAGTGTTTGGCATAGGGTATTCAGTGTTAGCCAGGCTATGCCAAACACTAGATATATCCAGCATTTGGCATAGGGTATCCAAAAATCAGGGGTTTGTGGTTGAATGGCCGTAGATGAATAAAAGTTATCTAGGGCTTGTCTTCGACAGCTATATGATAATTGTTGTTGAACTGAACTCTGCTCATGACAGTATGGGATCCAAAAGTTGTTGTTCAGCATATTCTTATCCAGTCTGGTGATGTCTGGGGCCAAAACAGATGCGAGACTCCACTTTCGTGGTAACAGTTTGAAACATTCTCAAGGAGGGGTCAGAAAAACATTCAAACAGTTAACAAGTTCTGAATAGTTACCAAATGACAGTTTGTGATCCACCATGTTTTTATCCAGCCTGAGGTCGGGTGTCAGATCTTTATAAATAATCAGATAGCCTAGAACTTCTGTCTTTAGCCGCATGCAGTGACTGTGAAAACCCCAATAAAACTGAGCGAACCTAGAGGTATTTACTGTAGGGGTAAGTGGTATATGCAGGGACGGGGTATAAGGTGGGACACGGTACTTATCTACCATCTAGCGTTCTTTAAAAAATCCAATAAAGCCACCTAGTATAGTTCATTCAATCGCGGACATGACAGTTCTATCATTTTGGTAAGTTGCTATTTTCGTTTTTGAGAAAATCGACTTCAAAGTTTCGGCCATACCCCCCAAAAAATATTTGGGAAATAGTTTTTTGTGCTTTATTTTGTAACGGTTTGCAGAAATTGTGTGTGTAAGATAGCAAACGAAAGCTAAAACATCAGGCCACGTCGTGTGGCCATCTGGTGGAAAAATATGCAACAGTAAAAAAAATCGGACACAATTTGCAAGTAGAGGTCGCATGGTATATACTGGGACAAGGCCAAGTGGTATGTAGTGGGACATGTATTTACATGTATTTTCCTGGGTCTGTCCAAGAGAAAAACGAGAACAGTGTCAGAGTGAGTGTCATGTGCATGGCCGGTCTAAGAAAGTGGAAGTGGCCGGACCGAGAAGACTCAATATTTTATCCAAGGGAAGACATTTTGAAAAAGTTGTCGCCTCCTACCCCAGCACCCGGTACAGCTTCCAGAGCAGCGTCATACTTCGTGTTGCTGACTGGTAGTCTAGTCTTGTGCCTAAGATATTTTTACTTTTAAAGTCGAATTTTTAATGTAGTTTTTATACGATGAATAGTCGAAGTTTTCTACCAATACATGAATCTTTTTACTATGTCCCAGAGTATACCACCTCGTGTCCCAAGATATACCACCCCCGGTACTTAGTGGGACAAATGGTACAAGCAGGGACACCCCCCTTTTTTTCTTCTAGCTATATCAGAAAAATCTGGAAAAATCACAGTTTATGCAGCAGTTCCGGGGCTTTCATTTGAGCCATAAACCATTTTTCTACTCCAACGTTAACCATGCATTTTGGAGGTTTTCCAAAATCCGTCCCTGCATATACCACTCTCACCTAGCTTTTGAGCTGAGGTTGATACCAGTTCACTCCTTTTCCATCTTCGCCGTTGCTTATCGCACAAGAAATAGTGAAGGAGGCGTACTCCGTACGCTGACCCGCTCTGGAGCGCGTCCATAGAACCAATCAGCTTTGACTCCTGCTTTTCTTCAACAGCGTGACTTCCTGACTTCAACAGCGATTTAGCTATTTGCAGAGGTAATTGAAACGTGATGTGGCGCGAATCTAGTAACATCCGCTTGTTCGTAGCGGACAGGGTATGGGGAAATATTCGACTCCGCATAGTCGTATTACAGAGAAAGGGAGACGGACTTGGGCTGTCAGATTATTTGTTTTTGGTATCACTTTCTATTCAAGCTAAGGTTTGGGTTTCAGTTAACAGCAGTCTAAAAGTTATCCACTAATAGTCTTCACTGTCCCTCCCATTTGCAGATCAAAGAGTTTTGCACGGTGGATCAACCTTGACATCTGCAGTGTATTGATTGCTTGATGGGATTATTTCTCAGTGATACGGAAATGTTCAGTCGAACAAGAATGCAGTTTTACTGTTCCTCCTGAGCCTGTCCTGGGCTGCTCCTAACAATTATTTTTACTTTGCAAAGATATCATATCTGGTTGCAAGTGGGTTATCCCAACAACCATTTGTCAAATTTTGAAGAAAGCTGTAGGCTTTACAGCTCAGAAATTACCTCCATCATAGAACAGTTTGGAATACTTGGTAATGCTGCTCTAAAAGGTCTATAGCTATGAAAAGGAGCACCAGATTGACTTCAAAAGCTAGGCAAACACCCTAAGAGGCATGATTGTTAAGTGTACAAAAAGCACAACCTAGCTCATATGACCAATGCCAAAAATAATGAACATCAAAATGCTTGAAATTACCCCTGCACCCGATATGATTTACTTACTTAACGTTCTACCGTGATTAAGACGATACTGTGAATAAGACTAAGCTGAAAAGGTTTCAACTTAAAATTGTTGTGCAGGTGTGTCAAGCAATGGAGACACACACGGTTCTAGGACTAGAATAGCTGGGGACTAAACCAGGTTTTGGTGGTTGCCCAGTTACTTTTACATAGCCTAATGATTTTTGAAGAAGCCTCTGCTGTTAAACACTACTGATAAACATATCAGTAGTTCTAAAGATTTTTCTTTTAAAGAGTAATCCTTTTTTCCAAAATCCCTCACTCAACACGTTAAGGAACATAAACTCTGGAGGGCTCACACGGTGGCGGATCTGAAGTGGGATAGACATGTTGAAGTTATGATAAGGATAGGTAACGTGTCCCTATCTTCCCTCAAAGTATTATCACATTATGGAGTCCCACCAAAGCATCTCCTAAGATTTTATCTTTCTTAAATATGCTCACTTCTGGAATACTGTTGCCTTGTGTGGCACTTTGGAAGCACTCGTGAACAGATGACTCGCTTGACAGGATACAGTTCAAAGTCCTCCTTGTAGTTTCGAAGTCCCTTGAAGTACCGTATGTGTATCTATCTATATCGACCTCCTTAATACCGTTAATTTAGAAACCCTGTTGAAGCACCGGGAAAACCCTCGCTGGTGTTTGGAACTAAAATCATGAGTACACCAGGCAGCATTATGCGATATCCTCTCCCCAGGTTTTTCGGCGGTAAGGGTAAGGCCTGAGGTTGTGGGAGCAGATCAGACCCACAACAATATATATTTTATTCCCACCTTCATGACCCTTCTCAGCTCGCATCATTAGTTGTGTATATTTAAATGACTAGTCTTATTGTCTTATGTCTTATTTGAGCTAGTTTTGATTTATTTTTGCTAGAAGTGATGATTTCAAACTAGCGATAATATATGGATGATAGTGTTAACATGGACGATAACCACAAGCTCGACTTGACCTTTGCATCGCTTTTGAGAATAAAATGAATTGAATTGAAAAGTTTCAAATTTTATTTGAGCCTAAACTTTGCTAGAATTCCCATGAAACCAGGTGGAAAACGGTAAGATCTGCATTTACGTAGCCTATACCTTTGGTTGTTTTGTTTATAAGAAGTGTGCTGAGTGAACAATGACCTGCTTTTGAATATACACATTGACTGATGTCGTGCTTGCTAAGAAGAGAAACTCACATGCTCGTCTTTATCTTCTTGCAGATGCAGTATGTATGGACCTCCTCCTGGTGGTTGTCGACACAACAGTTGGCTTGTCTTATACAAGCAGCTCTGGGTCTTATTCCTTGACCAAGTGCATGGACTCCATAGAAACTTTTGGAAACTCGCATCTCACCATGAGCAGTGCAAATTTGCTAGCAGTAGTTGGATGTCACGTCTCTGGCAGGTATATAGAGTCTGGTCCAAGTTTGAAATTTTGTAGTTCACTTGTACTTTGCCCAACAGATAGAACTGCTCAAACTGAAGAGGTTGTGTTCTGACACCCATTGTTCCACAAAATACCATATGTTTGAGAATGAGGCTGATCATATTCAAAATAATGAATTTACAGCTTACTTGTACTTTTCCCATATATGAAGACTACTTTATAAAGATTCTTCTTACTATTTTTGTTCATCTTTCTGTGTCTCAGTCTCAGTGTCGCAGAAATATCGTTTTTCCAGAATATGATTACCTTCCTGTGACATCAGCGATTTTCTTGTTAGCGCTTGTCGACTCTGTCAAGCCTTCGCACTCTTTGACGCTTCAGCTGGACTCCAAATACTTGAAAAGGGAATGCGCCGTGGTGAAAAAATGGGAAAACGAAACAAAGCAAAAGAAGTAAAAAATACTACCATGTCTTCCAAAATCTACCATAATCTATCAAAGTCTAGCTTCTACCGTATCTACCATGTCTTCCAAAATGAGAAACATTAATTCGAAGCTTCCCACATCCTTTATGTGTGAAATAGCAGCCGGATAACATAGAAGCTTTTGACGAATTTTGCGGTGCGTCACTGGCAGAACTCGGCTCGGGTGAAAAAGTGCTAAAAAGTCGTAGGTACATAACGGAACAATCAAAGGCGGGGATTTCAGAAGCTTATAATTCCGTAACAGAGCGAAGGATAATATGAAAGGCAGAATAAGCAAGAGGTGTCCTGATTTAGCCTTGTCATAAGGTCGCTGCTAGGCCATTATTATGGGTAGTTGCGTTTAACGGGAAAATGTGAAATAATCGTCTGGAATAGCTTTCGGCCTAGTTTAAAGTAATATATGAAGAGAGCGGTAGCGTAGACTAGAGATTGCGTTTGCCGTCGGACAAGGGATAACCAAAACCTGTTTTGTGCAGCGTCCACTTCCTTCATTATCTAGATTTGTGCGGTCTTATAATTGATGGTTATGCTTGCATATCGTCGCTGTCACGCAATAAGGAGTCAAGCGGCAATTTTTGAAAGCTAGGAGAAGAAAAAAACGTTTTAAAAATCTATTTTTCAACCGGTCGCGATGATTTGTATATCGAATAACATCTTTCTTTGCAGTGAATAGAAGAAAAGAACTTATTTTTTACTGATATACTAATAATTTATGTCGCTTAGCTCTTTTTGACCGTTCCTGTGGCGGTTAGATCTTTTGAGCAACTCATGTATCTCATGAACGGTTTGTCGTAGGGTTCTGAAAATTTACATTAGGTATAGGAGCTAAGATCCATAGCCCTAGTATCAGTAACTCATTTTCATAAAAAAATGTCGCTTGACCCCAGCGTGACAGCGACAACATTCTCCTGTTTGTTGATTAATGTTTCCGTTCCGCAATGCTCCGTCGGTTGAGGACTGTTTGCAGACCGAGGACAAAATACTGTCTTGACAAATAATTTTTTTAATCGCTTCTGCTAGTGTTTTTATTTCAACTAGGCACGCATCTTTAGTAATGTTTCTTTTTTCAGTCGGTTTCTGTATCCATCAGAAGATGGTGTAGACTATGTTTCTGAAATCAAGCAAACTGATGGTCGCTATGAACTCTTCTCCGGCATTGACGTGTCTTTGAAGAAGGAAATGATGAAGCTAGTTGAATTATCAGAGCCTATATCTCATAATGAAAATGGACAAGCTCTCGAGTTCCCGCTGGCGGGTGCAATGACGAGAGCTTTATGCTACATTAATAGGTAAGAGTTGAGCGGCCACTAGGTGTGTTGATCCATTGGAGTATGGCCTATGTTAAGGACGAAATTGAGGTTTGGTGCTGCGGTTTGGAGAGGTAGTTAATGGAGGAAGTGGGTGGGGGTCGTGGACTCCATTTCGATACTGAACCATTGGGCTAGACCTAGTGATTCCGCCATATATCACTATTGATCCCCTGGAGTATGGCCCATGTTAAAGACAGGTTGCATATTTAATCACTTGAGTCTAGAAATTAAAGTAGCCTAACTAATTCCCGATTCCGGATCACTAGCTCGGTCTGATAAGGTCAAAGTTCGGTGAAAGACCTTATTAAAATCCGCTTTACGTAACTGCCTGTCATAATGATGTCGATCACTTTTTTCCCAAAGATTTTATTATTTTTCATATCCAGCTGCCCTCCCCAAGGGGGGGGGGACAAATTACGCCTCTTCTTTTCACTGCGTAGAACCGAGCGTGACTTATTAGCTGGCAATGAGTGCGGCCGTACATCATTTCATTTGACACAAATGACGCCTCGAAATTCGAATCGGCTTCGAAGTGTGGTCAGTCGAAACGTTATTTGTGTCTGCCTTAAAAAAATATGCTGAGTGGATTGCTGTAATCGGCCCACCGGCAATCTACTCCTCGAACTAGAAAAGTCAGAATTTGAGTACAGTAGGCTAAATAAAGGCTGTTCATAAGCTTCCTGTATTTCAGGATAGAAAAAACTATGAAAGCTGGAACAAAGCTCAAGTCGCGGATTTTGGTTGTTACGCACGGCGGTGAAAGTGCGTCGCAATACATGACTTTCATGAACGTTTTCTTCACCTGTCAGAAGCATGTAAGTTTTATTTCTGTCGATCAGTTAGCCTTATTTTCTTTCATCTGCCAGTAGGCAATTCTTTGTTTATTGGAGTCCCGAAATGTTAGTGACGGGATACCAATGACTTCGTAAAGTGTTCCCCGTCTGTTGGCAACATACATGAGCTATTACTCAGAAAAATAATAGCGTGCTATTACTATTACTATTACTGTAGTGTAATAGCAAGGCTATTACTATTACTATTACTGACCGAAAAAGTAATACTATTACTATTACTATTACTTTTTAAGTAATAGTAAAAGCTATTACTATTACTATTACTTTTGTGTGTATATGATTTGAACCCATATTGCCCATTTGTAATGTATTAACTATATCCTACAAGATGAGAATCCCGCTATAGGAACGCAGCTCGCAGCGAAAGAACTCGGTAGTATTTGTACGCGGAACTACGATCGACCTCCGTCGGGTCATCTTCATACCACTGACAGGGCATGCGGGGGGTGCTGCGGAACTTAAGAAACTTGAGATAGATTTCTCCAGATAGATTTCAATTCGTTCGGCTCAGGTTCGGGTTCAACCACTTCAAGGTTTTCGTTGTTTCAGCCATAACTTTCGTTCAATATCCTTACTCACGTCACGCACGACTCACGAGGAGACCTCGGCTTTTATTCAACTTAGCCTAGCAATCCCGTATTTTGCATTATTGCATCACATTGCATGGGGATTAAATTTGCATACAATCGGTCCTCTGACGTGGGGAATTAACTAACCATACTAAACTAAAGCCAGACCAGAGCAATGGGAATTAGGGCAAAGTAATAGTAAAGTAATAGTAAAACTATTACTATTACTTCATAGATAATAGTAAAACTAGTACTATTACTATTACTTAGTAAAAAAATAATAGCGAAAACTATTACTATTACTATTACTGCAAAAAAAGTAATATTACTATTACTATTACTGTAACTATTACTAATAGCTCATGTATGGTTGGCAATTCTCGAGGGGATTGAGGTATTGAAACTTGGTGTGAGGACTCATTGCGTCAAAGGACAGATCAAGTCGCAAATTGGCTTCGTAGCTTTATTTGGGGGCGGGGGTCCGATAAAGGGGCAAAACAAATGTTTTTCTAATGTTAATGAAAAATTCGTAATCAGAAAATTGATAAAACTATAAAAGTTGTATCGGAAGTAGATTACAGATTCTATGTAGGGGTAATACATGCTGAATCCATGCATTTTCTTTCTCGTCAGACAACCAGCTCGTCCGACGAAAACCGGAAATTTGTTTAAGTAAAAGTTCTGTGCCGAATCGGTTAGCTCATAGCGTCGAAATGGGAGTAGGAAGACACGCTGGATGAGTATATTGTATAAAGAACGTGTTGGATCTGAATATTTCTTGAGTTTTCGACTGAAATCATTCCGGTCGCAGCCTGGCGTAGACCGGAAAGTAAAGACGAAATTGTAGAACGAACATTCCTAATAGAATTTTCGTTTTCTAAAATTCGAATTTGTCGCTCAGAATTCAGAAGCTACCAGTCTACCACTGCCTACCAGTAAACATTGGTCGTTTGTAGAGTAGGAACGGTTTCTGTAGTATCTATGTCCAGGCTGTAACGAAAATCGTAGCTTTTTGGAACTACTGGTAGCCATTGGTAGGAGATTATGTCGCCTTGAGTGGTATAGCTGCTAGCTCACCTACATCCTGGAAAGTCTCCGGCTGTGCGAGTCCTTTGGCAGAGGCTTGCTAAAGCAGAGGCCTGCAAAGGGACGCAAAAAACGCGCTACAGAATGTAAAACATCCTTTTGTAGAAACGTCACCTAGACCTAACCACGCTTCATTTTGAGGCCCGAAATTGCCCCAGGGAAGGTACACAGACAAGCCAGTTAAAGTTGGACTATGATCGTGAACTTGGAAATCAGGGGCCTTGGAAATGTCATCCAGTTTTAGGTAATGACACCGTTATGCAGTATTTGGTGAATATTGGCTATTTTGTAGGCTGTCGTTTTGGACTCCTGCATCATTGGACGTGAAGCTAACCTTCTCCAGCAAGGCAGTGACATAACAGGCGGAATTTACCTTAAAGTACCTCAGCCGGAAGGCCTACTTGAATACCTTTTGGTGAGTTGAATGTAATTGTATTTTTTCATTTGTTCCAGTCTTTGGATCAGAAGCAAGGGTTTTTTGTGTTCCAGCCGAAAATGTTGGATGATCAGGCTTTTAGTACGACAAGACAGATAATAAGAGCTGAAAGCTCATATGGCACTTTCGAGTGTAGTTAGCACATGTATGAGGTTGGCGTTGTCAAGGTTGGCTGGACCCCTCCGCCCTCCAACTCCCCTCCAGTGGCCGGATCCGAGCCAAATATATGAACGGCAGGTGTAGGCTTGAGGCATATCTTGTCCATCAAGCTTTGTCCCGTGTCCCCTTCACAATATTTTCGAGACACTTTCCGACCCCCACGATGGCCGCATCTGGTCCGGATCTGCATATTTTACGTTTAGGGCTTATGACCGCTCTATCCGCAAAGTTTGTCCGGATCCCAGTACCTTAAGCGTGCCGTAAGATATCCGGGACTCCCCTCCATCTCCCTCCAAAGTTGCCTGGTTCAGTCCAATCCTGTCGGTGTAACATATAGGCTAGGACATGTGCACTTTCCAGTTATTAAGTTCCATCGGATCGGATCACACGCTCGAGAGTTATGCATGTCAAAAAGATTTCCCGTATCCCCCCTCCAACTCCCCCAACATTGCCTAAATCTGCTCCAGATCTGCAAATGATACTGTTAGGACTTACCACCATCCTGCCCGCCGAGAACAACCAAAGTTCCGCCCCTATCGCGCCACTCTAAGCGTGCCACAATATTTCCGCTACTCCCCACCCATACAGTTCCCGGATCCAGTCCGACCTGTAAATGGAACGTATAGTGGATTCGCTTTAGTCAAGTTCACCCAGATCGGATCACTCCTTCGAGATCTGTGCATGCCACCAAATTCCGAACTCCCCCTCCCTTCCCCACCCACGGATGGTTGAATCCGGGGAATGATAGTTTCTAGTTCAATCTGATCAGGTCCCATATGCCTGGCAAGTTTAGTCCTCCTAGCCTATCTACTGTAACTCGCGATCAGCGGAGCGACTGACCGACGGAAAAGCGATCGATAGATGGCACTTGAGCCGAAGGCTGCATGGGCTTTAAAATAAAAATAATTAGGTTAGCTTGTAAAACCATCTGGAAATGCAGCTAATGCTCCTGTATCCGAGCTCAGTGACTACCGGGCTAGGTTCAACGGTAATATAAACTGAGGGTCTTCTCAGTTGATTTGGGAAGAGTAATTTTTGTCAGTTATTAAAGGTATGATACACTCACCGCCCAGATTCTTTTTACGCTGTCCAATTCCAGTTTATACTTACCATCAAGGAGATATCCTTTGTTCGCTTCAAAGCGGCCTGTCATACTATTGATTGTCCATAGAACGGTTCATAAATGTAAACGCGCTCGGCTCTATAAATGTAGCAGCCAATCAAAAATAGTTTAACAGGCCGCTTTGAAGCGAACAGAGGGTATCTCCCTGGATGGTATGGATTAGGCGTCCAATTCCTCCTGATTTTCACAAGATTTCAGTCCAAACCGGGCTTGATATGTTTCCTGAGAACAAAAATCTGGCCAGATTTTCCTCGGAATGGTGGTTTTCACAGAAGAAAGAGTGGATAGAAGGAACATCCTAACTTCTGTAGTGGAAACAATAAACTGTGTCACTTCCTTGCGGAAAGAAAAATTGACAATGAGATTGAGATCAAAAGATTCATGTCTTATTCTGGGACAGTATTGTCAGGTCTCGACACTCTTGTCATGTCTGACCCTTTTTTAGTTTGCAGTAACCTACTTTAACTGCACTATTTTGTATTTAGTGGGTGTTTCTGCCGTCGCCAGATCAGCGAAAAACGTTAGTTCTTCCTCCGCCTGCCCGCATCGACTACAGAGCTGCCTGCTTTTGCCATAGACAGCTAGTGGAGATCGGTTACGTCTGTTCAGTATGTTTATCAAGTAAGTTCACGAGACAGTTTCTGCCGCAAGATGGTCCGTAGTGAAAATCCTAATTACACCTTACAGTTGAACTCACTCATACTCGAAACGAATGGGACAGACTTTTTAACAAGCTGGTGTGTCACAAGCAATAACAAGAAAATCGGTAATTTCATGTGGAAAGCAATGGTATTTTCGAAAAACGATATTTCTGAGCCATTTCATCGTGAATCATTTCTAGTAAGAGTTGTGCTTTAAATGATAATGTTGGATGCCTGAAATCTTGTCTGGTCCTGACCATGGACTATAACAAATGAAGCAGAAGTTGAAGATAGGATTAAGATCAAGAAGTCCAGGTCTTGATGCGGACTTCAAGAATGGGCTTGCATAATGAATGCTGATGAAAAATGGCTGCAGAGATTGCCCAGTAAGTCTTTCATAATTGCTAAAAGTCTAGCAGTTCACGTCCAGGTGGGACCATTTATTTTATTGGGACCAAGTATTTTGTTTATTTTCTTTATGTTGCTTTATATAGCATGGTCCTTTGAGACTTTTCGTGTTCAAACCCGTAGATACTTGTACCGCCATTTAGAAGTCGGTGGGCGCTAGTGGTATGGCGTCTAGTTGGTTAGAGATTCCACGTTCAAGGTTAGCGTTTCGACTTTCTGTTGATACTTACGTATTTTACAGTATTCTGCAAGTTCAGCCCCATCTGTACTACGTGTCAGTAAGTTCTTCTCTTTTTACCTTTATAGGAAGATTAGATAGCAGAGATGGTTAGGCTATTTATGAATAGATGGTCTCAAGTCGGGGTTGGTAACACATCTTGTCTTTATTCAGCATCTTTTGTAATTTAACTCATTTCTTTAAACAACTACACCTAAGCCGTTCAAATTTTACAAAACTCACTAAAATCATTTCTGTCAGTTTTCTTAAAATCTAACATAAATTTTTGAAAAACAAATAAGTTTTTTACTTTTTTTAATCTTTACTTTCACTATCTGATACTGAACACACAATTTTCCAAATTCTTAATTTAAATTCACCTTCACACATAAACTATCAACCCCAACTACTTCACTTGACATACAAAAAGGACAGAACGGTTTTCATTATTTAGACCAATTTTCTTGTCAAGCCATCTTCTCTTCAGATGTGACCGATTTGTGGTGTGAACTTGAAAATGCCAAGACCGATACCGCACTGTGAGTGTCTTAGTATCTTGAGATGTTGTGTAAAGTTGACATGGGTAGCAGTACTAGCGGTAGCTTACATTCGAAGAATTGCGCGAACGTTTCTGAAATTTTCCTTCATACCCAATTTCTTGTAAAGAACAAAGGTTTTTCTTTTGATTTTTGTGTACACACGTGGCCGACAGGCTCCTTTTTGTATTATATTATACATCTACCCTTCAGTGACCTAGTTTTCTTAAAGGAACAGAAAACTTGACTCAAACTTGACTCGGGGAGCTAGCTAACATATCAAGTATGTACCCTGAGTCGATATTGAGAGTAAGAAAAATTCTCGTTACGACCATTGCAGTTTCCGGCAGTCTCCGAGAATTCGACTTTGAGCAAAAGGTTTGCAAAAGCAAAAGGTTTGTGTGCCGCGACTAGGAATCGAACCCCGGCCGCCTTGTCGGGGAGGTCGTTTCTCTGTGGTCTACATGTAAAAAGGCGAACTTTTACAGTACATAAGTGCATAATTACAGTGCATAAGGGGCAAGGGCCTGCCAGCTAGCTTTTGGAACACTAAGGAGGGGGTTCGAGACGGTTCGAGATAACAAAGAAGGGGGGGCCTGTCGTCAATAAGACCCTGTATGTTTATCTAAGCCTCCCCGGGCGATTCGATGGCCGAAAGTTGCGTAGTCAAGTTTACTGTTCCTTTAAGAGAAATGAGAACCAGGCTTTGCTTACTCATATTTATTTTCAGGACCGTATTCAAGATTCCGGCTATGCAGCAAGGCAAAGCGAAGAAAAGACGCATACCTCCGCCTATGCCACCTGGTTTGGGCCGGTAGCTTTAGCAGCCTCCGTAGTAGACCTCACTTCGCCGCTGGTGTTAGAACACTCTGCAGAGTCGCCTGGAAATGGGGATTCCGCCGTTAAACAACCAACCTGGTATTTTTGTACTTTTTTCCAACGATTCGGATTTCTTACGAAGATTGGTCTTGTTATCTCTCTGTGTACCAGCCACCAGCAATGTCTGGACTTTAGCACACTGAGAAATGCGTTTTGGTTTCTGGAAGGCTTCAGAAACGGAAATTTTTACGGAAAGTGGCAAGCGCAATATAATCTATTTTTATTTTTGGCGTTAAGGCTTGTCGCCATTACAAAGAGATACGTATCTACTTAACTAACATTATTCCACAAAAACGAAATAAAACAAAAGATCATCAAACAACAAAAGGAGTGATAGCGTACCTAATGATCTTACTTAATGGTTCAAATTCCTATCGACCCCCCCCCCCCCCCCCCCAAAAAAAAAAAACGTGATTTATAGACACGAAGAGCCTGAAAGGAGGGGATCTGTTAGGAAGCGTCCCCTCCCAGGAGTAGCTCATTCCTCTCTCTCGTGGAAAATGATAGTACAACTATCCATAAGAAATCCTTCTCAGAAAGTATTACAGTTATACCTTTTTTGCGTCGAGTTTGTATCGGCCGGCTACTGGCGGTGCGTCGTAGGTTCGGACGAACAGATTAGGACAAAAGGGTCTGAATATACCAATCGGAAACCAGGAGTCCATTCGGATCAACCAAACTCCTCGGACGCAGAGTAGCACAAATAAAGCAAATTTGTAGGAGATTCAAGGGGTACTTTTTTTCAAGGTTCATCACTCTGTGTTTCGTACCCTTATCATCAGTCACGAAAAATAAAACTTACCTTGATGGTTTGGTTCGTGTTGTTAAGTGACTCTATTTGTGACAGTAGTTCTTTCTCTCTGTGTTCAAATCTCATTTCCTTATCCACCCTCTCACGGTTGTAGGTGACATCCTGCGCCAGAATCTTGGTCTCAAGCTCCTTGATTTTCTTGGTCAGCTCTTCGACTTGAAGCGACTCTTTGGTCGTCCTTTCTTCATCCTGGCAATACATTTGATTTATCGAGTGAGAAAATGAAAAAGATTTGCGTCTTCCAAGAACAGGCTGTTGACATTTTGCCACTTGAACTTCAGTTTCGCATCTCGTTTCAAGAATTTCCCTGTCTGGTTCAGATTTAGGTTTTTAATGTAACCATACAGTTTCAGAAACAAAAGAACGGGGAGCAACCTCGAAAAAAGACAGTTAATGGAAACAGATTTACAAATAAAACAAAGTATGTGCTTTGGCCCATACTCAATTTTTGTTTTTACCCTTTTTTCAAGAAAAGGTTAAAGTTAAGTCTGAAAGTAGTGAGGGAGGAAGGAAAGGAAAGATTTGTAAATATGAAAAAATACAAGGTACCACACTTGTGTCAGTGAAAGGAGGAAGAGGGAAAAAAGGCCTACCTGTATCTGCTTGCGAGCTGAAAACGTTATTGCACTCTCGTATAAGGCAACCAGGGCCTCCAAGCTGACGTTGACTTCATCTCGAACCTCTGCTAGAAGCTGTCCAGTCTCTGCGCAGTTGATAGCTGTTTGCCTGATCAACTCATCTGAAAGTAAACCTGATTAGTTGCACCAAAGCTCCTTTCGTGGCCTTAACAGTAGGTATTTTATCTAGGAATTGGATGTTATGGTGGGGACATAATTCCGGAATTTATTATCAGGGACTCGAACTCCTGCCAGGATCTTCACGTCAACTCGTTGACTAAAGTTTACCATTAGAAAACATCTAGCCGGGAAACATTCGCTTGCTAAGTTGCAGAACCGTGTCGCTGTTGCTAACGATGGTCCAGTGTGTACTGAGACTGATTCTGAAATTAAAAGCGTGTGCGATCACTTTGGCGGGAAATTCAGAAATATGAGAGAAGTTCGCATGAAGTTTTGAAGCTTTGGACTGGTAGTTACCTATCTATGATCAGAGATGGGCGAATCCGACCATGAAAGGATTCGAATCCGAATCCAGAGCTAGATACGAATCTGAATCCACCATTTCATGCTGAGGATTCGAATCCGGAATCGTATCCGACCTTAACAACAATCAAATCGTATACATTGGTTATAGTTTAAAGACCAGAGATGACAAAAATCACTGATGTCTAAGGTAATCGGATGACGTGACAGATTACTGACGATGGTTGATGATGGAGATAAAAAGTTGGAGTGCCTAAGCCAACTGTGTAAAAATTGGGAGACGGAAAGTAGAAGGATGTAGACTAGAAATTTGAGCGGATTCGTAAGATTGATGGTTTGGATTCCGAGTCCAAATCCGAATCCAGCCTGACATCCGCCCAAAAGGACAAATCCGGTTTTGGATTCGCCCATCTCTGGCTATGATTCAATGTCGTTTGGACATGCATTATCCACTGCTAAGCCTTACATTCCGAGCAAGGCAAGGAGGGTACTTTAGATACGCAGAGAAGCTATTTGAAGGGGGCATTCACACACCCCTAGATTCGGAGAGGCACAAAATGACAACTCGGAAGCTTTTTGTTCATTATTCCTTGGGCCGTCTGTCTTTCATTTACTTATTTTTGCCGCTTAAAAGTTCCTGTAAAATTGATAACCAAATAATTCAAAAAGAGTAATTGGATTTCAAGCCTCAGTAATAAACTTAGAATGTTGTCTAAACTTCATCTCCCCCCCCCTCAAAGTTTACTGGAATGGCGCCGCCGGTGAGACGTCATAATCGCCAACGGGCAACTCTTATTTTGTGACTTACCAAAACACAGTTGGTAGATCTCCCGCCTAATCATGCAGTATCCTGACGCTTTTGCCTGTCTCTGTTTGAGCTTGTAGTGCAGTCTTTCTTTTAAACTAGCAACGTCGTTTCTTGAAGCTGGAGTCGGAGAAACCTGCAAATAAATTTACTTACGCAGAGTTAGAGGGCATACTGTAATGGCTCCGCCGGCTCCGGTACTGTGATGGCAGCTGAGTGCAGTCCCTCGACTCTGGTTGGTCAAAAAAATAGTATACGCGTATTTCTTGACTCGGATGATTGGTATGGGTTAAATGTCAGCCTATCTTTTCTACTTCATTATTGATCTTTAGGTATTAATACAATCCATTTCAACGAAATATATTTGTAGTCAAAACCTCCAAATGCGCTCTGAGACGTCTTGATATTAACAGATGGCATTTGAGTTCTGCAACCTCTGCTCGATTCGCTTTAAAAAAAAAATTATAAGTGCCGCCTGGTCAAATTTCAAGGCTTGACTTCAGGCTTGTCTTTGCCCCACTAAGCCAGGTATCACCCCACCCCAGAAGACCGATAAATTTGATTAAGGGCGATTCCGGCGTTCTCACAGCAAAGCGAGAATTCGCCGAGCGCAAGAACTAACGGAAAGTCGTTGAGGCTTTACAATGTCTCGCTGACTTGCCGAGACCACTTTCCTTCTACTCACGTAGTGGATTCAGAGCGTGTTCCGCCCTTCTAACAATAGTACTATTAGTTACTATTTTCGTTGCAACCTTGTAAAAAGTTACAGAAGGTTGGAACACCTTCTCGAAATAGATACTATTTGGTTACCATGGTCGGGAGCGTAGTAAGTAGTAACTACGAATCTCTGTAACGTGATTGGTCGGATTAGCCGTGCAATGATATTTTGCTGAAAATAGACGAATTCGTTCCAGCCTTGACGCCAAGAAGCCAAAATTCGTGACGTCATGCGTAGTAACTACGGTAAGTAGGGTGGAACACGCTCTCACTTTCCAAAACTAGCAGAGCGCAACAGCAGCTTTGGAGAGCGAAGCTAATTTTAGCCGAAATCGCAAGAACAGCCGGCTCAAAGTATAGCGGAGCTTTCCAGATCGACTTTAAGGGCAGTTCTGGCGTTCCAACGGATTCATTTTCCAAAAAGCAAAGCGAGAATCCGCCGAGCACAAGAACTAACGGAAAGTCATCGAGCCTTTACAACTTCTAGCTGGCTTACCGAGATCCACCTTCCACGTAAATAGTCCATTCACTTGACACACTTTCCAAATGTAGCGCATCGGAAGAACAGTCTTGGAAAGTGAAGCGAGTTTTAGCCGAAGTCGGAAGAACACACGTAGACCCCGAAGCCGCGCCGATTTTTTTTTCAGCGGCGGCGCGCCGGAAAACCCTCGGCGTGGCGGCGCGCCGTGGCGCGCCGAAATTTTTTTAGCGGCGCGCCGCCGAAAATTTTCGGCGGCGCGCCGCTTTTTGGCGCCGTTTTCCGGACTTTTTTAGCTAAAATTTTTGAACTTTGCGGCCATGATTTGGAGCAATTTCGTGCCTGAATTGGCTGTAGGTGTAAATAATGAGTACGGAATTAAAATATCGTTTGACTGGCCAGCCAGGTAGCCTATCAAGTTTATAGGCTACCTCGCTGGTATCAACATAATTTCAGCTATTCTTGTACAAGGCGTCATCTCCCTGTTCCAGACGGATTCCCACTGCGAGTCCCGGATTTTTTTTTTATTGTACTAGCAACTCCCTTCCCCCCATTCTCACGGGTCCCCGTCGTAAGCCATTGCATCAACTAGAATAACTAGAAAATAACTCCTTTCGGATTCGATGTGGAGCTTATTTGGGGTGCTGCTGGTGTTAGTGGTTTAACTAACGCTTAGAAAATAATTAAACTCTGTTTTACTGATTTTTTTTAAATTGTGCAGTTATAAAACTAAGTAAGCAAATCAATCAAAGAAAAGTGAAATAACGTGGACCATTAGACAGACTAATTCTGTTTCGTCAACCAAATGAGTTTGGCAAGGAAATAGATCAGCAAATTTTCGAACCACCTTGATACAGATACATTATATCTGTTCTCGTTGTTTCCAGTCTCGATAGTCCCCAGAAAGTGACTCCTTCTTTTCTCGTGGCTCCCCTTGACCCGTCAAGGAGTACCCGGGAAACAGCGAAATATAGCAAATAAAAATTAGGTGACGACTTTTATGGATCGATTGCTTCTAAACAAAACAATTATTCTCAAATTCGATTACTACCTGAAACAACAAATAACACAGAAGATACGACCCCCCCCCCCCAACCGACGATGGGATGCTGTGATGAAATGTGAGCATTTTTTCTGGGTCCTTTCTTCGCACGCCAACTATCGTGGTCTAGCTTATCTTATCTGGAAGTGCCCGGATTAGTGAAAGTCCGACTGCCGACAGCAAGACAGACGTTATGGTACTTGAGCAAACCAATGTAAGTCCCAGACAAGCTTAATTAACATACAAAAACATCAAGGTCGGACAGTGTGCGTGGACGTGCTCAAAGAAACATCAGTGGTATATGACGGTCTTTTGATTACTTTTTCATGGTCAAAAGACACGGTGGGCAACCAATGAAAAGAATTTCCGCCGAAAAAAACGGCGGCGGCGCGCCGCCGTTCAAACGGCGTTAGCTATGGCGCGCCATCTGAAAAACGGCGGCGGCGCGCCGAAACTTTTTCGGCGGCGGCGCGCCGAAACTTTTTCGGCGGCGGCGGCGCGCCGATAAACGGCGTGGCTTCGGGGTCTAAACACACGGCGTATAAGCCAGCGGAGCTTTCAAGACCGCCAGAATCGCCCTTTATTTGCGCCACTTTGTTATTTTGTTTATATTACGAACCCGAAGCGCTGCAACCCGGACTAGGTTAGCGGGGTAGGGATTATAAGTGTAGAAGGGAAACGGAAGAGAGAAAAAAAATGAAGAAGAAAGAGAGAAAAAAAAATGTTTTAAAAAGTGTTGTTGAGATTACAGTAAAACTAAATGGAGAAGATGGGGAAAATATCCATCTTGGCGCTGACCGTCCTGGTAAACCGGGTCCGCATTTCGTTTGAATGCGGGCTCTACCATCCGATACTTAACCACGAAGGACGGGTTCATGCGGTTTGGATAAGAAATATATAACTAATCTTGTTGCTGGAGGAGGGTAGAAGAGTATTTTCGATAAGAGTCGTCGTTTGAGGAGGGCAAGGTGGGGGCCAAAACTCAGTGAAGGACTGGCTGCGAGAAAGCTTCAAGAACATACCTCTTGATGCCACTGGTTCCCATCTTCATCCGTCCAGCTTTTCGGTGGAAGAATTTTATTCAATACAGCTTGTGACGCTGGTCCCGATGTATCTTCAGACAGTTGACCTTCGTTATGACACACAGGTATAGAAGAAGAAGGAAGCTTGAACTGCAGTAAGGAATATCTGGAGCTTTTCTTAGACATATTAGTCCCAGCATACGACTTGCCAATTATTTTATCTGTTGCTGGGGGCGACGAAATAAGTACTCGCCTAAAGGCCTATCTCGTTCGGTGCGTCATCTAGCCCTCAAATTTTTTTGGAAATTCAGCCCTGACGAAGAAGAAGAAGAAAGTAAAGTCTAGTCTGATAGTAAAAATTTATTTTGTCTGCTGCTAAAGCTGAAGGAGGGTCGCACTAAATCAGACATGTTAGAAGGTATTTGTTGTAGGCGTCTGATGATTCAGTGAAGTATCAGACTGACTGTTCTATCTCTCCATTATCTACATTTATTCTGCCAACAAAAAAAGCGTATCAACAATGAAAAAAAGATCAAAGCCAAAGGGGCAAAGGCGTATTCTCGCTGTTCCCCGAGGACTCCACTTGAGGAGTCCCCGCATTTTTTTTTGTCCCGGGGACTCGCTCCCCGTATTATCGCGAGTCCCCACGGACAGGGAGTACACCAGGAATGCACCGATTATCATCATAAAAAAGGACTCCCTTTCAGATTCGGATGGGAATCAACTTTTGCTGGTGTTAGTGCAATGTAAAATTGATTAAAATTGATCTCAAACAAAATTCATTTTAATTTAGAAGCATTCCCCGTGTTCTCGTTGTTTTCCGTATGCGGAGTTCGCGTGGAGTGACTCCCTCTATTCTCGCCGTTCCCTTCGATTCCCCGAGGAGTCCTCGGGGAATGGCGAGAATACGCCTCTAAAAGGAAAATACAATACAGGTACAGTACAGGAGGGGTATCCATCCTCGGACTTAAAAAATACTACAAGCAAACTTCTGTACAGTACTAAATTTACCCTAGGTCATTCAGGGTGTCTTTCTTTACTGTTACGACCTTGTTTGTTAGGACTGCACTGATTGCTGATCTTTCCTCTTAACCTTTTTAGGCCAAGTTCGAGGTTATAAAAATTCAAGGTTGGGTACCCTTCCTGTAGCCTAATCCAAGCCTAATCAAAGACAATATCTGATACAACAGTCTAAAGTCATTTCTGCAGTTACCGTGGTATCTGATACCATGGACATGGTCAAAGACATTTTTATGGCACTTGCAGCTTCGCTCAAGTGCCTTATACCGATCACTTTTCCATCAGTCTGTCTGTCGGTCGGTCGGTCTGGTGATCGCGAGTTAGGGTACTTGCAGATGTGCTAGGACAATGAAACTTGGCAGGCGTATTAGGGACCCAACCGAACTAATTTGGAAATAGTCACTTCCCCGGTCCGCAGGGGCGTCCCGAGCCTTTCTTCATTGGGGGGGCGAACATGGTAAAAATTGACCGAATCCGTACCTGATTTTGACCGAATTTATTATTTTTTTTCTTAAAAACACAGCGAGTTGCCTTCAAGAAGCTACAATGTAAAAAGTTGCATATGTACAAAATCAAGTCCAAAGAGAAAATCTGGCGCGTTTTCACGCTGTTCCACTCCTTTTTTTTTTGCCAACAGGACTTGAAAATGCGCTGTTGCTGTAAAGCCCAAACGTCGCTAATGGGTGTCGGCAGGAAAAATGAAAGCGCAGCAGGCGAAATTTTTTTAATCCGCCTTTTTCTAGCAACATTTAACTGCTTTCCATGCAAATTCTAGCTTTTAATGTGGTCCAAGCCCCCCAAAATTCCAAGCCTCAAACGCCAACTATTTGACGCACCTTTCTTATAAATAACGAATACTGCGAGATAAGCTGCAGGCGAAATTTTGTGGAAACACTGATGATCAAAGTGCCGTTCTGCGATCCCAAGACTACCTATTAAACCACAGAGCTGTCTGGCGAAAAATAGAGGGGACATCCGGGGTAAAGTAGAGACAAAGTACATTTATTCTGAATTTACAGCAAACAAAAGCAGGCTAGTTTTCACGTCCAACTCAGTAACTGGGGTGAACCAAATACTGATTTCCTACTACCTAAAAAATAACAAAAAAAGATCGGGAGCGGTATAACAACCGAATTTCGCAATGGAATAAAACCGAATGTGTCAAGTCTGGTAATAGATACGGACCGAACAAAAATCCGGTTCTCGGGTGAAACCGACTGAATCCGGTAACGAATCAGAACAAAATGAATCTGATTAAATACCAAATTATGAAAATGGACTGACAGAATGCAATAGAACAGATACGGACTTGAGAAAAGTCCGGTGAATTACCGAATTCGTTAACGAATGAGACGAGAAATGAGACCAAATAAACACGTTAAATCACCGAATTTACGAAGGGACGGACCGAATGCGGTGAAATCAATGTTGACTGAACAAAAGTTGGATGAATTACCAAATTCGATGAAGAATGGGAACCAATAAACACGATACATCACCCAATTTGAAAATGTGGCGACAAAAGATTTATAAAACGGGCATCACGGCTTCGCCGCGATGCCCGTTTTGACCGAATTTTCGCCTTCGGCGAAAATTTGACCGAATGCCCAAAACGTAGGGGGGGCGCTGCGCCCCCCCCGCCCCCCCTTCGGGACGCCCCTGCCGGTCCGACCACCGTGGAGGGAGAGGGAATCCGGAATATTGACGTATTTATCAGATCTTAATGAAACTTGATATTTGGAAAGACCTCGTGTCTCAGACGTTACACACCAAGCTCGGAATGGATCCAGTGACTTTGGGGGGAGTTGGGGGGGGGAACCGGAAATTGTGTGACATGTTCGGAGTGGACGGATCGGGATGAAACTTATAGAAATATAGCTCGAATAAAATTTAGCTGACGTATCCGTTTTTGCACTGTCAAATATGGGATGAAACTTGGTGGGAAGAACAAGCACACGCCCTAGATACATAGTTGAAAAGAACGGACCAGATCCGAGCATTGTGGGGGGAGTTGGAGGGAGGGTTCCGGAATTCCGGTGATCCAGACTTAAGATGCTTACACATGTGCTAGGACGATGAAACTTGGCAGGCGTATCAGGGACTTTACAATTTTAACTTAAGAACAGTCGTTTCTCCGATTTGACCATTGTGGGGGGAGTGGAGGGAGGGGGAATCCGGAATCTTGAGGTTGTCCAACTTTTGAACGGGTGATCGGATCTTAATGAAGCTTGATATTCGGAAAGAACTCATGTCTCAGATGTCCCATTCCAAGTGGGGACATGATCCGATCAATGTGGGAGAGTTGGGGGGGGGGGATTTTGTGACACGCTTAGAATACAGTGACTGGGATGACACTTGGTGGGAAGAACAAGCGTAAGCCCTAGATACATCAGGGACAGAACCGGACCGGATTCGTTCACTCTGGGGGGGGGGGGCTGGAGGGGGGGCCAGAATTCCGGTGATCAAAATTTAAGGTACTTCAAGATGTGCTAGGACGATGAAACTTGGCTTGAACATTAGAGATTTAACAAGCTTAGAAATTGTCAGTTCCCCGATTCGACCATCCCTTAAAGTACTCATGTTAACCGCGAAGTACAAAAAATACTTTTGAGCAAAACCTACATTTTCATGATACCCATGAGCCCATGATCATTTTTGCCTCAAGGGTTTTGCTTAGAAATGAATTTCTAGCAACCTTAAAGTGCACATCATCACAGCCAAGTGCAAAAAAATTACTTTTTTTCCCAAAAAATATACATTCTTGTGATTTTCTCATCTCAAGGGTTTTGCTTACAAATGATTACAGCAAACCCACGAATTGGCGAATTCCTACTTTCATACTTTTACCAAGCCTTACAAGTGCCATATGAGCTTACAGCTCTTGTTGCAGTTATCATGGTATCTGATATTCAGATACCACGGTCAGACGGTGGTAACTGATTGTGATATCTGAAAAGTCGTCTCACCTTCATCAAATTTTGTCAAATTGGTGAGAAAGAAGTTTAGCCTAGCACTAACTAGTGATGTAGCCTAACTGGATATCAGTTTTTCTTTTGGGATGACTTCGAAAAGTGCAATTTTGGCAATAGTTGTTTTTGCGGAGCAATCGTGTATCAGATACCACAGCAACTGCTAAAACGACTAATTGCAGATCCAGTTACCATGGTATCTGCAAAAACGCAATTAATGTACCAGGGCTGGCATTCAGAAGGTGGGTGAAGCTGGGATGAAGGGTGTTGACTAAATCTCAGCAGATTAACCAAGGGTTCTGACTTGACACGAGAAGTCACATTTACCAATATAACTGATTGTCACTGGAATGGTTTATAAATATATTACTATATTAATATAAATATATTACTGTATTATATTCCGATGTAAAATTATCTCAAAATAGTAGTATGAAGTTGCACAAAAAAGTAGCATGCAGTACCAACTGATGCTAGTACATGCCACTATAGCAGGACTGGATGCTACTGGAGCAAGGCGGGATACTACTGAATACTACTGCTTTAGATTAGCCCAGAGTGAGGCACATTAAAGTATTCTGTACTCTGCATATCACCACATGCAACTTTTTCGTACTACTACCATACAACTACACAGGCTACACATTTTTCATCGGGATTATAAATATATTATGCAACATTCATTTACTCGAAATTCCCTATTTCTTTCAAGACTTCACAATCAATATTGTCACAGGCCTCGGATAACAGGCTGAGCCTGAGATTTAGTTCAGACTGGGTGGAGTTGTGTTTCAACTACTCCTAGTAAGGTACAGGGATTTGCAACCGCCTCTGCTGGCAGAAGACACCAAAACTTTTTGTTTGTTTGTGAGAAGCAAGTCCTCTTATGCATTCTGGCCTCTGGGCTCAGAGATCGTCAAAGACTCCTACCCCATTAAATGATATCCTCTTACAAGGTTAAATCCAATCCAACCAGCTTCCTAGTCTTCCTCAAGGAGGTATTCACTTCCATGCCAGTGGTTGAATAATATTATATTAATATTATAATATATATAGCTTCCAATCAGTTTGAAACCTTGGATATCCAGAGAGTAGATGGTCAGCAGCTTCCTGGATCCCTGGTTCTTATCTACCATAAAACTAATCTCTGTTTTTTGCAGATGCTCGTACACAGCTTTGTCTTTGGAGAGAAGAAAATTCAAGGAATAGTGAAGAGATAATTTCCCTGTGGGAAAATGAATTGTTCCAGACAATGCACAAGTTTGGGGATGAAAGTGAGTAGAAGTGTGTTGGAGGCCATGCTCCTAAAAGCTTGTTTTCGCTGTTAAGATTCTTCCGGCTAGAAATAAAGAAAGCAATTTGACAGATTTGTGTGTTCCCACTCACTAAAACCCAAGTGAGAACATCAAAGAGACTTTCTTTTCTATCCCCCATTTCTGGCTAAATGCTTAAAAGTCTTTACAGAAAATATGAAATATGGTTAAAATCTGTTGGGATATCCACCCCCAAAAAATCTTGCCAGATAGGTAGCCTACTCAAAATAGTCTGGCCAGCTGATACGATGAAACCAATGTTTCGGTAACTCTGCATGTTAGTTCTAGTTGACCTGAGATCTTGTGAAAGGTTTACTTCTGCCATTCCTCGGGCACTCGAGAAGCGGAGGCCCGTTCTTTTTCTGTTGTTGTGCTGACTCAAACCGCATTTCCTCGATTCCTCACGGTAAGGCAAACAGCCTGCTTATTATCGCCATCATAAAAAAGATCTATATTCTTCAGATTGATTTGGTTTGATTTGGGCAGCATCTGGTGTCACGGCTGGTTTAAAGGAATTCCTTTGGCCAGTCATCTGTTTATTTGTCAGAAAAGACTGATAATAAGGAAAGGTGTATTTTTTGTTGTAGGCGGAACTATCAGTTTTGTTTCATAATGTGATTATTTTGGTTTTACAAAATGTTTTTCGGAATCGGAGAAGGTGAACAAAAGCGGATCATTCTCGCCCAGGCAGCGAGTCTCTATATTTGTGTGGCTCCCCTCGACTCCGTGAGTAGCCTACTGCGAAAGTACGCATATTGATGGCCGAAAAACCAGTATATATTGGGCCCGTGCAGTTGACCCCGAGTCCTCATCCACTGGATCGAAACATATAATGAACTGAGTAGTGGGTATTTCCGTTCAGGTTCGATTGTTAGAAACCCCTGCATTCATACGTCTTCTTTCCAGGGTGGGTCATTTACGAACAAGTATGTGTTGCTGCTTGCGATGTCCAGAGGATTGATATAGTAGAGCATTGTCTTCAGGAGCTTGGAAAGGAGTTTCCAGGAAGTTTAAGAGTGCGGAAGTTGAGAGCCGATATGTATATAGCTCTTGAAAGGTAAGAGACTAATTGTAGTTATCAGGGAATCAAAGTCTTGTGACTAGATAACTGTTGGGAATGACCCGTTCCGAAGCCAGGACTGTTTCAGCGCTCGAGAACGTTTACTTTCATGGTTGGTATTGACAGACAAATACAGTCATATTGTGGAAGTGGGAATCAGAATCAGAACTAGAATCGAAATCCTGGAATGTTTCAAAAATATCGTTTTTCAAAAATACGATTAGTTGCCGGGTGAAATTAGCAATTTCTTGTTGGTACTGTCCAAACTTCCCGCTCTCAGAAGCGGAGGTTCGACGAAAAATATCTGAAATCTGTATAGTCACCATGTTTATAGAAAGTGGGAAAAGCCAAGCAAAGAAAAGGAGGCAGCGACAGAAGATAGTCCTGTTGGCCTTCCAAGTCTTAAAAAAAAAAAAAAAAAATGAAGCTCCTCGTGTCCTTATTTTTGACATTTGTCGGTGGATCTTGGAAGATTTCGGCTAAGTTTGCGCTGCTTCACGGGAAAACTCGGCTCGGCTAAAATAGCGCTAAAAGTCGTAGGTGCAGAACGAAACAACGGCGAAGGGCGGTTATCTCTCAAGGGTTGCCACTCTCGATTTTGGGGTACACCAGTCGCCCAGTGCCGCGGTGCGCGGCCGACGCCGGCACCAGTTGCCCCGTGTTAGAATATTAAAATCAGCATATTTTATTCACATGCGGTGAAAGATGAATTGCCTAATTTTGGCCGGTACAGCTGGTTTCGGGCGGTGCCGGGAAAGGGTGTATACTAAGCGCCGGGGAGTGGGCAATCCCTCCGGGTATCGGAAAGTCACCATTCCAAAGGGGAGCTAGGGATAATATAAAAGACATGATAAGTTCGAAGGTTCTTTATAATAATGCATCTGAACTTGTTATTCTGATCACCTTAAGGCAAGTTATCGATACGGCTTCAAGTTGTTAACTTGCTGGTACTTAAGTTTACCCAAAAGCGCTAGATGACAGTTATTTGTGAGAAGTAGACAGTCCAAGTTACACTTGTCTAGGCAGCTTTTCAACCATCTCAGGATCCATAAACTGGTTTGTTGCTAACAATTATCTCAAGGTGAAGGTGTCAGTACTGAGTATTTCACACAGTGTTGTCCTCATTTTAGGTATGCAGACGCAATGGAAATTCTTGATGGAATCATCAAGAAAGATGAAACCTCTGCTGTTCCACGCAAGAGGAAGATTGCTGTTCTGAAGGCTCAGGGGAAAATTGTGGATGCAGTGAAGGATCTTTGCGACTATCTTAAGAAGTAAGTGAGACAATTGAGAGATCAGGAGCACGAACGGTTAATTTTCGTTGGAAATTAGTGCGCAACTTCAAGGTCCCTAGGCGCACCAAAAGGATGAGAACCGGGGGTGCAGAAAGAACACTACAATTTTGCGTAGAGGAGCTGTTCTTAATTTTGAAATGGCCTACTTTTAGTTAGTGAAGAAAAATTGTGATTGAAATCAGTATTCAGTACCGTAAAAACACACAATTAGACAAATACGGAAGTGCAAACCTAGGTAATATGGAGGACTTCAGAATGACCACTAATAAGTAGTTTGCATTGTCAAGGAGCGTCTGGTCTTTTTTCTAAGCTAGACTAAAATTAAACAAAATTTTGACTTTAAAAGTTTAAGTGTTTCTCTTCGATTTGTATTCCTCCTTCGGCTATTAGATATGTTTCTGTCCCAGTGTTTGAAATATGTTCCACATTTCTAATGATTATGTGATTTAAAAAAAAATTTCACACTCCCTCTAGCCCTTATTTTACTATGTGTTTTTTTTTCAGCTTAATCAGTCAAAAATCAGTCAATCGTTGTAATTTGCCAGAATATTTTACAAAATAGCAGTGGCATATATTAGGTGCATTTTTGTTCATGGTTCTCAGGTCTCAGTTCTCTGGTCTCTGTTCTCTGTTTTGCCAAAAAATGACGTTTTCGTTCGCAGTTCTCTGTTCTCAGTTCTCTGGTGGATGGTCACCAGAGAACTGAGTAGCGAAGTCAGTTCTCTGGTGAGGCTTATCCACCAGAGAACTGAGAACAAAAACGGACTCAGGTCTCTGTTCTCAGTTCTCTGGCGTGCGAAAAAACACAAAAATTACTAACTGGCAGGAGACCAGAGACCAACCAGAGAACAAAAATGCACCTATTGTCAAGACATAGTTAAAAAAACAGTTAAAATGAGCACACACACAAAAACAAGACGCACATTATCTGGCATTGTAGTGCTGAACAAAGTAGGGGACAATAGATGAATTGTATCGCTCGCTGGAGTTTGCAGGTAGTTGCTTTAGGGTGACGAGAGGCTTGGTCTGAAAACCGATGCAAACCGGTTTTCGTAGAATGTGGCTTTGAAGATGAGCATTGCAAGACACAAAATATGTTGAAAGAATCGGTTGTGGGATAACCAACAAGAGCTGTAAGCTCATATGGCACTTGCATGGGTTGAGATGTAGTGTTTGATCAAACGTACTTTTAAGGTTACCTTTGCGGTTCAGATGCGCACTTTAAGGGAGCTAGAGAAAAAGTATTTTGTTTTAGAACTTGGCTGTAATGATACGCACTTTATAGGCGCTAGAAATTCATCTGTAAGAAAAACTATTGAGACAAAACGATCACAGGCCCTTAGGGATCATTGATATATACCGTTTGGTAAAATTGGTTTTTTTCACTTTTCGGTTAAAATGTGCACTTTAAAGGTCATCTGAATGAAGTCTAACACCCTAAATTGCCACTTTTAAATACTGCTTACCATTTATCTCTCGAAAACCAGACTAAAATCGGATGAAGTTTCACCGTGCTATAATTTTCAGCCTTTTTTCCGACTTGTCTTGATCGTAACGCGTAACAGTCCATGCGTAACAGTTCATGTTGTAACAGTCCATGCCGTAAAAGTTCATGCGTTTATCCATCCATGCGCTGTTTATCCATCCATGCGTTATCAACGTACGTTTATCCATTCGATAATGACAGTTTAAATATTGGCGCTAAATTTGTCTTGGGAGGTCGTAACGAATCGCCATAGGGAGACTTAGAACTTCAAGAGTGGATAGCGCCGAAATGACGGAGCGAAAAAATTCGTCTTCTCTGTACCGGTACTGTGAAGGACGATCTGAGGGGTTCATGGAAGTATGGTAGGATCGTTCAGGTGTCCTTTAAGGGTGATAAAATAAATTTTTAAGCAAAACCCTTGTGGCATAAATGATCACGGGTTGAGATGTATCGTTTGTTGAAAAAAAGTAGTTTTCGACCTTGCGGTTCAAATGCGCACTTTCAGGGAGCTAGAACTTCATTTGTAAGCAAAACCGTTGAGGCAAAAATGATAATGGGCTCATGGAGATCATGAAAATGTATAATTTGCTTAAAAGTATTTTTTTGAATTTGCGGTCCAGATTGGTACTTTAAGGAATGTCGGATTTGGAAAGTGGCGATTTCTGAGCCAATCTTGTCGAATCTCTAATATTCCAGCCCAGTTCGATCGTCCTAGCACATCTGGAAGTACCTTAAATCGCGATCACAGGAATTCCGGCCCCCCCCCTGAAACTCCCCCACAGTCGCCGGAGCCAATCCGGTTCTGTAAGTGATTTATCCAGAGCATCTCTTTATTATTCCCACAAAGTTCGATCCCGATCTCCCCAGTCTGAGCCGGTCACGTATTCCCCCCCCCCCATTGTTGTCGAATCCGGTCCGCACATGACAAAGGTCACCAGAGACATGTCCTCTGCTCAATTATCAAATTTCACTCAAATCCGATCAACCGTTCCAAAGTTACGCATGACTCGGTATTCCGGATTCCCCCTCCCGCTACTCCCCCCACAACTATCGGATCATGTAAATTTTTATTTATAAGTCAGTTTGATCGGGTCCCTGATTCGCCTCCCAAGTTACGTCGTGAAAATCCGCAAAACCGACATTACCGGAATTCCGGGAAACTCCCCTCCAGCCCCCCCCCCTATATATAGTGTCCGGATCCAGTCCAAATGTATAAACGATTTATCTGGAGCAGATGCTTGTTCTTCCCAGCAAGTTTCACTCCGATCCCTCCATTCTAACCGTTTCTCGAGATTTCCGGTCTCCCCCCCCAACTCCCCCATAGCTGTCGAATCCGGTCCGGACTTCAGATGGGACATCAGAGGTATGCCATTTATTCAGTTATTAAGTTTCATTCCAATCCGATCATCCGTTCGAAAGTTACACACTACTCCAGTTTTCCGGATTCCCCAGCCCTCCGCTCCCCACCAGGTGGTCGGATTGGGAAACTGATTATTTCCAGGTTATTCCGGTCCTGATGCTCCTGCCAAGTTTCATCGTCCTAGCACATCTGGAAGTACCCCAACTCGAAAAAGTGTGACAAAAACTACTTAATTCTCAGAATTCCCCGGCCCACCACTCCCCCCCCAGATGATCGGATCGGGAAACTGATTATTTCCAGGTTAGTTTGGTCGGGTCCCTGATTTTCCTGCCAAGTTTCATCGTCCTAACACATCTGGAAGTACCCTAACTCGAACATGTGGGACAAAAAAATTCGGACCGACCGACCGACGGACGGAATTGCGATCGGTATATGGCACTTGAGCCAGAGGCTGCAAGTGCCATAAAAACCGTACGAAACCGTAGAATCAAAGCTTGGGGGAAAGAATAGCTCGATTAGTTTGGGAAGAAGAGTGTATTAACATTTCATGTACGACTTTCGTAGAGGCGACTGCTGTTTACTGCATTTATATTATTACTATTATTTCCTTTATTGCTTGATTAACCGTTGCCCATTTACAGGTTTCAAGCCGACCAAGAAGCTTGGTTAGAGCTATCTGAGTTGTACCTGACGCAGAACGACTATTCAAAAGCCTCCTTCTGCCTTGAAGAGCTGATTCTCCACAACCCGTCGAACCATCTTTATTATGAGCGACTGGCAGAAATCAAATTTGTCCAGGTTAGATAATGTTATGAGCTTCGATTCTGTGCTGCTTTGCACGCACCGGAAAACCTAATCTAAAATCTGCAGCAGAAGCTAACGTAAACCCTCCCTGAGAGATCCCAAAGTTGAGATCTGCGAAAGTTGAATGAAAATGGTAATAATATAATGCCATTGGCTTCGCCGTGACTCAGTGTCTGTCAAACGAACTATACCTAGACCTTCGTCAAAGTCGCATCGCCTGAAAAGAACAATTTTGAACTGGACAAAAAACCTACAGATTTAACACGGAAAGAAGGATATAAAATGTACCAAAATAAACAGGAGCATACGGATCTGTAGGATCCAATAAGCAACAATTTGATCGTTCTGGAGACAACTAAGTCAAAAAGCAGACCTTGTCCAACTCCCCCCAAGGAATTTTTTTTTTTATCAAATCATTGAAATAGTGTAGAAAGGATTAAATGGTATAACCAAAGCAGATTCTAAGCATTGATCGCTATTGGATACTCTGTATAAGAGAATAAATGGGTATAATTATATATAAAAAATAAAAAATCCACAATTCGACGCCCAGAGATAACCCTAAAACAAAACGAAATCAAAATATTTGAAGTAATCTAAGGAAGCCCAAGCTTTAGGGATTAGCTACGATGCTGCTGCCTTGCGCTGCTTTTGAGTTGGGGAACAACGTTGGGGAAGGAACGAACCTGCAGTCTCTTTCCCAACGTTGTCCCCGAAGTTCGACAGCCTGACGAGGACCCTTGCCAAGAAGGGCCGAAATATCGCTGCCAAAGCATCGTAGCTGACATATCTTTTTTATGCATTGTTTGAATATATGTTTCCCAGTCAGCTTGGGCTCAAGGGGTATTTATCTATGGAAGTTAAGGAGTGGCGTGCGTTCTGTGGGAACCAACTTCCGTCACACGTCTTTGGCAGGTCATCAGCCGACGCTTTAAACAGAGCACTTGACGATCATGAAGTTCCTGATTAATATTTTTTTTTTACATAGAGCCTTCGTCTGTTTTTTTTTTGCTGTAATAATAACGTATTTTTAGGGTGGCTACGAAAACGTGGAACTTGCCCAGCCATATTTCTGCCAAGCAGCCAAGTTGAATCCGAAAAATCTTCGTGCCTTAAGAGGAATATTAGCGGTAAGGCTTCGCAATTTTTATTCTTCTTCTGAATTTTCGTCCAGAAAACGCAGGCGGTAGCTACTTATACTGCGTCTAGCAGCATTTAGAAAAGATTCACCTTTCTTCCTAAGGGCAACTCCAACGACAGAGTAGCTGTCCCGGAATCCCCTACTAGATGTCATTTTCAAATTCAGCCATATTTTAGCAATATATTCATTTTTGGGCTTATGTAAAGGGGTTAAGAACTAACGTCTTCAGTCAGTGCCCTGTGAAAAAGTCCAAGATCCTGTTCCGTAAATATCGAGCGTTTGCTACCTCCTAGCCCTAAATAGTGTACTGTGTATTATGGCACAAGATACCGGAATAAGCTGGCCTTCAGTTAAAGCCTTTGAGTAGGCTACTATCTGAACTTTGCATTCACAGTTAATGCAATAGTAAGGGATCAACGAATGTCCAAGGTCGGAATTATCGTTTAAAACTTTTTTCCTTTCAGACGTGCAACTACTTGATATCTTCCTCGAAGACACCAGTGACGAAGAAAAAGGATCTTACGAAGCTCCAGGACTGGGCTGCGAAACATCTCAAAGTTCGTGAGGAAGAAGAAGAAGAGGAAAAGACCCCAAATTCCATCATCAACCTTATGAGTGATCTCAATATCAAGAGTGTTAAAAGTGTTGCAGCTAATTGACCAGTCTTCATGAATCGGAATGCCAGCTTTTAACAGTGGACTGTGAGTGATCCAGTTTGTTTGGTTTTTATTACGATTTTTACCAGAGTAGTATTGGGAGAGATGGCTCTGATGGTGACTCTGTGTCGATAAAGTTGTGGCAAGTGAGCCTTATTGGTTGGTTGACGCGGAAGTAATTAGGCTTATGTTTGCTCGTTCACTTTCTTTTTAGGCACGCTAGCTAGGTAGGACACTCGTGAAGCTCTACACTGTCAGATTGTGTGAAACGGATCATCATTAAAGGACCCGCCGTACATATGAAAATGTGTGAATCGTTCTTCCATAACATTTCTATCCATTCTTATTCGCGAGACTTGCATTTCATAGGGTCATTCTATCCCTCCTTTGGCATTACACTGCTATTTGCGCTTGTCTTTTTGGTTCTTTACGAGACGTATCAGGCTCAAGACCCTCGATGTCGAGAAGCTTATTTCTCAGAAGACCGGTTATGCAAGTTTTGACGTCTTTGTCGTCCAAGAGCATGGAGAGGGGCTAAAAAACAGCCGAAGTGTTCTGTAACTTGCTGGAACCATTGCTGAGTTTTAAAGTAGCTAAGCGTCTTGGAGCATTGTAGCAGAAACAGTAATAATCGATAATATAAGGTTTCGAGTGTCCCGCCTATGTATAGTTAGCGCTCGAAAATAAGTGAAAAGTAAACCTGTGAAGTTTGGCATTTTTTTTTAGGAGTACATGATTTTTTGCGCTTTTCCGATTGTCTGATCTCGAGTCTGATGTTGTTATCCGGGAGAAAATTTCCTCTAAAGCGACCGGTCGTTAGGGTTTCAAATGGTTCTCCTAAATTTGATAGGCCGGTGCTGGGCATGTTGGCGAATCGGTTTAATCTCGTTTGCCGGTAGAAAATTAATCGAAACACTGTCACACTGTCAGAAGTTTCATAACAGTTAAAACATGGATGCGAAGGCTTTGGTTGCAGACTACAACAAACGCCGAGAATACTCCTGTGGTGACCGCTTTTAGCTGTTGATTCGTAATTATTTTCGGCATGTTACATAGGATGTAACACGAGAATGCTCATCCATGTGTTAAATGTTACCAAATCCTGACAGTATCCAGGTAAGGGTTTCGAGAAATTTTTCATGCCGCCGTTGTGCCTACTGGACGAAGCGTTCCAGGTCGGAAGACCTTAACCGCGTCGGAGATAGCTGCATTGTTTTTCTCTAGTCGTTTTAGGTCACTGGAAAACCGGAACACCGGAACCTCCGCCACCGGAACCGATGGCTTTGGAAACTAACCTAACCTAACCTAACCAAAAGGTTAGGTTAGGTAAAGCTAACCAAAAGGTTAGGTAAAGCTAACCAAAAGGTTAGGTTAACCTTTTACCTAACTTTTTGGTTAGGTTAGGTTAGGGAGGTTCCGGTGTTCCGATCTTCCAGTGACCCTCGTTTTAGGGCGATTCGGTTCACCTGCTGAAACCCTCAAACAAAATAATCACGGAGGGTTCTTGCGAGATTCCACGATGACTTTCCAGCGAGCGAAGCGCATTGCAAAAACGGCAGGAAAACCTACTACAGAAATCGATTTCAGTTTTCATTTACATCGTCAGAATTTTGATCAAGAATCGTTTAGCCCAAGCTGACTGTGGAACATATTTGATGGTGATAAACGGATAAGTCAGCTTAGATTTCTTCTGGCGATATTTCGGCCCTTCTTGGCAAGCTCCTAGTCAGGCTCTATAGCTAGAAACGTTCATCATCAGACAGTTTGTTGTTTCATACCCGTTGAAACTGCGCATGCTTGTGTAAATGTTATGAAACTTCTGACAGTGCACCAGAACATATGGACAGTTAAGGTTCCAGACATAACAGTTTCTAGGGATTACACAGTTTTTTCGTACAAAAATCCTCTTCCAACAAAGTCACGCTTTCCACGAGCCTTCCTGAGAAACTTCCGAGAAAAGCTGCAGCGATCTCTAGAAAACCAACCAAACTTGATTCTACGACTGATTTCCAGCTCGCTACAACCGTAATTCAGTTGTCGCAGGGTAGACCTCGAATGGAAAGGTTACAAATTCGAAAAATATGTTTAAAAAAATGTTAATTCCTAGTCACTCTAATGCCTGAAAGTCCTCAGTGTGTGTGGCAGTTTTTTGTCTAAATGTTTTTTCCTTGTGATGGTACAATAAATTGTCTGTTTTAACGTAGGCTAGTTGCCGTACGAAAATTGCCGTACTAAAACATCCACCATTGCTCGTCGCCCTTCTCCTTAAAGGACCCCTCTTGCTTATTCTGCCTTTTATAATATACCTAGCTCCGTTATGGAATTGTAAGCTGATAAAATCCCCACCCTTCTTGGATGTTTCGTTTTGTGTCTACGAATTTTTAGCTTTTTTCAGCCGTGCCGATTTTTTCTCGTCACACAACTCAAAGTTTGCCGGAATCTTCAACGTCCGCTAACAACTCTTTCACACATAAGGATGTGAGAATCTTATGTGTTTTACTTCTTTTGTTTGCTTAGTTTTCCCACTTTATAACCTCGGCACGTTCAGTTTCAAATGTTTTGCGCCCAGCCGCCGCGTCGGAGAGTAGGAAGGCTGGATAGAGTCGAAACGCGCCAGCAAGAAAATCGCTAATTTCAGGTGGAAAGTAGAGGTATTTTCGATAAGCGTTTTGTCTGGTCCATTTCATAGGAAAAAAATCATTTCTAGTAATAGTTGTGCTTTAATTCTCATACAGTGGATGTAGGAAAACAGATGGCAGAAATTCCCAGTGCAATTAGGAGACGATTCTGGCTTGTTTGAATGAGTTCATGTTTGAGTGTGGGCGAATGCCACGAAGATACGGCTGACTTGCTTTTTGTAATAATTAATCTATTTACCGATCCGTCACACATTGCAATTTATTTCCTTGTAATATGCATTGCTCCCAAGTATGACGGGACATATATACCGGGAAACTTCAGTTACACTTTGAGCAGGCAGTTCAAGATCTGAATGATGGGAAAATGCCATGAAAATGTACACCGGACATTCAAATTTATTTCCTTATACACAGGCAGTATTACAAACATGGCAGGACAGACATACCGGGGATGATTCAGTTGAATGTTGGGTAGGCAGTTCCAAGATGTACTTTTCCTCTTGAGGTGTATGGATACGTCTGGATGTAAAATTTAAAACCAGCGCCGCTGAGGGGACACTTTTTCTCTGGTCGTGCGTAGAAGCAAAGGGTACAGAGAGCCATTTCAACTTCTGGTGAAGTGCCAATGAATACTGTGTTCACTGGTTTATACATCCCTTTCCATTTCAAAGGCAGCTGCACGAGGGACGCCTGTAAAAGTATACGTTATTTTGTAGCTTCCGAATTGGCCATGCTGGAGGAAATTAATAAAAAGAAATAAACAAGAGCTACAAGCTCATATGGCACTTGTTACGTGCAGGGGCGTCCCGAACCTTTCTTCATTGGGGACGAGCATGATAAAATTTACCGAATCGGTAGCCGATTTTTACCGAATCTATTATTTTTTTCTTTCTAAAAACCTATAATGTAAAATTTGTTTAGTATTTAAAAAATCAAGTCGACAGAGAAATTCGACTCGTTTTTATGCCCTTCCACTTCTGTACTTTCAGGGATACGAATGTGCGTCACTAGCCTTTTACCTTTGGGGAGGGGGCGTCCAGTTTTGCCAACGGGACTTGAAAACGTTTGACAACAAGAGCTGTAAGCTCATATGGCACTTGCATGGGTTGAGATGTATTGTTTGATCAAAAGTACTTTTAAGGTTACCTTTGCGGTTCAGATGTGCACTTTAAGGGAGCTACAGAATCCAAGCTACAGATCCCAAATGAAACTACCAAACGGACTACCAATCAAACCATGAAGCTGTCCGTTGAAAAAAGTAGTGGCCATCCAGGGTAAAGTAGATGCAAAGTAAACGTATTCTGCATTCACAGCAAACAAAAAAGAAGTTCTCACGCCAAGAGACGAGCTTATTCCTGAAGTACTGCAATCATTAGATTAATTAAAAGTTAAGTAATGAATGGTAACCAGCTGAAGCTACCGTTAATGGTAAAGAACTGGAGCTAAATAAATCCCACTGAAATTACCGAGCTCAGTAACCGGGGTGAACCAAATAATCGATTCGTACTATCGAAAACTACACAAAATAAATGAGGAACAGATCGGGATCGGTATAACAACCGAATTTTGTAATGGAATATAACTATTATTAGAACAACCTAAACAACCGAATGTGGCAGGTCTGGTGATAGATACGGACTAAATGAAAGTCCGGTGAATAACCGAGTTTGGTAACAAATCAGAACCCAATGAATCTGTATAAACACTGAATTACGAAATGGATGGCCAATTCGATGGAACAGATACGGACTTCAGAAAAGTGCGGTGAATTACCAAATTCGGCAACGAATGGGAACAAGGAAACACATTAAATCATCGGATTTACAAAGGGACGGACCGAATGCGGTGAAATAGACGCGGACTGAACAAATATTTGGTGATAACTATTAACTAAATAAATAAATACATTACATCACCGAATTTTCAAATGGAAATACCGAATGCGGTGAAATAGATGCGGACTAAACAAAGGTCTGGTGCTTACCAAATTCGGTAACGCATGTGAACTAAATAAATATATACTTTAAGTCACCGAATTTGCAGATGGACAGACCGAATGCGGTGAAGTAGATGCGGGCTAAACAAAATTTGGGTGGATCACCAAATTCGATAAAGAATGAAACCAATGAACATGTTAAATCACACAATTTGGTAATTCCGGAAAAAAAGATTTTATAGGACGGGCACTACGGCTTCGCTGCGATGCCCGTTTCTACCGAAACAAAATTTGGGTGGATCACCAAATTCGATAAAGAATGAAACCAATGAACGACTTCGGCGAAAATTTTATCGAATGCCCAAAACGTAGGGGGCGTTGCGCCACCCCCCCCCCCTCTTGACGCCCCTGGTTACGCGTAGGGTGTGCAAGAAAGTAGATGAGAACGTCACAAAATACCCCCATCAACCATCCTAGGTTCGGACCTAGAAATAAGATATCTAGTTACACTCAATTTCCGGCATCGCCTCGGATCATCTAAGCTAAATGACTTTTGTAACTTCCAAGTTTAGATCAACTCGTTCGATCCCTAGACGTGTCACAATATTCCGGTACCCCCCCCCCTCCTCCTCCAACTCCCCCTACCGCGGCCGAATCCAGTTCGGACACATAAATGGATCATCCAAAGCATCTTCTCTTTGCGCATATCAGGTTTCACTCGAATCTGAACATTTTTCAGGAAATTCCGGTACCCCCCCCCCCCCTCCTACTCCCCCAACCATGGCCGCATGTGGTTCGGACACATGTTTTGAATATCGTTTCCCAGTATTTTCGGTTCCCCCCCCCAACTTCCCCAAAATTCAGCGGATTCGGTCCGGATTTGAAATGGGTCGTCTGAGACACGAGATCTTTCCAAATACCAAATTCATTAGGATCCGGTCGCGCGTTCGAAAGTCAAACATACCTCAATATTCGGGATTCCCCCTCCCTCCAATCGCCCCAGATTGTCGGATCGGGAAAGTGATATTTTCCGAATGTGAAGCATACGTTTACTTTGCATCTACTTTACCCTGGATGGCCACTACTTTTTTCGACGGACAGCTTCATGGTTTAATTGGTAGTCCGTTTGGTAATTTCATTTGGGATCTGTAGCTTGGATTCTGTAGCTCCCTTAAAGTGCACATCTGAACCGCAAAGGTAACCTTAAAAGTACTTTTGAACTGAACACGTCACTAGGTGCGTCACTTAATCTTATCCGAGAGCAAAGTTTCATTATTTTCAGGGTACATCCATAATAGCGAGGTAATTGCCCGCCCCGATACAACTCGCAAGGGAAGAGGGAAGAAACATATTTTCAACAATCCCAAAACAGAGGAGGATAATAGCCCACTGACGTGATAACTACACGCTTTGCCTACCTTAGAGCTAAGTTTTGCTGAACGGCTGTAGCCAAGATAGTCCAAGGTTCCAGCTTTTTCCTCTTTCAAAAAGAACAGCCATGAGTGGAAGCCAGAGGGCTCTCCATTCTTGATTTCTCCAAGGAAGACGTGTTCGAAGCCACTAGAACCGGTGGATCCTGGAGCGCGCGAATATCGCTCGAACCAGAGAGTTTTCAAAGTTGAGCGGGTTGTGTTAGTGTCAGCAGATAGCAGTCCTAGGATGAAAATCAGAATGAAGTCGATTGCCTTAAAACAAGTTGGAGAGGGAGAGGACATAATTGTTTTCCTTTTTGGCCATCGCGTAAGTACATGCTACATTGAAAATAAAATACGTTGGAAACAAAACGCAGGGCGCTAATCGGTCATAAAACTGACCAGTAGATTGTCTCACTAAGGTTCATCTTACCCACACTTCATAGAGGCTGCTAGTAGTATTTCAATTACCAATGATAAAATAACAAGAGCTACGAGCTCATATGGCACTTGTTAAGAGTAGGTATTACAGGAAAGTAGACGAGAACGTCTTAATACACCCTTTACACACACACACACACCCCGAAAAATTCGGTTCAGGCCAAGAAATAGCAGACCTATGTAGTTTCACTTGAGTCTGAGCATTTTCATGAAATTTCCTACATCGCTTCGGATCATCTAGGGCAAATGACTTTTCTACCTTCCAAGTTTCAGCCCACTAGATCCAATCGTTTGACCCCTAAGCGTGCCACAAGATTTCCGATACTCCCCCCCCCCTCAAACTCCCCACCGCGGCCGAACCTGGTTCGGACACATAAACAGATCATTTAAAGCATCGTCTCTCAACCACCCATCAAGTTTCACTCGAATCCCCTCGAACACCCCCGAATCCCCTCCCCAGGGACATCACTAGCCTTCTACCTTTGGGGGGAACGTCCAGTTTGTGCCGACGGACTCAAAAATGTGCCGACATAAAACGCCGTTGCCGCTTCGCAACGGTATCCCCAGTATTCCAGAGTGAGCTAACCCCACACTGGTCCAAAATGTGTTACCTGGGAAGCCCAAGAATCACTTGATTCGTCACGTAAAGATTCCAAATATGCTGCTTTACACTCGTACTCGCGGCATATTAACAATTCTTTCCCCAAAACTCACCATAGTTCGGGCACTTCCGCATAAGCTAAGACGATGAAACTTGGCATACATATCCAGGACCCGACCAGATTAACATGGAATTAGTCACTTCCCCGATCCGGCCCTTTGGGGGGTGGGGTGGAGGGAGGAGAATCCGGAAAATGGAGGTATGTACAACTTTTGAACGGTTCATCGGATCTTCATGAAGCTTGATGTTTGGAAAGACCTCGTGTCTGAGAAGACCCACCTCAAATCCGGAACAGATCCGGTGACTTTGGGGGGAGTTGGGGTGGGGAACCTTAAGGCACGCTTGGAGTGGAGGGATCGGGATGAAACTTGGTGGGAAGGACAAGCATAGGTCCTAGATACATCGTTGGCATAACCGTACTGGATTCGGTTACCGGGAGGGGGAGCCGGAGAGAAGGGGGGCTCCGGAGTTCTGGTGATCCCGAGATCGGTACTTCCTGATGTACTAGGACGATGAAACTTGGCAGGCGTATCAAGGACCCGACCAGACTGCCTTGAGAATAGTCGTTATGACCATCGTGGGGGGATTGGAGGGATGGGGAATTCGGAATCTAGTGGCATGCATAACTTTAGAACGGATCATCGGATCTGAATGAAACTTGGGAAGTGGAAAAAGCTATCGTCTCAGATGTTCAGATGTGAGAGCTGGTGAGGCATCGGAAATTTCGTGAAACGCTCGTCGAAACCCTCGAGTCGAGGCGAGGGATCAGGACGGAACTAACAAAAACAAGCCCTAGATAAGCCCTATGACAGAACCAGATCGTATCGGGGCTCTGTAGGGGAGTTGAAGGGGATTTCCCGAATTCCGGTGATCCCGAGTTAGGATACTTCCAGATGTGCTAAGGACGACGAAACATGCCAGACATATTAGTGACCCGACCAAATTGACTTAACGATCCGACACAATACCGTAGGAAAACTTCCGTTCCAGGATCCGGCCATTTCTGGGGGAGTCGAGGGAAGAGGAATCCGTAAACTACTGTCTTCCGTGAGCTTCGAACAGATGGACCGATTCGAGGGAACAGATGTTGGGGGAGTTGAAGGTGCGGAGGAGTCCAGAAACTTTGTGACGTGTACGAAAACCAAACGGAGGAACGGATTCGGATGCAAGTTGGACATTATCAAGGTTATTCGGTGTAGATCTGGTTTGGCTTCCGGACGGAACGGCCACGGTGGGGGGGGGGGGCGATGAAGCGGGAATCAGAAATTTGCAGATATGGTCCAATTCGATCCAGACTTGATGGACGGGAAGAGGAGATATCAGAGATGCGACGTTTATATGTCCGAGTCGATTCGGCCACAGTGTGGGGAGTTGGAGGGGGAGTCCGGAAATTTTGTGGCTCACATATGGGTCAAACAAGTGGAGCGATGTGTATGAAACTTGGCATGTAAAGAGAGCATATGCCCTAGATGACACATTTTAGGGTCCGACCACGGTGGGGGGGGAGGGCAGGGGCGTCACTATGGGGGAGGGGGGACTCCCCCTCAAAGTTCTTGAGAAAGTACTTTCGTCGGGCGAAGCTCGGCGAAAGTTCACTTGTTTGTCGGCGCTAAAATTGTAAATGCTTTGCGTCGGTCGACATCGGGTTCTTTTCATACGCAAGAAATCTAATTCTGCACACATTTGTCGTGCAGAACACAGGAGAAATCGAATTCTGTGTCCTTTTGTCGGGCTCCGATATTCTCGTCGGCACATCGGGTGTTTTTTACACATAAGAAATTCAATTTTGTATGCTTTCGTCGGGCGCCGGTATAGACTCGTCGGCACATTGGGTTCTTTGTATATGCAAGAAATCGAATTCGGCAAACATTTGTCGGGCAAAACACAGAAGAAATTGACTTATGTATGCTTGTGTCGGGTGTCGGTCGACTCGTCGGCACATCGGGTTTGTCTTTAATAAATCAATTTCAGCAAACATTTGTCGGGCGCACTCGGGAAGTTCAAGTATCGTCGGCACATCGGGTTCTTTTTACACGTAAGAAATCAAATTCTGTAGCCTAAACGTTTATCAAGCGCATCCCGAAAGTTTAAGTTTTGTCGGCACATCGGTGTATATTTAAAAGCACTTTAGTTTTGTCGGGCAAAATGAAGAAAAATTCGAATTCTGAATGCTTTAGTAGGGCGTCGGTATTCACAAGAAGAGAAGGAAACTGATACCTCTGGAAACAAGATGGTTGATCACTTTTTTCATCGAGTCTGTTGCTAAGACGGCATCGAAAAACTCCTTTTCCTCTTTCAAATGCTGGGGGGTCACCGGCTCACTGGTTCTAACATCGGGATTGTAGTTGTCGTACATTTCACCTAGTAGTTTGGCAGTGAACGAGGATACAACTTGACTGGCAGCTTGAGGTCCAAATAATCTGTAAAAAAACAGAAAAAAAACATCACACGCACCTACAACAAGCATTCGAACGTCAGGAACCAGCTCACGGGCGTGCCATTTATACTGGTATGAGGGCATTTTAAAATTTATATTCACTTTTTGACCAAAAACGGTTAGATATAAACATTCCGATTTATCGAATACCAACACAAACCAACCGAGCCGCGAATACGCATATATACGAAGTACATACGGAATGAATCTATATTGACTCATTCGACCTTGATTCGTCGTGTAGTATATAATTATCTTGTCGTCAGACTATGCTATCCAATGGAAAATTTGGTATAAATAAATGATTGATTGAATGATATAACAACAGTAAGCACAGTGGCGACTTCAAGGGGCTAATTCATTTTTTAGGTCGCAGGAGATCAAACACTGTACTGGGACAACACGAACGCTTGGAGTTAAAAGCTTTGAACAAAGGGACAAATTTTGAACAAAGGGATCCATAGGATCAGCCAATTTACTCAGGCTAGCAGGAGACTTGAAAGGTGATTTCCCCAAATGCGTACGACGCAAAAAAATTATTGCGAATATCAGAGCAGAGGATATCCATATCTTCAACTGCAACTGCCTTGAAAGACACAGTTTTGAATGGTGGACCACAATCTGCCTGAAAGTGCCGCGAACACAAGCTATTAGTAGCTCTAAAGCAAGTGCGGATGGTACCCCTCACCGACAGAGGCGTTACTAGCCAAAATGTTTGGGGGGGGACAAGGTATTTAGCGACTGGCTGGTGATTTTTACCGACTGTTTCTGCGGATAAAAACGATTATTATTGAGAAAAAAACGACTGTGTTGACGAAAAATTGACTATTTTTACGAAAAACCGACTGTTTTTAAGAAAAATCGATCGTTTTTAAGAAAAAACGACTATTTCTAAGCAAAAAATCGACTGTTTTTACTAAAAATCGCGGCGCTTCCCGCCGACTCGGCTATTTTTTACCGACTGGCCGACCACATTGGGGGGGGGCGGCCCCCCTCCCCCCCAGTAGTGACGCCTCTGTTCTCCGACACTCAGTGCAGTGCTAACAGTGCTCTGAGAAGTTTACTGAGGCCTAAACCTATTTACTGCATCTTTATATCGTCATGTTATTCAGAACGCTGATCCCAAATCAAAGCGAAAACAACTAAGCGCCTAAATTCCGAGAACCTGTGTACAAATCTAAAAGGCTGCATCAGCCTATTCACTCAAACATAGCAGGCGGATCGAAAAGCGCAACCCCGCAAACGCTTGCAAAGCGAGACAACAACATTGAATGGCTAGATAGTCCGAAAGCAAAAAAGAACAAAGGAGAAAGTTTGAGACTGGTCTTGAACAAGATCTCCAGAATCCCACACCATTTGGGATCCTGGAATAGTACAACTGGACAAAGGGCCACGCACCGTCTAAGTCTAATCAAAGGTACCTACGGTTGGCTTGCCATATCTTCCTGGCTTCCTATTCTTATTTGTCCTTGCAGGTTTACGACAGGAGTTGCAAGCGGGTTTGCTGCGTCGAGCTGCAGTAGTTCATCACTTAATTTCAGAAGCTCGTCGTCAGTAAATGCTGAAGCTGAAAAGAAGAGTGTAATTTATCCCAGTGTCAAGCTGTCCCCCTGTCAACCGTAGTCAAGCTTGTAGCCGTGTGGACAAAGGTTGGACAAGATGGTTCAGTTGTACGACAGAACACACTACAAGCCCCCAGGCACAGACTGAGGAGTCTTTCGGCTCTAGTCAAATTAGTCCGCGAGCACTCGCAGTCTTTGCGCGCAGACCCGTGGCCACCAAGACAACCCACAGGAAATGGGATCAGCACCCTCCCGTCTTTCCCCATGGCTGCAAGACACCACACCACCACCCTACCAAAAGATTACCTCATACACCCCCTCCCCCGAAGTGAGGACTGTCCTTGTTTGGCAAACTGCACGAGACAGGGCCATGACCAAGATCCCATTTCCCCATGACTCCTGTTTAAAACCAAGAGATTTTCCGCTATGAGACGCTGGCCTATAGTAACATTTAGCGGCGACAATAAAGGAATAGCATGGACACGTTTTAAGCCCATCATCAGCTAAGGCAAACATCTTACACCTTCAATGCAAGTGACTTCGTATCACGTGTCAGAATTGTGTTAAGTCTCATTGAATGTTTTCCTTCAGTGATTTTAAGGGTGTTTTATGTCCAACTCGGCATCAGATCAGCCTCCAGTAATCAATAAGGCGTTGTACCTCTCTTGAAAGTACGAATGTGTGCAGCCTGCATTGACACATCGTTACACCGTCAGTCAAATTTTCTGAAACCACCAATGAATACAAGCTTGGCCTCTCAGTAGGCAAGCCCCATCAACGGATCAGATGCCAGGAAGACAGGATGACACTGAACAGTACGACACCCCGTCAGTGGTTTCCATAGGATTTATTGTAGCTGAGATAAAGCTAGAGATAATTGCTATACGTAACTACCAAACGGAGTGCTTGTTTACTACAACCACAGCATACGTTTCTAACCGAAAAAGCAAACTTTACTCTTCTAATGTAATTAAGTAGAAAGCTGAATCACCCGAGACCACCACCATACTTGAATGTTTCTACCTTCCGTGACATTATTCTTTTTTTTCTTGTTTCTATTCCTCCTCCTCTTATGTTTCTTTTTCTTTTTTTTACAGACTTCCTTCTTCACTTCCTCCCCGGTCTGGTTAGTCAGAGTAACATTCTCACATTTTACAATCGAAGATGCAACCTGCACGGATGGCTGTCGTGTTGTTTGCGATTGCGCCAAAGATTTGCAAACGTTTCCAAAGTCCGGGCAGCAGTCTCTCGACAGATGGCAGCTGGGATTGCATTGACAAGAAGCCTTGGAGTCGAAGCGGCCACCACATCGGTTCTTGCAGGTGTTGCAAAGTTCATTGTAGTCAGGACAGCAGTTCAAGGACTGAAAAATACTCAAAGTGTGCACTGTGTTTCCTTTATTGCCAAAACGACACAGATAACTCTCAGGCGCTAAGATGGACGTCATCGAGCCACCGTGGCACCCATTTTCAAAATCTGCCCATGCGGACTGTTGTCCAAATCTGCTAGTCCTACATGACGTCCTTAATTTTATTTACAAACTGTAGGAAACACAAGTGCTTCTTGGTGCACTCTGAGTTACTTTGCACTTTGTTCTAGGCTTCAGTCCGAGGCTCATTCATTCACATTACAAAGAAGATGTGATCCAAATAAGAGACATCTCCAAAGTCGATTGACATATCAATACGCCGTGTCGACCAAAATATTTAAACCTAACAAATGCAAGTAATCTTCTTTTAAACAAACCTTTAGCTAAATATGTAAACCACAGGTTTTGATCTAAAAAGCGGGCGTGGCAAGCGCTCAGCCATTTTGCATAGAAACAAAAAAATATATATTTTATTGATATACCTCTTAGCGTCGAATTGGCACTATTCATGCAATAAAGTTAATAGGATAAAAACTACAAAAATGAGGTCTAGTGACTGAACATAGCCAAAGGGACTAGAGAGACTGGATGGATAATCAAAATGAGTAATTTAAAGCTCACCTTGACACACCCAGAGTGACACTGACAAGGCAGACCAGGTATTGGAGAAGCTGAGTTGCACTTTCCAGAGCATGTGCGGCTAAAGATCTGTCCAGGTCGAGCGCGATCAACTACATCTGCAGCTTTTACTTGCACGACCTCCTGAAAAGAAAACGGGCGTTGATTTGACTCACCTCGCTTCCGGGCGCCCGTGTCTGGACTTACCCACTTACGTGCTAGTAGGTCAGACTACGAAGTCCAGGATCCAAAAGAATTCTTTGTCACTCGCTTAAAAGGTAGTGTTTCACATTCTTCCGTCAGATGTCCGCGACATCAGAGCCTCATGCACTAACTTGAGATACCCGAGACAAATTTACCGGAAAGCAAGGGGACTCAAAAAAGAACCAGTGTGCTCTTTCAGTCTAAAATAAGCTTCGAAACAGATTCCTAGAAAGCGGAAGATCCCTCATTTCCCTTGTCTTTTTTTGCGGTATAAATGAAAACACAAAGCGATTCTCGTTCCACGTTTCCAATGCTTTCGCGACGCTTTTCACTCACAGGAAAAGGTAATCTCGTGAAAATTACTTAAGCCAAGCAACAAGAGGCGGGGGGAGGGTATCTTCTTTCTGCTCCCCTCTGTGTTACCTCTTGTACTCCGACACCATCGTCATCCTCTATAGCAAGAGCTCCAAGTTGGGGAACGGAACCTTCGGACGAAGCTAAAAGAAAAGGGGAACTTGTCAAAATGGGCCCTTCAGTTTCTGAAGTGCTCTAACTACGCCTTTGCGATCCCATCAAGGAAACAATGCAATTTACCTTCGCGCGGCCCGGGCTGGAGATCCAGCACGCTATCTTTACTTCCCTGGCATTATGGATATAGGCCTCGGATTGAAACGACTAGGGTTCCTCTCAAGTTTGAAAAAAAAATTAACTAATAGGCGAAGAGCTACGATGCCTGAATAAGCCAGCAAAGAGAGGTGAATAGCTACAAGAGGATCTTACCCAAACCGCAATTTGCTCTGACCAGCGCCTTTACGATCCCATCCTCATCCCACTAAGAACCCAACGCAATCGAGGTGATACTCACTCAGCAAACCCGTGTAAACTGGGTGCCTGGAATGAGTGTACACCGGGTGCCGGAGAGTAAGTATCCCCTCGAATGCAATGAACATTTCGCGCGGCCCGAACTGGCAATCCAGCACGCTATCTTTCTTTGCCTGGCGCGGAATCAGATGCAGGGCTGACTAGGGTTTGTCCGCCGGTTTGATAGCAACAAAAACAAGACCAAAGGTTTCGATGGAAACTCTTGATGACTATCTCTGCTTGCCGCTGCGAAATCTCCGGCCTCTCCGGGTTCCGAGCGGAAGAAAGGCAGAAGCGGTATCACAGCTGCTCCCAAAGATCGCCGTGATTGCTTGACACAGGATTCGAGTCGACGAGTTTGAGTCATTACGGAGACGTTTACTCCTTTTTGGGATCCCAAAACGTAAGTGGAGGGATACCTAAAAGTTGTCCGTCTGTCCGCCCGTCCGTCTGTCCGTCTGTCTGTCTGTAAGCACGATAACTCTAGAAGGCAGTGAGATATTTTGATGAAACTTGGTGTGGGGATTCTATGGGCCAAGAGTAAGGTCGAGTTCGTAGACGGGCCCTGTAGCTTTACATTTAGGGGTGGGGGAGGGGGTTTAAATTAAGGGGTAAGCAAAATTGTTTTAAACAGCTAATGTGATAGTCGATTATGGGGTATAAGAAGACACGCTGAACAAGAATATGAAAACCATTCCTTCGCCGGACAAGTAGTTCGTCCGGAATCCGGCCGAAACCGGAAAGTTTGTTAAAAGTAGAAGTCTTATTTGAAGTTGATTAGATGTTCGATATAGGGGTAAGAAGGCATGCTGAACAAGAATATGAAAACCATTTTCTCGCCGGACAAGTAGTTCGTCTGGAATCCGGCCAGAACCGGAAAGTTTGTTAAAAGTAGAAGTTTTATTTGAAGTTAACTAGATGTTCGATTTAGGGGTAAGAATACATGCTGAACACGATGGTGAAAACCATTTTCTCGACGGACTAGTAGTTAGCCTGGAATCCGGCCGAAACCGGAAAATTTGTTAAAAGCAAAAGTTTTATTTGAAGTTGATTAGATGTTCGATTTAGGGGTAAGAAAACATGCTGAACACGATGGTGAAAACCATTTTCTCGCCGGACAAGTAGTGCGCCCCGAATCCGGCCGAAACCGGAAAATTTGTTAAGTAAAATTTGTATTTGAAGTTGATTAGATGATAGATTTAAGGGTAAGAAGAGACGCTGAATCTGTATATGACAATCATTTTTTACCCGGACATATAGTTCGTCCGGAATCCAGTTGAAACCGGATTTTTTTTTATAAGTTAAAGTTTTATTTGAAGTTGATTAGACGTTCTTTATAGGGATAAGGAGGTGCGCTGAATTCGTTTCTGAACTATCTTTTTTTGGCTGGACAATTAGTTCGCTCGGAATTCGGCCGAAACCGGAAATTCGGCAGAAGTAAAGCAGGAAGTTTCGATCAGTATCGTCAAAATAAATATGGCTTATACAGGTATATCTGAACTTAATTTTCTCAGATGATTAGCCTGGCGAAGACTGGATCTGGCGTAGACAAGACGTAGTTGTCTGGGTTAAATATTAAATTTTTGGGATCCCATCGAAACCTTTGGTCTTGTTCCTGAGGATCACTGGCGTGTTCTGGACTTAGTCATATAAAGTATCCCAACTTATTCCCAAGGTGAATGAACTCTCTGATACAGATTATCGGCAGGGGCGTCGCTAGCCAAAACTGGAGGTAGGGGGGTGGCAGGGCGCCTGCCGGCACCCTGCCGCCCGTTTCAGCTTTTCGTCGAATATTTAGCCTATTGATAAAACTCGTGATACCTGCAAGCTTGAAGACTGAAATGCCTAGCCGTATGTCCGAGCTCAGGGACGGTTTGAACGGCTTGGGCATGGATCAAAATATACGACTGGCCTCATTCGTAATAAGAGGAATTCGTTTTCGTACAAACTCAACCCATAGCCCGCTAATACCAGACAGAACGAAGAATGCATATATGTACAAGTAATCTATGACTTTTTTCGGGTTAAACACTACTCCCCCCCCCCCAACAAAATCTTGCTTATAATATGGCCCAAGCCGAAATAACACAAAAAATGCGGCGCAGGCAAATTTTTTTGGAGTCCGGCAGAATTAGAACGTCTTTTCGAATCCCAAATGAAAGTAAGGGTGACTTCGCACGGATCTGCCCGTCTGTCTTTGTTCAAGATAAATCCAGAAAAAAGTGACACATTTAGCTGGAATTTGGTAATCTGACCTTTTCCGAAAAAGAAGTACTGATCATCCAGGAAAAAAAAAATTGAAACAGAGCAGACATGTTCTCAATTTACAGTTAAAGAACACAATACAAATCAAATGACGCGTTGCAATACTCAGGCCTGTTATTACATCTTCCTTCATTGCTGACTCACAAAGCCGAGTTATTATTATGTGACGCACTGGAGGAAAATTCTTTTCACCAAATTACTTTCTATTACTTGTCCGACAAGAAAATAAAGTCCAGATATGGATCCAGCATGTCTCTTTACCTTGAGATTATTTACCTTTAGCTTGAGATTATTTTTAGTTTTCCCCCTCCCCTACCTTCAAATATAAAGATCTACGCACTCGACCTGTACTTGGAACCAAAGGATCTACACACCAAGTTTAAACAAGATATCTCAATCCGTTCGAGAGTTATCATGCCCACAAGCGGACAGACAGACAGACGGACGGACAAGCTTTACCAAGTCATGGGTATTCCGTCACTAACGTTTTGAGATCCCAAGAAGATCAACTAAAGATAGGCCGGGAGTTACAGTACCTGAATAAGCCAGCAAGGTTAGGTGAATAGCTGCAGCAATAACGCCCACAAGGGAAGCTCCATCGAACATAGCAGACAAGCAAGGAAGATCTGGAAAGGCAAAACGTGAGGTAGAAAACATAACCCGAAACAGTTAAGCCAAACGAACCAACCGCATGTACAGACTACAGAAGTCACGATCCAGTCGTAATTGCTTATGACTAAGTTCCTTTCACAACAATGTTGGTTTGCAGTATATTAATACGCTACCCTAATGTCACACAACCTTAGGGTCATCCAAGAAAACCGAAGGAAAAACACAAAAATATGACGCACATACCGCAATATTCTGCTGAAACGATTCTCAAGTTTTATGTTGGCGGCCAGAGCCGCGACTGAAGCACCTCTAGCAGAAGTAATTAGGGCAGAGCAAAAACACGTTTCGAGAAAAACCAAGCAGTTCAATGACAAAGAGAAGCTTACTCACGACTTCAAAGAGAGATATGTTCTGGATTCCAAGAGCCTCGTCTTATGGTCGGCTACTGAAGAAACAAAAGTGCAAGTGTGTTAGATCCGTTTCCTGCCAGATTCCATTTCACGGAGATAACCAAAAACACTCGTTTCCGCAGATACGTCTTAATTTCTACTCTACCCTCGCTAAATTCGGAAATGACCACCATACCGTACTTATACAGCGAGATTGTACCAAGCACAAATAAGAAGAACTTCAGTCTTATTTGTTATTGATTGTACGGAGACTCAAATTAATATTACACTAACGTCTTCCGTTGGAAAAAATACATCAATAACCTCGAGACTCCACAATCATAGGTACACCCACAGCCAATGGGGGAGCGGGGTCATCGAACCAGTAAAATCCTGGATACAGCAGGAACAGGAGAAAGAACACCAAACGTTTCAATGGGATCCCACAGGTCAGGGGCACAGGGCCGCAGGAATTATCAAACTAATCCGCTAAAATAAGAGAATTTATACAGAGACACAATGATTATCCACTTAGATCGCTGTTAGTTCATTGCGTATTAGACAAAGTGGCGCATAACCAACTAGTGGGTTCAAATCCTTGATGAGACTGAAAGCTGTTCCGACTAGTTGGATGTTTTCTGAAATTCCTATCCGTGTTCATACAATCCGACTAGTTGGATATTTTCTGAAATCCCTATACGAGTGTAAAACAAACCCAACTAGTTGGATAAAAAGTTTTCTCCTACACGATTTCTCGTCGTAGCCAACTAGTTGGCAATGCGGGACTTCCTATACGAAATTTCCTACGGTAGCGAACTAGTTGGCTAACAACTTTTCTCCTGTATGATTTCTTATCGTAGCCAACAAGTCAAAAACGCGGGATTTCCTACACGAAATTTCTCACAGTGGCGAACTAGTTGGAAAAAAAAAAAATCTTAAGATTTTTTCTCTTAGCCAACTAGTCGGCTAGTGACCGCGAGGTGTATATGTATGACTGAATATTTAGATTTTGTATTTTTTACAACAATTTCTAATATTATCCAACTATAGTATGTCCGTCTGAATCCTAACACCGTCAATGTGTTTCGCAGTCGGCTTGGGCTGAAGGAATATTTAATAGCATTTACTGGACTTCCATCCAGAAATTCGGGTCTTGCAGAGTTTCTGTCTTCGCCAGATTCCGTAAACGTGTACGCATAACGGTCCCACGTCAGGTTACCCATAGTCTGGTCAGATTGCAACCGGAATACTCTGTATGATATGACTAAGTTCAAAACACGCCACTGATCCTCAGGAAGAACGAGAAAATGTCTCACTAACGACGAAAACTCTACACTCAAATCCTGTTTCAACCAATCACGGCGATCGTTCGGCACAGCTGTGGCACATTAAAACACAAAACAAATGTAAATAAACATGACTACATTCATGTTTAATATCTTTGCTTTAATCCGCCTAAAGGTTCTTCTTCTACCCTTAAAGGAACAGAAAACTTGACTCAAACTTGACTCGGGGAGCTAGCTAACATATCAAGAATGTACCCTGAGTCGATATTGAGAGTGAGACAAATTCTCGTTACGACCATTGCAGTTTCCATGCAGGTTTCCGAGAATTCGACTTTTGAGTTAGTAGAAAAAAAAGCAAAAGGTTTGTGTGCCGCGACTATGAATCGAACCCAGGCCGTCTTGTCGGGGAGGTCGTTTGTCTGCAGTCTACACGTAACAAGACCAAAGGTTTCGATGGGATCCCAAAAATTTAATGATTGATCCAGACAATCGGGTCTTGTCTTCGCCAGATCCAGTCTTCGCCAGGCTAATCATCTGAGAAAACCAAGTTCAGATATACCGCTATAAGCCATATCTATTTTGACGATACTGATCGAAACTTCCTGCTTTACTTCTGCCAAATTTCCGGTTTTGGCCGGATTCCAGGCGAACAAGTTGTCCGGGTAGAAAAAGTGTTCTTCTTATCCCTAAATCGAACGTCTAATCAACTTCCAATAAAACTGTTACTTTTAACAAACTTTCCGGTTTTGACCGGATTCTGGGCGAAGTACTTGCCCGGCAAGAAAATGGTTTTCACCATCGTGTTCAGCATGTCTTCTTACCCCTAAATCAAACCTCTAATCAACTTAAAATAAAACTTTTATTTTTAACAAAATTTCCGGTTTTGGCCGGATTCCGGGCGAACTACTTGTCTGGTGAGAAAATGGTTTTCACCATCGTGTTCAGCATGTCATCTTACCCCTAAATCGAACATCTAATCAACTTCAAATAAAACTTTTACTTTTAACAGACTTTCCGGTTTTGGCCGGATTCCGGGCGAACTAATCGTCCGGTGAGAAAATGGTTTTCGCCATCGTGTTCAGCATGTCTTCTTACCCCATAATCGACTATCACATTAGCTGTTTCAAAATATTTTGTTTGCCCCTTAATCAGGGGCGCCACTAGCCTTTTACCTTTGGGGGGGGACGTCCAGTTTGTGCCGACGGACTCAAAAATGTGCCGACAAAAAACTCCGTTGCCGCTTCGCGGCAACGGCGTACATTTCCCGCCAGCACAACATTGAACCGGTGTAAAATTAACTGTGATGCATCAGCTGAGATTAGTCCTTGAATGTAAATTCTTAAATTTGAATTCTCATATTCGGGATTTCATTGCAGCTTTGCTAAAAACTGAAGTTCCAACGACTGTACCAGAACAAGATAAATTAATCGCCGCAGGCGAAGTATTTTAAATCTGCCTTTTTTTCTGGAAAAATTTAGCTTACAAGTTCTAGCTTTTAAGGTGTTTCAAACCCCAAGAATTTCAATCCTAAAATGCCAACTAAATGAAACACCGTTCTTCCGAATAAAGAATACTACGAAATGCGCCGCACGCGAAATTTTTTGTAAAACTAACTGTAATGCATTAGCTGAGATTATTTTTTAATGTAAATTCGTATGTTTAAATTCACATATTCGGCTTTACTTTTCACCATTCGCTAAAAAGACCGAACCCAGAACAAGTTAAATCAAGCGCCGCAGGCGAATTTTTTTTTAATCTTTCTTTTTTCTGCAAAATTTTAGGCTATTCTATACCTATACTTTACAAGTTCTAGCTTTTAATGTGTTTCCAACCCCCAAGCATTTCAGTCCTAAAACGCCAACTAAAGGAAACACCATTCTTCCAAATAGAAAGTACTACGAAATAAGCCGCAGGCGAACTTTTGTGGAAACGCTTATGAGCGATCTCAAATAAAAGTAAGGTTACCTGTGAAATCACAGATCTTTCCGCCAAAATAGTATGGCCATCCAGAAGAAAGTAGGCACAAATTTGATTCTTGTGTGTAGAAAATCTCGATTTGCAGACGAGACATAAACTTTGGGGATTGGACAAAAGTTACGGATTTGATTTCTTACGTGTAATGAGATTCCGATCCCGATTAAACTTTCCACGCCCGACAAATGTTTGAAGAATTTGATTTCTTGCGAATAAAAATATCCCGATGTGCCGACAAGAATACCGACGCCCGACTAAAGCATAAGAATTCGAATTCTTCTTTGTTTTGCTCGACAAGACTGTAAAGGACTTTACTTCTTACATGTAAATAAAAGCCGATGAGCCGACAATAATAAAACTTAAACTTTCGGGATGCGCCTGATAAACGTTTACAGAATTTGGTTTCTTACGTATATAAAAAGAACACGATGTGTCGACGATACTTCAACTTCCCTGGTGCGCCCGACAAATGTTTGCTGAAACTGATTTATCACACATAAACAGAACTGACGAGTCGACCGACGCCCGACAAAAGCATTCAGAAGTCAATTTCTTCTGTGTTTTGCCCGACAGATATTTGCCGAATTCGATTTCTTGCGTATAAAAAGAACCCAATATGCCGACGAGTCTACCGACGTCCGACGAAAGCATATAAAATTGAATTTCTTCTGAATTTGTATGTTTAAAAAGAACCCGATGTGCCGACGAGAATATCGAGGCCCGACAAAAGGATACAGAATTCGACTTCTTCTGTGTTGTGCACGACGAATGTGTGCAGAATTTGACTTCTTGCGTATGCAATGAACCCGATGTGCCGACGAGTCGACCGACGCCCGAGAAAAGCATGCAATATTTTATTTCTCCTGGGTTTGCCGGCGCTCCGCGCCGACAAACAAGTGAACTTTCGCCGGGCTTCGCCCGACGAAAGTACTTTCTCAAGACCTTTGGGGGGGGGAGTCCCCCCCCTCCCCCCCCCATAGTGGCGCCCCTGCCCTTAATTTAAACCCCCTCCCCCACCCCTAAATATAGGGCTAGAGAGCCCATCTACGAACTTGACCTTACTCTTGACCCAAAGAATCCTCACACCAAGTTTCATCAAAATATCTCATTCCCTTCGAAAGTTACAGACCGTACAGACGGACAGACGGACAACTTTTTGCGATGTCATAGGTATCCGTCACTAACGTTTTGGGATCCCAAAAAGGCGAACTTTTACAGTACATAAGTGCATAATTATAGTGCATAAGGGGCAAGGGCCTGCCAGCTAAGGTAACAAGACCAAAGGTTTCGATGGGATCCCAAAAATTTAATGATTGATCCAGACAATCGGGTCTTGTCTTCGCCAGATCCAGTCTTCGTCAGGCTAATCATCTGAGAAAACCAAGTTCAGATATACCGCTATAAGCCATATCTATCTTGACGATACTGATCGAAACTTCCTGCTTTACTTCTGCCAAATTTCCGGTTTTGGCCGGCTTCCGGGCGAACAAGTTGTCCGGGTAGATAAAGTGTTCTTCTTATCCCTAAATCGAACGTCTAATCAACTTCCAATAATACTGTTACTTTTAACAAACTTTCCGGTTTTGACCGGATCTCGGCGAACTACTTGCCCGGCAAGAAAATGGTTTTCACCATCGTGTTCAGCATGTCTTCTTACCCCTAAATCAAACCTCTAATCAACTTAAAATAAAACTTTTATTTTTAACAAAATTTCCGGTTTTGGCCGGATTCCGGGCGAACTACTTGTCTGGCGAGAAAATGGTTTTCACCATCGTGTTCAGCATGTTATCTTACCCCTAAATCGAACATCTAATCAACTTCAAATAAAACTTTTACTTTTAACAGACTTTCCGGTTTTGGCCGGATTCCGGGCGAACTAATCGTCCGGTGAGAAAATGGTTTTCACCATCGTGTTCAGCATGTCCTCTTACCCCATAATCGACTATCACATTAGCTGTTTCAAAATATTTTGTTTGCCCCTTAATTTAAACCCCCTCCCCCACCCCTAAATATAGGGCTAGAGAGCCCATCTACGAACTTGACCTTACTCTTGACCCAAAGAATCCTCACACCAAGTTTCATCAAAATATCTCATTCCCTTCGAAAGTTACAAACCGTACAGACGGACAGACGGACAACTTTTTGCGATGTCATAGGTATCCGTCACTAACGTTTTGGGATACCAAAAAAGGTAAAGGTAAAGGTAAAGGTGTCAGCTATCAGCCTTTATAGGCCAAGCCGGCGGTGCCGATCTCCGATTCTCGGCCCTCAGCCAGGAAGTGCAATGGGAGGTTGGGGGCCAGCCATCCTGTGCTTTCGCACACCCTTCCTGTCACCTTCCCCGGATTTCTCCAGTTACCGATTTGAAGCTGGGTGAACTTTGGCTTGTCTTACAAAGTTCTCGACAAAATTACGCCACTAACCCCCGCTCGAAACCAAACAGTAGGCACGACCGACACTCGAACAAGGGACCCTTCCCTCGTGAGTTCGACACGCTAACCATTCGGCCACGGACGGACTGGAAGCTGGCCTGCCAGCTAGCTTTGGGAACACTAAGGAGGGGGTTCGAGACGGTTCGAGATAACAAAGGGGGCCTGTCGACAATAAGACCCTGTATATTTATCTAAGTCCCCCCCCCCCCCACGGGCGATTCGATGGCCGAAAGTTGCGTAGTCAAGTTTACTGTCCTTTTAAGCCGGAAAATGAACTTGTGGAAAAACCAAAACCAAATGCGCTGTCAAATATATATTTACTTCTACCAAATTTCCAGTTTTCACCGGATTCCGGACGAAATGCTTAGCCGTCAAGGAAAGAAAGTTCAAAAATGGAATCAGCGTGCCTTCTTAACCCTACTTACTTACTTACTTGTACTTGTGTCAGGAAGCAAGCTGTGCAGCTCTCCCTGGCGACAGCAGCTGACGGACCAAGGTGTGCCATGAATCTCGGTCTTCTGTGAATGGCACCGAGATTTGAAGCTAGTAGGGATCCCATCTCCTCCCATGGCGGTGGAAGCCTCCGATGGGCTCGAGGTCCTCCTTGAGGGTGCTCAGCCACGTTTTACGTTGACCTCCCCGAAGTTTCTTCCAACCGGGCATTGGGGTGGCCAGTAGAGCTTTCTTCGCCAGGGTGGAATCTTCTCTTCTGCTCACATGGCCGAACCGGGACAATCGGCGTTTCTTCGCTAATGAGGCTGCATCCTATTTTTGGGAGGACCGTCTCCTTATTTCGTTGTTACTAAGACAGTCTCGGAGTGTCACTCCCAAGATTTTTCGGAGGCATCCATGGTCGAACACATTAAGGGATTGGGCCTCGGCAGCTTTTATTGGCCATGTTTCCGACCCGTAAAGAAGGGTAGATCTGACCATGGCTTCGTAAACTCAAACCTTTGTGTTTCGACTGATGCCTCTACGATTCCACAGACCCTTTTTTAGCTGAGCGAAAACGCCGTTAGCAGCTGATATTCGGGCCAGGATTTCCTCGCTGCTGCTTCCTGTCACATTGATGAGTGAGCCAAGGTATTTGAACGCGTCAACCTTCTCTATGGGACACTGGGTCAGATTGATGCCTACATCCGACGGTTCGTTGCAGATGAACTTTGTTTTTTTCAGAGCTGATTCTGAGCCCCAATGGTTCCGCCTCCTTTGATACATCATCCAGCATCCTTTGGGCCTGGGCTTGTTAACCCTAGGTTATACCGAATCTCTAACTGACTTTCGAAAAAAAACTTTTACTTCTGCCAAATTCCCGGTTCTGGCCGAATTCTAGGCCAACTACTTGCCCTGCAAGAAAATCTAGTTCATAGTTTACTCGACTTCAGAAACAACTTTAACTCCCAAATTTCAGATTCCGTTCGAAATATTTGTCCGGTAAGAAAATAGAACATACTGAATGGGATACGTATAGAAGAATAATATGTGATAGGCCAAGGTATCATCGTTTTTATGGCACTTGCCCTTCGGTCAAGTGCCATTTAGCGATCGCAATTTCTGTCCGTCCGTCTGTCTGTCGGTTCGGGTTTTGCTAGTTCGGGCACTTCCACTGAAACTTGGCAGGCATGTCAAGGACCCCAAATGATTAAGTTGGAAGTAGTCACTTTCCCGATCCGAACATCGTGGGGGAGGTGGAGGGAGGGCGAATCAGGAATACTGAGGAATTTATAACTTTTGAACTGGTTATCGGATCTTAATGAAACTTGATATTTGGAAAGACCTCGTGCCCCAGACGACCTAACTAAATTGCGGACCGGATCCGATGACTTTGGGGGGACCTGAAGGGGGGAGCCGGAAATCTTGGGAAATGCTTGGGATGAAACTTGGTGGGAATAACAAGCACAAGTCCTAGATATGTGATTGACATAACCAGACCGGATCTGCTCACTGTGGGGGAGTTGGGGGGGGGGGGGGGGTCCGAATTTATGGTGATCCCGCGATTTCGGTAGTTCCTGATGTGCTAGGACGATGAAAGTTGCGCGTGTCAGGGATTCGATCAGATTGACTTAAGAATAGTCGTTTCTCCGGTTTGATCATCTGGGGGGGGGGGGGGGAGTGGAGGGGGGAATCTGGAAAAATTGAGATGTTTTTAACTTACAAACTGGTTACCGGATCTTAATGAAACTTGACATTTAGAAAGATCTCGTGTCTCAGATGCTCCATTTAAAATCCGGACCGGATCCGGTGACACTGGGGGAGCTGGAGGGGGGAACCGGAAATCTTGGGAAACGCTTAGAGCGGAGGGTTCGGGATGAAACTTGGTGGGAAGAACAATCAAAAGTCAAAGATGCGTGAATGGCATAACAGGACCAGATCCAGCCACTGTGGGGGAGTTTTTTGGGGATCCGAATTTCTAGTGATCCCGCGAGTTCGGTATTTCCTGATGTTTTAGGGCGATGAAACTTGCCCAGGCGTGTCAGGGACCCCAACAGATTGACTTGAGATTAGTCGTTTCCCCGATCCGACCATCTGGGGGGGGAGTGGAGGGAGGGGAATCCGGAAAATTTAGGTATTTTTTACTTTCTAACGGATGATCAGATCTTAATGAAACCTGATATCTAGACAGACCCACGTCTTAGACGTCCCACTTAAAATCCGGACCAGATCCGGTGACTTTCGGGGGAGTTGAATGGGGGGAACCGGAAATATTGGAAAACGCTTATAGAGTGGAGGGATCGGGATGCAACTGGTAGGAAGAACAATCCTAGAAGAAAAATATCTAGGAACAAATCCTAGATACGGTAGGTCATTAACATAAGCGGACCGAATCGGGAATTGTGGAGGAGTTGGGGGGTCCGGATTTCTAGCAATCCCGCGAGTTCGGTACTTCCTGGTGTACTAGGACGATGAAGCTTGGCAGGCATATCAGGGGCTCAAACAGACTGACTTGAGAATAGTCGTTTCCCCGATCCGACCATCGTGAGGGGAGTGGAGGGATGGGGAATACGGAATCTAGTGGCATGCATAACTTTTGAACGGGTGATCGGGACTTTTGAACGGACTTGGCAAGTGGAAAGAAATTTCATCTCAGATGTTCCATGTCAAGTCCGGATCGGATCCAATGCTTTCTGGGGGGGTGGGTGGTGTGGAGGCGGGAACCGGAAAACTCGTGAAACACTTGTAGTCGAGGGATTGGATAGGCTACTCTTTCGATTCCATTCGAACTTGATGGGCAGGAAGAGGAGATGTCATAGATTTGACTTTTATGTTTTCAAGGGGGAGTCCCGGAAATGTTGTAGCTCGTACTATAGGGGTTAAACGAGTGCAGCGATTTAAATGGGACTTAGAATGCAGAGTAAGCATATGCCCTAGATGACATATTTTACTGTCCGAACCGGATCCGACCACGGTGGGAGGGGGGGGGGGCGGAATCTACCGAAAAATGCTAAGATTCGAGAGAAAACTTGATAGGTGGTGAGAGAAGATGCTTTAGATGATCCATTCACGAGTCCGAGCCAGATTTGGCCGCGGTAGGGGCAACTGGAGGGAGGTACCGGAAACCGTGTGGCACGCCTAGGGATCAAACCAGTGGGCTTATTGGGCTGAAACTTGGAAGTTACAACAGTCATTTGCCCCAGATGATCCGAGGCGATGCCAGAAACGTACAGACTTGAGTGAAACTGCATATTCTATTTCTAGGTCCGAACGGCATCTTTGGATAGCGTGTCTAGTTTGTGGCGTTCTCATCTACTTTGTTGTACGGCCTACTCATAACAAGTGCCATATGAGCTCGTAGCTCTTATAGTTCTGACGTATTAGTATTAGTTCTGACGGAATCAAAGTATTAGTTCTGACGGAATCAAAACAACCGAAAAACAAAGAAACTGCGAGCTCAGAAAGCTAGCGAAACGTCGATTCTGAAACTCCGCAATTCCTCTGTACATGTGTTTCGTTATGTAACTTGTGAGTGTTATAAAGATTAAAGAATGATAGGCTACTTGTAAAGACAATCAAATCAGTTTGCTAGCAAGTTTTTGTCTAATAAATCTTACTTACTTACAACCAAGCCTAAATCAACAATAGGCTATATACGTTTTCTTTGGTATTTAACAAAAAACAATACAAAACAGACAAACAGGACAATTCAATTGGCTAATTAGGAATGTAGTGAATCATCACAGGATACCGCCGTACTCCAGTAATGATCGAAGATAGTGAGGCAGGAAGACGTAGGTAGAATAGCACGCAGTGGCGATAACGGCGAAAAATGTGCTGTCTAGATGTTAGTGTTCAGGAAAACAGAGGTTCTTAAGTTACATTAAAAGTCAAGATATCCCTATACTGTCAGAAACTAGATAACATTCAACACATGCATGCTCAATTTCGACGGATAACAATCTGAATACCGTACTATCTGTAGATGTTCCAGAAAATTTGTGTTATTAGCGTTTAAACATTAGGCTACGTTTTCGTAGCCTGCAGCATAGCGTTAAAATCTTAGTCCAAGTCCAGTGCTGTAATAGTTCGTTGATGGGTTTTGTATAGTGAGAGAAGCTGTAATACTACTAATAAATAACACACTTTTGAATAACAATGAACATAGTTTCCACATGCAGATTTCCAACGTGTTGTTTGTTGGCATTGCGTATCCTTGTATTAAATGTTATCGAACTTCTGACGGTACGCGCATCACCCTCCTAGATATTCTGCTTAGATCCCTACTTCGGCTGTTCTAGGAACAACTATACTGTGCCCGATACAGAGCATACAAGCTTCCCGCAAAATACTAGAACGAATCTCAACAACTTCGTCTAGGTCCGACTGATTCCGACAACTGATAAGTAACTCATGCTAAACAAAGTTACAATACTGAAACTATACGCAAAGTAAGAAAAAAATAGTGATACGATGAACCTTTCATCACTGAGACATGTAATCTTTCTTTTTTCATCGTTCTACCTTTTAATAATCACATACAATTATGAGCCCTTACTATCATCTAGGTATGCAGGATATACTACATCAATTTGAACTTCCAAACTGCAATGCAATCATCTGCGCCATTTAAAAGGAGCATGCCACCCTAGATTCTAAAATCTTCCTCCTTGATGATATATTTTGGCCACTAGATAGGTTTCAATAGGCAATGTGCAAAGCAATGAAGCCAATTTAAATTTACTCCAAAAGTGTAATATAACTAGGATGGGGGCACACAACTGATCTTTGCCCCCCCCCCAAGGTTTACTGAAATGGCGCCACTGAACTGCCATGTAAGATAAGCCTACTAAGCCACTACCTAAGCTCGTTCAACTTTTATACAGAATGATTGCACACAAGGTGCTGGTAACTACTGAAGAGTATCATTTTTCCAAGGCTGCCCGCTCACCCTGACATGAAGACAAATTCAGCAGAAACGATGCACTTGGATTGTATTTGACATCAGCCTGTTTTGTTTGAACGTCTTCCAAATGAAATTATTTTCTCCAACAGACACCATAAAGCTAATATTTATACTTAAAATATGTATACAGATAGTTAGATTATAATGCATAAAACTAACAAGGGCCATTGCAACAAAACAAATGAATCCCACTAAAGAAAATTTTCTCTGCATAAAGGGAAGGCAGGGAATGCTAAACTGAACCTAAAAACCAGGAGTTCTGCACAAGCCTGGTAGTTCTGTAAACTTGTTTTCCTGGTTAGTAGACTATATATTTACAGTTTTGTCTCTTTTCGAGGCTGGAACTTGGAAAATCTAATGCTAAGTAGCCTTGTAATTTCTTACCCCTAGAGCAAAATCCTACAAAAAAGGACACAGGAAACAAACAGGTGTACATGCAATCAAAGGATACAGACTACAGTCTTCTCTTTCGGGTCAAGCATCGATACAGCAGTGTTTAGCTCATACTGGTACCTCAAGATGGCAAGTTTCCTCATGAATGACACCATCCTCTGAAGAAAAAACAGTGAATGAACTTTCGTAGCTTATCATAAAGGATATTAAAGTAGAAATATAAAAATGCTATTTCTGCAAGAGATACAGTGCTTACCATCCCTACAGCCTTTCTGATTCTTCCAACACACGAAAAAGACAAGAAAACAACAAGAAAATCCAAAGAGACACGCCAGGTTTCAGTTTGGCCTTATTACAGTTCAGCGCTCCAAGTGGAGTAACAGTCCCCTATTTCCTCAGGCTCAACACTTGTGTAGACATAGTAAAAAGTTGGTTCCATAGGGTAATGGGTGACTTTCACTTTCTGCTGCTGAGACATATGTAAAATCTCAATTACCCGGGACGCAAATGACAGGTTTTCCACTACTAGCCTGTGGATCTATTTTAGCATGTCTGATCCAAGTGCTGACGGTGAGGCTAACAACAAGAGCTGTAAGCTCATATGGCACTTGCATGGGTTAAGATGTATTGTTTGATCAAACATACTTTTCGACTTCGCGGTTAAGATGCACGCTTTAAGGGAGCTAGAGAAAAAGTATTTTATTTTTGAACTTGGCTGTTACGATGCGCACTTTAAAGGCGCTAGAAATTCATGTGTAAGCAAAACCCTTGAGGCAAAAACGATAACAGGCCCTTAGGGATCATTGATGTCAAAAGTATTTTTTTCACTTTTCAATAAAAATGCGCACTTTAAGGGTGCTAAAAATAAATTTTTCAGCAGAACCCTTGTTTCACAAATAAATGGGTTGAGATGCATCGTTTGATAAAAAGTCCTTTTCGACCTTGCGGTTAAGATGCTTCATATGTAAAGATGTTTCATGTGTTAAGATGCGCACTAGAACTTCATTTGTAAGCAAATCCTTGAGGCAAAAATGATAATGGGCTCATGGAGATCATGAAAATGTATATTTTGCTTAAAAGTATTTTTCTTACTTTGCGGTCAAGATTGGTACTTTAAGGAATAGTCGGATTTGAAAAGTGGCGATTTCTAAGCCAATCTTGTCAAATCTATAATATTCGAGCTAAGTTTCATCGTCCTAGCACATCTGGAAGTGCCTTAACTCGCGATCACCGGAATTCCGGACCCCCCCTCAACCCCCCCTTACAGTCGCCGGAGCCAATCCGGTTCCGTAAATGATTTATCCACAGCATCTGTTTGTTATTCCCACAAAGTTCCATCCCGATCTCTCGATTCTAAGCCGGTCATGTATTCCCCCCCCCCCCCCAATTGTGGTCGGATTCGGTCCGGACACAAGAAAGACTACCAGAGACATGTACTCTGTTCAATTATCAAATTTCACTCGAATCCGATCACCCGTTCCAAAGTTACGCATGACTCAATATTCCGGATTCCTCCTCCCTCGACCCCCCCCCAGGACTATCGGATCGAGTAAATTTTTATTTACAAGTCAGTTTGATCGGGTCCCTGATACGCCTCCCAAGTTTCGTCGTGAAAATACCCAAAACCGCCATCACCGGAATTCCAAGAAACTCCCCTCCACCCCCCCCTTCCCAGTGTCCGGATCCAGTCCAAATGTATAAACGATTCATCTGGAGCAGGTGCTTGTTCTTCCCAGAAAGTTTCACTCCGATCCCTCCATTCTAACTATTTCTCGAGATTTTCGGTCTCCCCCCCCCCAACTCCCCCATAGCTGTCGAATCCGGTCCGGACTTCAAGTGGGACATCAGAGGTATGCCATTTATTCAGTTATTATGTTTCATTCCAATCCGATTACCCGTTCGAAAGTTACGCACTACTCCAATTTTCCGATTCCCCAGCCCTCCACTCCCCCCCCCCAGGTGATTGGATTGGGAAACTGATTATTTCCAGGTTAGTCCGGTCAGGTCCCTGATGCTCCTGCCAAATTTCCTCGTCCTAGCACATCTGGAAGTACCCCAACTCGAAAAAGTGTGACAAAAACTACTTAATTTTCAGAATTCCCCGGCCCACCACTCCCCCCCAGATGGTCGGATCGGGAAACTGATTATTTCCAGGTTAGTTATATCGGGTCCCTGATATGCCTGCCAAGTTTCATCGTTCTAGCACATCTGGAAGTACCCTAACTCGAGAAAGTGTGACAAAAAAACTCGGACCGACCGACCGACAGACAGACCGACCGACAGACGGAATTGCGATCGGTATATGGCACTTGAGCCAGAGGCTGCAAGTGCCATAAAAACTAGTCCCCTTGGAAGCGGGGAGAGGGAAAAGAAAATTCCGTAAAAAACAAGCTAACTAATCCAATTTTCTTTAAAATAAAAAAAGAAAGAGTAGAAGCAACAACTGTAATTGTGAAAAAAATTAGCAGTTACATAGCATATTTTTATCTTTTCTAATTGCCGACGCATCCTCTGAGGGATGGACGTTAGGTTTCTGCGCGGTTTTTCTCTCGAACCGAAACAGCAACAATAAAGAACAAGACCAAAGTTTTCGACGGGATCCCAAAATTTTAAAATTAACTACGTCTTGTCTTCGCCAAATTCAGTCTTCGCCAGGCTAATTATCTGAGAAAACCAAGTTCATATATACCTGTATAGGCCATATCTATTTTGACGTTACTGATCGAAACTTCCTGGTGTACTTCTGCCAAATTTCCGGTTTCGGCCGAATTCCGAGCAAGCTACTTGCCCAGCAAAAACAAAAGATAGTTCAGAAACGAGTTCAGCGTATCTTCTTATCCCTATAAAGAACATCTATTCAACTTCAAATAAAACATTAACTTCTAAAAAAAAATCCGGTTTCAACCGGATTCCGGACAAACTATATGTCCGGTTAAAAAATTATTTTCATATATAGATTCAGCGTTTTTTCTTACCCTTAAATCTATCATCTAATCAACTTCAAATACAAATTTTGTTTTTAACAAATTTTCTGGTTTTGGCCGGATTCCGGACGAACTATTTGTCTGGCAAGAAAATGAATTTCACCATCGTGTTCAGCACGTTTTCTTACCCCTAAATCGAATATCTAATCAACTTCAAATACAAATTTTGCTCTTATCAAATTTTCCGGTTTGCGCCGGATTCCGGGCGAACTACTTGTCAGACAAGAAAATGGTTTTCACCATCGTATTCAGCATGTCTTCTTACCCCTAAATCAAACATCTAATCAACTTCAAATAAAACTTTTACTTTTAACAAACTTTCCGGTTTTGGCCGGATTCCGGGCGAACTACTTGTCCGGCGAGAAAATAACTTTCATATTCGGATTCAGCGTGTCTCCTTACCCCTAAATCTACTATCTAAACAGCTTTCAAAAAATATTTTTTTGCCCCTTAATTTGAAACCCCTCCCCCACCCTCAAATATTGTGCTACAGAGCCCATCTTCGAACTTGACTTGTACTTTGACCCGAAGGATCCTCCCACCAGGTTTCATCAAAATATCTCAATCCCTTCGAGAGTTATCGTGCTAACAGACGGACAGACGGACAGACAGACAGACGGACAGACAGACGGACAACTTTTGCGATGTCATAGGTATCCGTCACTAACGTTTTGGGATCCCAAAAAGGCAGTCGTACTTGAGTTGTGGGGTCGCGATCACTTTGGAAAGGTAAACTGAAAGTTTATATATCATCTTTAAAGAATACACAGCTATAAATTAATTTGCAAATACAAATACGCTTGCAAATACAATTTAATGTAATATTAGGCCGTTAATCCCCTTACTTCAGAAAATATCAAGTGCACAACTCATCTAAAGACAATTTTTTTTTAGTTTTTTCTAGTTTAATACTCTTTATTATACTAACCAACTTTTACATATACTAAATTACATGAACTTTAATACTCTTACCATTCTTTATACCTACATGTAGTCATACCTCTGGGCTCTGACTGCAGGAAAGCCCAAATGGGCCTGTGGGGGCAGTAAAAAAAACTTCACTTTAAATAAATTTTCACACAGTTTGCAAAAACATAACTACAAATTAAAAAATCCAACTACAAAAGTAACGAGACCATAGCAAAGGTTTTGATAGCTTGATCGACTGGTTTACAACTGAAAATAGTTACTGCAAGTGAGATGCAAGGAACAAAATGATTTGAGATGGAAGTAGAGTAGAAGAGGAGAGCTGCTGAATGAATCTGACTGTATTACAGTTAGGTTAAACATTATTTCTGTTCCAGTATTCAGAACAGTTTGACTTTTTTTTAAATGCTTTCAGTTATGAAGCTTATGAGTAGTGATTTTCCAGGGAATATTAGGCTGTTAATAGGCTGTTAAAGTCACAGCATAATTGGACTGAATAATAAATACAAATTGGACTGAGACATAATTGGACTGAGTGATTTTTAATCAATTATATTATAGTGATGGTTAGCCATCAATTGTATTTTTGGGGGGATTGAGACAATGGGCCATTTTTGGCCTCAGTTTCGGCTAGATTGTCTGGCCTACCCCATGCAATAATAATAATAATTAGACTGAACAGATTTTTTTTTTTTTTTATGGCACATGCTTTTGTTCTTTTAGTTAAATTAAAAACTTTGGGAGCCTCTTGCAACAATAATTTCCTGTGACAAATCACTAACCACTGGCAAGGTTTAAAGTAATTCTGGATCACATAGTCTATCTATCTGAATTAGGCGTGATGCATTCATCATGCCATGAATGCATTACTGGCATGAACATCCCATTCAGTTAACTGGATCAGGACCAGCTGAACAAACAGGAAAAGAGCGTTCTCCAGCTATTCTTAAGTTAAGGTTAAGACTTAACAAGTGACCCTGGTTCAAGTGGGTTAAATGTTGAAGCAGTTCAAGTCTAGTTCAAGTGACCCTTAACCAATGCAACATTCAAAGAAAACTAAAATGTGAACATCTGGGAAATGTGAACGCTCACCAGAGAAAAAAACTAAAATCCAAACCAGGCATTTTTTTCAACAAATATTAAATAATAATCATTCATGCCATTTGCAATTTTTGAATATTTCGCTATTCCTTGCTGAAAGTGATTAAACTGTCAGCTGTTTTGGCTGTTTTCCTTCATTATATTTGAAAATTTCGCCACATGGACTGACATGGACACATGCCATGGAACAGAACAACCATGGACACAACAACATGGCAGTCCAAACCTCCAGTCACCAGAGCCGTCACTTCTGGGGGGGGGGGAGGGGGGGACGCCCCCCCAATGTTGTCGGCCAGTCGGTAAAAAAGAACCGAGTCGACGCGAAGCGCTGCAATTTTGAGTAAAAAGAGTGGATTTTTTTCTTGGAAATAGTCGTTTTTCTTAAAAGTAGTTGTTTTTTCTTAAATTAAGCCGATTTTTCGTCAACACAGTCATTCTTATCTGCAAAAATAGTCGGTAGAAATGACCAGCCAGTCGGTAAATACCTTGTCCCCCCCCCAAACATTTTGGCTAGTAACGCCTCTGCCAGTCACCAGATTCATTCGAATGAGGCAGAAGACTTTATAAAATAAAAATCAAAGAAAGTCAAATGAATTTGTTCTAGCATAACCCTGACCTGAAATGTGAAATACTTGACTGTTAGCTGATAGTGATAATAACTTTTCTTTTCCATTTTACTTGTTTATATGCAACTGAAAAAACCAAGGTAGTGTAATAACAGTTTAAGGTAAAACATTGAAATTCGAACACATCGGAATTCGGACACGTTGATCGAACAATTCAAGTCGGACGTTTTCTTTCATCTCTCACGGCGAAGAGTTAGCACTTGCAGACAAAACGAAATAGCCATTAGTTATGAGAACCAAAAACTCAACGCTGCTGTTTTATGGCAACGCTGTAACAATTCGGCGAGGGAAAATTTAACTAAAAGGTTTGCCGAATTTTACTTTTTAATTATTTTGAAGTGGTTCCATAATAAAGCGAAAAATTGCAGGGAAAAGGTCAGTGCTTCTGTTGAAGATGGCTAACATCGCTAAGTTGCCAGAATTTGTAAATGTTGCACTGATTGGGATATATCGTGTCACTAGTTTTGTTTGAATAATTATGCCATAAATATTTATTCGGACACCGTATTTGACGACATTAAGCTATTCGGACAGTTGTATTTTGTCTGTTCGGGACTAAAAGCATAACGAACAAGTGTATGTCCGCAATGTCCGATAGCTGTTCGAGATGGTTACTCCCTGTTTGAACACAAAAGCAGAGGGACATCCCTTCCACACCAGAAAGCTATTATTCTCATAGAAATAAAAACCCCAGGAGAGGCTCATAAAACGTCCGACATTCTGCTATTTCAACAAACCTAATTCGCGAAACGATACCGGCAACTCTGTCCTCATGAACGTCAAAGAAGAAAAATAACATAAATATGTGTCCGAATTTCAATGTTTTACCTTATTTACTCACTTTGAAGCAAAGGGTGAGCTCTTTTGTTGCCGAATGAATAGTAGACTGTTTGACGTCGTCGAATTAAGGTCCTTTCTGCTTCTTCTCGAGCCTCAGGACCTTGTAATCTTGGTGATTCGTTATAGACTGTTTGAACCAATGCCTCACCAAACGTTCAAATCTGCCTCCAAAAAACTGCATAGAGGTGACTGTCGAATCAGGATGCGATGTAAAGTTACCGATGAGCTTTGTCGATGAGCGTGAACAGAAGAAGAAGAAAAACAACTCAACACAGGATTTTGCACTTTCCTAAATTGGGTAGCTGTTTTTCCTGTTTTTCTGTTGATTTTTCTCTTTTAAAATGCCATAAAGTAAAATCCCATATAGCTTATTATTAGTGAGTATTTATAGAAAAATAAATTACCTGTAAGGCAGTTAGGTTAACATAAAACATTGAAATTCAAACACATTGGAATTCGAACATGGTTGTGTTATTGTTGATGTAGCCTACAGTCTAAATCAGACACTTTATTTTATTTTTAACAAAGTCACGGGGCTTGCAAAAAATAGAAAGAATAGCCAAAAGTTGAAAAAAACAAAACTCAACTGCTGCGAGCTTTTGCGTTTTGGTAACACTGACACTGACAGTAGTTGCTTTTTGCTGTCATCCAGTTAACCGACCTACAAGATTTCCCACTATAAGTTGTTTTCTTCCTTTGGTTAACCGACCTAAGTTTTTATAAGCTGTTTTTTGTTGCTCTGTTTGCCGGTCAGTTAACCGACCTGTGCCCCTGTGGACTGGTCTGAGGCGGGAGCTCCCTCCAACCAACCTACGCTCTTGGCACGGCGCAAAATCAAAATCCACATAGGAAAGATAGGCGCCAGCGAGGGGAAGATGCCATGCCGTGTTTTAAAGCTCAGTCAAACATTTAAAGCTCAGTCGAACCAACTGGCGAGACGAAAAAACAGTCAATAGATGCAAATAGGTGGGTTAACCGACCTACAGAGAAAAGGCAAAAAACGCAACTAGTGACAGTGTCACTGTTTCTAAACTGTGTAACCTTTTGTTTTGACAAGAGAAAATTATAATCAAAGGTTGGCCAAATTTAAGGTCTTGGTTATTTAGAAACTGTTCCATAAAGGCCAATGTTTCTGTTGGAGAGGGGTAAGGGTTAAGAAACTTAACAAAAGTTTTTCCTTCAGTGATAGATAGCTTTGAAACTGGTAAATGAAATCTATCTGAATATCTTTACCTCCATGCTAGATAATTCAAACCACCGAATGGACGAAGGGCAATTTTTTTTTATCAAAGAATTCATGTAAACACAACTTTTCTATTTAATTTGGTGCAAGAAAGATTGCTGAAACAGTTAGCTGTTATCCATTCGTTGTTATTACATACTCTGGATCATTTGTATTGTTGACAAATTTTTATATTAATTAAGATTGCTGAAACAGTTAGCTGTTAAAGTTCAGTAGGCCGATCAAACAATCATGATACCACATTACCACCCCTAGAATACAATGTTACATCAGAAATCAGCAGATTCCTCTGCATCTTATTTTCCCTAATATATTGTTACTCCGTTTTTTGCTGACTGCCATACTCCCATATACTAGCTTTGACAAATATAAGCGGAGTTTCTGTTTTCTTATCCATTCGTTGTTATTACATACTCCGGATCATTTGTATCGTTGACAAATTTTTATATAATTATATTTATTATATAATTATAATTTTATATTATTATATTATATATAATTATAATTTTTATATTATTATATAGAATTCCTTGTAAGCTCTGGAATCAGCTGCAAGTAGGTTGGTTGTATTTGTAAATTTTTGGCAGCGTTGTAACTTTACATCCAGAAAACAAAACTTTTCTTTGGTACTACAAACAACAGAAAGTTTCGTCAGATAATACTGGAGAGATCTGCTGGCTACATTTTCGTTAGCAGCCATGGCAATCTCATCATTCAGCTCTACAGAACGATTGATTTTCGTACATGACCGAGAGGTTTTGAATTTTCACGCCTTCCAGTACCATGTCCTGAAATCATATCCGCTGGTACGCCTAAGAGTCAATGAAAAGCGATAACAAGAAAACGGCTTAATTTTGAAGCGCTATCTAGTGGAAGTCAGAAATGTGTATGTGTGAAGTATTTTATGAAAATTAAAGCATAGTTAGCGCCCGTTGTGCTTTAACTGATACCAATTTTGCTATTTTCCCTCTCTATTTGACTGTTTTGTAAGCAAGAATAAAACAGAAATATGGAAAAATTGAGAGAGGACTTGAAATAAGTATACCCATTCTGGACAGTAGGGGTATGCTTCTGTGTTCAAATACTTAGAACACTTTACCTTGGTTTTGATTTTTTTTTGCCCCTAAAATAATCAATGGGAATGCTAAATTATATCAGTGAAGATCCATGCGTTTCATCTTTTATTTTAATGTAAAAAATTAAATCAAAATCTTTTGATTTGGTTTTTATTCCTTTTGAATATTCTCTTTCATCTGTTGGGATGTTTCAGACTGCTACTGCTGTGAAAGCAAAAACGCCTGACCCCTAACCTGACGGGGAAAAGGCGCAGAAGTAACTGAGCATTAAAAAGCAAATGGCTACAAATAATGACACTTTGCAGCTAGTCTACAATTTGTTGCTTGATTTTTGTCATGTTCCTTGGCGCCATTCAAAGATGGGTGACATTTTAAGTAACATACCTCTACTGTACAGTAGTGGTTTGTTTCTTTGAACACTTCTCTAAATTTTGGAATTGCCTATCCTGGTTTTGCTTTTCTCCTTTAAAACAGTCAAATGGTCAACAGTTATTTGAGATAAAAAAAATTAATGTAATGTGATGTAAAACTTTCTTTTGACACTTTCTTTTGATGAAGTCTGATTTGTTTTTTCGTATATTTTTTATTTTTTAATGTTATGTTTTATCTGTTAGGATCAGGTTGGGATGATTTGAGCAGTAATTAAAGTAGCCGAATGCAAAACTGTTGTAATATTTCCAACTTCATAAATTTGCCATTTGAGGGTGCAAAAGCAACAGAGCAAGAAATAATAAAAGATTGACAAAAATTGATAATGGTCGTAGGTTTAATCTGAATGTATTGTATTTAAATAATTATTTCAGCTCACAACTGTTCATTAATGTTTGCTAGTTTTGAATTCCGTCATATTCTTTGGCACCATTCAGAAATAGGAGATTAAAGTTGAACCGAAAAGGACTGGGATAGGACAATCTAGTTAACCATCACTTATTCACTTAAATTGGCTTGAAGACCCGCTGAAAATGCGTTACTTGGTTGTTCTGCTATTCAGGAATAATCGATTTTCAAATAGTGGAATTTCCGTGTGATTCGTGGTACCTCTAATTTGTTATATGCCTTACAATAAAGATTTAAGACTTTTTTTTTGTTCAGGCACTAAGCAATCTTCACCAATATCGCCATTGCCCACTGAAAAGCCTTGTTTGTGTTTAGATAAGAATTTCCCGCGTGATAGTAGAATTTTTGCTGTGGGGACGGACGCCGATATTCTGAACGTCATAACTAGAGCAGATAGTGGAAAACAAAAAATCCCTTTGCAGAATCCAAATAATTCAGTGTATTCAACTAAATGACACAAAAATAAGTTGGCTTTTCAGTTAAACTTTAAAGAAGTGTATGTCTCCTATGGAGGTTTGCCTATTTGAAAGTGACTTGAGCAGCTGCAAGCCGCGCCGAAAAACTACTTTGGTTTTCTTCTTCTTCTTCCTTAAGTCAGGATCCCTGTTTTGATTTCAGTCAATGAACCCGGCTCATACTCCAATTCTAAATTCACCACCGAACTTGGCTACTGTTTAGCCTAGAATTGTAGGCTACTCCTCAGAGTTAACTAACATTCAAAGGAGCATACCTCTACTGTACAAGACACTCACTAGGCATTTTTCTCATTTAGTTGAGTTATTTTAATAGGAACACCTGATTTCTTGTGGCGTCAGAAAGTTGTGATACAGTTGAACCAGTTAGCCTAGATCTAGAGTTTTGAAGTTTTCACAGGGAGTTAGGAAAAATTCGTTAAAAGCCGAATTTTTTTGTTTTTCATTTGTTTTTTTTTCCTATAGTCTCATCCGAGAACTTTGAACATAAATACCTTGTTTGTAATTCTGCATTTGTCTGGAAACGTTGCAGAAATTCATTCAAGCTGCCCATAGCCTCTGCTGTCCTGTTCCTGCTTCTGATTTATAGGAGCTTCAAAGCAACCAGCATTCCAGCTTTTCTTATCTTGCTTTGGAGTAATAAAAGGGTCAGCAAGGACCTTTCCGTGAATGGGTCTTTGAATGCAGGGAATTGAAACATTGCAACTGTGGACCCGCTAATAGCCACAAACCTTGTTCTATGCTGACACTGCTGTCAAGGAATACCTTCAAAGGTCTATTACTGTCTTATTCCAAGCAATAAGGATGCTGTATCCCGATTAGTAGCTTGTGGTTGGGGATAGTGAAAAATTTCCTGGTTATGGCTTCTGATGTGCTCCAATCCTCTCTCCTGTTGTGCGCTAATCCTCGTCGAGTCACTTCTAGACCACTACAGCCCGGGTGAACTTCTTCAGTTGTCAGCTCGAGTCGGTAAGTTAGTGCTGATATTCAACTAGTCAAAGCATCTTTTTTAGTGAACGGATGTCTAGTTGATACTGATTGCCGGTTTTTGAGGGCTTAGCATGTGGTTTGATTCTGTAGGTGACATACCAGACGACAAATACGGAAAAGTATCTTGTGAAGTCATTCATATAGATCAATCCTATTTGTTTTTTTGCGTGACGAATCCCAGTACGTCCAACCGAGCTGTTCGGGGATAAAGGCCGACATGGTTCTGTTGCAGTCTGTGTTTATTGGGGCACTCCATCGTGCAGCCGCTTTACCATACCTCCGAAGTCAAGCTTGTTAGCTCGTTCTACCACTTCCTTCGTTGCAAGCTTGTGTTGCGAAATGCGGGCGGTCTGACGTCAATACGTGGGCGAAAGCTTACTCTGCAGGCATGTTCGTTGCGTAAATGCGAATTTCAGCGGATCGTTCACCCATAGAAATCGTAAAAACTTGGCCGAGTTGTGTTCAGCCCGACAAGAAGCCCGGGGTCTGATTAGAGTACGGAATATTATTTTTTGGTGTGCATAGTTGACCAGTCAGTTTTTGGAACAATTTTGGTGCTCGGGTGGCATTGTACGGTACTGCATAAGTCTGGCCGATACTGTCACCGTCGGTACTACCCCAGATAGAGTAATGCAAGCTTTTCTAAATCCACATTTGAACTTTATTTTCTCGTTCGACAAGGTAGGTTGTAGGGATAAGAATACATGCTGAACTTCGGTGCTTCGCAGAACAAGTAGTTCGCCTGGAATCTGTCCAAAAACATGAAAACGGTCGAAAAAAAAGCCACTGTTTTGCAGAATTAAGCCAGGGAAATAGATTTCTGCGTGTCGTTTTCACTCGCCGTTTACCTATATTTGCAGCCCAGAACATGAAGTATTATGATTATTGTTCACTGCCTTATTTTGGCAGTATATTTATTTAATTTTAAACTTTTGTTTTGTCTAATAAGTCATTCTTAATAATAATAGTGATGATTTAATGCATAATATCTTTAAATGTATAAAAATAGCCTTGGATATGTAGAACTTTTAGAATGTAGAACCCTAGAACTTTTAAAGGTGTTTGCGAACTTCGAGGGATAAACAAAAAGTTTGCCTGCGATTTAGACTTGGACTATAAAAGCCCCCAGTCTGCTGTAGAGTGTTTTTGCAGATCAACAGTCGAAGCAAACTTGAACACTCAAAGGCGAACAAAAACACTTTATACGTTCTGGGCTAATTTTACAAAACAACTAAAAAAGTTTCCCCAAGCGATGCCTGTCTGGAGTCCGGCTCACCTATTTTAGACTTTAGTTAATACACAAAAGGAAGAGTGAAGAAAAAATATCAGTTCCACTTGCCTTCCTGAATAACTGAAACTGAAGTATGTCTAAGTCTATTGAGTTGAACTTTCGAGTACACCTCTCCCCTTCCTCTGGCCGCCCTCCACTCTTCCGGAGGTGAACGGAGAGCAAGAAAACGCTTCATACAACGGGCAAAGTGCATAGTTCAGCGTTTTAAGTCGAAAGACGAGTAAAAATGCGGCTTTTTAGTTCCTCCCTTGTATGTCGGGGTTCATCACTCGCCTAGATAACATTTGCTAGCTTCCTACTGTAGAGACATGCTTCTTTGAACACTTCACTAAATTTTCGACCACTTTTTTGTTTTTCGACTCTAAAACAGTCAGATGAAATAAATGAATTAAGAAATTAATATCGGCCATAAGAGCCAAGTGTGTCGTATTTCTTTTGACAAATAAATAAATCTAGCTCCGGTGTAACTGCTTATTTCATTTAGAGTGTAATTTTTCTGTTTGGATACTTGGGTCGGTCATGAACATAATACAAAATAGTTTGGACGCTGTAAGTTAGCCGCTAGGGTGTGTAACAGCAAGCTCGAAGAAGAACGAAAGATTCTAACAAAATTGTACTATAGGGCTTTAGTTTAACTTTGTTTGACCTAAAAAATTGTTTCCGTTCACTACTGTGCCGAATTACTGACTAAGTTTGGATTTCGTCATACTCTTCTGAATCGGCCAAACTAGGGCAACATCCGAAGCAACGTGCCTATACTGTAGCGTATTTCCTTCTTTGCCGGTCGTACTGAATGGATTTGTTCCCAGCTCAGCTGACGTGCCTCACCGGCTAGTTCCGTATACGAGATTAAGGTCACTCTTTCATGAAGTTATGGCTTTACTCTTGCCATGCGCAGAGTTGTCTCCTTTGTTGGAAACTCCACTAGCGACAACGGTTTGGAAAACCAGGCGGCTATCCTAGTACGCGTAGCACTAATGGAGGACCTGTCGGAGACTGAACTGAGTTGCGTTTCACGCTGAACGCTAGAATTTTTTCGAAGTGCAAATGTTCTTTCCGTTGATATGGATTTTTGCTTAGCCAACATTTTGCTAGTCAGAGGTGAGATGCAGTCTGGTCTGTCTGGAGGTCGCAATGCAATTAGTGGACCGCTTGAATAAGGTTTCTGACTTCCGGTACGAGAGAGCCTACTACATTAGTAGGTAGGAATTTCATCTTATTTCTCACGTCTGTCCGCCTGTGACAGATGCCTGATATTTTGGTAAGATGGTCATACCCAGCGCTTCGGATAGCCTATGCCAAATGCCTTTTGGGTTATGAGAAACGTTTGGACACCCTGACCCAATAAAACATATTTTAAATGATTGTTTAGTGAATTTCGTTCAGACCATCATTTTTTTTTTTTTTGGTTTTTGGGTGGCATATTCATACCGGCATTGGCATATATTGTATTACGCCAAACACTGGCCATACCCATGGTTCAGCATAGCCTAGCCAAGAATCAGGATTTGTGGTAGACCCAGTCTGTTCCAGCCTTTTTGAACAAGTTCTTGCATCATTGTTTCTTGCGAGAGCACTGTTTGTCTACAGTTTCATGATTATCCTCAGGCGTTTTGTTTTAGTTTTTCTTCGTCTTTGCATGCCCGGACACGTCCGTCTGACTTATTAACGATTAACGTGTGAGTCAGTGTTCACGGGTTCTGAAGTTACCATTGTCTCATAAATTGGGACAAGTAAATGTTTGCACGAGCGGTGTGGTCGGTTTAGAAACATGGTGCGTGTTTACGTTGCTAGGTACAAACGTCACCGCGCTTTATTCGTCCGTCTGATAGACTAGTCTGATGGCGACCGCCCAAGGTAAGGCGGAAATGCTTAAGCTTGGCCCCCGTTGGAGGGGAATGGTTTATGGATGAAACCCTGTCGAGGCCTCTAGATAGTTGAGATTCGGGGACCCCCTATAAAATTAGCTCCCAATAAGTTTTGATTTTAGCGACCAACAACTTTAACAGATCAGTTTTATTACACTAATTAATCTAAACTATTGTTTCATTTCTGCGTAACATGGATTGTAGCCTACTTTCCGCTGCCCGAATTCCTTCGAATTTTGCCAGAACGTTGGTGAGAGAACTTGTATCGCGCAACGATTTGGCCAGATTTTGAAAAAATCTGGGGATGGACAGCATTCTTTTGAAATATTGCCATCGCTGAAAAATTGGAAATCGGTTCTGCGAAATGCAGCACTAGAGTCCAAGATATTTCAGGATTCTTCATTGCCTGTTTTCGTACATAAACGCATCATTTTACATATTTTTGTATTCGCTACCTTTCTGTACGAAATCTCAGACAACCTGGTTTTCCAGCCCGATAAGCAGTCAAGCTATGCCTTTATCGAATCAGTAACAAAGGGGCAAAAGAAATTGCAGATGGGACAACAAAAATTGCTAGACACCGAACAAAATGTTAGACTGCCTGAACGTGTAGGAATAAGAATGGGTCGAGTGATTATGGAAGAAGAGAGGATCGGTCTGGTTTTCGTTAAAGTGGCTGTGTAATATAGAGAAAGACCCTATCCCAGCCGTCTGTCCGTCGGAGGCCTTGGTCTGCCAATACCTTCTGACGAATTCACTGTGTGGTCCCAAGAGGCACTCGTTATTTAGTGTGATACACATTAGCAAGGCTAGGAAGTAAATTTCTTTTTCTCGGAGTAGATGGCCAGTGGTTACGTAGACCCATCGTCTTAGTGTGTAGTAACAGCTGTCTTGTGGTGTAATCAGGCTTTCAGAGTGTAATAAGGATCGGTTGATAAATGACGGAGCAACCGCAATTTTCTGCAATCAAGGGAGCTATGGATTAAAGCATACCCTGTTGCATCCTGGTTTACATAACGTAAAGAGTACACCTATACATAGTTAATGGCAGTCAGATGGAAACCGGTTCCAAAAACGATTGTCTTGGTTTTTGTTGTGAGTTTCGTTATGGCCAAGTTGTGCTTCAGCTCTTCAGTTCCTCTGCGCGAACCCGTGCGCGATTCAGACCGAAATTGAACGCTTAGCTTTTTGTCTGGAAGGTCACTTGTCTCTAGCGCACGGCGAATTTAGGATTTTCAGTCACAAATCGCGTAATATTGCTCGTCGATTGTCATGTTGGTTCACGCTTACTTGCACCCGGCGCCTCCTGTAAGTTTTGAATTTTTTAGCTTTTTTTTATTTGCTCAGCGTTTTGTCGTAGTGAAGGTACGAGTTTCACTGCTTGACAGCTTTCGCTCGCTAGTGAAGTTGAACACTATGTTGGCAAATTGCGCACTTGCCATGATCACTTTTTGACCTCACAAAATCAAATTGGCTCTTCAGAGCCAAAACAAACAAAACAGTTGAAACAGTGAGAACAACTTAGCCTGTAAACTATTGTCGGGAGTCGGCTATGGCGAAGAAGTGGGCTACAGTTGGGCACCTTGTTTGATTTCTTAGGTACAGAACCGTTGTCGCGAACAAGTTGCTATTTTCTCTGTGTAACTCTGGTGTGGTATTAGGCTTAGGCCCACTTCCAGTCAACCTTTCTGGCAGTCGTGTATGTATCACGCCGTGTCTTGTTGTGTGTCAACCCCGTACTTTTAACTCAGGTCATTGACATCTTATGAGGGGAGATGCTTCCTGCCGTTCAGCTACTTTTTATGGCACTTGCCTTCCGGCCAAGTGCCATATACCGATCACTTTTCCGTCGGTCGGTCGGTCGGTCGGTCTGTCGGTCGGTCAGTCCGGTGATCGCGAGTTAGGGTACTTCCAGATGTGCTAGGACGATGAAACTTGGCAGGCATATCAGGGACCCGACCAAACTAATTTAGAAATAGTCACTTCCCCGATCCGACCATCATGGGGGGAGGGAGGGGAGCCGGAATCCGGAATTTAGGGGCATGCATAACTTTCAAACGGGTGATCGGATCTTAATGAAACTTGATATTTGGGAAGACGTCATTTCTCAGATGTCCCAATTCAGGTCCGGATCGAATCCGATTAATGTGGGGGGGGGAGTCGGAGGGGGGAACCGGAAATCATGTGACACGCTTAGACTGGAGCGATCGGGATGAAACTTGGTGGGAGGAACAAGCACATACCCTAGGTACGGCATTGACAGACCCGGACCGGATTCGTGCACTGTGGGGGGAGTTGGAGGGGGGTTCCGGAATTCCGGTGATACGGAGTTAAGTTACTTCCAGGTGTGCTAGGACAATGAAATTTGGCAGGCAAATCAGGGACTCGACCAGATTAACCTGGAAATAGTCAACTTCCCGATCCGACCATCGTGGGGGGAGTGACGGGAGGGGGAATCCGGAATCTTGAGGTATGTATAACTTCCGAACGGGTGATCGGATCATAATGAAACTTGATACGTAGAAAGATCACATGTCTCGGATGACCAGTTTCAAGTCCGGACCAGATCTGATGAAGGTGGGGGGGGGGGGTCGGAGGTGGGAACCGGAAAACTTGTGACACGCTTTGAGTGAAGCGACCGGAATGAAACTTGGTGGAAAGAACAAGCACAAGCCCTATGTACGTAAGTGACAGAACCGGACAAGATTCGGGCACTGTGGGAGAGTTAGAGGGAGGGGGTCCGGAATTCCGATGATCGCAAGTTAAGGTACTTCCAGACGTGCTATGACGATAAAACTTGGCTTGAAAATTAGAGACTTGACATGATTGGCTTAGAAATAGTCAGTTCCCTGATCCGACCATCCCTTAAAGTACTAATGCTAACCGCAAAGTACAAAAAAATATTTTAAAGCAAAATATACATTTTCATGATCCCTATGAGCCCATGATCATTTTTGCCTCAAGGGTTTTGCTTACAACTGAATTCCTTAATAATTCCTTATAAAGTACTAATCGCAACCACAACGTACAAAAAATACTTTTTAGCAAAATACACATTTTCGTGATCCCTATGATCCCTCACAAGTGATTTCCTTAAAGTACAAACAATACTTTTGAGCAAAATATACATTTTCGTGCTCCCGATGAGTTCGTCATGTTTTTTACTTCAACAGTTTTGATTACAAATGATCAAAACAAACCCACAAATTGACGAATTCCTACTTTCATCCTCTGACCCAGCCTTGCAAGTGCCATATGAGCTTTCAGCTCTTGTTATGGAACTTGCAGCTCTCGGCCCAAGTGCCATGTACTGATCGCCGTTCCGTCGGTCGATCAACTGATCGAGGGTAGGGTACTTCCAGAATAGATAGGCATGGAAGATGAAACTTGCCAGTTGCCAGGCTTATTAGGGTCCTTACCGGGTTGAATTGGAAGTTGTCGTTTCCCGAATCCGAACATCCATGGAGGAGTGGAGGGAGGGAGCACCCGGAATCTTGTGGTATCCATAACTCTCGCACATGCCCAGATGGTCCGGGCTGGATTCGGCAACTGTGGGGAGTTGGAGGGAAGGTACCAGAAATCGTGTCATGCTTAGAGTGGAGGGATCAGGACGGGACTTGGGGGGGGGGAGGACAGTCGTAAGCCATAAGTGTGCCATTTTTAGATCGCTACCGGATGTGGGCACTTTGGGGGGAGTTAGAGGGGGGATTCCTCAATTCTTCTGGCATGATCCAGGATGGAACTTGATGTTTGGCAGGTGTACATGTCTTACATGTTCCGTTGATGTGTAAGAATGGATCGGGGTAGTACTGTGGGGGAGTTGGATGGGGGATCTCGTGTGGCCTGCATGACTCTCGATCCGTGTGACAGTTAGGAGGTACACAGGTTCATTGACGTGTCTGGACTGGATTCCGAGGGCGGTCACATAAATTTAGAAATTGACGCTAGACGGATAAGTCAGTTGGGATTTGGTCCAGCGATATTTCGGACCTTCCTGGCGAAGGTCCTTGTCATAAATATTCCTTCAGCCCAAGCTGACTGGGAATCATATTTGACAGTGTAAAACGGATACGTCAGCTGAAATTTATTAGAGCTATATTTCGGCCCTTCTTGGCAAGGGTCCTCTTCAGGCTCAAAGCCGCTTAAAACGGAAAAAACAAAACTTGTGAAAACCCACAGTTTTCGGTTGTCACAACGAAACTTGTGAAAACCCACACCAAAACCCACAATTTTCGGTTTTGTGAAAACCCACAATTTTTGGTTGTCACAATTTTTGTTTTTTTCCATATTGAGCGGCTCTGATCCTGAAGAGGACCCTTTAACGGCCGAAATATAGCTCTAATAAATTTCAGCTGACGTATCCGTTTGCACTGTCAAATATGGTCCTTGTCAGGCTGTAGCGAGAAAAACCGAACCTGAAATAGCTAAAGTATGACGATGATCCGTGCCGACAAGGGCCGAAACATCGCTGGATTAAATTTTAAGTGACTTACTCGGACAGGGTGGTCATAGGTCCTAGATGCGCTGTTTGTAGATCCGGGCTGGGTTCGGGCACTGTGGGGAGTCAGAGCGGGGACCCTGGAAAGCTAGTGTCATGCAAAACTCTCGATTGAGTGATTCGGTCTGGATGGAACTTGATAGTTGGCAAGCGTACATGTCCTGCATGCTCCATTGTCAGATCGGACCGGATCTGGAACTTTTTGAGGAGTAAAGCTAAGTGCACACACAGTCGGTAAGGTTCCGCGTGCGAAAACGCGCATGCGAAATTCGCGTCTCTATGCCCGACCAGTTTTTCAGACAAAACGAAAGACGGACGGGAAACTTTGCCACAGATTTGAATATTGCACTGCTTAGCCTACAGCCAGATGATGCTGATTGTTTCCAAATTCTTTGTTCACTAAGAAATGTCTGTTTTGTATTGTTTATATAAAACAGTGTATGTAAGCTGGCAAATGAATGAAAGGTCGCTGTTCTACCATAAAAAGATGAACTGCAAAATAACCATACCTCCTGTAGACAGCCTAGTAATCATTTAAGTTCTCCTACATGGTAACTTGCATTCAGCAGACACTTGCAACCAAGATCTTACTCTAACAATCATATTTTTGCAGCTCACATGAAATAGATCGTATAAACGTTTGAAACTTCAAACAGCTTATAATTTTTTCAATTCTCAGAGCACAATTCGCTCCGGAACAAGTAGAATATCGGACCGAATCCGCAGACGATGGGTTAGAATTCCGGAGCGGAGAAGGAAATTCGCACCGGACAGCGAAATTCGGACTGTGTGTGCAACTGTGCACGCTACTTAAGAGGTCGATCCCGGAATTCTCATAACATTTTTGTGGGGGAGGGATCGGACAGAGAGGGCAGGACTATTGTATGCCCGAGATAACAATTTATAAGCCTTGGCCGGATCCGCGCCCTGGGGTGGTGGAGAGGGGGCACCTCTTAGTAGACGGGACATGCCGCAATCTTTGGATCTGTCATTTCATAGATCGAGATAGGATTTAGCCGCTGTAGGGAGGGGGGGAGGAAGGACATCAACCTTTACAACCTACTGATATGCATGCCATATGAGCTTTCCTCTCTTGTTTACGTCATAACTTTTCAGTTCTTTCTTTGTCTTATTCTCTTAAGAGTAGGCTACTCGGTGTATTTATTTTGAAATTGTTTTGATCTGCTGGTGACGGTTTTCAACTAATGAATCCAGATGTCCACGTTGAAGAGGGTGGTGCGAGTGGCAAACGTCAATTATTTGACAATTTTTTTTATTTTTTTTTAGCTTGATGTCTTCTTTTTTGAAAAAAAGTCACTAGATAGGTGAGCTATATTTTGCTCGGCTGTGTGGTGAGAGCGGAGACCACCAGTTGTTTTCTCGTGCAAATAATTCTGTACAAGAAAGTTAAAGGTTTTGAACGGTAGTACGGTAGTTGGCTCACTAAAAGAGTAACTGAGTGCTAAGTTTGTGCGGGGGGCAAATTAGGAAACTTGTTTAGCAACTTAATCATTTTATATATTTTTTCAGACTCATGTCCTAATGGAAGAAAACTGCTTGTATAGCGCCAGCTACGATGTGCCTGATGGCAAGGACGAACGGGAACAGTCGAAGATGGGCGGCCAGCCAAAAAGCGAGTCTGACACGAGCAGCCAGCGGCGGGAAACAAGCGTAGTATGTAAGCTCCCAAAGAAGCGCAAATTCAACCCGTCCGATCTGGAAGAGATTGGGGTCACGCCCTCAACGTCGGCGGAGCTGGAGTGTGCCCATTTACCGCCTACTGATGCCATCTGTTGTTCCGTGTCGGAAGTGCAATCTACTCCAAGCTCGGACAATCAAGGGTCCTACGCGAAAACGGCTATCGTGCGAAACTTTCCAAATGTGATAAAAGCTGCACCAAAGGTGATTCCGAAGAATTTGTTTCTCAGCGATTGGAGGGGCTCCCGGGTCCTTGCAAAGAGAGCAAACATATTTCTCCCAGGGATTGTGAAAGAAGTGGAGTCGCACGGTGACATTATTGTGTGCTTCGATGATGGGCTCCAGTTTACCTACGAGAACGTGACGGATAGGGGCCGGTATCTGGTGGTGGGAGACGCGGCACCATCACTAGGGCAGCTACGAGTCGGAACGAAGATTTGTTTTAGATACAATAGTGGTGTTAATCAGTTTGTGGAAGGTGTTATATTAAGTGTTCACACAAAACAGCCTCCAGTTCAGTATTTAGTGAAGTCGGAGCTGATCGAATCGGAAGTGTGGGTGACACGGCCGAGCTTAAGGCTCCTAGAGCCGCCCTGGTGGGAGGACCTCGCAGAGGATATTCACTTCGATTCCATATTTATGCCAAGTCCAAGTATCAAACAAGAGCCAAAGAGGGACACAGATGGTGCCGACACGTTTTTCCAGCCCGTGGTAGTCCAGACGGTGAACCACCCATCTCTGACTTGTGATGAGGAAATGAGAAGGGACTACGACCTCGAAAGCGATGATGATCTGAGGAGGGAGGACATTTCATTCCCCTCTGACAATGGTAAGCTATTAAAACAATCTAATACTTTAAAGCATGTTATCGGCCGCAGTGTGCCCCCTCCCGTAAGTTTAAACAAAATTGCGTGTCCGGAGGGGGGTGGGGGGCATTTAATAATTAATAAATCTTTTGTTTGTTACCCGCCAAATGCACAAGACGACAACGGACTAGAAATAAAATACATAGGAAAAACCAGTCTCCATAATGACACAGACAATTAGGCTAGTCAGTTTTTTCTAATCCGGCCTGAAAAAAATGTAAATGTCGTGAGAACAATAGGCTAGATGACGGAGGGTGTCCAACAGAGAAGTCGATATTTCCTCCAGAGATCCGATCACATCTATAACGCTGAACTTTTGAATAAGCTTGTAGTTCCGACAAGAAAGAAGTAGATATGTCAGAAATCTGCGATGTTAGTAATAGGCTGTCTTCAAGGCTTTCAAATCTTTTTTCGCAAAACCGGAGCAGGACAGGAAGTGGGCGAAGAATGAGTGATAAATTCGCCCAAGCGGCATCCGATTGTAGTGACCTCGACTTGGACAAAGGCGGCTGTACGCAATTTGAATCAGTTTGGAGGTATCCTAGACTCTAGAGACTATAGCTTTTGAAACTGAGGCCAAGCTACTTTGGCGAATCAATTGCTGCAATCAAAAGCGGTTCCAAGGAGAGCGACGTCAGTGCATTGCAGGAGGTATTGAGGAAGGTGGCCTGTTTTAGTACGTAGGTTGGGATAGACGTCTTGCAAATCTTCGATGCTCCTTATTTCATTTGTGTTTCCAGGGTTGCTTAGGCGTTACCCCTGATTCTAGCAGACTACGTTAATCAAATTGCATTCATCAAAATTCATTGATGACAACGTTGGGTTTTATAACATCAAGTTATAGCACCGAGACGCTAAGGTGGAAAATCAAACAAGCACCGTCACGCAAGCTAACCCTCAAGGGGCTAGGCATTTTTTGGCGTATGTCAGCATTTGTTTCCAGTTCCCTCTTAATTTCTGAAGTCTAGGACCGGAACGTGACAGTTTTCCGTTTCTTGCTTTCTTTATCTCCCATCGCTTGTGACGTTTCCTCGTAGTCCTCTTAGCTGTCGATTTCTGGTCTCTTCAGAATTGAAGCTGTATGATATCCCACTTCTGTCTGTCGCCTCTTGATGATGCTCTCCACTTCAGTGTTCTCGTGTGTCAGTGCCTCGTCTAGAATTGCGATGGAGACAGGATCGATTAATTTGCTAATTGGTTCCAGCAAGCTTTTATCCACACGTGCTTCCTCCTTATCGCATCTTTTCCATGGATTGATCAGTGCGAACTGATGTAAAATTTGTCGATTCAGTTGTCGTTTGAAGATTTTATCTTGGTTTCATTAACAGCAGAAAAAAGTTGTTGATATGCAACAAAGCTATGGAAAAATAGACTAGATGACTGATAGGATCCTTCCAAAGAACTCCTAGGAATTCAAGTTAAACTTGAAACGACTAGCTTTGAAGCCGAGTTTCAGGAAGAGTTGTTATTATCAGAGTGAAAGTTGGCGTCGTTGACGTTTCGCCAGGGAACGTTTTCGCGTGGATGGCTGATCTCGACGAAAGATGCCATCCACACGAAAATGTCAATGAGTGATGCCCGTCTTGAAAATTCGTTGTGCTCGATATTGTTGAAAAAAGCTCAACGCTCAAGCTCAAAATTCTGAAGTCACTACGTCAGCCATTAAGCTTCCCACACGAAAATGACTTTGCGATGGATTGTATCCACGACAAAACGCACAGCATGGTGATGGCTTGTCCTGTTGAACAACGCCGCCTATGCGAAAATGCACCCTAGTCTCGTCAAGTTTAGATAAAAAATAAGCCTACGTCTCTGCTTCTATCAAGATATGTACGGTTTCTTGAAAGTGACTTGCTTCCTTGATTGGCCGAAATAAAAACTATCTGCGAGGTCAATGTCGCCTAATTTGGGCGGATTTCAAGAAAATGTGCCAAAGCTTGCTAAGCTGAACCAGTCTTTGGGTTCACCTCATCAACTTACACGCTACTCGCCGAAAGGTTGCCACGTCTATCTCAAATGAACTCGAGTGGAGCCAGTGCTCCAGGAGGTATAACTATAGTACTGCTGTGTAGACGTGCACGGTGCACCTGTCTTTCCCATCTCGTAATGCATTCTTGCCCCCAACTATGCAATTCTCCGCAATTCTCAAGCCGAATGAGCGCTATCACTGAGCCCGAAATTCTGCCTTAATCTTAAACGTTCAATAAAAGCACTGTTCAAATCGCTGTAATTATTGTTTATTTGTAACTCAACGTCACAAACAAGTTATGCTGCATAAGGATTTTCCGCGTCATGGTCTCTTGACTACATAGAGCAGCCCAAGCTGGTGCCGATTCTATTAGAACTGCATAAGAGAAAATATGATGGATTACTTCTCTCGATCACATTCTCGACCATGCCTGTCACTTCCTGCTCGCAGTATAGGCTGAGGCGTATCTCTCTTATGCAGCTGATACGCCAGTTTGAACAATGCTTAACTAACCCTGTGGTGCTGTGCAAAACAGGTGGTATGCGAGGTCTGGATCTGAATGAAAATGATCGTGTAGTTTTGCTCGGGGCAGTGGATATAGTGACAGAGGTTCTTATCATTATCCGTTCTTGATTAAGGTACCCTGCGAGGCGTTCTTGATAGTATTTCCCGAAAATGCAAAAGAGAAACGTTCAAAGGTTCGTAGGGCTGAAACATGAAAATCTGGTCATGAATCACCTTTTGACTCCAACAGGTATAAAACCCACTGCTAGTCAGCTAATTCTGGGACTCTTCTGAACTTGGTTTGCAGTCCGGTATATAGAGGCGTATTTCATTTTCTGTCGTTCGCGGTTTTACGTCTGCTCACGAGAATGGCGTCAGCAGAAATAAAAACAACGTCTGTGAGTCAAGTTCAATGACGCCTTTCTACTTTTCACGCTAGACTATGTTGTCAAAATACTGTCATCAACAAGCCTGTGCATTTTTAGCATTTGGTAGGCCCCATCTTGCACACAGGCTACAGTTCAGTTTTTCCGTCGGATGCGAAACAGTTGCCTGCGAAGGGCTGCCCACTCTTGGTTTTAGTGTACAGTAAATGCCCGGTGTCGGCACCGGTTGCAGCGTGTTTGAACATTATAGTCAGCAAGCTTAGGTGGGAATCGCAAAATTTAAGGTCGGCACCGGTGCCCGCACCGCTGGTTTCGTCCGTTGCCGGAAAAGGGTGTACAGCAGGTGCTGGGGAGTGCATAACCCTTCCGTTACGTTCGAAATTGGGTTGGAGAATCCCTAAAATGCATTAACAGTTCGCGTCAGGCTCTGTGAGTAGCCTACTTGACTTGAGTCATTTCGCATCCTCTACTTTTCTAATGACGACTTGGATACATGTTCTATGGTATCCTTGCACGTGCCTCTCTTCTACAGTAAATGAGTACTTGACTTGAATCATTTTGCATCCTCTACTTTTCTAATGACGACTTGGATACATGTTCTATGGTATCCTTGCACGTGCCTCTCTCTACAGTAAATCTTTTTAGGCTGAGCGTTGGCACCGGAATCTATGAACCGTGCCGACGCACGTGGCGTTGTCTTGGAGATTGTTTGCGTAAAAATTCTTAGACTCGGAAATTTCGATAGTTTGTTTCTATAAGCTCGTCTGACTCGGTCTGGGCGTACCTTCGTCCTTGGAACCGGCGTGTGGGACGGGTGTGGGGATATCGATTTCCATTTTTTAGAATGAAAAATCTGTGGATGCAGCTAGCCGCTCTCGAGTACGACATTGGTTACTATGCGCGTATCGAATGTACGCCAGAGCACCGGCCAGGTGGTGACGCTGTCAAGCGGGCGAAGAATAAAAGAAGTCTTGGTCAGTGGCCAAGCTGTAGGATGGAGAACGACTTTGTTTTAGAAACGACCGAAAGTTGGTTGTCAGAGAAGAGGGATGGCGTTCTTGATCTGTCTGAAAAAGAGTCACCGAGAAAAATCACAAACTGACGAAGCCGTTCCTGTAAAAGGAAATTCAGTACTTTTAATGACATTGACTTTTAACCGCATACTCTTCTTCTCTGATCTCAAATCGTTCTTTCCCCGAAGTTTTAATTTCGCACTTTACATCTGATCTATCCCTCGCTGATTTGTATTCATACCGCGTTCACTCTTTCGAGACCTTTGACTCCTGCGGCACGACGCGTTTCTCTATAGCCGTAGCGATCAGTGTCCGCAATAGAAAATTCGAAATGAGTATGTACTTTTTTGAAGTTATAAAGGATCACGAATGACAAAATATTTGAGAATATTGCGAAAAAGAACAGCGCTATGCTGCAAAGCAAACGTAGCGATAAATACAGCTCATATTTCAAAATTCCAACGTACTTCCTTTAAAGTTTAACCGAAAAGGGCCGAGATAAAATAGTCTAGGTACCTCTCACTTATTTACTTAAAGAGGCTTGAAGACCCGATGAAAAAACCGGTTACTTCGTTGCTCTGCTATTCACGAATAATTAATTTTCAAGTAGTGGAATTTCCCTGTCGGATTTGTGGTACCTCTGTGCGCTTGTACCTGTGTTGTACGCTTGACAAAAACGATTTACGAAAAATAAAGTGTTCACGCAGTGAGCTACCATCCGCAAGCTGGTCACTGGCCACTGAAAAGCCGCATTTGTATTGAGATTCATATTTTGCGCGTCATAGTATAATTTTGTGTTCTGAGGACGGCCGTGGGTATTCTGACCGTCATACTAGAGCTAATAGTGAAAATAAAAAAGATCCCTCAACACAATCCAAATAATGCAGTGTATTCAGTTAAACGATACAAAGATATTGCAGTTAAAACTTTAAAATTGTGCTGGTTTTCTCGAAGATAAACCGGCTATTATCATCCTCGCTCAGCCCCCTTCGTTTGGTGAGAAATACGGAAAACTTGCGAAAACGGTATTTGTAATCAAACAAAACTTCAACAACCGCGATTTATTTTTTGTACACTCGGAGGTATACCTGTAGTACCAAATTAATGTTGTTTAAATATAGTGTGTGTAACGTTTAGGATAAATTCAATGTGTTTGATGGCAAATTTGCTGCCTGATAATAAACCAATGATTAGCTGTTGCCGCCTTCGGCTTAACACCAAATGGTTGTTCGAATTGATTTAACCGATCAGTGCCCCCCAAACATTATTATTCGGTCTATGCTTTCTGAGCTTCCTGATATTTCTTTATTTGCAAGTCGGCGAGAGCTGTCCTTAACGATAATAACAATAAAATACATATCTTAGCTATGAAAGTTCCATAGACGGAAATTATAAGCGATGTACGGTAATAATAGTAATAATTTATACTAACATTTAATAACAATATTTTCCAGCCATAGCCTGACGAGGCGTCCTCCAAGGAAGACCAAATATTGCTGAATAAAATCTCAGCCTATCCGTTTTTCGTAACTTTTTATATGATTCGCAGTCAGCTTCTGCTGAAGGAATATTTATCAACCTCACTAGGCTAATTGTGTTTTCAAGAAAAAAAATAATGGATATTCAAATCAAGGGTCAGTAGACTATCGATCGCACGAAATAAAAAGAAAGCCAACGGTCGGGCTCGAGGAAGTTGCCTCCGTCGCACCATATAATTCGTAAGTGTCGGGTGGGCTGAAATAACATTGACATTCACTTTTAGGAAATTACTCCCATGCAAGATCCGCATCGCTGACTCCCGGAGCGCTCCTCGATGGCAGTAAAGGTTCCGGAGGAAGCAGCAAGCGAAGTTCGATGCATAGCCGTGGAAGCACGTCGAGCTTGATAGAGCACGGGAGCATAACGCCTGGATCCCAGCCGGCGACGCCTAGGTAAGACAAGGGACAGAAACCTCCGGAACAAGTCTAAGAAAGAGACCAGCTCGCTGGTCTGGACACAGAAAGAGCTCGATATGGGTTAGTACGAAAGTCTAGTCTTCTGACACCTGGCAACCGGTGCCGGAATCGGGCACTTGCTGTACACTAAAGTCGAGAGTGGACAAACCTCGGTAAGAATCTATCCCTCGAATTCGTTGCAACCCTGAATCCCCGTTCACAAGCATGCCTAGCGAAGCACAGATGCCGAGAGTCACCGTTCACACCCATGCCTAGGCACAGGTTTTGGGCCAGGCACGGAGGCTCTAGAAGTAGAACTCAATGCACTCGCTATGCCTGGGCACGTGCCCAGGCACCTGTGCTTGGCTAGGCATGCTTGTGTTCGCGGCTTAAGGATACTTCTTGTAAGGCTCTTCGTGTTTCTGCGATAGATGGAAATTGAATAATCATGCAAAGTAGGTTAATTCCGCATTTCACATACAAAAAAAGTACGCACAATTTTCCTCGTATACCGTACGTGAACGTTGCTCAAGATTGCAAGTGCTGTTCCGCACTTCCACCATCTTGTGCGGTGATGATTTTACCTATTATTTAAACCAATCTAATGCTTAGGAATATCGGGGAAGGTAGCAATTAAGGGGGGGGGGGGGGGCAGTTAAGGCATAATTTAGGTTCAGCGGTTCAGCGAAAAACTCGAACGACGGTAGCTTACGGAAGGCATTGGCTGGTCCGTACTGTTGCCGGCTAAAAACCTTGTGTTTACGGTATAGTCAGCCCAGTTGTGTGAACTGAGACGTATGTCTGCCAGTGTTTACGTGACGTTTGCTACTTGACTTTTGTGTTTGTGCTATGCTTTGCCAAACCTGATTCAGGAGAAATTCCCCGATTGCCCTGCAGGACTTTTTGTTCCAACGCAGGATCATCCATTCATAAAGATTTTCTTCCAGTCCTTTTGGCTGTACTGGCACTCGCTCCCTAACGGCGACACCGCAGAAGTATAAGAAAGGAGACGTGGTGTCAACGCCTAATGGGATTCGAAAGAAGTTCAATGGGAAGCAGTGGCGGCGGCTTTGCTCGAAGGAAGGATGTACTAAGGAGTCGCAGAGGAGAGGATTCTGCTCTAGACATTTGAGCTTAAAGGGAAAGACCCAAGCAAGAGCAAATACAGTCCCGCTTCCTGTTAGGTAAGTAGTCTCGATTTTTTTTTTTTTCTACGTTTGAATGGTTGCCTGGTAAGCTGGCTGCCTCGTAGGCTACCTTGAACCTTGAAATAAAACACAAATCTGTGTCTTCTGCCTTCTACTTCTTTTATGACCGGGCTGATATTGTCACCCCGGAGACGGTCGAAAAACCAGGTCCTAGCTTTTGGCTCACGCGCCATGAATGAATGAATTTATTCCCAATAAAGCTCAAGGGCCATGGCGGGAAACATAACACAATAACAAAAAACAAAATATCTTACACTCGGAAAACAAACCAAAAATCAACTTCTATAAACATGTCAACGTCACGATCCCCACAACCCAGTAATTGACAGTGCGCTGTATGGATAGGCTTAGGTAAGGCAGATCGATCATGAGCATGGGGAGCTGGTGATGCCGCTGGCTATTCATAAACGAAAAAGTGGAGTGGCTCAGATCTTCAGTTCAACTTCAATACTGTAACCCTCAGTTTACACTGCCAGTTGCATGCATTTTTATGTCATTTGCAGCCCTTTGGCTCAAGTTCCTTGTACTGATCGCTTTTCCGTCTGTCGGCCTGTCGATCCACATATTGTAAATTCCTCCTCCGGCTCCCTAGATGGCACCGAAACAGAAAAGTCATTGCTCGATTTGGACTCATAGACGTGCCTTCTCGGATTCAGACTTCGAGTGCTGATCTATGTAAAAAGACCATCAACTTGATTCACGTTTACGACCCTCTGCGGCCCTTTTTTCTTATTGATGCTGGTTAGTTTGTTCTTGTTGTTGTGTTAGTTTGTTTGTTTTGTTATTTTCGCTGTTTATCATTTTGTCTTTCTAAAATACTCCGTATTTTGTGTTTTTCACTTTACGGGTAATAAATTCATTCATTCATTCATTCATTGATCGTTAGCTAGAGTACTTCCGAATGGGCTAGGAGGATAAAACTCACCAGCCTTTGGGACCTGACCAAATTGACTTTTAAATTGCAGTTTCTCAGATCCGACCATTCGGGAGGAGTGGAGGGAGTGAGAATCCGGGATGGTGTGTATAACTCTTAAACGAGGGATCTCACCTGGATGAAACTTAAATGTTCCGTTTATCTGAGCTCAATCCGGCGACTGTGTGAGGAGGAATGTAGAAATCTTATGGCACGTTTATAGTGAAGGGATCGGAACGGAACTTAGCCGTCGGGGCAGTCATAAGCCCTTAATGCATCATTTGTCGATTCGAACCGGGTCTGGGCACCGTGGGTTGTTGGACGGCATGCATAACCCTCGAACGCGTAATCTGAATTCAGATGGAGCGATATTTGGCTAGAGCGCTTGCCCTAGATATTCCATTTATAGATCTGCACCGATCCAACCACTGTGGGGTGAATTAGAGGGATGGGTGGCTCCGGACATCTTGTGGCACACCTGTGGTGGAGGGGTCGGGACAGAACTTGTGATAAAACGCTGTGATAAAACGCTCAGTGGTTCGTTCGTTATGAATTGAACTGTATCCGAAATTCGAAGTAATCTGAAATTCGGATTGTAAGATTGTAAAAACTTCGCAGTGTTTCAGATTTCCGTACCAACGTTTCACCAAAGATTTCCGTCAAACTCTTGAGTGCAGGTAGTTTCAAAGATAAAAAGCAAGATAAAAAGAGCGAATGCTTGTTCTCAAGCTTTAACTATTCTCAATATTATGGACTCTTGAAGTTTTTTTTTCATACGCTTTGTTGGTGGACCTGACTTGAGTTTCGAAGGAGTTGAGATGGAATGTTGTTTTGTGAATCCCTGAAGTGCGAGACTAAATTTAACATCTCTGGCCGATAGAAGAACCACGCTGACCATGAAATTTGGTCTCCGCAGTGTCTCGAATCTGAGCAACATCGCAACATCTTTCGAGGTTTTAAAAGGACGGACATGTATTTTCCTTTAATGCCCAGTTGACGACCAGTATTGTCGGCTACTTTTGAATCAATTAGGAAATATAAGATTAAGGCTGGATTATGTAGATTGACAGAAGAGAAATGCCGGAGAATTGCGCCAGTTCCTCTGTAATTCCTTCTCTGTCCTTCGGTAGTGTTGACTGAAATCTGATATCTCAGTTTTTCGAGCCCTTTTCTTTGTACTCTGGTATTGATGCGCACACTCAAGAACTAATAAAGCCATACTAGAATGAATGACTTGCTTAGACCCGCATTCGAAAAAGCTTCCCTAGGTCCACTCTGGAAACTAGTGGAAACTAACGAGAATCTAGGACATGAAAAAAAACAAACAGTTATATGTCTTTACTTTTGTTGGTATCCCAAAACGTAAGTGATGGTATATGAAGGCTTCATAAAGTTGTACGTTTGTCTGTTAGCACGATAACCCTCGAATGGGGTTGGGATATTTTGTTCGAACTTTGTGCGAGGATCCTCAAAATACAGATCAAATTCGTATATGGACCCCCTTGCCCTATATATAAAGGTCATGGAGGGGGTTCCAGATGAAGGGTTGGCACAGCTATTTTTTCTGGTTCATATGGCAGTTGATTTAGGGGTGAAGGGGGTATGCTCAGTTTCTCGCCGGACAAGTTATTCGCCCGTTATCCAGCCTGTCAATTTGATTAGAAACTTGAAATTTCGTAAAAAGATATGAACGACTCAGGAAATAATATTTGTTCTTTCTTCAGTCGGTCAGAACCCGAAAAAACATACTAATTTGCCTATGAACCTAATTTCCCGATGAGTATGTGTAGGGGTGGATTTAAAGAGATTTTGCTGGAAACTAGCCAGGGTTGACGAAGGGGAAGAGAACATCGCGACTTATGATGCGATATTCGTTTTCCACACAGTTGGATGATTCGTCGGGAATCCGGAAAGAATGAAACTCGGTATAGGACCAAAAATATATACGAGTGCAAGGTATCCCACCCTGATAAAACTGTAGCTCGTGCAACATACGACTAGAAAGCTAGTCGTATGTTGACGTTACGTTGTTGACGTTACGAAGTTTTTGAAGTTGTTGACGTCGTTGTTGACCTTACGAAGTCGTGTAACGTTTTTTATGGGGCAAAATTCACGATTTCAGAACATACGGCTGTCCTAAGCTTATTACTGTCATTCTGACAAGTTCTAAACCTACGACTGTGAGTAGCCTATGATTCAGTGATGCATGGAGGTGACGGTTTGTGACGAACCTTGAGTCGATAGTCGATAGTTCGGTCGTATGTCGTCGGAATCCAGCGAATGCACCACGTTTGGAAAACCATGCAATAAAATATACGCCGATTTGAAAAATTTGTGTTGATCGGATTTCGCAAAGAACAGGTGGCAACACACCGCGCGTTGGTCCTACGGTTTTGAAAAAAAGGTATAAACTACCCAGAAACTCCCTGCTCTTAGCTGCGTCTCGTTTGAAAGATGAAAAGTCGTTCTTAATAACATCTCCACTTCATCATTCAGTATTATAGTTTGTTTGTGCAAGTCGTAATATCGAGCACGTAATATGTCAGCGGACGAGCCGTTGAAAATTACTCATGTAGTCTGTGCCATGTTTCTTAGCAAGATCGGTTGTACTCCCCCCCCCCCCCCTCTTGCTTGGTGATCAAGGGCCATGAGTTGTGACAGGACTGATGGTTTATTTTGTTTTTCAGAGCTCGAAGTGGTGAGTACGACTGGGAGGACACTTCTAGAGAATCGGTTGAACACCCACCACCGCCGCGAATAGGTGTTCCTCCCTGCGACAGGAGACCGGACGAAACCGAAGTAGCAAATATTATAGGTACGTGTAAGTGTGTATTAATAGATAAGTAGGAGATTTCAGGTCAGTGAGAAAGAACAAGATTTCCAGCGTGAATTTCACAACCTGGCTTGAACTTACGGGACATCATTCAAAGTTTCAGTTAAGTCGACTGCCAGAATGTCCGAACGTGTCTTCGCGATAAGCTGGCAAACATGTAGAGTAGAGGAGCATTTAATTTGAGTATGACTTTTACAGCAATGATGCCGAGTTTGCATTTCTCGTCAACGATAATCGTATACAAACATTGTCAATTCAACATTTGCAGCAGATTTATATTTGTCAGTGTATATACAATTCAAACACATCCAAACTATATAAAAAGAAATGAACGCATCTTTCGCAATTTCTGAGAAATTGACAGTGCAAAATTGGTTCCCAGCACCGATTGGCATTATTCCCAAGCTTGAATTCCCTCCGGTCGGTGTATAATCTACTATCCAGCCGGTATATTTTCGCGTCTTTAGATTGACCATCATGTGGTTTTAACTTGTAGTCTAAACTCTTTGATTTCAGCTCCTGTCTTAACTTCGTCCGATCAGGTTTTTCTCTTAGCCAAGATCTTTGGCAATTCTCCAAGCCTTTTTTTTTTTTTTTTATAGTATCTCTGTGCAATAATTCCCGTTCCTGCACTCCCGGCTTCTCCCCGATTGGCCCTGCCCCCTCCCCGAGGGTCAATCCCTCGCCTCTGACGATCGGTCCTCAGCAGCACCTTTTCACTCCGATTGCCACACAACGGGATCAACATGGGATGCGGTATGTTACTGTACGACACACCGTGAACGACAACAATCTCTTCTCTACCCCCAACAACAACAAGTAAGTACTCGCCATCGTATCCGGGGTAGCCTGTTCACGACCAAGAAGGTTACAGCCAAACTCTGGCCCTTTTATTTATTTTCCTTTTAGTTCAGTATTCAGCGTTGGTTAACCCTGAATAGTGCAATTTCGGGCTATGGTAAAATGAAGATCCGTTCAGGTGTTCTTAGGAGCCCTTAATTGGCTACTTTGGCTTACTGGTAGTCCCTACCCCCCCCCCCCTCGATGTTGTCGGTCCGTGGCCGAATGGTTAGCACGCTAAACTCGTAAGCGAAGGGTCGCTGGTTCGAGCTTGGTGATGCCTACCGTTTGCTTTGGGGTGGGGGTAAACCCCGTAAGACAAGTCAAAGTCCATCCAGCTCCAAATGGGTACCTGGAGAAATCTGGCGAAGGTGACAGGAAGGGTGTGCGAAAGCACCAGGATGGGTAGCCCCCAACCGCCCATTGTACTTCCTGTCTGAGGGCAGAGAATTGGAGATCAGCACCGCCAGTTAGGCCTGTATAGGCTGATTCTGATACCTTTATCTTTTTTTTTGTATCCCCTTGTCAGCCAGAAAAAAATGAGTCGGCGGGAAGCGCCTCGATTTTTTTCTGAAAAACAGTTATTCAGAGTAACCTGCCAGTCGGTAAATAGGCTACCTTACCCCGCCCCCCCCCCCCCCCCTAGACATTTTGGCTAGTAACGACTCTGGGTACGACAGGTCCTTTAAAGCACAACTCTTACTAGAAATGATCTTTTCAAGATGAAATGGCTCAGAAATATTGTTTTCAAAAAGACCATTACTTACTACGAGAAATTAGCGATTTCCTTGTTAGCGCTTGTCGACGCTATCCAGCCTCCCTCTCTCCGACGCGGCAGCGAGACGCAAAATATTTGAAAAAAAAACACGCCTTGGTTAAAATGTGGGAAAACGAAAAGAAGTTGAGAACAGAAAGCAAAAGAAAAGAAGTCGAAAACAGAAGGTAGACCTGATGTCTTCCGTGTCTTCCAAAATGAAAAATAATACTTTGAAGCTTCGCATGTGCTTAGTTGTGAAAGAGTTGTTGAAGGAGCTTGAAGCTTTCGGCGAAGTTTGCTTTGCGTGACTTTCAATACTCGGCTCGGCCCAAAAAGGGCTAAAAAGTCGTAGGTACAAAGCGAAACAATGGCGAAAGGCGGGGATCTCAGAATCTTATAATCCCATAAGGGAGCTTGGGATAATATGAAAGGCAAAATAAAGAGGGGTCCTTTAAGTGTTCCAGCCTATGAACTTTAAAATGGGCGCCGTCTGTTGTCCCCGTAGTGGGAGAAGCGCTTTTAAAATGAAGCGTTTTCGAAAAATTATTCCTCAAACCTGGACCGAAAAGACATCTTGACAGTGAAGCTTGCGAGAGAACGGCTTTAGAAAGAGAGGACTTTGAAATACATCAATAAAATCCCAGTGAATAGAAAATGTGCCGTAAATGGGAATTGATCCTGTCCCTCGCGTGCTAGAAGAGCGTAATACTTTTTGCTGGAGACATTTATCTATTTTACTTTTAACCTGCTAAAAAAAGGAACAGAGGAGCGCAGACGTGAAAACAAAGCGAGGAAAGACACAATGAACTGATCGCTTTTCGTCGTGGGGCCTGTCCGTTGATCCAGAGTTAATGTACTTCCAGTAGGGCTAGGAGGATAAACTTGGCAGGAATATTAGGGATCTGACCAAATTACGTTGGAATATTATCATTTCCCGAACTCGAACTCACGTGTGGGGGTGGAGGGAAGAGCAACCCTAATATTGCGGCTCGCATAACTTCCGAACGAGTTTATATATCCGATCCGGATGAAACTTGGCAACTGGGAAAGAGTGCACGTCCTTGATCATCCGTTTATAGTACCCGTTCGAATCCAGTCACTGTGGGGGGGGAGGTCGAGGGGGCTCGCGGTAACGCTGAGGACGTAGGCATCGCAACAGAAGGAGGGTCAGAAGCCTTAGAGTCAACAGGGACGAGTGCCGTCACGACACACCATGGTCCATGCGAACCCCACAGTAGACGGGTTTACAGGTGACGCGTATTTTCAGAGCGATACATTACACTGTGAATACCAGTTTCACAAACTTGCCTCGGTTTAGGTCTTGTCCTAAGTGGTCCAGTGGGTGTGTTCTGTGGAAATTAATAACGTTTTGACACGAATTAATGCTGAATCGATCAGTAGTTTTAAGTGCATTGTTGATGGGATTTTTAACTCCGATCAGTTCGATTATTCAAAATTTCTTCGAGTTATTTAGAGACGAAAGCCTTTTCTCTTGCTTTGTATGTACGAACGATCTTTAAAGGCTGAAAATGGTTAAACTTTCACCTGTCCCCCCCCCCCCCCCGTTAAAGATTCGTAAGCGACTGTACTTCTTTACCATAACATCAGACAAAAACAGAAGAAAAAGAACGGCAGGGAGAACACCATCAAGACACCACACCAAATCATCCGGGTCCACCCAAGTAAAACCTAATAAATTTTTAGTATCGGTTTAACTGATCAAGCAAAAAAGTTTAGATTATGGAAACTAACCTGTATTAAGTGCTCCGTTTGATTATTGCTCAGCCCTCATGAATCTGCACTGTGATAATATAATAAGAGGCTCTCGCCTCTATAAACTTCTTCTCAGGAACCTTGTTAATACTAAACTGAATGTCAGCCCGGTTACCGGCCATGGGTCCTTCAAACTTATTCATAATTTCTGCATTCGGAACGCAAAAATGCTGTAGTTCCTAGTCGTTCATTTTCCTAGTAAAAAGCCGTTGTTTGCTCCCTTAGAAGCCATTTTTCAAAACTGTTAATCAACCTTTCGTGACCTGCTACTGCTACAAACAAAACGGTAAACTTCACTCCTGGTCTTACCCTAAGTGGTCCAGTGGGTGTGTTCTGTGGAAATTAATATCGTTTTGACACGAATTTTCACACCCAGCAGCCGACGTAGAAAATAGTAACCTGGAATTATCAATTTTTTGTTACCAGCAGAATTCTAATGTCGAACTTGTCGAAGCGCTGATTTTTAGAGGAAAAATTTGTAGCCTATAGAAAGTTGGATTTTGACATTTCTTTCGATGATGTTTTTCCTATTTTTCCACACTTTGCAGTTTTCATCTGAGTTGTGTTGGTCCCCTCCCCCCTTACCTTCAAATCTGCTGGCTATACCCCTCAGCTAAAGGTCCAGAGAGAGAGTTTTGAGTTTTCTTTAGATGGTTGTTGTCCGTTCTCCTTACTATAGCAGGCGTGGATAGTAAATTCCGGACGGATAAACGCTGTAACCAAAAAAGATATTTTTGAGGAATCGGTGAACAGCGAATGAAATTTCACAGAATTTAAAATCGGTCAGCCATTTGTTGGCTTTCGTAATCTTTAAATGTCCAGATTTGGCGAGGGATTTTGAAACAGGTGATTTGCGCAAACGAATAAAATAAGTGGAGCAAGCAGCAGTTATATCTTAACTCCAACGAGATTCCATTCTTTGGCTGGATTATGCGGATTTTAGGAACATTACCGCCTTGTCTGAATTCTTCTTTTGAGGACTGAGCTGCCAAGATACCAAGGTAGCTCTGGCAATGTGTTTTCTCTCTGAGAGCATACTAAATTCCCCGCTATCTCGATCAGCATCATTGCAATTTCTGAATGTTTCCTATTGTTCGCAACTCCGAATGAACCAATCAAATATAACGGGTGGGGCATGGCGTAAGTGTTAAAAAAAGCTCTGTGGGAAGATTGGATGTGGCATAGGAACAAGCTTCTGAAAGGAAATTTAAACTAGGCGGGCTGGCAATAGCGCTGTTTGCCGAAGGAAAATAATGGAATAGTGTCGAGGTTCAGTTCTGCTTTAACATACAGTTCGAAACCAACGACTTCTCCTTGTTGCCCAACCATGTATTGAATGGACTTGGGCTTTAAACTGAAGTTTTTTTTCCTACCTTGGTCCAAATTGTCGATCATCGTCATTCATTACTACCCCGAGAGAAAGCTCGTATAGCAGGAGCATGTCGTCGACATCTCATTACATCAAGGGTCTCTGTTTCCGAGGAGAAGAATTTCCTGAGAGTATTAGATTTGTCAAATCTCAGATTTGGGGAAATGGAAAGGGGCAAAAAATATTTTCTGTTTGACTTCGCCACTCCAATTTGGTGCACGAATATTCTGTCAGTCTTTTCTTTAGTTGCCAGTCTAAGAACACTCCGGTATTCGGAAAAAAGGAAATTGAGGCACATCCACTGCTCTGGGCTAATGCCTAATGAGTATTCCGCACTAGTCCCACTAGTCCGTCTGCAAGTGAAGTGCCTTTGCAAGCATTTGAACTGAATAAAATAAAATCCCCAAAACAGTCCTGTAAAATTTAGCGCAGGCTCTGCTATTAACACGCCAGATACTTTTTAGTTCTGAATCAAGGCCTGGGAGTGGGGTTAATCAGTAGTTTCGTTTTATTCCATCATAAGTATACAATAACGCTGTACCGCTGTGGTCAGACGATAGACAGACAAACTTCATGTTTAATCCTGCAGGACAGTGTGTCCAAGCTTTGATCATTGAATTTAAAGTCTAGCCAGCTACAGCTGATAATTTTTTTTATATTTTCAGAGTTACTCGTGTACCCGCCCATCAGTCATCTAATGCGTCTGATGAGCAACAACTTCTCCGTCCAACTGCAATAGCCCCCATGCATTCTGTCATACAGCTGAACCAGTCTGGAAGTAGAAGTCACACCGCCGGGGATTTAAACTGGGAGGAACACGCGGGAAACGGGGTCAACCTGTCTGGTGGCAATGGCGCCACTCATTTTGACACGGTCGACTCCGTCCGAGCGGATTGCTACAGACCCTTGACTGAGAGCTACTCAGCTCAAGACGCAAGTGAACGGCTGGGCGTGATGCCCATAGCCGTGACGACGGCCTCCCAACCTATTTTCCTCCTTTCTCAGCAGAACGAAACGTACTACATCCTCCAAGGGACGCTCCCAGCGAGTGATGCACCTCGAGACACAGCGTCCCAGCCTCAAGCCCTTCTCAAACCGGTGACTGTGAATACAAACCGGTGGAGAAGAAGTGATTTTGTGATCTCAAAGCAGCAGCATGACTTAGATGGAAAGGAGAACCTACCTAGCAGGTCCCAACCCGATCCAGTCTCGCAACCTGTGGCTCCAGCCGCGACTCAGACCCCAGCCAGACCCAAATCTTTGTGGCATATTGGCTCAGAGAACAACTATTCCGGCTATCCGGGACTTGATGCTATATCCGAAAAGTATCGCCAGAAAACTGCCATCAGCGAGGAAACTCCGAGGAGTGAAGTCCCTCCCCCTACGAACCTGCTGCCAGTGATAGATGCACAGTCAACTGACGCTGTGGATAGCTTACAACCGCCCCGAGATGACCGGAAACAACAAGGTATGTAACTCTAAGAGTCAAGGTAGCATACTCCGGCAGTGATAGTAAAACTACAAAAGTTATTATGTTCTGCCATTTTCGGGATCGAATTGAACAATACCTGTGACATCGTAAGTCACAGTCCGTTTATCTGTCATTGATAAAATTGATTATTGGTAAAAGTTTGTGCATGTATTCTCCCTGTCAATGAGTGTGGTCAGATTCTTAAGTGAGACTTAGTACATTAAAGTTTAAGGACGGGAAAAGGGTTCAGAAACACAGGACGAACCAGAGCAAACTAACTCTAGAGAGTATAACCGCGCAAACTTTTGAAAAGTGACACAGAGTGAATCGCAGCGACACTAGCTCCGCTAGTGGGACTGAACGTCTCTACTGAAACTCAATCATTCGTGCACCAGTGCTGGCTTCAATAACTTAAAATTCTGAACACAGCAAAAAAAAGATACAACCTCCCATGTTTCTTCGATGTGTTCGATCTTAGCTTTATTGGAAATTTCTGAGCCCGCAAGTTTGTCTCCCTTTAAATGCCACAAGCGTGGTGGGCGACGCTACAAGTATGGCCCGATTGCGAAGCATAGAAAACATAGGTCTTGGCGCTACTCCTTAGTGTTATTTTGCTCTGGGACGAACAAAAAAGACTCTCCAGTCAATTTAGTTGGAATGTTGATATTCGGGAAGAAAGAATAAGAAAATCCTAATTGTTCTCGCCCCGGGTGGGAAGTTAGTCGATTATCTTGTCGGGAAAGTCAGGAGAACTATAGACTGTAGCCTGAGGGAACTATAGCCAAAGGCAATATATTGTTAGCAGAGTACATTATTTATATGATAAGCAGTTTTTCTTTCCAGACCGGACTGTTGCAAGTGAACCCCAGTCCCATGTCTACGCCTGGACGTCCCTTCTGCCATTCATCAGCAGTAATGGCCAATCTTTTGAGCAAAAATCTACCAACGGAGGAAACCACTCCCCCAACGTAAATAGGGAATCAGAGGACACGTTTCGCTCCGCCGGATCAGATTCTTCTTTTCGTCCAACAAGAAACGGAAACGCTCAAGTTAGTGGCGACAATAAAGACGCTGGGAAGAGAGTATCTGGCGAGAGATTAAACTCTACTGGAAGAGATGCTCCAGATCTGGCAGACTTGGAGGATAATGACGATGACGATGTCTTCGAGAGCGAAAATGGACCAAAGAGCGCAGTTGATTTTTTCGATCAGAAAAGCCCGAGAAAGGTAGTTCTCTTTGCCGTCATTAACTCAAAATGTTACGATCTTCGTTTGCGGTTCCTGAGGGGCGATTTCGACAGGAATTATGTTGTACAAGAGTGGTGCTTTCTAGCGACACAAAAAATAGCAGCTCCGGAGAAAACTAGTTAGAAGGAGTTTCAAGTAAAACATAAAACACGGCAGTCTTCAGTTTAATTGGACTATTGAGGAATGCATTCTTTTTCCCGCTATAGTGGCTTCTCGAAGTGCGTCGTCTTCAAAAGAAATGTCGTGGAATTTGAATGCGCATCCGACTTCATATATGAAATTGGTATCGCCATTTAGCATTAAGCGTAGTTGTTTGTGACTGCCCTACATCTCAAATAGAAGAAATAGGATAGAACATCACATCTGTTAATAATTATGACATAATTCTATTTTTGGTAGAAGTAAAAGTTAGCTGTGAAATCGATTAGAGCCTCGAAATAGGGGTAAGAATACCCGCTGAATACATTTCTGAACTGTATCTTCTTGTTAGACAATTAGTTTGCCCGGAATCCGGCCAAAGTCGGACATTTATGAGAAGTAAAACTTCTGTCTAAAGTCGGTTAGAGTTTCGAAAGAGAGGTAGGAAAACAAGCTAGATTGGTATCTTCACTTTGTTTTCCTGCCGGACCGGTATTCGGACGGAATCTGGCTAAAATGAGAATTTCGGTAGTAGCCTACTTATAATTTATTGAGTGGGGGGAGGAAGATAGTGGGGTGAAATATCCCTTCGTTATAATTTCTGTATTCAGGGGGTTACATATGCAACATGTCAGGTGACAATACGTATTTTAAAACTCAGAACCCAGAGCAGAAATCGCATGGGCAAGGGTGTTATATAGCACTTTCTTGGAATTGGCCCGGTGGATTTCTGTCACAACGGAACATTTCCCCGACAAATTGCTTCCTACTCGTCTAAAGTCACAAGTTTTCCGAGTTTCGACAAAGAGGTCAAGACGTGCGGATGTCTTGAGACCTCGCTGCAAGAAACTGTTTTCGAACTGCCAGCCAAGATGTAGGACACTTAATTTGTTACCGTCCCCTACTCCTCGTTTGAAGATAGGTATTAGTTCCTTCTCTCGAATTGTGTTTCCGGGGCGAACCAAAATGTATGAAAGGGATTAAATATCGAAGCTCAGTTGTGTAGAATTAATTTATCTTTGCTCAGTGACCTGGAACGGAATACGGAATTTAGTTTCCAGTTGGTGATAAATTACACAAGAGGAAATTTCTTGACGTTCGTAAACGATCTTTTCTTTCGAAAGTTCGCGGTGCATATCTCTGCAAACTATCTTTATAGGTGGAAGGAATTAGTAGTCGGTTCAGAAAATATTTTTTAAATGATCTGAAACAGTGTTTTCTTTCCAGTCGACGATAATTCGCATGGGAGTTCTTATCTTTCGTCAATTGTCTTTATTGCCGATAGTTCATGATCCGTACGTCTTCAAGTTACTGTTAAAGCATAAAGCTAGGTGCCCACAGAACGCGAATTCGCGTTCGCCTGGACGAATTTGACGTCGCGAGCGGAAAAAATTCGCCTCCCGCCGTTTCAACTCCAAGTCGAATTTTGTTCGCGTCGCGTGGCGGAAAAGATTCGCGTTCTGTGGGCACCTAGCTTAAAGGACTCTTCGTCAGATTACATCAGATTCCCCATGTCATTGTCATTCATCCTAACGGCTCTGCGCATTTGTCGTGTTTGACTCTTTTCGAGGCACATTAGGCTCCCGCTTATTGCTTCCGAGGAGCTCATTGGTCAGATTATCGGTTGCTTTTTTTTAGCGGTTCTCGCCAAAATCACTGAGCGAGGTTGAAAATGGCCGGGAAGGATTTGTAATATTTGCGAAACCCAGTCGAGTCTGAAAAGAGTCACGCATGTTTGAATATTGGAATGGAAACTGTACCTGCAGTGACATGCGCTTTAAACCAATTCCTCATCTGTCTCACTGTGCATCACGTCTTGAACCGATTCTGGCGGTCTTGAAAAACTCCGTTTGTTTTATCCGCCCCGTGTTTTTGCGACTCGACTAAAACTTGCTTCGGTTTCTGAGGCTATCCTGCTCTGCACTAATTTTCGAAATTGTTGGAAAGTGGCAAACAGCAAGAATTAAAGCGCAAAAGCGACGCAGCCAATTTCCGTTAGTTCTGGTGCTCGGCGGATTCGCGCTTTGCTTTTTGGAAAGTGAATCCGTGAGATCGCCACAATCGCCCTTTAAGTTGGTCGTCCCTCTGCATCAATGCTATTTTACATCAGTCAGACCAAAATAACACTAGGGAGTAGCGCCAAGACCTGTGCTTTCCGTGCTTCGCAAACGGTGCATTCTCATAGCGCATTCAACTGCGCTTGCGACATTTAAAGCAAGACAAACTTGCGGGTTTAGAAATTTCTAGCAAATCTAAGATGCGGTCTTCCCACATCAAGAAAGCAGTGGAGGTTTTATCTTTTTTTTCTGTGGCTATAATATGAAGTTATTGGAGCCAGCGCTGGTGCATGAATTATTGAGTTTCAGTAGGACGTTCACTAGCGCTAGTGGTGCTAGTATAGCTGCTGTTCGAGTGTGTGTCACTTTACCTAAGTCTTGGCGCTGCTCCCTAACGTTCTTTTGCTCTGACATCAGTGGTTGTCCCTCACTGCAGCGGAGTGTAGAGACAGTCTGGCGGGGGAAAGAAAAACATTTGGTCCACCCGCTGGATATAGTTCCTGGTCAACCGGTGCTTTCTCTACAAGATTAGATTTGTACTAGCCTGCAGTTGGTATTATGACCGCTTGTACTTTTGTGTCTGATTAGTTTCGCCATTATGTGAAGAGAGGACCAAATGTAGTCCGTGGACTGAGGGCAAAATAAGTTTTGACAAATAAGCTAGATAGAATAAATATTTTTATTAACATCTTTACAAGAAATGTCAGTGATGAATGTAAGAAGAAGAAAATTTTTTAGAAAAGCCGAAGACACAATTTTAACTTGACAACACATAATTGAATAAACATAAACACTATTTTTTCACTACTTCTTAATTGCTCGATGATGGCTAGTCGAGAGATTCCAGGAATTGAGCACGAAGCTCTATAAGATCCCATAGAGAAGACAGGACTTCGGCTAACCTTTTAGTGAGTCACAGGGATCAGAGAATGTTTCAGATCTTTTCTCATAATATTTTTCCATCAGCCTGCTTTGCTTCCTTTCTCAGAGAGGTGGATTATACCTTATTAATACAGTAGAATTTCATTATGTTACGTCGGACGTCGCCCAACTTTGAACGGCACCGGCATTCAATAATTCTGCAAAGTAATGAGCGGCAACAGTAATTAAGTCAAGTTGAAGCCATAAACCGATTTTTATGGCACTTGCCTTCCGGCCAAGTGCCATATACCGATCACTTTTCCGTCGGTCGGTCGGTCTGTCGGTCGGTCCGCTGATCGCGAGTTAGGGTACTTCCAGAAGGGCTAGGACGATGAAACTTGGCAGGCATATTAGGGACCCGACCAAACTAACTTGGAAATAGTCAATTCCCCGATCCGACCACCGTGGGGGGATTGGAGGGAGGGGGAATCCGGAATATTGACGTATGTGTAACTTTTGAACGGGGAATCGGATCTTAATTAAACTTGATATTTGGAAAGACCTCATGTCTCAGATGTCAGACGTCAAGTCCGAAACGGATCCGATGACTTTGGGGGGAGTTGGAGGGGGGGACCGGAAAACGTGTGACATGTTCAGAGCGGACGGATCGGGATGAAACTTGGTGGGAAGAACAAGCACAAGCCCCAGATACGTAGTAGACAAGACCGGACCGAATCCGATCACTGTGGGGGGAGTGGGAGGGAGGGTTCCGGAATTCCGGTGATCCCGAGTCAAGATGCTTACACATGTGCTGGGACGATGAAACTTGGCAGGCATATTAGGGATCCGACCCAACTAACTTGGAAATAGTCACTTCCCCGATCCGACCATCGTGGGGGGAGTGGAGGGAGTGGGAATCCGGAATATTGACATATGTCTAACTTTTGAACGGGGAATCGGATCTTAACGAAACTTGATATTTGGAAAAACCTCGTGTCTCAGATGTCAGACGTCAAGTCCGAAACGGATCCGAGGACTTTGGGGGGAGTTAAAGGGGGGGACCGGAAATCGTGTGACATGTTCAGAGTGGACGGATCGGGATGAAACTTGGTGGGAAGAACAAGCACAAGCCCCACATACGTAGTTGACAAGACAGGATAGGATCCGCCACTGTAGGGGGAGTTGGAGGGAGGTTCCGGAATTCCGGTGATCCCGAGTTAAGATGCTTACACATGTGCTAGGACGATGAAACTTGGCAGGCGTATCAGGGACTCGACAGTTTTAACTTAAGAACAGTCGTTTCTCCGATTTGACGATTGTGGGGGGAGCGGAGGGAGGGGAAATCCGAAATCTTGAGAAATGTCCAACTTATGAACGGGTGATCGGATATTAATGAAACTTTATATTCGGAAGGAACTAATGTCTCAAATCTCCCATTTCAAGTGCGGACAGAACCGATCAATGTGGGGGAGGGGCCACAGATCTGATGACACGCTTAGAGTATAGCGACTGAATGACACTTGGTGGGAAGCGTAAACCCTAGATACATCAGTGACAGAACCGGACCGGTTTCGGGCACTGGGGGGAGTTGCAGGGGGTCTAGAATTCCGGTGATCGCGATTGAAGGTACTTCCAGATGTGCCATGACGATGAAACTTGGCTTGAACATTAGAGACTTCACCGCAAAGTACAAAAAAAATTACTTTTAAGCAAAATCAACATTTTCATAATCCCCAGGAGCCCATAATCATTTTTGCCTCAAGGGTTTTGCTTAGAAATGACTTTCTAACACCTTTGATCACTATAGATGTTCATGATCCTAAAGGGCCCAGGATCATTTTTGCCTCAAGGGTTTTGACCACAGATGAATTTTTAGCGCCCTTAAAGTGCACATCATCACAGCCAAGTGCAAAAAAAAAACCTTTTTTTTTGTCAAACGATACCTTCTCGTGATTTCCAAGGGTCCATCGCCTTTTTTATCTCAAGGGTTTTGCTTACAAATGATCACAACAAACCCAAGAATTGGCAAATTCCTACTTTCATCCTTTTACCTAGCCTTGCAAGTGCCATATGAGCTTACAGCTCTTGTTTGGTTTAATCTTTTGTTCTTTTGCCTTTTTCAGTCAGGGCAGAATTACAGCGCCCGAAGTATTACAACACTTTCATGGCCTTCTGGAATTATCTCAACAGAAGGAACAGAAAATTAAAAAAGCAACAGAAAAGGAATTAGGAGAATCTGACTTCATTATTTTTGTCAAAAGAAAGCTGAAGAATACTTGACTCTTAGCAGATGTTAAGTTCTTGATGTATTTCCCATTTCACTGAGTTAGAGGCGAAAAGTACAAATTTAAGTTGGTCCAGAATTTGGAGAAATGTTCAAAGAAGCAGAAGCAACTAATCTTCCCGAGAGAGCGGCGAGGGAGCCGTTCCGCGCCGCTGCTAACGGTCTTGAGTGGGAAGAAGTGGAGTAAAGTTTGAGTGGAGTTCCGGGACTATTTGTCGACATCGTCCGAGGGGATGCTATTCTCCGTCCATGAACTTGTAAAATAACTTTAATCGCAAAACAAACTGTAGCCTACTTCCACTGTTTCCGTACATCCCCTTTAGTTTTAGACATAAATGTTCCTTCTTGTTAATGAATAGCAGAGCAAGAGGAGAAAGATCGCCATGGAGACTTAGGATCATTTCTGGTAGGCTACTTAAAAGTCTATATTTTTTTTTGCTTTCAGCTAAAAGAGAAAGATCATGTTCGTCGACCCATGAACGCATTCATGATCTTCAGCAAGCGCCATCGAGCCTTAGTCCACCAACGGCATCCGAATCAGGATAACCGAACCGTTTCCAAAATTTTAGGCGAGTGGTGGTATGCCTTAGAACCTCAACAGAAGAAGCAATACCATGACCTGGCTTTACAAGTAAGTTTCCAGTATATCTCTTTACGGTACTGTAATGCGATTGAGATCGCTACTTCACACCAGGCTTCTGAGAGCTTCGAAGGTTAGCCTGAAGGGCTTAGCTTGCGTGTTTTTGACAGTGGCGAAACTAGCCCAATTTCGAGTGGGGCCAGGCCAGTTTTTTTCCCGACAGGACTTGGCAGTTTACTGTCAAAATGTGCCGTTGGCGCGCCGTGGCAACGGCGCGCATTCCCCGCGACCGCATCATAGGACCGGTGTAGCCTACTAATAAATGTTATTCATTAGTTGATATTATTTTTGTAATTCGTATATTTGTCATGTCATTCAAACTTTGGCATCTGGGGGTCAGCCGTTCATAACACGGTTACCAGCTTGAACCAAGAACATACTTGACAGTGCAAAACGGATACGTCAGCTAAATTTTATTAGAGCTATATTTCGGCCCTTCTTGGCAAGGGTCCTCTTCAGGCTCAAAACCGTTCAAGTTGGAAAAACGAACTTGTGGAAAAAAAACTTGTGAACTTGTGGGTTTTCCCACAAGTTCGTTTTTCCAAGAACATACTATGCAGTCAATGGTATAGCAAATCACTAAAGTCGGGACGGACACTTCACTAGAAGCGGTGCACCACTTAGAGATTCCTCTTTTTCACCAGCAAACTTGCGGACATTTTTTCATATGGAACGCTATGAGCCATCCAGGCATGGGCGGTTCCAAGTGGGGGGGGGGGGGGCTTAAGACAGGTGAATCTGGCTAATACAGGTGATACATGAGTAAAACAACATGCTGGATCCCGGTTAGTTTCATGATCGAATGGGTAACCTAGGCGGAATTCAGTAAGAACTTGAAATTCGCGAAAGGACCGAATTGAAAGAGGCAACTTGCTAACGGGCTGGCATGCGGTAAAGAACATACTAACCTCGGTAGATAATATTTTTTTCGGCTTTGGCGGATCGTTCGGCCAGAATCCTGAGACTTTGTTGAAATTGCTGACTTAAATTGATTAAATAAATTCCATTGTATAGAAAGAATAACATGAGAGGGACATGCAGTGCATTTCTCTGGAAAAGAGTTTGGCCGGAATCCGGTGAAAACCAGGAACATTGTGAAAGATGAAATTGTGGGGTGAAAGTAACTAGATCATTTTTGATTTGAACGGCATGCTATGTAGTACAGCTGCCAACAGATCGTATTGGCAAATCGAGAAGGAAAACATACATATGCCCATTTGGGATCCCACCAAATCTTTGTTTGCATAAATTCTTCGGCACTTATGTATTCTTACTCTTACTCAACATTTAGGACAAACTTCAAATTCAAATGGCAACTAGTTTGACTAAATTGTCCCTCGTGCACTCTGAAACAGAAATACAATTGTTATTCTCATACGTTGATTCGAGAACACTTGAGTAATCTTTTGTATCTTGACGACAGAAAGAAACCATGTTTATTTCCTTTTTTGTAAATCGGAAATGGAATGCTGCCACTGCTCGGAGTGGACTGGAAAAGCTTGATGGAAATAGAGATGTAGAGGCAGGACGGATATAGCTCTTGCTCATACCTATGACTTTATGAAGTTTGTCCGTTCGTCTGTCTGTTAACACTTCAGCTCTCAAAGGAGCTGGTATTTTGTTCAGACTGTGTGTAGGATCCGTTGGGTCAAAGTACACATCAGGATCGGAAATGGGCCTACTATATAGCCCTATATTTAGGAGCACTGGTGGTGGTTCGAATTAAGGCGTGGATTTTTTGTTTGTTCGAGCTAAAGAAACTGTTGAATCCGTATTTTTTCGTACCGGAAAAGTAGTTCCCCCGAAATCCATTGAAAACCGGAGTTCACATCCAGGTCCAAGATTGAACAGAATAAAGTTCAGGTGGCCGTAAAAATCTATTTTCGTGCTGAGATCTTCTTGAAGGAAATGGAAAAGAAGTAAAAAGGGCTAGGAATCTCTAGAAACCCGTTCGACTCTCAAGTTCCTCGGGACCGCTTTCAAAGCTGTTAGTTGCGTTTTTGGAGATACCATGGTATCTGTTACCACGGTAACTGGATCTACAATTAGTCGTTTCTGCAGTTACCGTGGTGTCTGATATACGGTCCACTGCAAAAACGACTATTGCCGAAATTGCACTTATCGAAGTCATGCCAAAAGAAAAACTGATATCCAGGTACATCAGTAAGTGGTGAACTTCTTTCTCACCAATTTCTCCAAATTTGATGAAAGTGAGATGACTTTTCAGATACCACGACCAGATACCACGGTCGGACCGTGACATCTGAATATCAGTTACCACGGTAACTTGCCAGATACCACGACAACTGCAAAAACGCATTTTGACCGTGGTATCAGATACCACGATAACTGCAAACACGACTTTAGACCGTAGATCAGATACCATGGTATCTGCAAAAACACAGCTACTGATGAAACTGACTTGTCAGATCTTGGTTTACCTGCACCTAAAAACGGCAGTGAAGATACTAAACCGAAAGTTGCTGCAACACTTCAGGTTGTCCAGGCAACGTATGTCTAGTTACCAATTAGATGGGGCTGCTTAGGGAAAAATAACGTGCCTACGGGATCTGACAAACAACGAAAATCCGGTTTCCTATTTGAAGGTCACAAGTACAGCTCTAACATGCTGTGTGGTAGGACCCCGAATGGGAAATAGACAGATTAGGGTGTTGCCGTAGTGCGAAATATTTTGGCTTTGTTTAGGAGGAAAAGGTGAATATAACGCTCCAGGGCCATCTACCTTAAAAATGAAAACATGGCACAGGGAAGAAAAGAATGATCGAAGCGGTTTTCCGTAAAACATACAGAAAACCATGTGACCTGTGTGCTCATGCAACAAATGGTTGCATAATGCGACAAGCTGTACCAGGGACGTCACGTCATCAGAAGGGGGGACTCCCCCCTTCAATGTTGTCGGGCGGTCGGTAATAAAAAGGAGTCTGAATGAATGAATGAACATGTTTATTTCCCATCTTTACACAAATGTCACCGATGGAGTATAAGAAAAGAAAAATAAAGAAAAAGGAACAGTGAACAACACACAAGGTACAATTTTGATATAATTCAAAAAAGAGAGAGAAAAAAAATGATACACCATTTCTGGAAAAAGGCTGTGTAGAGGGTCGAGGGATTCCAGAAATAGAGCACGACGCTCTAAGGCAGCCTCAATCAGATCTTTAATCCATGGTTTCGTGTAACTCGTCGATTACGAGACCAGGCAGCCAAGCAGGAATTTAGGATATTTGTAAAATGTACTTCTAATAGTTCTAACATCAGACGTGTGGGAAAGTTTCCAGAAAGGTGCTAGTGCAAGTGCAGACTGCGCGAAGCGCCGCGATTTTCTGCGAAAACAGTATGATTTTCGTAAAATAGTCTTTTTTTCTGAAAAGTCTTTTTTTCTGAAAAGTTTTTTTTCTTGAAGAGCAGTCGAATTTTTCTTTTAAACGGTCGCTGAAAACAAGTCCGTTATTACCAGTAGTAAGCAGAGCCGTTTGCTTTGTTTCCTCCTCCGAGAAAGCTTATTTCGTGATTTTGGTAATTGCCGGCCTTGCTTAAGCATTTCCTTTTTCAGGTCAAAGAGGCTCATTTCAAAGCTCATCCTGACTGGAAATGGTGCAGCAAAGACCGACGAAAATCCAGCACAGGCTCTGGGAAGGGGGACCATTACTCTCAGATGGGCGATGATCCCTTTACTCCTGGATTCCCGACAACTCCGAACTCGGCTGCTCCCGAAACGCCGAGCTTCACCTCCGTTATCACGTCCGCCGAAAAATTCCGTTTTGAGTTTCCCGACAGAAGCCATGATATTGAACTGAAGTCAGAAAAAGAAAAGGAAGTGGGATCGGACGACGAGCGAATGGTAAGTGCTTCGGAAGGGCTGATAAGCTGTGCCATTACTTCATTCAGTCAGGAGGCTGGCTCTGTACTAGTAGATTGGCTTTTCCTTCAAAGGAACTCTCATCCCCTCCGACAAAGGCTTCGTTTGATTGACTTCCCTGTGCGTTAATCTCAATTGCCATTGCTAAATCCAAACCAGTTAGAAGTACTTCTTCATGACATATTAGCCCCACCCCACACACATACAATTTCCTTTATGCGTTGATGGGTGAATTTTATTCCCCCCCAAAAAACATGCGGCCATGGCGGGAAAACAAATAAAATGAAAGCTAACACTCAAAAACACAAACTTACCAAAGGAGAAACCCCTTTGATGAAAGTCAAAGATGTAGCTTTCTCCTCTACTATCCCTCACATCGAGTATATGCTCCTTGACCGCTTCGCCGTATTCTCTTGCCACACCTTCCAAGCAATTAGATGATGATGAAACCCAAAGATGTAGCTTTCTCCTTTACTATCCCTCACAGCGAGTATGTGCTCCTTGACCCCTTCGCCATATTCTCTTGCCAAACCTTCCAAGCAATTAGACGAAACATCGTACCAAACAACCAATGGACTGTTTTTTTTTTTGCCTTTTCCATCTTCTTATTTCTTCTGATTCGATCACTCAAAGGCAGAGTAATATGAAATTACTTTCGTGACTTCTGCGCCGCACCGTAATCGTTTATTTGATTGATTGATAATTTTTGGCATCAGGGAACGGTTCTCCGGCAGTTTCGAAGAAATTTCGGAAAGTTTCCTGGAAATCGGTCAGCACGGCGGATTGTGGTGTAGATCTGTGAGCTAAAACACGTACACATAAAAAGCGGTGAATTTAAGTTCAGTCCTCTATAGAGCATCTGTAAAGAATGTTTTCGTGGCCATTACACTGTCAGAAGTTTCATAACAGGTAACACAAGGATGCGCAATCTCAACGAACAATACTTGGGATGTAATCTGTTGTGATTCTAAGAACGTTATGTATCAAATTTATGCAGAACAAGCATGGTCAAGAAGAGCTGAAAAACCGCCGAAAAAGCATCTGCTGACTTTTTCGAAATCATCACGACAAACAAAAAAGTAAGCAGATGCTTTTTCAGTTGTTTTTTTTGCTCTTCCTGGCAATGCTGCCTGTTATGCATAACATTTAATACGACATTTAACATTTAGTCCTACTTGTCAGGGAGCATTTGTTTAGATTTCGACATTCGAATGAGAACCCAAGTAGATGAACCGGACGGGAGCAAGAAAGGTAGTAGAATAACTTCTTCCCCCCTCCCCCAACAACAACACTTCGTCTGCCCTATGGCCTATAAAGTTGGACACTACGCTGTCAGAATTTTCAGAACAGATAACACATGGATGTGCTGTTTCAACAGGTAACGCCCAACAGCCCCGCCCATTGCCAGGCCTTATGTATAAGCCCCGCCCATTGCCAGGCCTTATGTTAGGCCTTATGGTGGGGTCATAATGAGTTAATGGTGCTTATTATCTTTATGAATAAAACTGAACTGAACTGAACGCTTGGTATGTTTTCTGTTTTTACTTTGCAAACGTTATGCATGAATTAAGCATTGCCAGGAAGAGCCGAAAAAGCATCTGCTGACTTTTCCTATCTCATGATGACATACAAAAATGTCAGCAGATGTATTTTGGGCGATGTTTCAGTTCTCCTTATATTCATAAAATTTCTGACAGTATGACTTGTCACCCCAGTCGACGAATCGAGGTATGCGGTATAAGTACTCTTTTCGCGAAACGTTTTCAGGGGTTGTTGCAGAAATTTTGTCTCGAAACTGAATACCTAAAAGGGCATGTATCTGTTACGAGACTTCTGACAGTGCGCCAGACATGATTCGCAGTCAGCTAGGCTTGAAGAAATGCTTATGCATTGGAATTGACAGAGCGTCATGGACTCCTAAGCTCAACTTTAAACTTTCCCATTCTTGCTTACTATGGGTTTCCACTGTTACTGATTACCTTAATCCAAGGTCATATGCGAAGAGCCAGCAGCATCGGAGATCGATCTGCAGTGCCGTGAACAAGTTTCCGACTCGGAAAGCGATCGGGAGCCGCAAACGCCGAGGAGCAAGCTAATGGGATCGTTGATTACCGCGAGTCAGGCCAGAGAAAATAGGAACAAATTTAGCCCCGTCATAAACCCTGGGGAAGGACATGCACTGCCGTCGGCGGCGGCTGATATCACTCTTCGACCGAAGCCGATTAAGCCAAAGTAAGAGAGTTTTGTTTACCATTTAAACTGACATTGTGGGCTCTTCGAATGCTTTTAGTAAGAGCAGAAGTTCAGTGCTTTTTATTATAAAAAATAGCCACATTATTAGTCTGTTCGATCGAAATGTCTCTTCCTGGGAGGTTGATACTTGCACACATAAGATTTCGCATCCGTAAAGACAGACGCATGCGAAATTTGCGTCACTATGGGGAAACCTGCAAGCGATGTTTCAACATTCTAGAGCAAAGGAGGAAATTCGCACCCGGCTGCGAAAATCGGATTGTGTTTACACATACTTAGTCGACAAAACGACACGTCAAGTTTTATCCGGAAACAGTAGACGGTCTCAGAAGCTTTTCGTACAAAGCTAATCGGATGAGCAGCTTCAGAACACGTGATGGACTTTTTCTAACCTTCTAACGATAGTAACTATTATAGTTACTATTTTCGTTCCAACGTCAACTACGCTGACCGATCCAACCTTCTCGAAATAGTGACTAACGGTAACTGTTTGCTTACCACGCTCGGGAGCGTAGTAAGCGTGGTAACTACGAACTCTGTGACGTGATTGGCCCGATCAGTCCGCGGCACGGTATTTTGCCCGAACATAGGAAAATTCGTTCCAGCCTTGACGCCAAGAAGCCAGGATCCGTGACGTCATGCGTAGTAGCTACGGTAAGTAGGGTGGAGCACACACTAGTTTACACTCTTCGCTACTACTAGTTGCTCCCTCTTTCTGCAGCGGCTAGTAGTCGCTGGTATCCAAGGCAGTTGTGAATGTTTCTTTCCGTGCTCCATTCATCCTTACTCCGCCGGTCTCTACTATCGATTCCAGGAGCTATCGTTATTTACGTGGAAGTTCCAGCGTCAGTCCAGAAGACAGGTTAGATAGAAGAGAAAACCTTGTAGGAATGATTAGATGTAGTGAGGAAAAAGCGTAATGAGAACAAATCTGAAACCATGCTGTGTATTAAGGAAAGTTGCCCCCATCTCACAGATTGATAAATTCGTAGTGACACCTTTGTGGGGGGAAGGTGAAGCGAGGTTTGTAGGCAGGACGCGTTTGTGAGGGAACCCTTTCAAGAATCTGCTGCCGAATATTCGATTTTTAATACTATCTGTTCATGATCTTTGAAAACTAGACGATTGGAAAAAACAACACCAGTCAAACATACATGTCACAGTTAAACAAATATAAAAGAACTGACCAACGCTGCAGAAATATTAGTAGGCCTAAATTTGGAAACAAACTACAGTAAAACTTATTAGTGCATTTTTTTTCGGACAAAGAGGAAGAGGCTGTGGTGTATAAGGATCTCATTAGCTAGTCCTGCGTCTAGTTTTAATAGATGCGAAAGGTTTACGCTGTGTCAGGCTATCTGATTGTTTTTGGGTATACTCGCATTGAATCGTCTTTTAATGGTACCCAAATTATGGACAAGCCAGATAGGGGCGCTCGTAAGAAATAGCGTAAACAATATATCATATCAAACTGACGAACAGTGTTACCCTGCAACTATTCAGTATATCCGAAAGGAGCGTAACATTCTGTAAAGCACTTAATGGCCGTCTTGGAAGTACATATCATCAGCATAAGCAATCCATGAAGCAAGAATCACCAAGAGGTGATAAAGTATGTTTAAACTGGTTCCAACAAACAGCCAGTCCCAGCACTAGTTGGTTTTAGCCCGGACTGGTTCGATTTTGGGCATCGCTGTGCCTGTCAGTCTTTTGGCTCGGAACATTTCCCCTAGAATAAGGTGTGGGTAGGAAAAAGTGTTTCACCAGGGACGACGTAGGCTATCCAAATTCGAGTGGTTCGCGAAGATCCACTTCGATTGCAAAGTAGGTGGTATGGGAAGATCCTGTATCTTCTTAACAGGCTGAATTGTTTTGGTTCTGTTGATAGATTTTTTTTTTTTTTTTTTGAAAAGGGCTTCTTGTAGTGACGCTGAGAATATGGACGTGACGAAAACCACAAGTAGACCGCGTAATTTGAATTTCATCAAGGACGTGACCTTTCATTCTGTAAAATAGATAACGAATACTATATACAGAACGATCGATCAAATACGCCGAAATTGGCCTGGACGCAACAAGTTCAGAAGCGTCTTAGAACTAACAGCCCAGCTAGTTTTTATTTGTTGACAGCAGGCAGTTTCATGATGTTTTTGTTGCTAAAATCTTAAAATGACATAGAGCTACCACAAATTTTAAACACCTTTTGCGCAAAAAAAAACATTCGGGAATAACGGAGCCACTAATTTTCAACAGGTCTTCTTAAGTGAGTCGTAACCAGATTTTCGCGTTTTGCCCTATTCAGTGAAGCCTTTGCAGATCAGTTAACCTTTAAAGTTGCCATGTTTTGTTGTCGCGCTCGAGTAAGAAGGGCTAAAACAAGAAGATCTGTTCGATGAATACTTTCCGTTATAACAGCGGTGACAGTTTTCGATGTTTCAGGCAAGGAATGCGGTTTGATGACCACAACCGCGATTACGTCAATCACTCTCCAAGCCCATACGCTCCAACTGGAAACCAGACGTTCCAGTCTGCCGGGAGCGCATTCAAGCTGATGCCTACATCCCCCAAAACGAACTTTCACCTAGCCCAGGCCCGGCTAAATGGCCATATTGCTCAGAAGTCCCTCCCCGTGCCAGCAGGTCCGCCAGTTGCCTTGCAACCGGGTCTGACGTCCCCTAAAACGTTTTCAGGTTTGTGACTGTTCCTTATTCGCGCAATATTCGATGGTGATAAACGGATAAGTCAGCTGAGATTTATTCTTGCGCTATTTCGGCTCATCTTGTCAAGGTCCTCTTCAGGCTCTAGCTATGAACCTGGTCGGAGGTTCGTTAACCTAGCAACGAACCTCAAAAGTTTAATTATGGCGTTACTTGATGATTTCACGCAGGAAGCCTCTTCGAAGATGAAAGTCCAACTCACAAAAATCGTCAGTTCTGACTTGTTTTTTTAATCTTCTTCTACTGTCATGGCCCCTGTTCCTCTCGGGATCTCTGTTACATTTATCAAATCGCTTGGGGTGACAATTCTAGCTGATATGAAGTTGGATGCCCATGTCAAAAACATCCTTAACCAAGCTTCCCCCTCAGTTTCCCTTTTAAATCTTTGATACAAATTTTCTAGAAAATTTCCGCCGAAACCTTTGTTCTTGTTACGCTGTAGAATGATTTATTTCCGACTTACTTCTTTTGAAGAATTCGGTCGGGAAAACAGTTTCTTTTATCATCCAAGTCGAAATCATTTCGTTGAGCCGTTGTAATTTTGCTGCACTGTAAGAGAATTACCGTTTCGCTGTCTCATTCTGGGAAATACGACTTGTTATTATCTCTTGCAGGGATCCTTATGAAGGGCGCTCAGGCCTCTGGGGGCGGTGGAAGTAGTTCCAAGCCAGCCAAAGTAAAGGCGACGACAGCTAGCATTCCCACAGCTGCCGAGATCGAACTGAACGAAACGAAAGTGGTGCAAGCTCTGCCGACTCCTCAGGTAAATATTTCGAGTCATGGAGGGCGCAGTGTTTGGAAACCCAAAGGAGAGTGAGATTTACAACCGTACCAGTTTGTTCTTCGGTACAATCTGTCGGTGAACTCCCGAACGGTTTGATACATATAAGGTTTATTCGAAAATTGCCCACAAAAGCAAGGAAAAAAAACAGGCAACAAAAACCGGAAGAAGCAACAACAACAAAATAAAAATACAAACAAGGATAAGTAATCATATGTAGATAATTAAACTCCCTACACACACATAAATTATCAAATGGAAGGAAACGAAAAACAGGCCCGGGAGGGCAAAAGTGAAAAAAAAAACAACGAGATAAGCTACTGGTTGTTAAAGTGGCTAGTGACGAGGGTTGCAAACTAGTGGATTCTGCGTGAAGTGTTCGATGATGAGAATTGTTTGAGCTTATTTGTGTGACTGGTCTGATATGTGTGTTCAGGGAGTTGTTCGAGAAGGAGCTTGCGGATTCTTGCTAATTTAAAAATTTTCATCGAGACAACGGTTTCAGAAAATGACGTCTATATTTTGAAGGTTCTAGCTGGACATATCAATAATTGGTATAGCCTACTCATGCTACAGTATAATTTTAACAACCCGCTTCTGGATAGATTCAGTCAGGCTATGCGATTCCGAAGTGAGGACGGGAAGGCAAGCGTATTCGGTGTGGGGATCTCCCTCTTCTGAAACGAAATCGGCATAGCCGGCGACTTACCATGATTTATTTTTAGCCTTAATTGCTCACACTCGGTGGGCACTGTTTTGATCTGACCTGAAGCTAAGATATCGGGAGATTGTCTGCAAATTTGAGTCTATTCTTAAACTGTGGCGCGAGTCTATTTGGATTAATTTAAAGGGAAATCGAGGCGAGTGGGGAAGGGGAATTCTGTGGATCGCCACAGCGAGAGGGTTCGACACCTCTTCCGTATCGCCCAAAAATACACTTTGCTGACGGTCACTGTAACCAGGCAACAAAACCAGAAGAAACTGACGAACGTTATGATTAGCGAGTTCTCCCGTGAGGGATGTATGATATGTCAAGTCGAAAGCCTTAAGTTGCGTTTTCAGGCTCGCGATTCTCAACCCGTGTTCGTCACAAGTCGTTTTTACGGAGCGCATCCACTGCACATCCTAACACGGACTCCGTGTTTTGTGGCTTCAAGCGTTTTTAGCTCCCGTGTTTCTTTTGAGTTCAACACCGAATCCAACACAAACGGATTCGGTAGAGTATCAAATCCTGTGCCGCGGGTTCTCTTATGCAAAACACGGGCGCTGAAAACGGTTGACAGCGCAACGTGTTAGGATTCGAGTTCAACACGCTAATTTCTGAAAACGCAACTTTAGATACATCGGCAGTAACTAACTCCGCATAAACATCATCGTTCCCAAGGTGCGGCAGAATGCACTCGATCAAAGAATGCAAGTAGACAACCGTTCTGGAATCCAAATTGCCGAGGATCTAACACTTCAGTGACGTCTTCCAGTAATAACTTCCCAATAAGCTTTTCGAATAGCTTACCGACATGGGATAATAATAGGACAATAGGATAGAATAGGACAAGAATTATCATGCCCCCATGGGGGCAAGAGAAATGGAACGCAAATCTTTGTTCCCATTAGGGCGGCTGACTTTAGGTTTGGCGTGTCATAAGCATATTTAAACGAACCAGAACTGACAATCATGCAGATATCGGTTCATTCTCGCCGAAACGACTGATCTAGACAAGGTTGGTAAGTTACTGTAACAACACAACTCATTAATTTCTTTAGCTGTAAGAACAGATCCTTCTTCATTTTCAAGTACAACGCTTGATTTTCCCCGCTAACTCTCTCACTTACGGGTGGAATGCTTCACTACATAAAGAATCTGACTTGGAATAATCACAAATCCTTTTCCCTTATTCGTTTTCAGCATTCCACCGGCACACGGCTACTACACATTATCTAACAGTTCTAACACTGTGACACTCTTTCGTTTTTCCAGCTTTAAAAATGTGGTTACGGAAACCGATTTTCATTTTGATTCGATTATTCTTCCACGGTCTGTCACGATTAGTGCATTTCGCAGTTACTTCAGAACTTTTCGGTGTAAGATGTGTGTAGCTGAATCTAGAAAAAGTTTGTTGCATCACATTAGCGCTTTTTAGCTCGTAAAGCGATGACCAATTCACGACAAACAGCTTACGGGCGAAATCAGTTCACTAGCAGAAATTTTCAAAACTGGGCGATAAGAAAATGACTTGTTCCTTGCTAAGGATGGACAGAGCCTCATAAATTGTTCATTCATCTGTTAAATACAGTATTGATTTATGTCCCCAAAAACGCCATAGAGGTCAGGGTGAGAAAGAAAGGCAAGAAAAGTACAAATTTATTACAAAATATATGTCCTAGTGTTTGCTGCATTTCCCTTATTCCCTGATATTTGCAACGTTTCTTAGCTGAGCTCAGAAAACTAATCCTTTGGATTGCGCGTCTAATAGCTACTTTGACTTTCAGCCCAGTCCTCCAAGTGATGGAATCATGCCACCACCGAAGTTTGTGCTTGCTCCTACCCCGGCGCAGCTCGGGAAGGCACCTCTTCAGCGGCGACAATCCTCCGGCGCTCCCACTGCCGACTCTCCTCTGAGCGACGGGACTTTCCAGGATAGTGAAGACCAGGAACTTCAAAGTCCGGTAGTTGCCACGGCCGTTGTTTTGGAAGTGATGGCTTCTTCCGGGCCGGCCACGCCTGTTGTCCCCCAATCGCCCGCCAGAAAGGCTGGACAGAAAAAGCAAATAAAAGACGGGGGCATGGGAAGGTAAGATCTTGTATTATTTATTTACTGCTCCGGGTATGGTTCATTGAGACTGCTTTAAATTTTGAACTTCCCTGGTTTTGCTTTTTAGCTTCTAAAACAGTGAAATGGGGATAATAAAATGAAGCTAAAATCTGGTGATAGCCCACTGTTTTTGGGTTTCTTTCAGCACAAAAAATGAAATCAATTTCGTCCTTTCTATTTTTAACGTTCCGTTTCCTCTGTTGGGATACTTCGGACGAATTATGAAAATACTTTTTTTTTTCGGTAGGCTACGAGGTACTGCAAAAAGATTGCAATACCTCGGACGCCGCAATTTTGCCATTAGAGAATGCAACAGTAACTGTTTCCTTTAATTTATTTGCTTAAATTGTTGTTTGCGCTTATTGCTGTGCTTACATCTTCGCCAGGTTTGATTTAAATCATATTCTTCGGCGCTGTTACCATTGCGTAATACGCACAATCCTAGACATCGAAATTACAGAGTATGGAAAGATTTGGGAAGTAGCGAGAATTAGCATAGTTAGCCTTCGTCGGGTGGTTCAGTAAACAACACATTCCTGGGACGAAACCAGTGGACCAAGGGGGGTAATGATAGTGAGACCATGTATCCAAGTTATAAATAAATAAATAAATGTACTTTATTTCCTTAATAGCTTGTATTGTACACGCTAGCATTGGATCGTCATTTTACAAATAACACATGCGAAATTACACAATTAAACAATTTATCAATTCACACAAATTAAAATATAATGACTTAGCTAGAATTAAAATGCTGCGTGAAATAAGGTACAAAAGATTTCAAATAACGATCAGTCGAGTGTATCGGTGGTCTTTCAAGTCTCTGGGAAGCAGCGTCCCTCTGTCTTTGTCTCGTATTAGGCCTACTATCTGCTGGGGTCTCAAAATCTGGTAGAATGGCACGATGCGCATGTGATGCCAGACACTTACTCCCGAACGCTATTGTCAGCTGATGCCGCCTTTGAGCAAGGGTTGGCAGGTCAAGCTTGACCAAGCCATCCTCGTAAGAAATATAACCAGGGCCGAGAATAATCTTAACAGCCCTTTTTTGGATGGCTTCAAGTCTGTCAGTCTGTGCGTTGGTGAGTCCTGGGTGCCAAGCTGGACAAGCATACTCCAGGCAAGGTCGGATGTACGTGCAGTAAATACTGCGTAAATCTCGCGTCGGGATAGCAAAACGTCTCAGAACCGCAAACGACTTAAGAAGTGGTGCTGCTTTCCGAGTAACATACTGTACGTGGGAACTCCACTTAAGGTCATCGTCAATCAACAAACCAAGGAGTTTAACTGTGGTTTTGGACTCAAGACCTATATCCTCAACCTCAGGAAGTTCACGTTTTAAAAAAGACACTCTGAGTACAACACTCTTCGTACGGCTTACTGAAAGTTTAACTTCGGAGAGGTCTCGCTGTAAAATGTCAAAAACAGTTGAAAGAGATAGTTCTTCTTCCGAAGGGGAAAGTGAACGGAGCGAGATAGTTGAAAGATCGTCAGCAAATTTAAAACGGTGATAAAATGTAGTCAAAACCTTGTTAAAAACTATTAAAAAGCACAAAGGACCAAGCTTGGTACCCTGGGGAGTTCCGCAAAATATACTCATGAATTCCTAAACATCCTCATTATTCAGCTTAACACATTGCTTTCGACCTGTTAAGAAACTGGCTAGTAGCCTAACCACGAATTGTCGAGCTCCCATTGCGGTCGATTCACTTATAATGACCTGATGATCCAAACTATCGAATGCTTTAATAATATCACTCAATAAAATCTCAGCATACGTGTTCTCGATTTCTAGGTGCTTGAGGATATCATCAATTAGTTTGACTAGATAATGGGTGGTGCTACAACCAGGTCTAAAACCATACTGTCTAGGGTCTAAACTTTCTTCAACATCCGCGTAAAGATTTTCATAAATATAACTCTCGAACACTTTCGATAGAGCTGGAGTTGAAGATATTGGTCGTAGGTCAGATACCGATTTAGCACTTGTACATTTTGGGATAGGCGTAATATAAGCTCTCTTAAAACTATCTGGGAACACCCCATCAATAAAACATTGGTTAAAAACTGCAGCTAGGACATCACTCAGTTCATGTGAACATTCAATTATAAGTTTAACAGGAATTTCACCAGGATAATTACTTTTGTTTGGATTTAACGCTTGTAGCCTTTGACGCACCGAGTCTGGCTGAATTTCTGGAATTTCACTTTGCGCACCGATTTCCGGAAGCGAGCTCAGTGGCTCGTGGGCACGACATATGGACACGAAGTGTTGGTTTATCTGGCTAGCAGTAATGGGGTTTCCATCGGAATCACAAATACTCGTCGGCTTCCTTACACGTCCCATCATTTGCTGCACTTTTTCGTGAAATTTTCGGGGCTCGGTTTTCTTTATCCTTACAACACTTTGAACTCCGAATAACCGACGAGACTTTTTTATCTTATTTACAATTACATTTCGAAGCCTATTGGCGTCTTCACGCAAACCGGATTTGTATAGGTAATCACGTTCCGCAATTAAGCATTTCACTTCTTCCGAAATCCATGGCTTACCATTCGGTTTAATAACGGAAGTTTTTGCGGGGAAAAATTCTTGGTATTTCTCAAACATTGTGGCGGTCACAGATTCAGTCATGTGGTTAGCATCATTGCTAGCCAGTACGTGGCTCCAGTTCTTCACTCTAAGCCATTCTTTGAAATAATGGATTCCTTCGTCGGTCAGCGGTCTGTAGGTTACCTTTCTGTCATTACGTTTGGGCTTCCAGGAGTTAGGCTCCCAAATAATGGTGAGATGATCACTTAGTCCAATCGCTGCAAGACTGGTGGGTTGCGAATAGAAATCACCACAGCTCGTAAAAATGAGGTCGAGCACTTTGTCTTTGCGGGTGTTCACTGTAACGACTTGGGACAGTGAGAGTGTATCAGAAAGCCAGCTTGGTCGAATGTCATTGAAATCACCAAGAATGTTTATTGCTGCGAAAGGATAGCGCGATCGAATAGAGTCAGTGCACTGTTGGAGATAGGTAATGAGTTCTTTTCTGTGGGGACCTCTTGGGGGGTAGTAAACCACTCCAAAGACTATCGATGAAACTTCTTTGGGAAGGTTTCTTGGCCTGGTCCACAACCATAAGACCTTGTGAGCTCAGTTAAACGTTAAGCGTTAAGACGTTGTGGAGCTCAGTTAAATTCCAAGTAAGTGGACTTTCAGTTCACTTTAGCTTCGTAGTCAAATCAGCTCATAGCTCTTATAAAAGTATTCTACAAAGTGGTATTTCTTGACAACAGTAGAATGGCATAAGAAACAAAAGCATAGGTTTCGTTATCATGGTTTCGTCGAAGGTTCAGGTTATGGTAACGATCTGAATTTCGCCGCCACAGTGTCTGCACTTTCATCAGTTCCGGTTGGGAACATCGGAAAAGCTCAACGTTTCCGTATAGAGTATGGTGATTCTGAAAATTCAGACAGGAATTATTTTACGGTCACGACATGTTGATTCTTTGTCCGCAGCACAAGTCTGTGAGACATCCTGGTCTCAGCGTCAGAGGAGATACAAGTAGTATTGCCCTCCTACCAGTGTGATAACAGCACTGGCATGGCTGCACGGCTATTATATTGCCATTTTATTATCGGGCGTCAGGGGAATTATCTGCCTCGGGCGTCAGAACTTTGATGGTATCTTTGATTGTTCGACACGCCCCGAACCCAAGCAATAATACGTAATATTATCAGCTTTGCTGTCGTCGGAAATTTAACGAAAAAACGTATACATCTGCTGAATTTATTATAGCTAGATTTCGGATCTTCTGGGCAAGGGTCCTCTTCAGGCTCAGAGCCGCTCAGGTTGGAAAAAGCGAATTTGTGGAAAAAACGAACTTGTGGCCGAGAAATGTTTTTTGGGAAAAGGGATTTATCATTTGGACTGATCATTTTTACAGACTGGCTTTCTTAAAGAAAAATGTCTGTTTCGGCGAAAAGTGGACTGATTTTCAGAAAAGCGACTGTTGTTCGGAAAAAGTCGAGTACTTTTTACAAAAAAAAATACTGTTGTTAGAAAAATAGAGCGTTTTCCAAGGAACAAATTGGAAAAAAATCGGACCTATTTTTTTCCAAAGTTTTTTCCAGCTTGAGCGGCTTTGAGCCGGAAGAGAACCGTTGCCAAGAAGGGCCGAAATATAGCTCTAATTAAATTCAGGTGACGTATCCGTTTTGCACTGTCAAATATGATTCGCAGTCAGCTTGGGCTGAAGGAATATTTAAATTTGATAAGGAAGAATAATAGCAGTAGAACAGACTCCTGCCCCTTTACTCTTAAGGAGGAAGAAGAAAATCACAACAGGGCTCCGAAGAACCTAATATTGAAAAAAGTCCAAAAGTTGGAGCCTTGTTTGTTGAGGTCCTTTAATTTACAAAAAAAACTTGACGATAATATAAATCGGTCACCAGGGGTCGGATACAAGCTTGTTAGCACGGGCCCGTTAAACAATCGCAATAAATAGATAAAATAAATGAGTCATTCCTCTGTAATACAAACAGAAATCGTTTTGTGCTGTATACTTTCACACGTCATACGAAACTTTTCGAACGAAAAAATACTAGATTGTGGCTTGAGCTTGTGTGATTTTTTTATTTTGTTTTTCGTTTGGGAGAGTTTGGCATGGCGTGTGTTTAAATTTTTAAACAATATTAAGAAACCAAACGATACGAAAAAATGTTTTTCGTTTTTAATATTTTTGAATGCTTTTCCTTGATTTTAATAGTTTAATTTTTTGTGAAAGTCTCAAGGGAAAATTTTATGGAACAGCTAGGAGAATAGAATTTTAAAGTAAAAATGGAAAGGTGCCACACTTGTCACTGAGAAGAGGAGGAGGAAGAAAAGATTGAAAATACAAAAATAACACTAGATCGTGGCTTGAGCTAGTGTTATTTGTTGTTTTTCATTCTTTTTTTCCATCGTATGGAAAGTTTTGTATGACGTGTTTGACCAAGTTTACATTCTGAAAAGTTTTCGTTTCGCCACGAAGAAAATTTCGGACCTCAGTGGAATTACCAGCCTCGGGCAACTTAGTTATTTTCATGAAACCCTCGACTGCTTGACGACTTTACTAGCGTCCTCAAACTTGGACAACAATATACATAATATTCTCATTTGTCCAGAAGTGGGGGGAAGTAATTGTTTTCCCACTTAAATCCTTGGACTTAAGACCAAGAACGAAATCTCCATGGAAGGAAGTAATCTCCAAGTCGCCACTTTCCACAAGCTTTTCATTGCTGTCTTGATCCCCACGGGGGGGAAAGCTTGCCAATATCTTCCGGCGGATGGATCCAAGCTGTGAAAATAAGTGGAACTTCGTCGTCATTAAGTCTCGCGATGGGGCTTAGTCGCTAAGTATGTGTCAGTCTTCGATCCGTTTACCTTTAGGCTCTCAAGAGCGTCGATTTCTTTCCCTTCTTTCTCTTAGAGTTGATTGTTGAGAATGGCGTAATTGTGAGATAGAAAGAAATTACGGATCGATTGGTCTGTAGGGGAAGAGTCCCTAACTTTCGTCACATCGGGGGAGGGCTGGTGTCGGGATAGGATTGGAATATTTTGGAGTTACACGCGCTTTTATTAAAAATACACCACATCAGCTCGACGTATATTGTTCCTTGAATTTTAGAGTGACCGATTGAGAATTTGATAATATATAAAATGTAAACAGTTAGTCGCGTTCCAGTGTAAATTGTATTTTTGAGTTTAGTTAGTAGCCTATCCAGGCTTTGTAAAGAAGTGTTTGTCTTTTGTACCATATGAACACGCACATATTAATATTCGTTATTTTGTTTTTATTTCCAAATAGTCCCATCTTCCTTCTGGTTTTGGTTACAATTCGTTTTGCGTTTTTTTTTTTAGTCCGCATCGCTCTTTTTTGGTATTGCTTTGGAATGTATGATTTAGTGCGTTAATAAAATTTCATCATCATCATCATTAGTCTGTTCTTCGCTAAGGACAGTTGCCGGAAGTCAGGGGCATCCCGAGCCTTTCTTCATTGGGGGGGGGGGGGGGCGAACCTGGTAAAATTGACCGAAGCGGTAGCGGATTTTTACCGAATTTACAAAAAAAATCTAAAAACACAGTGAGTTGCTGTCGGAAGCTAAAATGTAAAAAGTTGCATAGTATGTACAAAATCAAGTCTAAAGAGCCTAAAGCCTAAGCATTCATGATTAAAACAAAAACAAACACAAATCAGCATGAAAAATTTAGCCAAAATTAACAATTAAAACAGACACAAATACCAGCAGGAGGATTTTAGGACAAGATACAAACATTGAAAGAAAAAAAAAAGAGCAATAGAACACGATAGAATGTCCGAAAGAACTACAATAAAGTTTACTAGGGACTTTAATTTCCCGCGATTAGCGAACAGCCAGAGAGCTGGTTCTGTCATGTAGTGGGTCTCACGGGAGTTGTTTGAACAAAGTGGCAGTCTAATCAAGTGCTTTATTTCGGAGCAGCGACTACGACAATAATCCTATTCCAGTGTTTCCTGACTCAATGTGATTCAGTAATCCTGTTTCAGGGTCCTTCAGACAGTCAACTTCGAAGAGAAGTTTTCTCACCTACCAGAGTTCAATCCGATAATAGACTCACCCGTTCCTGCAAGTCCTGCGATGCTGTTCAAACGGATTCGCCGCCAATCAAACACGAGTGAGTGAACCAGAATCCAATCAACGACTTTTTGAGCAAAGAGAGTGTTCCTCTCTTCGAGGAAAAGCTTGGTTCAGAAAATGCAAAAATTAATGAAAGGATTTTGTTCCCTTACATTTTTCGCAGTAGAGATATAGTAGCTGGCAAGGTGGCGCTGGTTAGTGCATCTGCGGGTGCTTTGACTGTGTGACTTATCGCCCAAAGTTTCGCGATATGGGTACACTGTAAATAGTTCCTCCGAGTAAGGATTAAAGTTAACTGCAGTATTTGCTACTGTGATTAATCTTATCTCTACTGGGATAAGATTATTCCGAATTAGAGAAAAGATTATCTCAGTAGGACAAGATTAATACCAGTAGCAAATAATGGAGAATTTTTTTTACAGTGTAGAAAGAAAAGAATCAATCCATTCCCTTTCCTTAAGTCCACAGCGTAACAGCAAGCTATAGGAACGTTTTCAGTTTGCCTGCAGCTTTGACTAACCGTCTCGGCAGATATTGGCCAAATTCGAGTGATTTGGGCGAGCGGTTCTGAAAAAACCATCGGCAAGTATCTGAGCGCATCGTTTGTTATACTCGTGTTCTTACTTTTTGGGCTACGCCTCCTCTTCCTCTCGGTGTTAATATTTTAAACACTTCGAGTCACTTACTCTTTCTAACAAAAATCAATTTCTTAAATACTCTTTCAGCCCTCGCTCAAAATGGAAAAGTCCGATACGATGTTCGTCAGCAATATTTCGGCCCTTTTTGGTCAGGTTCTCGTAAGGCCGGAAAAAACGAACCTGCAATCGAAGAATGCCAATGCCAAGAAGGGCCGAAATATTGCTGAAGGACATCGTAGCTGACTTTTTCTTTTGAGCCATTGTTTAGTAAAATAAGTTTTCTTTGAGCACTACCGTCTAAACAAGGCCGTATCCAGGGGGGTTAGGGAGTTCGACCCCCCCCCCTGAAACCCACAAAATTAATGTTTTTTGTAGGCTTTAAAGCACAACTCTTACTAGAAATGATCTTTTCACCATGAAATGGATCAGGAAAAACATTTTTCGAAAATACCATTACTTTCCACCTGAAATTAACGGTTTTCTCGTTAGCGCTTGTCGACTGTGTCCAGCCTTCCTGCTCTCCGACGCGGCGGCTGGGCGCAAAACGTTTGAAAACTGAACGCGCCGTGGTTAGAAAGTTGGAAAACTAACAAAATAAAAAAAGTAAAAAACAGAAGATTCTCATATCTTTATAAGTGAATGAGTTGTCAGCGGACATTGAAGATTCCGGCAAACTTTGCGTTGTGTGACGGGCAAAACTCGGCAGGGCCGAAAAAGTGCTAAAAATTCATAGGCACAAAACGAAACAATGGAGAAAGGTGGGGATTTAAAGGAACAGAAAACTTGACTCGAGGAGCTAGTTAACATATCAAGAATGTAGCCTGAGTCGATATTGAGAGTAAGAAAAATTCTCGTTACGACCATTGCAGTTTCCGGGCATTTTCCGAGAATTCGACTTTGAGCAAAAGGTTCGCAAAAGCAAAAGGTTTGTGTGCCGTGACTAGGAATCGAACCCCGGCCGCCTTGTCGGGGAGGTCGTTACTCTGTAGTCTACATTTAAAAAGGAGAACTTTTACAGTACATGAGTGCATAGACAGTACATAAGGGGCAAGGGCCTGCCAGCTAGCTTTAGGAACACTAAGGAGGGGGTTCGAGACGGTTCGAGATGACAAAGAAGGGGGGTTCTGTCGACAATAAGACCCTGTATATTTATCCAAGCCCCCCGGGCGATTCGATGGCCGAAAGTTGCGTAGTCAAGTTTACTGTTCCTTTAAGTAGCTTAGAATTCCACAAGGGAGCTAGCTATATTATTAAAAGGCAGAGTAAGCGAGAGGGGTCCTTTAAGATATGATCCATGTGTTTTGTGTACGTTTTGGTCCGTCCCGCTGGCAACCCCCCCCCCCGAAATAAATTCCTGGATACGGGCCTGCTTCTAAACCTTTTAAATTTATGAAATTTAAAGTCATTCCTGTTCTTCTACCTTTTTCAAAATCTCTCATGTATTTAAAAAAAAAAAAATAACGGTAGTTTTGTGTTTACTCTCATTATTTCCCTTTCTCTTTCTGCTATCAAGTTGCTGCTGTTTTCAGGGAATGACGACGATGTTGGTTCAGAAGCATCTGGTCTCAATAGTAATCCAACCTCTGCGACTCCTCGCTCTTCTCAGATCAGCGGATCAGCCTTCTTTGGGCCAGACTTCAACCCGGAGGCTTTCAGGAGTAAGTTACCTTTGCTCGCTAGGTAGTAGGGCTTGAAGGCACGTTGAAGTTCCCATGACGCACATATCGTTTCCTTGCTATTTAGGACCTTCCCGTCGATCGGTTGCTCACTTGTTGGACATCACTGTACAACCTCCGTGGGCACTTACTGTACAGTTATTTTGGGAGTGACCAACCCCTCGCTTCCCGTGTCTACAGTACGGAGTGAAAAGCGAGCATTGGAACAATAAATAAGAATATAATAGAGAAAATTGAGATTTGTCTTGTGATTCCTTATAAAGTAAGGGATGAACGGCTTCAGATAGTGTTGGTATGAATTATCAAGTGGGCTGGCCAAGAAGAGCCTCTCGTCGAATTTTGTCCCAAGACGTGTTACTGTGAACTGTCCCATTTTGGTGGCTGGCTCCGGTTTTACATGGTCAGAGGACAGGAGGCAATCCGGCACCGAACTGAATAGTGAGAAATGTACGTCATGGCTAATTTTCAACAAAGGAAAGGGAGATCGTGCATGGGCTAACAGGGTATGCGGTGTGTCGAGTTCCAAAATTGAAAAAGATTTGGTTTATTCTATCTTGGTGCTTTAAAGTCAAGCAGATACAAATCGATTTTGTTTCGCTAGGTGGCTACGCTAGCGACTCTGCTGAAGTTACCTCCCCCAACCTGCAGTCTCCTCGGACGCCGAAGACCCCTGCAACGGCTTCGTCAGTGGGCGGGAATGAAAAGAGTTTCTCATCCTTGAGAAAAATTCTGGATCAAAGGCGGCAACTCGTTTTGCAGCTATTCAACGAACAGGGGATGTTCCCTTCTACGCAAGCGACTTCGGCATTTCAGGCAAGTCAGTTGTAACTAATCTTTGTAACTTTTAGGCACGCGAGTGTAGAGCCTGTAGAGGTGAAGGATGTTGACGTCCGTTTTGCCCCAGCCTTGACGTTTTACCACTCAGGGTTGTCTCTCACTCTATGCGGATCTTCATTCTTGCCTTCTTTTTTTTTCCTGAGAGTTCAGACCGAGCACCGCATCTAGATCAGGTCAGACACAATACTCAAACTGAAGACAAGACGAAATTTTTTCCAGCCTGGACTTTTCAGTTTCTCAGTGCGATGATATTCAAAATCGTTAAAGCACATCGGTACTCGGTTATCAAACGGTCGTATCTCCACATTTGTTAGTTTTGCGTGAGACGCAAATTTAGATCGGAAAATGGTATCTCTCTCATGTTAAATATTGTTGACAAGAACACGGAGATGCGTAGTTTTGACCGCAGAATCTAACCACGGGGGTAACTCAGTTTGCCCCAAAATTGGAGATACGACCTTTTGATAACCGGGTATCGACATGTCGCAGTAGATGCGGTTTCTATTCCAGTATCCTAAAATACGTGTCTCCTTTCAACCTCTGCTAGGTTCCTCCAAGATTACAAACCCGTTCCGCCTCGCTCGGTCCCCTTGGTTTTGATTAGAAACGCAGAAAAATTTACTTTTTCTTTTTATTTAGGCTCGGAATAGTGATGTTTTTCCCAATAAGAGCTGCCTGCAACTGAAAATTCGTGAAGTTCGCCAAAAGCTTATGGCCCACAATCCTCCCCAGACACCAAACCATTCACAGCATGGGGAGGAAAACCCACCTACACCAAACCAAGGTACTTTTGATTCTTGTTCCGGAAAAAGAGCATTTGAGAGCGTTTTTTCCGCTACATTCCGAACTACGTTCCCCAAGATGTGGAATTGGATAGGGGAAACACAACAACTAACTATACTGAATCTAGTATAATTTTTCTCGAACACGTATGTAATGTAGAACACAGGTACTTTTATTGTGATAATCTTCAAACGGAAAGTATTAACTGACTTTTCTAGGGGTTGTTATTAAATTAATAATAAGCTCTTTAGGCGTTGTTATTAAAGTCATATCAACCTCGGCAAATAGTACAAGTACAACTTAACCTAACTTTACATGATATCTTTAGGGACCGCTTGCACTATTTACTCTTCAACTTCCAGTATTTTAAAATAATTGAATACTTTGCAACTAGAACAAATAAAGAAATCAGAGAGGTTTTTGTTGGAGGGGTTAGAATGTACCGTACGAATTCGGGTCTCCGCGTTTCTAAATGGATGGAGTGATTTTGACTTTTTTTTCTTTTTTTTTTTACGAAGTGTTATACTGATACTGATACTTTATTGTAAAACGAAACTTTCACAGCATTGGATTGCCGAACTTGTCGTTTTCGTCAGGTATTATACATCATAATTACATAACATTTAATAAGGCGGTTGTACACAATAAAGCAATAGTCAAAAAATTATCAAACAGAATAAAAACCCTAGACAATTAAAACACTAAAGGGAAAGATTTGATCAATTGTTCAAAACTTCAACAAAAGATGGTACAAAGCTCTTTTTGTAGCGTTCGGTTCTTGTACAAACAGGGTTAACAGGGTTTGGCGGGCAATATGGGGTAAGAAATAGGTGCTCAAAACCTGAGTGGGAACGCAGACTGTTCCCGAAACTAGTACAAAGAGTAAGACGTCGGCTGCTAAAGTAGGGAGGCGGAATTCTTTGAGGAGGAGGATATAAGGCACTTTGCCCTGGCGGTAGATGATTCTAAAGGCTCTCTTCTGAATAGTTTCAAGCCTATCAGACTGATATACTGTCAGGCCAAAGTGCCAAACCGGACAAGCATACTCAAGTAGCGGACGGAACGTAACTTTACACAATCACTAATAAAAGCTAGTACGTAAAACATACTTATTTTTCGTCTGCAGTGGATCACAGCAGAAAATCACTATCGTCCACGCAAATGTGGCGCGCGTTCCAAACATTTCCTCGTGTCTAAGCATGAACTTCTTCCAATTGTCCAGCAGCCCAAAAACCTGCTGGGCTCGCGTTAGAAAATTAGTCCTTCTGAATAAACTCGAACCCCCTCGCGTAGCAACGTATCACCTACGTAAGGGGATGTCCGAAGTATGGTTCATACCAGATAATTGCGATATATGGTACATTATGTGGTCTTTCCCGACACTCAGTTGCTTCAGAATCGGTCGGACGAAATTCTTTCTTTTGACGCTTACTGTCATGTAGCGATCCCTTTGTCTTTGTCCCAGGTTCACAGTTTTTTGTTGTTTTGTTTAGTTCGGGTAATTCCAGTTAACTGGTGATCCACGGGATGATCAGTCAAATGTTGTTTTTGTTCCGACTCGTCGACTTTCGAGTTCCTGAAAAATCATTCGAGCGACACATTACTTTTTTTAATGCTGGAGTGTCTTGTTTTTGTCAGTCAGCATTTTTGCTGACGACGCACGATTCCTTTGTCTCTGTCCCTCGGTACTCCCAAGAGTCCCAAGTTCGGTTAATACGAGATGATTATGAGATATTGAACATTTCATGGCATTTCCCATGGTCTTCTTCATTTGTACTTGTGCACGAATTAGATTATTATTTTATACCAAACCAAGTTGATCCTTAGGAGAGGAGTATAGATTGCTTCCTCAAAATAACGCGGTTTCAATTTCCAGGTTCCTTGCACTCTTCTGACCCGATGAGTACTTCTGAGTAGTCGCACCGTCTGGACTTGACCCAGCCTGCAGTTTGGCAATGAAACGAAGTACTAACCCCGCACGTATCAGTTTGGTCCGATCATTGTTCGGCCTAGTTACCCAATTGTTTGTAATAAGTGCGATGGCGCACCTTACTCCTTTCTTCTGTTAGTCGCGGTTTCTAGGAGCACTGGTTCCCACTTTAGCTACCCTTCCCCTGCCATCATTGAACTCGATTATTTAAATGCTAAAAGAGGGTTTTCGCGAGCTGGAAAGTCAAGACGAAACGCAGTTTCGTTCGCTTTGGCGCTGCTAAAGGAGCTTGATAATCTTGCGGATTTGAGATGTCGATGGTCCCATGAGATAGGTGACAAAAGATCTAACATGGTCTGATACGTCAAATGCTCCATTTTCCACCCTCGGGATTCGTGAAGCTCCGTTCCTCTGGCCAACGACCTGGTTTAATTCTGAGCGGATAACCCGATCGGGGGGTCAGGATCAACAAGGTTCCGGATTCCCCTCCTTCTACCTTTTGCGGAATTCTGTTACAAATCAATTGAGAAGAAAGTATGGTAGGGACTAAAGAAGATACAAAATAAATTGATGAAAAATGAAGTGAATAATTAGACTTTTTTTTAGAATCATAACTTTCCATTGATTTCCGCGGTAGTTGAGATTGGGAAGTGACCTACGGTACTGTGCCAAATGTCATGTTTGTCATTCTAGCAGCGCTGGCTGAGGGAAATGGATTTATGTCGACGCGGGCCTTTGTTCTGGGGGAGGGGGGCTGCACTTGCCGTTATGAGAATCCATACTATAACTTTGTTTACTTCATTTGCTTTTGGGTTTTTATTTTGACCCGCCACATAGGAAAGGTTAGGAATTTTTTTTTCAGATACTAACAACAGCTCAGTAGCCAATTGCAATAGTTTAACCCAGTGAGCAAGACATTTTTCCGATACTAACAACAGTTAAATAGTCAATTGCAATAGTTTAACCCCGTGAGCAAGACATTGTTAGTGTATTCTGCACATGAACAGCTGCAATTTTGTTCCACCACTTTCAAGTACGTGTTGAAAATAATCACGATTTTTTGGTGAACACTCCGCACTAAAAATTTCACGTCATGCTGCGTGAGCGACTCGCATCATGATGGATTTGCACTTTGCGCAAATCAGATAATTCAAATTCGTGCTAAGTGTAAGTGCACCATCAACTGAGTGCACTTTGGGCGTTTGCTCGACAGGAGGTCTGCCAAGACATTTGCATTATGACCAGCGACAGGTCACACATCCGCACCCTAAATTTTGGGCTGGAATTCTGCTAGATAGACACGTGTCACTTTGCACGTGTCCGCACTTACCATGCGGGACTCGAACCCAAATTGCAAGGAAAAACAAAAGCTGTCACGAATAGGGTGTGGAGAATATCTCATGGATTTGTATTTCCTTTCGAGGTATTATTCGCGTCCAAATAGGTTAAAGCGGGGTTCTGGATTGGACCAAAGTAGTTGCGTTTTTGATCGCTGTTTTTGAAACTTTCATATCTTTATCTCACATTGTCCGTGTTCCCGACTGAACACCAAGCAAACTTACTTGTAATTGTGTCAGGATGCAAGCTCTGCAGCTCTCCTTGGCGATGGCAGGTGACGGACCAAGTCATGCCATGAATCTCGGTCTTTCGTGAAGGGCATTGAGAGCTGAAGCTAGTTCAAAGCCAAGCAAAAACCGAAAATAAGACAAAGGCAAACTTGCAGGCAAGGGAAAAAGAAAATTAAGCAAAAGGCGATGAAAAACGCAACTGTTAAATGTCCAATAAGGACGTTACGTATTGCGCATACGCCGTAAATTTGCTCGGCTCTCTCTCTGTCGGTACCTTCTCTCTCTATCTCTCTCTCAGCACCGTAAAGGTGAGGAAAAACAATTAGAATTGTCGTTTTTGTTGATGATGTTGATGACTTTGTTTATGATGATGAATTTTATTACGCAATGAAACAAAGAAAGGAATAATGCAGTATGGGAAAGTAAAAAGTAAAAATACACTGAGCATTCACTGTTGAATCCGCACGATCTAAAAAAAAAGTGGTCCTGTTGGTTGTCCTGTTTTTTTTTCACAGAAGTTGAAATAATCTCAACTTTTCCGTAGGGAATTGATGATGGTGCCGAAAATTTCTGGCAGGAATTCCGGTCTGCGATCGCCCGGCCCTGATCGTTTGTCCGAACCATAGAGCTACCTAGAGCGGGCAGTTTCTGTATCACATATTCTGCAAACCATGTCACTCATCCTTTATCGTAAGGTCTATGTCCTGGAACAAGTAATTTAATCTTGAGAGTAGGGTGCCGAAACGAGAAAGTTGACGAGCATTATGGCGTACATGACAAATTAAAGACACGTTCAGTTTAGGAAGGACTAGAATGATGCAGTAAAAGTTATAAAGCCTGCGAATCGGCACTTTGGCGGCTTATGATGTGATTTTGCTTTAGTTTAGGGAACGACTTTGTAATGATTAGACGTTTCATTCTGGACTGGTGCTTCTGGAAGCGGCTTCGTTTGTAGATATAGAGTTAAATGGTTGAAACAATCTTTGATTGACATTCGATTCTGAGATGGTGGGAATCATTTGTCGGCTAACCGTCTGTGATAAGTCATCTGTTGAAATTAATTTTCCGTTCGAGGTGATGATAGTAATTTTAGCCGTACACGTTTGGGCTCGTTTTCGCAAGAGACGGCGACCACACTCGACGGAAAAAGTGCATTTTGTTGTTTGGTTTTCTATTTAGTAGGAATTTTTAACGGATGAAAATGTATACCGTTTATGTCAGAAAAAAAATAAAAAACTTGATTCGTAGAAGAACGATGCTCCAAGTATTGGTGATAGACTGATATCCCTTCGCTGAATGTTCAGATACTTTCACAATTTTCCAAGTGACCGCGATCTGTGTCGAGCAACGATTTTTTTTAACCTTTTTTCCGATCAGTAGATTTATTTTTTAAATCCTTGACTGAATAAAAGAGAAAATACAGCCAAACAGATTAGACCAGCCCAGTCATACACAAATCCTAAATTTTGGGACATGGTGCTCCAACGTCTGGGCATGGTGCTCATACGTTAGGTCACCAATTTCCAATTCAGATTCTCAATTCAACAGTTAACAACAGATTTTTATGGGGATAACATGCCTTTGCTGCAGGGCGTGGTACTCCAGCACCATGCCCAGAATTTGAGGATTTGTGTACGACTGGATCAGCCCGAGCTTTTTGGGGATCTGCCTCGAGCGGGATTACTGTTGTCGGTTTGCCAATTATGCTCACAAGCCCCTCGATAGCTCAGTTGGTTAGAGCGTTGGTGAGTGGAGCCGAAGGTTCTGGATTCAAATCACGCTTGAGCATTTTTGTTATTCAGTTCACTCTACTGTCGTTCCATACAATTTGTCGTCTCCAGGATGTCGGTTAGCAGCGGGAGAGGGGTTTGACATATAAGTGAAGGCGAGTGCACTGTCAGAAGTTTCATAACAGACAACACAAGGATGCGCGGTTTCAACAGACAACACTTGAGATGTAATCTGTTGTGATTTTGAAAACGTTATGCAGAACAAGCATCGCCAGGAAGAGCCGGAAAACCACCGAAAAAGCATCTGCTGACTCTTATGTTTGTCGTCATGATATCGGAAACGTCAGCAAACGTCTTTCCGGCAGTTTTTCTGCTCGTTCTGGCAGTGCCTGTTATGTATAACATTTAATGTATAACGTTTTCAGAATCACAACAAATTACATCGCAAGTTTTGTCTGTTGAAACTGCGCATCCTTGTGTTATCTGTTATGAAACTTCTGACAGTGTGCTTCGTCTTCTCATGGTTAAAAGCCAGACATGATGTCTAGAAGACAATAGAAGTTAGTATTGCCCGGCGCCGGATCGAAGACCCATTCATTGACACAGCTTAAAGTTTAACTGAAAAGCAAACATATTTTTATATCCTGAATTCGAATACACTGAATCCTTTCAGTCTTTAAGGGATTATTTTTTCATCTCGGGCTCTAGTAGTGGCGTTCAGTATATGTGCTGCTGGCACGACAAGTCAACATTCATCCAGCCGCGGCGAATTCAAATGCCAGCAAAAGCATGGATGGGGGGCCAACATAGCCAAAAGAGGGAAGCTTATGATCACGTAACACATGACCAAGGGGAGAGATGAGAGCGTCTGAGGACTGGAAGTAAAATATTTTGGGCATAGAGATACAACGACGTAAAGGTACGACAAGTAGTCCATAAGAATAAGCTCATTTGATAAACATTGACTATTCAGAAACGGAGAAGTAACGCATTTTCGTCTGGCCTTCAAGCTTATTCAAGTGTATACACTATATGACTATCTCTCCTTCCCGCTGCGAAATCTCCGGCCTCTCCGGGTATCTAGCGGATGAAAGGCAGAAGTGGTGTCACAGCTGCTCCCAAAGATCGTCGTGATTGCTTGAGACAGGATGTGAGTCGTTGAGTTTGAGTCGTTACGGACGCGCCTACTCCTTCTTCCTGACGATCACTGGCGTGTTTTGGACTTAGCCATATAGAGTATAGATGATGGATAACTAGACTATCGTATCTCAGCCCTTTCGGTTAAACAATAACTCCAATTCGCGTTATTCCAGTTCAGCGCTCCAAACTGACTAGTTTCTGGAAGTCTCACACTTATGACACAGAGATACAGTAAAATATAGATCAACTTCTATTGCCGGGAAGCAGATTGCAGATTACTGCTCATCAGCTTTTGGATCTATTTTTCCATTTGTCTCTAGCGTTGCTTACGAGACAACGGTGGACTTTCAGAAACTAGTCCACTTGGAAGCTCTGGAGCAATGGCGAATTGGGCAGAGGAATCCGGTTAGGAACTACCAAGAGCAGGTAATAGCCGTCACTCGTCAGGAGACTATTCAGCTTTCATAAACCGTGACGATCTGACGAACTTCAACGCCCTAAGTTGTATCCTCCTTTTTGTTTGTATCAGCGTTTGTGACTACTTCTCAAAATTCCCTTCTACGAATATTCGTAGAAAAAAAAATGTTTATTGTTTAAGGTCTCGTACAGAACTCACAAAACGGAATGAATGGCTTATATAGCCTTGCCTGAACCAAGTCAACAATGAAATGATAGCGCTGAGCTGACACCGATCCAGATGAGGCTGACATGTGATTTATAATAAACAGAAGAAGAGGGTTACGAAAACGGTCACAGCGTTCAGTATCCTCGTTTTCCCATGAAGGATAGCTAGAATACTTTCCAGATGGTTAATTAAATTAAAAGTAAATATTCTTGACGTACCAGGGGCGTTAACTAGGGGGTTGCAGGGAAGTTTACGACACTTACGTTCATCAGTTCAGTTTTATTCGTAAAAATAATAAGCACCATTAACTCATTATGACCCCACCATAAGGCCTAACATAAGGCCTGGCAACGGGCGGGGCTTATTCTTTATTCATATAATCTTAAGGGAAACGAACCAAACAAGTCTACAAAAATAATGATAGAAAAAAAAAATAAAGACATGACAAACTGTCAAGAAAGTCCGTTGACGGACGATCTTTCTCCAACAAAGCGCCCTTGCCCCCCCCCCCCCCCCAAAAAAAGGAAAAAAAATAAATAAAGGAAATTATGTTTTTGACCAGAAAAAGGACTTGGCCTGTGACTTGAAAGCTTAAAGGGTAGACGCAACCCTTACCTCATCAGGTATTGAATTCCACACTCTCGGAGCAAAGTGTTTAATTATGAAAGAAGCTCTAGTTGTTTTACGTGGGCACTCGCCAACTGCCGGGCATTCCGAGTAGAATACTCGTGGAATCCCGATTTTGCGAAAACAAATTCTGAAAAGTTGAATTCAAATGATCATTAAAATAAATGGTTATGAATGGTTAATAGAGCACAATGAACTGCTTCAACATCAATACTTCTAACCCCGTATTCTATGATAGTCAGACTAGTCGATAGTCAACTTAGAGTACTTTCGGTTTGAGGACATGCTCATATCGGGGAATAATCTCAAATCTTTCAAAAGTGTATTCCGACTGAACATATAAAAATGAAAAAAAAAATAACGAACGCTAAAAAATGTCCTCTTCGTAAGCAACAAGGTTGCGCTGCTCTGACTGAGACTGAGACCCCTTGAGGGAATTTCTGGCCGCTAGAAAAGAAGTTAAATTTGTTTTCACTGCTTCTGAATGTCGATATGCTTCCTATCCTTCAATACGGTTAAGCAAAATTGCAACCTGATTTCTTCAGGATCTCAAAACACAAGTCGCAGTAGATATATACTAACAAACTTGACTCCATTTTTCAAAGGCTATATCCCGGCTGTTTTTATTCTCAATAGGCGTTGACATAGAAAAAACTGCACAACCTGTATTCCTAACCAATGAGCTCCTCGGAAGCGATAAGGTGGAGCCTGATCTGTCTCGAAAAAGGCCGAACACGGAAAATGCAAGAATCAGTCTAGCCCATTTAGGGTGGATAAACATTACACAGGAAGTTCTAAAGACTAATCAGAACGATTAGGGACATGGAGGTATGACGGTCCTTTTAATTTATCCAAGCTAAGAAGCGTGAAGAAACGAAGACGAACGATAATTTAAACCGTGACAACGTCCGAATTTTTGGGAAAAAATAAAATATTTGGTAAGTGGCAAGAAATCTTGGTACAAACGACGAACACTAGAACCAAAGAATGTACTCAGCTCCGGTGCCGTGCAAAACTCCCAACCATTCTCCAGTAGTCGAGAGCTGATGTTGATGAGAGCCAGCTCCTATACCATACTCACGTAGCCGTATCGCGATATTTGGGCGATTCTGGCGCTCTCGTTTATTCGCTTTCCGGAACGTAAAAGGATAACTAGACACGCGCAAAGCGATTAGAAAGCGATCCCGGCTATGCGATTTTTTTTCATCACTTTCCAGTCTCCTCGTCGAGTTCACTTTCTATGACGGTACACTATTAATTGTAGTCTATTATGTTATTGACCATATTTATTATAAGATGTCGGTATCAATGTCGCTAAGTTGTAGATACCTGTAGATTGTTATGTTATGACGTTATGTTTTGACGCAAAAACAACCCATCGGCTTGTCCGTTTTGTGTTTTTAGATTATACTGAATTGAATTGAATTGTATAGGATCTACAGAACTAGCGGAGTGGCAAAACCGCTTTAAAAAGTGATGCTTACTTTAGTTAATGATTTAACTATAGAGTTCGCTGAAGTCGCAGTAACGACTGGGCCATGTACAGCATAGGCAGCAAGTCAGGATTGTGTAGCCACAGTAGGCTCGAATGCAGATAACAAGAAAAAGGCACTTTAAGGTTAAAGCACGGAGGCTACACAAGGAAAGGAACTCGGGAGGAAACTTGAATTTAATCTAACCGTAAAAGAAGAGATACACTTACCAAGAGATGACCATGTTGACGAGGCAGCAGCATCATTAATAGGGGTTACTTGGGTTTGTCGTCGTGCCATAGAAACTCGTAGCTGGATCCCACTCACCGTCACATTATTCATCTGGAAGTCAGACAAAATATGAAGGCAGTCGCTATTACCGTGGACAAGACGATAACACTAATTATCGAATCGTTTACTGACAAACCAACTTCGTAGCTTTCTTCAGCAGAAGATGCTTTTTTTATTTACATGAATGAAATAAATATATTTTGTCTTATTGGTGAGGACACTGTTGCCCACCTCCTAGGGCAGTGCCAGGAGTCTCCTCTACCGGATCAGTTTGGGGGAGGGTTGCTCTTACCTGGTATATTGACATCGACCAAAGACAACGTTATTAAAATGGTGGTAGAATATGTGAGGGGGAATTTAAACAGGAGATAGTTTATTTATGTGCAGTAGGATCAATATGCTTTCAATGGAAAATCTGTGTACGGCCCATTCGAGGCTAAATAAACACCATTATATTCTATTCTATATTACGCTAATTGTTCGCTTTTTTAAGGATATCTAAAAAAAAGGGCACAAACGAGTTCATGAACTTTGAGGTTCGTCCTCTGGCAGGTACTAATTTATTTTGCCGTCTTGTCCTGCTGTTTTTCGGGGCATCAGGGGGGGGGGGGCATGGATCGGTTCTCATTTGCTAACAAAAAACGTGAACCTGAACCTCTTCCGCTCTTGACAGTAGTGCAGCTGCATATTTTGGGAAGGAGTAGAAGGACAGCCACCACAACCGCGGTGCGGTGTACCTTGTCTGAACTTCAAAGTCTACGGATGCAGAGTGGGATTTCTAGGCCTCGGTAGAGATCAATGAGTAAGCAGGGTCTAATTTTCAAGCCAGGACCCATGACATTTTGTATAAAGAAAAAACTTCGGGCCTCTGGTACCGTAGCCCTTTAGAGTTAAAAGGCCGAGCTCACCAGCCGGAAAACAGGAGGCTTTGGTTAAGAAAATCTCTCTCTCTCGGAACTACGAACTTTCGGCCGGATGCAAGCCGAGAACACACATAAGCGGAGCCCTTGAACGGAACCAAATCACTAACGGGGAAAACAAAACTTACTTCAGCAATTGCTTGTTCGGCTGATGATGTGTTGTCAAAGGTCACAAAACCGCAACTGAAAAAAAAACAGCATATTTTCAGATTTGGCATTGGTGGAGTGTAATCATCATCATTCGAGCGAAGACTAGACAACCAGGAATAGTCCCAATTCATCTTCACTATTTGACGCTTAAGAGGAGTCTCATCTTTTCAGTCTTACTCTTCTCTATGTGTCACAGTCATACACAAATCCTCATTTTTTGGGCATGGTGCCCCAACGACTGGGCATTCCCCAGCGTATGGGCATGGTGCTCATACGTTGGGACACCATTCCGTGCAGGGAGGGCATGGTATCCCCATGTCTGGGGATGCCATGCTTAAGAGGATTTGACGCTTGAGAGAAGTCTCATCTTTTCAGTCTTACTCTTCTCTGTGTGTCACAGGCATGCACAATCCTCATTTTTGGGCATGGTGCCCCAACGTCTGGGCATGCTCCAGCGTATGTGCATGGCATACGTTGGGGCACCATGCCATGCAGGGGGGGGGGGCATGGTGTCCCCAATCTGTTGAATTGAGAATCTGAAAATGAAATTAGCCTTTCAAGCAAATTTTATGGTGGTACCATGCCCTTGCTACAGTGCATGGTGCCCCAACGTATGAGCACCATGGCCATACCTTGGGGCATGCCCAGACGCTGGGGCACCATGCCCAAAAATTGAAAATTTGTGTATGACTGGTGTGTCAAATGTGTCACATTTACATACAATATTTGTAAGTGTTGGTGACCTCGAACAGTGTCCAAACGACGGTTTGCGTGGTCCTCGGGTAGACACCTATGATGCGAACTGCTCCTGACCGGACTCGGTGATTAGCTGCGTTCTTTTCTGCCGGAGTAATCACCAATGAGCTCTATTTTTCCTTAATGCACTGAACAGACGACCAGGATTGGGTGCTCCCGGACTGCATTCATGCCTGGATTTCCGGCACTACCATCAATTCCATACTGACAAGTTGAGATTTTGTTCAGCTTGATGATGAAAGGGAAGAAAATCCGGCCGGGAAATTCTGACCCTATGTCCGCAGCATGAGGTGCTTTAGGGTTCACTGATGTGCTCAAATTCTGGTTTTAACTCACCAGTGCGGAAAAAACAGAATCTGTTTGGGAGGCAGGTTCGAGTGATAAGTACTTATAAAGACAACTTCTTACAGAGGAAACACCACACAGTAAAAACCATAGACTAGTGGAAGTGCGACGAACGCGTTTACTGAAAACACCACACCGTCATTTGTCTCATTTTAGTTTTGCTTTCCCTTTCTTTTATTTGAACTGCCTGGGACGATCGTCTTTGGATAATTTGTTTAAAATGCACCGTGTAAAATAAAATGCACCATTAGACAAGATGGAGAAGTTTTCAACTCATCCGCTGTAGAAAGTTGTCAGGCCTACTCACATCTTTTATGTTTTACAGGATGTAGGGCAGTGTTTTCAGCTGATTGGTTTTATTTTTTGCCTACTTGTTGGTGCCCGTCTTAAAGCGTCTTCGCCAAGGAACAGAAGATTCTCGTTACGGAAACTTGGTTCAACCAAATCAGCTATTACTTATAGCTAATTGTACATACATATAAATATTTTAAGGCAATTATTGAGACGTGATTATTAAGTTTGAGCTGTGTTAATAATTGTGTGACGATCCGATGCTAGCGAGTAATTATATGAGCTATTCAGGAAATAAACGTTATTATTATTATTATTTATTTCACTTACTTCTTCTCAATCTCCATTGATACGTTGACAACCTGGCCGAACTTCTGACAATTCTTCTTGAGGAAATGTTCGGTTATGTTATATCCAAAAATGTAGATGGTGTTACCCACCTTTGGAGGAGGGTCTTTTCCCTCTTCGTCTTCGAGCTGGGGAGCTTTCTTTTTCCCGGGGCTTCGAAGGGGGTTGTCTACTGCAGGGGTGAACGACTCATATATATTTGGGACCTGGAGGACAAAAAATCGGTTTATAAATCTGGCTGCAACGATTTAGATCCTTCTCTTCATTGCTAATAACATTTCTTTTGTGGGTGGCTTTTTGGGTTGATAACTCTTTTATACGTTAAAACCTATACGCTTAGGCTAAATTGTAATATCAGTCTCCAATAACTTCAAAAGGTGCACGTCTCCCGTTCTTGCGCAGCACCACATACACTTCTTCTTATTGATGGTGTTGACGTTTACATCTGTTGGTAGATAACACCCTTACATGACACGTACAACTTCTCACTCTCCATTTTCCATTTTCTTCATATCTCTCATTTGCAGACAAAGACCTACATACTAACACCACATAAACTTGTCGTCGGTGGATGAAAAGGGTTGTGGAGGATGAGGGTTTTGCTAGTATTAAAAGAATGGGGCGCTTCCCCAGGTTAGCGATGGAGCACAGAGCTAGATTTTTTTTTTTTTTTTTTTTCATACTTCGGCCTTAGTGGACTACAACAAAACAAAACGGACAACCGTTAATGAAGTAATTTGTTCTATATAATATGACGTAACTCACCGGGGTCATCCCAGGGAGTGGTAGAAAGTGAACCAAAACTAAAGGGGGGGGGCAAAATTAGCTATATGTTATGAGAGTAATTAATTAAACTATGAAAAAGAACTATAAAAAACTCACGAGCCACTGATAATACTGACTTTTGGCTCAATAAAGTTAAAGTAATATGATTGCCATAAACCGAGGGCTTGGAAGTTTACAGAAGAAACAGGCCTGCGGTATCTACTCAAGGACAGGTCGTAGCCACCAAACTTATTTGAACCACTAACTGGTCATCAAATCCTCACCTTTGCCTTTACCGTTGCCTCTGGCGACGAAACCTCCTCTTTGCTTGAAACGAGGCCTGCTTGGCTTGAAGAAAATGGCTGGAAGCCACTCAAGGATCTTTCTGAGGCAGCAAGTTTTCTTTCAAGACCCACAGATCTCTTGAAACCAGATTTATCCTGCCTTTCTTGAGGTCTGATTATTGCAGCTATTGCACCAGACTTGATAAGCTTCTTAGCCACTTCTTTGGCATCTTGAGCCTCAGCCTTCCTTTTAAGTTGTGGCTTTTCTGGTTCAGGCTGCTTAGGTACCTTCATGGCTTGTAGCGCTTTTTTCTGTAAACAAAAGCAGTTCAACATAATTACATGCAATAGACAGTTTGTACGCAATTCCGAAATCCGCCATATTTGGCCTCGTTCCGAAACGGTTTAACTGTGAAACACATTTTTCAGTGAGGTGATGCTTTTAGCAGAATATTCTGTAGCCACTTTATAACCATATTACCTTGAGTTGATACGAACAGGCTTTAATTCGGTTCTGAGGAGCTGTAGTGAGAGGCTTAGACCTTTCTCAACTATGACCTAACAAACGCTTTACCTCCTTCAGTATTTCTCAGATGAACGTCCACAGTAAGGTGGACGAGCTAAGATGCACTTGTCATGACTTAAGGCCTGTACTACTCAGGTCTTCAAGAAAGGCCGTCTAAGGTGTTAAACTAGGTAAACAGAGCTGCAACCGCACCCGTAAAATTTGTGACATCGATCGTTCCTTTGACATAAGAAATTGTGTTTACACTTTCATGGAGGTCCCTGTTTCTTAGAAAAATGATTAATAAAAGCCTATTATACAGGCTGTGTACCTTCTTACGAAGTTTCTTGTATTTCTGCATTAGCATCTCTTCTTCCTCCGTGAGACCATCAGGAAATTTGATATATCCCATATTCAACTGCAACGACATTTTTTTGTTTAGTTTCAAACTACTAAACAAACTGCAACTAAACTCCCGAGTTGACTTACCACTTGCCGCTGCGAAATCTCCGGCCTCTCCGGGTAACTAGCGGAAGAAAGGCAGAAGTGGTATCACAGCATTCACAGCTGCTCCCAAAGATCGCCGCGATTGCTTGACACAGAATTTCAGTCGTTGAGTTTCAGTCATTACGGAGACGTTTACTCCTTCTTCCTGAGGATCACTGGCGTGTTTTGGACTGTCATATATAGTATTGACTCTGAGTTAATTTACCACCAACTGATTACTACTACCCACCTAAGACTTTGGTTGAATAAACAGTCCATCAACTCTACCCAAAATATTTATTTTTGCCTCTGCTCCACATCACACAGATTTTCCCTTACTGTTGTTTTCTTGACTAAGCTATATACCGTAATCACCAAAGCTTCTGCAGCAGAGGTCACATTTATGCTCTGACAAGGGAGAGGCAGGAAACTATTTTGTCCAGTAGCAAAAAAAATCTTGGTACCCAGCACTCTCTGCAAGATTACTTTTTGCAAGCTGGTAACTGGTACTTTGCTTGCTTGTGTTTCTAATCCATGATGCCATCTCCATTGCTCCAGGTGTCCGAGTTGTTCGGGTTCGAGAGATGGCTAGTAAAGGAAAAGCTTTACATTATAGAGATATGCACTGAATTCTTCTAGCCTAAGCAAATGTTTTTCTTTTTAATTATTTAAATCCTGCTCCCAGGCTCCACAGAATGGGGCCGATCGAAGTTTAACTAGTATACATCTCACAGTCAACAATATTATTGATAAAACTATCGGTTTCTAAACATCTGCTTACACTAAGCTAGTATTCATGAATCTGGCATTCACCATTTATTTGGTCAGAAGAAGGTTGCTGCAAAAGATACTAAGCTCCTAACTAGGCTTGTTCTGAGCTTAAAGGAACAGAAAACTTGACTCAAACTTGACTCGGGGAGCTAGCTAACATATCAAGAATGTACCCTGATTCACCATTGAGAGTAAGAAAAATTCTCGTTACGACCATTGCAGTTCCCGGGCAGTTTCCGATAATTCGACTTTTGAGTTAGTAGAAAAAAAGCAAAAGGTTTGTGTGCCGCGACTAGGAATCGAACGCAGGCCGTATTGTCGGGGAGGTCGTTTGTCTGTAGTCTACACGTAAAAAGACGAACTTTTACAGTACATAAGTGCATAATTACAGTACATAAGGGGCAAGGGCCTGCCAGCTAGCTTCGGGAACACTAAGGAGGGGGTTCGAGATAACAAAGAAGGGGGGCCTGTCGACAATAAGACCCTGTATATTTATTTAAGCCCCCCGGGCGATTCGATGGCCGAAAGTTGCGTAGTCAAGTTTACTATTCCTTTAAACCAAAGTTTGCCTGCAGAAAAATCTGCAACTAACATAAAAAGCCTGGGCTAGGATAAAATGGGTGCAGCTAAATACGGCTTTAGCCTGCAAGTAAACAAAAGCACGCTCAGTATTCAACTTTTCCTGAACGCTATCAGTAGCAAAAGTAAATGGAAATGGAAGCCAGACCTGCTGCATCCTTGACAGTTGAAGCTGAAGACCACTTTAGACTAAGCACAATCTATGCTTAAATCAAACCCTGGACAGATATGCCAGGAAGTTGACTCATACAGGTCTCAGGGTCCTGGCAAGTTCTCCCACTTTCACAATTTTCCTTGGGTTATGCTAGTTAAAAAAAAAAACGTCCTAACCAGTCTAGCCCAAGAGTATGCTCCAAGTGCCTACCATGAGCATGGGCCACAGATTTCCAGCAGGTTTATGTGGGATGTTCAGCTACAAAACTAATTTTACTACCCCAATCTAATCAGTGAAAACTACAGTCTAGGTAAAGAAAGGATGAGAAGGAGCAGAGAAGGGGTATGTAACTTTGGATGTTGCTTAACTTGCTTATCTTTTCTGAAAAGCACCAGGGAATATGATTATACTTAAATTAATGTAGGGGTGTGCTTCTTTGACATTCATTAATGTAAACAGTGCAATTATGGGCTGAATCGTAAAATAAAGAACCCAAACACCATTCAGTTATTCTTTTTTATTAAGTGAGTTTAAAGATAAAAGCACTCAATTTCTGCTTACTTTGCTACTCTAGCCAGATTCTAGCTGACTGGTAGCGGTTTTTTGTCATGGCAAGTGGATCAAAATGGCAAATCTCTACTCTATTTTGCCTCAGTGTTGCCAGATCCTTGACACAAGATCGCACAGCAAGAGAAGCAAAAATGTGCCTTCAGTGCACTTTCGCTATTTTCGTTTTCAGGATGAGATTAGATGTCCCCCCCCCCCTCCAATGTAGTCAGTCAGCCAGTATCAGTCAAGCACAAATCCTCAATTTTTGGGCATGGTGCCCTAACGTCAGGGCATGCCCCAAGGTATGGGCATGGTGCCCATACGTTGGGGCACCATGCCCTGGAGCATGGGCATGGTACTAGCATGGCACCCCCATGATATTTGGTTGAACTGAGATTTATTGCATATCTAAATAGGGCCTTCTTCCTCTCCTAGACCACAAGATACTTGATCTTATGTTCTATCTAACCTCTTTTTCCAATTTAAAAAATACTAGAGAACTTCCAAGAAATTTAGCATTTAATGAAGACCACTTTTTCTTATTGGTTTACCTATCCATTTCCAGGGAAAAAGGGGAGACTCATTCATGGCTAGATTTCTTGGAAGTTCTCCAATATTTTTAAAATTGGAAAAAGAGGTTAGATAGAACATAAGATCAAGTATCTTGTGGTCTAGGAGAGGAAGAAGGCCCTATTTAGGTATGTAATCAATCTCAGTTCAACCAAATGTCATGGGGGTGCCATGCTAGTTCCCTGCCCATGCTCCAGGGCATGGTGCCCCAACGTATGGGCACCATGCCCATACCTTGGGGCATGCCCTGACGTTGGGGCACCATGCCCAAAAATTTAGGATTTGTGCATGACTGGCCAGTATCTCAAACTTTTCTTTCTTAAATACAGTCTTTTATTTTAGGAAGTTTGTGAAAATAACTAGCAAGTCACTAAAGACCTTGACCCCCCCCCCCCCACTTTGGGTAGAAACACTTCTGATTCTGTTATGAGAAAGACAAGAAAAAGTTAATTAGGTCTTGTCCATGAGAAGAGAAATAGTAACAATAGGCCTAAGCTTTAAAGATCCACATTTCCAGAGTGCAAACTGCTTACCAGCAAATTATTCTCTCTTAAATGACAGAGCAAATGTGGTAGCCCTCAGCTTGCGGTTACTTGCTAGCTTACAAAACATGAAACAGTAGAGAAGGATATCAAATTCCGAAACTGCATGCCTATTACACAGTGTTCTCGAATTAAATTTTTTAACATTCAATAAAGATTTGGAATCCCCGTAACCCTCGAGCTCGGAATACAAAATGACTAAGTGGTAGGCTAGTTACAAAATTGAAAGTGCAGCTGCCTTGAAAAACAGCCCAAATGGCACAAATGTGCATCATCTGGCAACACTGCTTTGCCTAATATTTACACAGTCAGAATAAGGAGCACAAACAATAGTTTAAAATAAAATTAGAAAATGCACAAACTGTAATTTTCTTATTTCATTTTGACTGCTTCAGACGTGCTCTAGATTTATAGAAGTGTTCATGGAAGCATAGCCCTGGCATAACCTACCTCTACTGCAATCTGATAATATTGGAGTGACAAACCTGTGACAAATAAAAGAAGCATGCAACAGTAGTCTTAAATTTTCTGCCGAACTTCATGTCGAAACATAGAGTCTACAAACTAAACGCGGCAGCACAGTATACAAACACTATTTTTCGAGATATTATCCAGATCTTCTTCGACTTGTCCTCACGGAAAGAAAGAGAAAGGAAGGAACAAAGCATATTCTCACAATGGCATAAAAAACAACAAAAAGTTTGATGATATCCCAAAGCGGAATATTTATCGGACTTCATCCATACTCCTTTCAATCTTTATTTTCCTGTCTAGCGCAGATTATGGAGGGAATACCAATACTAACTGAAGACGCGGAGGATTCTGACCCAACAATTTCTTTATCTACAGATACATACATCACCTTTATAAGTTTTATCGGAGAATTTTGTTTTTCTTCCGAAATTCCGGTTACACCGCAGAACTCGACCGTTTCATTTAGCCGGAAATGTTACAAAGTATTAGAAGAAACGAACCTGCAATCTGATTGAACATTCATTCCTTCCAGCACGGCAACAGTCTGACGAGGACCCTTGCCAAAAAGGGTCGAAATATCGCTGACGGACATCGTAGCTGACTTTCCGTTTTTCTAGGATTTCTCAGTTTCTAGGATTCGCAGAGGATTCGGTAAAATTTTTGAGAGATTCGGTAAAACTTTTGCTCTGCACTCCCCACCGGAAATGCACTTGCGGCGCCCCTTCCCCCCCCCACACACAGTGCTAATAAAATGCAGTATATCTTTATGAGGAGCACAATTAATAGAGGCAAGCGGCCAGTGGCCAGCGAGCCGCCGTCACGCGTTTACATTTAACTCGCGGTCAAAAGTGTAGTTTTTAAGATTTATAATTTCGTATATATGTGCATTCGCCGGGGACAAGTTATCTGAATTGGACAAGTTAGCCCGGAATCTAGAAAAAACGGAAATTTGGTAAAAAGCGAAGGTTTTTTTCTGTAGCTGATGTGAACGTCCGTATAGGGGAAGTAGCTTTCCCGCTGGAAAGTAGCTTTCCCGGCATCCGTCCGAAACCGATAATCTAGTAGAAATAAAAGTTGTTTCTCAAGACGATCGGTCATCGATTTAGAGGTAAGAGTACATGCTGAATACATTTATGAACTAATTTTCTCGCTTGCCAAGTAGGTAGGTTGCCGTGAATCCGGCAAAACCGGAAATTTGGTCGAAGTGAAAGTTGATTATGAAGTCAATTAGTAGGCTACTTCGGTAGGGAGGTAATAATATAGACTCGTAGAATCCATGTATATCCTTAGTTTTCTAAGCTGATCAGTCGTTTTCGCCGAAAACCACAACTTCCAGTCAGAGGCGTTACTAGCCAAAATGTTTTGGGGGGGGGGGGGGGGACAAGGTATTTACCGACTGGCTGGTAATTTTTACCGACTATTTTTGCGGATAAAACGACTATTATTGAGAAAAAAACGACTGTGTTGACGAAAAATCGGCTGATTTCAAGAAAAAACGACTATTTTTAAGAAAAAAATCGACTGGTTTTACTAAAAACCGCGGCTCTTCGCGCCGACTCGGCTATTTTTTACCGACTGGTCGACAACATTGGGGGGGGGGGCGTCCCTCCCCTCCCCCCAGTAGTGACGCCTCTGCTTCCAGTTCCGGTGTGTTCTTAGAATTTAGCTACAATAAGGTAGTCCAAGTGTAACATCAAGATCTGGTGCGTGGACGCGCCTGAGGAGCTCATGAATGAGACTGAGTTGTCGATGGGATTTTTACCTTGACACTTGGGGAGGGGAAGGGACTTGGAAACAAAACAGAAAAAACTTTTTTTTCTCGCCTCGGGATGATAGTCCGGTCGAAATCTGGTCAGATACGGACATTTGCGGATGGATCTGATTATCTGATATGTTTTTTGCTGGGGAGTACTACCTAGTGGATCTGGTTAAGCCGAAGCGGTCTATTAGATTGACAAAAACAGGGTTCGGCAAAGACCGAACATCTCCAAGACCCGGCTTTCTCTATTATAAAGATCAGAAAATATTCCCCTTCGGGGTCCCAGCGAAACCCCTATAGTCTTGTTTTTCTTGCAAACTTGTAACGTGACTGCAATTTATTCCATTGAAACGCGCCTTTGCATGTAGACCAGACAAATAAAATGACAGGTTGTCGCACTAAGAACTCTTACAGTAGCAAACAAACATTACAGCAAAACATCTAGCAGCTAAAATTTATGGGCGAAGTAAATTCATTTCAAAATTTAAGCTCATAGGGCAGGAGATCTAAAATAGTTTGCAAAATACTGAATTCGGCGCAATTCGCCACTTTTGACGCCACCTAGTCACGACACCACGATTTTACGCATTAGAGTTTTCAAAGGATATTGCAACCTGAGTTGCATTTTATTTGAAGTTCACAGTACAGCGGGAGCGGATGGCGGACTGTAAGTAGCCGTTTTATTCCTGGCGGACTACGTCAGAAGGTACGCTGAACAGCTCCCTGTGCAAACTAGCGGGTCCACTGGCACTCAACGGGCGGCCCGCTGGAAAATAAAACGACTTCGGGCACCCGCGCCTCCCAGCGTACGGCCCGCTGGAGAATAAAACGACAACGAACAGTCCGCTGTACTATGAACTTCAAATAAAACGCGGCTCTGAATTCCGGTTGGCCAGACGGTCAGGGTCGGGCGATTGCAAACTGGAATTCCTGCAAGCATTTCGGCACCATCATCAACTCTACGGGGGTTGGGATTTTTTCGACTCTACGAAGAAAGTTTAGAAAATCCAACCAGAAGAAACTGATCGACTGTCTGCGCCTACATCTTATGTGCAAAGAAACGTCAGGATTTCCCGTCTTGGACTGTTGATGGTGCCAGGAAATCCAGGCAAGAAATCTAGTACGTTACCATAGGATTATGATTATCTTTCGGCACATAATCCCGAAGGCTTCTGGACACTTTAAAGAAAGACGTAGGCCTACCCGCCAAAGTTTGAATATCGTTCGGTATGCCGCTTGATGATGAGGATTCTATGGCTAGAAACATACGTGATATCATACCACTGCTATACATAGACTGTAAAAGAAAATCTTGCAGTATTTGCTACTGGGATTAATCTTGTCTTTATCGAGATAAGATTACCCCGAATTCGAATTCCAGTAGACATAAGATTAATCCCAGTAGCAGATACTGCATCCTCATTCGGAGAAACTTTTTAGTGTATAAACGCCATTGCTCTAGTTAAAGCATACTGCCGGGTGCAACTTATAACGAATAAGTTCATACCGGGGCCTGCCTTAAGTAAACGGTTCTAGTAAACAAATACGGTTCTACTTAAGTCTTTCATAACCAAATACGCTAGTCATGTTGTAGCAATTGTAATAGCGGCAGTATGCAGTAAAACACGGTGCCGGGCAAAGGTAATTTAAGAAAACACTGGTTCCTGACTAGTAAGCTCAGATCCAAAATTTGATGCCAAAAAGAAGAAGAGAGTGAAAAAATAACCATAAAAAACAGGTGACACCTACAGCCTTGTCGCTTGCAAATGTGATTCAAACTGACTAAGCTGCTACACGGCCGGGGGAATTATTGCTTCCCTTTAGAATAAACTAAACACTTAAAGAATAACAACGATAACTGGGATAACAGTTCTATCCCTGTAATACTTCCTATAAAACTGGTTTCCCTTTACTGAGAAGACCTTTTCTGGAAGACCTAGGGAGAAATGGCCACGGCTAGGAAACGATGAATTCTTTCAATAGGCCAACTATTTCATGGTGGGACATATATTTTGCGAGTAACAAACGTTTGGTGCTGAAACTTTTTTTTTACTTCCGCATGGAAATGAATTAACGGACAATGTCAGAATCCCATGAAGTGCCCCGTGTGCACAAGGCTTAAAGAACAGATGACGCCAGTTTTGAAGATTTAGAGCATGTACCACCCTTCTTAAAATATTAATTATCAGCTACTACTTTTGTTCCAACTAAAAGTTACGCTGACCGTTGAAACCTTCTTGAAAAAGTAACTATTTGCTTACCACGCTCGGTGCGTAGTAAGCGTGGTAACTACGATCTCTGTGGCGCGATTGGTGCGATTAGCGCGATAATTTGCCGAAACTCGAAAAATGCGTTACAGCCATGATGTCTTGCGTAGTTACTACGGTAAGCAGGGTGGAACACGTGCCCTTAACCCGTCCCTGTTCGGATATGGAAGAAGTGGTATCAATTCATTTTAAGTTTTAGATGACTCTGGGCTGAACGTTTTGAAATTTAATTTATTGGCACAATTTCCGTTAAGACCACGAAATTTTGCCAGAAATTACTATTCCTCCAACTTTAAATTCCATTAGACCGGTGAAAAGAAAACCCTTTTGCTTCGGATACTGGTTGTCACAAGCGAGCGTTGGCCCTTTACCCCCTTGGTCCCAGGTGCGTTTTTGCATTGGCGTATTTTACTGGATAAAGGACAGGCCTATAGCTGTCAACTGACTGCAACATAAGCTATAGGAACGAAATTCTAAAAAATGAGGTTCCTGTGACCAAGGATGGACGAAGGAAAAACGAAAGAATGAGCATAATTTCTAGCATTGGCACTTGAAACAGTTGGCCGAAAAGAGAAAAGAGAGCAACCCTAACCTACAAGACTCACGACAAGACTAACAGCAAGGCATTTGAATAGTGAGCAGTTGCCTGCCGAGACTAAAGCCTACGTATAAAACCAGGGAGATCCAGCCGCTACACACACGAGTAAAAACACAGGTAATTTCGCTAGTATTCACACTAAAACGTCTTCGCTTTTCTCTCCATCTAGGACTTCCACTGTATATCTTTGACAACGTTTCAATTTGCTGGCCTCCAAATGAAATTCGCTGTTTCACCAAAAAAATGCTGGTGTAACCTCTCAGGTTTAATGCGTAATAGTACCTTCGCTCAGGACTACATAAATGTTTCCTGTTTGTTTCCTTTCCACTGCTGACAGCTGCTATGTAAACATCCTGCGCGTCACCAGCAATCTACAATTACAGTAAAGGTATGCTTTTTTGAACACTATAGTTAACATTGAACAATGCCATTTTCGTCCCTTGCTGTGATGAAATCCATTTACGAGTCAGACCAGCCATACACAAATCCTCAATGTTGGGGCACGGTGCTCATATGTAGGGGCACCATGCCCTGTAGCAAAGGCACGGTATCCCCATAAAAATCTGTTTGAAAAGCAAATTTCCATTTCACATTCTCAGTTCAACAGATTTGTATGGGGGTACCATGCCCTTCCTGCAGGTCATGGTACCTCAACGTTGGAGCACCATGCCCCAAATTTGAGGATTTGTGTATGACTGAGTCAAGCAAGGTAGCTAGTTAAAGGCTCCTAAGAACACCTGTTTTAGGTCTACATTTTACCATTTAGTCCCAAACTGCACTGTTCAAAGTTAACTAACATTCAAAGATACACACCTCTACTTAGATTGAGGACCACGCGAACACTCACAATATTTTGGATGAACTGAACAATCCTTCATGGCAGTCTAACCAATTAAACGTCTGAGCAAACCCTTTTTATCTTTTATGATCCTGGATAACCGTAACTTTCCTTGTAAGTATTGAACTGAAAGACAGGAATGCTCTTCAACCGGGAATTGATCGGCGACCTTCACTCTGCAGGAACGTCGCGCCTCCAACTCAGCCAGAAGGGGCTTGTGAACATAGTTCGTGAACCCTACAATTGCCAGACAGAAGTAGGTTACAGGAGGCACGTTTATCAACATTTCAATTCCACATGTCACGAGATTGAATTCTGTTAACATATATACCATTAAAGTAAAGATGGTTGCCGACTAGAGCTTGTCGTCGAGAAAACGAACTAGGATGAGCTTCCTTGTCTTTGAAACCGGGGATCATAAATGACTAAAGGAAGTCGTTCAGGTAGTTAGGCGTGCTTTTAACGGAGAGAAGGACTAAGGAAACAAGGTCCTGATTAAAAATCGCACGAGTTACACACAGCTAGTCTCGAAAAAACGCTACTAAAGTTTGTGCACAAGTGTCACAGATGTTACCATCAAATCCTCATTAAACCTACAATTTCAGATTTTTGGTAGTTAATGATTTTCGTGTAGTAGGGGCGAATATTACCGACCACTTATAAAAAAAAACCCACTGAAATACATTAAACTCAATACCGGGAGAGCTGTTTCATTTCAACTTCGGCACTTTTCTTGGCAGGCACATATCGATTTGGCTCCCAACCCGGGTCCACGTCCATTTCTTCAGCAAGGGTTTCGAACCTTTTCCTCTTCTTTCCCCATCTATCACACATTTTTCCAATAAGTCTGACTAGATATGACTCCACTAGGATAGATATTATCACATGTCCGAATCCAAGGCCTAAAATACCCAAGCAGAAGTTGAACGACTCCGGGATTTCAAGTTCCATAAGTTCAACAACCCAGTCAGCCGGATAGACGGCCACATAGGAAGAAACACCGGCGGCGAGTAAAATAAACACAGTAAATGGCACATTGGTATAAAACCTTTTCCTGTAGGGGTAGCCCTTGCAAAAGGTCAGGGCTAGGAAGATATACACAAACTGAGTCGGGGTAAAGACGGCATATGATTCATGGCAGTTCAGAGGGCTTTCTAGGAAGCCCGCTTCAGTCAAATTGTACTTCTGGTCGTAGGGAATGAACCAGTCCTGTGAGCGCGTCGCTTCCAGGGATATGAAAATGGTCACCAGGGTGAGGGCCAGCTGAGTGATGATGGAGGTCACAGGTTCAACTGCCATCAATGAGGTAGGGGGTGGCTTGTGATACAGGGGACCTGAAAAAGGGTATTTTCAAACCAGAAAGACAGTGGCCTTAAAGGAGAACTCGCGTGTCATTTTACTCCAGCTCGCTAGACTCCTTAATTTCAGCCCCAACAAGGATGGCAAGCAGCTATCCCACGCGAAGGCGAATTCCAGGGTTTGTTTCAAACTCGTCACTTTAGCCGACTTTTGTCCCGTCGAACCAAGCTCAGACTTAACGGTTCCAACAATTTTCAAGCCTCCTCTCGAAAAGGAAGGCTGATCTGGAAAACTGCCCTTAGCAAACGGAAAGTGAATACCCTGTTGTCCGAACTGCACGCCTCGAAGATCTTCAGCCTGGACGCATTTCGGTCCCTGAGTGTGGATCTGCATGATGTACTAGGAAAGGTACGTCTGACGCGTCGCGTCTGAATTTGTAAGCAGAACTGAATGGCGTTATGTGGGCATCAAGCTTAAAGCCTGGCTTGAATGAAACACTAATTGGAGTTGAAACGGCGCGGCGCGCATTTTAAGGCCTGGCGATGCGGATTTTTTCGCTTGCGATGCCGAACATCGCCAAGCGAACACAAATTCGCGTTCTGTGGGCACCTAGCTTAAGGCTTTGAACTACCTTTTCCATTATACGTATGTACATTAAACACGCTACTGACCTGAATACGCCTCTGTGAGCCCAAAGACAGCTGACGACAACGTAATGAGGAAAAGATCAATGTAGAGGAACTGAAAGTCCGTCAGGTTGGTTCCAATGTCATAAAGAATCATAACTGACACAAACTGCACTAGACTGTATCCGGCCATGTACTTGAATATTCCGAATGAAGTCACTAGGGCACAGCGACACTCACGAACAAGTTGTGGGACGCAGTCAATCGACGCACTTTTCGAAGTGAAGGGCGCTGCGACAGAAGCTTCCGTTTCCGTCAATGAGATCCCGGCATGAGCCGCTTTCAACGCCCCGCAATCGTTCGCGCCGTCGCCGCACATTCCTGCAACAACAAATAACAATTTCTGTTATCGGTAATGAGAATCCTTTCTAATCGTTCATCGTGCTTTCGGTTTGCTAAAATATGCTATGCTTTCCCCTATTCTATAGAAACGAGGAATAAATGCATAGTGGCGAAATAGACAGAATAGAATAGTCTTTGATTAATGCCTAAATCGGGGACAAGCCAAATCGAGGGTAGTCGTCTAACAACAGTAACATAGCAGTAAAAACAGATCATAAATATTCCTTCAGCCCAAGCTGAGTGCGAATAATATTTGATAAATAAATCGTGTCAACCAATAATTTGGTATGGCTGATCACTTTATGTTGTCCCAAAAGACTGACCCATCCAAAGCTGTTTTTTATAAATTTCAAAGATGTTACGGATCAAATCATCAACTGCTCTTAACCGCGGCAACCCTGAATGTTTTGATTTTTGTTTTACGACTGAAATGCTTGACCTCCATACTTTTTAAGTTATGTTCTACTTTTTGTTCTGTAACCCACAGGCACTCAAGGTGCACTCGATAAGCGTAGTATGAAATACAGAGAAAGGAGCGATACAATTTATAATTTTTTTCGTGAATACGTAGTATGAGAAAAATAGCTACTCACAGAGCTGAACAGCCCTTAACCAAAGATAACCAATCAAATTCGCTTCAGACAAAGCTTCACTCCAGGCAGCATGATCAACTGTGCCGGCACCAACTTCAAAATACCCTGAGGAAGCACACTTACCAACAGTATAGCCAAGGTCTTGCAATCCAACAACGATCATCTGCTTCTGGTCAGGTTTCATCCGAGCAAAGATGACGCCACGAGCGTAAATGCGAGGCAGCAGCTCTGGGCGGGTTTGTCGTACTATTTCCAAGGTCCTTCCGTCGATGGCGAGATGATAGCGGGAAGATTCCTCGTCGATCTGAAGTGTGGAGTAGTCCTTCCCAGTGCTTTTGTCAGAGATCTAAAGAAAAGATAAGTAATGACTCCACGTTCAATGTCTTCAGTCAATCAATCACGTATTCTAAAAAGCGTATCTGGATGCAGCAGGTAAACTGTTTTTTTCGACGTCCAGTTTGAGGTAATCATATTCACGAACATAGCAACTATGGAATACTGGGTCACAAACTAGTATCTAGTGCTGCATTTCCGTTAAAGTACATTTTCTGCCTTGTACCGAAGTTTCGACGCATCGCATGAAGGTTTCCCCATGGTGACGCGAATTTCGCATGCGAAATTTTTATCGTACCTAAGGGTCATGTTAAGGGCCCACGCTTTAAGCAGAATTCACACAGAGGGCGTCAAATTATTAGCCTGGCGTTGCGAATTTTTTCGGCTCGGAGCCGAAGCCTGACGAAGCCTTTTTCAACGCCTGGCGTGACGAATATCGTCAGGCGTGGCGAAATTCGCTCTCTGTGTGAATTGGGCTTTACTGTTCGTACTTATTATTATTCATAACGGGCAAATAACGGCATAGTATGGCAGGGTATGTCAACGATCATCGTCGTGATGTTTTAAGCAGGCCGCAATTGTTTGGTGCATTGCATCGCAGAGTACTGTCGTAATTTTCTTGGCTGGATCTAGTCCTCTACTGCTACTATTTGTGATGGCTGCAGAGTTACGTCGACCACTCTGATAGCCCGGCAATAACGCGCTTCTGCCCGTGAGTGTTCGTCTGGTCCGAGGGGACAGTTTTAAGTTGTCAGCTGACAGATAAACGGCAATAAACACGGTCACTTCCGCATGTGATATAACACCCGCTGCTAAGAACCGGCGGCAATGGTCATTTTCCTGTGTCAAGTTCTTGGCCTATCAAGTTACCAAGTTTCTTTATACTCGTCGGATCCTAGCAAGTTTCCATGTACCTGCGTGAAATACCATTCCCAGGAAGTGTATCCAACAGAGGCAGTGACTTCGAATATCTTACTTGATCACACATTCCAACTGACTCAACAAATCGTATAGTTTCCACTCCTTCATTCAGTTCGGACTTCACTTCGATAACCTTCTCGTGGTAACAGATCATGCCAGACTCACGACCAACAGATACCGCAGTGTCGATGTTGTCGCCTACAAAGAAAATCTTGTTTATTCAAGAGCAATTTTACTTGGGTACAGGCCACCGGTATATACATACTCCTTGCACTTCTGCAAACTGACCTCTAAAAAAGCCCGTTCCCTAGCATCATCAGGCTCAACTAAACTATTCGTAAAGTACTCATTAAATATGATTAACTGTATTACAAGCTGAAATAACGAAAGGGAAAAGAGCAGTAAGGAAAAAAGAAAGAAAAATTATACTGAGATTCCGATAATCCGGTGAGAGCGTAAGATATATAAGAAACAAAAGAGAAAAAAAAATTAATCGAGACTAAAAATCTTCTCCCTAATTGATAGGTGGAAAAGTGATCAAGAGCAGATACGTGAGGGTCCTGGGCAACAGATGGTAGTATCTGTAGAGGCCAATGCCTGTTATAATACACAGGTTACACAAATAAAAAATAAAAATGGCACGTGTAGGCCTAACACCTCAAAGACTGAACGGCGACGTTTGCTTCGCGCGACAGAGCGTATGCACCTCGAATACGTTATGTCGAAGAGTTGTCTTTATAATTAAAAATATGGTGAGGTTCCTTAGGGTAGCCCCTGCCCGTAGGGATTGCTGTTTTCAGGGGGTACATTTAATTTGATTTTTTTTTTTTTTGCCATGTCTGTTGGCTTTTAGAGCAATTCATTCTTTTTCTTCCTCTTATGCACCAAAAAGTTCGCTTTCATTCTTACCTGTTATCATGACTGTTCTTATCCCCGCGTTGGCCAGAACCTGCAGAACTTCGGCAGTATCAGACTTCAGTCTATTCTCCATAACAATGAATCCCAAAAAAGTCAAATCTTTCTCTAGATCCTGGCGCTGCTTCCGTTCGATCTTCACAATGCTCCCCGTCACAACTCTGTGCGCCATTGCTATCACTCTCAGTCCTTGCCGTGTATAATGGCCCAAACAGTCGCTAAAGTTTGACGGAACTGAAAAACAGAGTCAAGTCCGACAGTCACTGCACAAATCCTTTCAGGCCAGAAACAGACCTTGCAAAAAAAAAGTCTGTCAAATTTTACTAAATACGCTAAACTAAAAGAGAGAAGAGCGAGAAGAGAATTTCTGCTCCTCCTCTTGCTTGTGTGATACCCATTTTAAACCTGGTTTGCTTCAAAATCCAGTCTTAAAACTGACAAAATTCCAGGACAAGAAAAACGACTGACCAGGCAATGACAGAAGTGTCTGCAGACAGAACTAAATCAGCGTAGTGCCGTTAGGTGGGGGGGGGGGGTAATCGAATCTTTGGAAACAAGAATATACAGACGGATTAGGGGTGTAGAGTAAAGCAGTAATATAGCTAAGACGAGTCCCGTATCTAAACGCTTTATTCCTCCACGGTTGTATTCACTTTCAGGACGTACGTTCTTAGTGGAAGACACTTTGTTCGCCACCACGTGGCGAAAAGACTTACTCCTCGTACATCTTTGCTCCTACATCATGAAAATTTCGGCCTAAGTCGACATTTGCCTAATCCCTTTTCCTGCACGGAAGCGGTTCCCTTAATTTCAGATGCACTATACAGACAAAAGCTATGTCCGTTAAGATTTCGTATATAACGCATGCAAAATTCGCGTCACTATTTGCAAACCTCCATGCGACGCGTCGAAGTTTCGGAGCGTAGAAGGAGATTCGCCTCCAACCGCGAAAATCGGACGTACCTAAAATCCTCACTGCAGACAACCAAAGACCTACCTGTTTCAGGAAGGCAAAGAGTCTTGATCATTTCCGGCGATCCTTTGCAGTAGAAATCGAACGACGGTTGGCTAAGAACTTTAGTTACCACACTGCTACGCTGCAAGGACGACGAAAACGGGAAGTTCTTCACGACACCAACAACATGGTCGCCCGTCATTTCGCCTTGGAGATACTATAACACGGTAATGAATTAATTCTCAAACCAGATACGTTTCTCAGAAATTTGACACCTCAAAAACTGTATAGCTGCGTTTGTCTGGGAATATCACAACCTAAGTACTGGAACTTCTGCTTTAGTCTACCACTTGTCGGACCTTGGTACATACGGGCACTTTTGTTTCGTTTGCTTTGATGAAGTCGCGAGTTTTTACTCAATCGAAAATTTCTTTGAACTCACCGGATCTGACCCGCCTTCGGTGAGGATAACAGCTGCGTTTTTGTCTCTGGAAAATTTAATGACTGAGCTGACCATCATATCGTAATTGGTTGCTTCATCTTGGCTCAACTCTTCGTACTGCCAACCAGTAGCTTCGTACACCTAGAAGGAACAGAAGTGACTAAGGTAATTTTTTCTGTTTCGGGTTCTTTGGTGATTCGTAATCTAGAACGTAATCTCTAAGGCTGCGCTTGGGGCATCTCGTCGTCAAGCTTATGTACATTCGGTATGGCAGATTTTCCTTTCACAACACTCCATTTTGCTTTTTTTTTTTCACGGTCTCGGACCAGCAGACCACTTGTATGAATAGTAGGGGCATGCATTCTCTGGACATTATTTGAATTTTAACTGTGCAGTTTTCAATCACGGTGGTAGAAGTCAAGTAGGTCTTATGATAAAAGTTATAGGAGTTCAAATGGTGCCCTAAGCACCTCATTTGTACCATCTAGCGAAAACTACATCGTCCAAAGTTAAACAACCTTCCGAAGTAAGATTTCTCTACTGAAATTATCTGTTACCGGCCTACAAATTTTGCCTGAGATAATGTATTTTTTTTTCTTCAAAATTAACACCTGTAAAGAAACGCTACTTTTTGAAGAAAGGACCCACCCAACCAGGCATGCCCTGGAAGAACTTAAAATCTTGGCTCAGACGTCTATTAGAGAACTGAAAAGAAGGGAGAAGCTCCAGTAACAACAACCAAACAGAATAAAATCGCGTCGTCCTGGCTCAGACACTAATTAGAAAATGGACGGACAATAGACAAAGGTTACAAATGTACCCTACTGTCGGTATTCCTTCAGTCACAGCACATCTCAATTTACCAGTGGAATTTGACATCAACACCACCGGACGATAAATCCGGGGAACACAGGAATCGAAACCGAATCCGGGGTATTGTGTATTTTTTTATTCGAATTCGGCATTATTCTCAAGTCCGGATTCGACATCTACTGTCAACGAAAATCAACTTGAAGTCACACGTTCGATTGCAAATGAAACAGAAACAAAGGAACTACAAATGGCCACTTTCAGTTGTGCCTTTTGCTGTCATTCTAAATAACAACATAATCCATATTTGGAAGCAAGTCGATTATCCAGGTCGCAGCAACGTGAGCCCGGGTAAACGGGTTTCCCAAATTTCGTGTCGTCAGATTTGTTGCAACAGACATCTGCGAATGCCCAGGAGAAGAACCACGCAGCAAAAGCTCCGAAAGTGGGAGGCGGGGACAGAGTTCAACGTTCTTTACCTTCAGTTCAAGGGGGTCGCCACACAGTTCTCCCTCGATAAATGTTAACGAATGGCAAGTCGCCATGCCTTCAAGGAGCAGGGGTGGCCTCACAGCGACGCCCTCAAGGGTCTCAGATTTTTCCGGTACTTCCAAAAATAGCAGTTCTTTGGCTTTCTTCATCTCACACATGAACTTTCCGCCAAGAGACGGCAAGATACCCCAGAAATCCATCCCGTCTTCAGTCAGCGTGCCGGTCTACAAAGAGAAAAGAGTAAGAGCAAGCACAGGAACTATAGCACAACGGCAAGGGATATTAACTGTCATTCTCCCAACAACTTAATTAACATACACTTCCCTTGTTTTCCCCTCTCTGGTTTGCTATCCTTTCTTGTTCGTCAGTTATATATTACGTTCACTCCTAAAATGTTCGCTATAGCAAACATTTTAGGAGTGAACTGGACCTGAAACATTATTGTACTGCAAGTTTCTTGTCCTACATATCAAGAAAAGAAATACAAATTCAAAATAAGCCTACTTGTGAGGATGAACTTTTTGCATGCTGATATTTAAAACACTCACGTATGACCATGCTACTTACTCATTGGTGATTCTTTATGCGCCCGGAAAGGAAATTAGGAGTCCCGGTGTAGCCGAACTGTAACCGGATGGCGAGCGAAGGGGTTCGGGGTGGAAGTGAACGTATGTGCAGCTTTTATATAACGAAAAACAGAGAAAAGTCGGATTTATTCAGAAGCAGCGTATTTATAGGTCCTCTTATCTTGGATTTGAATAGCTGAACTATTTTGAGTGTGCTAAGGTTTTTTTTTCCATCCTGGGCTCTAGTAGTGACGTTGAGAGTATACACTGCTGGCCTGACAAGAGAAAGTCATCCGACGCGGAGAATTAGATTTCAAACAAAAGCGAGCACTTCAAAAGCGAAGCTCAGAAGATATTCAATCCCAGATTTGAAGATCACTTCTCAAGAAAGCCCGCTATTGCATTCGACGTGCGTTATTCAGCGGCAATGTCTATCGTTCTCCAATCTGGGAATCGGTACTTGTTCCCCGATAAGCAATAACGGTTTTTGAGGTCGGGGAATCGAAGTGTACAGAGCTATAATGTTCCCATTGACTTCGAGGTCGTGGAATCAAAGTGTCAGCGGCTAATATTCCCCGTCATGTAAATAGTGATTTTGTTAAGCTGAGGTCAAGGAATCCAAATGTTTCAAAAGCCATTATTACTTATCGGGGAACATTAGCCCCTGGCACTTGGATTTCCCAACCACAACTCAACAAAATCAATATTTGCATGTCAGGGAACATTAGCCCCTGACACTTCGATTCCCCGAACTCAAAATCGATTATTTGATTATGAGGGACGATTGGCTTTGGACACTTCGGTTCCCCGAGTACTCGGGGAATGTTAGCCAATGGCACATCAGTTCCCCGACTTCGCAGGGAAAATTAGCCCTGGGCAAGTAGATTCCCCGATCTGTCGGGGAACATCAGCTCCTAACACATCGAATCTCCATCAAACGGGGAATAACAGCGTGTGGAGTACCGATTCCCAGATAGGGGAACGATAGACACTGCCTTGTTCAGTGTGTTTGGAACTAAGAGTAGATGGTAAGCTTTTGGGAGAATGAGTTTCTCTTGTGTATTAGGAAACTCGACGCTTCACTGGGCTGGCAAAGCAGGGTTCAAGAACAGGGCGATGTCAAAGATTCAAGATTGTTTATTTTGTTAGATATTAATTTGTTTGTAGATTGTATTCTACGTACGATGTTCTCTGTGTTTGCTGTCATGACCCTCCGGCTTTTCGAGCGATAAAATATCTTTCTATCTATCTATGAGTGAAACGGAAATGTGAAAAGTTGCTGTTTGTATGCTTTCTGTCCAACATTCTGACACAACTCCCTTTAAACTCTATTTTCTAAAAATTAACACTGCTCTCGGGGCTCTTGGATTTAACAATCGTGAGACACGTTTCAAAAAGAGCCGAACACGACAAACGTCAGGTCGGTTTAGTCGGCAATCACAGTGGATAGGCACAACATCTAAAACTCGAAATCTCGGAACAAGAATGGATGAAATACTTGTTGGGAAGACCGGTGCTTTAATTGCCACGGAAAAAATAGCTTACCTTGTCAAAGCAAACTAGATTCAGGGATCCCGCGACGTTGATGGTCCGAGGGTTGATACAAATGATGTTCTTTTTCTTTAGACGGTTAGCCGCATAGAAACTTCCGACTGTCATGGCTGCTGGCAGGGCTGGGGGTACAGTAATAGTGACAATGTCGAAAGTGTGACCGAACACCTTCAAACCCGTTTCTCCCATACGAAGCTAAAAGAGAATAATCGAATTAAAATCTAAAGACCAGAAGCGGAAGACGATCAAATCATTTTTGACAAGAGGGATTTCGAGATCATTTGTTCTAACAGACACCAAAGAACTAGAAAAATAGCATCTCACTCCTGAAATCAAGGACCCAGTGACCAAAGCTAGTAAACTTTAAGGTTTAACTGACAAGCCAGCTTATTTTTGTATCTTGTATTTGAATAGACTAAATTATTTTGACTCTGTTGCGCAATCTGAATCTAATCGAGGACATACTTTTTTTCTTCTGCAAATCGCGAATGAGAAAAATCTATCACATAAATATTTCCTTCAGCCCAAGCTGACTGCGAATCATACCTGACAGTGCAAAACGGGTATGTCAGCTGCAGCTGGAAGTTCATTTCCAGCTTGAACGACTTGAGGCTGAAGAACCCTTGCCAAGACGGGCCGAGATATGGCTCGAATAAAATGCAGCTGACGTATCTGTTTTGTACTGTTATATATAAATCTAACACGCTGCTACGCCTGGCTTCAAAATAAGTTATTGACAACAGGCAATTTGGTGCTGTTGCTGGTCCCAAATATTTGTAATTCGATAGAGCTACCACACATTAGAAAGATTTCTCACACACTCAAAAATCGTTATTCGGGAATAGCGGAGCGATAGATTAACGCCTTCCATTGGGTTTTCAAGCCTGTTTAAGTGAATGATTCTTAACAAGGTTTTCTTATTTCATCCCTATTCAGTGAACCTTCAGAGTATTCATTGATCTGCTAATGTGGCATCGTGAATGATACCCGCTTGTTCTCAAAGCGTCAATTTTCCAAGTGCAAAAAAAACACAAAGCGACTGTGATTGAAGCGCATTCTAAATTGGTGAGTGGAAACATGGCCGCAGCATGGAAATTTGTGAAAAGTGCCACCAGAAGCGACGCGGTGGAACATGTCTTTCCCACCGAGAACGAGTGGGTTGCTTACTTTAGTGACGAGTTTTCACCCCCTGATGTTGCGCTAGAAGACAGATACGAAACCCAGCTTAATCATAGCCTGTTAGGTGTTAGGTCCGAAATCGGGTATGTGGTTACGACAACTAAACTACGTGAGGCTATTCGAAAGCTCAAGAAAAAGTATTCGCGTGGCGCCGATCAGCTATGTGGGATGCATTTACCATATGCTAGTGGAATTCTTACACAGCATCTCTCACTTTTATACCAAATGATATTTAACAGTGGTCTTGTTCCGGACGCTTTTTGCTCGGGGTTAATTATGCCAGTTTGTAAGAAGGGAAAAGATCCTAGTCTGTGTGAATCGTACCGTCCTATCACCGTTTCTCCTGTTCTCTGCAAGCTTATGGAGGCTCTGGTGATGGAAGAAATTCAGAGTACTTGCACTACTCCTGATTTTCAATTCGGTTTTAAAAAAGGTCAAGGTCGCAAACACGTGCACAGTCTCCTTGCAAATGTGCTATTAGAATCTGACGGTTCGGATGAAAGCATCATAATCGCGAGTCATGATGTACGTCGCGCCTTTGATTCGGGTGTGCATCCTCAGCTCCTCCTGTCAGCACATAAGAGAGGTCTCGACTCCTCAATCATTGTTCCTTAACATGCTATGTACCGTAAGCTCCATTTTAAAGTAAAATATCCTTCTAAGGAAGGACACGTAGTTTCAGATAAAGTTATTCCTGTACGCAAGGGTATTAGACAAGGTGCCCTTTCGTCTCCACCATTGTACAACAATAGCGTCACTGAAGCGCAAAAACACGCAAAAATGAGTTTTATTTTCCGAGGGCTTGATGTGTCGCTTTTGAATTATGCAGACGATGTACTTAACCTGAGCCGTTCGGTATCCCGAATTGAAGATAATTTTAGTATACTTAGTCGTTCGTATGAGGTCATAGGACTAGCTTTTAACCCTAGTAAAAGTGATGTTATTATTTGTAACGGTAGAAAATGTGATTGCTCTTCGATAAAGGTGAAGTTGGGGGACGTATTCTTAAGCCCTTCTGAGTCTCTGACTTACCTCGGGTTACCCATCGGTAAAGATCTGCGATCGACACGTTCCGGTTTAATCGCGCATTTTTCCGCAAAAGTTCGAAAAGCTTATGGTATGCTAGCTGCGTCGAAAGCGCGTTACAACAGACTGGTGCTAGCGCAGCTGTACAATGCTCTTGCATTACCGCATGCACTTGCACTAGCACCGTTCTGGAAAATTTTCCACATATCCGATGTTAAGACTATTAGAACTATACTTATTACAAATACGCAAAATTCCTGCTTGGGCTGCCGTTGTGGTCTCGTAACCAAAGAGTCACAAGAAATCATGGGGTAAGAGATCCGATAGAGGCTGCTTTAGAGCGTCGTGCTCGATTTCTGGAATCCCTCGACCCTCTGAACAGCCTCTATCCAGCAATTAAGCAATAGTTAAAGAAAAAAGGTTATTTGTTATTTATGTATTTTTTGAAGTTAAAATAGTGCAAATTGTTTAAAAAGTTAAAATTGTATCTTGTGTGTTTGTTGTTTATTGTTCTTCTTTCTTTATTCTTCTTTTCTTTTCTTCTACTCATTCAGTGACATTTCTATGTAAAGATGGGTAATAAACTTATTCATTCATTCATTCAGTGGAGCTGGAAACCTGCATACGTTTCATATTTTCATTCCTCTGTAAGCAGCGCTACATCCGGTTTGCGTAGTATCGACCTGCGTGAAACAGTTGCCCTCACTCTATAATACTGTCAATCTACTGTACTGATTTTCAGTTTCACGGACCCCTCCTACTTGCTCAGCCTTCTACTTTATCTCTAGTCTTATGCAACTCTTAAGCTCTAAGCCATTTTATCGTGAAAAAATCTTTTCTTCTAAGAGTTGTACCTGGTTTTAACCGATGATTATATATGCAAATCAGCACGCCCCATTACCACTTTCTCAGCCCTGAAATTTAACCACTGACTGGTAGCTTGGGAATATCGTTAACCTCTTTTCTTGGAAGCACACAACTGAACTCGCACACTGGTCGGGGGGAGGGGTCGACTGAGGGGTAAGAAGACATGCATATTTATATATCTGCTTCCTTAATTTTTTTACCTGAAAATTATATCGACCACAATCAATCCGGCAAGAACAATTCCTAGATCGAGTTCTTTGAATTGCAGACACATTGGATAGAAGATACGGTAAATATTTTCCGTATTCTTGGAGAGAATAAAACATACCATTCTGATGAAGTTGAAGGAAATTCCAAACAGAGAAACGAGAGCCAAGATTGAAATGAACTTGTAGGAATCTTTCTCGAACTGGAAGTCCACAGGAAGCGGATACAGAATGGAAGCCACGAGGTTGCCTTTCGCTGTCATATAGCCTGTCCTGATTACAAATGCCAAAACCTGAAAACCGGAAAAAAAAAATCTGGTCACGGCAAGTAGCCTAAAGGAAACGGAGCACTATTGGCACTTGCTTCTTTTTCCAAAATCGTTATTTCCAGTCATCCTCCAAGTTAGTCCCACCAAGAGTAGTTTCAACAGTCGAGTTTCGTTCGCTGCAATCCAAAAACCGAGTGAGCCATTTCGCTGGAGCATCACTTGAACATTTGAATATCCTCTCAATGCTTCATTTTCTCTCACTTGCTGTAAGCATGAACAGTAAGAAAAGATGGACCAAATAGCAAAGGAGGTATCTGCCTGTTCGTGCTGCCCTGGACTAGCTGGTTCTTAAAATATGTTAAGTCCTTACTTCTGCCAAATATGTGGAGGACTGAATGAGAATGTATTCCACCTTCTGTGTGGATGCAGAGAGTTACAAGGTCCAAGGGAGGAGATTTTTGGGGTAGGGGGAACGGATCAGATCGATTGTAAAAATGATGGGGAGTAAAGATTTTAAAAAAATAAGAAATGTTAGGAATCGAAATATCACTGGCTCGCTGTAAAAGCATCGTAGCTGACGTTTTCATTTTTACCCACTGTAACCGTGGGCGGTTTAATAGACGAGCTCTTGGTCGGCTGTATTCAACTTTTTGCGACCATTCTATCTTTTATGGTTCTGGACTATATCCTCTTCTTAAAAAGAAAGTTCTTTCTCTCCGAAAAAGTTATTTTCGTTACTGTAAGTTCCTTCTTTACCTTCCCCCTTGGCATCGGAATAGAGTAATTATTCGTAAGTCCGGTGTTCCAGATACTTCGGACTAGGAGAAACTACTAATGCTACACAGGAAGCTGTCGGGCTCAGCCTACTCTCGTTTTTCACCACACCACCCCCTTACCCCCCTGCTTATGTGCTAGTGTTTTTTGTATGTATAGTTATTTTAGTATCTTCTTCCTTTCTTTTTCTTTATTGTACTCCACTTGTCTTTCCTCTGGAATTTGTGGGTAATAAATAAATTATTATTATTACTATGATCATATATTTCCAAGTCAGCTTGGGCTCAAGGAGTATTTAAATGTTAGGAAGTTCCTCAGGTTAGCTTTCCAAACACCTGAGAGATTTCTTTTAATCGAGAAGTTGTGTGAATAGTATACTTGTTTTGATTTTAATAGAGTGCTAGTGCGTTCATATCGTTTTTGTTGCATGATGGCATTATGGCTCAACGTGCAAATAAATCATTAATTCGTTCAAATGGAAAAAAGTTATACAGTACCTTTTCATCGTCGAAATATCTGGCCTGGATCACTCTAGTGCCACCATACAAAGTGTGTCGGTTATGCTCTTTCTCCAGATAGCGCACATCGCTGCTATTCGGCATCGGAGTCTTCATCAATGGGACACTCTCACCTGTAAGAACACAACGGGGGCTTAAAATACCGTCAGACCAAGAACTCAGGTCGCAGGACCAGAGGGGTCAAAGGCTCTAAACGACTTAATTTCTTGTTCGAACGTGCGTCAGAACAAAAGCCGTCATTCAGATTCTAGCAAGGAATATATTTTATGGCCTTTTGTGTGCCTAGACAAAATTTCTTTGGGTCACACATTAGCAGTAGGTGACAAGGGAGATGGGAGTAACAGGAACGGGTAAATTATAGGTGTTTTACCGCGATCCAACAAAGATGCTGTGGCTAGGCTGTGACTCGAAAATAGCGTGTCACGATCGTTTGCGTGGCCACAAGTCTGTTGATGATCTACAACGTTTGTGTAGCTTGCACTGTGGCTCAAACCTGACAAACAAGCCTCGAGGGGATTTTCGATTATGTAGTTCGAAATTTGGCGAGAAACACAAATTTGGATAATCCAAGTCCTAATAATAAAATGAGCAATTCTGTTAAGAAGATATACGAAAACAAACAGGATCCTCATAGCGCAAAATGTTAGATGTCCCGTTTGTTGAGATTTTTGTTAGGTATTCAAAAATACCGCCCCCCAAAACAGACAAAAAAAATTCCACGAGTTTTAACTTGTGGGTCGAGTACGAAATAAACACTACAAAACATGTGGGACACAAATAAGCTGAGGAAAAACACTTTATATCCGTTCTGAGAATTATCTAGGGCGTGAATGGTGACAACTTTTCTGAGCTGGACGAAGTTGAAACAGACAAACTCTAGACAGGTAGACAAGAACTGGCGTAGCTAAATGCGGCACCGTGACAGACAAAAATTCTCTTTCAGTCCAGATAGTTGCATCTATGCGGATTTCCAAACCGCGATCAGGCTTGCATTCCTCATCTCCCTTCTAATGATATCTAAATTCCAAGCTGAGCTGACGCAAGATATCGGAAGTGCGTAGGCTCATCTAATTCCTTGGGAATGCCAACGGAATGGCAACGGAATTCCGGAGCCACTGACGTCAGCTATTAAGCGTATAACACCAGTCCATATGTTTCTTTGAACTACCGACACAATCATGGTTTGCAATAAATAACATAAAAGGTATGTCAGGATTTGTTTTCAGTGAGACTTGCCAAGAAGTTGAGTTCTGCTGAGAATCAGCTGAAGGTAAATGTACTAGGAAATGTTGATTTGAGAATCCGACGCTGCAATGTCTGCTACACAAGAGATAAGAATAGTTGTGTTTTTGCAGATATCATAGTATCTGATACCACGGTCTAAAGTCGTTATCGCAGTTACCGTGGTATCTGGCCAGTTTTGCGTGGTATCTGATATTCAGACTGATAGTGGTATCTCAAAACTTCATCCCACTTTCGTTTCCCACTTAGGCTACTTGAGCGGCTTTGAGCCTGAAGAGGACCCTTGCCAAGAAGGGCCGAAATATAGCTCAAATAAAATTAAGCTGACGTATCCGTTTTGCACTGTCAGGAATATTTATCCGAGCCTGTGCCTCGTTTAGAGCAAGTGGTAGCTTTGCGAACAAGGTATGCTCAGAGTTTCATCCCCTCGTTTGTTCGTTTATACAACTTGGGGCGCATTTGAACGTTAATTTTCATATTATTTTAATTTTATCAACTGTATGTAGTACATTATGTTACTGACCATATTTATGATAAGACGTCGGTATAAATGTCGCAATTTGTATATGCATGTAGATTTCTGTTGTGACGCAATAACAACCCATCGGCTTGTCCGTTATGTGTTTTTAGATTAAACTGAATTGAATAGAAATTTATTTATTTATTCATTTATTTCTCTCAGAACAGAGGAATATAAAATTTATATGTTGAACTGAATAACTGCGCAAACAAAGTCTGAAGCATCTGAACTTGAATCAAGCATTTAGGCCGATTCGCTTGCTCGTTATCACCTTCTTTTCTGGCATACTACCCAGACAGTACAGTTGTAGATTTTGGGAAACGGGTCTCATCCTTAAAGCACAAGCCTCCGTAGATACAGTTTATGTTCTAATATTTTAAATACCTGGCGCCTTTGAAACTGTGCTGTGTTCTTCAACACAAAACACATATTCATCCGGGGTGTTTTAGTCGAGAGCATACCCTTAGCTTTGATAAGAAACACCAAGCAAATTGCACAATTGGTCTGTCTGACAAATGAGCTCCTCGGAAGCAATAATGAGAGAATAAAGCCAGAACGAAAGATGCAAAAATCGGTGTTTTACCGTTAGGGTTGATTAAAATGACATCGGAAGCTCGAAATTTCACAACTAGCAATGGACGGACAATTAGGACTTAAGAGTGAATCAGTAATAAGGTAAAAGAGGTCCTTTAAAGGACACCTCTTAATATATGGTGATTCTGCCAGGATGTCCTGAGCTAGTTAACTGCTAAAACTTAGCTATGCCTACGGCAAATTACACAAGGCTTCGAGGGTTTTAAGCCTCTTTCCACGTCCTTTGCCTTGGATGACAAGCGGGGCAAAATTTGCATAACCGGTCTTCTGACCAATAAGCTTCTCGGAAACAATGGTCGAGAGCCTGATGCGTCACGTAAAGAGAACAAACGTGGCAAGCGTTATAATCAGTGTAATTCCAATAGAGGAGATAGTAAGTGTAGAATTTCGGGAACGACAATGGACGGAAATACTAAGGTACTGAAGTAGAACTAATATACGACGTGTCCTTCCTTTAACATGTGGTACCCATCTTCTATACAAGGCCCATATCCAAACATTCGTCACTCTAGATTGCCCTTTCTTAAACGTACAGTGAGCCTCAAAGAAAGGGAAAGGAGAAAATCCAAGCCTTTGCCTTAGATTACCTTACATCGGTAAAATATTAACAGGAATTCAATCGTCGAAGAAAAAAATAACTTACCAGTTAAGGTGCTCTCATTCACGATAGCAGTTCCAGTTAGAAGAATAGCATCACAATGCATGACACAGCCGGACGATGGGATAACTATGATGTCCCCTGGAACTAAGGATTCGGTTCCAACACGACGAAGTAGTCCATCGCTCTGGAGGACCTCGACGAAGTCAACATTCTGGATCGTGTCACGCAGTCTTGATTGATTCTGGAACAGGATAAGATCTGAATTCTACTGAGCTACAAAAACGTTAGCCTTAAAATGGGATGTCCGGTTCATTCCAATTTTATTCACAAACTTAAACAAACAAAATGATTTCAAAGACGCGCAAATGGAGAACCAAGCTCGATATTGGCCATTGCAAACAAATTTCAACTCATAATACAACGAAACACAAAAAAGAAACAAATAATATGAAAAAAGAAAGATAGTCTTGTTTGTGAAATCCACAAGTGGAGCGAGTCCAATAGATGATAAGGGAAGATTTTATTTGCGTTACGAGCAAATGGCCATGGCAAATATATTAAAAAATTAACACAAATCAACAAAATAATACCCCCAAGCAACTATCCCTGAGCTATTGCTGCCCTGAGGAGCCTCCAACTGTTTATTTTTTTCAAACAAGCTTTCCACACGGTTACTGGTTACTCGTTCCTGGACGACTATCTACTCCAACGATCAAGAATCCCAGCTAATTGATCTCAAGAAACTTCCGGGAAGTTTCTAAATTTTGTCGGTCTTGAAAGAACTCTTGAAAATTTCCTCAGAGAAGAATATGCAACTCAGTGGCTCCTAGTCTCTCTATCTTTCTGATAGCCTAGACGGATTTGTGACATTAGCCAAGTATAAGATGTCGACGGAGTTCAACAGCTTTTCTCGAACACAGCGGCCCTGCCTTCGCGCCTTATTCGTTATAAAAACAAAAAGTACTTACCCGTTCTCAAAATAAACAAAAAGCACGGGATACAGGAAGAGCTCTTACCTGTTTGGTTTGATGCATCGAGACAGCAATTCCAATCGCCGACATTATCACAATGGCAGTGGCGAAGTAGTAGTATTCGATGGTAAGCCAAATACCGACAGAGAAGATTTGAAAAATGTAGAAAGGACGAAAAAACTCCACTGCGAAGAGTTTCCAGTAGCTATCCACAGGAACGCGAATGAAGTTGATGCCATACAATACCCGTCTAAAAGAAACAAAACAGTATATACCGAATGCCTGGCAGCCTGGCACCTTGGGTACAGAAACGTGATCTTTATTAAAAACAGGTAATAAAGATTGAATAATGTGTAATGTAACCATTACACATTATTCAATTATATTAATACTACAGTGTTAACACTACTCACTAAGTCTTAAAGGTGAAACGAATTGCTGACCAGATGCATTTTGAAGCATCTGGGACCATGATCACAGAACTCGCCCCAGAAGATGTCCGTTCGCCTTATCTCGACAAGACGTTTTTATTTTTTTGTATTGGGCACCTCTCGAGTCCGTAAAAATCAAACGTCAATAATTCTACTGAGCCAAACATAAGTTTCTCCCCTTCTCCTCTCTTACCTCTTCCATTGCTCCAACGGATCCAACCCATTTCTTCCAGAGTGGTAGTAGCTAAGGGGCAATTCCAAATCTAGTCCGCGACTTGCAACGAAACATTTCGCCTGTGGGTTCCAGAGGTATCGTCGTTTCTTGACGTCAAAGTACCGGATCTTTTCGGCGTCTGAAAAATAATGAATTATGATCGTCTTACACGTTTCTGGATCAAATCAGATGCGGCATGAGATTACAGAAATATAAAGGACACAGAGCAATTTCTTAATTCTTCACAGTGGGTGTAATCATGCAAAAAGTAATGCTTACCGCTGAAAGTACCATCAGCTTCTGGCTGACAGATGAGTTGTCCAAAAACCATATCGTCCTTTCCAGCAGCGGCAGATCTTATGGTTTCATCTTTCCTGAAATTAGCCTCACTTGATACCAGAACTACATAGGGTTAAACCCATTGCAACGTAGTTGCAACACTGTCAAGTTTTCTAACACTTAACACAGGGATGCCCAATTTCAACAGACAACACACTAAATGTTAATATTACAGCTTTAAGCGTTACGCTTCTATAAAACATGGTTTGTGCTGTTACTTTCATCGTAAATAACATTTTAAAAGGTCGGGAATATTCTGTTACTCGTAAATAACATCGAAGTGATTTCTAGTGAAATTTGGACCTATGTTAAATGTCATCAAACTTCTGCATTTGAAGATGTCTTTCTTCATGCACATACGACATTACTTAATGGGATTGTTGCTGTTGCTTTACACCGAAAACAAAAGAATTACGCAGTCTACTTTCATGAAGTGGGCTAAAAGTCCACCCGCGGCTCCGTCACGGAGACTGCGAATTCTGAAGGTACGGCAAATTCATTTCCGACATTTCATTGCCTACAGGGGTGTGTGTGGGGGGGGGAGATGTTTGCAGGCACAGTAAGCGGATCTACAAAAATCTGGTCCGGATGTTCCAACGGAGTCCGTTTGCTCTCCATGACCGCGTCAACAAGCTGGATTATACATCAGTCCTAGCGCGGATTTCGCAGCTCCTCTCTTTGCTTGGTGGCAGGAAACATTCTTTCTTCTCTCAAGCATCTTCCGCGATTATCGTCTTGCTCTTAACAGGAAGCGGCTTTCCAGGGTCGTCTCCTCTTGCAACCCAACACACGAGAAGACAAAGTTTCAATCACTTATACGAAGAAATGTGCAACTTTTCTATACAAACTTGATGAAGAAATTGCTGGCGTTATGTGAATGGTAAGATAGAAGCAGAAGATCACGACGTCTGCAGTCTGCCGCGGAATCCATCACTCAGGCATGTAACAAACCATCCATTTAAGTCGATTTTTTTTCACTCCTTTATTTTCTCAATCGAACAGAGCTGCAATATACTCACCGTCCGTTTTCAGAGCTAAGAATTCCAACCTTCTTGATAAAATATCGTTTTGTCTCCTCTTTGTACGTTTCCTGAAATACCATTTAAAGTTAGCACTGCTCTAAATTGCAAGAGAAAGGCTTCGGACATATTGATAGCGGCCGCGAAACACGAAACCAGCTAAATACGGATAACCCTTGCAGAACTCACTTATTTTTCTTCCGGACACTTGAATTAGTAAATTTTTGATGAATTGCTTTACTTCTTCTTTCAAACTACTCTGAACTGCTACAGACGGCTTTGGGGCGGATTCACAGTCCTAGACTAAGAAATAGTTCAAAAATGGCTATTACTCTCCTGCGGCGACTAAAAGAAGAGACCAAAGGTTTGAATGAAATACCAAAGGGGAATATTTACTGGTCTTCTCCATTCAGACAATCAAATCCTGTAGGGGGGTATTAGAGAGAATGTTAGACCCCGTAAGAATTTTATCCCCAATAAACTGCCTAACCAGATAATTCTTTTCTGTTCTTCAATTCCCAGTTTAACCGAAATTGCTGGTTTACATCCGATTATGATCGAACCGTTTAGCTGGTAGTAAAACAAAGCAGATATATGGATTTAGTCGAATTATCTTTATAACGACAAGAACAGCTCGACAAAGAAATTTATTAGAACCTATGAATTTCCTGTTTTCGCCGGATTCTGGCGAGTCTGGCTTAACTGTCAAATTCGTAGAATAACAGCTGGAAGATCGATTTTCTACGTCGCCTTACCCCTGGATCGAAACTTCAAGACATCCGATTAACACAAAATGATGCTTACAGAATTTCCAGTTTTCGCCGGATTCCGCCCACAGTATGAACCAAGCGGGAAAACAAAACAGACATAACGATTTAACGGGTCAGCTTATTCCACAACAGATACTCTAAAACTCCGATAAAGACCGAGCTGCGCCATAGGCCTATAATAGCGTAGAACTTCCCAAATTGGCACTTACAGTTATCACCACTACATCCGCATTGGCCAAGGAAGACGCTGAGTGAGTGAAGAGCACGTAATGTCGGCGAAACCAGTAAGAAATCAGACCGAGAATTCCAAAAGAAGCTGTAATCAAAGCCCAAACAGCAGCCATCTTGACAATTGATCGCTTGTATCCTTGGATTTCCTGTAACGAAGACGTTGAGTTGATGACTGGTTGACAAGATAGCCTACAACACAAATCTCAAAAAAAAATCTCTAAAACAGCTGCTGATATTCTAAAGGAGAACAAACACAAAATAACTGCATCATACCAATGTATTCAAAGAGACCCTTCAGCCACAAACACGACATGAATTCCTAAAACGATCTTTCTGACCAACGTGCTTCCTAGAACCAATTATCGAAAAAGTGGTACGTCTGGAAAAGAACATAACACGGCAAGCGTAAGTGTCAGTGGAGTGCAGTTCATAGGAATGAAATATAATACGAAATTTAAAGTACCGTGTCGGGAATAAGAACGGATGGAACGACGAGTGAAGCAGAGTGAATAACTACCAAAGCTACGACGGATTCATTAAGGCCTTACCATTTCTTCATTGTCATACATAACAGTTGTTTGTTCATCTTGACCGTCGCAAACAAATCCATCTCTCTTGCAGCTTTCTTTGGCCTCTGGAAAAGGAACATGAATAATGACTGGAGCCTATAACAAGGAAATTGGTCAGAGTTTATAGTTGAATCAGTTAACTGTGACCAGGACCATAGTCTATTTGACAGGTGTGGGCCATAGGGATTAACAGGCTAAAAGTAGTAAAATACAAATGAACAAATTTTCTTTCAGACTGATTTACTGGCTTAAGGTTTTCACAATTAATAATGCGTGAACAGGGATTAAGTCGGGAAGTTCATATACTTCTTCGTCCAGTAACCGACGTGAATACCAGGCTCACTATAAGACCTTAGACCTTAGATCCTCCTGTGCCACCAGAGGCACCCAGAGCATCCACGAATAGACGCCAGTCTTCCCTCAGGTGGGCTGCCGCCAGCACATCTTCCCACGTAGGTTGCAGACTTGCGTGGACGTTTGCCCCAGAGTTTAGTCAGAGTTTGCCCCCTCACTATAAGAGCCAGGACGAAATATGGCACATTTAGCCCCCAGGATCCGGCTGTGCTTACTGATTGTCTCTCTCTCTCTCCCACACCGATCAGCCATTATCAGATGGCTGATATCAACTCCAAACCTAGCGGACTCTACGAAGACTGACTTCCAGTTATCAACTTAAAGCTTGGTATAATTGTTGTTTGGGTGCATGTAGGCGGTTCCCCCCTTTCTCGTCCACGGGTCGGGCACGAACCAAGAGGGTGGGGAGATAAAACTCCAGAAAGAAATTCCAAACTCCATGATCTCTAACTGCACAAAATTGTACGGTATTTCGTATTTGCAATTCCGGATGTTGCCCGGTTCTTCCATTCCCCTTTTTCTAATCCTATTTCTGTCATAACAGAAAACACTGAGAAAAACCAAGAGCTTGGTAACCAATCAATTCTCTCAAGGCCGTTCACCTTCGATGCTCTCTGGTTTAAAAAATCCTTGAGCTATGAATGCCTATGTGTATGGTTGATACAATCAAGAAGCTATAACAGGGGAATATAAAATCTATTTTACCAGCATTACTACAGCCTGCCAGATAGCCAACTGATTGGAAAAACCGCACCAGGATGCAGTACAGAAAACATAATTACATCTACTTGGCTGTAATATGGAGGTTTTCTTGGATGAATCAAACTGAAGATATAGTCAGGCAGAAAAATCTCAGAGTGTAAAGTTGGAGACCCTCCCTAGAATTTGTTTAACTGAATAGCCTACTGACTTGACAATAGAATGGCAAACTAAAGCTTACCTTGCAACAGAATCTCCTCGGCTGGATTTCCACTAACAGTCTTCTGACCAGCAGCCCCATCAAGACCAACTTGGCAATAGTTGGCCTTTTTCTTCATCAGGATCCCTCTAAAAGCTTTACTTCGTTGTTCCACTTGTTTTTAAATTCTGAATGCCTGCAGAAGATTAAACCAGTAGTTAAATTGCTGTGTGGATGATTAACTTTCAGTTAAACAGCCTTATCAAACTGACTCTGTGCCAGTCTTACCTAAGTCACGTCAACTCACATTTGTTATGTTTGCCAGTTCTATCTAGTTAAATAAAGCCTTGCTTGCTGCTGCAACAACAACAATATTTCCATATTTAGGTTTCTAGGTGTCCTAAGGTGAGCAAAAAAGTGGGAAAAAGAAATGTTTAAAAAAAAAGTTTCAGCTATTACTGACTTAAAACTGCAGGTTCGTCTTTTCCAGTCCCCAACATTGACCCTGAAGTTCAAAGCCTGACAAGGACCCTTGCCAAGAAGGGCAGAAACATCGCTGCCACAGCATTGTAGTACAGTAGTGTAGAGGTAGGTTTATGTGAACAGTTACTTTAATGTGTCAGTGCAGTTTTAGGCTAAATGATAGAAGGAAGATTCAAATACCTATTCAGGTGTTTTCAGATGCCCTTAATTACCTACTTTGGCTAATTAATTGTTTGTTACCTTTAGACACGGCAAGTGACAGCAAGTGCATGACATTGGTCCAATGTCAACAAACGTTCATACAAGCATACCTCTACTGTGGCATAGCTGAAATATCAATTTTTAGCAATAATTTGAATATACTTTTCTAGTCAGCTTCAAGCCACCTTGGGCACTTGGCCTTGGGTTGAAAAAACAAACAGGCCAGCGTTTGGCATATGGTATAAAAAATCAGGGGTTTGTGGTTGACGGGTCAGATGCAATTGCTGCAATTTCTCTATTCACAGATTCAGATCAACAGGTAATCTGTTAAAGTTTAACTGAAAAGCCAACTTATTTGTGTGTCATTTAGCTGAATACACTGAATTATTTGGATTCTGCAAAGGGATTTTTTTGTTTTCCACTATCTGCTCTAGTTATGGCGTTCAGAATATCTGCAGCTGTCACCACAGCAAAAATTCTACTATGACGCGTGAAATTTTTATCTAAAGACAAACAAGGCTTTTCAGTGGGCAGTGGTGATATTGGTGAAGATTGCTTAGTGCCTGAACAAAAAAAAATCATAAATCTTTCTTGTAAGGCATACAACAAATTAGAGGTACCACAAATCACACGGAAATTCCACTATTTGAAAATCGATTATTCCTGAATAGAGGAACAACCAAGTAACGCATTTTCAGCGGGTCTTCTTCATTACTTCAAGCCAATTTTAGTGAATAAGTGATGGGTAACTAGATTTTCCTATCCCAGTCCTTTTCGGTTAAACTTTAACAACCAATTTTCACTGTTAAACATTTAATTCTGGCTAGAAAAAGAAAAACTGGGAAATGTATGAGCTTTCTTTAGGCATGATTTCCTACCTTTGGCTTAAGCTTCAGGAGCAATGTGAAATCACCAATTCACCACAGGCCACAGGAACTGCAATTTCTCTATTCACAGATTCAGATCAGACAGGTAATCTGTTAACGACCGATTTTCACTGTTGTTAAACATTTTAATTCTCGCTAGAAAAAGAAAAACTGGGAAATGTATGATGAGCTTTAGGCATGATTTCCTACCTTCAGCTTCAGGAGTAATATGAAATCACCAATTCACCACAGGCCACAGGACCTGCAAACAGGACACAGGACCTGTAGGACAGGCAGAGGACAGCAGGAGGACAGGAACCAACAGGAACTAGTTACAGGTGGAGACAAAACTTCGGCCGATTATCGACGAAGCATTACGTTTTGTGACGTCATGAAAGAAATAGGAAATTCGATCAAGTTGATATTGGAGAATATATATTTGTACCTTTGTATATAGAGCCGAGCGGCTAGCAAGGCGCCGGACGCGTTTACACTTATAAACCGTTCTAGGGACAGTCAGTTCCGTTAGTAAATGGAAAATATGTACTTTTCGTGTGACGTCACGAATCGTCGATAATCGGCCAAGTATAGTCAACACCAGCTTACAGGAAAAGATGGCAACAAGTGTCAACGAAACAGAACTTAAGGTGCGCTTCCCCAAGGCTAGATACAAAACCCATCCTGTCAAGTGGCAACCCCCATGGTCCGTTCCGGTTGAATATTAATTACTTTTCTTTCTTCAATCTTGGAGCAAAAATTTATTGCAGGAAATTTGTTTGCAGGTTAGATTAGGTTAACCTAGAGCTGTGTTTTACCTTGTCTGTTCCTCACCCGCAGTTACATTTTTAATCACTCTTTGAGATGAAAAATATCTGATAATTAGTGATAATTAAGGAGGGTTTTCGCGAGTTGGAAAGCAAAGTCGGAATCACTTTCCAGTGGTATTCGCGCTACGTCGGAAAGTTGCCGAGCTTTCCCACCCGGTTTTCGCGCTTTGGAAACCGAAGCAGCTTTCCTGGAAAGTGATTCCACGAAGTTAGTGGAAAGCTCCGCGGAAAGTTGATTTTTTCGGCGGGAATTTCAAAAGTATGGAAAAAAACAGTGGAAGTATCACTAATAAATAAAGAAAAATTGCAAGCGTTGTTAGGATGACTTCGGTGAATTGTATGAGATTCAAAGAAGTACTAAAGTGAACCATATTTATTTGAAAGAGCTTGTAATTCAATATTTTACCAGCGACGTCAGCTTTCCATGCGTTTTCGCGATCAGTCCAGCGGGAAAGTGATTCCAGGAATCGCTTTCCCACAGTTTTCACGATGCGCTTCGCTCGCCAGAAAGTGATTCCGAGATTTCGCGAAAACCCTCCTTTAGTCTGTGTTAATCTGGATGCTATGGGATACTACTACATAAGATTAACACAGTCGGAGGCATGTTTATCAAAGTATTCCGTACTACTACATGACACTAATCAAACTACTCCATACTACTACATACCATTCCATGCGACTTTTTCGTACAACTACCATACTACTATACAATCAAAGAATTTTTTGTTGGGAGGCTAGTCTCCAGAAGTAAAAAGGAGAGGTATCCTAGCCTAGCCCTATAGGCGTTTTTCCGTGACAATCCTGATTGACGATTCACAATCCGGATTCTCCAAAATGGGTTTTCTCTGACAATCCAGATTATGAAAAATCGTTTTCTGTGATTACCTGACAATCCAGATTCGTGCTTGGATTATCGATTCGAGAATCTTGCAATGGAGCAAGATTGTCGGATTCTCGTTTGTACAATCTGGGATTGTCGATTCGCTGTTTCTCTGATGAATCAGTTATCTTGGATTAAAATCCGGGATGGTCGCCGAAAAACGCCTGAGGTCCCAACGACCCAACCTTCAAGGTTCGGACTTGAAAATGACCTCAAAAATGTTAAAGCACAAAGGATAGTATATATGATAAATATTTGTAAAGCCAAAGAAAAATCTTTTTTGTAATGTTACGCTTTATCGTTTCGTAAGGTCTCGTTTTTTAACTCTTGCAGTCCTGAAGTACCCCAACATTCGACGGAAAATCATAGAATGCCCAGCGCAGAAAAATTCAATTTTCGTTTGGTGCATGCGTTTTCAGGCTTGAGTTCCAAAACTTTCAAGAAAGTGCATTTTTGGCAGTTGTTGCAGCAAATAGGGTGTTCTCTTGAGTTTACACCCTTTATTATGTGGCTGTATGCTGTATTATGTCAGAGATTTTTATGTGCCTCTGGTATTTTTCAACTGCATTGTGATGGGCTATATTTCATCATAAAGAGAATGCTGATCCATGAAATGCCTCGAAGTTTCTTATTTTGAAAAAGAGTCAGATTGATTGGTCACTTTAGTTTGCTCCAGCATTTTTTTTTTATGGCACTTGCCTTCCGCCCAAGTGCCATATACCGATCTCTTTTCCGTCGGTCAGTCCGGTGTTTGCGAGTTAGGGTACTTCCAGATGTGCTAGGACGATGAAACTTGTCAGGCGTATTAGGGACCCGACCAAACTAACTTGGAAATAGTCACTTGCCCGATCCGACCATCGTGGGGGAGGGGGGGAAGCCGGAATTAAGTGGCATGCATAACTTTCGAACGGGTGATCAGATCTTAATGAAACTTGATATTTGGAAAGACGTCATGCTTCAGATGTTCTGTATCAAGTCCGGACCAAATCTGATGTATGTGGGGGGGAGTCGGAGGGGGGAACCGGAAATCATGTTAAACGCTTAGAGTGGAGCGATCGGGATGAAACTTGGAGGGAGGAACAAGCACAAGTACATCATTGACAGAACCGGACCGGATTCTTGCACTGTGGGGAAGTTGGAGTGAGGTTCCGGAATTCCGGTGATACGGAGTTAAGTTACTTCCAGGTGGGCTAGGACAATGAAACTCGGCAGGTAAATCAGGGACGCGACCAGATTAACCTGGAAATAGTCAGCTTCCCGATCCGACCATCGTGGGGGGAGTGGAGGGAGGGGGAATCCGGAATCTTGAGGTATGTATAACTTCCGAACGGGTGATCGGATCATAATGAAACTTGATATGTAGAAAGACAACATGTCTCGGATGTCCCATTTCAAGTCCGTACCGGATCCGATGAAGCTGGGGGGGTCGGAGGGGGTCCGGAAACCTTGTGACATGCTTGGAGTGGAGCGATCGGAATGAACTTGGTGGGAAGAACAAGCACAAACCCTATGTAGATCAGTGACAGAACCGGACCGGATTCGGGCATTGTGCGGGGGTTAGAGGGGGGGGGTCCGGAATTCCGGTGATCGCAAGTTAAGGTACTTCCAGACATGCTAGGACGATGAAACTTGGCTTGAAAATTAAAGACTTGGCATGATTGGCTTAGAAATAGTTAGTTCCCAGATCCGACCATCCCTTAAAGTTCTAATGCTAACCACAATGTGCAAAAAATACTTTTAAGCAACATATACATTTTCATGATCCCTATGAGCCCATGATCATTTTTGCCTCGAGGGTTTTGCTTACAATAAAATTCCTTAAAGTACAAACAATACTTTTGAGCAAAATATACATTTTCGTGCTCCTATGATGATCATCTTTTTTGCTTCAAGAGTTTTGGTTAAAGATGATTTTCTATAACTTGGAAATAGTCACTTTTCCCGATCCGACCATCGTGGGGGGAGGGAGGGGAGCCGGAATCTGGAATTTAGTGACATGCATAATTTTCGGACGGGTGATTGGATCTTAATGAAACTTGATATTAGGAAAGACTCATGTCTCAGATGTCCCGTTTTGAGTCCGGACCGAATCCGATGAATGTGGGGGGGGGGTCGGAGGGGGGAACCGTAAATCATGTGACACGCTTACAGTGGAGCGATCGGGATGAAACTTGGTGGGAGGAACACAAACAATCCTTAGGTTCATCATTGACAGAACCGGACCGGATTCGTGCACTACGGGGGGAGTTGGAGTGGGGTTTCGGAATTCCGGAGTTATGGAGTTAAGTTACTTCCAGATGTTCTACGACGATGAAACTTGGCAGGTGTATAATGGACTCGGCCAACTTAACTTGGAAATAGTCACTTGCCCGATCCGACCATCGTGGGGGGAGGGAGGGGAGCCGGAATCCGGAATTTTATTGACATTCATAATTTTCGAACGGGTGATTGGATCTTCATAAAACTTGGTATTTGGAAAGACCTCATGTCTCAGATGTACCATTTCGAGTCAAGACCGGATCCGATGAATGTGGGGGGCGGAGGGAGGAACCGAAAATCATGTGACACGGTTAGAATGGAGCAATCGGAACCTCCCGAGCGTCACCGTCGAAAAGGAAGTGCTTGAAAATTTCGCTGATTTTTCCATAAGATGTCAAAATATTTAAAACAAATTGTTCAAATATATTATACAACAGCAAATATAACTAAGTGACCATTTCTTTTGCACGTAACTGTAGTACCAAACAACCCATCACACTGACAAAGCTACTATCCATTCACATCCTACCACGATAACTTGAATAGCTAAAAAGCTTGCAAGTGCCATTTGAGCTTTCAGCTCTTGTTTTGTATTTTGTCGATACCTGAACTATTCGGTGTATTTACGCTGATTCCATAGCTATACAGAATCACAAATACGCTATCGGTACAATTCTATTCGGTATAGCCCGATGATCGGGATTCGGTATAATTGCCAGGATTCGGTAGTTATCATGAATTCGGTGAGCGAATTTACTAAATATTTGGTAATTTTTCGATGCCAGAACTATTCGGTATATTTATGGAGATTCGGTAGTTGCACATAATCCCGAATAGGCTATCGGTCGAAAATTATTCGGTATCATGGTTGGGATTCGGTAATTTATTCGGTATAATTTCCAGGATCCAGCCTTTATTGTTGCTACAATCTTAAATGCCGATAGGCGCACGGCTAGCTAGCCTTGATTTCTAGGGGGGAACCTGCCCAAGCCAAACATTTTGTAGAGCTGTATCGAAGCTTGTCTAGTATTTCGTTTGTAGTTAAAACACTTGCAGTCCCTTACAGTTGAGCGTTGACCCGACCACATCTCTGCTACGAAGCTGCAGAAATTTTAAGATCATTAAAAGGTGTATTTTTCTTTATGTTCAAAAGAAATCCTATGTTACGTTTGTGTAAAATGCAGTTTCCGTCGCAAAGCGATGGTAAATTTTGAAACTTGCCATTCAGGTTCAAGTTTGCTTGTAGTTACGCCTTTTAAATTTTCTGTTTTAGGCGATTAGCCTACAGCTGCCTAACAAAAATAGAGGGAAAATGCAAAAGTTTCATGGTGGACATGGCCATGTATTTACGAGTTCAATATTTTCCAGATCTATTTTGGCTGGAATTAAACAGCTGCACTTACAAAATCTTCTTTCTTGCATATTCTGATGAAAAATACAAACATCAAATCTTTTACCATTGCCCACTCGCCTCGAATACAGATTGGTGGCAATTTTTTTCACTGGTTTAATCACAAAAAAGTTAGTGAAACTGAGCTGAAACTCTTAAATTGCTTTCCTCCCTCCTTTCTCCCTTGACGGCCAGAATCTAAGAGCCATAGCCTATTTGGCCAAATGAGGTACCAATACTCCGAACCGAAGTCCTCTGATCCTAGCAGTAAAGTACAAATAGGATCCTACCGCTGTATATTTCAGGTTTTGCAACAGAGACCTTAGGTCACTTTTTTGGTTTAAAATAGTCCCTATTTCCAAGCCTCTAAACCTGTGGCAGCCCTGGTCTAATCCCAGTTGGTAAATTTAGTAACTAGTTTGAGGGTCTGGACCTGCCTTTTGGGATCCCAAAACGTAAGTGGAGGGATACCTATGACTTCTTAAAAGTTGTCTGTCTGTCTGTCACCACGATAACTCTCGAAGGGGTAGAGATATTTTCTTCAAACTTGGTATGAGGATCCATTGGGTCAAAGTACAGGTCATGTTCGTAGATGAGCCCTGTAGCCCCATATTTAGGGTGGGGAAGGGGTTTGAAATTAAGGGGCGACTTTTTTTTTAAAGCCAATGAGATAAGCCAAAGAAGACATGCTGAATCCATATCTGAAACTTATTTTCTCGACGGACAATTATTTCGTCCGGAATCTGGCCAAAACCAGAAAAAAAATTTAAAGTATAATTGAAAAGCCAACTTATTTTTGTGTCATTTGATTGAATACACTGAATTATTGGATTCTGCAAAGGGATGTTTTTTATATTCCACTATCTGCTCTAGTTATGATATTCAGAATATCTGCGGCTGTCCCCACAGCGAAAATTCTACTATGACGCGGGAAATTTTAATCTCAACACAAACGCGGCTTTTCAGTGGGCCGTGGTGAGATTGGCGAAGATTGCTTAGTGCCTGAACAAAAAAAAAGCATAAATCATTCTCGTAAAGCATACTACAGAAATTCAGTACCATAAATCACAAGGAAATTCCACTATTTGAAAATCGATTATTCGTTAATAGCGAATCAATGAAGTAACGCATTTTCAGCGGGTCTTCAAGCCAATTTAAGTGAATAAGTGATGGGTAACTAGATTGTCCTATCCCAGTCCTTTTCGGTTAAACTTTAAAGTAAAAGTTTTATTTGAAGTTGATCAAATGTTCCATTTAGGGGTAAGAAGACATGCTGAATCTATATATGGCAGTCATTTTCTACCCGGACATATAGTTCGTCCGGAATCCGGCCAAAACCGGAAAATTTTAAAAAAATTTTATCTGAAGTTGATTAGAGGTTCGATGCAGAGCCGTCACTACTGGGGGGGACGCCCCCCCCCCCAATGTTGTCGGCCAGTCGGTAAAAAATAAACAAGTCGGCGCGATGCGCCGCGATTTTCAGTAAAAACAGTGGATTTTTTTCTTGGAAATAGTAATTTTTTCTTAAAAACAATACAAAACAGTCGGTTTTTCTTAAAAATAGTCGGTTTTTCGTCAAGACAGTGGTTTTTTCTCAATAACAGTCGTTTTTATCCGCAAAAATAGTCGGCAAAAATGACCAGCCAGTCGGTAAATACCTTGTCCCCCCCCCAAACATTTTGGCTAGTAACGCCTCTGGTTCGATGTAGTGGTAAGAAGGCATGCTAAATTTGTACATGAGAATTATCTTCTAGCCGAACAAATAGTTCGCCCGGAGTCCGGCCAAAACCTGAAAAGTTGTTAAAAGTTAAAGTTTATCTGAAGTTGATTAAGATTCGATATAGGGGTAAGGAAATGTGCTGAATTCGTCTTGAGCTTTAGTTTTTTGCCAGACAAGCAGTTCACACGGAACCCGGCCGGAACCGGATATTTGGCACAAGTAATGCAGGAACATGCTGAATCCATACCTGAACTTGGTTTTCTCAGATGACTAGCCATTGGCATTAATCTGTTTCTAAATTTTAATAGTACAAATGTTCGAGGAGTGTGGCGAAGACCGGATGTCTACAAGACTCAATTGTCTGGATCAAATATTAAATTTTTGGGATCCCATCGAAACCTTTGGTCTTGTTATACAAGGAGATCTGTAATCCTTGGTGACAGACAGTTTTCACGCAGTAGCCTATAGAAAACTCATGGGTTAGAGCGGGAAAGAAAGTTGAAAGCAAAAACCTCATCCCGGAGCTGCGGTACCATTTCGATGCCTACATGGGGACAGCTGACAAGTTTTCATAATCAAAAATATTACACAAGCTATAGACAAAGTTGCTGAGTAGTTTGAGGCATCATACTAAAGTGGAACACAAGTCCTACTTCATTTTCTGCTACGTCTCGACCATACCTATACTGATTTTTTCTCTCTTTCAGAAAAGCCTGATGCTGAGGTATGGCATCACTCCTGCGTGCATCGAATGACAGCCCCTCTCCAAGAGATGGATCTGTTGTCAATGGAGGTTTCTTTTCCTCACAAAATGGTTCAGTTGCGTTAGTTGACCATGATTTGAAAGTACTGGAAGCTGTGAAGAAATTTGTAGAAGTAAGGCTTAAAAATGAAAAAGAACTGGTGGCTTCACTAACTTCTGTAGTGAAAAGTAACCTGACGAAATCGGCCAAGGGGGATCAGTCTGTCAAATTCAAGAACTTTATTGATGATGCAGAAACCCTAATCCAGAGTGTTAGATCGTCTTTTGAGGTGCTAGAAACAGTTACTCTAGATAAGTTGAACCAGCTCATAACATCTGTCAGAGAAAACAAGAAGGCCATAAATGAAGAATGCAATCGCATTACTTCTCATTCGTACATGCTACAGTCAGCTGTTCAAAAAATAAAAAATGAGTACCTAAAAGCGGTTGATAACTACAATCAGATTCACACCAAGTACCAAGAGGTCACATCCAAAGGCAAGGCATCGAAGCGAATTGACGAAGCAAGGGACAAACTTCAGAAGGCTGCAAGGAAGCTGCATGTTGTTCATAATGAGTATGTGCTTCTTCTCTGTGAAGGGAATGCATTTAGAGAATGTGTGCTGGCGTCTGCTGATAATAAATTCGTCGACCTTCTACACCCTACCAATGATGAAGTTGTTACACAGTGGAACTCAATACTTAGAGACCTGGGATATCAGCCTGACAGCCTTCGCACTAGAGAAACAAACTCTTTTCGGGGCTCAACTTCGAATCTCTTGGAATCTCAAAGACTGTGGGACATCAGAAGAAATGAAATCGTCAAGACCATGGAATTTACCTTTGACCAGTCAATATTTGAGTCGTTAGACCTGAACTTTCCTACGGATAAGCTAGTAATGAATGACTTAACTGCACAAATACTCAAAACGAAAATGGAAGAGATTATTGGTAAGGTTGCTACTATACAGATTCAGCTGAAAGAGAAAGAAGACTCGCTTAGTCAGCATAAAGTGGATGATATTAATTTGACTATGAAGTCAAGAAAAGTAGTTGAATCGCTTAGGCGCGAGATAGGGGAATTGATGTGTACTGAGAAAATGTGCCAGAATCAAGTGGAGCTGATTACAACATGTCTAGGGGAATATGAGTGTAGAGAAGTGCCGGTGGCCCCGATCTCGGTTGCGCCTGTGAAAACCCTTCAAGAAGAAGAGTGGTTCCATGGTGTTTTGCCAAGGGAAGAAGTGGTCAGACTTCTCAGTGGGGATGGGGACTTCCTAGTGAGGGAGACCATGAGAAATGAAGAAAGGCAGATTGTGCTCTCTGTTGGGTGGGGTGGTCATAAGCATTTTATCGTGCAGACGACTTCTGAGGGTCTTTATCGGTTCGAAGGCCCCGCATTTAGTACTATACAGGAACTTATTGTTCACCAATACCAGTCGGGAAATCCAGTCACAACCAAGTCCGGTGCAATACTTAAGAGGCCAGTTTTCCGAGAGAGATGGGAACTGAACAATGACGATGTTGAGCTTGTAGATAAAATTGGAAAGGGAAACTTTGGTGATGTCTTTAGAGCCAAGCTGAAACCGATTGGGAAAGATGTGGCTGTAAAGACATGCAGGGTAACCCTTCCTGAAGAACAGAAAAAGAAGTTTCTGCAAGAAGGAAGAATACTCAAAGAATACGACCACCCGAATATTGTGAAATTCATCGGGATTTGTGTGCAAAAGCAGCCAATTATGATAGTCATGGAACTTGTGTCGGGTGGCTCACTCTTGAACTTCTTGCGGGTCAAAGCTGCGGAGCTTAGTTTACCAACTTTGGTTGCCATGTGTCGCGACACCGCTGCGGGCATGGAATACCTTGAGGAAAAAAACTGTATTCACAGAGACTTGGCGGCCAGAAACTGCCTTATCGACGTCAATCGGTGCGTCAAAATTTCCGATTTCGGCATGTCCAGGGAAGAGAAAGAATACATAGTGTCAGATGGTATGAAGCAGATCCCCATCAAATGGACAGCTCCCGAAGCACTCAACTATGGCAAATACACGACTTTGTGTGATGTTTGGAGTTACGGTGTTTTGTGTTGGGAAATTTTTTCCAAGGGTGGGGTTCCTTACAGCGGGCTCTCAAACGCGAAAGCGAGGGAACTGATAGACGCTGGCTACAGAATGCCACCTCCGGAAGGAACCCCCTCTGAGATCCATAGACTTATGGAGCGTTGTTGGTGCTACGAGCCAGAGGGGCGACCTCACTTTAATGAGGTTAATAGCATGATTAGTTCTTTTTATTTAAAAGTCAACGGAGATTAATCAAAGGCAGCTATTTAGTGTGATAATGTTCGCTAATTTCGTCCATGTCCCGGTTGTGCCTTATTTTACATATTGTCGTGTTTTTAACCCTCTAGCCTACTAACTCCCGTGCCGGCTTTTGCGTGTTTTGGTTTGTATTTTCCTGAACTTCCCTGTCTTTTTTATTGTTAGATGAATTGTATTTTAGTGGTCTATTTAAGGACCAAACGAGATAAAAGAGATCTGATTTCAGGTATTTTGATATTTTTAGGACTTGCTATTTACTCTTCATGGCATTCATTTTGCGTGAAGCCCCGATTAGGGTTTAATTAGTGATTCTGATTTTCCGATACTCCGTCAGCGTAGGATTTGTACTGTTTCGGTATCTGAAAGGCCGAGGACTTATTTTGGGCGATTCTGAAGTTCTCGTGGATACGGTTTTTGAAGTGCAAAATGCGAATCCGCCGAGCGTAAGATTACAGCACAGATATGTTACTTCGGACGGTGCTTTTTTGCCAAATCGTAAAATGGAGACATGAAACTAATGTTATTAGGAGACTTTAGGGAACTACGTTGGTTCATTAGTAGTTGACTTTTGTCACAGTAATTGGATAATAATTGGCCTGTTTTTAACGTAGTATTTAAACGCACTGGGCCACTAGGTGCAATCACGAGAGTGGTCTAACGAATCTTTCATAGAGTGCCAGAATCTACCTTTTAATATTCTTTAAAGTTGTGCCCCTCAGCTTCCGAAGCGAGTATTATAATGAGCGGCGAGTGTAAGGTGCCTAGTGTGACAAGCGGACGTCGTGGAACTTCGAAATGTTCCCCTTAAAAACGTTCAGAAATATTCTAGTTGTGATGAAACCTATCTTACCCTTGTACGAAGAAGGGTAGGCGTACAAATCAGCACAGAGCTTACCGACATATAATGCAGTATTTTTGCTCTATTAGAACCTGTACAGCCAACTGTCGTTACAGTATAACGGACGACTGTGAGATGGAGGATTACGGATACCTGCGACTTCCGTCTGTCCGCGGAATCAGTCCGAAATTTGGCTCCACAACTAAAATTCTCAAGCAAGCACAGCTGCAGCCACTAGTTCAAGTGGGGTTTCCAGATTTTGGGAATGGTTCTCTCGGCATTGACTATCCGACGCCCGTACTTGTTGTCATTTACATTTGTTATTCGTTTGTGTTGTTCTTTGCCAAATTTTCGCAGTATGTGTTGTGGCTCTTGGTGTTGGTGGTAAATGGTTGGGATCTGTGATATTAACAATAGTGCCACTTCTGTTTTCTACCCGCCATTTAGGCTATGTTGTTAACAAGTCTGTTATCCAAAGACGATATTACTAATATTGTTTTAACTCATATGTAACGGTACCCTGTCGGCCTTTTTTTCAGTTGGAATAAATCGAGAAGCAAAATCAGTTGCCTGAGTCTTGTATCACCGTGTTTTGGGGATCCATAAGCGTTAGTGACGGGATACCTGTCTGTGACTTCGAAAAGTTTGCCCGTCCGTCTGTTAGTGCAATAACTTACGAAGAGATTTAAATATTCTGTTGAAACTTGGTGTGAGGATCAACTTGGGGCAAAGTACAGGTCAGGTTCGTATATGGGTCCCGTAGCCCATATTTAGGGGTGTAAGAGGGGTGTGAGTTTAACGGATAAAAAAAATCTTTGTTTCCAGCTAATGTGACAGTCGAATTAGGAAGGGGCAAGGAGACTGCTAATTCCAGATCTGAACTCACCGACTATAGTAGTTCGCCCAAAACCCGAAAATTTCTGTTTATTCTGAAGTCGATTGGGGCTTCGATCACTGAACAAGTAGTTGCAGCGTTGCCAAGTGTGACAGTTTTGATGCTTTATGAATTATGACACTCCTTGTTGCCGGGTGACGCCGTGACACCTTCTGTCGAAAAGTGACACTTTTTCTAACAAGTGACACTATACTTTGATTAAAGTAATGGATTACTATAGCACAAAGCCAAGACTTTTCCGGTATCTGCAGGTTTCGAACGAACTACAAATTCAAAAATGGCATCAGCATGTCTCCTTACCCCAGTATTGAACCTCTAATTGGCTTCACACAAAAATATTTACTTTGACCAGTTTTCCAGTTTGGGTCGAAATTCTAGTCTATGGGAGCCCATCGAAACCTCTGGTCTTATTTATTTGTTTCACTAGAAAAACTTCAAACGCCCGATAAAGACATAGGTAGCGTTCCAGTGAAATTATTACAAGTTATGATGATAAGCCGTATAGTGATAAGTGAGCGCCGTATTGTGGTAGTTATCACGCTCTCTGGAACGAAAATAATAACAACGCGAACATACGTCATCACTCTGACGGGAGTCCCTGCAGTACCGATAGTCATTATCACTTATGATGCTCGCGACCATCATATGTAAATTGTAACGATCGTAACAGTCATGGAACGAAAATAATACGTGGGAGGAGTCAATTTACTTATTACGGCGGGCTCTGGAACGGCAATAATAATAAGAGTAGTAACAATCGTCGCTGGAACGCTACGATAAAACGATGCCTCCCGAATTTCGGGTTTTCGCCGAATTCCGTTCGTGAACCAAGCAGGAGAAACAAGAGCTACGAGCTCGAATGGCACTTGTTACGAGTAGGTGGTACAAGAAAGTAGACAAGAACGTCAAAAAATGCGAACGCAATCCAAAAATGCGGTTCGGACCTAGAAATACGATATCTAGTTTCGCTCAAGTCAGTCGAGTCTGAGCATTTCCGGCATCGACTCAGATCACCTAGGGCAAAGGATATGTCTACCTTCCAAGTCCAGATCCACTAGTGCCACACTATTTCTTATACCCCCCTACTGCGGCCGAATCTAATTCGGACACATAAATTGATCATCTATAGCATCTTCTTTTACCGCCTATCAAGTCTCACTCGGATCTGAGTACTTTTCGGGAAACTCCGGTACCCCTCCCTTACCGTCGTCGGATCGGGTCCGGACCCTAAAGTCTGTCATCTAGGGCATATGATCTCTCTACTTTCCAAGTTTCATTCAGATCACTTCACTTGTTTGACCCCCACGTGAGCCACAAAATATCCGGGATTCATATTTGACAATGCAAAACGGACACGTCAAACATGGATACCGAATCTGATTCGCAGCAAGCTTGAGCTGAAGGCTATTTAATACGCGGACTTCAAGGAACGCGTCATAACTGACCAACAGGACGCGAGACTTCCTCTTTGTTTACAAACTTTGAAGCCTTCAAACTCTCATAAAAATAACGCAAAAGTTGTATTATTCCAACAAGAAGTAGCCAGATAAACAGCAGCTATCCAAGGCCGGTCGAAAGTCCTATACTTTCTAATGTTAAATTTTTTCGTTATTCTCCCGCCGTTTTCGTCGGATATGGTGCAATCTCTCTATCTATTACCTCCTTCCAGAATCCTCATCCTCTTTGCGCCAAAGTGAAAATTTTAAATCTACAAGCCCATGACTGTTAGCTTACCTAATGACAAGAAGTAAACTTCAACTGCAGGTGCTTTCACTCTACAAACTGTGTTTAAGAGCATCCGCTGGCAAACCTGGATTGTCTGATACAGTAAAAGAAGAGTTTAGAAAACATTCCAAGCTTGCCCGTACAGATATTCCTCGAATTGAATTCCTGCTCAGACAAGGCTGGAGGAAGCTTGATATGATCAGGGACCCACGTGTGACAGGAGGTGTTAGAAAGTAAAATGAAGAAAAACAGCCTAAAAGCTATAAGACTTGGCCTTGTTTCATATAGTGATGGGCTAAAACTACAAGAACACTTCGTAAAACGTCAGCTTGAAAATTCAGATAGCAGAGAACATGTAGTATTACTGTTGGAGCACCTTCCAGGTATGGAAACAAGTTATTTGTTGGTTTATATCCATAGCCTATAAGCACTGCTTAGCGACTGATATTTCATGGCTTTGCCTTTGAAAGCCAGGAAAGGAAATTCGAACCTCAACCCTTCCTCAAACACTTCTGCACTACAAAGCGAAAACCAAAGTTTATCAAGATGCAGAATACCTCTAGCATGTCAGTGACCCAGCTGGGCTATAATAATAGCAGTTTTTTCCCCCAGCGGCCCAGCACTAACTTTTACTCACAGCAATTCCCACCAAGTAACTCGCCAAAATAAGATATTTAAAGTTGCTAAAATTTTCATTAATTTTATTGCAGCTCTGTTTTTGGGATCCCAAAACGTTAGTGACGGATACCTATGACATCGCAAAAGTTGTCCGTCCGTCCGTCTGTGAGCACGATAACTCTCGAAGGGAATGAGATATCTTGATGAAACTTGGTGTGAGGATTCTTTGGGTCAAGAGTAAGGTCAAGTTCGTAGATGGGCTCTGTAGCCCTACATTTAGGGGTGGGGAAGGGGGTTTAAATTGAGGGGCAAACAAAATATTTTGAAACAGCTAATGTGAAAGTCGATTATGGGGTAAGAAGACATGCTGAACACGATGGTGAAAACCATTTTCTCGCCGGACAAGTAGTTCGCCCGGAATCCGGCCAAAACCGGAAAGTTTGTTAAAAGTATAAGTTTTATTTGAAGTTGATTAAATGTTCGATTTGGGGGTAAGAAGACATGCTGAACACGATGGTGAAAACGATTTTCTCGCCGGACAAGTAGTTAGTCCGGAATCCAACCAAAACCGGCAAATTTGTTAAAAGCAAAAGTTTTATTTGAAGTTGATTAGATGTTCGATTTGGGGGTAAGAAGACATGCTGAACACGATGGTGAAAACCATTTTCTCGCCGGACAAGTAGCTAGCCCGGAATCCGGCCAGAACCGGAAAATTTGTTAAAAGCAAAAGTATTATTAGAAGTTAATTAGATGTTCGATTTGGGGGTAAGAAGACATGCTGAACACGATGGTGAAAACCATTTTCTCGCCGGACAAGTAGCTAGCCCGGAATCCGGTCGAAACCGGAAAGTTTGTTAAAAGTAAAATTTGTATCTGAAGTTGATTAGATGACAGATTTAAGGGTAAGAAGAGACGCTGAATCTGTATACGACAATCATTTTTTACCTGGACATATAGTTCGTCCGGAATCCGGTTGAAACCGGATTTTTTGTAATAAAAATTTATTAAAGTTTTATTTGAAGTTGATTAGATGTTATATAGGGATAAGGGCTGACTTCGTTTCTGAACTATCTTTTTTTGGCTGGACAAGTGGTTCGCTCGGAATTCGGCCGAAACCGGAAATTTGGCAAAGCAGGAAGTTTCGATCAGTATCGTCAAAATAGATATGGTTTATACAGGTATATCTGAACTTGATTTTCTCGGATGATTAGCCTGGCTAAGACTGGATCTGGCGAAGAGAATTAAGACCTAGTTGTCTGGGTCAAATATAAAAATATTGGGATCCCATCGAAACCTTTGGTCTTGTTCTTGCTTGAGCCTGAAGATGATCATTGACAAGAACGTCTGGGATACTGCTGGAATAAATCTCAGTTGACTTATTTATTTAACATCATCAAATATAACATCCAATGAAACAATCCATGTTAATTGATGGTCAAAAGGAGATGGGTTAAGGTTAAAGTTTAACTGAAAGGCCAACTTATTTTGTGTCATTTGATACACTGAATTATTTGGATTCTGATTTTTGATTTTCCACCATCTGGTCTAGTTGTGACCTTCAGCCATCCCCGCAATGCAAGTTCTACTGTGACGTGGAAAATCTGAATCTCAGTACAAAGACAGCTTTTGTGTGGCCATTGATCAGCTCATGGGAGGATGCTCACTGAGTGAAAACTTTTCTTCGTCAAGTATACAATAAAGGGACAAGCAACAGTGGTACCACAAATCCAACAGAAGTTGCGTTTTTGCGGTAACCTAGAGTTACTCTTACCTGGTAACTGAGTGCCCTCTTGTCGTTTTTTCAGACACCCGGTTACTGCAAGGTTACTAGGCTACTGAATTCCGGTAAGCCTGGTCTCAGCAGGGTTACTCGGTACCAGATACCAGGGTTACTAACATGTTACTGGGTGACTGAGAAAACGACAATTCGTCGGGGTAACAGATACCCGGTAACTGCGAAAACAACAATTCGTCACAGTAACAGACACCTGGTTACCGCAAAAACGCAACAAGAGAAAGTCCACTATCTTCAATTCGAGTATTCATGAATAGCGGAGCAATGAAGTAACGCATTTTCATCAGGTTTTCACGCCTGTTTAAGGGAAGGATTACTAGATTGTCCTATCTCAGCCCTTTTTGGTCAAACTTTAAGACACATTCACCTGAGTTAGTTAAATGTGTAGGTTCTGGGTGTCGTTTACACTTGCAGTACATTATTCTGAACCTTTTTTTTTTCCAGTCTACACAGTTGGAATTAGATCTCGCGAGTACAGCACTCAAGAAGAAGCCCGTCTAATTTCACTGGGAGCAGATTATTACAAGACAAATAGAGGAGGACTAATAACTTTCCACGGGCCTGGACAGCTTGTAGCCTACCCAATTCTCAATCTGAGTAATTTTGGTTTGACGATCAAAGGATATGTGTGCAGCATTGAAAAGTCAATCATTTCTCTCTGCAGTGATTTGGGAATTTCTGCCAAGACTTCTCCACATACTGGGGTGTGGGTGGGAGACAACAAGATCTGTGCAATAGGCAAGTACAAGATTCTTCCAGTAATTTTGTTCACATTGGCAGATATTGGAGTTGGCTTGACAGGTAAAGGCGTGCGGCGTTAGCCATACCGGACTACCAAACTGAACAGTTTAGTCGAAATTCGGAAAATATTTCCCGTGATTTTTGTCTGGCCAACTTTTGCTCAGTGTGAATTGAATTTTTCCCACTGAGAACATCGCTTCATATAGTTGCGTTTTTTCGGGTGTAGTTTCACATACTTATATTTTAGTTATGAAAATCAGTACCTGTACCGTTTTATTTGTACGTACGTCAAACTGCGATGAAACCACATCCGAAAAAAGGCAACTTATGTTCTATTTTTTGTTGACCTTCCTAAACCAACGTATCACCTTTTCCTCATGTTATCTTATTACTGACCAAATAGGCGAAATTTATTCGAAACTCAGGCCTTATTGGGCTGATTGTCTCAAACTTGATTGTGAACCATCATTCTATACCAACTGATTAAACCACCACTTTTGATTGCATTTGTCATTGTGTTCTTCTGGATTTGGTATCAGTCCAGTCGAAGGAAGACTGTCGATCTACAGGTCATTGAGGCGTGCCTCTTCGGGAACAGCATGAAGCATCATAATATAATATAATATAATTGCAATAATAAGGCTTTCGCCTCTATAAATTTCTCGGGACACTCTACATGCATGTCATGCATGTCGACAATCAAGAATATTTCTATTTCCTATCTTGCCCATGCTGGTCAATCTTGAACAGTATCTATGTTTGTCTCCTTGTTAGATTCCGCAGTGGATGGAAGCTGGGGACTCCAATGTTTACATTTTTGAATTGTGTTTTTCTAGGTTTCCAGTTTCAGTGACATTTCCACATATGACTTCGAATTGTCTGAGGCAGCATCAACAGACTTTAATATGGAACACTACCCCACTGGTCGCCAATTTGCCCAGCAACTGAATAATGTATGCCAAACCTTGAGGGCATAGTTGCCCCACCTGTCTTCCTCCAGTGTTCTCTACTCCGTACCTTAGCCTTGCACCCAACTGGAGCCCAGTTCCCGTTCATGGACGACGTAGATCGTCCAATTTTGAACCTTAACTTGCCGTCTTTCTAGGTCTACACAGAAAGCATAACGTAACCTCCCATGGACTGGCATTGAATTGTGATGTGGATCTGAAGTGGTTTAATCACATTGTAGCTTGTGGCATCATAGGTAAAGGTGTTACGTCTGTGTCAAGAGAGCTGGGAAAACCGTTCCCAGTGAGCGACTGTGTTAACTTGTTCTTAAAACGGTTTGCCGATCAAATTAATGCAGAACTAGTTATACCCAGTGACGATGAAGTGAAAGCCGTATTAGGGACTATTTTATCCGACACTTAGTTTTATAACAACAATATAGAATTAAAATGCGCTAACAACAACAAACACAGTATCAAAACATATCCTAGTATCGCCAAAATAATACTGGAATGTTATTTCACGAACGCATAAATAAAAGTTCACAGGACAAATTCTCCGTTTAGCAGAGATTCATGTTGCTCGGATTCATTTTTCAGCGGTGGTCTGCAACAGCGAAGAATGATTAAAACAAATGAGTCAACGAGGACTTCGCTACGCACTTACCATTTACCCCCCAAAATACCATTTAATACTCTTGATGACTAACTCTACGTGTCGATAAAGAATCGCCGTTTACCAAGCGGAAGAGCCGAAAGTGTCACTAAAGGCAAAAAAATTGCAGTTACGCGGGAGTGTCCCCAACAACGCCGTTTATTGGTTGACACACGGGATTTGAGTCATCGTTCGGGCAACGTTTGTCTTTCTTCCCGAGGTCAACTGGCGTGTTTTGGACTTAGTCATATAGAGTATATGGAGAGGGATGACAAGGGAAAGCGGACGGGATTGCTTGCCCCATAAACCGTTAGGAATAGTCAGGGACATCAATGACATCATGAGATTATGTAGATTTATTCTTTAAAACAATGGGAAGAACCGATATTAGGTTTTTCTGTCAAGAGTAAGTAAACTGATGAACGTTCACTGTTGAGACGAGCGACTCGATCCAGTTCAATTTCACCGTTTGTCTGATGACATTATGAATCACGTGGAAAAAATAACAGGTTTTTGACAAAAAGCTCTGTCGGCAAATCAGGAGAATTCTTGTTGGGAAATCGGCAGCGTTTGTTGATGCGGAGACAGTGCGCGTTTTCGGTACCAACAAGAGCTCTGACAAACACTTTGCTCAATCCATTTTCAATCAATCAAAAACTGATTCCTGATTTCGGCAAAAGCTCCGTCGGTAACTCATGAAACTTGTTGCTGGGAAGTCGTCAGCGTTAGTAAGATTGCGGATTCGATTTTCAGTACCAAAAAGAACTCTGACAAACACTTTCCTCATTCCGTTTCTGATACCGACAAAAGGGTAAATCATGAAACTTCTTGTTTAGAAATCGGTAGCGTTTGTCGGTGCGGAGACGGTGCGCGGATTCCGTTTCCAGTGCCAGCTAGAGCCCTTACAGACAGGTTCCTCATTTCGTTTCTGATACCGACAAAAGCTCTGTCGGTAATTAGGAAACTTCTTGTCTGGAAATCGGAGTTTTCTGTCGGCGCATCGGCAAGCCGATGATCGTATTAAGATCCTGATTTCGGTTGTTTTTATTTTTCGATATGGTGACCGCGAAAAGTCTTTTCGGTAAAATGGGAACTCTATTTTTCGTTCAGATTACATCTGTAATGGATAATAATCATGTCGTTTAATTCAGTAATTGTGAACTGTTCGTCAGTGCGAAGACTTTTTGGTGTGGTGACTTGAAATTCTTGTCGGTAAATCAGAAACATGTTTTGGGTAAAAGCACTAACAAACACTTTTTCGTTCCTTTCTGTTCGTGGACGGGAAACCGACCACACCGGCAAACCTATTTCCTTGTTGAAAAACATCTTTCCTATTTAGGTTCTTGAGTGATTTCTCTGTTCCCACCCACAAACAGCCCTTTTTGGTTGATTTGGCTGTACATACTACAGTCTATCCGGGAAATGGCCCACTTTTTTCGGTGACTTATGACCTTCAAATTCCCATCAGTGATGCCCTCACCAACTCTGCCCACCGAGGTTGGTTCAGGCCAGGAACTTTGAATAACACACCTAGGACATGCAGATCGCCAAGTTTCATCTCAAGTTCACAACCCATTTGGTCTCTACAGCTTTTCAGAAAATGTCCGCGACCCACCTCTAATCCCCCCACACCACTCTCACCAGGCCAAGAAGTTTTGACGCCCAAATGGCACATATTTGGCATCTGCGCCTACCACCCATCAAATATCACTCGAATCGGGGCATTTCAGAAAAATTTCCGGTGGGCCTATCGGTCAGGTCCGGCCTCGTTAATCAACTCCTCAAAAAAATCCTCCTGAAATAATCCTCCTTAAGGGAGAATTATCGGTTATCGGTGAGACTACCCTAGAAAGGGCACTTACCTGACGAGATGCTGCTTCCGCCTAGAGCAAGTCCGCTTCAACCAATCTCCCAAAGGATCGCAATTATCATACCTGGCTAGTATCGTGACGGCAATGAAAGCAAAGAGAAGTGGCAGTGAGCCGATATAAAAGAGGGCAGGATACTCGATTCCTTTTATGAGACCGTCGGCGAACATCGACATAGGAATTGTTAGGGACATCGCCAGTGTGCCAACAAGGGACGATGTGAGAAAACAGCCCCTGCAATAAAAACAAAAAGTGATCCCAGTTTGGAACTTCAACGGACAACACCAGCCTAACTTTCAAAATGGTATCCCAATTAAGCGTGTCGTTGTTCTTTAGGATAGCGTTTTCGGAGCCCGACTAGCTTTACACTTTTCACTAGCAACAAAGAAATATTTGCTTGAAACTGCTTTCTTTTCTCACGAACTCGTAGACAAATCTAGACACGGTGAGAAAACTCCAAAATGGCCTCGATACACAAAGAAAGTAGTTCAGCAAAAAAAAAAAATTCATGCGCCTGGAACTTGACTTCGACCGGGATCTCCACCTGAGAGATCAATTTTAGAAATAACCTCCAGATTAAATAACCCTACAACTCCCAGTCTGCCTTGGCTCGCTGCACTATACCAGTTACCTTCAGCTCCAACGGATGTACTATTTGAACCTTGTGAGTTTCAAGACTTCCACCTCATCGTACAGAATCGCACACATACGCTGCATTATACCGCAGAAACATAGGCGTGTTTCACCCTTATTACAATAGTAACAAACAATAGTTGCATTTTTTTTTTAATCTCAATTCTCCTTGCGATTCTCCTCTCATAGTGCGAACACACGATCAGGATCGACAGCTCCCGGACTGGAATTCCTGCCCGGATTTTCGGCACCATCATCACTTCCATATGGAAAAGTTGAACTTTTGTCAACTTGATGATGGAAGTGCAGGAAATCCGGCCGGGAAATCCTGCTCCAGAGTTTTATGACTACTGGGACGAAGCCAATTCTGATCATAAGGGATCATAAGGATCATAATATTTTATTGGAAAAACTGAGACAGAAAAATATTCCGGATTTTATTATAAAAATTGTGCGCGGTTTTCTAACGGAAAGGCAGCAAGTTGTAAAATATAAAGGCCTTTATTCATCTACTAGTGCTATATACTGTGGTGTCCCACAAGGAACCGTGTTGGGCCCTCTTTGTTTTTTGGTTATGATAAATGATGTTGCTATTGATGCTGATGATAGATGGAAGTACGTGGACGACTTGTCGCTTGTGGAAGTACTGCATCGATCTTTTAAAAGCCAAGCAATGACAATAGTCCAGGATGTAGCAACGGAAGCAAAAAATTCAAATATGGTTGTAAATGCGGAAAAAACAACGGTTTTGACTTTTTCTTTTTTATCGGATGAGCCAAGTTTTCACCCTGAGTTGGATGATGGCCTCCTCTCGGAGGAAATTAATCTCCTTGGAGTAGTTGTTTCTTCTGATCTTTCGTGGAAGAAAAACACTGATAGCATGATTAGAAAAGCTAATGCGTCTATTGTTATGTTAAAAACACTCACTAAATTTAAGGTCCCTGAAAAAAAAGATGTTGCGTCTGTATTGTACGTTTGTTCGTCCTCTGGTGGAGTATGCTTGTCCAGTTTGGCACTATGGTATTACGAAGGATGAATCTGATCGTATAGAGAATATTCAGAAACGTGCCCTAAGAATTGTGCACAGGGGCCCTAAAATCCCGTACTCTGGCCTCCTTTCTTTATTTGGACTGGATGCGTTGTCTAATAGGAGGCAGAAGTTGTGTCAAAATTTTGGACTAAAACTCCTCGAACACCCAACTTTCCGATCCATTTCACCCCCTGATTTTGAGGTTGAACGCCCAAGGCCACCAAGGCAAGTTTCCACCAAAGTCCCGAAGCTCATGCCGATCGCATGTAACCGGGAAAGATATTGTAATAGCTTCATTCCGAAATTTGTGGATTTTTATAATAATGTTTTTTTTTAGTTATTTTGTTAGAATTTTTTTTTTGGTGTTGACTTCAGTGGTTTGTTTTTATTTTGAGTACGAATTCGATTTTAACAATTGTTAAAATCGGTCAAACAATTTGGTCAAAATAGGTCAAACAATTTGGTTGGATAACCACGAAATTTTGTACCTGAATTATACAATAAATCAAATCAATCAATCTCCTTTTTCTGTGTTTCTGTCAGAATCGAGAACGGGGAAAGCTTCGCGATTCTGTAGACTCGAGAAGTCGAGAAATTGCTTCGATAGTCAATTCTCGATTGTCCTTTTCCGTTCTCCTTCCTGACTGGTCACAAAGGACGGGCAGATGTTCAACCCGTGTAAACAGCTATTAACTGTAGAAAAATTAGGGTTCTGTCAAAAGCGAGAATGGAGAACTGAGAAGATCAAAACGGTAAATTGCACGAGAATTGAGAAATGATCATTCAGACCAAAAACGCAACTAATAAGTTACTATTTCCGTTCCAATCTCGTGAAAAGTTACTCCGCTGACCGTTCCGCCCTGAAATAGTAACTATTTGCTTACCACGCTCCTGAGCGTATCAAGTGTGGTAACTACGATATCTGTGCCGCGATTGAAGCGTGTCGCGACATTTTGCCCACAGTAGAAACAATCGTTCCAATCCTGAAGCCAAGAAGCGTGACTGTCTGTGATGTCGTGCGTAGTCACTAAGGCAACTAGGGTGGAACACAACCATAATATGTGTAGAAAGGGAATATACAAACCATAGCCACATGGCTTCGGAGATCACAGTCCCGACGAGACCATTGACAGTTATATAGATCAACTGAGTCCGATCAGGCCATTCGAACCTCTCCCCTCCAGTGTACTCAAGAAGTATGAAGCCTGGCCACAGCAATGCTGTGTTCATCAGACCGACAAAACCTGTTGAAATAAGAATTGTAGGACAACGTGTATAGACTTGCTCTCGCCTGTCAGAGTTGGGGAACCGCGTTGGCCACCAAAGATACCGTAATTTTTAAGACTCTGTCACGCTCCTTTCACCAAAATCTTTAAGCCTCTCTCCACTCCTGTCACCAACGACGGATGAAATTCAGATATACAGCCTACTTTCTCTACGACAGAACTGCTTTCGACACCACATCTGGAATCGCAAACCCAGCCACAAAGGATGGGTGGTAAAGCTAGAAATTCTACCGGATTTCCTCATCTGAAAACATTACACGTTTTGGGTCGATGGTCTGGGGCTAGATTTCACAAAAAGTGAGACCCAAACTTTAAAGCACCCACTGCGGCACCACCCTTTCATATTCAAAGAAGCTTACCAAAAAACATAGTGATGTCTAACTTCGTCTCGTCCGTCACTTTGCGCTTGAACATGACTAGATATGTGGCATAAGCAACGGCTCCGAGAAGTGACCAGACGACTCCAGTGGGAAATCCGTGCTCTATCTTCAGATCCGAGTAGCTTACCATAGCCTATAAGAAACAAATATTTAAGATCCCCCAAAGACCGCCTATAGGCTATATAATTTAGACAAATTTTTCGCGATTTCACCTAGATATCTCGTCCCAGAAATCTTACGGTTTCCTTTACTTATGTGACTGTCGGCGGCTCAGAAACAAGCGAAAGAATGAATAGAAGCTATGTGGAACGAACTACTTATCCCTCATTATTGCTGTATTTTGCTACAAAGATTTTCCCTCAATTGACAATGAAAGGACAAAACAATTACAGGAGAGCAGAGATTTTATCCATCCCCTCGGCCAATGCAAATTGCTCGATAACTTTCAGCGAGTTATTCCGCAGTTACGTTGCCGTTTGAAGGACCCCTCGCACTATTTACTCTTTAGGTTCCAATATATAAGAATATTTTGATACTTCAAACTAGGCTCTGCTTCCAACAAATTACCCAAGGCTTTGGCTGTAAGACGCCCCTTGACTTCTAGCAAAAACAGGGGGAAATTTACATAACAGGTTTTTCTGACAAATACACTTATCGCAAGCAACCGTCGACAGCATGATACGCATCGAAGGTAGCGAAACAAGGTAAGTGAGAAAATCAATGAGGTGTCATTAGCGGGACTAGAGTGTACCGAACGAAATTCGTGTCTCTGGGTTTAAGAATGGATGGAGCGATTACGGGAATACGTTGCATTAGTATTATAGGTAAGACATGTACAGTAGAGGTATGCTTATGTGAACAGTTACTTTAATGTGAACACTGCAGTTTTGGGCTAAATGGTAGATTGAAGATCCAAAATACCTGTACAGGTGTTTTCAGCTGCCCTTCTTACCTACTTTGGCCAACTGGTAGTTAGCTCTAGACACAGCAAGTGCATGAAAATGGCAAAGTCCGAAGTCAACAAACGTTCACATAAGCATACCTCTACTGTACTTTAAGTAGGAGTGAGTCAACTGCTTATTAATATTTTATTATCGGCGGTCAAGATACATTCACCGTTCCCTAACAGTAAGGGGCTCCGACGCTTGCCTGTTACAGCGAAAACAGTTTCACCTTACGGGATAATTGGGCTCGCGATAATATACGATAAGGGTCTAGATGAGGAAGATGGAGGCCCAATATCGGTTGACAAGCGATATAAAAACTCCGCTCCCATTAGCTTCACGATAATTCAAAAAACTAAATTATCGCTCTTGTTTTACAAGCGATTACGATCGTTTCTATTCTCGAGAGAAAAGGGCGCAGGAATAGAATGGGGGTGGTGGGGGCTTCCCATCCCACTGTAGCCTAGATGAAGACAGAACTTCGCTTGACTTACCACTCCGACGATGCTGAAAATGACAGCTAACAACTTTGAATAAGTAAATTTGTCACCAACGCCGCTTGGAAAACACGAGGCGAATAGCAGTGTGAAAAGACTAGAACTTGACGACAAAACATTGACAATGCCAGCCTCTGTGTCAGAAAGCGCTGCTTGATAGCTGTAGTTACCGAGGAACCACTGAAAAAGAAAACCTTGTCACTGTCGTTAGGGATCAAGCCGATCAAGGAACGAAACTAGAAATTAAATGCTGACTCTTTGCATTTGTATCACAAAAGACGGACTATTCCTTATGTCCGAAAGTATGTAAACAACTCTAATTCAATTTAATTTTCACATGTTTCCCATACAAATGAAAAATAACACTGGTCTTTTCAATAGCATCTATGGTCACTAACTGATCATTCATTAAAATATAAAAAATCATATTTACAGCTCAAAGTTGAAATTCACAGTGAAATAAGGCACACATGACTTTGAATGCCTTTCGTTTGAATGAGTAGCTGGGCGTGTAAGTTGCGCTTTATTTAGCTCTCTCTAATCGAGTTCTCAGTCTTTTTTTTATCAGTTGCGACGAGCTCCGGTAAAATTTCACGGTCTAAACTGGACCCCATTATTTTCTTTCCAAAGCTCAAGACTCTAAATGTCTATATCGACTATATGTCATAACTCAGCTGCAAGTTTAAAAACTCAAAACTTGCACTGTAATCGGTTTTACGTCCCAGAATAATCTTCCCAGCTCTATTTTTTTGAAGGCTTTCTAGCTGGTCATTTCGCGAACTTACCAATCCAGCGTGCCAATAAGACAACAGCACTCAAAGACGCATGTACATTTTATAACACATTACTAGTACCTTTTTACTAAAGTTAAATCGTTCGAGTACTGCAAATGAATTCAAAAATCCTTCCAACAACTGATCTTTTTCTTTAGCCTAACTTCCAGCAGATGCAATGGGCTCTGTTTTCTTTTTGCTCTTTATACGCCCGTTGTGGAAACTAGAAGATCTTTTCCCCGAGTGCATCTTGTTCCACGTACTTTGCGAGTTGGGTGACACATCTTCTTTTTTGTTCCGTTCCTTTCTTTTAGGACTGTGTCTGTTTATTTTTGCGGCGCCTGGTTATCTGCCGCGCCATGGAAGTTGGCGGAACCTATACGGTCACCATTTTGGCTCTCAATGGTTAACGGGAACCAGAAGCTGATTCCACAAAAGTTTTTTTTTTAAACAATATGAGATAAAAGTTGAGGATTTCAGATCTATTTTAACTAAGACGATCTTATTATGAAACTGACCAACCAGGATCACACTAAGGGGTCCCACACAAGAGCTCACAACAAATTAGACAAGCATTTCATAGGTCTAGCTAATCAATGAATAGCCCCTCCCCCCCGCCGAAGAACAAAGCCCTGGTTTTCGGATCAGGATGATCCGCACTTCCCAACTTCCCATCTTCAATAACAAAAACCGTAGACTACAACCTGATTAGAAGCCTTTACAGACAAGTAGATACGGGTTTTCCCGAAAACTCAAACCAAAATTTAACAGCTACGTACCAGAAGACAGAAGGTGAAAGCTAAGACGACAACCTGACGGACTGACAATTTTCCACTGCTGAGGGCATCACCGCTGTCCGTAAACTCTCCAGCCTCAAGAACGGCTGCCTAAAAAAAATCGTCGGAATCAGACCCGTCACATGCCAATCGAATCTATATTTTCTCTCTCATCCCTTCGTTCATACAGGTCATCAAACTGGTGGACACGTCTCTACGATTGATTATTTCGTATGAACGCTGGAAAACCAATGTCTAATAGTGGTGAAGAGAGTCCATATCGTTGCTGGTGGTCGAGACAATGGCCTCGGAAAATTCGAGTTTTAAACACGTTTTCTCGAGCATTAACAGATCAAGACCAAAGGTTTCTATGGGATCCCAAAGGCGGTAATTTATCGGACTTCTTCATCAAGACTAACGGGTCATTGAGATTTCCGTTGTTCAATAGATCCTATAATCATTTTATTTATCCCTAATCAGCCACTTAACCAAATCCATTGGTAATTTATTTCTGTCTTTGACTGCCGGTCTGGCACAGATTACGACGGAAACAACAGTGCTAGTCGAAAACTTGGAGGCTTTATCTCTATCGTTTGACCTTTCTCCATCTTTTAAGTTTGACCATCTGTTTGATCAAAGAAAATTTGATATTTCCAAAATTTTGAGTTTACATCAAAATGCGATCATACTATGAACAGAGTTACATTTCAAAGCAGTTCTCTTACCCCTATACCGAGACAAACAGTTGTTTCAAGACGTGTTGGATAAAGATCTAGCAACTTTGTAGGAAAACGAAGCAGGGAGATCGACTTAAGACGATGCCTCCCGTATTTTCCACCAGAGTTCGTCGATAGTATGAACCAAGCAGGAAAACAAAGCAGATAGATCGATTCAACACGTCAGCTTACCCTACTAGCGACATTCTAAACCACTAGATCAAGCATTTATAAGAACTAGCAGAATTCCGCATTTTGCCGGATTCCGGTCGAATATCAATCTAGGGGGAAAATCAAGTAAAGTATCCTGGTCCAGCATGTTTTCTAACCAACTAACACAGACAGAACATCTATTGCCTCCGCTCCTACTACCATCTAGTTTCAATCGAACCGGATCACCCGTTCTCAAGTGGATTACTAGATCCCGCACCCCCCCCCCCCTTCTACCCCCATACGGACCATCGGAAGCGAGAAAGGACGGTTTCTTTGAGCATTCGGTCTTGTCTTTCATATGCATGTCAAGTTTCTTTGTCTTTGTGGAAGTGCCAAAACCGGCAAAACCTAGACAGGACAGACCATACAATCGCTACGGCTGCAAGTGCCAAATAAATTTACTGAAACCGACGGAAGAGGTAGGTCAAACCAAAGTCAGCCGGTTCAAATCAGCTGGAGAGTGTGTCCACATGAGAATCCCCACTCACAGGCTTGAAGCTTCTTTTATCCCGCATATACTGGGTTAGCAGCTGGACACAAACTGTTTATCCGTATCCATGTATCGGACATTCCCGTTTATAAAGACAACTAAGTCACTGTGCTACTTGGACAGTGAATAAGGGAGACAGCGGCTGGATCTGAAAACTGGATTTCTTACCTGGTAACCGGAACCCTCTCCGCAACAATGTTTCCTCCAGGAAGATTTATAAGCAAAGCCAAAGAGGTATAGGGAGAAGAGAGCGGTCTTGAAGTAAGTTGTGAAGAATGGCTTATTATAGTTGGCATTGTGGTAGATATACTATAAGATAACGATATTATCGAAGTAGAAGGAGTTAAAATATATGCTGGCCAAACAGGCCAGGCATGGTAGTACATCCCAAAGACGTTAGAGGACCCATCTTTCCTATATTACTGATTCACTCTAGCCTACGTCTCTAATCGTTCCATCAATTTTCATCCGAAATCTGAACATAATAGCCTATGCCATTTTTATCCCCCCCTAACGGTACGACGCTTACTTTTGCGTTTGTCGTGTTTAGCTCTTATCGAGGCGGATCAGGCTCGCACTAATTGCTTCCACGTAGCACCGATAAAGCCAACTGGGCCGACTGATACTGACAACAGCCAAGAGGGGTCTGTAAGCTTTTAAAAAACCCAGCAGATTCTAGCCTTCTGACAAGTAACTTATGTTGGAATATGGAAGCTGAAACAGTATCTACTGCGACTTGTACTTTAAGCACGTGGCCCTAAGTCATATGAACAAAGCTCCAAAGTTCTGCAGCACTGGTCGTACTGAGCCAATCTACTCCCACGGCAGTTCGATCCATTCTAGAATTCTATGATTATACAATATGTCACATCCACCCTAGTGACATTTGATTGTTTCTTGTCTCAGCCAAGATCGAGCTTTCAGACATCCTTTGGTCTTCTGCATCATATGTCTCTTCAACGCTACACGTACTTAACAGGAAAACCCGTTTTGCAACCTGCTTGCTTTTCCCAGTGAGACAAACACGGTCTCACTGTAATAAATTCGTTTAAAGCTTGGTGCCCACAGAACGCGGATTCGCATATATCTAGGCGAATTCGGCCGCGAAAAAATTCGCGACGCGCCATTTCAACTCCAAGTTGAATTATGTTCGCGTAGCGTCGCGGAAAAGGTTCGCGTTGTGTGTGCACCAAGCTTTAACATTGAACCCAGATAACGTTTAGAAAGGAGAAAATATTCACGGAATGTTAGGAGACAGACAGTATTCAATACTGCATGCTCTTTAAGAAGATAGTAAAAGAGTTTGAAACTGACTAAACGTCAAATAGTAGGGCGAACATGGACTCTTGAAAGTACAATAGACAGATCAAACTGACACAATGTCATATTACCACCCCTTAGACTGCAATATTAGCCTACATCAGAAATCCGCCGGTTCCCAAACAATTTATTTTCGCACGTATGTCATTACGGCGTTTTTTGCTGCCTGCTATCCTTCAATTTAATAACCTTGACAAATATAACCGGAGTTTCTTTTTCTTATCCATTCCTTATTATTACAAACTCCGAATTATATTCATTATTGACAAATGATTCCATTGATAGTATTAAGTGGGAATTTCTTGCACATCCTGTATTATTTGTACATTTTTGGCACTTCTGTAACTTATCTTTGGAACTAAAAAAAATGTTTCGTCCGATAGCATTTGAGCAATTTGCCAGCTATAGAGAGATTGCACCGTACCCGACGAAAATGGACGGGAGAATAACAAAAAAATTAGGACTTTCGACTTTGAGACTAAATTACCGGCCTTGGATAGCCGCTGTGAGTCAGAGAGTTGTTGTAATTGTTATCTGGCTTCTTCTTGCTGGAACACTGTCAGAAGTTTCATAACAGATTGCGCATAACACTTTCAAGAATAACACCTTTTCACTTATAAATAAAGTGTTATGACCAATTAAGTTTACACTATTTCGTGCCTGGATCTCCAACAACACCTTCAATTGGTAAAAATACTACACTGTCAGAAGTTACATAACGACAACAGAAGGATGCCCGGTTTCAACAGATAAAACTTTGGGATGTTATCTGTTATGTTTATTTCGTTCCCGTTAGTATTTTTACCAATTGAAGGTGTTGTTGGAGATCTAGGCACGAAATAGTGTAAACTTAATTGGTCATACCACTTTATTTCTAAGTTAAAAGGTGTTATTCTTGAAAGTGTTATGCGCTATCTGTTATGAAACTTCTGACAGTGAATAATACAACTTTTGCAAATTAATGTTCTTTTTTATGAGAGTTTGAAGGCTTCAAAGTTTGTAAACAAAGAGGAAGTCGCGTCCTATTGGTCAGCGATGACGCGTTCCTTGAAATGTGCGTCATAACCGACCAATAGGACGCGAGCCTCCGTGTTTGTTTACAAACTTTGAAGCCTTCAAACTCTCATAAAAAAGAACATTAGGATTTGCAAACGTTGTATTATTCCAACAAGAAGAAGCCAGATAACAATTACAACAACTCTCTGACTCACAGCAGCTATCCAAGGCCGGTAATTTAGTCTCAAAGTTGAAAGTCCTATACCTCGTAATGTTAATTTTCTTTGTTATGATCCCGACGATGATGGTGTAGAAATATCCGTTTTCTTCGGGTAGGGTGAAATCTCTCTATAGAGACTGTTTACTTTAGTGGCTACGGCACTCTTTGTCACCCAACACTATACAATGATCGATTTTCGTGCGAGTTTTCGAATTTTCGCGCCTTGCATGCGCAACCTCCGAAATCGTCTCCGCCGAGATAGCGAGGAGGTAATAACAAGCGATAACAAGAAAACGGCTTATTTTCGAAGCGCTACCCAGGTCGGAAATTTTTATTTGTAATGCTCATTGTACTTTAAGTTAGGCCTACCTCAGTCAGCTCCGATGACAGGACCCATATAACATCCACCAGAAAAAGGACAAAAATCCCAAAGGCGAACCGATACTTGTCAAGAACAACATCCAAACATCCTGGCATAGTCAAGGTCCAGAACTCTAGAAGAGAAAATAAACAAACACTAATGAGAAAATACACAAATCTCTACCATCAATACCTAGGTGATTTAGATGTGACCAACCTTTCTAGGCTTATTTTACCCCAAAGAGCCTGAAGAACTTCACGAACTGGTTACTAAAGACGAATAAAGACGGCATTAAGCGTTGTGAGCGACGGTTGTTCTTCCACCACAGTGTACCTTCGAAAGCAGAAGGCAAGCTCTTTTTATTACCTTCCACCAGAGCTGGTGGACTCGGACTCTGGACTCGTCTCGAGACGCCTTTTTCAAGGACTCGGACTTGTCTCGGACTCGGATTTGCTGGACTCGCAGCAGCTGCCTTCCACTGATCGTGCCTATTATTTTTCTACTTTCCGCTTAGGCAAGGAGAGTCTGAACATGGACAGAACAGGAATGTTTCACTTCGAAAAAATGCGAACGAAAGCTCAAATACTGTATCTCAGACGATAGTGCGACCTTATCGCGAAGTTTCAAGCTAAGCGAACCGAAATGTGCAGGGTTTCAACCTCGGTGGGTATTAGGCTAAAGAAAGAGGACTTTCTGAGCGAACTCAACGAACTCACCACTACTTCTCCTGTAGCAATAAGTTACCTCGGAATTTCTTTATTTCCAAACGGTAAAACAGCAATTACAGGCGCCACCCTCGCGCGACTCGAGAGCTAGATATTAGGCTATCACTACCCATCAGAACATAACTCTCATTATCAAGGACAGAAATTGGTGCATCACACACGACTTCACTAGTACCAAGCTCAACTTCCATCGCTGGCTCATCTTTCAACAAAAGACATTCATCTTTATCAATACTTTCACTGTGCCTCAAATGCGTATGGTCGTCTAACAGCTCTTTTTCGGTAAATTTGAGCGTACAAAACTTGCATTCCAGGATGAACTTCGGTCTTTTAAAGTGTTCCTTGACGTGAAACTCAAAACCTTGCTCATTACTAAAAGTGGTATAGCATCGTGAGCATACATGCTCTCCATTATGCTTATGCTGGACATGCAGTGTGTACTCCTCTCTGTGTTTGTACGCAAGAAGGCAGAAGTGACAACTGTAAGGTCTGTCAACCCAATGGTCTTCATTCAAGTGATCAAGTATCTCTTCCCGGTTTCTGCAATGGTACTCACAAATCGTACATGTTAAATTATAGTCCAACATATCACTATTAGGACCAGATGGGGCTACGCCATCCATGTGACACATCTTTACGTGTACATTTAACGATTTGTTATTCGGGAACTGCCGATCACACCGATTACACTCAACATTCCTCAAAACTAAATCATTCACTCTGAAAGTTTTTTCATCAGAAAACTCCGGATGGTCTGACAACTTATGCCGCCTCAAATCCAGTATGTTTCTGAAGCTTTCGTCGCAAATACTGCAACGGACTGAGACCGCTTTATGGTAGTCGACCATGTGATGAAGATTTGAGGCCAAGTCGACGAACCGTCTCTTACAAAAGCGGCACTTAAACGTGCCATCTGGTTGAGCCAAGTCTCGATACTCAAGAGGGATAAACTCTTCTTCAACTGCTACTACTGGAACACTAGTAACTTGTTTATCAACTGATCTGGGCAGTTCCTTTGGTGTTATTTCCTGAAAAGCAAGAGTTGTTCATGTGAGTACAAACACGCTATTTAAGAAGATCAGAGTCGGTCAACCTAGAAAAACTCCAAAGCTTTCATCTGGGGATACAAATCTGTATAAGCCACTGTTAAAGTTCATTAAGGAAGAATGTCAACATAGAATATGTACTCTTATACACATCTTTGGGCCTTTATGCTTAGACCTCGAAATCCCAAAATAATTTTCATTGAATTTAGGGATCAAAGCATTAATGTTAGCCTACTTTGGAAACCTCCCTAGACTATCAGAGTGGCTACAAATATCGAGGGAAATCAGTGAAGGGCAAGGGCTCCTTTCAAAGTCTCATCCAGCATATCAAACTGTAATGCAATTCTCTTTCTCCTTTGATGGCATAATCCGTGGTTAAGTATGTGACTGTCTCGTCTGGAGAAAGCGGTCACAATGACTTCTGATCCGGGACGAGGAGACGGAGGAAAAGAGAAGGGCCCCAGCTGGCTACACTTTTATTAGGTACCACAAACCCAGAACCTAACTGGGCCTCATCTCATATCCGTCTGGGACCTTGGTTTCAACCAATTTCGGCGGCTGAAGTCCATATAAGTCAAATTTTTGGATCCCAGCAATGTAGCCTATTGTATTTTCGGATCCATATCATCGTGACGATCACCAACAGGTCCCTCCCTAACAGAACAACCACATAACTGGCGCCATGTCTTTCTGCCAAACGGGTTGTTTTGGGACAATGGTCTGGGACAAATCTGGGACAACACAAACAAAGTAAGACATGATTTGAATTCTCACATGTCAACAGATATTGCCTCCCCCCCCCCCCGACGGACGAAGCCGACCTCTAGGGGTGAATTGTTTTGTTTTCTCCTTCTACTTGGATTTTCTCAAATAGGCTAGGCTAGATAATTTTTCCGAATAGTCAACAAGTTTCAAGCCTCAGAAGTTATGCGTGGGAGGGAGAGGGGACCAAGGGGTATCCCGATTGACAACTTGCTTCGGGCCCCCCTTTATCTGTGCCTGTGTAACAGAGCCTTAAAAAAAAACTAACCATGCACTCACCACATTTGAAGAATTTGATTTTTCTTTGAATATTATAGCTATCCTCTGGGCAGGTTTTGGGTTTGACTGTAATTTTTCTTCTGGGCAAAATCTATTTTGAGTTTCAGCAAAGCTTTGCTGCAGGTCATTCTTCATGCACGCTACTCTCCTCTCTAGTTCATCTATGTCTCTCAGGGTTCCTAAGCATCGTCTACAAATCTTCTCCAGACGTGTATTTCTCAAGAAATTTATATTCTTGTTTACTGTTCTGCTCAGCAGCTTTGCTAGTGTCTCCTGAGAAGCAGCAACAGTTGAAGACAGACTTTCAGTTGCAAATACATCAACACTTCCTCTTTGCACCTTAGAAATACAACTGCCACAAACACAACAGTTTCTTTCCATGTCTGGGAGCTGCAACAGAAAAATCCATTCGGAAACTCACATTATTTATAAAATTCAGTCAAACAAAATAAACAATATGGCCCTAGAAATGAGGAAACACTGTTAGCAACAAAAAATTCTAATACTGTCTAAGGGTAGGGTTTTGAGAAATCCTTATTGGCACGGAGCCCAAACTATTTTGATATTCTCTAACCATTTTCTTGAGTAAGGTTTAGACCTTCTGTCCATTTGTTAAAGACACTTGCACATTACTAAAACTCCTCGCTATACACACTGAACAGGCCTGTGGTGCCCAAGTTTCGTGATATGACTCGAAATAACAGCAGTTAGGCTTCTCAGCATAATACACTGGGTTAAAGTATTGTACATTTTGCAGGCTTGTTAAGTAACGGTCCCACGTGGTAAAACAAACAGGAGGCATAATTTAATAGTAGACTACACAGCATTCACTCATCAGCAGTAATAAAAAGTGACTTCTGTGTAGTAACTAGTAAACCCATACTGCTCTTTTCCACCAGTGTATGACTGTCACTGATACCAGACTGCACTGAAATAGCTCAAGGCACTGTATCACAAATTGTTGAGTGCAGTCTATTCATTTTTAATTGTTTATTAACCTAGCCTGAGTAATAATGGTTAATGGACTAATGGCCAACTGGAAAAGAACAACAAAAAATCTAGTTGACCAGTGCTTTCAAAAATAAACAACTACAAATATCATGAAAACGAATCATTTTTTCCAACAGCGAAGTCCTTGTGAACTCAGCAGCAACAAAACTACAGGAATAAAAACTGCACTAAAACTTGTTGCATTGCAAAAATGGCCCTAAGCAATAATCTAGGTCAAATGATGTAGGCTACACTACTTTTGACCTGTTCCAGCTCGGTAAGAACTACACTATTTATCCATGTAGGCTATGCCCTCAATGTCATTAATTTTTTCTTACAGTTTCCTACCAATATATACTAAACACTAACACCATTGTTCTTAACACATTGGCGTAAAGCTTTAAGCTTTTAGCCACCTAACCTGCAACATAATTAACATAGAAACCATTCCAACCGTCAACAAATAGTTACTGCTGAGGAGAGGGAAAATCCAAATCTGAGCAGGGCTTAAACCTTATTAGATAGATGTTTTTTTTTTGTCAAATGAAAGTACAGACTGTTGCATGAGTAAAGTTTACTAGGTCACCCTGGAAAATAGCCAGCAGAGGCAGAATTGATATAGCAGGTCCAAGGGTTACTCTAGGCCAAATGCTCGGCCCCCTAACCCAATAAATTATTAATTATTTGCGTGAAGTTCAGAAAACAACCATTAAAAATTCTTGTTCTAGGTTAGGCTGCCTAGCATTTGGCACAGGCTATCCAGCTTTTGGCAAAGACTATTCCAAAGTGTGGGTATACCCAGTGCTTGGCATGGGCTATCTCTAACCATGAATTTATGGTAGACTGCCAGCCACATTTACTTGAGAATCCAAATGAGTAGGATACCTCATCCTCAGGTGAAACAAAATTCCCCAGTATAGAAGAATTTGGGTTGTCAGTTTTAGAAATGCTAGGCATTAACTGATCGCTTTACTCTCTCCTCACACTTCTTGAAGGAAATCTCCAGAACTTCTGGGAAGAGAATCCACCTTACTCCTGACATCTGCTAGTTCAACCTTTTACTGAACTAAATGATGAATGATTCTCAGTAAGACAGTCAAAGTATTATCTCTCTCTAGAGGGATCAGCTGAACTGGAGGCCTTGGAAATCCCAGCAGAAACTAAATCTCAAGAGTAACCCAGGAAGATAAAAAGAAAGCATAAGCAAGATAATGAATAGTTTACTTTGATCAATCTAAGAGTCATGTATTTTGGTCCTCTCTCTTCTAAATTTAGGATAGGTCAGAAAAAAAAGAGTTATGCACTCTCTTTATGATCCTAAGGGAAAGGTGAAGTAATCACCTTATGTCTAGGGCTTTTGGAAATGGATATCTGCTAAAAATATCTTTGTAACTTTTGTTATCTCTGACAACCCGAATTCTCCTAGCCTAAATACAGGATTCTTTTTACCCTGAACGTAGGCTAAGGTTTTGGGAAATTTGGATAGAGATGCATAATTCTTTTCTTCTTTGATATTTGCTAGGACATATCTGCCTTGTTGTTTTGTGATGTAGGTTAGATAAAAGAGCAGCATGTCCCATGTTTTCTGCAAAACTCCTGGGACTTTTCTTGCTACGAAAATAAAATTTATCTGGCTCGGAAAAGAGGCCCCTGTGCTTTTGACTTTGTATCCCAACACAGAATAGCCATCTCAGATCAGACCAGATGCGTCACTACTGGGGGGGGAGGGGGGGACGCCCCCCCCCCAATGTTGTCGGCCAGTCGGTAAAATAGAAATAGGCAAAGCACCGCGATTTTTAGTTAAAACAGATGGTTTTTTCATAGAAATAGTAGTTTTTTCTTAAAAACAAACAGTTGTTTTTCTTAAAAATAGTCGTCTTTTCTTAAAATGAGCCGATTTTTCGTCGACACAGTCTTTTTTTCTCAATAAAGTCATTTTTATCCGCAAAAACAGTCCGTAAAAATGACCAGCCAGTCGGTAAATACCTTGTTCCCCCCCCAAACATTATGGCTAGTAACGCCTCTGGATCAGACAGCTCTCTAACATTCACCAGTAGTGGAAACTAGGCTATGGGAAAAAAAATATTTGCTTGATATAGCCTACTTTTGTTTGTTGGGACTTGGGAACAGACAGAATCCAGTGCAGTGGTCCAAAAAATTGGCTCAATATTTAGGAATCATTTAGACATTTACTCATATCAGCAACTTAGATATGTTAGCCCTCTTCAAAAGAAACCATTGACCTTTTTCCAGGCAGGATGACAGTTGGATGACAGTAGCCTACAATCAATCAGTAACTGTAAGTAAGTAAGGGATGAAAATAGCCTAGTCCAAAGAAGCATACAGTACCTCTGTTCTAGCCTAAATCAGAAAACACATCAACTACCTTTTTAAGTTACATGGACCAGACTTAGCTGACTTTTCCACAAACTTGACTTTAGTTAGTAGTAAAAGTTGTTTTTATGTTTGTTTGGTTTTTGATGATGATCCTGGTGACCCTTGGAAACTTTTTCGTTCTGTTCTTGAGCGGCAGATGGCGAGAATGCTGAAGGTAGATCGTTTCGTTTTTGCGCGGAAAAACAAATTCAAAATTTTCGTGATAGCCTTAAGTTTCTTCCAGGTCATTGTGACTGCATTGTCTGCATTGTGGTTAATCAGTTTCAGTTATGCAAGCTCGATTTCTTTTTGGGACACAGTGGTGTGGGAGCAACAACCATGCGAAGTGCAGTGACGTCGTGAATAGATCGGTAAGTTGAAGCAGCCAAACAAAATTGCGTTCCCGCCTATCAGTCTAGTACACTAGCCCCTTTTCAGGCATGGTGCTCTAACGTCTAGCACCATGCCTGGGTGCTAGACGTTCAAGCACTGTACCTTGGATTTCATGTATAGTATAGTGCATGGATTTCAGTATACAGTGCATGCATGAAAAACACAGTTTCTGTCACCACAACTTATCAACAGCTCAGATAGGGCTGAAATTACTACCAAGAATTAGAGAAATCAAAGACAATCTTTATCATATTTTTCATAACAAAAACAAAAGGACGCGACTGATGAGGGAGATAAAAAACCTCATTTCCTTTTCTACATAGTCAAGGGTTTTGCATGCAAAGTGTCCTGTGCCTCAGCTTTTTCTACCTAACAGTCAACCAGAATATTGGCTCCTAGGCTGGCTCCTAGGGCACTTTACATGGAAAATAGATAGGCTGCTGTCAGATTTTTCATCTCCATCATCAGTCGCGTCCTTTTGTTTTTGTTAGGAAAAATATGATAAGGATTGTCTTTGATTTCTCTAATTCTTGGTAGTAATTTCAGCCCTATCCGAGCCGTTGATAAGTTGTGGTGACAGAAACTGTGTTTTTCATGCATGCACTGTATACTGGAATCCATGCACCATACATGAAATCCAAGGTACAGTGCTTGAACGTCCAGCACCCAGGCATGGTGCTAGACGTTTGAGCACCGTGCCTGAAAAGGGGGTAGTGTACTAGACTGCCGCCTATGGTGTTGTAGTAAGATCTACGCGTTCGGAACACAGTGGCGCGGGTCAGGAGCAACAGCCATGCAAGTGCAGTGACATCGTGAATAGATCCGGTAAGCTGAAGCAGCCAAACAAAATTGCATCCCCGCCTATGGTGTTGTAGTAAGAAGAATAAAATAAGATCTAGCCTACGCATCGAAGCACGGGCTTGGAGGAGGTGCCAGGTTCAGAGCTGTGTACCAAAAGCTTCTCATGGGGAAGATAGGATCTTGCTTAACTGCCTAGATACATAAGCTGTGACTGAAACCTAGTTTTCCTTATGAACACGCTGGAATACGCAAACTAAACTGTAAAACAGACGTTTCCATACGCTCTTCATAAAATCCAATACCGAATTATCGCCAGATGTGCTAGAGGAACAATAACAATCACACGTGAGAAGGGGGGACAAGTTGTCGGAATGGAGAATGAGTGATTAGGCTTTCGGCTCACACCGACCCGCTAATTAGCCCCGTCGTAAAGTGGTTCAGCAGTCAGCAATGATGTCGGAAGCCAAAATTGACAAACTTGATGTAGACTGATAAAACAGAGTTGGATTGAGAACAAACAGAGGTAGAGGCATTTCATGAAGTTTCAAGTACGGCTAGGCCTAAGACAATTTGGAAATGGCCAAACAAATCCGGATAAACGTATACCACGAAGTAACATGTCATTGTTTACTTTATGCCAGCGCATCTAGCGGCCAAAAAAGAACTAATCTGGATGTAATTTTATGAAGAGCGTATACAACCCTCCGCAGCTGTAATTTCAAATTACACTGTAATTTGAACTTTATACTGTAGTGTACTGTAGTTCTGGTCAATCTGTTAGAGGCTGGTTAGAGGAAGCAAAAACAGTGAAGTTAATTGGAGACATTTTTTTTTTTATTCCCATGTGGACCCCAGTACTAATCATGTTTAGCCCAGTTTAGCCTGCTTTTTGTTTCAGTCCTTTTGGAACACTTCCGTTCATGATAAGTAATAAAATGTGAAAATTTGCTCTCCAGGGCTAGTGCAGTTCAGCGCCCCAGCAGTGCCCCGAGTCTTATTCTGTATTATTGTCTGGATTCTATTTTCTTATCAGCTTACAGTAGAGGTATGTTAATTTGAACAGTGCAGTTTTGGGCTAAATAATGGAGATCCAAATCACCTATTCAGGTGTTTTCAGAGATCCTTAATTACCTACTTTGGCTAACTCATAGTTTACTTTAGTCACACCAAGTGCATGAAAATGGCAAAGTCCAAAGTGAACAAATACTCAAATAAGCATACCTCTACTGTACCAGTCTGCCACAAATCCATGATATTTGGTTTGGCTATGCCAAACCTTTGGTTTAATCCACAGCGTTTATTGGGTTAGGGTGTCTAGTGTTTGGTAGAGCCTATCCCACATTTTTGGATATCTTTAGCAAAAATCAGAAATTTCTGGTAGATTTTAGTAAATTGTAGTCTACAGTAAACATAGCTGGGCGAATGAGTGTTCTTTTCTATGACACATTTCTTTTTTCAATGATATATAGCTTAGACCTAGCCTGGACCACTGTGTATCAGCTCTACAAACTTAGAGATAATTAGCTAGGCTTAGCACAGGGTTTGACATTCACAGTGACAAGCTATCAGCCAGGTTGTGATGTGCAGTCGGTAGCAAATTAGAGTTGGAACTAGAAATAGCACAAAGAAAAAAACAGTTTGTTGTTCTTTTATAATACCAAGGCTTATACAATCCTTCAATTCCGCAATCCAGCATTTGTTCCTGGCACATGTTCATGTTTTATAGTCATTGCAGAAAAGGCTCCTTATTAAATACAAAAGTTTTGGTCAAGTGGGATGTGGGGATAGTGGTGTTCCAATCATGAATCCTGATAGGCATGTCAGACAAACTGAGTCAGACCACTGGTTTGAGCCTAACCTATTAATGGGTGAAAGCTATGATACCAAGGAAAGACATCTAAACTAGCAGGTAGGGCGGAAAACAATACCTACTATGTTTGCAGAAAATTTAACGTTTTTCATATTCCCAACCAGTCTTAACCATGCCTGGCCTTTGTGTCTTCCAAAGCTACTGTACCCACGACCCACCCAGTTTTCAACTGAGTGCAGCGTTTGGTTTCATTGTGCCTGCTTTTTCTCGATCAGAACTTTTAGCTCCAGTCGGCAGTGGATGTTTTACTTTTATGGATGTTTATTTTCCCATTCTTGATGGTATTTTTTGCCTGGGCCTGGATACGTGAGCTACATCAGTGGACGCGGTGCTGTCATGTTTCCAAGACTACGCAGCCAGGGGTGTGGCCAACCTGGCAAGACCTGGTGAGTGTCTAGGCTTGCTCTTGGTCTGTAAAAACTAATAGTGTGTCATAAAAAAAGAACCAATCCATGCGTTGATCAGGTTATCAAACTGTATTTGAGGGGCAAAATCGCAGTTTGCTGTTGATCCTTTGGAGTCGTGGTATGTCATTGACCAACTAAAAATTATTATAATTGATTCTTTAACGAATCTCGAACATTTTTTTTTAGGGGAAGGATGCCCCAGCTTTTGACACATCCTAACCTAACCGAAAAAGGCTATGTCAAAGGCTGGATAATCTCTTTGATACTTTTGGAGACACAGCTTATTGAACTTTATCTCACTTAAGATCATCATAAATGATTCTTGTATGAATTTCAAACGAATGTTGTAAATTTTCTGCGCTCAGGATGCCCCAGCCTGTAGGACAGGCTTTTTCGAAGCCTGGATGCGAAGGCCGCGACGTCTTGCGTTACCCACCAATTTTTGTTAGACTGGTAAACTGGTTTCCACTTTGCGCAAGTTTCAGGGCAGTTGATTACAACTTTCTATGACATTCGAAAAATTTCTCAAATGAGCATGCGAAGTGACTGCTAGTTCTGTATTTTTTTTGTTGCTCTCAGCAGCCATCCCACCAAATGATTGAAATAATTTTAAAGTATACCACAGTGTAATGCCGGGGATAGAGAATCATGTTCGGTGGCTCACAGACTGGAATTCTCGCCAGATTCGAGTGAAACTTGATGGGTGGTAAGCAGGGGCGTCGCAAGGGGGGGGGGTGCGGGGGGTGCAGCACCCCCCCCCCCCAACTTTTTGAGATTCGGTAAAATTTTGGGCCGGAGGCCCAAAATTTTACTAAAACTGTTTGGTATTTTTTCGATAGCGGAACTATTCGGTATATTTACGGAGATTCGGTAGTTATGCAGAATCCCAAATAGGCTATCGGTACAAATCTATTTGGTATAATGATCGGTATTAGGTATAATTCCCAGTATTCGGTAGTTATCACGAATTCGGGGAGAGAATTTACGGAAATTATTTGGTAATTGTTCGATGCCAGAACTATTCGGTATATTTATGGAGATTCGGTAGTTACACAGAATCCCAAATAAGGTATCGGTCTAGAATTATTCGGTATCATAATTGGGATTCGGTAATTTATTCGGTATAACTTTCAGGATCCGGTAGTTACCACAAATCCCTACTTTTGTTCCAGTTTCGACGAATTATACCGAATACGAAAATTATTCGGTACTGTTTCGATATCAAAACAATTCGGTATAATAACCGAGATACGGTAGTTATACAGAATCTCGAACATGCTATCGGTCTAAACTTATTTGGTATAATAACTGGGATTCGGTATAATTGCCATTCGGGAGTTACCACGAACCTCGAAACTCGGAAGAGGTCGAGTGAAGCACTGGTTGCAGACAAAAGGACTAATTTATGATCTCATCGATAGTCATTACTTTTACTTAGGATCCCAAAAAGAAGATTTAATCGTGAATCTTAATATTCTATATTTTGCGGAAGGGTGCGTCATTTGATTGGGGTTTTAAGACAGTTTTAGGATTGGGATTTCGAAACATTAAAAGCTAAAATCTGGATGGAAATAGTTAAATTTGGCAGGAAAAAGCTAACTTAAATAAAATTTCGCCTGCGGCGCCAACTTTATGTGAGCATGGGTAGTATTGACTATGGTAGAGTAGCTGCTGCTGCAGGAACGTCGTTCCATCCGGTTTCTGGAACTTCTTAGAGCATCGGTATTTAATCCACGGTTAATGATAGAATTTGTAAGATAAGCAGTTAAATTTTAGCCTACAGGAAAAAAAAATCTCGCCTGCGGCGCTCACTTTCTGTTATCATGGGTAGTATTGACTATACTACAGTAGCTGCTGCTGTCGGAACGTCGCTCCGTTCGGTTTCTGGAACTTCTTACAACATCGGTATTTAATCCACGGTAAATGATAGAATTTGTAATAAGCAGTTAAATTTTAGCCTACAGGAAAAAAAAAGATTCTGAAAATTCGCCTGCGGCGCTAGATTTATTTTTCTCTTGGGTATAATAGATAGAAGCTGTTACTGCAATCGTGCCCGGCAATATATTCTCCAAGTGGCCTTCGCCAAAACGCCACTAAATTAAGTTGGCTTATCGTCTTTCATGCTGCCCTTTAATGTTACCGAATGTTACTTTTCCTACGTAATCCTTTCTGTTCCATAATTTAAAGCTCGAATTTTCAGTTTCTAGGATTCGGTAAAAAAAAATTAGAGATTCGGTAAAATTTTGGCTCTGCACCCCCCCCCCCCCCCAACGAAAATGCACTTGCGACGCCCCTGGTGGTAAGAGAAGATCCGAACCTGGATTTGGCTGCGGTAGGTGAAGTCGGAGGGGGGTTCGGGAAATTCTGTGGAACGCCTGGAAATTATACGAGTGGAGCGATTGGTATGAAACATGGAAGGAACAAAGGTCATATGCCCTAGATGATCAGTTTGGGGGCCCGGCCCGATCTGGCCTTTGTAGGGGGGGGGGGGGGTTGAGGGGTACCGTAAATGCTCAAATTCAAGAGAAACTTGATGAGCTGCAAGAGAAACCTTGATGATCCATCTACGTATCCGAGGCGGATTGTGCCACAGTGGGGGGGGGGGGAGTTGGAGCGGGACTGAAATTATTGTGTTAGCCTACGGCTAGAGATCAAACAAGTGAAGATTGGGATGCAACTTGGAAGTTAAAGGGCTTGTATGTCCAAGATCGTCCTTTTTCGCTTTCAGGCAGGATTCGGCCTCGCTGGGAGGGGGTGTAGGGTGGGAGGGGGTACCCGACATTTCCGAGAAATGCTCAGATTCGAGTGAAAGTTAATGGATGGTACGAGAAAATCACCCAGATTTGCCAATCATGCGTCCGAACCGAATCCGTCCACGGAAACTTTGTGGCGTATCCACGCACCAAATGAGTTGAGTGATTTGGACGGAAACTGAAACTGAACCGAACCGTTTTTTTTTTTGGGGGGGGGGGGGGGGCAATGTATTTGCCGACTGGCCGGTGATTTTTACCGGCTGTTTTGCAGAAAAACGACAGTTTTGCTGAAAAATCGGCTGATTTTCAGAAAAACCGACTGTTTATAAGAAAAAGTCAACTGTTTTCTTTTTACGAAAAACCGCGGCACTTCGTGCCGATTCGGCTATTTGTTACCGACTGGTCGACAACATTGGAGGGGGGGTTCCCCCATCCCACCCATACGTGACGCCCCTGGCCATAGATGTGCCATTTATGTTTCCGAATCGAACCCGGTCACGGTGGAGGAAGTGGCAGGGGCGTCCCGGAAATTTCGGGGTACGCTTAGAGGCCGATTTGGATGAAAATTGTATGGTACGAACTAACAAAGTTCAAATGCCTTGATGGAAGAGGCTGAGAATCCCCGGAAATGAAACCCTAGATGATTTGTAGATCTGAACCTTATCCGGTGATGGTGGGGGAGTTAGAAAGGGAGTATTTTGTGACGTCGTCATTTACTTTCTTGTACAACTTACTCGTAACATGTGCCGCATGAGCTCTTATTTCCTCTTTCATGGCAGGCAGGGACAAGGTCTGAACGGAACGGACTTAAAGTCCACTGGACGCACTATCCATGTAGGCTATGGACACTCCGAATTTGGAACGTCGAACGTGAGGAAGATATGTTAGCGCCTACAAGTAAAAGGGGTGATAAACAAAATCTGCTTCCATCCATGCTCATTTCCTCTTTTCTGCCATGCATTCGCAAAGTGGGGATTTCGGTTCGGGGGAGGTCAAGAATAGTAAGATTGCTTGATATTTCAAACTGTTATTTCCAGATTTTACAGATAAACTATGAGAAAGCGAAACAGGACATTTCGGCCAGTCTCAACTGCCGATACAGTCATATTCATACTCCACCCTGTTCTGTGCCACTAGCCAAACACAACCACTTAATAGTATCCAGAACCTTGAGTTATCCCTCAGAGTAGCTGCTCTTTCTTACCATCCTAGTATGATGCTGATCATTGCTTGCTTTGCTTGTCGCTTCAGTGCCTGAGGCGCACCCGTAGGACAAATCGCTGTTCGCAACTTCGCGGGAACAGTTCTTCAGATCAGGCGAGCAAGCAGTGTGTGTGTGCTAGTGTTTGTGAAGAGCCATTTAAGCTCAAAGGGAAGGATTTTAGTCATGGGAGCACATTGATAGAATTACTTACACTGGTAAATATAGTACGTGAGAGCCTGAATGTTTTAACCAGCAAAAACGAAGACAAAACCTCGGAATGGACCAAGGTCCTTGAGATTTGTGTAGATAATCCTAACCCTGCTCTTCACCGGGCCAGAAACAGTCTACCTCCCACCAAAACCATAGGGCTATGAGCGATGCGTGGTCACACCTGTCCGCTCTCAGCACCGTAGGTACTGTCTCTCCGTGAGCAGTACCGAATTCAAATATCCTCGTAGATCAGCGAGGCTAAAATATCCGTAGCCGAATACTAGGCGTTGTTTCTTGTTTTTGATGTCCTCGTAAATCTGTTCTATGTGTTCAGTATATTGCTTATGCTAGTGGTCTCGGTCAGTTTTGTAGTGATTGCCTAATTCCATTACATCATTGACTCTGTTTTACTTTGTCTGTCGTGTTCCTTAGATTCCATCATGAACTGCAACTCCAAGCGACCGCATAAACACGCCACCTTCATTCTACTTCTTCTGTTTCATTTCACCGGTCCTGGATGGACATTTCAGCTTCAGTTAGACGTGGAAACTATCCCGGAGGCCTTGGACTTGAGCGTAGACTGGTGCACAAACGCACACGAGTGCTCTTATCACTTTGAACACGGCAGACCTCTTGGTTCGGGGATAGTGCATAATCCCTTAAAAATCGGGTTAACCAACAAAACTCCAGTAACAGTGAGAAAGGGGCGCAACGCCTCGCACGAGTACCTCTATTTCCCGGTACAGTTCGTCCGAAAGCCGGATTCCATTTTCTCGATAATTGTTTCCAAGTCGTTCAGTCAAGGGTGTTACAAGAAAAGTGAAGTTGTGGAATCCTTGTTGGATTATTTCCCCAGCTTTGTGAGGAAAAACTGCATGATAAAGTTCTATAGTTTAAAGTCGGATGAGTTTGCCGTTGAAACGAACGGCGGTGACCTCGTGTCTGTAACCAGCCAGTGCATCAGTGCGTCCCATAACCTGTATATAAAAGGTAGTTATGCATGCAACCTCAGTGATTCCTCCATTGCAGTCATCTCAAGTAATTTCAAGCTTGAATTGTTCATGGATCCAGTTAGTCGCCAGCAAACGAAGCGACGCAAAAGGGCTCTTAAACCAAAAAACTTGTTTTTCGACAACAGTCTTTACGTTGCAACCATAGCTGAAGATAAAGAACCGGGAAGTACTGTGACAACGCTATCTGCAAAAGATGGAATTGGATCAGTCGTTCAATACTCGATGGTTGCTGTGCTTGATGCTCGCTCGCAGAAATTATTCTCGATCGATCAGACTTCCGGAATCGTCACGACTGCCGCGAAACTAGACCGTGAATCCATGGAGACTCACTATTTTCGGATCACTGCCGTTGACGACTCCCAGATAGCTAGAACAGCAACGACAACGTTACAGATAAACATAGACGACGTTAACGACCACACCCCGCAGTTTGAACAAAGCGTTTACGAAACGAATATCAGAGAGTCTGCAACAATTGGCACAAACGTCCTGACAATCAGAGCAACGGACCAGGACGCAGGACCCAATGCTGAAATCCACTATAGTATTCTGAACCCCTTTGGCCCCAACGAAGCCTTTAGAATTGATTGGAAAACGGGCGTAATAACGTCCCGGCAGACCCTAGACCGAGAGCAGATAGCAGTGTATAATATAACTATTCAGGCGATGGATCAAGGACCGGTTGCAGAGCGGAGGTCAGCGACGGCTCAAGTAATCGTCAACGTCGTTGATGAAAATGACAACTATCCACAGTTCACGGAGAGAACATACACAGTCGAGGTACCTGAGAATATTGGCTGGTCGACGAACCCCGTTATTGCGAAAATAAGGTTAGTTAGCAACCATCTTCCTCCGCGTAATTAAAGGTTCAACAGATAGGGCTGAAATACGAAAACCTAGTTAGGAATCGCTCACAATCTTAAGCAGGCTTAAAAATCCGGTGAAAGTGCGCTATTCCATTGTTCCGCTGCTCCCGAAAACGATTTTTGTGTTTGTGAAAGATCTTTTAAACTTGTGGTAGCTCTGTGTAATTTCGGATTGTGTATGGTCATTAACTGCACCCAATTGCCTGCTGTCGATAAACAAACTTGGGACTGGGGACTCTTCTGAACATTTTTTTGCAGCCAGACATAAAGCAGGGTCTTTGATTTCGCCGTTGCTGCCTAAAAATCGTGTTGTATCAAGAGACGGTCTTCCGCAAAGGCAGTGATTTAGTAACCCCTCGTGCGTCTTTAAGTCTTGTCAGGCTTCCAGTAGGCTAGCAAGTTCCCCTTGTAAGAATTACATTTTCTCCTTTTTATGCCCACGGTTCGAAGTGATTAGCCGAGTTGATTGCTGTAATTACTTAGGATGCAGCTTAATCAAAGTTTGTCCGTCTGAAATTATGTAACTTATTTTTGCCTTTAAATGGCCAGGAGAAGCGACTCCTTAGTGTGAAGCGCTTCGGGCTGGGTTTTACTACCTGTCAGAAGAAGCGACCGTTGAGATCTGAAATTATTCAGGCAAGGCTTCGATGAGCTTCGGAGGAATTCGGAAGACGGGTTGTTTTTCTTAGGCAGAACAGTCAGTCCTTTTGAAAACCCATATGCTGCGTAATTCTTCGTAGCCTACTGGAAGCAGTGGACACTTCGGGACATACTGTTCTTCAGGATCTAGGGCCTTCGTCCTCTGCCGTCGATTTGTGTCGTATTTCCCAGAGTTAGCCTATTAGGCTTACAGTTTAAATTGGTTTAGCTTTGAAACGTTCCCAAAGAAAGGTCTCATACTAATTTTTCCAGTTGAAAATGTCCTCGGTAAATAATACCCCCACGAATAAACTTGTCGACGAAAAAGCATCCGCGAAGCAGAGGGAATCGTTCGCCTTGCCTTCAGTCACACCATCTGGAGGTCGAGGTATAGGTAGATAGATATTTATTTGGGCCTGCAGCACTAATTGGACATGGTTAATACAAAGATGCAAAAAATAAATAAATGGGACACCCTCGAAATTTGACATAACAGGCTTTTGGATTAAGCGAGGGAGTAAGGGGACAGATACAGTAGTTGTGTTTTTTTTTCGCTGTTCTGTTCGCTGTTTTGTCCCTGTTTTGTATTTTTCCCATTTTTGCCAAAACACGGAACACGCTGTTTCTCATTTTCCCGTTTGTTGACGCTGTTCTGTTCTGTGTTCCGCTCTCTGTTTCGCAGAACACGGAACTTGCTCTCCTAGCATGTTCTATCACTGTTCAGATAGAAAATTGCAAAGATATTCACAGATAGAAAAGAAAGAATTGCGGAAGTTAAGAGAGTAAGCGTAGACCCAATAGTATGGTTGTTTTGGAATTTAATTTGCAATTTAACAGATTTCCCGCCTAAGACATGCTCAGGAACCTAAATTTGCGTTTTCGTCAGAACAGCGACAAAACACGGAACAGCATAAGCGTAAATACCGTTTTTTTATCCAAAACGGTCTAGAGTGTCTAGATGATCGCCCCTTTTTTCGTGTCTAGACGATAACCTTATTTGAGGAAGACACGATTTTCCTCGATGTATATTTGTAACCAGACACGTTAGTCATTAGACGTAGTCTGGGAAGTTGAGAACTTCACGAAAGCCTTCTTAATAGCCTATTGACATTCTCTCTTTGTATTAGTTCCCCCTAGAAGGAGTATATGCACTCGAAAGAATAACGACAAAGATTGATTTGGTGCACTGTCAGAAGTTTGATATAAAGTTTAACACAAATATCCGCATTCTTGTATAAATGTCAACAGTGCACGGACACACTGTAACAAGTCATGTAACATATAACACATGGATGCTCATCCCTGTGTGGGATGGATGTCGAGTTTTTTTTTTATTTACGACCGTTTTTATTGTTGTGTTCCACGAAAAGATAACTTAAAAGCGTCAAAACATAAGTATTCTCGGTATCCGCCACTAACATCTGACACAAGGATGATCATCCATTTTTTAGTGTTATCAAAACTTCTGGCAGTGCATGTTATGACCTTTTTAAGTTCTAACCTTATGACGTCAACTTACTTTCCCGCCAAAACCGATCTCGGGTGCCCGTGTTTAGGGTCCCCACTGAAACCCTACATCTTGTCCTTTGTCTCCACTGTGTTCTAGCCTCTAATGTTTATCCAGTCCTTATTCTTTTTATGGACTGTCCATTAGCGCGTTTACTGTGCTGAGCTTTTTGGTGCTTCCCTGGTTTTGTATTTTGCTACGGAAGCCATTTAGCATCTTTCTAACCGCAGTTGTATTCTAGGGCTTCCGATGCTGACACAGGACCCAACGCTGCTATAAGATACTCCCTGATTGGAGGAAACACCCAAGGACATTTTGCAATTGATAGTCTAAGTGGAGATGTGTCGGTCGTCCAGCCTCTGGATTTTGAATCCATACGAACGTATCGTCTGGTCGTCCGAGCTCAAGGTTCGTGTACATTTACTTCAATTCAATTCAGTTCAGTATAATCTAAAAAACATATAACGGACGAGCCGATGGGTTGTTTTTACGTCAACATAACGTCACAGCGATACAGTCTATACGTATATACAATTTTCAACATTTTTACCAACATTCTTATCATAAATATGGTCAATAATATAGATAGATAGATAGATTTAGATAGATTTATTGCCCAAAAGCCAACACGGGCCATCGCAAAAAAACAACACAAAGGAGTAAATAAATAATATAAATAATCAATCTGTACACTACTCAACATCCTACTATATTGCATTTTACCTTATAAACTTAAACAATTTTCCCTGTGTCTCATCCCCAACCTCAGGAACCTTCCAATCGACTAAAAGTAAAAGTTTTAATCGAAGTTGATTAGATGTTCGATTTAGGGGTAAGAAGACATGCTGAACACGGTGGTGAAAACCATTTTCTCGCCGGACAAGTAGTTCGCCCAGAATCAGGCCAAAACCGGACACAAAATGTGTCGAACAGTTTTCGGCTACCCCTTTTCTTCAAAATAGTATATAGCTCTGCATAATAGTATAGCTCTGCGCAGAACGCGTACTCAATGAACCTAAGAGCTAGTTGTTTTCGAAGGTCGAAGGGGTTGGTAAAAGAGAAGGTGGTTGCGGGCTATATAACAGTGAAAGTTTAGAGGGATTGACAACTTCAGTAGAAGGGTGAACACTGAAACCAAAAATAGACCGATCCCAATTGTGAGACAAGTACACTGTCAGAAGTTTCATAACAGATTGCGCATAACACTTTCAAGAATAACACCTTTTCATTTAGAAATAAAGTGTTATGACCAGTTAAGTTTACACTATTTCGTACCTAGATCTCCAACAACACCTTCAATCTGTAAAAATACTACACTGTCAGAAGTTACATAACGAAAACAGAAGGATGCCCGGTTTCAACAGATAACACTTTGGGATGCCCGGTTTCAACAGATAACACTTTGGGACGTTATCTGTTTATGTTTATTTCGTTCCCGTTAGTATTTTTACTAATTGAAGGTGTTGTTGGAGATCTAGGCACGAACGAAAAAGCACGAAAAAGTGTAAACTTAATTGGTCATACACTTTATTTCTAATTGAAAAGGTGTTATTCTTGAAAGTGTTATGCGCTATCTGTTATGAAACTTCTGACAGTGTAGGGGATTTCTAATGGTTTCTTGGTCTAATAATAGGCTGTTAGACTATAATCATCTTCGGCAATGAGGGGTTAGCAGTTTTGTCTACTTGGTGTACCTACAATTTGTTTCCTGTGCTTTATATGGTACGAACAATTTGGTACCACGTCTATCACGAGGACATGGACTCGTAAGTAAGCCTCGGTTGCTAGAATCTTTGGTGATGAGGGGTTGCCAACTTTTGCTAGTTGGTAGCCTATACCCTTTATTTTTTGCCAGTGTATTTCATGGTAAGAACGATACGGTACCATGTCTGTCACGGGGGGATGGACTTTAAAGTAAGAGTCGGTTGCTAGAAGGCCTTCGCGAGGGGCTTGAAACTTTAGACTTTGATCTGTTTCTAAATATTACAAGTAAAGATTATTGATCTATCAACATCATATATTAGGTTTTTGGGATCCCATCGAAACCTTTGGTCTAACCCACCTATCATTTCTAAGACATGTTAAACCTACATCTCCTCTTAAAACTATGTTATTCAATTTATCAGATAGACCTATCGCTTTTTTAAAATACTTAAGTTGAATACTTTCTATTTTCTTACTTGCCCTATAACCCCAAATTTCACTACCGTAATGTACCGTAGGTACTATTTTAGACCTAAAAATTTTCTTATGGAACCCTACACTTCTTATATTTTTTAAATGGCTCCTTGCTAGTAGGTTCGCTATTCCATTAATAAAATATAAATAATATAAAAATTAACATTCAAATGCGCTCCGAGTTAAATAAACGAACAAAAGAGGGGACGAAACTCTGAGCATACCTTGCTCGCAAAGCTACAACCGGCTCTAAACGAGGCACAGGCTCGGCAGCTTGACGAGGAAGACGAATTCGGGAGGGGACAAAATCAGGGGGGAGGATATCACGGTGAGATGGGTTTTGGATTATAGATTTACCGAAGTTCATACAAAGTTGAAGTCGGCGGCAAGAAAGTGTATCTAATTTAAATTGATTTAGGAGAAGAATGTAAGGGACTTTCGGAGCTTTGGATGTAACAAGCAACGCTCTATACTGTATCCTCTCAAGCAAATCCGATTGTTCCTGGGTCAGACCAAAGTGCCAAACCGGACATCCATATTCTAGGTTAGAACGGATAAAAGAAATGTAAACGCGTAATAAATGGGGAGATGGAACACCGTAGCGGGACACCGTAGCGGGACTTAATGCACAGATGCATTTCAGGCCTATATTAATTCCGTACTATTGCACTAAGGGTGCGTCCGAGCATCCTTCCAGTTGCTATTATAAGCTGACATCGTCGTTCCAATGCTACCTAGGTAGCAGTCGGCTTGGGCTGAAGGAATATTTATAAATATTGAAGGAATATTTATAAATATTCCTTCAGCCCAAGCCGACTGTGAGTCATATTTGACAGTGCAAAACGGATACGTCATTTTCCTGACGTATCCGTTTTGCACTGTCAAAGATTAAGGAAGCCATTTCAACCCTTCACGAGTAGTTGCCACTGGCAACTTTTTAGGCTACCATGTTCCTTAGCATGGTGGGTGTAGTGCTTCTTCCATCTGAACTTCCAAGCTGGAAGTTCTGATTTCAGAAAATAAGGATTCGAGGGACTTCTTATAACTTCAAAAAAGAGTTCGTATTCTTAGCCTTGAAAATTAACGAGATGTCCAGACTTTTTACGGGGTCAGAAAAAAAAACAATCCCTTTGTTACTGGTGAAAGAAGGCTGGAACAGACCCTCACATAGGGTTGAGTAGACAAAATAATGTGTTTGACAATGATATTGTCAAACGCATTAAAAAAAAAAAAAAAAATATCAGTATGGATGTAATGTAGGTCTGTGTGGTGCACGGGAAGCCGAAGGGGCAATGGTACAAAAATGAAGTACAAAACTAATTCTAACTACATAGTCCGGGATCCAGACCGCGATATCGTTCAAAAACAGGGGGGGGGGTAGCAAACGAGCTGCAGAAGGTTTGAAGAACTTTTCTAGAACAACTTTTTGTGCTGAGAACGAAAATCCTACCGCACCACTCCGCACCGATGTACGTCACCGACTTTTTAGCCTATAAAGGTCAATTTGGCCTATAGAGACCAACTCTATAAAAACAATTTTCCTAGCAAGACCGCATAAGCTAAATCAGACAAACTATACATATTCTGAATCCTCTTTTTATCGTCTATCGAATGGTATATTTTTTATTTTTTTAAACTCACGTATTTTTCTTAGAAACGTCATAGAAACCGAGAAAAAGTGAAATTTGTTCAACTTTTTTAACTAAATTGTCATTTATCTCGGAAAAACTTCCAGCAAACTACATATTTTTATTATTCAGTTAGAAAGATAAGCTCCTTGTCAATCGTTTGAGCTATTAAAACTTAAAAAACAGTCGGTTTTAAGAATGTTTAGATTTTTTTAAAGCAGAGCATCCACGATTTCATCAGTGAGTGACGGTAGAAATTTTAAAGGAAATATATTAGTTTGACGGTAAGTTTAGGGTTATTTTTTGGCGTGGAATCCAATTATGACAGTAGTTTTTCCCTTAGCATATGTATAGGTCATGTAGGCTATATAGCCTATAGGCTGAATAGCCTATAAATCCTATAATGATATTCTTTTTTTGAAAACACAACTTTTGAATAATCTTTACAGACCTGCTTTTTAAGCTGAGAACGAAAATCGCGTCGGATAATACAGCACCTGTGTTACCTGTGTAGGTAACCGACATTTTGGCCTATAAGGGGAATTTAGGCCTCTAAAGACCAGCTCAATGAAACCATTCTACACAAAATTTAACTTATTAGAGAGGAGTACTAGAATCTAGAATCTAATGTAGTACCAGAATTTAATTATGACATAGTTTCTTTCTTGGGACGCATATAGGTCATATAGGCTATATAACATATAGGCTAAATAACCTACAATGAACAAACCCGTCAGATTTCTCAAATAAATTGACATTTTTATTGGAAAAATTTCCAGAAAACTTTTTTTTTGTTATTATTACTGTACTAAAAAGAGAAGCTCTTTCTCAATCGTTAGAGGTATTAAAACTAAAAATAAAAAATTAGGATTTCTGGAATTTCTGTAAGCAGGATATCCAAATTTTTGACTATGAGGTGCAGTAGAAACTTTATACTAAATATATTGGTTCGACGCTAGGTTCAGCGTTGGTTTTTGACGTGGAATCTGGTTATTTCAGCCGTGACGACTGCGCCGTATGCGTTACAATAAGGGCCTACAGAAACAAGAACGGGAGGGTCGCAACATAATTGCCGACGTTACCAGAGGAACACTCCAGTCATCAGTCCGCTCACTATAAAGGAAATCTATGACTATCCCTATCAGACAATGGTAATGCATCCATAGACGAACCGTTAGAATTGCCTGTCTAGCTGTACCTCCACAACATCATCGTTGGCATCTGGAACACGTCCCCGAAGACTGGCGCAAGTCCATCATAGCCCCCCTCCCCCAATAGAAAAGCTGACAAGGGTGACTGTAAAAATTATACTAGAATTTTTGTGATAATACGTGCAGATTAAGTCTCCGCAACTATCCTACTACTGCAAAGCTCCAGAGACTGAAGGGGCAGACGCACAAGATCTAACCAAAGCGGGCTTCACAACGAGCGTGTGCTGCACCGCTCTTCTCTCTCTGCCGTATACTTGAGCATTGGCAGCACGGTTGTGCAGCCATCAATCGTTCAAGCATCAACAGGAAACCACGAAATTCTGCGTTGACTTTGTTCTTGCATTCGACTCAGTAAAGAAAGACACAACTAGCTGGGAATGCAGGATAGACAGGGTCCCAAGATAATCCGCATTGCTCAGGTATTCTATGACCAGACGGAGGCTCTAGTGAGAGGTGAAATAGAGCAGTCAACATAGTTCTTGACAAAAGGAGGCGTTTGCCAAGGTTTCATCCTCTCGCTAGCTCTTTTCAAGTTCGTCACTGATTCGGTTCTAAAGGATCATGGATAAGCACCGGGGGTGGAAGTCTGCTACTGGTGGAAGTCTATGACTTTCCATCGTTTTCCCCTGAAACAGACTGATCGCCGATTAAGTCAAAAGGGCACAGAACATACTGAATGTTGCCCCAGACTACGAAGGTCCTGTCTTGTAGAAACTTCTAAATGTCGTCGATGAAAACCGCAGAAGCACGCAAAATCACCTTGTTCTACCAAAGATGCCTGCGATCCATACTGAAAATTAAACCTGAGGATTACAGGTAATGAGGAAATGATAACAATGGCAGATCACACCGACTGCTTTGTCGAACCCAGTCCGAACCATAGGACTAAACCGGTTCATGCACGTGTTCCGATGACCTGTAGTTGCTCTGTCCAGATTGCGCCGCAACCTCCCCGGTCCAAAGGGTGAAAGAAGCGGACAGGGGTACAACGAAAGACATTGGTTCTACGGCGAACACGGGCCTCGAACCGATTGTAGCCTTTAGGAAGGGTCAGAGACTATGGGAGACCCAATAGCCTTGATGACTAAGCCAGTTGTGCATGAACACCATGAGTGAAAGGAGACATGGCGTCGCTTGGTGGTTGCCACGAAGAGCAATCTAGTTTGGTCGTGAAAGAAAACTCCGTTGCAAGCGGGTGAGTGCGGGTCAATAGTTGAGAACAGCGTCCGGCCAAGATTTTCGTCAAGCAAGATTTCGCTGCAAGATTTCGTCAGCGTCCGGCCCATCAAAGGGCAAGCGTGGCATTACGTTGGCGACAAGATACCTAACATAGTTTGTAGTTAGAAAACGCATCACTTTGGCCTGCAGGGAATACAGGATGTTAAATTTTGTCTAGAATATTTTCATTGGGCAGGTCTTTATAGGCCCAATTTCCCCTCATAGGCCAAAATGTCACAGATGCTGTCTTATCCGACGCGATTTACGCTCTCGGCTCAAAAAGCAGGTCTATAAAGATTATTCAAAACTTATATTTCCAAAAAAAAAAAATCTTTATAGGATTTATAGGCTATTCAGCCTATAGACTATATAACCTACATGACCTATACGTATGCTAAGGAAAAAACTGATGTCATGATTGGATTCCATGTCAAAAACTAACCCGAAACTTATCGTCAAACTAATATATTTCGTAATAATATATATTTTGAGAGATATGACGGGTTTGTTCATTATAGGCTACTCAGTCTGTATATTATATAGCCTATATGACCAATATAAATCCCAAGAAAGAAAATTATGTCATAGTTAAATTCTACGTAAAAAACTAACCTTAAACTTACCGTCAAACTAATATATTTCCTTTAAAATTTCTACCGTCACTCGTTGATGAAAACGTGGATGCTCTGCTTTAAAAAAATCCAGACATTCTTAAAATCAAATGTTTTTGAAGTTTTAATAGCTCAAACGATTGGTAAGGAGCTTATCTTTCCAACGAGATAATAAAAACATGTAGTTTGCTGGAAGTTTTTCCGAGAAAAATGACAATTTAGTTAAAAAAGTTCAACAAATTTCACTTTTTCTCGGTTTCTAAGACGTTTCTAAGAACAATGTGTAAGTTTAAAAAAATAAGAAATACACCATTCGATAGACCATAGTATGAGGATTCAGAATATGTATAGTTTGTCTGATTTAGCTTATGCGGTCCTGCTAGGAAAATTGTTTTTATAGAGTTGGTCTCTATAGGCCAAATTGGTCTTTATAGGCTAAAAAGTCGGTGACGTACATCGGTGCGGAGTGGTGCGGTACGATTTTCGTTATCAGCACAAAAAGTTGGTCTAGAAAAGTTCTTCAAACCTTCTGCAGCTTTCCTGCTACCCCCCTTGAACGATAGAGGTGCCTGGATCCCGGACTAACACAACTAAAACACTTTAAACGAAAAGGGACCTATGTCGTAGTCCACTCCCACGTGGACAAAAACGTTGCCGCAGTTTTGGAAGATGAGCCGAGGCGTGAGCCAAATATGCCTCCCGTCTTCACCAACTGCGGAACCGTTGAGGGGTTCGTTTTCTTTTCGGCCACTTGATGGGAGCATTCCAGGCCAGGAAGATTTCCGATTTAGGCGAACACGCTACCATTTCCTCGCCATGGTCCCGTTCGTCCGAGAAACTACCACAAATACATTTCACTGTCTTGAAACGCTGAATGAATGAATCCGTAAAGTCATACGTTAGGTAAGCTACATGAACCTTTCACAGTTAAACAGAGCTACGCTTGAATAGATGTAGGCCTATGTATATTTTGTCTTCGAAGTACACGAGAATATTGAATTGTCTGCATAGTTCAAGCTAGTTTTATTTTCTTATGCAGTATGCTTTGGATCAAACATATACGAAGTCCTATCCTATGTTACGGAAAAGAAACAGTCCCTTTAGTTTGCAAGTATGAGAAGGTAATGTAACTTATGTAACCACCTAAGCGGGTGTGAAAACACCCATAAGTGCGTCAATATACGTTTAGTCAGGTCGTAGTCTCTCACTGCTTGTATTCTATAGACTGAACAAGTATCATGCTCTGTCAACTCGTTTGTAGTTCGTTTTCACTCGAAGTTGCAGTAGTATTTTGAGTCGGTCCATGACTGCCGGCATTTTGGCTAGATTTACTACTATTTGGCCTCGAGGTTTGTAGTAAAAAGAGCCGGGATTTAGTGCTGTCTGACGAGCGCTGATTACGAACATCGCGTCTATCCACCTCTGGCTTTCAGGACATTTTGTACATGAGCTTACAGAATGTTAGGTTCGCCTTAGACTGATCATTTCGTGGTTTTGCGTGGCATTGGTTTCAGTACTTTCAGTTGGGTCGTAGAGCGTGAGTCGGGTCCGTATCCAGGAATTTATTTCGGGTTTTTTTTTTTCCCTCGGGTCGGACCCAAAAGTACAAAAAAGACATAGGTCAGAGGTTAAAGGCTATAAAAAACGATTATTTTCTATGTTTCGGGGGGGGGGGGGGGTGCGCGAAAGAAATTTTACTACTTGGTTTTATTGACGGATTTTTTTTTTGACTGGTCAGGTTCCTGGGATCCCTCCCTACTCCAGTGTAGAAACTAATTTGTAAATCGACCATAAACAGAATAGAGAAACGATCGTGATTAGGTTTAGAACGCCTAGGTTTAGATAGATTTGCAAAATTCTGGTAGGAAATTCTGGATTGTTGATAATTTGCTTCTAACATCTTCTTTTCGTCAATATTTTGTAAAGCATTTTAATGAGTAAGTTGACATGTATGTTTTATAAATTATTGATAGGGTCTTATTTAAGAAGTATTGTGTTATTTGACCTAATAAATTCGTATCGTATCGTATAATTCTTAGACGCCCTGTAGAACTTCCGAAAGGTGTTCTACTAAAAGTCTTAAACAGTTTTAATAATACAGAGGTATTACTCGAAGGAACATTTATGAGTAAAAACTAACGAAGTCGACAGTTCGGATGCAAGACTTCAAAAAAAAGCTTTTGCAAGATTGAGAGGACCGTTTACGCGAGACTGTTTACTATCCGCTCATCACCGTACTTTCATTTCCTGAGTTGTGCTATAATCTTTTGCAGACGGTGGTAGCCCAAGTCGCTCAAACACCACTCAACTACTCATCAATGTGAAAGACGTCAACGACCACGCCCCTCGCTTCTACAGCCAGATGTTTCAAGAAAATGTAATTGAAAATGTCCCTATTGGCCATAGTATTGTTCGAGTTCAAGCCTACGATGCGGATGATGGTGTCAATGCTGCTGTTGGCTACCAACTTGATAAGACGGGACTGGAAGACATGCCCTTCTCGGTTGACCCTGAAACAGGATGGGTGGTGACATCTCGAGTGCTGGATAGAGAAGAAGGAGAACATTATGAATTCAAGGTAATTCTCTTTGGCGGTTGTTGACAACTCGTTGGTCTAGAAAGTTTGGGGATTGTCTCACAGAGACAAGCAATCAGCTTTAGGCTAAACACCGCTGGGACTCATGCAGAACATATTGTAAGCCCCCATTCGACAAAGGTCTGCCATATTCTTGCGGCTTGCCGGAAATGAACGAAACCAGATATCATGTCGTTTACTTTGGTTTCATAAAGCAGTGATGTTTTACAAAATGGTGTGCATGGACAGACAGTCCGTTTTTCTAGCGTGGATTTCTGCACTTCTATCATGAAGTCTCAACTTTCCGTTCGGAATTGGTGATGGTATCGAAAATCCTGGCAGGAATCGACCCTTGTCGTCAGTCCGCAGGTCGAAAATATCAGTTCGAGAATGTAGAAAGGAAACCGTTAAAATACGCGCGTTTTGACAGCATGATAAGTAACATTTTTGACACTGCAAAACGGATACGCCAGCGCCCTTATTCGCAAGGGTCCTGTTCAGGCTCAACCCGCTCAAGCTGGAAAACGAACTTGTGGAAAAACAGATATTTAAGGAAGAATCTTGAGTTATTTTTCCTCAAGTTCATTTTCCAGCTTGAGCCTGAAGAGGACCCCTTCCCAAGAAGTGCTGAAATACAGCTCTAATAAAATGTAGCTGGCGCATCCGTTTTGCATTGTCAAAAATGATTCTCAGTAAGCTTGGACTGAAGGAATATTTATGATAAGAGTTAAGCTGGAGTTCTTTTTGTGGAGGGGAGCATTTAGTAGCCGTCGCAACAGCTCAGATGTATATTTTTCGGTCAAAAGTCTCTTTAGTAGTTTCTTTTTTACGATATCTCCGGATTAGAACTGAGATAACGGTACTTAAGGACCACTTAAACGCGCCAGCCTACTTTTTTCGTCTCGACAGTCCAGTTGGTAATCGCCATTTTATAGCTTTACATGTAGATTCGTTCAGGTTTTTGCTTCTAACCGGTTGGCTAATGCTCCTAGCGTTGTTAAATGAAGCAGCAAATCTTTCTTTGATTGTCTCTTACGAGTCTCTTGTAATTCCAAGCACATCGAGTCATGAAACACGTCTTTGGACGAACATGTGGCAATTTCCATCATCATTCCGCTGAAAGACTGCAGTAGCCCTATTGGTTGTTTTCTCCCAACACCGTATATCTGGAAGGTGCCGGAATTCTGATTCCATGGTATAACGGGTAAGAGAAGGGGGGGGGGGCAGCTTTATCTAGAAAATCTCCCATTCCAAGAGGGTAACTTCCGTTTCGGCAGCAACAGTAGGTGGGAAAATAGTTTCTCATGCATTCTGTCGAAATTCAGCAAACTCGACCGATGCACCGATTTAGAATGTTCCGTAGCTTAGAAGGTGGTACAAGAACAGAGGATGAGAAGGGTTACTTTTTACTAAGATGACATGCAAAGACGTTGGACCAGGGCCCTCACGAGACAGTACTCCTGCTGGAATCGTTACCATCATTCTCCTCTCCTTACGTTCAGACCTAGTCTTAACCGTGCCTACCTACTCGTTTCTCAGGGAACTCATTCCTTTACCAGGTCGTCTCCCTTGTATAGTTCTAGGAGTTGGGCGTATCAGTCAAAAATGATTCCTAAAAGTGCAACGCATCGTTGAGTCACCACACTAATCGTGGGAGAATCTTGTTAGCAGGGTATGGGAAAAGCTGATGCGTTTGTTCTGATTGGCTTCACCTTTGATGTTTATGGGTTTATTTCTGTTTTATTCATGTCTCGTTTCCAGTGAATGTTTCCGGCAATCGTGCTCGGTTCAAACCAAAATGTCAACCAAATTGATATACTCAGGGAATGCCGTGACATAGTAGCATTACCACAAGGAAGGGCAAGATCGCAGGTCCCTGACACTGTCTTACAATACGGTTGTGTTCCGTTCGGCGTTCGAAACATGTTAACTAGTTTAGCTGCAGGCTATGGGGTGTAACACTTGGTTTAATTCCACGAGCCAGTTTAGCTCCCAAGTTTTGGGGCTATTAGCACTTTATTTTCTCCCACGAAGGATTTTCTCGGGCTATATCCCCTTTTGGATCCTAGTCTCTTGGCTTAGGATTATCCACTAACCGCGGACATCAACGCCCAACCAGGCCTCTAATGGCATTTTTGTATGGTCGCTTTTTGGAGCCATAAGTAGGGCCCAAGTAGGTACGTTTTTATAGATTCCGCTCGGTTCTTTCATGTTTCCTAACGTTTATTTAATGCCTTGGACACACGATCAGTGTCGGGTGCTCCCGGGCTGGAATTCCTGCCCGGATTTTCGCCACCATCATCACTTCCGTACGGAAAAGTTGAAATTTTTTCACTTTTACTATAAAAGTTACGAAAATCCGGCCGGGAAATCATGATCGTGTGTTCGCACTTAAAAGTGGAACGTTACGCGTTTACGTTATCTTTATATTAGTGGCGTTTTTTATCGCCGATCAAATTTGCCCAGTAGACGAAGCGAGTTTGCCGATTCGTGCATAATACTGTTTTCGACAGCCGATAACCGTTGGCGATCGCCGATGTTTCAGGGTGCGCAAAAACGAGTTTCTCATTTTTGAAAATACCGCCTAATCCTCAAACGAAATCCATACGTCAACGGCTAACGGCGAGTCCTCGGCCGATGGACACGAATCTAGACGATACACGTTAGCCGATCAGAACGAAAACAGAAAGTAAGATAAACAGCTACGGCAATCGGCTTCCGGCGAACGTCGAAAACACGAAAAAATCAAACGACTACGCTGTCGTCAAACTAAACGGCGATCAAAAACGCCACTATTCTTTATGACGTGTGTATACGCTCAATGCAGTCTCGATGGCCCCAAAAGAAACCATAACGGTTCTCATGGATGTCCAGGAAATTTCGCTGTGTGTCATAAAGTTAAAGCTGACTCCTTTTTTCCAGGTGATTGCAATAGATGGGGGGGACCCGCCTAAGAGCGCCACAGCGACAGTTGCAGTCCATGTTCAAGACCTTAACGACAACGATCCAGTTTTCGAGCCGCACGAATACGAAGCCATTATAGCTGAAGACGCTCCACCGGGAACACCAGTGCTCACCGTCTCCGCCACCGACCGCGACGAAAACCCACGTATACATTACCAGCTTACTGGTGGGAACGTTCGAAGCCGGTTCAGTCTCACATCCCAGAACGGTGCTGGTCTTTTGTCCATCGCGCAACCCCTTGACTATAAGCAAGAGAAGCGATTTGTCCTCACAATAACTGCCACTGACTCAGGGGGGCGCAGTGATACAGCGACTGTTTACGTGAATGTGTCAGATGCCAATACCTATGCCCCTACCTTTGAAACGACCCCTTATTCAGCCAACGTCTTTGAAGACACCCCCTTGGGCACGACGGTGCTTGTTGTCAGCGCGACTGATGGGGATGTGGGGGAGAATGCTCGCGTTACGTATTCATTATCGGGAGAACCGGTGCCCGAATTCTCCGTGAATCCCAACACAGGTGCTATTGTAACCCTGAAGCCTCTTGATCGCGAAAAAACAAGTGTGTATTTGTTAACCGTCACTGCACGAGACAATGGCCACCCGCCGCTGTCAGATACAACCGATGTAGAGATTACAGTTACGGATGTGAATGACAATCCACCTGTTTTTGGCCAATCCCAGTATAAAGGAAGTATTGCCGAAGATGTTCCAGTTGGAGCAAGTGTCTTACAGGTGACAGCGACTGATGCTGATCAAGGATTGAACGGTCGTGTCAAATTCAGCCTGGCTGAAGGACAGGCGGGTGGATCTAATGCTTTCGTTATTGACCCCACGTCAGGGGTTCTTCGCACTGCCCGCCCTCTCGACCGTGAAACAGTGGCGAGCTACGACTTAATTGCTTACGCAGTAGACAAAGGCTCCCCCGAACTCTCATCGACTGTTTTGATACAAGTGACAGTTGACGATATAAATGATTCCCCTCCTGTTTTCGAAGGGGATCGGATAAAGTTGTTTATAGAGGAGAATAGTCCCATTGGGTCCAAAGTTGGGGATATAGTTGCCCGTGATCCGGACGAAGGGGCTAATGCAGTAATCCAGTATGCCATAATTGGCGGGGCGGACGCGGACAGCTTCACGTTGGTTCCCAGGAGCGACGAGGGAAAGGCTGAACTCCTGACGAGAATCGATCTGGACTATGAATCAGCGAAGAAAAAATACGAAATTGTAGTACGAGCGTCCTCTCCACCTCTGAGGACTGATGTGACGGTGGAAATTAATGTTGTTGATGTGAATGATAATGCGCCAATACTGAAGAACTTCAGGATTATCTTCAACAACTATAAGAACCAGTTCCCGTCCGGACCCATAGGAAGAGTACCAGTTTTCGATGCTGACGTCACAGACAAGGTAAGATTGAAATCTTGCCAAAATGTTAGTTCGCTGAAGGTCCCATGTTTGTCTGTCGGTTAATCTGAGGTATACTACCCCAGCGCCGAATTGCAGTCTTCAGTCCCCTCGGGTTTCGCTTTTCCTGATCTTGCGTCGCGCAGATCGCGCAAAACTCATAGGCGGTGCGCTGTCGGCTCCACCACAGGTTCCACACTCTCAAAAGATTCACCTACGTGATTTGAGAAGAGTTAACTGATATGGTGGACAAATCATTACCGGTCGATAGGAATGATTATTCTCAACAAATTGTACCTTTGTTCTGCAAAATCTTAACACCAGCCAACATTACACACTAATTTCAGCCATTTACAGCAATTCTTCCCTCTTTCTCGGCGGCTCACCAATTATTCATTCAGTCTGATTGTGTTCATTGAACGAGGCGGACACACCTGTTCTTCTTAAAAAGGTTGCGGATTTCGAAACAATTCGTCGAAAGAAATAAAATCTGCCAGATATTTTTTGTTTGGACCTTTTGTTCATGCAATATTTATCTTTCTTTTATGTTTATTTTGTGAGCTGTAGCCTACCTTGAAAGCTCCCAGCCAAACATTACCGAGTCTTGGTTTGAACTTGTTTGTATGTTTCCGAATTAACTCCTTCAGTAAAGCCTAGTGTGTTAGAAGACGATCTGAACACCATTATCCATAATACATACGAGACGAGGTAGCTTTCCTTCGAATTTGCTCATGCTGCCATGCACTGGGAGTTCACCTTCGACGGTTTACATATTTTTGAACGAGTTGGTCATTTTTTGGGGGATCCTAAAACGTAAATGGAGTCGCAAAAGCTGTCCGTGTGTCTGTGAGCACAATAACTCTCGAAGGGAATGAGATATTTTGATGAAACTTGGTGGGAGGATCCTTTGGGTCAAGGGAAAAGTCGAGTTCGTAGATGGGCTCTGTAGCCCTACATTTAGGGGTGGAGAGGGGGTTCAGATTAAGGGACAAACAAAGTATTTTTAAACAGCTACTGAGATAGTCGGTTAAGGGGTAAGAAGACAAGCTGAACACAATATGAAATTCATTTTCTCGCCGGACAAGTAGTTCGCCCGGAATCCGGCCAAAACCGAAAAGTTTGTTAAAAGTAAAAGTTTTATTTGAAGTTGATAAGATGTTCGATTTAGGGATAAGAAGGCATGCTGAACACTTATGTGAAAATCATTTACTACCCGGACAAGTACCTAGCTCGCACGGAATCCGGCCCAAACCAGAAATATTTTTAAAAGGAAAAGTTGTATTCGTAGTTGACTAGATAGCCGATTTAGGGGTAAGAAGAGATGATGAATCCGTATCGTTTTATAGCCGGACGTATATTTGACAGTGCAAAAACGGAAACGTCAGCTAAATTTTATTCGAGCTATATTTCGGCCCTTCGTGGCAAGGGTCCTCTTCAGGCTCAAAACCGCTAAAGTTGGAACAAGACCAAAGGTTTCGATGGGATCCCAAAAATCTAATATTTGACCCAGACAACTACGTCTTCTCTACGCCAGATCGAGTCTTCGCCAGGCTAATCATCTGAGAAAATTAAGTTCAGATATACCTGTATAAGCCATATTTATTTTGATAATACTGATCGAAACTTCCTGCTTTAATTCTGCCAAATTTCCGGCTTCGGCCGAATTCCGAGCGAACTACTTGTCCAGCCAAAAAAAAGGTAGTTCAGAAACGAATTCACCGCATCTCCTTATCCCTATAAAGAACATCTAATCAACTTCAAATAAAACTTAAACTTATAAACAATCCGGTTTCAACCGGATTCCGGACGAACTATATGTCCGGGTGAAAAATGATTGTCATATACAGATTCAGCGTCTCTTCTTACCCTTAAACCTATCATCTAATCAACTTCAAATATAAATTTTGCTTTTAACAAATTTTACGGTTTTGGCCGGATTCCGGGCGAACTACTTATCCGGAGAGAAAATGGTTTTCACCATCGTCTTCAGCATGTCTTCTTACCTCTAAATCGAACATCTAATCAACTTTAAATAAAACTTTTGCTTGTAACAATTTTTCCGGTTCTGGCCGGATTCCGGGCGAACTACTTGTCCGGCAAGAAAATGGTTTTCACCATCGTCTTCAGCATGTCTTCTTACCCCTAAATCGAACATCTGATCAAATTCAAATAAAACTTTTGCCTGTAACAAATTTTCCGGTTCTGGCCGGATTCCGGGCGAACTACTTGTCCGGAGAGAAAATGGTTTTCACCATCGTGTTCAGCATGTCTTCTTACCCCATAATCGACTATCACATTAGCTGTTTCAAAATATTTTGTTTACCCCTTAATTTGAAACCCCTCCCCCACCCTCAAATATAGAGCTACAGAGCCCATCTTCGAACTTGACTTGTACTTTGACCCAAAGGATCCTCCCACCAAGTTTCATCAAAATATCTCAATCCCTTCGAGAGTTATCGTGCGTACAGACGGACAGACGGACGGACGGACAACTTTTGCGATGTCATAGGTATCCGTCACTAACGTTTTGGGATCCCAAAAACGAAACTTGTGATAAACACACAAGTTGTGACAAACGAAACTTGTGATAAACACACAAGTTTCGTTTTTGGGATCCCAAAACGTTAGTGACGGATACCTATGACATCTCAAAAGTTGTCCGTCTGTCCGTCCGTCCGTCTGTGAGCACGATAACTCTCGAAGGGAATGAGATATTTTGATGAAACTTGGTGTGAGGATTCTTTGGGTCAAGAGTGAGGTCGAGTTCGTAGATGGGCTCTGTAGCCCTACATTTAGGGGTGGGGGAGGGGGTTTAAATTAAGGGGCCAACAAAATATTTTGAAACAGCTAATGTGATAGTCGATTATGGGGTAAGAAGACGTGCTGAACACGATGGTGAAAACCATTTTCTCGCCGGACAAGTAGTTCGCCCGGAATCCGGCCGAAACCGGAAAATTTGTTAAAAGCAAAAGTTTTATTTGAAGTTGATTAGATGTTCGATTTAGGGGTAAGAAGACATGCTGAACACGACGGTGAAAACCATTTTCTCGCCGGACAAGTAGTTCGCCCGGAATCTTGCCGAAACCGGAAAATTTGTTAAAAGTAAAATTTGTATTTGAAGTTGATTAGATGATAGATTTAAAGGTAAGAAGAGACGCTGAATCTGTATATGACAATAATTTTTTACCCGGACATAAAGTTCGTCCAGAATCCGGTTGAAACCGGATTTTTTTATAAGTTAAAGTTTTATTTGAAGTTGATTAGATGTTCTTTATAGGGATAAGGAGATACGCTGAATTCGTTTCTGAACTATCTTTTTTTGGCTGGACAAGTAGTTCGCTAGGAATTTGGCCGAAACCGGAAATTTGGCAGAAGTAAAGCAGGAAGTTTCGATCAGTATCGTCAAAATAGTTATGGCTTATACAGGTATATCTGAACTTGATTTTCTCAGATGATTAGCCTGGCGAAGACTGGATCTGGTTTTAAAAGCTAATGAGATAGTCGATTCAGGGGTAGGCCGTATATGACAATCAGTTTCTACCTGGACATATCCTTCGACCGGAATCCGGCTGAAACCAGAAATTTGACAGTAGTATAGCCTAAGGCAGGAAGTTTTGATCAATTTCGTCAACGCCATTGACCTTAATCTGTTTCTAAGTTTTAATATTAAAAATGTTCATGTAGTCTGGCGAAGACTGGATATCTACAAGACCCAATTGTCTGGATCAAATATTAAGTTTTTGGGATCCCATCGAAATCTTTGATCTTGTTCCAGCTTGAGCGGTTTTGAGCCTGAAGAGGACCCTTGCCAAGAAGGGCCGAAATATAGCTCGAATAAAATTTAGCTGACGTTTCCGTTTTTGCACTGTCAAATATGATTCGCAGTCAGCTTGGGCCGAAGGAATATTTATCACCGGACGTAGGCTATAGCTCGTCCGGAATCCGGCTGAAACCGGAAAATTTGTTATAAGTTAAAATTGTATTGGAAGTTGATTAGATGTTGGATCCAGGAGATACACTGAATTCGTTTTTGAGCTTTATTTTTTCGCCGGACAAGTAGTGCCGAAATTTCGCCGAAACCGGAAAACTGGCAGAAGTATAGGCAGGATCGTTTCGATCGGTTTCGTCAAAATAGATATGACCAGAGGCGTCACTACTGGGGGGGGGGGGGGTGGAGACGCCCCCCCAATATTGTCGGCCAGTCGGTAAAAAATAGCCGAGTCGGCGCGAAGCGCAGCGATTTTTAGTAAAAATAGTCGAATTTTTCTTAGAAACAGTCGTTTTTACTTAAAACCAATCGATTTTTCTTAAAAACAGTCGGTTTCTCGTCAACACAGTCGTTTTTTTCTCAGTATTAGTCGTTTTTATCAGCAAAAATAGTCGGTAAAAATGACCAGCCAGTCGGTAAATACCTTGTCCCCCCCAAAAATTTTTTTTGGCTAGTAACGCCTCTGGATATGACTTATAGGGTAAACACACATGCTGAATCCATATCTGAACTTGGTTTTCTCAGATGATTAGCCATTTGGCCTTAATCTGTTTCTAAATTTGAATATTAAAATGTTCAAGGAGTCTGGCGAAGACTGCATCTGGCAAAGACAAAACCTAATTGTCTGGATCAAATACTGAATTTTTGGGATCCCATCGAAACAGTTGGTCGTGTTCCTTTCTGGAAGCTTCACGAGGCTTTTTGAAGCTTCTTTGCTTTTCCGTGAGATGATAATGTGCAACTCGTTAAGTTTACTCTGGCGTGAAAGGTAAATCAGCGAGATAGTTTGCAATGAGTAACGAAACTTTCGGAGGCGTTGACCCTCTAGCGTGACTCCTAAATAGAGAATAGACAGCTAATCATCTTCTGTTGTTCTGCTCAGAAGAGCCTGTTGTGATGTCCAAAGGTGCAATTATCAACAATACAAGCGAAGCGACAATAGCACACAACTACCAGACGCCTGAGAATATATCAAGGCGAGTTTCTGCGTAATTACATCACCTCTGAGAAGAATCCGAAGAAGAACTATTTCCTAGGCCAGAATCGCCGCTGGTTCGGCCTAAATAACCTCGGTTGACACTTCACTCAACATCACCCGAGGGGTTGTCCACGCTCGATTTTAGTGTACAGCAAGTGCCTGATGCCGCGATGCCCGGTCGGTGCCGGCACTGGCTGAAATAAGCCGGCACAAGTTGTCAAGTGTTAAACATCAAAATAAGCATTTTTAGAAGCGTTTAAAAGATGAATCGCCCAATTTGTTGTCGGTACCGGTTCCAGCACCGCCGATTTCGGCTGGTGCCGGGAAAGGGTGTACAGCAGGTGCCGGGGAGTGGGTAGCCCCTCGACATCACCAAGCAGTTTTTTTCCGTTTTCTTGTTATTCCGGCCGAACTGTTCACCCGAGCTGAAACCTAATAGCGCATCCTACTTCAACATTTTCATTTGCCAGTGTATCAATCGCCGTCAATCGCCCATTAAAAGTGTTCCCGAAAGAAGCGTAGCCTACACCAAGCAAGAGCGACCAAACCCTTGAGTTCGAGGGTCGCTGAAAACCTTTCAAGTCTCGCGCTGCCGATAAGTGGTGGTTCGTATCTATATTTACTCACGGTGATGCTCCAGTTCAGACGAGGCTCTCCTCGACCTTTCTTTATTGCTAGCATAGGCACGTTTGGACAATCAATCCACCCACTATTTCCTTATTATTCGTTGATCGATCTTTTCTTGCCTCCAGCTATCGTTGATGTCGTCCACACCCTTTCTTTTCCTGACTTTTACTCCTCGGTGACATATTAAGAAGGGATGTACACTCCCTTCTGAAGATGGTAAAATAGGTTGAACCAGCCGGCTGGATCCCACGTTATTTGACCTGTTTGTCCGACTGTCAGTAGGCCGATGTAATCTTGCCCAAGTTCCCAGCAGTCAACTAAGGCTGGAAATTGTCTTCGGATGGATTAAATTGCGTCTTTGGATGTTTCACTTCCGACTGCGACATTTTATTCCACTTGCTCTGATTCAAGTTAACTATTATTGAGTAATTTTAACATTTTAGTCAGTTAAACCGTAATTACTTTTTAATTTCGTTTCTTATTCTTTGTTTGTTAGTTTCGCGTGTTATTCGTATTGTCTGCGAGTATTTTTTTTCCAATTTCTGCCCGTGTATGCAAGTACTATTGGGGGCCAAAACAATATTGACTGATTGATTGAACGAGTCAAAGTAGTTCATTGAGGTTTCTCTTCTTGAGGGTTTGAGGGGATTTTTTTCACTGTTCAGCAAAAACCTGAAAAGTTCATAGCTGAGTAACCAGCCAAATAGCATACCTCTACTGTACCTATATTTAAAGGAGTTGCATCGTAAGCATTCTAGCACTTGTATCGTCTAGAATCTTATCCTTATCGTCTAGAAACTTATCCAAGACCCAAGAAGAAGCCACGACTCTATCCGACCGCTGGGTCATCTAGTGGCGCGGGACGGAAGCGCCGACATGGGGAGGTCGGCATCATAGTTTGACTATGGATCTGACAAAATGTTTTTATTTTAGCGGGTATCTGGAAAATGTGTAGAAAAATCAAACTAATTATTAGCTTTATCGATTTCTTTTAGTATTTTATTTTCTGTTTTTTTCTTGTTATTTCCAAAGAAGAAACGATGTAAACTAGATCACAAGAAACAAACGCCGTAAATTATACTAAATTCTTTATAGTGATTTCTTGAAAATTCTGAAATTGAGCTAAAGAATATTCAGCTTCCGAGACCAAAAAATGTCAAACTGGCCGATGATTTCCTCTTCCGATATGTCTAAACGTTCACATGGTGATATACTTATGAGTTATGGTAGTTGTTTTAATCCTCTTACATGCCACTCGATCTTCTCGAAGGCTTAGTAACTCTGTTGATGAGAATGAAATAGTTAATGAGCAATGGCGACCTTGCTATCAAGAGTGAATTGTGTTCAAGTAATTTGTGGATAACGTTGGCTACCGTGAGGATTTTGAAGAAAACAAAGGTAACAGTCTGTTCGTGTCTCCCGACTTCTCGGCCCACATGAATCAAAGACTTTAAAATAGACCATCGTTTGAAGCAGCAGACTTCGCCTAATTTTTTGTGCATGACCACACCACATTTTAGAGATAATAGAAAGAAGGTCTGCCGTACGCGGGTAATCTGAATTTGCTGAAACTAAGAAACTGGCCGAGTTCTTACGATTCATCATGGACCTCGTTTGATGGTATGGAAACTTGCAAGAACTGTATGACCTTAAACCCCTTAAAAAAAAAAAAAAAAAAAAAAAAATCATATGAGCAGGAGCATGTTATGCAGCCCTGTTGCAATAGTAGCTAATCGTCACCAGGACTGATACCATATGTTCTCGCACACCTTGCTGTGCGGTAGTATGTATTAGGCATAGGCCTAAACTAGTGCCATGTATATAGTATAGACACACTAAGCCGACTTTATTTTGTATTAAACAAAGTCTGGATATGAACTACAGTATAAAACAAGACCAAAGGTTTCGATGGGATCCCAAAAATTTAATATTTTTACGTCTTGGCTACGTCTTGACTACGCCAGTTCCAGTCTTCGCCAGGCTAAACATTTGAGAAAATTAAGTTCAGATATACCTGTATAAGCCATATTTATTTCGACAAAACTGATCGAAACTTCCTGCTTTACTTCTGCCAAATTTCCGGTTTCGGCCGAATTCCGAGCGAACTACTTGTCCAGCCAAAAAAAGATAGTTCAGAAACGAATTCGGCGCATCTCCTTATCCCTATAAAGAACATCTAATCAACTTAAAATAAAACTTTAACTTATAACAAAATCCGGTTTCAACCGGATTCCGGACGAACTATATGCCCGGGTAAAAAATGATTGTCATATACAGATTCAGCGTCTCTTCTTACCCTAAAATCTATCATCTAATCAACTTCAAATAAAACTGTTGCTTTTAACAAATTTTCCGGTTTCGGCCGGATTCCAGGCGAACTACGTGTCCGGCGAGAAAATGGTTTTCATTGTCGTGTTCAGCATGTCTTCTTACCCCTATATCGAACATCTAATCAACTTCAAATAAAACTTTTGCTTTTAACAAATTTTCCGGTTTCGGCCGGATTCCGGGCTAACTACTTGTCCGGCCAAAAAATGAGTTTCACCATCGTGTTCAGCATGTCTTCTTACCCCTAAATCGAACATCTAATTAACTTCAAATAAAACTTTTACTTTTAACAAACTTTCCGGTTTTGGCCGGATTCCGGGCGAACTACTTGTCCGGCGAGAAAATGGTTTTCACCATCGTGTTCAGCATGTCTTCTTACCCCATAATCGACTATCACATTAGCTGTTTCAAAATATTTTGTTTGCCCCTTAATTTAAACCCCCTCCCCCACCCCTAAATGTAGGGCTACAGTGCCCATCTACGAACTTGACCTTACTCTTGACCCAAAGAATCCTCACACCAAGTTTCATCAAAATATCTCATTCCCTTCGAGAGTTATCGTGCTGACAGACGGACGGACGGACAGACGGACAACTTTTGCGATGTCATAGGTATCCGTCACTAGCGTTTTGGGATCCCAAAAAAACAGTTTACACTGCAACAATATCGACAAATATTTCAGTGTAACTAACGGATTATTAACGGAGGGACACTGGATTTTGGTTGGATTTCCGTCACGTCAGCACTTAATAATCTAGATACACTGTTTATAGACTGGTAGGCTCGCCATTTCTGTTAAGTCCTAGACATGCAAGAATCTGAATCCTAGGTCGGCTATAAGAGATTACAAACCCCTCGCAAGCTAGGACTCCTTCAGGTAGACTTCTGGTCAAAGAGTGTGAGAATTCGCTACCGGTAGCCAGCCGAACCTCGCTATCCTATTTGAAATACAAGCGCGAACTTTGCTTTGTCTGGAAATAGTAAATTAACTGTCATTAAGTTTTCACCTTTGTTGCTATAGCCAGAGGCTTGACTTTGAAGACAATTTTCTTATAATTACAGAGGTGCTGGTAGGGATTCTTAAGTGTTGCTTCCATAATCCACGTTATACGAAAAGAGAGCCCAAGGGTGATAAGCTGATAACTAAGGACCAAGTGGATGGCATTCCTGTAATTTGTTCTTGTACAGACGGCTGTTTTTTTTTCAGTTTTGTGGCGCTAAACGGATAAGTTAGTCGATATTTCTTCTAGAGATATTTCAGCGCATGGCGCCATTTTAATAAGCCTTAGGATGTGATGGGGGGAGGGGCAAGGATCATATTTGGGCCCCAGATCCACGTTTAGTATAACAGAATCAAAAATTAATTACTCTTTCTAGGGTAAATTTTAAGTATTTTTTGAATACACCTTAAAGTAAATTTATTGCTTTGCATTTTGCCTTTTGAAACCGATTTAGCGGCTAATATATCACCAAGGAGGAAGATTAAGATATCGGGGGCCCATGCTCCCCCCCCCCCCAAAAAAAAAGTGTGCCCATCCCGATGAAAAATTATCTCAAAATAGTAGAATGAAGTTGTACGAAAAAGTAGCATGCAATACCAACTGATGCTACTACATGCTACTATAGCAAAACTGGATGCTACTGGAGCAAGGCGAGATGCTGCTGAATACTACTGCTTGAGGTTAGCCCAATCTGAGGCAAATTAGATTAAAGTATTCTGTACTACTGCATATCAATGCATACAACTTTTTCGTACAACTACCATACAACTACACAGGTTATATATTTTTCATCGGGATGATCTCAGCCCTTCATGGAAAGGGCATTCGTCAGGCTGTACCTATACGAGAAACCTGCAATCCAGTCGTTTAGCGCCATCAAGTATGATTAGCAGTCAGCTTGGACTGTTGAGTACTTATGACACGTTTGACTGTAGCCCAGGCTAATCTGCAGATAGAAACTGTGTCGTAACTTCATTTTTCTGGCCATGATGAGGTATTAACTGCGGTTAGTTAGCGCTAATTTTTTGTTTGCCGAGACTTCCGTATTTCATCGCTCAAAGATACCGCCATCTGGACAGCGGACTAATTACCGTGATTCTTTACTTCCTGTATTCTAACAAACGTTTGAGCTATCATTTATTTTGGCTACGCTAACTAACAAGTTTTTGGCAACACGATTCAGGAAAGAAAAACAAAATTTCCTTAGTTTGATAATTCACAGTCCTTTGTTACTTCACAATCATGTAGGTAATCGAATTCCCACTCTACTTTCTCAAATTTTGCTCAGTAAGTAGCAGGTTAAATAAAAAAAAATCGATAAGGATAAAGCATCTCTAAAGAAGAGGTTCACAGAAACAGTTTTCAATTTCTACGAATTTTGGTAGATCTGCATGATTTTCTAGGAGAGATTTCTCACGTTCTCTGGCCTCCAGGGAACCACAGAGGTCCACAGATGGTTTAGAATCAGGGAAAGTGGATTGTAGGCTGCTTCGTTTTTTATCGAGTTGACTTAGAGGACGCCTCGCACTATTTTCTGTTTATGTTCCAGTATTCTAATAAAATAATTAAATAATTTAAAACTGTGCTCTGCGGCTTTGGGCTGTTTTAATTCTTTCTCCAGGCCCGTTGACTTCTAACAAACACAAGGGAAATTGTAGATAACCAGTTTATCTAACTCGTCAGCTTCTTCCAAACAATCGTGGGGAGTATGATACGCATCGAAAATAGCAAGGAAAGAGTGAAAATCGGTGAGGTATATTTTGGGGGCGTTATAATATACCATGTGAAAATCGGGTCTCCAACTTTAAGGGTGGATGGAGCGATTAGGGAAGTAGGTTGCTTTGGTATTTTAGCTAAGACGAGTCATTTAACGACAGTTTTGTTTTTGCAGCTCCAGTTCCGGATCTTATCTGGCAACAAGGCCGAGCTAATTACGCTGAACAACACAGCCGGGCTCATTATGCTCTCCCCGAGTCTGCAGGACACCAATGTCCCCATTACTGCGACTATGGAAGTTGCTGTATCTGGTAAGCTGAATAGTCACATTTAAATAAACCTCAGCTGGATCCCAGTGTCTTTCTGTGACCCCCGGTGAAGCCTGCATACCTTTATGGTTTGTCTGAGGGTGCAGCCAATAAGATTAAGTATTTAGATTGATGTCACGACAGTGATATTTTCGGGCTCACTGAGTGGCACAGGAGGCATGGGAAAGTTTGTTTAAACAGTATGGGTGCTGAAGTACAGATTGATTTTTGCATTTCGTATTCCAACCTGCCATCCACGCATGAACATACCTGTTTATAGGAAGATCTTCAGAACCGTTGAGGCGAAAAATTTGACGGGACAGAATTTCATTCCAGTTCGTTAAAGATTGCCTCAACTCCCTGTTTCTATCTACCTAGAGATTGAAGTTATGCAATGAACTTGTTAACAGTGCAACAAAAAATTTAATAATTTTTTGACCGCCTGGAATGCCGTTTTTTGGATGAAAAGTCTCATGGCAAATTGACGTAGCTGCAAATATATTCAACTCTTCCAGGAGTTGCTCAGTTTCTAACCCTTGGCTCATCCCTGTCGGTGTTTAGATTAGTGGCGCGACTTTGGGATTCTGAAATTCCTTCATAGACGTAATGAATCACTAGCAGTGGCGTGTTTGTGAGTTTTTGGGATCCCAAAACGTCAGTGACGGATACCTATGACATCGCAAAAAGTTGTCCGTCTGTCCGTCCGTCCGTCTGTCCGTCTGTACGGTCTGTAACTTTCGAAGGGAATGAGATATTTTGATGAAACTTGGTGTGAGGATTCTTTGGGTCAAGAGTAAGGTCAAGCTCGTAGATGGGCTCTCTAGCCCTATATTTAGGGGTGGGGGAGGGGGTTTAAATTAAGGGGCAAACCAAATATTTTGAAACAGCTGATGTGATAGTCGATTATGGGGTAAGAAGACATGCTGGACACGATGGTGAAAACCATTTTCTCACCGGACGATTAGTTCGCCCGGAATCCGGCCAAAACCGGAAAGTCTGTTAAAAGTAAAAGTTTTATTTGAAGTTGATTAGATGTTCGATTTAGGGGTAAGATGACATGCTGAACACGATGGTGAAAACCATTTTCTCGCCAGACAAGTAGTTCGCCCGGAATCCGGCCAAAACCGGAAATTTTGTTAAAAATAAAAGTTTTATTTTAAGTTGATTAGAGGTTTGATTTAGGGGTAAGAAGACATGCTGAACACGATGGTGAAAACCATATTCTTGCCGGGCAAGTAGTTCGCCCAGAATCCGGTCAAAACCGGAAAGTTTGTTAAAAGTAACAGTTTTATTGGAAGTTGATTAGACGTTCGATTAAGGGATAAGAAGAACTTTTTTTCTACCCGGATAACTTGTTCGCTCGGAATCCGGCCAGAACCGGAAATTTGGCAGAAGTAAAGCAGGAAGTTTCGATCAGTATCGTCAAAATAGATATGGCTTATAGCGGTATATCTGAACTTGGTTTTCTCAGATGATTAGCCTGGCGAAGACTGGATCTGGCGAAGACAAGACCCGATTGTCTGGATCAATCATTACATTTTTGGGATCCCATCGAAACCTTTGGTCTTGTTATTATCGCTCTTAAATAGTTAATGTTTCCGTTCGTTTTTGTTTGCTTCCTTACTCGAGTGGGGTTGCTATGCAAAGTCGGAATGTTTGAGGCCGGAACTCTCACTTCATTTCCACGGCAGCCCTAAGCAAAGGGCGGGACAAAAACCAAAGGATTTAAATCCGTTATCCATTTAGGATTAGAAAAAGTCCTAAAAGTCTAAATATCTTTTATAAGTGTCTGTCTGCCAAGCATGTGTGCCGTCGTCCTCTGAACTTGTCGTTAGATTCCCAAGGTGTGGAATTCAGGGTTCTAGTTTGAGGTTTCAGGGTTCTAAGTTGAAGTCTATTTTCAGATTAGCTTGTGCCTCATGCAAACCCACCCTCTGTTATAGCCAACCGGCGAGACAGGATTTGGAGCATCATTCGTTGCTATCCTACATATTAACAAATCTCGAGCAAGGAAGAAAAAAGAACGAAAGAAGACAGTTTAAACCGTAAATGAGTTGGCATGCACAACTCAGAAATATGCCATTTCCAACTGTGTACTGATGATGCATTATGCTCAAAGAAACCTAAGAGTCCCGGCGTCGGGGAACCATACACTAGAGTGACAGGCTATGACTGAAGGGGTTAATGACTCAGCAAGTAACAACCCGGAAGAAGTGAACACAAGCGAAGTTTGTCATCCTTTTAAAAGAAGGAAAGTTTACAGGTATCACGAAATGGAGAGTAGATATGGCTATTAGCCAACTCTGCGTATTTGTGACGTATTTTAACTACCGACATAGGACTGGAAATTTGCCGGAACTAAATGGGACATTTAAACGTAAAGTCTGAATAGAATAGAATATAACATAATCTTATCTCTCAAAAGTAGCTCTCACAGCGTTACCACCGAATTTAACCTTTTCGTCTGTTCTTTTTTATTTTTTTTGACACTGTTCCGATTTGACACTTTATACTGCAGCTGTACCACATGGTTACGGTTTAGTAAGCACTAAGCCGTTATATCTGCTACGGTGCAGAATTTTACGTGAAGCAGTAACTCTTTTTTCGCATGGTCTCGCGTATGACAGCATCCAAGTATTTACAGAACGATTTGGATGTTATGGTTTTAAAGTAGATAATTAAATAGTCCAATTCGTTTGCAGATGGATTAAACGAAGTGCGTGCAGAGATGCAATTAACCGTTTTGCTCGTAACTGACGCCATGCTGTTCAACTCTGTTACTGTACGTCTGGCGGAGATGAACAAGGAGGCTTTTTTGTCTCCCCTTCTAACATATTTCACCGAGGGGCTAGCGGCTATTATACCCTGTGCTAAGGAGGACATCCATATCTTCAGCATACAGGTAAGTTAGTATTTTAACGACCCAGATTTTCCAACCAAGTTGCCTGTGTATTCACTTGGTTTTCGGTACATGCATTAAATGCCAGGTTTTCCCGGTTGGGACAAGCACTTTCATCAGTTGTATACGGAAAATTTGAGTCTTTTCAACTTCCGTGGCTGGTGAAAGCACTTTAAAGTTGCCAGGGATATTACTTGACAAGGATCTTATTTACACGTTTAGGTGATAAGGCAATCTTCTTTTTTCTGGTTTGCATTTTCCGGGCTAAGTCGTTCAAGTATTCGTTTTCGTTTAAGGCTACGATTTCATCGAGCGGCGCGAAGAGTAACAAGACCAAAGGTTCCGATGGGATCCCAAAAATTCGATATTTGATCCAGACAATTAGGCTAGGTTTTGTCTTCGCCAGATCCAGTCTTCGCCAGACTCCTTGAACATTTTTACTCTTAAAATTTAGAAACAGTTAAAGGCCAAATAGCTAATCATCTAAGAAAACCAAGTTCAGATATGGATTCAGCATGTGTGCATATCCCTAGAAGCCAATCCAAACGATCCTGCCTTACTTCTGCGAATTTTCCGGTTTTGGCGAAATCCAGAACTACTTGTCAGGCGAAAAAAATAAAGCTCAAAAACGAATTCAGCATATCTCCTTACCACTATATCCAACATCTAATCAACTTCATATCAAAATTTAACTTTTAACAAATTTTCCGGTTTTAGCCGGATTCCGGAAGAACTATATATCCGGCTAAAGAATGATTGTCATATACGGATTCAGCATCTCTTCTTACCCCTAAATCGAACATATAATCAACTTCAAATAAAAATTTTACTTTTAACAAACTTTCCGGTTTTGGCCGGATTCCGGACGAACTATTTGTCCGGCAAGAAAATGGTTTTCATATTCGTTCAGCATGCCTTCTTCCCCTACACCGAACATCTTATCAACTTCAAATAAAACTTTTACTTGCAACAAATTTTCCGTTTTGGCCGGTTTCCGGGCGAACTACTTGTCCGGCGAGAAAATGATTTTCATATTCATGTTCAGCATGCCTTCTTACCCCTAGATCGAACATCTAATCAACTTCAAATAAAAATTTTACTTTTAACAAACTTTCCGGTTTTAGCCGGATTCCGGGCGAACTACTTGTCTGGCGACAAAATGGTTTTCATATTCGTGATCACCACGTCTTCTTACCCCATAATCGATTATCACATTGGCTGTTTAAAAATATTTTGCTCGTCCCTTAATTTGAACCCCCTCCCCCACCCCTAAATGTAGGGCTACGGAGCCCATCTACGAACTCGACCTTACTCTTGACCCAAAGAATACTCACACCAAGTTTCATCAAAATATCTCATTCCCTTCGAGAGTTATCGTGCTCACAGACAGACAGACGGACGGACGGACAGACGGACAATTTTTGCGATGTCATAGGTATCCCTCCACTTACGTTTTGGGATCCCAAATTTGCACGCACGAAGCTTCAGACTTCCAATGCGCCTAGATGTACTGATAGGGCATTCGTGACTTGCCAATTTGCCGATTTGCACGCCACCTTGTTTGTTCAGTCCATGACATAAAAGCCCTCCCCACTAACACCACAATTTATTACGTCACTCAGTGGCATAGACCGTACTACCGGATGTGCGTTCGGGTGTGCGGCAGACACCCGAACGGTCAAAGGGTAGGGATGCAAAAATTATCTGATATGATTCGTATCACTGATGATGATTGACAGGGGTTGAGTGTAGCCAAGGGGATCTGAATCTCGTAGATTTCTCGCAAGGCATCGTATTACAACTTTATTCGCTACATCTACAAACGATGGTTACCAGGGGCCTCGCCAGGGGCATCACATGTGGGAGGGAGAGGAAGTTCCCCCGAATGTTGAGGCCGTAGTCGGTAAAAAGAAAACAAGAGCTGTAAGCTCATAAGGCACTTGGAACTGTATGTAGTAGGTACGGAAGACTAGTCAAAGGCGGAGGAAACCTGGACAACGATGAGAATCTGAAAGTCTGCACTGTATCAGATACCGCTGTGTCTGGAAAAAAGACTTTTGATCGTGGTATCAGGGAACATGATAAGTGGAAAATTGGGGGTTGAGATGTATTTTTTTTTTTTTTTTTTAAAGCAGAGTATAGCTGTGACGCCGCGTAGAGAAAACTTTGAAAGTCAAAGCTGACTGGTTCTCTTTTTTTTTTTTTTTTTATCAAAAGCACTTTTGCGGGTACCTTTGCGGTTTAGATGGTCACTTTAAGGGAGCTAGAGAAAAAGTATTTTATTCTTGAACTTGGCTGTAATGATGCGCACTTTAAAGGCACTAGAAATTCATCTGTAAGACAAAACAATTAAGGCAAAACGAACACAGGCCCTTAGGGGTCATTGATATATACCGTTTGGTCAAAAGTATTTTTTCACTTTTCGGTTAAAATGCGCACTTTAAGGGTGACAGAAATAAATTTTAAGCAAAACCCTTGTGGCACAAATGATCATGGGTTGAGATGTATCGTTGGATAAAAAAAAGTATTTTTCGACCTTGCGGTTAAGATGCGCACTTTAAGGGAGCTCGAACTTCATTTGTAAGCAAAAACCTTGAGGCAAAAATGATAATGAGCTCATGGGGATCGAGAAAATGTATCTCAATTTGCGGTCAAGATTGGTACTTTAAGGAATGGTCGGATTTGGAAAGTGGAAATTCGAAGCCAATCTTGTTGAATCTCTAATATTCCAGGCAAGTTTCGTCGTCCTAGCCCATCTGGAAGTACCTTAAATCGAGATCACCGGAAGTCGGATCAACTGTTTTTATAAAACTTCGAACTCCGGTTCTGTAAATGATTTATCCAGAGTATCTGTTTGTTATTCCCACAAAGATCCATCCCGATCTCTCCAGTAAGTAAGTAAGTAAGCGAATTTCTTAGCACATTAAAATCAAGAGTGGAAGACCAACAGATCCAACTGTGGTGGAACGACATCCACAAGTCATCAAGTCTGAAGCTGTATCACGGAATTAAAGAGTCTTTTGGTGCGGAGTTTTATTTAAAGTTGAAAATCCCAGTTAAGTTTATTCGTTTATGGATCCAGGCAAGAGCAAACTGTCTACCAGTACTCGGTAAAAATTTTTGGAAAAGAAAAAGTGGTGGTACCGGAGCGCAGTTTCCTTGTCCTTTTTGTGAGTCGAGTGATGAGGGGCTGGGCCATGTACTCTTGAGGTGTGAAAAGCTTTCTAATATAAGAGGTACCATTTTTCAAAATGGGGGGGGATGAGCTACTTCTAGGTATTCTGAAGTCAACGTCTCCTAGAGTTATAGTTTCTTTTTGTAATATGGTTGAAAAAGTGATTAGTTTGGTAGAGAGTAGGTAGATGATAGTAAGTATGAATGCGAAAAATAGTGAGGTTTATAAAGTTAGGAATGCGAAAATAGGGTAGTTTTTTTTTGTATAGTTTTTGCAAATTGATTTGTTTTTTTTTTCTGTATATGGCTTAATAGCTTTTAAATACAGATATATATATATATATATATATGTTTATTACCCGTATTTTTCGAAAGAACAAAACGGAGTAAAAAAAAAGAAAAAGAAAGAAAAAGGAGACAATTTAAGGCACAACATAAATACATACATAGGACAATTTACGTAACAACTACGCAATCAACAGCTATAAAAATGGTTTAGCCAGGGGTGGTTCCATTTCGCCTGGAAACTGGATATCACCCGAGTCACCGCGATACTAGGGTCCGCAATCTGGTGCTTGACAATCACAAGTCTAAGCCGGTCACGTATTCCCCCACCCCATTGTTGTCGGATCCGGTTCCGGACATTAAAAAGATCACCAGAGACATGTCTTCTGTTCAGTTATTAAAGTTCATTCAAATCCGGTCAACCGTTCCGAAGTTACGCATTACTCTATATTCCGGATTCCCCCTCCCTCTACTCCCCCACGACTATTGGATCAAGTAAATTTTGATTTACAAGTCAGTTTGATCGGGTCCCTGATACGCCTCCCAAGTTTCGTCGTGAAAACCCCAAAACTGCCATTACCGGAATTCCGAGAAATTCCCCCCCTCCCCCAGTGTCCGGATCCAGTCCAGTTGTACAAACGATTTATCTGGAGCAGGTGCTTGTTCTTCCCAGCAAGTTTCATTCCGATCCCTCCATTCCAACTGTTTGTTGAGATTTCCGCCCCAACCACCAAACTCCCCCATAGCTGTCGAACCCGGTCCGGACTTCAAATGGGACATCAGAGGTATGTCATTTATTCAGTTATTAAGTTTCATTCCAATCCGATCACCCGTTCCAAAGTTACACACTACTAAATTTTCCGGTTTCCCCAGCCTACCCCCCCCACCAGATGGTCGAATTGGGAAACTGATTATTTCCAGGTTAGTTCGGTCGGGTCCCTGATGCTCTTGCCAAGTTTCATCGCCCTAGCACATCTGGAAGTACCCTAACTTGGTGGGATGAATAAGCAGAAGCCATCGATACATGGTTGACAAGAACGGACCAGATCTAAGCACTGTGGGGGGAGTTGGAGGGAGTTTTCCGAAATTCCAGTGATCCCGGGTTAAGATGCTTACACATGTGCTAGGACGCTGAAACTTGGCAGGCATCGGGGACTCGACAATGCTAGCTTAAGAACAGTCCTTTCTTCAATTTGACCATCGTGGGGGGAGTAGAGGGAGGTGGGATCCGGAATCTTGAGAAGTGTCCAACTTTTTAACGGGTGATCGGATCTTAATGAAACTTGATATTCGGAAAGAACTTATGTTTCACAAATCCCATTTCAAATGCGACAGGGTCTGGTCAATGTGGGGGAGTCGGGCGGGGATACCGGAAATTTATAACACGCTTGGATTGTAGCGATTTGGATAAAACTTGGCGGGAAGAACAAGCATAAGCCCTAGATACATTAGTGATAGATCTTGAACGGATTCGGGCACTCTGGGGGGAGTTTGAGGGGGTCCGGAATTCCGATGAACGCGACTTAAGGTACTTTCAGGTGTGCTAGGACGATGAAACTTGGCTAGAACACTAGAGACTTAATAAGATTGGCTTAGAAGCTGTCACTTCCTAGATCCGATCATCCCTTAAAGTACTCATCTTAACCACAAACTACAAAAAAAAACTTTTAAGCCAAACCTACGTTTTTATGTTCCCCGTGAGCACATGATCATTTTTGCCTCAAGGGTTTCGCTTAGAAATGAATTCCTAGCGCCTCACTGCGTGAACACATATTTTTCGTAAATCGATCAAGCATACAACACAAACACAAGCAGATAGAGGTACTTCAAATCACAGGAAATTCCACTATTTGAAAATCGATTATTTGTGAATAGCTAAAGAACGAAGTAACGCGTTTTCTTCGTGTCTTCAAGCCTCTTTGAGTGAATAAGTCATGGGTACCTAGGTTGTGCTATTACATTCCTTTTCGGTTAAACTTTAACATTTTGGCTAGTAACGCCTTCTGGTTTACATACTCAACCCAAAAATACAAGCTACATTACAATTTATTTTTCATTCTTCATTTCGAAAAGAAAAAGGATGGAGCTCAAACGTTGTATTTTTTTGTTTTTATTCTCTAACGTGAACTTACGAATGTGTTATGTCTGTTACGGATTAAACAAGTTCAAGTTAATCCGATTAAGCTTGAACTTGAAAACTATTACAAATCCTGTTGACCATTGTCTTTTCCAGGTTTCATCCCATTCCCTCTATATCCGTTTGATTTATTATATGTTAATGAATATCTGGGGCCATACTCCCATCACACATTAATTTTCATCCGAATCTGAGCTCATTCGAAACAATTCTGGTACCGACCTTTTAACTCCAACAACGTAAATAGAATCCGATCGCTATCTTAAAATAACTCACGCACATTCTGTTTTTCAAGTTTTATCACAATTCCTTCATCTGTACTGTCCCGACACATGTTTCAAATTATTCCTGCCCCTACCCTCCTGGCTCCCCCAACCGTGGTCGAATGCGGTTTAGAAACACAAACAGTCCACCTCAGGCTTCTCTCCTACCATCCATCAAGTTTCAATCGAATCGAACAACTATTCTCAACTTACATGGGTCATAATTTTCCGGAGGACATAATCTGGAGGACCCTTGCCAAGAAGGGCCGTAATATCGCTATCAAAAGAACCATAGCTGGCGTATCCGTTTTTAGCCATTGCCTGAATGTAGTTGCAACATTACATCCACAACCTCCCCCAACAGAGGTCGTGCCTGATCCAGATCTCAAAAGGCACAATTCGGGCCGACGATCCATTGTATTTTCCAGGTTTCATCCCAATCCCTTTATCCGTTTGAATTATAATATGTTAATAAAAATCTGGGACCCCCATCTAACCACCCCCCCCCCGTGGTCGCATCTGCTTTGAAAACATATATATCTTATGCTGCTATCACTCATTTTCATCCTAATCGGAGCACTTTCAGAAAAAGTCTCATACCCACCCTTTAACTCCCCCCACGCAAGCCAGATCCGATCATTATGTTTAAATAACACGCGCATTTTCCGCTTTTCAAGTTTTATCACAATCCCTTCTTCTGTTGAAATCTGATCATCGTCAGAAATTATTCCTGCCCCTACCCTTCCACAAACAGTCCACCTCAGACTTCACTCCTACCATCCATCAAGTTTCAAGCGAATCGGACACATATGCCCGAACTGGCAAAAGTTTTTCAGACCAGCCAGAGGCTAGGTGCAAAAATCTGTTTCCCGCCACTGCTCTCCTGTGTACCCCCGTCTGAGTTACTGACACTAATGAGGGTCAAGTCATCAGACTATCTTGACTGTTAATAATTCAAAAGACCCGGACGAAGATAAGGGGGTTGCAAAATCATCCCCAAAATAGCAAAGACATGCCACTGAGTGACGTCTTGTCGTAGACTATCCGACTGAACCGTACAGATATAAAGGTCTGAGCGAAGTGTTAGACTAATAATCATTGGTTCGCCCCCTCCACACTACTACGTTCTGGTAAAAGAAAGTAGCATTCTTCTGGTTGACCAAAAAATAATTACGACCAGCAATCACTGAAGGACCACAGTGCCTTTAAAATGGCCACTTGCTGCTAAAACGAAGGAAGCCGCTGGGAAATTTCGACCAATTATTTTGCCACCTAAAAGCTATAAAGAAGTCGTGTGAGAACCATCTATGAATGGCAAACATGATTTTGAATATATGATGTCAATAAATCGCCATGTCCGATGGATATCAGACAAATCATCTCCCTCGGGGTCGATGATGAGCTCCATTTTCTACGAGGCGGCAGCGTTTGCTGGCCTTATCTTGATCTGAAGTGCATTGGTATCCGTGGGCTCCGACACCGTGGAATCTTCTCTTTGAATATGGTGTATGGTACGGAGATTTCTCACTCCATGACATAAATGTACTCGTCCGCAATACGTTATTCTTGTATATTCGCTCCGTAGACGAGGATCACATAAATAATAATTAATTTTGCTACCTATCCTTTTTACATAACGGTGTGGTGGCTTTTTGGGGCCATAAATCTATACCTCATGATCGTTCGTTTCTTTTTTTAGAGATATTTTACGATAATAGTTAAAAAAGTAGCCGAGCGGAGCGAGGCCCTGCCATGCTTCCTAGCCCTTGTTTAAAGAGGAAAGTTACGCGTTAACATTTTCTTGATGTGGTTAATGCGTGGGCTTACGTCAAACGCGGTCACGATTTATGCCCCAAAAATCTACCAGACAATAGTGGAATGAACGGGGAAAAGAAATGAAAAAAAGGCAACAAACAAACAAACACAACATGTGGTAGGCTAACTAACCCAGGCGGCGAAGGGATTTCTCAAACCGCACAGGTCTTACTGAGATCGTAAAAATTGGACCCGTCGGAAAAGACACTTGATTTAATTATGAAAAACATAGAATGTATTATTTTCTTACATCTTTCAGAGAAACGCTTCCCAGAAAGCAGATTTGCCATATTCCATCAGCGCTTTCAAGCGGACTAGTTTTCGAAAGTCCTCCAACGCCTCATTATCAACGCTTGTGACAGACATAGTAAAATAGATCCACATGTTGATGAGTAGAAAATGTGCAATCTGCTTCTCAGGTATTGGTGGTTTTGCACTGTTGGTGGAGTAGAAAGTGAAAGTTACACGGACCAGGGACCCATAAATTTCCTGGAATGACTCGCTATTCAGGGGACTTGTCAATAAGAGATTTCTGATGCGCTCTTGACCGAATGTCAGATGGTTCGAGAAATACCAACGGGGATAAAATATTGCCTTGAAGGGGAGTCTCTTTGGTCTCACGTCCATGGAGGGCCCGGGATTGGCTGTATGTGAGCAAGAACGCCGATCAGCCCAAGCGGAATTTTTGGAAACTAGGTGAGGCTCGGGCAACATAGCAACATAGAAGCATAGGAACTGACAAGCCCCCGAATGGCGAGTCATTACAGGAAATTTATGGATCCCTGCACGGACCCATGTTTTTACTATCTCTATCACTAGTGCTGATTATGAGACAATGGGGGATTTTCAGAAACTAGTCCTCTTCGGGCGCTGAACTGGGATAAGGCGAATTCACTGTAGCTTTGGAAGGGTTTGGGAATGTCGTGAACCGCGGTTTTCTCCGGGAACTTACAGTCAATTAAAAGCACTTGAGTTGAAGAAAAGCCGAGTTTCTGCTTTTTGCGTCCAAGAGATAGGTCTTGAGGCTTTTTTCCTTGAAAAATATGCGTTTGTAGCAAAGCGTAACTCAATCTTACTAGAATAAGGAGTATACCAATTAAAGCAATTACTGACCCTCTGTTATTAACATCTTGTGCGTTCGAGCAGGATCGAGGGGTTGGTGGGGTTATTGTGCCAAGGCGGAATCGAATCATCCATCATTCGGCTGTATCATATATTTTCGGCTGAATTGATGAAATTCGGGGATGGTGCCTCCGAGGTCATCCTTCGCAATTAGTAGAACAGTAATAACCTTGTTTTTCCTAAATAGATGTTTACGAAATGAAAGTGTGGGTGGTAATAGAAAGAGGAAAGAGTCCGAGGGTTGGCCTATTGGTGCATTTATGCCCAAACGCTATGCCCAACGCTGAGATACGGCTCTGAAAAAGATCACCCATCGAAACATAAGTAAGGAATATATTTGTTTGTTTGGGATGATGGTGGGGTCCCAGCCTTTGGGTCCCTGTCCCGTCACTAGGAGTAGCCTATCAAGAGTTCCGAATTCGTGGGCCCCTGAATTCATTTCAGAATTCATTTGTATCTAAATAGGCGATGACCAACGTAGAGATATTCTTCCAAAAATTCAGCCACCGAAACGCAAGTGAGGAATATTTTGTTTCTTTGTGTGATAGTGGTGTCCCAACATTTTGGTCTCTATCCCCGCATTAAGTTTGTTTTATCCAGACCCTGGAAAATAACCTCGCGGAGAAACTGGTCTGGATCTTGAGAACCTGCGGAACTGGATGATTAGTATCTGCCGAGTCGCAGTGGTCGGTAACTTCTCTTTGTTGTGGCTGGGTAACCTTTCGCAAATTGACATGGTAGTTTGTGGTTCCGAATCTGCGAAGTTTCTTTTGTCAAATCTCGTTTCTCCCGTGGCCTTGGTACGATATCAACTTGGTAGGTAAGTGTTAAGTAACGCTGATACATTAAGCAAACGAAATATATTCAGGTTTAGGAAGTTTTGTCGTTTGTCCTCTTCAGACTGGCATTTGCTTTGGTAACGTAGAAGTAAACATGTGAGACGATGATTTATTTTAAAACGAGCTTGCACAGGCGTGTCTGCTGAACTTTGCGTTTTTCGTCATGTACATAAAGACACTAAATATAACAATAAAAAATTGGAACCTGACAGGACAGAACTTCTGAGGAAAACAAAAAGCAAAACACTACAAAAAGTACTAAAATAATCAAAATGATTATTTCACGTTCACGATGTCAACAAACGTAGGTACAAACCTTTGTCCATATCTTTCGGTTTGGCGAGCACAGAGGTGAGATTTGGGTATTTTCTCCTGATTTTGTGAACATGGCGTATTTAAGATGTACATGGTCACCTAGCCCTTCAGTGTGGCCAGTTGGTTTATTTGTCAGCAGTTCATACTTTTGGGAAATCCTGCGCTGATTCTCAAGAAAGTATTTAAAAAATACTCTTAAGTAATTTCGCCAGATTTATTTTTCTGGTCAGAAGATACCAGTTTTTTTTCTATTCGAAATATGGCACAGTTTCTGCCGAGAAAAATTATTTGGCCAAATGTCGGAAGAAATCTTACTTACCTACTTGTAGGCTAATTGGTTCAGGTCTCTAGCTCTTCAGCTCTCCCTGGCGCTGAAAGTTGGTGGACGATTTTGGGTTGAGCCATGGTAGCCCGGTCTTTGTTGAAGGCATCGAGGTTGATCCGGGATGACCGAAGAGATGTATCCAAATAAGCCCCACCTCCTCCCATCGCGACGGAAGCCTCCTATGGGCTCAAGGTTCAATTTCAGGTTTTAGGCCATCTTGTTTGACTGTTCGTCCCTTTTTATGGCACTTGCCTACCGGCCAAGTGCCATATACCGATCACTTTTCCGTCGGTCTGTCGGTCGGTCGGTCTGTCGGTCAGTCCGCTGTTTGCGAGTTAGGGTACTTCCAGATGTGCTAGGACGATGAAACTTGGCAGGCGTATTAGGGACCCGACCAGACTAACTTGGAAATAGTCACTTGCTCGATCCGACCATCGTGGGGGGAGGGAGGGGAGCCGGAATCCGGAATTTAGTGGCATGCATAACTTTCGAACGGGTGATCGGATCTTAATGAAACTTGATATTTGGAAAGACGTCATGCTTCATATGTCCCATATCAAGTCTGGACCGAATCCGATGTATGTGGGGGGAGTCGGAGGGGGGGAACCGGAAATCATGTTAAACGCTTAGAGTGGAGCGATCGGGATGAAACTTGGTGGGAGGAATAAGCACAACCCCTAGGTACATCATTGACAGAACCGGACCGGATTCGTGCACTGTGGGGGGAGTTGGAGTGGGGTTCCGGAATTCCGGTGATGCGGAGTTAAGTTACTTCCAGGTGGGCTAGGACAATGAAACTCGGCAGGTAAATCAGGGACGCGACCAGATTAACCTGGAAATAGTCAGCTGCCCGATCAGACCATCGTGGGGGGAGTGGAGGGAGGGGAAATCCTGAATCTTGAGGTATGCATACCTCAAGATTCAGATTTCCCGATAGGGAAAAAAGGTACCCGGATTCCCGTAAAGGTGTCCGGAATTTTGGAACAACATTCCGGGCACGGAAAACGTAACGGAAATCCCGGCTGGGGGGTTTATTTCCCGGAATTCCGCGTTAAACTGCGGAATTCCAGGAAACAAGACTCCCTAGGCGGGAATTCCGTTGCGTTTTCCGTGCCCGGAATGTTGTTCCAAAATTCCGGACACCTTTACGGGAATCCGGGTACCTTTTTTCCCTACGGGTGTATAACTTCCGAACGGGTGATCGGATCATAATGAAACTTGATATGTAGAAAGACAACGTGTCACGGATGTCCCATTTCGAGTCCGGACCGGATCCAATGAAGCTGGGGGGGGGGTCGGAGGGGGGTCCGGAAACCTTGTGACATGCTTGGAGCGGAGCGATCGGAATGAAACTTGGTGGGAAGAACAAGCACAAGCCCTATGTAGGTCAGTGACAGAACCGGACCGGATTCGGGCATTGTGGGGGAGTTAGAGGGGGGGGGTCCGGAATTCCGGTGATCGCAAGTTAAGGTACTTCCAGACATGCTAGGACGATGATACTTGGCTTGAAAATTAAAGACTTGACAAGATTGGCTTAGAAATAGTTAGTTCCCAGATCCGACCATCCGTTAAAGTACTAATGCTAACCGCAAAGTGCAAAAAAATACTTTTAAGCAAAATATACATTTTCGTGATCCCTATGAGCCCATGATCATTTTTGCCTCAAGGGTTTTCCTTACAACTGAATTCCTTAAAGTACAAACAATACTTTTCAGTAAAATATACAGTTTCGTGCACCTGATGATCATCTTTTTTGCTTCAAGAGTTTTGATTACAGATGATTTTCTAGCGCCCTTAAAGTGCTTACAGCCAACTGCATTACCAAACGATACAGTCTCGTGATTTCCAAGGTCCCATGATCATTCTTATCTCAAGGGTTTTGCTTACAAATGATCACAACAAACCCACGAATTGACGAATTCCTACTTTCATCCTCTGACCCAGCGCTTGCAAGTGCCATATGAGCTTCCAGCTCTTGTTTTTTGAAGTGAGGGAGAAGGATAGGGGCAAGCTCCTTCTTCGTCAAAGCTAGCCAGCTTGGACCTCGATCTCAGTGTTGTCAGCTACCATTCTAGCTTCAGCAACATTCCCCAGACCGATGTGAATTTCTCGACAAAAGCCTTACTCTAGCTCGTCATTATAGCATTGATGGCATAATGGCAAGTATAGCACAAGGAATTCTTAGGGAAGGGATATGAATGAAATGAACCACCCCACTCACTATAAATGCAATTAATCATTTGACCGTGAAGTTGTTTGTCAGTGCCGCTAGGTTGATAACTGCTCGGAAAATTCCTAATTGACATGAACGTCTGATAGGATCCCTGATATTCAAAATCGGCTTTTAGCAAGTCTATAGGGATAAATGGACTGGGATAATGTGCAAGTTTTGGATACGATGTTTGAACTATGTATTATTTTGTCCTAAACAATACGCGAGCCTTCGAAGCCACATCTTGGCCACCATCTGAGCCAAGCCTAGAACTTAGTAAGTTGTTGCCCTGTTTGATAAAAAAAAAAAAAAAATATTTCGTTGATATTTCGTATTTTTTAATGTTTATCTGTAAATATGTTGTTTTATTTTGAGTGTTACGGATGATGTGCACTAGGATTAGAAAATTTGAATGTACGTATTGTAAATGCTTTAACCTTTTTTTTGTATCGTCATTTTGGCGGGATAAAAGCATATCATTCATTCAGTATGTTGATACTGCTTAACGACTTCTTGAAAAGGACGGATTTTGATATTTGCTTACCGGTTTCTTAAGAATCAGTTAAAAAGAGTTTTCTCATGTTTTATTAAAAAATCCTGAAAGAGTCACTTCCGCGAATCTTAACCGTTACGCATTGTTTTTTGTTTTTTTTTTTGTTCTGACGCATTTGTTTTTCCAGGACGATACTGACGTTGATGCCCAGGTGCTGAATGTCAGCTTCTCTGCCAGGAAGCCCGACGGAGAATCGTTTTTCAGCCAGCAATACCTCCAAGAAAAAATCTATCTGAGTCGATCTACACTAGCAAAGCTAGCTACCGTGCAGGTTCGTCTCGCATACCCTTCTCATATTGCAAGCCGCCAGGGTCCAAACCTAATTAGTACGCTATTGTTCCCTTTCTATGTTTGGCTATTTCATTACCAGCTATATTGTGTGGCGAAAGATGAGAAAAATGGGATTATTCTGCTGAAAGGCTTTAGTTCCACTAGCACAGCACGGCGAGTAATGGGACTCAAGCTAATCATGGGAGACGTGTGAGATTCGCATCTAGATTTGCTCCAAGCCTGATCATCAGATAGGCCTGTATCGCATCGTTCAGCATAGAATATGCCGAGTGCCGGTATAGGGTGCCCCAGTCCTCGGTGCAGTCGTACCTACAGATGACGGATTGTCAGATAGACCTTTATCGCGTCGTTCGTCGGTGCAACATAGGAGACGTGGAGATTCGCATCAAGATCAACTTGAGATTGCTAATTAGGGCTGTGTCGCGTCGTTCAGCATATAATGTGCCGACCGCCGTTGAATATGAAGATTAAAGATATGTTTTGAATTTTTACTCGGTGTAGTTTTTTACAAATAATTCATCAATCTTTTTTTTGGAACACAATAGTGGCGCTTTTGATCGCCGATTAGTTCCGCGATAGCGTAGCCGTTTGACTTTTGGCGTTTTTGACGTTCGCCGGAAGCCCCGTAGCTGTTTATCTTAATCTCTGTTTTTGTTCTGATCGACTAACTTCTATCGCCTGCATTCCTATGCATCGCCGATCGGCCTAGGACTCGCCGTTTGCCGTAGACGTTGAGATTTAGTATGACGGCTATCGAAAACAGTAATAAGCATGAATCGGCAAACTCGCTTCGTCTACTGGAAATTTCATCGGCAATTAAAAACGCCACTAACGGCTCAATCATTTGTGTACTGTGTGTTAGCTTTTGACATTGGCAATGCTTGGGCGCTCCAAATTTTATTTTCCTGTAAAAAGAAAAACTCAATTTTTTTTAAACTGCAAAATTTAATTGGAGGTAAGTTCCGTCAGATGACATGCACCTGCACCATTATCATCAAAACTGAATTCTTCGCACGTTTTGTGCTTCCAGCTGTACACCATTTACTTAGTGAAACCAATGTATGCTCAAGAATAAAAGTGACCAAAGTCTTTTTCACCACCATTTTTTTTTTACCGACCATTTTTTTTTTTATTGCCTGTTTGTATGATACCGTGAGCTAGTCATTGAAAATCTCAGCAGCCCAATAATCTGTTTTCGATAATGTTTGTCTTTCTTCTAGGTGCTGCCATTTGATGACACGCTTTGCGTGAGAGAACCGTGCTTAAACTATGAGCAATGTGTGTCTGTGTTGAAGTTTGGCAACGCCTCTGATTTCATCGCCAGTGACTCAGTCTTGTTCCGCCCAATTTATCCAGTGAACACATTCGCCTGTCGTTGTCCAGTTGGATTCACAGGTAAGTCCTGATCGTCTTTGATTTTTCAGCGGTTCAGCTTCCACTCACCTAATTTACAAACACTAGCTACTCAGCCGCTCTAACTGCAGTGACTTACCAAGTGCTAAGTATATTTTTAACCCACAAAATAGTTTACAACAAAAGAAAGTGGAGTAAAGACAATAGAGAAAAGAACGAGGAAAAGAAAAGAAAAAAGACAACAACAAAATAACTTACAAACGTACAATACGACTGTCAAGAAGACCTTCAGACCAGACCTTCAGTTGTTTCTAGTGGAAAGGCAAAACTTAACTTATTTGTTCGCTCATTCCAAGGGGCTACCCACTCTCAGTTTTCGTGTATACTAAGTGCCCACTGCTGGCTGGTGAACCATGCTGCTGCCGTGTTGTTACCGGAAAAGTACGTACACCAAGTGCTGGCAGTTGGTGACCCCTCGGCTCGTGCACCTTTTGTCGGCGCTGTAAACCTGTATCCATGAACTTGGGCTATTTGGTCTGTAAAAAGCTGACGCATTTTATCCCACTTGAACCCCGTTTGTCTGTAAATCAGCGGGGGACATGCAGGTATCAAGGTAGAATGAAATGCCGTAAAATTGTCCCTTCGGAAATCCTTTGGATTTTCCTTTCAGGTAAATTTTATATCCTACCGTGACATTTGTCAAGTCAGAAGTGTATAAAAAGATATACCCGCTGCTCAGCGTGGGGTAATCTGTAGTACTTGTGTTGTGGTGTTCTACAATCAGATAGAGCAAAAGCATTGCAATGTCCGTGTTACTAATAGTCATATCGATTAATAGAGTGTGTGTTCGGAATGTGGTTACGTCGTAAAGATCATTTTCAAATAGCAGAACACGACTTGTTTCGAAAGTGATATTTTCACACGAGCCCCTTAAAGGACACCTGAACAATGAAACCATACTTGAACACATCATGGAGAATGCATTTACAGACATGGCCGCGGAGAGCATTCTTCTACTGAGCGTGACGTTTTCAAAATAGGGATGTTCGTTTCTGGAGGTTTGCACATGCAGACTCCAAGACAAAAAGCCCAATTCATTCAAATCTTGTACAGCGCTGGCCGGATCGTGGAATTTCTTCTAGATATAGGTTTGGGCTTAACTGGTTAAAAAATATTCCAGAACAAGGGTTGATTGGAGACATTTGTTAGTTTCCAAAAATTGTTCGGTACTGAAATAAGGACAGATGCAAAATGGAGCAAAAATCATAGCTTGAAAACACTATTTCGTATTTGGATTGGGTTTTCTGCAGGCAATGTTATCGGAAGTCATACAGATAGGGATGATACTTGGTACTCTTCATTCAGGTGTCCTTTAAGACGGAAAGAGGAGTGATGTTGATTTATTTAAGCGACTTTTTTCGAATGTGATATTTATACACATAGAAAGAGGAGTAATAGTGATTAATGCTTTCTTAGAAACGCAGTACAATCAGTCACAGAAAATGGGTGAGGGGTCGGTTCATATCCCCAAGTCATGACTTGATGTTGTGTACTGGAATTACTCCCACAAGAGGTTTGAGGTGTGTCTTTAGTTGCTCTGCAACCAGGAGTCCATCGGTATGAAATTCCGTGACATTAGGAAATCGGGCCTGGGATTGTAGCCGTGAACATTTTTTTTTAGTTCTGTAGAAGAACAATCCCGGTTCAGATACCCTTTTTCTGGACAAAGACCAAGGACGGATATCAGTAAACACTTCTCTCAGCCACTGTGCCGGACAACAGCTTTGAATCGTGTTCCGTAAAATATTGAGCAGGTGCTTATACCTGAAAGCTTCAGGACCATCTTAATAGGACTATGGGTGTGGTTTGTAGGCCAAGCTGGCGAGAAAGGTTGTATTGGTCGTTAACAAGGTGGCAAATTGACAAAGTATTGAACGTTGCAACTAGATGAGAATTTAGAATTTTCGGGTTCAGTTATAGCAATTGTTCTTGTCGGGAATCGCTTAATCCGAGTTAAGGTGCATTGCGAGCAGCTGGAAACCGGTGTTTCTACCGGTATTATTTTTTGGTGAGACCGACCCGACTAGGCCAAGTAGGCTACCAACGAATATAAAACTGGGGCCTCCTGCCCACGGCTATCGTGAAGAGAAGGACGAAAACAGAAAGGCTGCAGTTTCTTCCGAACTTTGACTCCCCCCTCCGCCCCAAAAAAGAATTGTCATCTTTCCACAAAGGATGAGTCATCGAGCACACGCAACATGTAGGTTATGCTTGTTCGTAATGTTAATAGAATGAGTTCGAGCTGTATCATTAGGATGCAGACTAAATGCTAAATTGAATTCTGTCAGTTGTTCCAAATTCAATAGGTTTGAGTGACAGAAATTCGGATGGTATCCACGCAAACAATTAATCTTCCGTTACGTTTTGAATTTCATCATTAACAGTGTCAGTGCCTGTGCCTGTGCTAACTAGTACGTCTGGAAGGTTCTAGATTGGTTACGCCTTCCGCCTAAACGGGCTTTGGAATAATGGCGAATAATGGCCGTGTGACGGTGGTATTTCATTGATCTACTTATTTTTATTTCAATTAATCAAGGGCCATACATACACACTAACAACTAAAGATGAACTACGAACAACAATACCAACTAACCGGGGATTAACCTCTAGGTCCCGCTTCTCGTGACCTATGATTTGTCGCGCTCTCGTTTGAGCATTAAATATACTTCAACACGCTGTAATATACTTTAATATATTCAAGTATTTACTTAAGCCCAGTACAAGAATAAGAGTGGGATAAATGAAAAAAAAACATGAAAACACGAAATTTATATGCTTTAGTACAAAATAACCTAGAGGGCGCCCGGGTGCAACGTTTCGTGCTATCGGATCATCCAGTTTATATGAATAAGCTCCTACCACTAATAATAATCTATTACCGCACTGTTCAAAGAAAAGTAACCGTTCAAATAAGCATACCTCGACTATACTAGTGCATCTTTCGTGGGTATCTGCTCCCCTTCCGCCTTGCAAGCTGTAACGATTGCATTATTTCTTCGTCTGAGTTATTCTTCCGGATTTCAAATAAACTCCCGCTCCCCTTGTCTCTCGCTTTATTCTAACCGCACTTCGTCGGTTATCGATCCAATTACAAGTTTAGGCTAACTCATTTTTAATCCTTGATGATATTGGCTTCCCAAACATTCCCGTTTCCGGCGCGCTCTCGAGTTCACCCAATTTTCTCCCCCACCCACCGTGTGGTGGCGACTTAGATCGATTTCCACGATCACCTAAAAAGGTCCTGGAGAAAGTCTCGTACTTCCCAGTAAATCAAGGATTCCATCCCCCGCGTCTCCGTTGATTCAATTTCGAAGGGGGATGTTTTGTTGAGTAATTCAATCATCTGGGACCATGTTTGGAGGAGTAGACGGTATGGAAATCTGGGTCACCAAGTGGCGGGAGGAAGATAAAGATTGCGGCTCTATCTTAATTTCTTTTGGTCCTTCACAACCTTCTTTTCCGAACTTTTGACGTTAGAATCAACGGAATTCCTTGAAAAGTTTTTTTTTATGAATAATGCTTTATTCCATTGATATCCATTTACAAATTGGTAGCTGCCGATCGTAAGTATAAAAACACCGACACTCAGTAAAATTGTTCATAATACTCTTAATGACCAACTCTCCTTACCGATGCAAATCGCCCTGTACCTAGCGGAAGAGCCGGTAGCGGCACCACAGCTGTCCCCAACGATCGCCGTGATTGGTTGATACTGGATTTGAGTTGTTGAGTTTGAGTCGTCAGTGCGACGTTTTCTCGTTCTTCCTGAGGTTCACTGGCGACACTGGCGTGTTTTGACTTAGCCATCTAGAGTAATGAAATGACGAATGAAGTAAGGCACAAACGAGGATCAGTAGCCTACATTTCGGTTGAGTGTGTGTGGGGGGGGGGGAATAAGACGAGGCTTATCAAGGGTAGTTTTCTTTGTCTAGCGATTGATAGGATCTGGTCTGGACTATCAAAATCTTGTAAAACGGCTCTATGATGATAAGAAGTTAAACATTTATTTCCGAAGTTAGTTCATCTTCAGCTGATACTTCCTATCCGCAGGGATCGGCATAACCTATTCGGCCACGGACGGAATCCTTTTTGCACTGTAAAATATTTCCTGGAACCACCCGGCATCGGGCACACTCGTAAACGTGTTAGGTTTTCGTATTCGAGTCCAAGATCCACTACTCCAGAAGTGCAAGTGGAATATAAAGCCACAGTCTCGTCCCTACAGATAATAACCGCAGCTTTCTATTTAGGAATGAGAGAGCATTATGCCTGCGATGTTGAAGTGAATCTGTGTTACTCTTCACCGTGTCTCAACGGAGGATCCTGCATGAGAAAAGAAGGAGGATATACCTGCGTATGCAAGTCCGGATTTATAGGTAAGATCAACCTAACACAACATTGTTCACTCCATATTGAGATGCTAGTTGCGTTTTTGTTCGGCTTTTGCCTTCCCCTTTTCGGCTTCAGCTTTTAGGCTTTTTCAGGCCTTTTTTGTAAATCGCCGTTACTACTAAGGACTTTTCGCTTTTCTTGGACAAAAACGCAATTTTGACAAATACTATTTTACTTGTATTTTGTTTGTACTGCAAATTTTTAATCTTTAAAATCTGACACAGTCTCCGAATACTGATTATCACTTTGAGTCAAATCCATCTTTTATTGGATTTTTGGGTAAAGTCACAAAAGTCGCGAGGCAAAAAGCCAAAAGGAGAGCGCAACTTGGTCACATATTAAGTTTGCCTTTTTGCAAAAAGCCGAGGGAAAAGACGAAAGTCGGCGTTTGCCTTTTTGACAAAAACGGGAAATTGTCAAACAGTGCTTAGGACCATTTTACGAAAACGCAAAAAAAGTAAAAAGCCGTCGAAAAGGCGAGTGAAAAGTCGAACAAAAACGCAACTGCTGATTCCCTTTAATTTGTTTTAATTTCCGTCTGTAACAGCAGAGATATGCATATTTGAACACCTTTAAATGTTACACCGCCTTGTTGTTGTTTTTTGCTTATGAAACTGCCAAGTGGAAAGAAAGAGAAAATGGTGTCGGCTAATAGCTCTGAATCAGCTTTCTTCTGGCATAGGCATCGAGTTGGAACTGTTCTTCTTAGATTTTTTGTTGACTTTCAAAATTGCTACTTCTTCTCATGAAGGGAGTTGTTTTTAACGCCAACTGTTTCGTGAAATTACTGCCACTTAGCCAAGGGTCTGAATTTCAGAACACATTATTCGAAGAATAATATATTTATTCTTACACTAGGAAATCCCAGTCGTGTACTTCCGAATCTCGGCGAATCTACCCCAACTTTACGCTTGAATATACTCTTGTATCCTGTCGAGTTACGTGTGAGAGAAGCAGGGAGTGGAAAGAGCTTCCTGATCTACTTTCTCCCAGATTTTGGTTTGCATTTTAATCGTCCATCCACCTCTCAACTTTTCATCCGTCTGAAATGCGGAGTTTTCCCTGAGGAACTTTAGAAAACATCAGCTAGTTAACCGGTAATTGATTTTCCAGGCAAAAGCTGCGAGATCGACATCAACAAGGATACCTGCAGGCCAGGTGTTTGCAACAGCGGCTCCGTATGCACCCCTAGGGAGGGATCTAGTTCCCCCAAATGCAACTCTTCCATTAAAGGCCCTGAGTGCATTCCGAAGGGGATCCAGTGTAAGAATTGCTCTGCCCCCTCCGAGTGGGCCACTGAGACTTGCAGCTTGCGTGCGAGGACTTTCACTAAAGGATCTTTCCTGACGTTCCCGGCGCTAAGGCAGAGATATAGGCTTCATCTGAAATTAAGGTATGGCCTCGTACGTACTAAACCGCTGATTTTTAATAAGCTACATCAATTCGTAAAGTCAGTGTCAGTCTTCTTGTGCTTGACCCCAGCCCCCCTCTCACACCGGATCCGGCGTTCACTGCCGTTTCTTAAAACTAGGCACAGAACTCGTGCCCCAAAGCAAGACTGCTGATGCTAATATCATCTCTCACCCTCCCCTCCCTATCGTTTCATTACTTTGTTATAAAATGGTAAATTCACCTTATTGGTTTTGCTATTCACGGTAGAAGAAATGAGAACAAACAGAATTCTCAGGGAAGATGCAGTCCCGTCGGAAAGAGCCAAGTTGCTCTGTGACGACTTTTATTTGTTCTTGGTTGAAGTAGGCTGAACTGCACTTCAGTCCTCCATCTGTTGATAAATCCCTGGTTGTATTTCGGCCGTTCAGCTCAGAGCAAAATAATGGATCTGCCTCACTGGTAGCGGAAACTCCCAGAAAGTAAATGGTATCCATCCCGTTCTGTCTGGAATGAATTTTCCATCTGAGTTTCCCCAGACTGTGCAATAAATCAACTGTTCTTTCATATTAGCTTCGCCACCCGTCAGAAGAACGGTCTCCTCGTCTACAATGGTCGTTATAACGAAATGCACGACTTCATCGCCTTGGAAGTAATCAACAGCTATCTCCGCTTCTCGTACTCATTTGGTGGGAATACCAGCGAAGTCAAAGTCACCATTCCTGGAGGTCTGAGCGATGGAAATTGGCATACCGTCACCCTGGACTACGTAAATATGGTGAGTGTATATTGAATGTAAGGGGAGTGTAAAGCTTCTTTTATTATAGTCCGAAATTATTTTGAGCAAAGCCCGAATAAACGTGAACAGTGTTGACGGAAATAATATACAAAATAAATCTAAAGAAAACCCACGGCCGGGAGAGTGGGGTACGAAACATGGTATAATAGGTAGCGGTCAGTTGATTTTCAGACTGACCATAAGCAATTTACTATGAAATCCATATAAATAAGTTTCACACTGTCTTATTATTTTGTTTTCATGTACCAATGTTTATGTTTCCTATTTATTTCTACATTGTCTTCATTTGCTCGCTGGATATACTCATACTCACTCATTCCCTATTGGATAAATTAAAACTTTTTTGTAGTTAGTGTATGAGACCTTTTGACAGATGCCATCAGCAAGTATTTGTTCAGCTAAATCAAATTATGGAAAAACGCTAAAAACTCTCTCTTGCGTCAACGGCCTAATTGTCAAGAAAAACAGCAATCGAGTCTGAAATATCTCAGGACTATCTATTATCTCCTGCAATTCCTAGAACGAATCTCAAAGGGTAGATTTCAAGTTCCTAGAATTGTCTTTTGTTTCATCGCAAGTTTGGCTTCCGTGTTATGGCCTGAAAAGGACCTTTGTCAAAAAGTGCCGAAATGTTGCTTTCTATCCGTTATGCACCACCATGCAGTGTTCTATTCACGTTCACGTTGCTATTCACGTAGTGTTGGGCGATATTTGAATTTTTCGTTATATCGATATTTTCACTTTCGAGATTCGATAATCGATATCGATATTTCAGTACCATGTTTTGCTGTAGTATACGTCTACTTTCGCAAGAATTTAAGAACAAAATTGTCGTGAAAAGCATTTCGCATCATTTCAAAATTCAAATAAATAAAACTGAATTACAGAAAACATATTGCTCCAATTTTGGATATACAAATGTAACTTGTGTTGGAGTATTTACAATAATATTACAAACGTACAAATGTCGTTTTCAATATTCAGGTGTCGATATTCGATATCGATATTTGGTTCGATATATCGTTATCGATATCGAATATTGCCCAACACTAGTTGCGTTTTTGCTGATACCATGGTATCTGTTACCACGGTAACTGGATCTGCAATTAGTCGTTTTTGCAGTTACCGTGGTATCTGATATACGGTCCACTGCAAAAACGACTATTGCAGACACTGCACTTTTCGAATTCATCCCAAAAGAAAAACTGATATCCAGTTACATCACTAAGTGTTGAACTTCTTTCTCACCAATTTGACAAAATTTTATGAAAGTGAGATGACTTTTCACATACCACGACCAGATATCACGGTCGGACCGTGATATCTGAATATCTGTTACCACGGTAACTGGCCAGATACCACGACAACTGCAAAAACGCCTTTTGACCGTGGTATCAGATACTACGATAACTGCAAAAACGACTTTAGACCGTATATCAGATACCATGGTATCAGCAAAAACGCAACTACTACTAATCCACGTAACTTAATAGTGGACGGATCGCTGTAGTGATAAAAATCATACGTGCTTTATCGTGAAATAGGGGCCGACGCGCTCAGGTTACATTAAGTCTCAATTTACATTTTTTCCGGTTTCTTTGTATTCACCCAAATTATCATTTATTCATGCCTTATCATCTCCACCTCATCAAAGCGAATTTGCCTAAGTAAAATCTGTGTGTCGGCCATAAGATTAGTTCCGAATCCATTTAGGGGCTCAGAAACCCTGAAAATCCGATATCCGCAGCAGAAGTGAGATTTCTGAAGCGGATAACCAACGAATTGTCGGGGTCTCAGTTTGAATGATGCGGTGTATCTGATGGGCATCAGAGTGACAGGTTACGTTTTGATCAGTTCAAAGGACAAAACATGGAGTCCATCCATCACTTACCTGTCAGTGTAATCTGTCACTGTGATTCCATAAAAGGGAGAAGTTGATTTGCTAATAAATACTTCACTTGTTTTGGAGGAGTAATAATCATCGTCATGTAGGGAAATAAAAAGAAGGGAATGTACTTTAGCTGGAGGGACCCTTGAAAATATTGTTCTTTTCTATTTTTGCTGACTCGTACAAAAATAAAAGTGGCGTAGTATCAATACGCAATAAATACAATAAATGCAACATAATAATTAACTAGGATTTCTTGTAAACTAGGCTAGTCAGACGGCGTTGAAAGCTCGATTGAAAGCAATTCTTTTAGCTTTTATTTGGGAATTTTTTTCAAATTGACCAACACTTGTCATTGGGACCGAAAAACTGGTACCGATTCGCCAGAAGTTTTTTGAGTGGTAAGGTCAGGGGACTTTTCCTAAATATCTTTTTTGAATTTTCTCCACTCTGTGACACTCAATGTATACCTAAATAAAGAAATTGGAGGCAGGATAGAGTACAGGAAGTAGATTAGATTAGCATCACCTTGACAGCAATAAGCAAAGATTTACTAATCTTTGCCTTTGCTCTGTGCTCCTTTATAACTTCAGACAATCCTCACTCTTCTTATGCTCCCAAAATATTCACCACTTTCTCTTTGAACTTTCCATACGCTCTAAACCCTCTACAGACTTTTTCTTCGTTCAACATCACCCTAAACTACCAAAACAAAACGTACCACACTCTCAGTTATTGTCCGCCAACACTTCAGTACATTTTCATACTTGCTTCCAGTTCTAGGGACAAAACTGCCCTTCATCTTTCAAAGTTTTTCCCTGCACTCGGATGCCAACGACTATTACCCCTTGAACAAAATACATTCGGACCAAGGTCGTGTCTTTCAACAAGTTCGCTTCGAAGATCGGTGGTCTGCAGGTCTGTGAGCGTAATATCCAAAATACGTTTGTTTACTTGAAATGAAAAATATACGAAGTTTTTGTTTCCATCCCAACTTTCTTTAGCAAAATATTTATAAAATTGTCTAAGTGAAAAGCCAACTTTTTTGTGTATCATCTAATTGAATACACTGCATTATTTGGATTCTGCTAAGGCTGGATTCCACTATCTGCTCTAGTATAGTGACGTTCAGAATATCGACGGCCGTCTCCACAACGCAAATTCTACTATGACGCGGAAAATTTGAATCTAAATACAAACGCGGCTTTTCATGGCTAATGATCAGCTTACGGAAAGCAAATCACTGCTTGAAGCCTTTTTTTCGTAAATCGTTTTCGTCAAGCATACAACACAGGTACAAGCACGTAGAGGTACCACAAGTCCGACAGGGAAATTCCACTATATGAAAACTGATTATTCGTGAATAGCGGAGCAACGAAGTACCGCATTTTCATCGGGTCTTCAAGACGGTCTCTTTAGGTGAAAAAGTGATGGTGATTGTCCTATCTTGGCCCTTTTCGGTTAAACTTTAAAGAAGAAAAAATTGAAAAAATTTCAGCTTTTTTTCTGCAGTCAAATTTGTCTGGATCTTCTTCCGAGTTTTGGCAGCAGAGTTCTTTCATAAGGAAATCAGTCATTTCTTCCGCGTCATGTCCTTTGTAGTTGGCTTACATTTTCCGCCGCCTTGCAATCTCAGGGGACTCGGTTTTTTCTCGGAGCATAAAAGGATTCCTAAATAACGTTTTACAAAGGGAAGGCTTTTGTGATTCGGTCTGACAGCAGGAGTCTATGCGATTATCTGCTTGCCCAGACTGCAGCGCAACGGTTGGCCGCTGGAAAAATACTTTTATTCAGATGGGAATGGGTTAAAATCCATGTAGGCTACTCCACTGGATCTGGATGCAGTTTCGCCAAAAAAAAAGCTAAAACAAGGAGTGGTTAAATATTTCTATAAAGTTCTATAGGGGGTTATCGTTCGTATAGTGTACTGGCTTCACAACATCAAAACGGCTGGTACACAACAGATTAAACAAAAATGGTAAAAAAAATAAATAAACATGATTTAGAACAAGAACTGTAATACTTATTAGAGCATCTGTCTCTCCTCTAACAGTGCATACTTGCTCTGGTTATGCAAATCTTGACCCGGGTTAGCTCTGTCCCTGTACCCAATACTTCTGCACTAGCCCTATGGTGATTTGTAAACCGGATCTTCGTAGAAGCACCAACTCATATTTCTGGAACACGACGGTGCTCTGCTTGGCAGTGATTGAAGAACAATATATAGGTTATGTCGTTATCCGTTCTTGTTTTTACGCTGATAGTGTCGGAAGAATTTAGAGGATCCAGAATACACGACAATGGACCTGCAAACGACACCTGATTTCGCGTTACGACTTTCCTGATAAATCGTTAAAACTCTCGGTCCCTAGTAAAAACCTTTCTACATCCTCTCATCTTAGCTATCCCGCACGGCTTTTACCATCTTCTTTAGTCTATGTTATTGTCTTGTTCGGTTTTGTTTTTCGTCGTTTGCATTCCGCTGTGGCGTTGTGAGGCCGGTCGTCAGCAGAAGCGTTATTAACCAAAATGTTTGAGGGGGGCGAAGGTAGCCTATTTACCGACTTGCAGGTAATTCATACCGACTGTTTTTCAGAAGTAACGACTGTTTTCGTGAAAAAGTCGACTGTTTTTGTGAAAAAATTGCACTTCGTGCCGACTTATTTTTTTGTTAATGAGTGCCCCCCCCCCCCCATACGTGACGCCTCTGGTCGTCAGCAGTCTGATCCCAACGTCTTGGCGGCCATGTATTCTTGAATAAAGAGGCCGCACCAGCCTTTCTCCAGGCATACCATTTCTTTCGTTGTTCAGCAATTTACCGGCATTATCCTACCTCTACATAAAACATTGTTCATTTCAGACCGCCACCTTGAGCGTGGACGACTGCAACAGTGACATCGCCGTCAAGTTTGGCTCCAAGCTAGGAAGTAGTTGGCAATGCGCCAACCAGTCTCGACAAATACTTGAAGCGAGGTAATTCCCCCTCTTGAGCTCCTTTAAACAAAATATTTTCCGGAAAAAGTGTTCGGTCGTGGGAGATTGATTATGTATAACAGCTGTGGACGTTCATGCCTGTTGAAAAGAAATATTTCCGCTTGGTTGACTGATGTTTGGTTTTGAGGCGTACCTTGAGCATTGTAGCAAAGGACATTCCATCACAGGTTCTTTTTTAATTCTTCTCTCTGTGCTGTCATAGTTTTGCCTACCGTCCCACGCCCATCTGTCATCGAGTGGTTTGCTGAAAATAGTTGTTTTTCAAAGATTTTAAGTCCTGCAGAACGGAACATAGACACTCCTAAATCAAGTCAGAAGCTTTTTCTTTTGTTCGAAGAGTTTGCAGAGGTTTATAATTGAAAGCTAGCTTGTGATAGGGGTGGCCGGGACATGGTCCACTGTTGTCGTATTGACGAGTACTGAAAAAATGTGCCCATATTTGCTTAAATTGTCAATCGAAAACTTGTCTTTTGGTGGACTTGCGCTGTGGTATGGTCCATGGTCCACTGTTGTCGTATTGACGAGTACTGAAAAAATGTTGCCATGTTTGCTTAAATTGTCAATCGAAACTTGTCTTTTGGTGGATTTGCTCTGTCTCTGTGGCAGATTGCCTAATGATAAGCTTACGAAACGCGGGCTTGTAAGAAATTGTCAAGACGAAAACTTGTCTGGTCATAGTTAGCCCTTATTTTGCCGTCACTGAACATTGCTGCAGTACGATCGAGCTTTTATACAGAAAATAAAATAGCTCGGTCCGCTGCTGATTGATAAAGCTACGCTTACACCCATGCATTAGCGTTTAACCTTTTATTCATTCCGACCGTAGAGTAAGTCTCGGTGGTGGATGTACAGGTTTATTTACGAATTTATCGCAATTGATGAACTGCTTGATTTAACTTTGCGAACTTTAAAGTTTAACCGAAAAGGACTGGGATAGGACAATCTAGTTACCCATCACTTATCCACTTAAATTGGCTTGAAGACCCGCTGAAAATGCGTTACTTGGTTGTTCCGCTATTCAGGAATAATCGATTTTCAAATAGTGGAATTTCCATGTGATTTGTGGTACCTCTAATTTGTTGTATGCCTTACAAGAAAGATTTATGACTTTTTTTTTGTTCAGGCACTAAGCAATCTTCACCAGTATCGCCACTGCCCACTGAAAAGCCTTGTTTGTGTTTAGATAAAAATTTCCCGCGTCATAGTAGAATTTTCGATGTGGGGACAGCCGCAGATATTCTGAACGTCATAACTAGAGCAGATAGTGGAAAACAAAACAATCCCTTTGCAGAATCCAAATAATTCAGTGTATTCAACTAAATGACACAAAAATAAGTTGGCTTTTCAGTTAAACTTAAAACACACGTCATCCTGCTCTGTGTAGAAACAACTTGGTTTTAGTTTTAGTCAGGGAAGTTTCATGAGATTCAAAACGAATAAAAGGTTAAAAGCTGATGAATGGCTCGTTAATCGTCCCACGCTGAGTACTGGTATCACAGTAATCCACTACTCCTGCGTATTCTGTTTTAGTTATTTTTGTTTCATATTTGCAGATGTGTTTTTCTAACGGAAGTATGCCACCGCTTCTTCGATCTTACTGCTCCGTTACAAATCGGAGGCCTACCTGCAGTTGGCGGGACTTTCCCGGTCTCAACCTCCAACTTTGAAGGCTGCATGAAGGATCTCTACGTCGACCATGAACTAATTGACTTGAACAGGTAGCCTAGGTTATTTATAATTTTAAATTTGATAGAAATCTTTTCCTTGCGTCTTGTCGGTCTGTCGGTAGGCGTATCGCGTATGATGTTATTCTCAGTAACTTCATTTGGTGGCAATACATCCGGCATCATCTGCCTTTTAAGTCTTCCTGTTCTTGTAACCGCGTGGAAAGACGGTCTTTGATGGAAGTCCTGAGATTGACGTTTTGCTGGAAAATTTCGTGCTTCAGCTATGGAATGCGGGTTCTTAGGGGGGTAGAGCTTTGCATCCAACTTAGCGCTTGGTCGCACTTGAACTTCAGTGACTTACCGCCAAGCCATCGTTAAGCAGAATGCAGTATCTTGTGAAGTTACTTCCAGTTCTCCATTATTGTTCAGTGTCCTGAAACTCATTATGATATTCCGCTGTTGATAAGGGGGTCTCATCCTGCATCTCCATCGCAAATTGTAATGTACTTTCTAATTAAAATGGGATTTTCAGCTTCGTCTCGGATAATGGAACGTCTCCTGGATGCCCAGATAAAAGAGGTCTCTGTTCGTCGAATCCCTGCCAGCATGGAGGACGTTGTAAGGAGGGCTGGAGCACGTACGTCTGCGAGTGCCCGGACGGGTGGGGCGCCAAGGACTGCAGTGAAGGTAACTATTTCGTAAAGTATTTGAACGGTTCTGAATTCCAAATTTTAAATGGTATATTTTGTAGTTATATTTGTTGTCGTGTTAAATACTCCTTGAGCCCAAGTTGATTGGGAAAAATATATTCAAACAATTCATAAAACGGATACGTCAGCCACGATGCGCTTTGGTAGCGATGTTTCGGCCCTTCTTGGCAAGGGTGGTCGTCAGGCTGTCGATCTTCAGGGACAACGTTACAGGTTTTTTTCTGCATTTTTATCGATCAGTTTTGTTATTAATAAGGGACTGAACGTTGAACCTGAAGATTGACAACCTGACGAGGACCCTTGCCAAAAAGGGCCGAAATGTCGCTGCCAAATCATCGTAGCTGACGTATCTGTTTTATGCATTATTTGAATATATGTTTCGAAGTCAGCTTGGGCCCAAGGAATATTGATTTTTAATGTTATGTATCAGTTTTGTCCCCTTAAGCTTGCCATTTTCTGAGGAGTGCCGATCCTCCTAGTCCCGTGACGACAAGACCCCCCCCCCCCCGCACGAATATTGTGATTGTGTTTGGTGGTACTGATTGGACTAGTCTGCTTTTTTTGTCGGAAATGTCCCATTGGGATTTATCGAACTACAATATTGTTTTGTCCACTCGTTCCACTGTGTTTGCCCGACAATAGAAACCGTGAGAATTCCATGCGGTCTTCTGGAATTGTTCCCAGCACCTGCTTGGAAAGTTCTTTGCTAGGAATTCTCTTTGTTTGGTCCCCCCCTTTGCCGCACTCGAACATAGGCGAGGTAGTTTATTTTTTCAGACTGATTTCCGGGAGTGTATGTTGTACCACTTCCTTTCATCTAAGTTTGATCTCTTTACAGCCATTGATCCAGCCAAATCACTGCAGGGGGAAGGATATATAACCTATGTCCCTGGTTTACGCCCGGTTCAGTTTCCGTATATCGCGAGTGTTTCCTTCAGAACTCGCCAGCCGTCTGGGATCCTGATGAGAGTGGATGCTGGGCCCTCCACCTCCTTTACCATGCAGGTTAGTTAAAGTATAGGTTTGGATTTTAGATTTTTTTATTGCTGAGCAGCCACGGTAACAATTAATCACAAACACAAAAATCATACACGTTTCATTCGTATTTTCTTACACCAAAACTCTACTTCTATGTTCCATCGCAAACCTGAGAAAGCGCCCTAGTCTCTCTCAAAACACGCATCATTAACTACTCTTTTCAACCACTCTTCGTCAAATTGACAAACACCATTAGTTGCGTTTTTTGCCTTTTCTCCGTAGGTCGGTTAACCTACATATTTGCCACTATTGACCGTTTTTTTGTCTCGCGGGTCGGTTCGACTGAGCTCTAAAAAACGGCTTATAAGAAAAGTGGCGTCTTCCCGTCGCCGGCGCCTATCTCTCCAATGAGAATTTTGAATTTCGCGCCGTGCCAAGAGCGTAGGTCGGTTGGATGGAGCTCTCGCCCCAGTCCACAGCCGACCGGCAAACGGAGAAAACCGAAGTAAGAAAACGACTTAGAGTGGGAAATCTTGTAGGTCGGTTAACTGGATGACGGCAAAAAACGCAACTATTATTCTTTCCTCCATTCACTTAGTTCCATACGTTCGCAAACCGTGTGCACCACACTCTCATCCTGACACCCGCACATCAGACAGAAGTAAAGACCAGCTTTCTGCCTGCAGTTGTGGCCTGCCATCGTACCTCCAGGGCCATTTTTACAGTGTGCGGAAGTAGGCAGAGGAAGTCGGGCTTCTCTCCCCCCCCCCCCCCCCTACGTTGTCAGGTCCATCCCGAGTGAGTTTGTCATTTTCCAGTTTAGCGTCCTTACCGGATTAAAGCAATCTTTGATAGATTAAAGGACGACTGGAAACGCTACTCCGAGTTCGCGCGTCAAACTCGTCACCAAAATCAACATTGGAAACTCAAGATTTGGTAAAAAGTTCAGCCTAGATGATTCGTAAAAAATAAAAATAATAGTAGTAAGCAATTAATAAATAGCATAAACAATAACTGTGAATTAGTAGCTTTGGCAAAGAGTTTCTGACTTCAGTTTGCAGTAGCGTTTCCAGCCGTACTTAATCCCCTAGTAGTGCTACATTGGAAAATCGCGAATTCAAGCATGATGTAGAATAGATAGGCTACTCTTATTTACCACTTTATGTGATCAGTCGCAGAGAAAGTTTAAAATTAGCCACATCCCATGTTGAATGAATAAGCATTCCCCAGAAATGAAATTTAAAGATCTGCACTGATGTTTGATGCTCTGGATACTGTCATCATCCGGCCAACGGAACAGCCAAACTAAAGAGACCCCCTCAAATATCTGTATCAAGTTTCAGGCTCAGAAAGAACTCCGTCCGTCTTCAAGAATGACGCAAGGACAGAGCAGTCTTTATTCGTTCCTTTTCATTGTATATTTTGTCCGTTAATGGTCACAATTCAGGTACTTGGAAACTTCTACTTTTTCATCTCTAATCCTTTTATTGCCCCTACTCCTTGGTGAAATTGGGACCGTAAAATAGTGGGGCTGCCTTTATTTAAAGTTCATTTCAGGTCCTTGATGGTCGAATTGAGTATAGGATCAATGAAAACGCTACTCGAATCGAGTCTCCTCCTGTCAACGACGGCAAATGGCATAATATCGAAGCCAAGTGGATGCCTGGTGAAGTCTGGATGTCGCTGGATTATGGAAATCACGAGATTACGGTACATTCCAGTCTGTTTCTTTCATAGGGAAGGGGAAGCAACCAAATAAGGGAAGATATTAGGGGTCGTCTGCATTTCTAAGTCGTTGTCTCTTAGGTTAGTGGTCTTGTAGTGGAGAGAATGTTTTCATAAGTTGACAAGCTCGATTGCGTTTGTGGAGCCGGGGGAGTGGGGGGGGGGGGGGGTCTGGTGTGCTGTAACTCAAAAAGTTTTCTGTATTTTATTTGATTGTTTGAAAGGTTCGTCATGACTTAAGAGTCTCCACGGTACATATTCAAAGAGATAAGCCATAAATACTGGAGAAAATGGAAGGTTGCGGAATAAAAAAAAAAAAAGATTGTGTAGTGCCATGGGGAGTTGTGTTTGTTTAATGTTTAATGTTTAATGATAAATAAGCGGATACAACATTTCATGCGCGAGCAATTTGGTAGATCTTTGTCACTGTACATACAAAACAACGACAACCAATACATAAACTTGTAAACAACCGATAACGTATTACATCAGCTGATTAAAAAAACTGTTCGGTTCCTCAGGGTAGCCCTAGCCCACTGGGGTAGGCTACATGCCTGTTGGAGGTTATACTTTTTTTTTCTATTTGTGTTTACTTCTCTTTTATCTTTATTCTTATGTTATGGAGTAATGTAGCTTAACCAGCATAATAGGTTCAACAGGTAAGTTCCGATGCTGGGAGGTCGTCGGAATTGGACCGGATGGAATCTGCCTAAGAATAGCAAAGTGTAAAAAAAAAACATATGTTTTTATTTATCCAGACGCTGATTCCGTCCGAATTCAAACTTCAGGGATCTTACGTTTCAAAAATATCTGTTGGAGGTCTGGAGCCGGCGCATCCAGAAGCGTTGAACTACATTGGCTTTCATGGATGTTTGAAGGTGAGTTGGCTGACACTTCACAGTCTGTCTTCCTTGAATTCAATATGTTTCTTTGTGACGAAATGTAGGATCTTACTTTGATTTCTTCTTATACGATTTTTCTTTCGCATTGTTTTTTAACTGTAGTATATGTTCCTGTTTACTTTTTATTGGTCCCTAGTTTTCTTTCAACGCTAATAACCAGCCTTCTTAAACACTAATCCACCCTACTTTGCTGTTGCTAGGTAGATCCTTAACCTTGGTTCTTGTTGACAACGGTCCTCCTGATCAGATGGCATATCTACTTACGTAATGATCCATTCTTTTCCTCTTAACTTGATGCCTTGCATGATATCCTTCGTCCTCCCTAATGACGGCTCATTGATTTCAGTTTTATTCGCGATTTTTAGAAACCGTCTGATCTCGTTTCCAGCATATATTATGACAGGTCGAGGTTGGGAACATAGAGGTTGGACACATAGCGCATCGTAGCTAAGCAGTTCAGTGGAGGATAGGGGCAAAAGCCGCTTTTAAAGTATCTTAAAGTTTAACTGAAAAGCCAACTATTTTTGTATCATTTAACTGAAAACACAGCATTATTTGGCTCATTTTAAGGATTTTTTTTTCACTATTTGCTCTAGGTATGATGTTAAGAATATCGACGGCAGTCCTCACAACGCAATATTCTACTATGCGCGGAAAATTTGAATCTCAGTACAAACTTTTCAGCAGCCAGTGATCAGCTCGCGGAAGGTGGATACAACACAGGTACAAGTCCGACAGGGAAATTCCACTATATGAAAATCGATTACTCGTGAATAGCAGAACAACGAAGTAACACATTTTCATCGGGTCTTCGAGCCTCGTTCAGTGAATAAGTGATGGGTAACTAGATTGTCATATCTCAGCCCTTTTCAGTTAAACTTTAAATATCATACCACATTCGAAAAAACAACATCTGCTGTTAAATGTCCTTTAATTTAATGCATCTTATCTTGCCAGGACATGCGAGCTGGAAACAACAAAAACGCCTTCTTGAAAGGAGGACAAGAGGTTAAAGCGAAGGATGGTTGCCCTTCATTTGACGGCTGTACGAAGCAATCTTGTCCCAGAACGGCTACTTGCGTGGACACGTGGCAGGGTTACTCCTGCAGCTGCCAACCAGGTAAGACTGAAGCATGTACAACGTCCCCGCTTTCTACGAATACTAAGCTAGTCTGTTACCCCTGTATTCAGTCCTGATTATTGTCTAGAATTTGTAAGGTATTGTCTAGAAGTATAGAAGTATTTTAGAAGTATTGAAAGTATTGTCTAGAATTTGTAAAGTCGAGAAGTTGAACATTCGCTGCGGAAGCTTCGGTGGGAAATGGACTTTAGTCGCTGACGTTAAGAAAGTTTCTGGGAAAGGTTGACTCTACAGAGGTACGAACCTAAAGCAGTTTTTTAATGTTTTGTTGCTGTTACTAAATGAAGTGTGGAGGCGGCTCTGTAAGCCGAAGTTCTTAGAGTACTCGATTGATTGATGTGTACCAAATATATTTTGTACTGGATTTTCTGCAGAGGCACAGAGCGGAAGAAGTTTAGAATGTTATTTTATTTATTAGTATCGAAGAAATAAATAAATAATCAGTTCAAATATTATTGTTATTGTTGACGTGAAGGCTTCAAGCGGCTCTGTCGGCACAATTTTCGATTGGCGGACTTATAGTTTAATTTATCGTCACTGGTTCATCTAAAATTCTCCATATTTTCGTTTAGGCTACGTTGGAGTCGATTGTATCAGTATCTGTGAGCTCAATCCGTGCGAAAACGGTGCTTCCTGTCTTCTTGATCGATCAACCGCTAACGGCTATCGGTGTGTATGTCCCTTAGATGCATATTCGGGGGCGCACTGTGAGGAGCTTGTTCAGCGGATGTGCCCAGCCAGCTGGTGGGGGCATCCTGTCTGTGGTCCATGTGACTGTGACGTGGACAAAGGATACAATCCTAGCTGCAACAAAACGAATGGATTGTGTTCTTGTCATGTAAGGCTTTAACTTATACCTCCCTTCGTATGGTAGGCGTATTTGAGGATTGAGGAGATTGACCTTGTTTCCGTGAGTGGTGGTGGTACAGTAGGTTTTGTGTGCCGTCGAAATTACATGTCCCTCGTATGTCTGGATTTCAAAACTAATCTGGAAAGAACAGTGAGGGCTCGTGATCATATGTCATCTCTGAGATCATGTCACAGTGACCATTTCTCTGCTCTGTGACTATTCACCAGTCGTGAACTGCAGCTGTCCAGGGACCCCGGCCAGGAGCCGGAGTGGTAATTATAAGGTGTAAGAAGTATAGCTGGTACTTATCCGTTTCATTCTTACTCGGCTTGCCTATTTCCTGAAGTCGAAGTACGTAAGTAGGATAAATGAATATAAGTAAAGTTTGTTTTTTGCTAAACTACCAAAAGGGGGGCTGCGACTTCATAGGGTCCCTGGATCTCTTATGCCCGGTCATGCTCTTCACAGAATAGATTACAACCATGCCCGATCGAGGAACTTAAATCAAGGAAGGTTTGCCGACACCACCGTAGGTAAACGATAGGTAAAACTATTCTTCCGTTCACTAGAGGCTAGGGCAAGGGTCTTGGGGATGGCAAGAGGATACTGAAATAAGGAATGCAGAAACGTCGATTAAACATTTTTTTTTTTCAGGACAACCGCTTCAGACCAGAAGGAATCGACCATTGTCTCGACTGCGAATGTTATTCGGTCGGATCTTTTGGAAGCCGATGTGACTCGGTCACTGGTCAGTGCAAGTGTCGACCGGGAGTCATCGGCCGTACTTGTGACTCATGCCCCAACCCGAATGCAGAAGTCACACTCACTGGATGCGAAGGTATGAGCAATGAAATTAGTAGCCCATTGACGTGAAGATGCAGGAATTCTTAACTCTCCCAAAAATTTCATTAACATTAAGGGACACTATGTTGAAAATTAGATGGAATTTTTATCACAGTATCACGTACAGCAGCTGACTCGGAACGGGTTTCAGGGCCCCTTAATATAACAGGTCTTTACCCTTTTAGATAATACACCTTGGGATAGTTGGATTTGCTTGTCTTTCGGTTGCCTCCATTTGTAAAAGTACTTTATGATAGTTGTTTTTGAAACGGTTGAATTTTCTCTCAGAACCGATTTATTTCTTGCGGTAAAGTTCAAACGGCTTTTGTTTTTCCAGTCATTTATGACGGTTGCCCGAAAAGTTTTGATGCTGCAGTTTGGTGGCCGAGAACGCCTTTTGGGAACGAAGTTCAGACAGAGTGCCCAAGCGGATCAAAGGGGAAAGCGATTAGGACCTGCCTCGGCGAAGGCCTTGGTTGGGGCCAGCCAGACTTGTTCAACTGTACGTCGAGCCCTCTGTTGAAGTCGAGAGAAATGGTAAGATTGGATTTTTCTTTTCTCGTCTTTATTTTGTGATTTTCGTTTTCTTCTTATGTTGGATCATTCGCCTAGCATATTTCGTCTTGGAGCTTCACATTTCGGTACTGAACTTGGATGCGTAATTAAGTTTAATATTTCAGCTTTATCTTGCGATTTTAGTTTGCGCGCTACGAATTTCGTGCCGGAATACGCTGGGTCAACAGTGCCTTATCGTAAATTCGCCTGCCCTTTTCCTCTCTGGATGTCTGTCTTTCCCATGAATTCCCTTACATTGTAGTACCCTCCCCCCGAAGCTTCCTTACTGCGATGGGTATTCTTTCAGTTAAATCATTGTTGCAGGTTTGTTCTTCTAGCTTGTGGAGGCGAAAGCCTTTTTACTGCTATGCTATTATAATTAGCCTATAGGCTGACGAGGGCCCTAGCCAAGAACATCCGAAATACCCCTTGAATAAACGCCACCGCCAGATTCCTTACTGAGATTTCGTGACATTGTACTGCTCAGTCTCTCCCTTTTGACTTTTCCTCGGAATTTCGTCTTTACTGTTTTATCTCCGGCAATAACCAGCGTATTCTTCCTCAGATCTCGAAGCTGAACAACGGCCTACTTAGTATGAGCGCCGGAACGGCTCAGAGACTGGCTGGACTACTTTTCCCCGGCTTGAATTCAACGGGCGAGCTCTTTGGAGCAGATGTTTTAATTGCCTTTGAAACCCTTTTAAAAGTTTTGGACCATGAAAACAAGCAGCAGGGACTTGGGCTGTCCCACCGGCAGGATAGGAACTTCATAAAGGTGAGTTGGGCTGTTGACTCGGACCATCCTTTTTGTTTAATTCCAAAATACCGTGAACGGGCCTTTTGGGTTCGTTCAAAGTGCAACACAGGTTCAAAGGGCAACTGTCAGTGGTTTAACTAGGGGAAGCCTCCGCTGTCAGCACAAACGGAGTGATCGTCGGTGCGGAGCGTTTTTGATCTTTTGTTTTAAATGATTTTTTTTTTTCATGACGCGGCAAACCAGACTCGCTTTCCTCCTGTGTGCCCACATAAAATACATGTGGCGTTACATAACTGTCTGTCGGCAGTAAACCCGTATAGTGAGATGTAACTGCTTGTCGTATTATCGGCATTAGGTCCACTCTTGTCGTCTCTTGCCATCTAGATATGACAGGTAGCAGTCTAATATTTTGTTAAAAGACAGATATGTCCCCCAAAATCAGCTGGGAAAAATGTGTGTCGGTCTTACTTAATTTCAATTCAGGCAGAGGCGGTTTGTTCTGCCGATACTTTATATCCAAAACGGAGATCAAGGTTCAAGGCTTAATTGTATCACTTCTTTAAACACTTCCGTCGGAACAATGTACCTCCCCCCCCAAACTTTGAACCTCAAGCCCCTGGTATCTGTTCATTCTCTAAGAGTTCACTTTAGCTACCAGTACAAGCCTTAAACTTTGCAGTATCACCGCTTATCACTTCGAGAAACTGAATCTCTCTCACATGCGGCATGTTGAACTTGAAGTTATGAAGTTTATTTGGATTGCTCTTCTAGAATATAATTGAATCAGCAAGTTTCATCTTGAATCCCGACCTACAGAAAGACTGGGAACGGATTCGTGAACTAACTTCAGAGGGTCCAGAACTTCTGCTACGTGAGATTCACAAGTATTCAGGCTTGTTGGCGAGGACTCAAGCTGATACATTCACCAGGCCATTCCTGATCGTCTCACCGAGAATAGGTAAGATGCAAGTTGATATAGAATTTACCACCCTCCAGGATGAGAAAGAAAAAGAAGGGAGAAAAAGAAAGAGAAAAGAAAAAGATCACACTAAACTAAATGACTATACAGAAGCACTATAATACGGATGGCTCCGGTCTAGAGAAGAGTCAAACTCGGCACGGCGTTGGGCCACAGCCACAAAGGGATTGGTAACGCCGTACTTCTGAAAAAAATAAGGCCGTGATGGGTTTTAGTGTCTTATCTAGCAGATGCCCTTTACACACTAGACCGAGCTATATAACCCATTCATAGCCTATAGTTAGGCCAGAGCAAGACCCATCCTTAACCACCAACCAGTTTAAGACCTGCCACTGGTGTTTCCTCCAGTGATATTTCGGCCCTTCTTGGCATGGGTCCTCTTCAGGCTCGAGCTAGAAAATGAACCTGTGAACAGCCTATCGCTAAAATTAACATCGGTCCGTTTAGTGCAGCCAAATACGTTAGAGACTTTACAGAGAAGAAAGTTTGGATCCCGCATAAAAACGTACCAACTGCTTCATATGGCAGTGACAGGTCGCTTCGTACGCCACCTAGCTTTCAGTTGTCCTGTCAAGTAAATAAAGTAGAATAAAGTAAGTAAATAAATCATGTACAGGAAACCTTATCCTTAAGCTAGAATTCATCACAGAATTCTGTATGAAAGGTATCAGCTGTTGCATATGCAGGGCCGTATCCAGGGGGGGGGGGTTCACCCCCTCGAAACATGCAAAAATAATCGTTTTTTATAGGCTTTAACATGTGATCTGTGTCATTTTTGTACCTTTTGGTCCGACCCGCGGGCAACCCCCCCCCCCCCTGAAATAAATTCCTGGATACGGACCTGTGCATATGGCAGTGGTAGGTATGTTACGTCAAGTAAGATGAATGAAAATAAAACGCAAAAAATATTTATGCGGGTACTGAGACTGAGTTTATAAACGGTAATTCTAGTAAAGTCAAATAAAACGAAAATCTAACTTCATTCTGTATGTCAAACGAAAGCTGAAACAAACGGCTCTCAGTTGATCGTTGATCGTCCCCATTTGACTGTTTTAGGAAAACAAAACCAAGGTGGCAGAAGATTTGGAGAAGTTTTCAAAGCCCCTACTGTAAAATAGCATTCCTTTAGACCAAGCTAAAAAGATAACTCAGCTTTAATTTGTTTCGACGATCCTAGTTTAGAATTTGCTTCCGACATGACCCTTGCCAAGGATGACCAAAATATCGCGGACCCAAAATTTCGGATTACTAATCAAACATAATACTTACAAAATACGTGTCTAGATAGGATTGATCGCCAATATAACTTACCCTTGACGACCAGATCCTACACGTGATACTACACATACTTGAATTTCACTTAAATGTTCCAGTCTTTGGGCTCGACACGATCTCATCCGAGCTCGTCTATGGCACAGAGCTACGTCCTACGTTTGACATTGAAGTAGATGATCTTGAATCCGAGCCAATGGTCCTCCTGGCAGATGACAGCAACACAGAGCTACTTCGAGACAGACCAAGCATAAGTCTTCCGAAATTCGACAATATCGTCCGCAATAACCTTCTTTGGGATCAGCAAAGCAACATCCAGATTCCCTATGAAACTCTGGGTATCAGAAAGCTAAAGCAAGGTAAGCTGGAATGTTCTTCCTTGGTTTGTGCAGGGTTATTTACAAGGGCCATTCACTATTCTAGCTGGATTTTCGGTTATTTTAGACCTCCTGGTTGTGTTATTTTTTTTAACTCGAGAACATGTTTATGCCTAGTGCCAGTTATTCAGAGCAGATAAAGTAGTGGGAAGCAGCTGCAGGCTTCTTCGGTTTCAACATAAACAAAATTATTGACAGTGTGGTAACAGCAAATTACGCGTCCTCGGCATAGATGGACGAATCCGATCATGAAAGGATTCGAATCCGAATCCAGAGCCAGGTACGAATCCGATTCCGAACCCACCATTTCATGCTGAGGATTCGAATGCAGAATCGAATCCTGATTCAAATCCGACCTTGAAAAAAAAATCAAATCTTGTACGTAGATAATACTTTAAAACTCAAAGGTGACACAAAGCACTGAAATCTAAGATTATCAGATAACGGGATGACTAAAAGGAAACTGGAAGGATATAGACTAGAAATTTGAGCGGATTCGTAAGATTGAAGGTTTGGAATCCGAGTCCGATTCGGCCATCTCTGGTCCTCGGACAGTGAAAGCGCTGAGGGATTAGAATTCTGGGTCACTGTGTCCCATTCCTTGCGTCTTGCGTCTTGATAACTTTCGAACACCAAACATATTCTGACAAGTTTTCTTGAGCGCATCCTTCTTCCCCTTCCCCCTCATATGTTTCCTCGGTAGGGTAAATCCCCCACGTTGTTTTGCGCGCTACGTGGAAGCCTATAGACTTCGATGGTGGAATTACGCTTTAACAACAAACCAGGCAGTGGAAAAAAGTGACCCCCCAAGTAGAGGTCAAGAGATCGCTCTAAAAATGATAGGTAGCAGAAGGCCCCTGTGAATAACCAAGTTATGAACAGTTTAGTCATGGCCCTTGATCTTACATGATTATCAATTATGCAGGCTAAAACTCTGTAAACGCGGTTAGACAAAGCAAAACGGATAAGTCAGCTATACATATTTATTTGAGCTATATTTCGGCCCTTCTTGGCAAGGGTCATCTTCAGGCTGAAGCCGCTCAAGCTGGAAAATGAAATATGATTCGCAGTCAGCTTGGGCTGAAGGAATATCTGACGCGGTTAGGCCTACCACTCCCTTTAATCGAAACGTTCCAGATCCCTTTCACAACTCCTTCCCGCTAGTTTTTAATAGGGTTCCTTGTATATATACCCCTTCCCCCTGGCCGCTGAGTTCGTTTATGTGGTGGAATCCATAGCCTTAAAATCCACGTTTTCAGGTGAAACAGCGACATCTAAAACCTACCCTACCGTCAAAGCAGTTGTTGGATACGCCATCTTGCGCGAGCTTGGTTTGCTTCTCCCACCAGCCTACGAATTGAACTTGCGACAACGCTGGGGAGTGGACATGGTGGCTGAAAAGAATGTCTTCTTCTCCCAAGTGCATCATGTCGAGGCTCCCAGGGGAAGTGTCAGTGAGGAGCCTTTAATGTACAAGCTTTGGATTGGAGAAACGGATGTTCGTTCGAACCCTCAATGCGTTCACTGGAAATCAGAAGAACAGTAAGTTTGACGTTGGATTTTCCTAGCTAAGACTCGCTTGGTCCTCCCTTTTTTCCGGCATCCTGGTTTTTCCTTTTTAAAGTACCATTGGCACTAGATACATTTTTAATTTAGTTGGAGCACATGAGACTCCATGGCATTAGCGCATTTCAATAGTAAATTTGGGTAGTCTCAGTAGTAAACACCCACTCGGTTCTTAACAGACTTTGCTAAATTACGTCTCGACTTTGTAACTGTCCAATAACGAGAAGTTTTCGTTGGTGCGTAAGACACATTGCATGACGTCAGCACGTAGAAAACCTGTTTCTTTACACTGTAAAAAAAATTCGTGCAATATTTGCTACTGGGATTATGAGATAAGATTATTTCAAATTCGGATTAATCTAATTCCAGAAGAGATAAGATTAATCCCAGTATCAAAATACTGCAGTTAACTTTTTACAGTGTAGTAAATGACTACGTATTGCTTACGTTGCTCGTAAGGCAGAACTGCGAAAAACTGGGCGAAAGTCTCTCCTCTCATTATTAGAGAAACATCGTGAAAACCCTGTTTGTGTCATTGGTACCTTGGGTTGTTGTTGGGTTGGTTTTCTAGACATGTCTAAAAAAAAAAAGAACACCGTTATATCACTTTTGGCAGTGTTTTGGCGCTAAAGCTTAAACCGTGGTTGTGTCACCTAGACAAAACAAAAAGGGTCTTGCAGAGTAATAAATGGAATCTCGTACCTGCTGACCTTGTAGCGACGAAAATGATCAGTTGTTTGTTTCTTTTTACCTTAAAATCCTTGAAAAAAAATACCCGAGTCAGATTAGACTTCACTGAACACCGAGCGGGAATCGCGATGGAGGGAGGTAAGTGAACCCTTGGCGTTCGGTTCCTTTTCCAACATAGCTTCAATCAGTTTTTCTGTCTATATAAAAACAATTCTGAAGTGTTTTCTTGTTTCAGGCGTTGGAGTCGCGAGAAATGTGTCACAGACTTCTTGGATTTCAGCAAGCCAGTCGTTGAATTCGTGAATTGTACTTGCACCACCTCGGATCCCGTCACGGTCGTAATGAACCGAGTTGAACCTCTGGTAAGCTTTTTCGTCGTCTTGATTGCCAGACTTCTGAGATCGGAAATTGTTGGTCTTACTCTTGGGGTCAGGCCTGAAGTCCGATATCCCCGACTTCTTCAAGCCAAATATGTCGTATGTTTTCGCTCTGCATAAATTCTTGCAGCGAAATCATTTATTTATTGTTCTCTCGTGTGTGTCTATACTGCGACGCCTCTCCACTCAAGTATTGTTACACGGAATGCTCTGTGCCAAAAGAAAAAAAAGTAGTCGAGTTTTCAATAGCATGGAGTAAATAGGAAATATGTGATACAACAAATATAATTATGAAGTAATTGCAGGGAATATTGTGAATAACGAATGACAAGTAGAAAGACACAATTATTTTGTAGAGAGTAAATCTGCGTGGAATTTGTATGTTTGAGATGTTAACGTCTCTGAAGCCACGCGAATATACAGTCAGATGAGAATTCGCATTCGAAAATATGTGCGAAATTCATGTCACTATGGGGTAAAAATTTCGGAGCGAAGGAGAAAATTCGCATCCGACTGCGAAAATCGCACCATGTGTGCAAGTACCCTAAGCAGAGGAGGACCCGTAGCCCGAGGTGTAAGAACATTAAGAGTAAAACAGAAATATGCTTTGCTGGTGTAACTAAAACGATGGTTAGGCCTACAGTAGATCCCGAACCGTTATACCATCCCTAAAATATTCCTTTTTTAGGCGCTCGTTGAGCCATCTACTGCCGAAAATATTGTTACCTACGTTGGTCTGGTCGTCTCGTTGACTCTTCTAGCGGTGGCATTTCTTATTCTAAGCTGCTTGCTTGGGAAAGGAGCCAATACAAATTCCATCAACAAGAATATCATCGCTTCTTTGTTCATGACTCAACTTTTGTATCTGCTAGCTCTGAAGCTGAAAGCTGAGTTCATCAGCGAAGAGGTAAATCCTTGTCCATTTCTTTCTGTAATTCTTTCGGGGGTGTCTCTTTCTGTGTGTGTTCCTTTTAAGCCGGGAGTATGGCCTTTCCGTTGCCGGAGATTGCTTCTGTTAGTGTTATCAAGGGTCCATGGTGTGTTATTTCCACTACCACGATTTCTCGACAAATTTCTTGTGTCCTGAAGTGCTATATGCCGCGCAGCTGCGACAAAAAGCGTCATGAGCGTGCTGCACTTCGGATAACCAGACAAAATTGCGGATTATTTTATGAGGCTGGATTGGCCAGCTTGTCCTTCTGTTGGCTTTAACGAAACGCCCAAGGTAGCCTAATAGACGCGGCAGCGACGGTCTAAACCAGTCACAAGGCAGGAGTGGTAAGGCGCTCTTTAAAGTGCAAATAAGATGGGATTTTATTCTTTCCTACCTTATAAGCAGTGTTGCCACGTCGAGTACAATTGTACTTTTTCAGTACATTTTCGTTACGTCTGTACGAAAGTACAACTTTTTCTAAAATGGCCAAATCTAGTACATTTTCGCGTTTTCTGTACAAATTAAGTACATTTTCTTGTTTTCCTACGTCTAATGTTTTTTTTTCTACTTATATTCCAGCTACTTCATTCGAGTCCCTTTCTGACGTCTTTTCAGTGACCACCTCCCCACTGCAAATTCTGCATTTTGTTTCTGTGTATAATGCCTTGCGACTTCAGCACGATTCTATGGTCGGCCGGCGCAGCTACGGCCTGAGAAAAATTGCGAATATGACATTGCGATATAAGCAATATTGCGAACAATATGATTACTGCATTGCAAAGATAGTCTCTCTGGTTCGACGATGCGCGTGTTGCGCGCAGCGCAACACGCGCCGAATTTTATTGGTATAAGTACATTTTCGGGCAATCTGTACATTTTTTAGAGCGATATCTGTACATTCTGAAAACTTGGCGTGGCAACACTGCTTATAAGGGTCTTTCTAAACGAGGAAGTTGCAACATCGCACTTATTCCAAGACCAACAGTAATGGTACATTTACACGCTGCGTAAAATCCGAGCGTATTTTACGCACGTATTTGAGCTAGAAAAGGTTTCTAGCAATACGGACGTATTTGTATATAGAACGGACCGATTTCTCAAATACGTCCGTATTGCTAGAGATCTTTTCAAGCCCAAATACGTGCGTAAAATACGGACGTTTTTCAAAATACGCTCGGATTTACGTAGCGTGTGAATGCACCACAAGCCCTGTATCGGTTCTCACTGGGTTTTGTAGATTCGGGCGTCGCCTACTTCCAGTTCCATCTCGCGTCGACACGTCATACAAGTTTCGTCAAGTCAGTATGAAATTGCTTATTTGAACCTGTGTGGCGGTGAAGTAAGCTTGTTTTGATTGAACGTGCAGTAATGCGACTGAATAAAATAGGTATAAAAAAAAGGCTGCTTCTGTGTGAAGGCTCGAGTAGTAAGCGTCTATTAAACTATCAGGAATCACAAATAGAGTCATGGAGGCTTTAATGCAGCTGACTGCCAAAACATTGTCTCCTTTGTCTCAAATTCACAAGGGTCATACAAAAATAATTATCTGATTACGAACACCGCGGTTCTCTGTCCACCACCCTCACGCATGCTCAGTTGTTCCCCTTTCGTTCCAGTTCATGTGCAAAATGATGGCAATCGGTCTTCAGTACACTTGGCTTCTTGTGTTCACTTGGATTGCCGTGTCGGCGCTCCACCTGTATCGGATGCTGACTGAAATCCGGGATGTAAACACAGGACCCATGAGATGCTACTACGCCTTCGCCTACGCTGTGCCAGCGATTGTAACAGCCCTGACGGTGGGAGTTAGAGCCGATCAGTACGGAACCGTTGCTTTGTGAGTACTAGGCTGTTTTCAATCGAGAAAAGGGGGTTATTGACACCAAGACTTGTGTGATGAAAAATTTTTCCCATCCGGTTGATTGGATTCGTGGTAAAATGTTGAATCTGGGAAAGCTATTAGTCCTTGCCTCGATATTTGTCCTCACACCATCTAGCATGGCCTTAGACGTCAACCCACCCTCAGCGCAACCCTGACCTAGTGACCTCCTGGTTATCCAGGATTCCAGAGGGAATGAGGACATCCAGTGTGGGCCGCTGAACGGATACTTTTCCATTCAGGTTTGATCGTGTCCTGCTGTCTATTTTTTTTTTTTTTTAATGAGACATTTCTCTGATCGAATTTGCTGGATTTGAGGGTTAACGAGATGGATGTAAAAAGACATGCTGGTTCTGTTATTAGTTCTTTCCTTTCCGTCGTCGCTCCTTTCCCTTACCCTCCATCCTTCATTCACGTATAGCATGCCTTAGACTTTAATGCACCATCAGTGTAGGGCAGTAGGCCTCAGGTCGTCTACTGCCCCCAGAGACTCAATACATTCAGATTGTGCAGCTGCCCGCATTTCTTACCATTCGTTTCTAATCGTATCACTTTGCAGCTGCTGGCTATCTGTTTACGAGTCGGCCGCTTGGGGTCTCGTCGGACCCTCGTGTGCACTTATGCTGATATCCCTTGCACTCTTTGGTATGGGCCTGCGCGCCGCCTCGACTGTCAAAGACCATATTGAAGACTACGGATTCTTACGGTGGGTTTTTTTTTAAATAGCACACGGTTCGTGGTTGATATATCTGCCACAGACTCCTTAAATTGTGTTCTGAATTTGATGCGTTTCTACCACAGACTCCCTAATATTGTTCTAAATTTGAGAGGTGTTTGTGTCGTGATGCAGTTTTACATTTGTTTTGTTGTAACTGAGTATATTTGACGACGTATGAAGACAAACGAATTATATATATATAAGATCAGCTTGACTACAAGCACCAATATTTTTTTTAAACCATGACGACCTTTTGAAAAATTAAAGAACGTTTCTAGCTCAAGTCTTGAGAGCTGCTGTTCTTCGCCGCTTGAACATATTTCTATTCCGTTTCTGTTTTAGGTCTTATTTGTGGCTCGGTTTGATCCTCCTCCCCCTCTCTGGATGCCTGTGGTCTCTAGCGTTATTGAGCGCCAGCGAAAATCACCCGGCGTTGGCGTACGCTTTGTCAATGATGGCAGCAGCAATGGGCGTATATATTTTGTTCGGGTACTGCCTGGGCAACAGCCGCGTGAGGATGAGCTTCAGAAGAACCGTGGCGTTGGTGACAGGGAAGAAGGTCCCAGTTGAGGAAACAACGTCACCTTGGGCAGGGAATTCAGCACCGGTAAGCTTTTCTCCTCCTTTGCGTTGGAGTCTCTCTGACCCGTTCTACTCTGTAAGACGTTGTGTGATTAGTGTCTTAATTCATGTTCGGGGAATTTGCCTTACGGAGCAGTGCCCATGCTTATGGACCAGGCGCACAAAGCGATTCGAGAAGTTTTACCCGCTTTGTGGGATCCCTCAGTTCGAAGAACCTTCGGATGACGACAGCGACTGTTTGTGTCTTTTGAAGTACATTTTCATAGTGGAACGAGAATCTGAAATTCAGATTCACGGTGATGCCTAGGTCGCTTTCTTCTTTGCCGTGTTGGATGTCTTAAGTCTCATAATTTGCAATGAATCTAATTCGTAGCGTAGTCATTTCAGCCTGCAAGTAGATAAAAGGTTGCGTGTTATCCTGTAACGCCGTTCCGACAATGCTTCCGTAAAAGTCGCGAATGACCCTATTATCCCTGATTTTTCTTACCTCCTGCTCGCCTCTTAACCGTATGAATCATGTTTCTCGTTAAGGAGACATGGTAGTTTCGTTCCCGTGCCGTCGATCCGAAGCTAAAAGGAACCGCTTTTCTTTCCAGAGATCGGCTCTGGCGTACCGCAACGGGGATCACTTCCGTTCGTCCCGCCGGCATGTTGGGATCTCCACCACCAGCACAACTTCAAGGTCCACCGTTCGCACTGGAAGCAGTCCATACAGGTAACTGTACCAAATTGTGCTACTTATTGGTTAAATAGATGCGAAGATACCTGTAGATCCTAAAATCCCTTCTACTCAACTTGGATAGTATTGAAACTTTGATTAATCCCCGCTCTGAAAAACTCAAAACAAGGAAAGCAGGAATACCATATAGTATAGGCTAATAAATTATACTATGATAAAAGTGTAAGCAGACAATCGGTCGAATTAAAAAAGATGAAACCCAAGTTTGTCGTAAGCTAGAACTCTTTTCGGCGAGTCATGACATTGGAAGAGATCCAATCGCAGGATGTGAAATGAAGTAATAATAGGCAGTTGACAAGCCGCCACGTAAGGCTTACGGATCAAGGCATCAATGTTATAGCAGAATAAGGGGTTCGAAGGCATAGGGCATCGTACGTATAAGTGACAAAACAAAATCTTTGAGCTCCTAGTTTCAGCGTTAATGAGGATAATAGCGAAATGGAGCATGCAAAAACGTTACACTTATGAGGGCTCTAAATCAGGGATTTCGTAACTTACCTGTCAGAACAACAAATAACGTGAAATCTTCCAGAAGCGAGCTTGGTGGTCTGTCTGAGAGCACTGTCAGCAACTCTCTAAGCGACAGTACATACAAAAGGAAATCCCGAAGGAGAAAGAAGCAGGACACATCACGGTCACAGACCGAGCCGGGCTCTGAAACAGACACGAAGCAATTCTACGACACAGAAACAAACTCTGACGAAGATCGAACCCTCGACCTAGCTTCCAGCCATAGCAGTGATGAGGATGATACGACGGCAAGTCTCAGAAGGAATTCAAATGGAAAGCATCTAAAAAAGCCAGGTAATACACTTGTTTATGCTGCGTTCACTCTGTCCGAAGCTCGGTACGGTCTAGTGGTTCATGTTGTATTCACGTGTCGTACTTTTGTTCCCGCTCATACGCGAGCACAGCTGAGAATTGGCACAGTAGTAAACGCCTCTTACTGTAATGAGAATTAGTGTTGTAAACGGTAAAATTGGTCACGGTAAAATTTGGTATTTTACGTATTTTAACGTAATTTTACGGACCCCCTTAAAACCCCCGTTACTGCCATCTTTACACGTCTCGACGGGCAAAACCAGCCAGGTCCTCCAGGGAGAACTATAGGAAACATGTTTTTAGATATCAACTTACGTAATTTACCCGTATTTCACTGGTATCTTTACTTGGTGCAGCAAAAAACACTCAGGGACTCCGGGGACCAGGGCTGCATCAGAAAGCCAAACATGAGTCTGACTTGTGATTTTAAAGGGACAATACCATGAATGGAAGGGTGGAATTTAGAAGAAAGTGGCAGTAGTACCAATTGTGCAGGTCTGCTATGACACATTTTACGGGCAAGTGCTTTGTTACATTTATATTTGAGTGTAGCCTAATTAGTGCTTTAGTCTGCTACTTGGAGTATTCAGGCATTGCCGTGAAGTCCATGTCCAAAGAAAGGAAATAATGCACAGATTAGGCAAATATACCTTAGGCTACCTTTCGTTAGGCTACTACTGAAAGTCCTGGACACACAGCATTATAGGAGCAACTAGTTGATGTGGTTACCGACTCTGACAGCAAGTTTTTTTTAGCTCGATAGGGGGGTAATAAGAAGAGCACGGAACAGTTAGGCGTTTCTTCCAGTTTATGCTCAAGTCACTTGAGCCATTTTATTACTTTGATCAAAGTGTTAATGTCACTTTTCTTATTTGTATTCAGTACTAAATGGAAAAGTTAATTCCTCATAGTCAATTGCACCAGCTGCAGATAAATATTTAACTTGTCTCAATCCACGTCTGAATCATGTGAGCTACTATAAAACATCAATTTACCCTTTACTTCCCATGGAATACCTTATTTTACGAATTTTACCCTATTTTACCAATTTTACGAATTTTACTTACCGAGTTTTTATTTTACGGTAATTTTACAACCCTAATGAGAATGCAGAGGCCCAAAGAAGCTTAATCCCACCTATCCTGATAAGAAACTTAACTCGTATTGTCTGGTATCAAATGGGCTTTCTTTTAAGGTGATATCAAGTCATATCCCAAGTCGCGCGTAGGCTACTTGATTGTCTCAGGTTATCTCTTCAACTCTTTGCCGAACACAAATCAGTGTTTTGTCTTTTTCGTGTGGGTTACGCCGTTGTGGGCAGTGTTCTGTCTTTTCTGGTCGTTCAGGGAAGCAAGTGCCAAAACGGGTCCACGAGATTGGCCCACGTGATGTATCAACGTCTTGGGAATTTGGGGTCTTCAGTGAACTCAGCTGATTCGCAATGCTTTGGTATGGAACCGACATGGCAGTCAACAAAATCGTCAGGCGGGCTGGAGAAGAAGGGCACCGAGATTTTGACCTTCAACACTTTAATCGTTATCCGATTTCAGACGTTGCTAAATTCGTCCCGAACATCGGTGGCCCGCTAACCGTCAGACCCGGAATGCCTGAAAACCAGCTATACGCTTCCAGGGCCGTCACTACTAGGGGGGGGAGGGGGGGGACGCCCCCCCCCAATGTTGTCGGCCAGTCGGTAAAAAATAGCCGAGTCGGCGCGAAGCGCCGCTATTTTTCTTAAAAACAGTAGATTTTTTTCTTGGAAACAGTCGATTTTTCTTAAAAACAGTCGGTTTTTCGTAAAAATAGTCGATTTTTCTTAAAATTAGCCGATTTTTCGTCAACACAGTCGTTTTTATCTGCAAAACCAGTCGGTAAAAACAACCAGCCAGTCGGTAAATACCTTGTCCCCCCCCCAAACATTTTGGCTAGTAACGCCTCTGTACGCTTCCCCGGTTTCGCCCATGTATGCATCTCACGATGTCACTGGCGGAACTCTGTATTCAGCAAAAGATACGGTAAGAGTGTCTCTGTCGCCATTTACGCCACCCTCTATCCCGTTCAAAAATAGGTCAGCAGAATGACCTGTGGATAGTGACTATGGATATATATGAATATAAGTGACTTTTTATTATTCTTATTTTTCGTAGGCTACTCGTTCTTTAACCCTTTATAGAAGATAACAACACAGCACTAACTCTGTCTTTGTCAACAAAACCTGTGGCGTGTCGTGGATTCTGCGTTCTGAGAACCCCTCCTTGTGGTGATGGCGAGTTCTCATATGTGGCCCAGTTTGTCATTTTGGCTCTCGTGGGGTATCCTCTTTTATTGTGGGTTCTCCCCCGTGATGATGTAACTATTTTTTTGCTATTATTACTATTTTGATGTTTGATGAGTTGGTCGCAATCTGTTTTTTAATAAATAATGCTAAGAATAGGCTGTGTGGCCTGCCACAATAATGGAATGAGTGGATTATTCTTATTATTATCCAATATTATACCTTGAAATTATCCGTATAAGAACACTTTTTACTTTTCTTTGATGAGAAAACCAAGGCGTTTAAAGTAAGCAATATGTTAGGTCCGACTATTTGGTGACTCGCCCCCAGCTGCGAGGTAGTGCCCGCGCTAGGCGGGCCTTCAAAAAGTAGATTTCCTTCGTTTGTTCCTCCGAGCCTTTTTCGTGTGCTTGCTGTTGTGTATCACCTTTTTCCTTTCCAGGAAACCTTGAATTCACCCATGTACTCTACCCCTGGCATGCTTACCGTCCGACAGCACATTAAGCCCTACCCAGGACCTTGGCAGCCATCTCATTCACCTTCATTGACAACCCTGCCCCAAGGGTCCCCCAAATGGCTATCGGAGCGACTTTCTACCACAACTCAGTCAGACAACGAACATAACATGTCTCATGATTCTCGACATGGCGGATACCAGGCGAGACCCCAGGTGCTTGATTCCAGCATGTCTAGAGCCTCGCCACTTCTTGGGGGCTCAATGAGGGGGTCGAATGTGAACCTGGACGGGTCGAACTTGGAAATGAATTTAGAAACGTGGCGGAATCGGCTGCACTCGGCGATTGAAAGTAGGATGGCGGAAAGAGAAGCGGCAAGCAATGTCTTGCGGTCAGGTAAGAGACGAGCTTAATTTCTTCTTTTTTTTGCACTTTTTGAGTGATAGACATTTCTCATACCTTTTTAGTGACTCTTCTGTGGTTTCCCTTTTCAGTTAATAATCCTCCTGTATCTACGTTAATGCCTTTTTTTGGCTCGAATGTGTCTTCAGTCAAATAAATCGGAATCTGTCATTATTATCAATCGGTCAGTTTAAATATGCCAAATAGTCTTTTGAACTATGTACAATTGTCATTTCCGGATAGGGCATTTATAAGTTCATCCAGGCAATTCATCATCCCGAAATTGACGCTGGAATAACGTACGCCTCTTGCGCGCTTCTCTCTCCTGAACACTTTCAGGGAAACATGAACGTTGAACTCCCGTCCCTGGTGCGATTACTGAACTGGCACAGTTTGATTGGCTGCTTTCCTGGTGCGTGGAAAGACATCATTCGAGGCCGGATAATTTGTAGAGCTTGAACCAGCTTGGGCGTGAGCTATGCGGCTGTGATGGTGCAGTAAGAAAAAAGGAAAAATAAAAAATTAAACTGAACTTTCGATTACGAGGGGATGCGCAAGATATGAAAAACAAAAAAAGGAAAATAAATGCAGCTTCGTGAGTCCTAAAATTGGAAGATGATTTTCTAAATGTTGCGGTTCTTGTTAAAATTAAGTAATTTAGTTTATCCTTGCTGCTTCAATTCAATTCAATTCAATTTAATTTCAAAATACTTTCCACGGACATGCCGAATAGCAGTATTATCGTCAATAGCCTATACAATAAAGACACAATCGTCAATTTGACCATAACTACAACAATTTTAAAACTCAAACGTACAATTCAGTGGTCATATTCACAATAATTCGTCATGGGCATTAAAAAACTTGACGAACGAAGGTACGAAACTACGCTCGTATCGCGAGTGAAAAACCCTTGTTGGTGCAAGGCGTGGTACCATCTCAGCCACAGCTCGTTGTGGACGAACTCGTGTAGGTTGATGTTCTGGTGGGATGATATCTCGGTGGATAGGGTTCGCTAGGATACTTTTACCAAATTTAAGGGACAACTTAAGGCGGCGGGTGGATAGGGTTTCTAATTTAAATTCTTGGAGGAGGCTTATGTATGGGACTTTGGGGGATTTTGAAATTACAAGCAAGGCTCGGTACTGGATTCTCTCAAGCCGACCCGACTGCTCCTGCGTCAGTCCGAAATGCCACACGGCACAACAGTATTCTAGGGAGCAACGGATGAAAACTAAATAAAAGCGTAACAGGTGGTGGGGAGGTGTTCCATGACGGGATAACAATTTTAGGGACGCAATTCCCATGTTAGCCCTCTTAAGCATTGTGTCAACTTGTTCTCCCCACTTCATGTCCGACGTGAGGTATACTCCAAGTAACTTCAGCTTCCATACTTGACAGGATATTGGTAGGTCGGGCTGAAACGAAGGATCAGACTCTAGAAAAGAAACAGTTAAAACAACGGATTTTTCGAAATTTACGGTCATTTTACCCTCTGCCGCTTCCTTGCACACGTCACTCATTATCGTAGAGGCAGCACTTTGAGTATTCTTATAACAGAGCTCTGTCAACGAAAGATCGTCTACGAACTTCCAGCGATCTGGCATGTTGTTAGCTAGGTCATTTACCATGACCAGGAAGAGTAGAGGTCCCAATAAAGTCCCTTGTGGAACTCCACAAAAAATCGGTAGGGGACTTGAATAACTGGTCTTGTAGTTCTATCTGAAAGGAAATTCGCTACAATTCTTGCAATAAAAGGGTGGATATCAAATTTATCGAGAAGTTTCTTTAAAAGTACACTGTGACAAATAAGGTCAAACGCTTTTTGGAGGTCTATTGCGATCAGGTTGACCCATCGTTCTGGTTCATCCAAGTGTTTTAGGATGGTGTCCACCAGGCTTACCAGATAATGTGATGTTGAAGTATTTGGCATGTTCCCAAACTGCCTGGGGTCGATGTTCTTGAGGATGTGATCTTTCAGCCAGGTGCATAAGAAACTCTCGTAGACTTTGCTGAATATTGGGGTCATCGTGATGGGACGAACCCCTGAGAAATCGTTGGAATCGTTTTCACATCGCTTCACGTGAATCGCACTTGCCAATGAAATAGCGACTTTTCCTGTCCACGTCGCCGATGATAACGGCGTAGAAGTTGACACTGGATCCCTGTAGATCATCCAGTAGTAAGTAGATCCCAAATATAAGGAGATCCAAACCTGGATCCCAAGTACTCTAATTTTACACATGAATGTACTTGCAGACGTGAGCCGAAGTGGCGGAAGCAGCAACGAGATGACAGGTAGTAGTCGATCAAGCTTCCAGGAAGATGAGACGTCGCCGTCTTCAGGTGAACTGAATAATCTCGACGAGCCGCAAGATCTCGAGTAAGTTCAGTCAATGTTTATTTAGGTGTGCAGTCAGGAAGTAGGCTACAGAAGAAGCAGTCTGTATCAAAGTTAAGGAGATAGGCTTTCGCTAGTTTGATAAGCCATCCATTAAATGCGTCAGAATGCCCGTAGCGTATAGGGGAAGCACCTGGAGCGAACGAACGGTCTTCGCTTCTTGTTTGGTTACCTACGCGTTATACTTCTAGTGTTAGGTCTAGTTTCTGTTATTATAACACACATGCAGCAGACAGGCTTTCGCCGATCCAGGTTCGGGTTCCGTGCAACGCCGGCCTAAAGTTGTGTAAACATGCAGTCCGGTAAGATATCGCGTGCGAAAATACGATACAGATTCGCGTCACTATGAGGAACCTGCATGCGATGCGTGAAAACTTCGGAGCGAGGCATTTGACTCCGAAAGCCGGGCTGTGTGTGCCCGTACCATTAAAGTTTAACTGAAAAGGTAGCTGATATTTGAATCTGATGTCGGAATACACTGAAACATTTTGACCCATCTATGACGTTCGAATGTGCGCTGCTTGCACGACAACCCAAAATTCATCAAGACGCGGAGATTTTGAATTTGAAAACAAATATTTGCCGATTAGCGCCGGCCTATTTTTCGGAAATGGCTTACCTTTGTAGTTGGTAAATATTTTAAGCATAGAGGGAGAGGCGCATAGAGCAAATCCGAAAGATTAAGTTCATTCGGTGAAATGCATTATTTATGGACAGCGGACAAACGAACGCATTTCTATCGGGTTTTCAGGCCACGTATTCAGGTAAATACGTGATGTGTAACTAGACTGTCGGGTCTTAGCCCTTTTCGGTAAAATTCAAAGGATCATCGGGATTTTCTCTAGTTCGGTTGAGTCGCGTAGACTAACTAGTATTCCATACGAAGTAAGGGGCAGCAGCCACGTTGGGACCTAAACAACAGGTTGATGTGTTGAGTTTAAAGATACGTGCATACACAGTCCGATAAGATGCCGCATTCGAAAGTACGCATGCGAAATTTGTGTCACTATGGGGAAATACAGAAATTCGAAAACGGACTGTGAGGGCACGTACCTTAGCCAAGAACAAATAATCTGACAGAACCTCCGTCTCCCTATCTCCGTAATATGACTATGCGGAGTCAAATATTTCCCCATACCCTGCCCGCTACGAACGAGCGGAGATTACTAGCTTCGCGCCAAATCACGTTTCGTTGCCGCTACAAATAGCTAAATCGCTGTCAACCCGCGGTGGAGGAAAAGTAGGTGTCAAAGTTGATTGGTTCTATGGACGCGCTCCAGAGCGGGTCAGCGCGCGGTGTACTCCTCCTGCCAGCATCCTTCACTATTTGTTGTGCGATAAGCAACAGCGAAGACGGAAGAGGAGTAAACGGGTATCAACATCAGCTCAAAGCTAGAGTAAATGTCTCTAGGTCCGCTCAGTTTTGTCGGGGTTTTCATAGTCGCTGCATGCAACTAAAGACAGAAGTTCTATCTGATTATTTTGTTCTTGCCATAACGGGAAAGGTGGATGGCAGTTCTAAAACGACGTATGGATAATTCCATAGCCCGAGCATCGACGGTGGCTGAGGACTCTCTTATCGCCCAGGCGGCCTGCTTAGTATGTGAATATTGTCGTCGTGGCCTTGGCCATCCTAACAGATAAGTTTTACTTATTAACGTCTGCCTGTGTGTAAATAAGGCCTGTCCCTAGTGTCCTTGAAAGTTAAATGTTTTTCGCCGTACAGGTAAGCGAAAACGGAATTCAAGCAAAAAGGGGGCGACCACCAAAAGTGATGAGAAACGCAGATAACATTTGGATCAGTTGCAATGTGTAATGAAATATTTTTTTTTCAGAGTCACGGAGCACCAGTACGTGTAACATGTGTTTCAACTCAGATTATCATCAATGAACTCACTGATCTCAGTATTTAATTGTAAATAGTTATCGTTGCGATTTTATTTGTGCAATATTTTAAATTTGTGCCACAGTTTTGTATATTTTGTTTTTTACTGCTTACAAGTTCTTTTTGACCGCGAACGCTCAAATCATCCCATATCGTACTCACATACTCTCTGGACTGTTGTACTCTTTGGGGTTTTTCGTTTTTTTTTCTACGAACACATTATCTCCCCCCCCCCCCCACATCCGTAACCTCACAATCCTTGATATGTGAATATCAATCGTAATTGTCTCGCGAATTTCATAATCTACCTAATACCAAGTTGTTTCGTGTTGCCTTGGTTCCCCGATAGCTGACGCATACTTATGAACTTTAGTTTTTGAAACCGGTTTTCTTTTATTATCAAAGAAAGATAACGTAATTTGTATCTTCTGTCGCTATGACCACGGGTAGTACAGTGGCCTTAGGCAATTAATCATCCAACGGGTCGCGACGTGAAGCCAGTGTTGCCACACTATACAAAAATAAATCGCTTTCCTAAAATGAATCACAAAAAGAAGAAAAAATCGGCGAAACTGCGTCAATCGGTCAAAGACGGGAATTTTTGTTTTACATTGGAAGGGATTTACATTGGAAGGACATTTTTAAGAAGAAAGTAATTTTTTGTACAGTAATACCATCTTTAGAACAGTAAGTTTAGCCAGGTTTTAAGGTAAGAACGCGATAAAAAGTGGTAGAATGAGTAATCTTTCCATCAATTGCGTTAGAGTGACGTTTCCATTAATTGTGTTTTAGAGTGATTTTTCCCATCATAGAATTGGGGAATTGAGACATTGACATTGGGCAATTTCCTAGCCTACCCCAGAGAATAATAATAATAATCTCTGGAACACAATGCTCAAATATATGGCCATTGATGCTGACTTCTTCTTGAACTGAAAAAAAAAACAATGTAAACTATATGAGACTTCACTTAAATTGTATAAAAACAGATAGCCTACTTGGGTTGACTAAGAACTGCCAAGCCTTTCATATTTCTTGTTTTATAGTAAGTATAATAATATCAACAGTTAAAATAAAATCGCTAGTTTCTTACATAAATTTTCAAATTTGGTAGTAAATAGTGGCAACCCTGCGTCAAGCGTCTCCACAAAACTCCCGAAAGTTTTTCGCGCGGTAAGCGTGACTGGACAACTCATCCAAGAACAGATACTAGCCCGATATAGGAGTAGCGACACTCCTGCTAGACGTCAATTTGTTCGAATACGCTACGACCGAGTGAATATGAAGATTTTAGTGTTTCTCGGATCAAGCCGCGACGGAAGACACGGTATCAAAGTTGCAAATCATGTAGTGAAGGCGATAGAGTCGGCAGAACACACTGCCACATTAATCGGTAAGATTTCATTTTTTTTTGTAGGAGACAAGGGCCCATTCTTTGACTGACGCTGGTCGGTCTGGGATGACATTCGGAGCTTGCATAGTAATCTTATTTTGTTTTTTAATTCCTTTCGTAGCGTTCTGTCACGTGTTATTTGCAACCGCTAGGTTGCCTGCTCGAGTTGTTGCATGAGCCCCATCGGTTTTCGGTTGGTGCCCTGTCCAAGTGTACACTTGCTTGGACTGATCGTCCCTCGTTCTTCCTAGGTTGTGCTATGTCATTGTCTACTAGGACGCTAGGACTAGGAAGTAGGCCGAATTGGGGAAGAAGTGCATGGCTTATGCTACGTTTACACACTGCGTAAACCCGAGCGTATTTTGAAATTCGAGCATATTTTACGCACATATTTGGGCTTGAAAATATCACTAGCAATACGGACGTATTTGCGAAATCGGTCCGTTTTGTGTATAAATACGTCCGTATTGCTAGAAATTCTTCTTAGCTCAAATACGCTCGGATTTCAAAATACGCTCAGATTTTACGCGAATGCGGTACGTATAAAGATAAAAGCCACAATTAGGGACTGAAACACAGGCAACCGCCATAACAAGTGAGCTAAAACAAAACAAAAAATATCTAGGCATACAGGCCTTATGCTTTGAATCTACCGTAATGAAAAGTACTTTCAGACCCCCCTTCCCCCACCCACGCACGGAGCGGGCCTAAGAACATTCTATTAAATAAAGCTCTCTTTCTTTCTTATCTTATGATCGATGCGTAAGGCACTTGACCTTGCCAACCAAGAGGAAGGAAAGAACACTCCTCCTAGATTAGGAGGAGTGTGTTAGTTGTAGAAGTAAGTTCATTTATTTATAAAAATTTTGTTGCCATAATGGCCCACGGGCTTTTTGGGATCCCAAAACGTAAGTGGAGGGATAGGCCTACCTATGACATCGCAAAAGTTGTCCGTCTGTCCGTCCGTCTGTCCGTCTGTCTGTCTGTAAGCACGATAACTCTCGAAGGCAGTGAGATATTTTAATGAAACTTGGTGTGGGGATTCTTTGGGTCAAGAGTAAGGTCGAGTTCGTAGATGGGCCCTGTAGCTTTACATTTAGGGGTGGGGGAGGGGGTTTAAATTAAGGGGCAAGCAAATTTTTTTTAAACAGCTAATGTGATAGTCGATTATGGGGTAAGAAGACACGCTGAACACGAATATGAAAACCATTTTCTCGCCGGACAAGTAGTTCGTCCGGAATCCGGCCAAAACCGGAAAGTTTGTTAAAAGTAAAAGTTTTATTTGAGGTTGATTAGATGTTTGATTTTGGAGTAAGAAGCCATGCTGAACACGAATATGAAAACCATTTTCTCGCCGGACAAGAAGCATTTCGTCCGGAATCCGGCCAAAACCGGAAAGTTTGTTAGAAATTAGAGTTTTATCTGAAGTTGATTAGATGTTTGATGTAGGGGTAAGAATGCATGCTGAACAAGAATACGAAAACCATTTTATCGCCAGACAAGTAGTTCGCCCGGAATCCGGCCAAAACCGGAAAATTTGTTAAAAGTAAAAGTTTTATTTGAAGTTGATTAGATGATAGATTTAGGGGTAAGAAGAGATGCAGAATCCGTATATGACAGTCACTCTTTAGCCGGACATATAGTTCGTCCGGAATCCGGCTGAAACCGGAATATTTGCTAGAAGTTAAGTTTTTATTTGAAGTTGATTAGATGTTGGATATAGGGGTAAGGAGATACGCTGAATCCGTTTTTGAGCTTTAGCTTTTCGCCGGACAAGTAGTTCTTGATTTTCGCCAAAACCGCAAAATTCAGAAAAGTAAGCTAGGATCGTTTCGATCGGCTTATAGAGGTAAACGCACATGCTGAATCCATATCTGAGCTTGGATTTCTTAATGACTAGCTGTTTGGCCCGGCGAAGACTGGATCTGGCAAAGACAAAACCTAATTGTCTGGATCAAATATTGAATTTTTGGGATCCCATCGGAACCTTTGGTCTTGTTTTGGTAATATATTCTATTCTATAATGAAAGTATCAACCAGCCCACCGAGTATAACTTGCTTGGAGGCTGTTTGTTTCGTGGTTCGAGGTGTAGTAGCCTGCCTGTAGAGTTCGTGATTGGTTCACCTCATTTTTACAGATCCTCTGGAGCTAGATCTTCCTGTCCTTCGACAAGCTCTGCATTTCATGCCCGACCAATCCTTGGCTCCACAGTCGGTACTGAGCCTAAACAAACAAGTCCAGGAAGCTGATGGCTTTATTCTGGTGACACCAGAATATAATTGCAGCCTTCCACCAGCACTGACGAATATGATGGATCATATACCCCCAACCTCATTCCGCCACAAACCGTGTTCAGTCGTCGTATATTCCCTGGGTAAGCCTTTTGATTGGTATTCCTTACGAAGTGAATCCGTAAAAACTCTGGAAGTATTCGATTACAAATCCGCTTCCGCTCTCAAAGGAAAGAACCGGAGAATACCGGAAATGAGATGGACAGACTCATCGATGACAGTGTCGAGCATCATGGCCTGGAGATATCGATCTTCCCTTCCCAGTCGTTAAAGGACCCCTCTTGCTTATTCTGCTTTTTATAATATATCTAGCTCCCATACAGAATTATAGGCTTCTGAAATCCCCACTTTTCTCCATTGTTTCCTTTTGTGCCTACGAAATTTTAGCGCTTTTTTGGCCTTGCCGAGTTTTGCCCGTCATACAACAAAACGTTTGCCGGGATCATAAACGTCTTCCTGCTTTACTTCTGCCAAATTTCCGGTTTTGGCCGGATCCGGGCGAACAAGTTGTCCGGGTAGAAAATGTGTTCTTCTTATCCCTAAATCGAACCTCTAATCAACTTCAAATAAAACTTTTACTTTTAACAAACTTTCCGGTTTTGGCCGGATTCCGGGCGAACTACTCGTCCGGTGAGAAAATGGTTTTCACCATCGTGTTCAGCATGTCTTCTTACCCCATAATCGACTATCACATTAGCTGTTTAAAAATATTTTGTTTGCCCCTTAATTTAAACCCCCTCCCCCATCCCTAAATATAGGGCTACAAAGCCCATCTACGAACTTGACCTTACTCTTGACCCAAAGAATCCTCACACCAAGTTTCATCAAAATACCTCATTCCCTTCGAGAGTTACAGAGCGTACAGACGGACGGACAGACAGACAACTTTTGCGATGTCATAGGTATATGTCATAGGGTTTTGGGATCCCAAAACGATGAAATCTTCGTCACGGAAATGATGAAATCTGCTACCAGTTTAGCTGTAACAACCAGTCGTTTGAAATTCGCACCTCTTGTAGAAATCTATGAGGTTTTCGTTGAAACTGAAAAAAGGACTTTGTTTCCAGGAGGTTTCCTAGCTATAGGAGCCAGAACGTCACAAGTTTACCATTCTACTACTTTTCTTTCCCTTCAGGCGATTTCGGCGGCATCCGAGCCGCGGCGTTGGCTCTTCCCTTCATTTCTGAGCTGGGAATGCTGCCTCTGCCTTCCCGGACAGTGATCCCGACAGTTCACAAGAAGTTCGATGATGCTGGAGACGCGATTGATGAACGCGTCATCGCAAGTGTCAAGAAAGTAGTAAATGAGATGATTTGGTTTGGAGACGCCATCTGCCAGAAGAAGACCAAAGATGGTCTCCCGGCATAGGAGACCGGTTTAATCCTGACATCACTGTCCGTTTCTTCGTTGCGTTTTGGTCGATGTATATGTTATGTCTGTGAATCATTTAGTCATGAGTCATGACCGTTCCTCCGCTGAGAACTGGTCTTCACCCAAGGAACCTATCGCCCCAACCACACGAATATATGAATTAAAAGGAACAAGAAGGGATAGAACTATGGACTGATTGCTTCACGCGTGAACAAAAGTTTAGCATTCTTGTATTTAAACTAGCTCTCACTGCCCATTTTCTTTTTCGGTTAGCAATAAAATGTTGTCAAACAAATTATTTCTTGGTGTTATCACGTTGTAAAATATCGATAAGACAGACACCGCGATAAAATGTGACGTCGACGATACCAAGAGATCACGTCTTTGTCTTGTATCTCGAGCGCCATGCGTTCGAGCTTTGCAATACGTTCTTTTTTTTTTAGGTAGACATCGTTCAAGTGTAGCACCGAGAGTAAAAGAGAAGAAGCTGGTGGCTGCACCTCACTCTATCCTGATGTTGCCTGACCAGCGAAACCTCGTGGTTTTCAACCCAAAACGAGAGCCAAGGTGGAAAGCCATGACTACATTCGTGTCAGAACCGGGCTTTTCCAGAAAATTTGAATTCAGTCGATCTCAAAATAATGACAGCGTCGAAACACACGCTGAACTTATTGTCAGAAAACAATCGGTTTCACACAGAAATGGAGTCTGTCAGAGTTTTCACAACAGATACCAAAAGGATGCGCGGTTTCAACAGATAACGGTAATCTGTTGACTTTTGAAAACGTTACACATCAAATGTTATGCATAACAACCATTGCCAGGAAGAGCCGAAAAACCGCCAAAAAGCATCTGCTGCCTTTTTTGTCTGTCATCATGATGAGCGTGTCCGAAAGCTTTCAGGACTGCAAATGCTGCATTTTTATTTACTTTTTCGCCCGAAAGCTCTTACCTTATATGCAGCATTTACAGCACTAAAAGCTTTCGGACACGTTCTTTATTTCTTCTCTGACACTACTAATTCCGAAATTTAGCCTTAATCGCCAGCTCCCCAGTTTCTTCTTTAAAATTCAGCGTAAAATTTAGCATCTTCGCTGAATTTGTCGATGAATTTTACGCTGAATTAATGCTGCATTAACTGAGGGAAAATTTAAGTCCGAAAGCGAAATGCTGCATAAAATGCTCAATTACTCAGCATTTTCGTTCGCTTCCGAGCTTTCGGACACGCTCGATATCAGAAAAGTCAGAAGATGTGTTTTCAAACGTTTTAGAAACTACAACAATTTACATCCCAAGTGTTATCTGTTGAAACCGCGCATCCTTGTGTTATCTGTTATGAAACGTCTGACAGTGCAGTCGCGGAATTTTATGTCAGTCACCGAAATAGTCGCCGCTAATCGCAACTAATATGCTGTTTGTTTATTGAAAACCACCTATATATAAACACGTCTACATATGATTACGTTTGAAAAACAGAAACTATTCGACAAAATCATCACAACTAATAAATGATAAAACAAATCAGAGAATCACATTGGAGTTGCGCTCTATTCCAAGCCTCTCGGCATATCTTCCACTTCCCTCTGCCCCTGCTTCTGAACCATGCAGGATCTAGCAACGGACTCGAACAGCTTCTCGATCTCCGGCGCACAGTGGACGAACTCATGGGTCCAGAATTTGAAAATGGGGTTCTTGATCAGCTCAATAAACGTAATCAACAGGCCCCAGGGGTGTGGGCGGTTAACAATCAAACGCTCCAGCAACACCCGAGTTATCTGCTCCTGGATAGCTTCACTATTCGCCTCCGCGAAGAGACACAGTAGCGCGCAGCTGAAGTAGTAGGTGTGGCTATTCGGGAAACGAAGCTGATTGGCAATCGCGTTTAAGAACAAGTAGCGCCCTTCCGTATCGAGATTAACGGCCAGACTCTGGAAAATGTCCATATGTGCTGAATGACCAATGGTCGCCATAGTTGGGGTCATACTCTTGGACTGAATAGCACTGATCGCCTGCGTTCCGACGTAAAGCACAAGCGCATTTATCATCGAGATATTGTAGCGCAGTCCCTGATCAGGGTTCACTTGAAGCACGCTCCGAAGTTCAGAGAGGAACGTGACGGGTCCACGCGTTTTCAAATACGCATCTAAGTCGTTCTTGAACGCCAGCGGCTGGATCGAGGTCGTGAAGTTGGAGACGATGCGCGGCGCTTGGTGGATCTCCGGAAGCCGGTCGACTTTCAAATTCGGTGTAAACGGGTCCGGTAGACGCATGCTTCTCGGAAACGCGGACAAAATCAAGTTCCGCATCTGAATACAGTTGGGCGGAATAACGTCGCAGAATCCGTAATGATAGTCACAAAGGAATTCAGGGAAATCGTGCAACAGAACAAGCAACAAACGAAGGGTTCCTTTGTACAGGGTTAACATGTGCTTGGCGAGCTCCGTATTCCTGAGGAAGGGTACCATGAATCTGAAGAGGTCGATTATCAGTTGAGCGTACATGCTCCAACCTCTCTGTTGAATAAGAGCCAGGAAACGTCCAAGGAATACGCGATGGGCGATGATTTCCAGCCAAGCGAACGCGAATCCAGGGGCCTTCACTGGGCGGAGTATATGCAGAGTGTTGTAAAACGCCTGGATGACCTGAAAAAAAGAAACAGGGTTCAAGCAGTGCTGATACGTAAGACGACCTTAGAGTCAACTCACTTTTATCGTTTCGGGAAACCAGAATCACTTTTACCGGCACTTGTCAAGCAATATTTGTGTCCATCTGACCAAGCACCCCACCTTGCCATGTAAGGAGATAGGCTAAACTTGGTTCCCCCAAGGCTTTTGAATTGCACAATTTAGGTGCAGTCATTAAGAGCGCGTTCCACCCTACTTACCGTAGTTACTACGCATGACGTCACGAATTTTCGCTATTTTGCGTCAAGGCTGGACAAATTTTCGGTAAAACATCACTCCACGGGATAATAATCCAGGCAAGCACGTTGCGGGGATTCGTAGTAGCCACGCTTACTACGCTCCCGAGCATGGTAAGCAAACAGTTACTATTATTTACTATTTCGTGAAGGTTGGAACGGTCAGCGTAGTAACTTTTCGTGCTAACCAATACTAATAGTTACTACTGGTAGAGGGTTGGAACACGCTCTAAAATTCACTAGATTTCGCTGGTCGGGCTAGCGCAAGTTACTAAATCAGACTGACCCGCGTCGCCAAACCCCGCCTTGGATCCACAGCTTGTTTGCCTCTATGACACTCCAGCCGTATTTCAACAGATCATTTAGTAAAACTAATAAAAACAAGACTTCAAGAATCTTCTTCGGAAACTGGACTATTAAACCCGATCCATCCTTAGGGCCCTTTATCCCTTCCACAGGGCCGAGAGTAGTTTGTCTCGATGAATCAGGGCAACCGAACATCATCCTAGGTTGGCAGCCGCACACAAAAAAAGACCTCGGCAAGAACGAACATAAACACAATCCCTCGCACCTACTAGAGGGACCTCACAACCATCACGCTATGTCTGACACCTGAACGGTGGGACGTCCTGACAGCAGCCACCACATAAAGAGACTGGAGGATCAATAGTAAGGTACCGGCCACCAGTCGTAAAGTGAAAAATTATTACCTGAAAGCTGATGCTCTCTAGAACGTGTTCGGGTGCATTCAGTTCTAAGAAGAGCATGATGAAGAGTCGATGGTATGGCAGCTGTTGGAACTCAGTTCCGCGGCTTTCGTGATCGAGCAGCAGCACACCAGCAATGATGCCGAGAACCTTGTTCAACAAGTTCACTTTCGTCGTAGTGCTGGCATTGTCGCCCGAGTGTTTCACCTAAAAATCACGTTAGTGTTAGCAAACACAGGGCGTAAAGCGGTCATCGGAATTCTGAACTTTTTAAACGGTGATCGCGAAACTTGCAAACTACAGTTACAACGCCTTACGTTTATTAGTAAATAAGAAAATACACTACTCAGAGGTACAAGGCAAGACAACTGAATTCTGGAAAATACTTTGGAAATGTAACAAAATCCTTTTTGGGAGAACAAAACGAGGGTTGGGATTTATTTAGAAATAACTGAACATTCAGGACCATCACAGGAATATCCTGTCGGAATCTGCAGCACTTCCTCAATGTCATGGAATCTGGACCCCCCCCCCCCCCCGGAGCTTTCACAGGGGATCTGATAAGCTGTGTTTCTGAGCAAACTCATCCCTTGTCCGCGGGGAACGCGAATGAAAACTTTCAGTAGTGAAAATATTACCTTTTTTGTTTTGTTATTACTGTTTTGTCATTATTTGTTTTGTTATTATTATACAGTCTAATTTAAATAGCCATATCATTCTGCTTCTTTTTGTGAAGTAAATAAACTTTAAGATTGAACGAGAGGTTGCTCTGCACTGTCTTTGTCACCCATCCCTACCCTGCCCCATACAATAGCCTTAAGTGGCTTACCAGCAAAGCGATCAGTCTTGCGAACGCGTCCAAATGGTGGAAGCATTTGGCTCCGGCAATCGATGACGAAATCCCAGGCTCTGAGAGCACACGGTAGCACAAATTCACGCACATCTGGGTGCTGAGTCGGAAAAATCGGGTGACAATATCGTCAGACTTCAGAATTCCGTGGACGTTCATCTGACTTATATAGATGCCAAATGCTTTTGCTGAGTCTCGACCGCCTGCAAGAAATAAGTCAGCTGAGATTTACCTGCAAATATTTCATCACATGTTATGCCGCTACATGAAACAATACGAAAGGCTTCGGTGGATCCCAGACAGGAATACACGTTAGACTTATTGATTCAAGGTTCAGGTTCTTGAATTTCAAAAACACTTCATAACAATATATTTATCGGTCACCGGGGGCCGGCAGTAATAGAGCTCGTTAGCGAAAAACATATCTCGATTTATGTACAAAATGACCAGAGACAGAGGGCCAAAGCCGGAGACACAAGGTCGATTGACAAAATCTTGTAAACATTTAATTTATTCCTAAACTGACCACCTAACCAGTTCAGAATCCGTCTCGGTCCTAAATTTCCGGTCAAGCCCGGATGACAACCGGTCGAAAACCCATGGAATCGTGATCAGCATGTTCTTTGTGAATCCAGCTCGGAAAAAAGCAAAATTAGGCTTACATTAGACCTACACAAGACTAGGCCCATCGGGAAACCAAATCAGTGGATTCAGCAGTTTTGCATTCTCTCCTTTCTAAACTGTCAACGACTCGATGAGCTAATTACTATAGCATTTTCGAATTTCCGGTTTTCGTTGGATTCCGGCCATAATATCGGTTCGGCAGGAAAGTGAAGTACCTACATCGAATTAAAATCGACACATCGAAACTGGTCTATCAAAGATTGCTGACTGTCTTACCAGCAGGAGAATGGTACATCGTTATCCACTCTTGCAGTAGCAGTTCAGTCTTCTCCTCCAATCCTGGAGGATCGTCGAACTCCCTCGCTTGCGAAATGCCCGACTGAATCATCGCCGTGGAGGACCCTGGAACGCCCCCGGTCTTGTCAATATCCTGACCTCCCTTCAAATGCTCAACGAGGGCAACCACACCTTCATTTGGCTGACGAGACTGAGTTGCAACGCGAACTAGCATTTCGATCGTATTCGGAAGATCTGCCTCTGTGATCAAATTGCCACCGCCGGGCAGTTTCCCGCCTCCTTCAACCAGGTAGAATGTTACCAGGTTGGTAGCAAAGAGGGAGCCAGTAAGAAGGACAGGCATAGGATTCAACCATCCTTCGATCAGCGAGGCAAGGAAATTATCAAACTGCTGGAAGTTGATTAGGTGCGCGGAGAGGAGACAGTGGATGGCATCGAGGTTGTAGCGGAGCCCTTCACGGAGTTCCATGTAACAACGGGTTACCTGGAAGAAAAACAAGACTAAGGGTTTCGACTGGATCTCAAATACATTTTATCTGATACAGACATCCGGGCTTTGCAGATCTCCGGTCTTTGCCAGATCCCGTAGCCTATATATGTGAATCATCTTAATAGACACCTTGGCCAAGTTCGTGAGGTAATACTTTTCACCGAAAAGATCATCAGACAGAGGTTAATTCAACTTCGGGTTCTGATCGGATCCCGGCCGGACTATCGATCTCAGGCAAGGACTAGAGTTATTTCCCGGTTCACCATGTCTTTTTTCGGTGCGCCAGCCTTCCAACTAGTCTTATCGGAGAACATTTTATTTCGTCAAACTTCTAAGCCCTCTGCTTTACTGAAGCGTCAAAGTAAGAATCCAATCTACGAGCTTTGTCATTATTTTTACAACATCGTCAACAAAACAAGTTTACCCAAATTTTCATACCAAAATCAGAATATAAGACCTTCCATAACTGAAAGTCAACCTATGGGGCTAACTTAGCAGGTCTAAGTAAGGCTGAAGTTCAGATATGGATTGGCCCTTTTCATAATGAGTTTTTACTTCTACCAAATTTCCGGCTTTTACCGGATTTCGGCGAGAAAATAATTTTCTTCGGGGAGAAGAAAGGCTGCTGACGAAGATTTGGCTGGCTTTGTCAAAGGTGCCATGACAGCGACTTATCTGTTTATTTAAGGTTGGCAAGGTTCACCCCGTTAGTCCTTGCCCATAAAGATAGGCGCTTGTAAACTCTTTTACAGTTAGGAGTTGTTCTGAATTATTTTCTCTTGTTGAAAATTGCAAAATTATCTCAAGTTCCAGACAAGACAATCTCGAACTTACCTGTCTAGTAGTCCACTGCGCCCCATAAGCCTGAGGGTCTTGCAACGCTTTTAACACAAAGAAGAACGCATCCCTTACTCGAACAACGATATCGGTATCAGAAACTGAAGCAGTCGTCAGCACCTCGCAAAGACCTTCGATTGCCTTCTGAATAATGTTGACAGCAGCATTGGTGTCTTTAGCCATCCGTCCGTAATAAAGCGCTTCGACAAGATTGGCGATGGCCTGAGTCTGCGGCGCACCAGGGTTGACGTTCTGAATCGCCTGAATGAGGGACTCAAGTTCATGCGCCATGCGAAGGTATAAGACAGCAAGCTGGTTCAACTCTTCGCTGGACGATGGTAAGTGGCCCAGGGTAGCGGGCGTAGGTGTTCCGCCAAAACTGGCTGAAAAGTAAAATGTGCCTTCCAATACAAACAATCTGACACGAAAGAAGGAGGAGACCCACTTGCACAATCCCGGACATTTAAAATGATATTGTGCTCTTCAAACAAAAGGCAGGGCCACTGCAGAGAGGCTTGTGGTCTTTTAGTTAGGGTGGTGACGATAATGAGGATTCATGCACGCGATATCCTGCACCCACGGCTTTGAACCACGGCTTAATTCGAGCAACGAAATTACCGCATTCCTTCTAATAACAAATAACTTCTATACTCATCTTTTTTTACACAACGGTGTAACCTCAGGAGAAAACTTTATTTTTGTTCTTAGCCAAATTCGGTAAACTATAACGTAGTATGGAATATGATATAAAGATTTTGATAACGGCTGTGTCTGGTCGCTACTGTCGGAATTTTAAGACCTTCGTAGAGACTGCTCGCTCTTGCCTTTCCTTGTATTTGTAATATGGGGGAGGGAGATTCTCATGGTATATAGTTTACGAAATAATAAGTTTTTTAACGATCTCGAGGCGGGGAATAGGTTCAACCTCCACTTCTCCAAGGTACAGATTTTGTATGTTAAAAGACGGGAGTCGGGTTTTGGGCCTTTATGGATAATACGGGGAGTGCGTTTTTTAGTTATTTCGATACGTGAGTTTTGATATGAAGTTACATCAAAACGCCACACTGCACGTGCGTACTCCATTACTGGTCTTATCAGTTTCTACATTTATTCTGCCTTTCAAGGAGGCACACTCGTGCCTCTTTAAAGAGGCGAACCACGACAATGTTAAGCGATCTTCGGTTCCAGTGGTCGCAGAGGGATGGGGAGGGATGCATTTCGTAGCCCGAGCTCCAACTAAGAAACCTGCCAAATTTCATCCCCCTCCGACTTTTCCTTCATGGGGAAAATCTGGCCGAAAGTTTCGACCCCCCAACCCCACCCCCCCTTTAACGTTGTCCGATCGGGCTGAAATTCACAAGTTAAGGTCCCCTAGGGCCCAGGAGCTTATCCGCGAAATTTCAGCTCGATCCGATAACTCCTTCCCTGTTTTCCAGAAACCACGCATAGCCACTTAATGTTCATGTTCTCCTTTTGTTTTTTTTCTGCCACGCCTACAGGTCACAGCCGACATCGGATCTGGGTGTACGAAGACTCATTCGACGCGGAATTCCCCGAGTAATTTTCCTGGAAAGTTTCGTCGGAAAATCTTAACCCCCCGATTTTCTAGCTTAGAAAAACCCCATTTCCCCATAAGAGCCCATGTTAAGTTTTTTGTTGTTAAAAGTTACGAATTTCAACATTCAAGTACATCAAAATGATCAGCTCGACATGGTGAGACTGACTGCAAGCTTCAAAAAATTCTGTCTTAATCCGTAAAATTTTTATTTGAGAAAAATGACAGAAACCCTTTTTTTTTTTCTGCCACGCCTACAGGTCACAGCCGACATCGGATCTGGGTGTACGAAGACTCATTCGACGCGGAATTCTCCGAGTAATTTTCCTGGAAAGTTTCGTCGGAAAATCTTAACCCCCCGATTTTCTAGCTTAGAAAAACCCCATTTCCCCATAAGAGCCCATGTTAATTTTTGAAATTCTTAAAAGTTACGAATTTCAACATTCAAGTACATCAAAATGATCAGCTCGACATGGTGAGACTGACTGCAAGCTTCAAAAAATTCTGTCTTAATCCGTAAAATTTTTATTTGAGAAAAATGACCTTAAATTTTTCCGAAGCCAAGAGCGGGGGGTTAGGGGGGCGGCAGCCCCCCACAACAAAAAACCTGTACAAAAGAGTCTTTAAAAGTGGGAGGGTTGGGGGGCGGCAGCCACCCAACTTCCTCTCCTAATTCCTGTACGAGTAGTAGTACATCCACCATGGATTGTAGAAAAACGTACAGAAATAATATGAAAAAAACTTCGTTTTCTTAAAGAGTTAAAGAGGCTGCGTCCCAAAGTCGAACCTTAAAACGTACAGGAATTAGGAGAGGCATTTGGGGGGCTGCCGCCCCCCAAACCCCCCGCTTTTAAAGACTCTTTTGTACAGGTTTTTGTTTGCTACCCTACCCCCACCCCCAGCTCTTAGCTTGTGTGCTCTGTGTCTGGGAAACAGCTTCAATAATTATGTTAAAATGTAAATGGAGTGGTCAACTTCATTGTTACTAATTACTAGTTTCGGCGCAATGGTTCTCCTGTCCTCTTGTGTTTAACATTTTTCGAAGTTATTCCATTATTCATTCATTTCAGTTTTTTGTTAATTAAAAGAGGGCCTTTCCGAAGCCAAGAGCGGGGGGTTAGGGGGGCGGCAGCCCCCCACAACAAAAAACCTGTACAAAAGAGTCTTTAAAAGCGGGGGGTTTGGGGGGCGGCAGCCCCCCAAATGCCTCTCCTAATTCCTGTACGTTTTAAGGTTCGACTTTGGGACGCAGCCTCTTTAACTCTTTAAGAAAACGAAGTTTTTTTCATATTTACCCAACAAGAGAAGACACGTGACGAGCAGTACATCAGCATGATGGAAACCTAATTCTGCGCTAGATAATTTATTGCTGCAGGTGCAAGAACAAGCTCAGAAAGTCTCTCTTGGGCGAAAGCTGGGTTATTGAGAGCCCACAAAACTATCAGAGGAAATTAAGAAATTTCAGTGTAATATGAAATAACTAACTTACCGGCAGCAGTATAAGCAGGAACAGTCTTGGGAACTAGGACAGCCGTTTCTCTCTCCGCTACAGGGATGAATCCAGGAATACAGCGTGCAAACTCGTCATACACCGCTGTCAGATTTGGTGCTGGCGAGCCTACCTTCAGCCTGACCTGTTCCGGCATCCTCTCGGCATGATATGAAAGGGAAACCGGGTCACAATATCGCCTGCCTTCAACTTTCGCCTGTCGGCGAAGATCGTAGTCACTGGACAAGCGTTTGTCGATTTCCAGGAGTGCTTTCTCGATCGCCGTCTTCTGAATGAAAGCACAGGCAAGCTCGACATTGTCCTGTGCAATAATGGCTGCGGCTTGTTCACATGCTTCTTTCTGCTGGACGCTAGTCGTCCTGATGGAGGCGACGAAAGCATTCTTTAAGCTAGCCGTTATTGAAGCGAGGAGCTGTTCGCGGCAGGATATCATAGCAGTTCCTGCTACCAAGTGCCGAGTCATTGAGTGCGCGCAGACGCGCATTCGCTGCTCTTCAGGGTCCAAAGAGAAATCCTTTCTGATGATCTGCTCGCAGGTGGTGAGAGCAATCTTCAAAGACCGCTCGATGACAGGCTGAATCCACTCCTGTACGGCGCGCTCTACTGCCGGTTTCACAAAACCCTTCAACTGCTGGTGAGTCTGCAATAGTGCGATGGCCTCATTTATGACGATAAACTGCGCAATGTTGGACATATTGCTGACGTTGATGTCACCATAACCAAAACGAGGCTCTGGTAGAGCGACTGGGACACCAGGGATGGGTGACGTGACAGTACCACCTGTGCTGGGCTGTGCGACCTGAGTTTGGGCTGTTAGTGGAGAGGGTCCTGTCGCGACCGCGGAAACGGCAGCGTTGACGCTCTCTTCCTCGGCTTGTTGTTGCAACAGCGGGGTCTCGCGCGGTTTTACAGCGGCGGTAGGTGTCGCCATGTTAATTCTCTGAACAGAAGAAGCCAGTTGAGGTTCAAGGCGTGCAAGTCTCTCTGGATCTTTTAGCGAGTTCCCTGGCTTCAGATCCTTGACATCAATGCCAAGCGCTTTGCTGAGAACTTCGATCTCAAACTTAAGGTTCAACTTCATATCAGGCTCCTCATGAAGCTCACCTAAGACATTCATAATCGCCATCGTCCATGGGCACGGAATTCTGAAAACCCTCCCTTTGGCGCAGGATTCAACAACTTTGGCTACAAATGGAATAACGTAAAGCAGCTCCTGCTGCCCTCTATGGTAAGCCTCGATGATCAAAGATTTTAGATCAATGTCATAGAGCAAAATTGGCTTATTCTTTGCTAAAGTCAGAAGTCCTAACCAGTGGCCCAAGTTCTTAAGTAGAGTCCTGTCAGAGAAGTTTGCAATGCTTTTGTCACTCTTTAAGAGGACCTTGATGTTTCGGAACGTCTCCCTCACAACATTATGGTACAGCTCCGAGATCTTCAACGTGTCCAAGAAATTCGAGTAGAGATTATGGAAGTTAATCTCAATAGAGACGCGTTTCATCACGAGATAGTGGGCAATCCACATATATAGCTCTTCGCATATGATTTCTCTGAATTCTTCGCACTTCTGATTCAAGTTGACTATGGACAAGTTGTTGAAGATAAATCCGATCTTGTCCTGAACTGTCTCGCTCGGTAGAGTCATGTCTCGTTCGTCACGCTCAGATGCTGAAAGTAGCGTGTCAATGTTCGTTGCGTTCGCAATCGACGGACGCCCGCCAACAACGGCACTTACGGCCGACTTCGCTGCCGCTGCAGTAGAGGTCGTAGTAGTTACACTTGTCAGAAGCCGGCTGGCTCCAGCTAGAGCGGAGGCTTGAGTCGCGGGGGGTAATCCTCCTGTCTGTGAGTTTGCCGGAGGCTCCAGCGAGCGAGAGCCGTATTCAATGTAGTCCACTAGATGGCTAGGGAACTCGTGGAAGTGGGCTATTCCTGTCAAATGTTGGCAATATTGGGGGTATTCTTTTAGCCTAGACTTGAACCTCTCTAGGGCTGTGATGCCAAAGAAATGCATTTTCGAGCCCGGTGGCTTTCTCAGCGCATCAAGAACATATCTTAGAGCAATCCCAAGTGCCATATAAGTAACCAAACCATGCTCAATAATACCACCGAATAGCTGGGCGGTGACATTCAACTCCTTCTCGGGATACTGGGGAAAGAATCTATACTCTTCAAACAGATTTTTCAGCATGCAGCTAAAAACTTCCCGCTCCCGTTTAACTGGTGACTCTTGAAAGCGCTTTAACATGTCAAGAGCCTCTTCGATAGCTAAGGGGGCGAGATTAGCATGAGATGCTTGGCTATAGATGCGCTGGAAATAGCCCGTAGCTTCGGCGTCAATGTCTTTCGAAACCGACTGGGGTGCCTCAGGGAACAACGTCCCTGGTGCTACATCTCCACGCGGTCTATCAGCGACACTATTCTGAGGAGCAAGGCTAAAACGGAAGCCAGACATTGAAGACCCCGAGATGGAGGAACTGGCAGAGAGCGCACTGTTAGATGCGCTGGAACCAAGAGTCGGCATGCCCAAGCCAAGCCCCATGTGAGAGCTGGTAGAGGGTGTTAACTGATTTAGATTGGATCCGAAGTGTCCACCACCAAACATCTTGGCTGGTGAGTTCTGTGAAGTAGAGCCCCCTAGACCGCCAAGACCAAGAGACGAAGATAGAGAGTTCGTACTCAGGGAAAGGCTTCCCACTCCAGAGGACAAGCTCCCAACTGGGTCCATCATACCACTTTGCATGAACTGGTTCCCAAAACCAGAGTTACTGAAAGAGCTATCCAGGCCTCTGAATGGTTTGCCAACGCCTGGAGGGGCTTGTTGCTGTTGCGCTCTAGCTCTTTGAAGAAGCAGGTTGCAGCTTGTGATCAAGGATAGGATGGTCTCCGACAATTCCTGACTGACCTGGCCTGCACAAGACTGCAGGCAGTTCAAGATGGTGACAAGAGTTTCAACTGGGAAGAAGGCTGACTTGGCCCCCATTTCGTCCTTGTTTAAGGTGAGGTGAGGGATTCTTCTCTGCAGACACTTGACAAGGGCAACAATAAACGGCTCACCATGTTCACGAATCTTATCTGTGATCCACTTATCCAGCTTTAGGTACTCACGGCGAGCTGCTAAGCAAGCAAGGTCAATGATGAATGGATATATCTGGGCATTAAGTAGGACAGACAGTCCCTTGAGGTCCTGTGCCACATCCAAAATACGCGAAAGACGTGACTGGTCATAATCACTACGAATGTACCATTCTGCCATGGCTGAAATGACTATTGGCTTAATACTGGTTGTCTGAGCATGCCAAGCATGATGCAAGATAACTCCACCATTGGGATGGTTTCCAAGGAATATAGGAATCAGATTTGCAGTGAGATCTTGCCTCATTTGAGTCATGGGGGAGTTTAGCTGGATTAGACCAAGAATCAGGACATCTGGGCAATGCTGTACTGGAACCTTCATCAAATCTTGCACTGCAGTATACTGTCCATTCTCTGCCAGGAAAAGAAGACACTCTAAGAGCTCAGCCGATTTCCACTGATTCAGTTCCCTATTATCACCATCATTCAAAGTCTTGAGAATCTCAGTTGAAATAGGTGTATGTGGAAGATCCACAAGGGAAACAATGTCTGGATTTTTCACAACTTGTGACAGAAGTGACATCTGGCTGTCTGAATGCTTCCACCGACGGTACAGAAACTGCATAAAGATCTGCTCAACAGCTTGGCCCTTGGCTTTCAGACCAACTGTCAAAGCTGTTGCTATGAACATTAAAGCATCACGGCTCTGGACTAGAAAACCAAAATGGTCTAGTTCAAGTGCAACTTCACTCCACTGAAGTTTTGGCTGCAGCTCCACTACCGCTTGGACGAAAACTTCAGGATTCCAGGTCTGATTTCCATCCGACCCTAGCTTTTCCTTCAGGTCATTTCCCCACAGACTTTTGGTATCCAGCCCAATCAAAGATTTGAGCATAGCAGATAGGGTGCGGGCGACCTGGGCTGCCGTAAGCTCTTGTCCCAGGCTTCTGATGTGAGCCTTACATTCTTCCACACTGGCAGTGAAGGCATAACCGATCTCAAGTACTAGCTCACTTAGGGATCCCTCAAGAGGGTTTTTGAAGACACTTCCCTCCGTTGCCATGTTTAGAGCTGATTTCAGCAGCAAGTCTTTAACAGGCACTTGGACAGGAGTAAAATCTGGGGGCCAATAAAAGCCGATTGATTTAGCAGCACTTGGAGCCTTTTCCTGCAACTTCTTCAATAACTGTTTGGCCTTTTCACTAGGTTCTTTCTCAACACCTCCTCTCTTGAAATGAACTTTCAATAATCCGACTGGTGTTGCTAGTTTCACAAGCAAGTCTTTCTGATCTCCAACATCAGGTTGTTCATCATTCACATAATCCACATATGGTAGAAAAAGCGAAGCAGTGTCTGACACTAGGGGCATAGTTTATCTGGAGGCTCATTGAAGATAATACTCCAACACTTGAACCCCATGTAAATTTTTCAGTATCATTCAAACACAGAATTCGGGAAACAATAACACTCCAGGGAGTTGGTCAATTGCTGGTTGGGTCTCAGACCATGTGTCCTGAAAATAAGAAAGCAATGAATTTTCCTGCCATTGTAACAAGCCACTGACGCTTTTACTCCCACAATTCGTACTCCCCACTGACGCTTTTACTCCCACAATTCGTACTCCCTGATCAGAAATTCTGCAAAGGAGGTGGAAACTGAAACTGTTACCATTGGAGGAAAAGGCGATTCACAAAATTAGGACTGAAATAGGAAGACATCACCGACAGGAAAAAAGTACTCAATGATTTGAAGATTTCAGAAGTCAGTGACTGGATACATAGAATAGGGGTTTTCAAACAAAGTATGACACTTTTTATATTTAAGCTAGTGAAACTATTGATGTAGGCTTAAGATTAAATGCTGAATCCATGCCTGAACTTCCAACTAGTTAGAATTGGGCAAAAAATAAAAATTTGGAAGAAAAGAAAATTTATTTTAAAGTTGATTAAACATTTAGGCTGTTTCTGTGGGGGGTAAGAAGGTGTTCTGAATCCAAATCTGAGCTTAGTTCAATTCAATCCAGACTAATTCAGTTTAATTTCTGGTCAGTACACAAAGGAACGAACTTTTACAAGCAACTCCGCATTTCGCAAAAGCATACTGGTTTTGTGTGTGTGTAGTTGAAGAAGAAATGAAGTAGCCTAAACGAAGGCTAACAAAAATATCAGAATCAGAATTTCTGTTTTTTTTTCAGGCATAGATGACTCTGGCACAGTCCGAGTTTCAGATGTATACAGAACCGACATACCACAAGGTCACTACCAGGGCCGTATCCAGGGGGGTTAGGGGGTACAACCCCTCCCTCCCGAAATATACGAAAATAATAGTTTTTGTAGGCTTTAACCTCTGATCTACCTCTTTTTTGTACTTTTGTTCCGACCCGCGGGCACCCCCCCCCCCCGAAAAAAATTCCTGGATACGGACCTGGTCACTGGTCAGTAAACAAAGGAACGAACTTTTACAAGTAATTCCGCATTTCGCAAAAGCATACTGGTTTTGTGTGTGTAGCTGAAGAAGTAATGAAGTAAACGAAGGCTGAAAAAAAAACATCACAATCAAGTTTAACAACTAAAAACTGGTAGATGTGCAGCATACAAGAGTTGCGCTTCTTATCTGAATTCTCAGTTCTAGATTCTCGTACAAACTGCCGTTTTCACTCTTCTCGCTTCTGACAAAAACACTTATTTAGCCAACCGGTGGTGCCTGTTTATACTACTGAACATTCACCCTTTACTGACCAATTAGAAAGGAACAAGTACGGAGGACGAGAAGAGACTATCGAAGCAACTTGTTGATTCTGCAGAACTGAGAAACTTACTATGTTTTTGATTCTGACAAAAACACAAGAAAAGGAGAACTGGCGTCATCTCAATTGTAAAAAAAAAACGCGAAATAAGAGAACTGTGAGGAGGATCGCGAGAAGAATTGTGATAAAAAGCACAGCTAATGTCTTTCAGAGAGTTTCAGTCCTTCAATTCTTTTTTTTTCACATTTTACACGGAAATGCCACCAATCGGCAAAGATCCTCAATCCACAAGAATCAATTTACCAAGAAAAACTAGTAACTCGTAGACGTTCATCTACCCAGTGAAAATGTGAAAGGGCGAGGATACTTTTGCTTACGGGAAAAAACGTGGCTGAATAAAATAAGACAAATAGAAAGCAGCAAAAAAAGAACAAGATTAAAAATCACGAACAAAAGAAACAGTCTCTCTGAAACAGCAGGAACTGTGAAAATACTTGTCAAATGAGCTTCACATTTCCTATAAACTATAGTCTTGGGCCCTCTTGCTCTGCCTCAAAACATACAACCAGAAGGGGCAAGATAACAAGTTCACCCACATCCATAACCAATTTTATGATCACTAGTCTTCCAACATAGTACCAAAATTGCAATCTGATACATTGTTCAATCAGCACTGACTTTGTGATAACTAGTGACTCTGTTCTTGACTGGAAAGGCAACGACTAGTTAGAGTTGCTTATTAGCTTACATTCGGCCAGGATTTCTTCACAAAGCATGGTTTATTAGGTTGGTTTACTAACAATGATCCAGAACATGAACCAGACGAAAATACCAGTTCACATGAGATCCCAAAGGAAAATATTTGCTGATCTTTTTAAAATAGACAATGGGGTCTAGCAGAGGTTCGGCCTTTGCTGATTCCCCTAAAAGTTTAATATCATCCTAACAGACCCCTAAAACTGACCCATTACAAAAACTTTCCAGCAAAAAGCAGATCAGACAATCAAGTTCATTCATAAACATACTGTTTTGACAAAGTTCCAACAGGACTATCCATATTTGACCAAGCAAAACGGACAAGACAGCTACACTTTATTGGAGCTCAAATAAAATGTAGGAGCTCCAATAGAATTTTTGGAGCTCAAATAAAATGTAGGCTAGCTGACTTGTCCATTTTGCTTTGTCAAATATGATTCGCAGTCAGCTTAGGCTGAAAGAATATCAGGACTATCAACCTGAGGCAAGAGGAAATAGTATTTCCCGATTCACTGCCACTAACTTTACAGGACGATTTCCAAGCCCCTAAATTTCAAAGCTGCTTCCCCTCACAAAAACTCACTTTTCTACCACAATTCATGCTTCAATTGATTTATTTCTCCCTGGTTCATTCTTACCTTTCATATTGTACTTCAGCTTGGGCTTCTACTTTTTCTAAACATATTAATCGGATTCAAATCCAATAATCGGATACAAAACAAATCAATTAGAGCAATTTATGCTATTCTATTTTCTTCACTGGTTTCTCATCTTCTGCCTCATCTTTTTATTTTAAATGTACGTCAAATTAGAGACTGGAATATTGTAACATTTGTTTACTGTTACTTTCTAGAAGATTCACTACCTGCTGATTTTCAAAATCTTTTTTTTTTTTATCTGAACAGGCAATTTCATGACTATAAAACGAGACGGCGGTCCAATCTTTCTACTAATCAATATCCTTCTTCAAGGTCTAGCTTTTCAATTCGTCACACAGGTATATAAGTATGGAATTCATTGCCTGAAAATGTTCGAGTGTCCGAAGATAGGAAAGTTTTTAAAAAAGCTGTACAAAAGTTTATGTTATCTAGCAATTATATGTCTTCTGTCTGATTTAATTGATTCGTTTTCATTTGTGCTTGAAGGAAGATCAGACCCTTGTCGCAAACCTTTTTTTCTTTTTAATTTTTTCTTTAGTTGTAGGCTAATCTGTTCTCGTAAATTCTTGTGTTGGTATTTGTGTTTGTTTAGCTAATGATTATCTTGTCTTGAAATTTTAGTGTTGATGTGTAATACTAGTTCGTTTTTTTTCTTTATAATGTATTAGGCTAGGATTTCACTAATAATGTTTACAAAAGAATCTGAATTAGTTAACCCTCGTTTTTTATACCACTGGCATGTCTGATGCTTTTAGAAACTTGATGTTTCTAAATATTTGACAATAAAATTGTACCTTACCCCCATGAAAACACAGTTCAAAAATAGATTCTGCATGTGTCCTTATCCCTAAATCTCATCTCTAATTGACTCCAGAAATAACTTTTAATTCTACCAAATTTCCAGTTTCAGCAAGATTCCAGGGGAATTACTTGACTGGCAAGAAAACGAAGTTCAGACATGCCTTCAGACTGTCTCTTTACCCCTAGATTAACAATTTACCATTGATTTCTACTGTTCCTTCTTTTAGGATTCTTCCATTCATATAACAAGTTTATACGAATTTTACCTTTCACTGATAGATAGCATTCAAACTACCAGATGTCTCTATCCAAATTTCTTTACCTGGCTGCTAAATTATCCAAACCAAAGGTTGGAAAGAAGAAGAATTCTTATAATTTGTGGGATCAATTTTTTCCATTTACTTTGGTGCCAAAGAGACTGCTGAAATAGTTAGCTGTGCACTGATTTCAAGTTTATTGTCTTTCCTTCCTATTTGTAGTGTTAAATCAGCAAAAAACGAAACTAAGGTACGAAAAAATCAAAAGAGGTTTTCAATTAAGCATACACCTACTGTAGGAAACTACTTACAATTAGGAAAGTAATGCAAATCTGTGGGAACACTAACTGTGGGTCCACACTGACTCTAATATTAGCAAAATAGCCCATTTTTTCATTCTCCGCAAAAGCAGAACCCCAAAGCTACAGATGCAAAACAATGTTTCTAGGAAATTGCTCTAAGCTAGTGGAAAAACTCGTGTTTAAGTTACTGAAAACTGATGTTAGCTGCCAGATGGGATACATGGGATACTAACATCTTTGGGGCATTCATGCCGTTATTGCATCCATGTTGCTTCCTAACTCCAATCACCATCCCATATGGTAACTCTGATCAAAAATGCAATAAACCTTGATATTACAATAAGCCTTGACTTCTTCTTACTGGTTGACCGCATTATTATTATAAGTGTGATGCAAGGAATTAAATGACTCAAGAAGGAAGCAGTGTTGAAGAGGAGAGCTGCTGAATGAGAAGCAGAATTTCTTTTTCATGTGCCTTAAACTGTAAAGTTAATAACTGGTAATATTGGAGGAGGGTCACAAGTTTGACTGCACAAGAAATGAAACTTTTCTTTAAGAAAACACTTTCGGAAGTCACTAATAATTTCCAGCAGCCCTGGGAAAGAAAAAGTAAGAAAAAGAAGTCACTAACCCCTGTCAAGGTTTACTGTATTTTGCCTTTTGGACCAAAAGTAAAACCAGCATGAACTTGAGGAAGATTTTAGCCAGAAGAGTTAGAACTAGCTCCCCAATTAGGTTAGGAAGCAAATTACTGTTCTCAACAGTTTGTGGTAGACTGGAATGGCTATGTAACAAGGAGCCAAGTTATCAATAACGAGCATAACAAGATTAAAAATTCCAGTGGAGGGCTGACTAAAATCTTACTTTATTTTATTTAAACTATTGTCTCTGACTGATATTATTGTGTGTGAATATTCTTTAGATATGAATCTGGTACTAAATCAATGTTATTCTTTCTTCAGCAATCCAAAACTGGGTGACATTAAAAAAAAAGGCAGATCTCAACTGTATTAAAATCTTACAATCAACTGTACCAAAACTGAAGAAAATGAATATTCAAATAAAATCCAGTTCAAAGGAAGTTGGAATGCTTGACACAGTCTACCACAAATCCCTCCTTTTGGGATAGCCTATGCCAAATGCTGGATATGCCCAAGGTTTGGCATAGCCTATGCCAAACGCTGGATACCCTATGCCAAACGCTGGATAGGGTTACCCTTGAAAAATGATTAATATTTATTTAAAACTCACGGAAAGCTTCGTACTTCAAAGTAAGACTGCCCAAATAAACCTTATTTATCTATTTATCAAAAGCAAAATCTTCCACAACAAAAGCCTTTTTCAAATTGAAGAGTTTTCGATTTCAGTAGAGGCTACCCTTCGATTTTCATGGAACGCCGTACGTAGGAGCCATATTCAGCGCCAAAGATTAAGAATTACCGATAGGTGACTCTGACGTGATTGGCTGGCCCGTCATAATGTATTTAGAGCCGGTTCAGCGCTGCATATGGCTCCAAAGGCGTTCCATGAAAATCGAGGGGTGGCCTCATAGTCATGCAGGGCCGTCACTACTAGGGGGGCACCCCCCCAATGTTGTCGGCCAGTCGTTAAAAAATAGCCGAGTCGGCGCTATTTTTCTTAAAAACAGTCGATTTTTTTCTTGGAAACAGTCGATTTTTCTTAAAAACAGTTGGTTTTTCGTAAAAATTGTCGATTTTTCTTAAAATTAGCAGATTTTTCGTCAACACAGTCGTTTTTATCTGCAAAACCAGTCGGTAAAAATGACCAGCCAGTCGGTAAATACCTCGTCCCCCCCAAACATTTTGGCTAGTAACGCCTCTGGCCTCTTGCTCTACTGAAATCGGAAACTCTTCGATTTAAAAAAGACTTTTCTTGCTTGTGGAAGATTTTGCTTTTGATAAATAGATAAATAAGGTTTATTTTGGCAGTCTTACTTTGAAGTACGAAGCTTTCCGTGAGTTTCAAATAAATATTAATCATTTATCAAGGGTAACCCTATCCAGCGTTTGGCATGGCCAGGGTATCCAGCGTTTGGCATAGGCTATGCCAAACCTTGGGCATATCCAGCGTTTGGCATAGGCTATCCCAAAATGAGACATTTGTGGTAGACTGGCTTGACATCCCAAATGACTCGACTTTTCAGGTCAACCAGGACTCCAGGCCAGGCAGGAGCAAAAAAAACAACACCTTGGACTTGGTGGGAAAAACTTCAGACTTCAGTGTTGATAACAAAGAAGCAAACTTCAACTGGACTTTAATCCTAGTATGAATGAAGGAGATGACACAAAACAAAGCAACTAGACTTCACTTACAAGGTGAAAAGTAGCAAAATTCACTAACAAAATGATGGTACATTGTCTATGATGAATGTGCTGGTAGATTCTTCTTGAGGGTTGCTGCCGATTCGCAAGTTGAAGATCGTTATGTAGATGGCACTCGAGAAGCGTCTGCATCAACATGAAACGAAAGAGTTGAGTACTCGAGTCCGTTGCAAAGTTCGTTGTTGTATGTTGATCCGCATATTCGTCCATATTGTCCCAGTTCGCTAGTTCTCAAAAAGTTCGATCGGGAAGATCCAAAATAAGTTCGAATCACCGTTCAAATGTTCGATCTAGAATCCACTTCGGCAAACAAATTAGCTATCTAGGGGACCAAACCTCGGGAATCGGAAGGGGCCCGGCCAGGAGCCAAAGTGATAATATAAGTTCTCTATTTCATTTCCAAATCTTTTCATTTCCAAACAGAGGGCTCCAACTCTGTCAACTACCTAAAGGCCCTGGATATTTATTCTCCTTGTCAGGTCCTGTCTGCTGCTGCATCTAGAAGGAAGTAACGGTTTGTTCACAGGCGTCATTTCGCGGAAACCCCCCCGGGGGGGGGGGCAACGGCGTCGTCCTGGTACCCTTCACATTCTGAAATGCTGCTCTACACAGGTAGGCATATTCACGAAAATTAAACAATAGATTCAAGAAGAATTAGATAATTCACGAAGATATTCATATGGTTTTGCGTTTCGTCAACAAGGTTTTAAAATCTAGGCAGAACAGACATAGGAAAGTAATGCAACAATGGGGTGAACATTCGCAAAATATTCCGTTTTTTCATTCGCAACAAAAGTAGCACCAGCAAGCTAACGATACAATATGATTTTTCGGAGAAATTACTATAGGTGAAAATTTCAAACACAGCTACAAAATTTACGTCTAAAAACATACTAAGTAAAAGATGGATATAGTTATGCTATTGAAAAAAAAAAACAGATATTACTGTGAGGTGGGGTGAGACTGCCAGAAGACACAATACCTATTTGTTTCCGTCTTCACCTCAATGGCCATCTTTTGTAGCTGAACCAGGCTTCCTTAAAGTTTAACCGAAAAGGACTGGGATAGGACAATCTAGTTACCCATCACCTATTCACTTAAATTGGCGTGAAGACCCGCTGAAAATGCGTTACTTGGTTGTTCCGCTATTCAGGAATAATCGATTTTCAAATAGTGGAATTTCCGTGTGATTTGTGGTACCTCTAATTTGTTGTATGCCTTACAAGAAAGATTTATGACTTTTTTTTGTTCAGGCACTAAGCAATCTTCACCAATATCGCCACTGCCCACTGAAAAGCCTTGTTTTGTGTTAAGATAAAAATTTCCCGCGTCATAGTAGAATTTTCGCTGTGGGGACGGCCGGGGATATTCTGAACTTCATAACTAGAGCAGATAGTGGAAAACAAAAAATCCCTTTGCAGAATCCAAATAATTCAGTGTATTCAACTAAATGACACAAAAATGAGTTGGCTTTTCAGTTAAACTTTAATCTTGCTGCAATTCTATAGCTGCTACGAACCAAAAATGAAGCTTCGCATCCGATTCGGGGGGGGGGGGTCTAATCTCGTGACACGTCTAAGCGCCAAACGGGTTTAGGGAGCACGGCGAAATCCAAAGATTTACTATTTACAGACACTCCGAACGGGGACACTCCCGAACGGGGATCTGACTCGGATAGAGCTTTCTAGATTGCAAGCTAAAGGTCAAACACGCCATTTGTAGGTCCAGAGTCCAGACTAGATCTGGCCATGGCATGTGAGCTTGCAGTGATTGATTTATACTAGTTTCGTTGCAGCCCATGTTAAACATGGATGTTAAACTTTTTTTTTGTAAACGAGTTAAGGGTACTGAGCGCTAGATGACCCTTTTCTCATAGCCTTTTCAGGAGCAAAGAGCTCATTATCCCGGTTTAAGAAGGGTTAAACTATCATAAGTAACCAAAGGTAAACTTACATGTCAAAATATAGATGAGAAACTGGATTCTCTGGTTATTTTTTTTGTATTTTCCTGGGTAGCTCTGGCCCCCATGGAAAGCAGCTACGTTCACCCAAATGGTACGCCTCTAGACATGTTCATTTTTTTCGGTCTTCGGGAACGACCAACTCTTCGAATATCGCAGTGATGCCTTCAACCAAGAGTTTTGTTGAGTTTATTCCATTTATTACGAAAATACGCTTACAGTCAATACTGCGCATGAGCGAGTAAGTCAACCAGTAGAATCATAGCAAGCACTAACAACAACGGTAATGCAAAAACTCTGACCAGTTACGGACGATAACTTCTATCAACAGAATCTGACTTCATAGGCTTCGAAAAAACAACAACACGAAAACTATTGATTTCGCCTTAAGATAATATTACCTTAACCCTAAAAAAATCTCTTACTCTTCCCAGGTAATCAATTACAACATGAACAGCGCTGCTCTTCTATTGGCACAAATTAACACATTATGTACACAGATTTTTACAGGATAATTCAACAGCAAAAGGATTTAAAGACAATAGCCCGAATACGTTCTTATCATATCGTCTGTATAACTTTTGCCAGGAACCACCCCGATGTCTGTGTGCTTCTTCGGACATTTATGACCACTTGGACAGTGGCACAAGGTGTTGGTGTTTACTTCGTCAACTTCGATCCTTTTCTTGACGGTAAAAAGACGGCACGGTTCTTTTCGGGCGCAGCGCAGTCTCTGGAGAAGAAAAGGCTGGTTAGATTCTGACGAATACCACCTCTCTCCACAAAGTGGCTAACAATCTCTATGCACCGCCTCAATGACGAGCGGGTTGAATGAATGGCGACTGTTTATTTCAGTGTGTGTTATGTGTTTTGTTGTTGCTGTTCAGTGAGCTGGTTAATAAACATCTATGCTATTTTGTGACTGAGGTCGTCGTAATGGCCTCCGCTGTCTGTCACGATAAATTTCAATCCTAAACTCTGTTGTCACCCCCTCCCCCCCGCGGTGAATATCTTGGTGAAAACAGAGCACATGGTGTAGAACCGCTTACCAACTGTCTTATATAGGTGAGTTCAGACGGAATAATAAACTGAATCAGGAATGTCCTCGCATCATATGAACAGTCCGCCCAAGTCGGAAAATAACACAATTTGATACTAGTTGTGCGACGGAACGGATTATGCACCGGATAGGGGTAAAATAATCAGCTTAGTCTTGAGTTGCATTTTCAGGCTCAAGATCCTCAACCCGCGTTCGTCACAAGTCATTTTTTGGGAGCGCATCCTAACACGGTTTTTAGCGCACATGTTTTTTTTCGGGTTCACACCGAATCCAAACACAAACGGATTCGATAGAGTACCAAATCCTGCACCGGGATCTCTTATGCAAAACACGAGTCATAGCGCATCGTGTTAGGATTCCAGTCCATAACAGCTAAAAATGCAACTTTGATGTGGCATTATTTTATTGGCAAGACCGAAAATGTACAAAGATGTCCCTCTTTGAAATCTCGCCGAAGCCTCAGAACTCGTGTTTCTCAGCCTGGTTAGCCTGATTCGGAAGAACACAGGAGCTCGAAAGCGTCCATTGCCACGTGTGGGTCAAGTTTCACATTATAAACAGGTCTGATCCACTTTTCAACCCACTAATTAATCCAAGCCATTTTTGCTTATCGACATCTCGTTAGTATTAGCATGCCACAATCTTAGTTTCCGGGGTGTGTCCGTAATTACATATCAAGTGAAAAAGTAACAAGAAGGCAGCGAATATGCAGCCTTATTACAGAGCTAACAACTTGATTTTCAGCATTCAGCATATCATTTTGATTGAACGTTGGGAGTCGACAGCACGCAACAAAGCTAGGACGTATACGGCAGAAGAGGTACGTACATCCACTTCCCGATTTTCGCAGTCGGATGCAAATTTCCCCCTTCGCTCCGACTTTTGACGCATCGCAGGCAAATTTCTCCATACTGACGCAAATTTCGTATGCGCAACCTAATCCGAATGGTTAGCACGCCAAACTCCCAAGTGAAGGGTCGCTTGTTCGAGTCTCGGCAGTGCCTACAGTTTGGTTTGGTCGGGGGTTCGTGGCATAACCCTATAAGACAAGCCAAAGTCCACCAGCTTCAAATGGGTACCTGGAGAAATCTGGGGAAGTTGACAGGAAGGGTGTGCTAAAGCACCAGGATGGCTGGCCCCCAACCGCCCATTGCACTTCCTGGCTGACGGCCAACAATCGGAGATCAGCACCGCCACTTTGGCCTGTCAAGGCTAGTGCTGATACCTAACCTAATCGGACTGTGTGTTCAACATGCGAGGCAGCCCTCTCAGAGGCGTGCCTGCTGTAGTCCAACGCAAGTTTCTGGTTTGAATTCCCGCTTTTTTCCGAATCCCGACCGAACGACCAATCGGAACCAGAAAATTAACCATATCCTAATTTAGATTGCTATTATACCCCCCTCCCCCCGTGGACCGATCCAAAGAATGAAAACATCGAAATCAGATTCATGAGAAATGAGGTTCATTCATGGATTTTCGCGACCCCATTTCGGCCAAACTATCCATCTAAGACGAAGAAGATTCAAAATGGTGCAGTGCGTAACTTTTGCTCACTACTGTGCATACATTTGCTAATAAATAGCAAAATACAAAACATCTGCTATGTTTGAATATCATCCGAGGGGTCGACGACTCTCCCGGAATGGTGTACACGTCCCGAAGGAATAATCTGGAATGGTCAGGAATAATCCGGAATGGTCAGGATTATTCCGGAATGGTGTACATAAAAAAATGAGAGTCGTCGACCAGTCGTTCGCCGCAGGACAGAGCGAATGGGATGAAATAAATGCGGACTAAACAAAAGTTGGTGAATTACTAAACTCGATAAAGAATGGGAGGATATGGAATGGTTAGGAATAATCCGGAATGGCCAGGAATAATCCGGAATGGTCAGGATTATTCCGTTATTCCGGAATGCTGTACATAAAAAATTAGAGTCGTCGACCCCTCGATCTCATCGTATCCAACGACGCCGTTCTAAGTCAGTTGACGTCATAACATAAGTAACATGTCCCTACTGTACCTAGGACTTTACAAATCTGTCCATCCGTCTGTCTATAGTCGCAATAACTCCTGATCGAACTATGATGGAAGTTGATTTGTCCTATGCACATCACTACGGGGAATCATGCGATGTGTCAAAATCTTTGAGCGAAGGCGAAAATTCGGGTCCGACTGCGTATGCACGCAGAGCAAAATAACACTAGGGAGTAGCACCAAGACCTATGCTTCCCATGCTTCGCAGACGGGCCATACTAATAGCGTCACCCACTACGCTTGCGGAATTTAAAGCGAGACGAACTTGCGGGTTTTGAGATTTCTAGTAAAGCAAAGGTGCGGTCTGCACACATCAAGGAAACTTGGAGGCTGTAGAATTTTTGTTTATCTGTGTTCAGAATATGAATTCATCGTAGCCAGAGCTGATGAACACCTGAATGAGTTTCGGTAGTGACGTTCTCTATCGCTATTGGTGCTAGTGTGGCTGTTATTCGAGCGTGTGTTAACTTTGTCAAGTCTTGGCGCTACTCCCTAGTGTTATTTTGCTCTGCTTTACACTCAAAGGTTAGTTAGCTAAGAATCGGACAACCAAGAGGCAGGTAAGCGTTTATTTTCTGAAGTGTCGCTGACTGTCTGCTATGTAAACTGTGCATGTTTTGGGGAAGAATGTTTCACGCGCCATGCTGCAGGCGCTTTCTGGCGCCCATGCTATCTGGATTCAGTAAAACATCACTAACCTTTCATTAGCAGTTTAATAGCGAACTATCAAGAATTATCTCGTCGAAAATTGGGAATAAAAATATAATCGAGCTCACGAACAGCAATAAACCATGATAAATTATTGTCATGAAGTAATGCGTTTCGGAAACCGAAAGGTCAGGAAAATGCACAAAAACCTCTACTTGAAACCTAGAGGTCGCGACAAAATAATTCGACGAAAACGTGAGATTTTAAGGAACGTCACGACCAAAATACCGTTTTTCGCTGACGTGGTATATTTTTTGTTTTTGTTTTTTTTAGCACAAAGATAATCGGATTAGTCAAATAGAATCGTGGTGCCAGTCAAATTATTTGTGAACATTCTGATTTGGGCTGTGTCGAACGAATCCAATTATTTAGTTGCGAAAACAACTCCACTCTATTTATTCATACTTACTGTACAGTCTGTACTAACTGTCTTTTTAGAGAAATTAATAGACCATAATGACATTAATAATAAGATTGTAGATTTAGGGAGTTGAGATGACATGCTTTCTCAGATTTTTCGTTCTTATTCTCGGTGGCATGCGCGGATTTACTGTCTGTTCCTAATTTTGCGTCTTTTCTTTCGTTCGCTTCCGTATACTAACCCCACCAGCAATCTTGTACGACTCATTCCCAAGCTTATATGCCACTGTAGAAGAAACAGCATCTTACGATGATAAATCGGATGTTCTTCAGAATATAAGTTCAGTTAGTGAGCGTGTCCGAAAGCTCGGAAACGAACGAAAATGCTGAATTAATTCAGCATTTTATGCAGCATTTCGCTTTCGGACTTAAATTTTCGCTCAGTTAATGCAGCATTAATTCAGCATAAAATTCATCGAAAAATTCAGCGAAGATGCTAAATTTTACGCTGTATTTTCAAGAAGAAACTGGGGAGGTGGCGATTAAGGCTAAATTTCGGAATTAGAAGTGTCAGAGAAGAAATAAAGAACGTGTCCGAAAGCTTTTAGTGCTGTAAATGCTGCATTTAATGCTGCATATAAGGTAAGAGCTTTCGGACGAAAAATAAAATAGAAATGCAGCATTGAATGCAGCATTTACAGTCCTGAAAGCTTTCGGACACGCTCAGTGTATGTACGCTTTGCAAGAGCATCTATCCATCTTGTATGTGTATAAAAAAGACTTACGCTTTGAGGAGAGCAGGCAAACGAATACTGAAGACCAACACCATCTCCTGTATGGTAGGCTTGCCTTTTGATAACATATGCAACACTATTCTTAGGGCACGCACAGTGCATAACTTGCTGGGTCGTATTTCCCGGAAAGTTGATGAACGTCCATGCAATGTCTCGGAAAAACTTGCATTTTGGGAGCTTCTTGATGGGCTCGCAAATCTAGAAGAAAGACAGTTTTTGAATTGTTACTGCGTAGCTGTAAAATAACGTAGGGTTCGTTCACGAAACAAATGCATTAATTCATTCGAGGACGAGAGTAAAGGCTTGGTAGATAGATCAACGCGTTAAACTGGTATTCCACAGTCACTGTGGTAACAGGTACCATGGTTTCTGCAAAAACGTAACTATTCTAACGACCCTTCTTCTTCTTCAAGCACGTTGAATTTTTCTTCTTGAAGAAGGGCTAAAATATCGCTAGAATAAATCTCAACTGACTTATCCGTTCGACGTCATAAAATGTGCTACTATACATATTACCTCTTCTTTCCTCTTGACAAATTTTGTCGTTCTGTTTTCCCCGCCTCCGCCCTGCTTGGGAAAACAGGTGTTGAAGAATTCAAAATCTCGTTGGCGCTAAATTCTTCAGCATTTAATGCGTAACGGTAGCAAGAAGCCGAAGCTGAGACCAACAATAATCACCATACAAATCTCTCAATGAAGCAACAGTCGTGACCGGAAGCGAGCGTTTCGCTACTTTACGCACCTCACGGTGAAGGGTTTCGAGTCAAAGGCCATGTCTCAGGCTTCTTTCATTGGGGAGTATTGTTTCGACGCCATTCACTACAAACCTAGGGTATCCGCGAACAAGGGCGAGATGTTTTATTTACAGTTGATGGTAATATCGGTTGCTCTGTTGCATTATCCGAATTCCTCAAGCGATCACTTCGGTTATTGAATTCTCTGAAGCAGAATGATTCAGACTGTAAAGAGCTTCACAAGCCAAGTGTTACAGGCGAGGCTGAGGTAGCGTTCCAGTGAAGTTATTACAAGTTACGATGATAAGAGGAGGGGCGATTGCTGTATTGTGGTAGTTATCACGCTCTCTGGAACGAAAATAATAACAACGCGGACATACGTCATCGCTCCTTATGGGAGTTCCTGCAGAACCAATCGTTATTATCGCTTATGATGCTAGGGACCATCATAAGTAAATTGTAGGGATCATAACAGTTGTGGAACGAAAATAATAAGTGCGAGGAGCCAATTTACTTATTACGGTGGGCTCTGGAACGGCAATAATAACAAGAATAGTAACGATCGTAACTAATATTACGTCGCTGGAACGCTACCTGAGAAGCTTTTGTTTTGAGAGGAGTCGAAACATGATATGTACATGGTTATTCATTCACCACTATACTCCAAGCCCAAGTTTTCCCGTTTTATCTCCAGAAATGGGGGAGGGACATCCGATTATACGACTTTGCTGAGTTTGCTATAGCTCCCACTCCCTCAGACCTCATTCAAAGCAAGCCTGGAAGAGATCAGCCTTTCCAACGTCCTTTAAGTTTGCCAGGCACATTACTGACGGCAAAAAAAAACGGCATGATGAATTTATTACGTGATTTAGCCTTACGGCATTTCACGACAAAAAAACGGCATAAGACTACACAACACTATCGACACAAAACTATCGACACAACACAATACTTATTAGTGGTTTCAATTTCCAGTTAGTCACTTCTAACATAATACGGAGTCTTAGTCTCTAACCTGCAGCCCTCTCTCCCTCCTCCCGCCCGGTAATGGCCGCTGTACGGCGTACGCCTGGTCCTTTGCCAACTTCCACCGATTTTGCCGGCATACCAGAGCGAGAAGAAAAGTGCATAAAACGCAACATTTTTTTTTCAGTATTTGTTCTCAGATAATTAAGGTCAGGAAAAACGTCTGGATTCATTAAATCTGCGTTTACCTTGAATTGTCTGTTTTTATCCGTCACAGTGTGACCATCGTGCGAATCCACAGACATCGAGCATGCAGCTTGATTTGGGCACCGACACTGTCTCTCTAACCATGGTGTATCGTATGTGTCAATTTTGTTACAGACACTATACGGAGCACATTCGGGCAACTCTTCTTCAGACACCTAAAAGAGGATTCAACATTTAAAGTCCACATCAAAACCTGGACATATTTATTTATTTATTTGAATCAACGGCCGACAAGGGCCATATAAATCTACAAACTACAACACATAACAAATTAACAACAACAGACTTAAACTTCACGCACAATCCGGGGAAAAGTTGCAAAACAGCAACTTCCCCCACAACAACCAAACTGCGAGCGTCGGCCTCATATGTGGCCCAGCCAGGACGGCTAGCAACGGGTTCTGAGACTCGAGAATCATAGTAATCCTAGTCCGATCTTCTGCTTCTGGTTGACACAAACCTACCCTCTCTTGTGGATACCAGTCAATATCAGCAAGAAACGTTCTTGTCCTACATGGGAACCAATTCCGAGCAAGAACAAAATTAAAAATGAAATAAGACGTTGAAAATATTCGCAAGGATGATCTTATTACTTGCTGATTTTAAAAATCAATCAATCAAATGATGGTTCATTATGCTCAATGAAGGAAATTAAGAATCCTGGTGTCGCCAGACCACATCCAGGTGGTCAAATAGGTTAACCACTTTCGAGTAGCAACATGCGAATATATATGCAGTTCTTTCGGTGTTTAGTGCGCTTATTGCAACGAAAAGGTTGCTTGAATCACAATAGGCTATACAGAGAAGAATTTATTTTAAGCACAAGCAACGTACTTTGGGCCCTCTTGTTTTTGCATTATAGAAACAAAGCAAAAAATAACTAACTAAATACTAATCACAATTCAACTGAATCCCGATCAACCTTCCTCCCTCGAAAATTTCTCTGTTGAACTGAAATGCACAGTGCACTGTGCAAACCGTTTCTCTGTTTCTTGTTCAGTATCCCACTCAAAAGCTCGGATACGAGTTGACAAATTATTATGTTAAATGCCTGATACTGGCGGTGGCGACAAGAGGATTTAGTGGAGTTCCTCCGACAGAAAAGAACATACAAAAATACCCCCCCCCCCAACAAACATAAATTAACGGAGAATCAACCAACACAAAATTGGCTTATACCAGCTGAGCGCTTTAAGCGCATTAGTCTCTGTTTACCCGCCCTCGCCTCATTAGCAGCATCCATCACATAGATAGTAGAATAGATTCATACGCTGATGACCAAAAAACAATTTTTCCTTTTTTTAAACTGAAGGGTAGTGCAAAGCTATGAGGGAGGTTAGCACGTTTTTTCTGCTGTAGGTACATAATTAAACGCATACCCTACCAAAGTTTGATTTAAACTTTGATGATGGTGATAATCATCGGGGGACAACATGATATAAACCGCATGGTGGCACTGGACTGAAAAATGGAGAATTACAAGTTGAACCATTAGCTGAGCGTAGCACATGCATATTACGCAAAGATACCTGAACGGATTTCAAGCAAAAAACAGGAAGTGCGTTTTAACCGCGCAGTGATCGACAATAACATTAAAAATTCGCCTGATTCCAAAAGTCGGGAAAAGGTCATCGATAATTTCGGCAAAGTGATCGACTTCTCTACCCGAAGCACGGATGTAGGGTCTAGCGGGTTGGGGGTCGGGTCGACCGCTCACCGCAGCGCCTATGGGAAAGGGCAGTACCGAGTCTGTTTTCTTTCCGCAGTTACATTTTGCGGATTTACGTGCCATGCAGCAATAACTGCGCTTTGGCGTGATCTTAACATGATGATAAACATGGGATGACTGATGGCGCCACGAGTCTCGCCAGGGTGCTAATCTCGTGACACCAATTTCAAGGTGTAAATTACGGCTGCTCGCTCTCTACTAATTGGTCATTTGTTTTGTAGGCGCTTTGTCAACTCATGGCACGAAACGAGAGGATTTCTTGACCAGAAGAACTGAGGCATTCCAGGAGTTGGTTCTAAACAAAAATTAAGTATTTTGAACCCCACTCAAAAGTTTAACTGAAAAGGAAGCTTATTTTTACATCTTATATCTGAATACACCGAAATTTCTTACTCATCTAAGGGATTTTTTTTATTTTTCACTCGGGGCTCTAGTAATAACGGTCTGAATGTGCACACGCCTGCACGACAACCCAAAATTCACCTAGACGCGGAGAATTTGAATTTCAACAAAAGCATGCATTTCCATGACTAAAGACGCTAAGCTCGGAAAAGTCACGGCTGAAAAAAATAAAATGATGTTAAGATAAATCTTGCAAAGAATCAGTATCTTAGTTTATTTTTCAGCAATGGCAATTGTTGCTGAGGGACAAGCACATAGAGGTACCGCAAACCCAAAAAAATAAGTTCATTCGATGAAATTGATTATGTGTGGATAGTGGACAAACGAAGTAATGCATTCTTATCGGGTTTTCACGCCTATTTTAGTGAATAAGGGATGTGTAACTAGACTATCGGGACTCGGCCCTATTATGTTAAACTTTGAGCGAAACAAATATGATATAGTGGTGTTCGTTCTTGTTTTGAATCAAGTTCACCTTAAACGCTGGCAAATTATTCTTTCGACCAATTCCTCTGAAGCAACCGATAGTAAAAAAAAAATTGCAGAACAAGGTCAACGACTGCCTTCAAGCAGCAACTGCTCTGAAGCAGAACTCTTTCTGAATGACGAACTTCTCTCAGCTCCATTCATAAAACTCATGGTGCCGAATCGTGGGAAGCTGAAGTTATGAATGAACTTCAGCGGTCCGTATTCGGAATATACGCAACCTGTTTTGCATAGCAATCAAAGCGATATGACGGTTAATGGGCTATCGAGCAGAGCAAGATGTACTCGTAAAAATGCAAAGCAAACACTAATCAATGCTATACATTCCGCCCAGTTGGAGCATACAGGTAGCCTATTAATCTTAGACGCGGGTGAAGTTGAGGTGATCAATCATACTTGAATAATGGCTATGACAGAATCAGCTCAGAAGTACGATGAACGGCGCTACCGATTAGAACCGGAAGTGCAATGCATATTTGTGAGAACGCGCGCACAACAACTGATATTTAAATACTACATTCCATAAAGCACCCTGAAGAAAGCACCAAAAAAGTTCCCAACACGGAGGTTAAATCGACGCAAAGTACATTTGTAATATAACATACGAATTTACTCCATTATTGACAGATCGGTGCAATTTTTTCTTTTCTTTTGTTGTTCTGTAAAGTACTGCCTAACGCTAAAAAGGGTCAATTATGACACAAATGTGCGAGAAATGAGAGACATATCGCCCAAACCAGCACACTGTGACAATACAGAACAAAAACCTCCGGTTACCAAACAAATATGGACAAGATCAAGTCCACCCCGTGAGCCTACACAAATTCATCGACTTCTCCCACTTGAAGCGAGAACCAAAAAAATAAAACACTACAAAAATAATGTTTTAAATATTCGATTTCGACAACTTTTGGGGATGAGTCGTGTTTTGTCACTGGAAAAGAAGCAAGTTACTCCTTTTGCGATGATGCGATTTACAGCTGAAACTAATTTCTCAAATGAGGTAATGTTACAGATTTTGGCCAAGGTTTACAAAAACTGCCAATACTAACCCAAACCTCTTAACCCCAACATGGTCAACTGCAGCAAGCCACAAAGGGTAGTTACTTTCTTTGAAGGAAATGAAACCATAATTTAACAACTGACTAATCATAAAAAGGCAGGGAGATCGTGTAATTAAGTCCATTGTGGGTGTTTGGTTTATATATGAAGGGGGGCACCCTGAGTGCATTGTCCCGTTCGCCTGCTGACATCTTTAAGAGGGGGCAAGCCCAAAACACCTGTCGGTTTTCCCAGGATTTTGTAAACCTGGACATCGGGCTAAAAGCTCAACCTACCTGAAAAATGGACCCCGGATAATGGGCAGAAAATTGGATTAGATAAAACGGGCAGTTTGTTCCGGTCAGTAGAATCCGCGATAAAATATTAGTTTGGGCTCAGGTATATTCCACAGCAGCGATATGATAAATACACATGATATTATATGTATTATTTTATTTTTTGAATGTATTGTGTATATTTATTTCCACGGTGGATCAGTGATTCAGGTATAGTTTTGCTTACATATTGTATTATGATCAGGCCCGTACCCAGGAATTTATTTCGGGGGGGGGGGGGGTGCCCACGGGTCGGACCAAAAAGTACAAAAAAGACATAGATCAGACGCTAAAACCTACACAAAGCTATTACTTGTGTAATCGAACCCCCTAACCCCCCTGGATACGGCCCTGATTATGATACTCCTCAGCTTTGAGGGAAATTAATAAACACATACAAGAAGTGGAAATGATAACAAAGCAATGGTAGAAAATAGCTTTCCATATTATCTATCCCGAAAATAGCTACTATCGGAGTTGATAATCCCACCACGACGATTAAAAAGAATGCCATCGAATATTCGACGGCGAGATTTTTCAACGCAAGTTCGAAATTGCTAACTACTACCAAGAACGGATAATAATAAGAACATCTGCCTCTCAGCAACTGCGTCAAGCGGTAATCAGCTATTGTGTTCTGTAAATACTGAGCGGGTGCTATCAGCACGAGGCCATACAATACATACCAACACTAAATACAAAACAGAAACACCCTAAAACACCGGTAGACTACTTCTATCGTATTAGAAGTAGCTTCTGCCAAGTAGGCAGGCAATGAAGCAGTGGGTTAGCTGCAATAGCTACAAGGCTGTTTTCTGACTTTATACCACGTACGACAAATCGAGATTTTGCCGCCCTCTCTATTTCAGCAAATGTGCAGCAATGATTACGCAGTAGCGCCTGGCTTATGCTTGCTCTGAACTCCACTCGTGCTAGCCGTCGAAAAAAAAAATGCGGAGTAAAGTTCCAATCGAGATTTTCGGTATCACAGTCAGTTCATTACGGAATAATTCAGATTTTTTCAACTTCATGATGCAGGAGGAAAAAATCCAGCCGGAAAAAGCTGACCGTCTGTCCGTGCGATTACCCAAGAGGACGGAAGGAAAATTGGCCCTATCAAATCAATTGCTCAATTCTCATTTTGCGGAAAAATTGGGTCTAAATGAAAAGTGCTTCGTAGTAATGGAAAAGGTAGCACGGTCTTTCCTTTACGACCGCGAGAAGGAAGTCGGTAGTAAGCCTCAGTGATAGGGATTTGGCAGTAAATCCGAGCGATAAATCATTTTGCTATGGTCGATATTAGATCTGTTACGTGTTTTACCTGTCCGTCTTGATGGACAGTTTTGTGACTACCCCTGGGACTCGAACTTCCGGAAGTATGGCGCGCCAAGAAAGAACCATTAATCTGGGTAGGCTATTAATTTACAATTAGGCTAACAGACTTTAGGTGAAGTAAAAAACGGGAAATTACGGTATAGCCTAGCGGGAAAATAGAATGAGAGGTTTTGTGAGGACAGAATCACGCCGAGGACAGGAGTAGAATACAATCTGAGCAAGAGAAAAAGACACAGGCAGAGATAAGAGGCAAGGAGACAAAGAGAACAAAATAAAGAAACATGGTGGATTTTTTTTTCGGAGGAGCGTTAACTTGTTCAGATGGATATATTCGATATATCCTAGGATGGAGACATAATGATAAACAAATGAAATAAATGAGGTTATCAATGACCGTAATAAAGAAGAGCAGCTACAATTATACGACTCCACGATCTTCTTAAAAAGACATACATTGTTTCTTTTCGAAAACTTACTGTCGCTGTAGTAAGGTTCTTCTCTGCCTCCCCTTTTGACACACGAACATTTTACATTGTTAGGCATTTCGGTGTTCCAGACATTTCTGCGGTGTTATGCTACTACACAGGAAAGCCTTGGGATCAGCGCATTCCCGCCTTTCGCAGCACCACCCTTTCACTCCCCCATTGATGTTTGAATGGATTAGTTGACTAATAGTCGGACGCGGCTTCGGATATGGTATAGTTGGTCTGCTTGTCTATTTACTAAACTCACAAGTACGTTGAATAATAAAAAAAATCATAGTACAAACTATGATACAGTTTGTTTTTTTACTAGATTACCAAAAAGAGGGCCCCAACTCTGTTAACTGACAGAGAGTCCTGTACCTCTATGTCAAGGCATGGCTATTTTTTAGTAGTTTCTTTGTCATGTTTCTTTGTCATAGTTTGTTTTACTCCACTTGCTATCTCTTGCGGAATTATGGGTCAGAAAAAAATATTATTATCATAGCAGTCCGTAAAGTCTGAATTTACCTGGTTAGTTAACTAAGGACGATGGTCCTGGTAGGTAGACAAAAAAGATACCCGTACTTAAAATCAAGGATATTGCAGGATATTGGATATTGCATATTGCTTTCAAATTCCCCTTTCTTTTCACCCAGAATCCGGGAATCTGGTAGATTTTTCTACCAGATTCCCGGACGCGTCCGGGGTGTTTTCAGACCGTTTCAGACCTGTCTTCACTACCCATACCGATATCGAAGAAAACGGAACCCAGAATCCCTGCGAAAAATCTGGGTAGTGAAGCCCGACCTTAAAGCTTTTGGAGACATTATACATGTGTTATAGCAGCACGTGTCCCACTTTGTAACGGTCATTCGGGTATATTAAATTTAATACATAACAAAATTAGACATCAACGTCTTAATTAGACAATCATTAACCTGTTGATTAGCGGAGACGCCCTCCAGAGAGGAAAGCTAGTTCACGGAAGCCATTCCGACCTTTCCATCAAATTAGTGTGTTTATTTCAGCAATTACGATTAACCGCTGGCCCATCTTTCCGTTAAGTTTGGCGCCCAACAGGAAGTGCATCTGGTCTTACCCAACCTTTGCCTCGCACCCCGGGTATGCTAGATATGAACGGTGGCTACTGTTCTGAGTTGGATCACAAATCAGTTTTAAAAAAGAGCCGTTCAATTTTGCGCGTCGTTAACCCCCTTCGTCCAGGTCTCACGGAATAAGCCTGGTTCCCGCAGAACGCGATTTATTTTCGCTCACATACTGAGATGCGACGATGATGAGTCTGAACTTACGTTGAAACGGCTCGGCATTTTGTGGCGTGACGACCAGGGGAGAGGGGGGGACGCCCCCCCCCAACGTTGTCGGCCAGTCGGTAAAAAATAACCGAGTCAGCGCGAAGCGCCGCGATTTTTCGTTAAAACAGTTGATTTTGTTCACGAAAACAGTCGGTTTTTCTGAAAATCAGTCGATTTTTTTCCAAAACAGTAGTTTTTTGCAAGAAAAAAACAGTAGGTAAATACCTTGCCCCTCCCCCAAACATTTTGGCTAGTAACGGGTCTGGTGACGACACGTGTTTTTCCGCTTACGACGCCGAACCCGCCTAGTGGGCACGTAGCTATAAGCAAACACCACTACGCTAGCTTGCTAGGGCGTTGGTAGCTAGGCTAGGCAGCGTTCGGACCGGAACGACGAAGTAAGAACGGACCAAAGCTCCGAACGCACCCAGTGACGCAAATTGGTAAAAACGAGCAATACCCCTAGTTACAATACCGCTGCGTTCTTTACCACAGGGGTACACACCATTGGTCTCTGGTTATCCTACATAGCGTTTTGGGATTAACTGGTGAATGATCTCTAGTGTTACAAATCGTTTTCGGACTCACCACGGTTTGGTTTTCTAACCTGGTCGCGAGGCAGGTTTGAGTGAGACAAAACCCCTCGTTATAGAGAAAACACTAGACAATGATAAATCCACCTCGTGTAAGGGGTTGACATTACACCATTATCACAAGGAATCCGATGCATCCGGTTACAGATGTAGCCAGCGGAGACATGATTTCTGTTTGATTGATTTCTTCAAAACATAAGTACAACAGACAGGACGGGAAAGTTAATCCACTAGTGACACTCAAACAGGAGCCGACCGGAACGGAGAAGAACATGACCATAAAACCGCAAAGCAAAATACTATGTTCGGTAAGAAGTGAGCGGAAAATAAAGCGGTCACTGGGGGGGGGGGGGGGGGGCGACACGGGAGACCCCCCCCTCACAACAAATGTGGGGCTAAGTGTGAGGATACAATTTTTTTGAGGGTTAGGCAACTTGGAAGGTTGTTGCGGACAGGACGGACCTCCAGAGCAAGGTTTTAGTAGCTAGCTACACTGTCAGAAGTTTCATAACAGATAACACAAGGACGCACGGTTCAACAGACAACACTTAACAGACAGACAACACTTGGGATGTTGTCTGTTGTGTTTGAAAACGTTATGCATGAAATGTTATGCATAACAAGCATTGTGAGGAGGAGCCGAAAAATTGCCAAGAAAGCATCTGCTGACTTTTTTGTTTGTCGTCATGATACAACAGATAACATCCATGTGTTGTCTGTTGAAACCGCGCATCCTTGTGTTATCTGTTATGAAACTTCTGACAGTGTATTAGAAGAGTTGTTTCTTTGTTTTTCTTTTGTATGCGATAGGCTAGCCCTTGGGTTTTAAAGTGCAACAAGGGGTATCTCCCTGGATGGTACGAATAAGGTGAAAGAGTTGTCGGCGGACCTTCAAGCTGTCGGCGAAGTTTATCTTGCGTGGCTGGCAAAACACGGCTAAGCCGAAAAAGCGCTAAAAAGTTGTAGGTACAAATCGAAACAATGGCGAAAGGAGGGGATTTCAGGAGCTTGTAACTCCATAAAGGATCTAGGGATAATAAAAAAGGCAGAATAAGCAAGAGGGACCCTTTAAGCAACACGTCACAAGACAAATCACATCATATCATAAGACAAATGGATCGCAGGAGCTGAGAGGGCACCGAATCATCCGGGTATATGGTATCATTCATTTTACAATCTTTTTCATTTACAATTTCGGACTGGTCCAATGAAGGAGTGTGGGGGGGGGCGTCAGACGTAGCCACAGGATCAACATGTCGAAATGAAACTTACCCCTCCTTGGTAGAAAACTTGCATCGCTGGATTTCCGTGTGGCAAAATACTCGTGTCCATTTCCAGGTAGTCCAGGGAAGGCAATCTGATTCCAGCGGCAGAGGTGACACTTAAAAACAGAACATATGTGAACAGTGCCTTTCCTTTTCCTCCAAATGATGCTCGCCTTCTTTCACACTTATCATCGTCCATGCATAGCCTCGACGTGATTAGTTCAGCACTATCTTGATAGGATAACCTATGTTCAGGTTCCGGCAAGTCTTCAACACTGTGCTTCTTTGAATTTTTCGCCATAACTTCCACTGAAATGTATATCATTCCTCTGATGAAACTTGGTTTCACTAAGGAGACTACTGGCAATATTGGTAGGCTTTATAGTTTTGCGCTACTACAGGTGTGTATGAATGAAAACGTAAAGCAAGGCACTTACGAGAAAGAGGCGGAACCAAGACGTCCGGTAGACGGGTATTGGAAGATGTTCAAGGAGCTCTGCCTCTTGGTAGTCAAAAATCCTAATTTTTTGCGGGAAAGTTGTAACAGGTCTTGAAAAAAGAGAAGTACATGAGAGTAAATCCTACCGAAATGGAAAGCCATACAAAGAAGTGCGGGAAATCTTCAGCCGTCATCCCACAAAGCTACCAAGGGAAGTGCTAGGGATTCGTCGAGTAACTAGGCAAGGACGATGTAAGTACCCAAAAATCATCGAAGGAAGTCGGTGCTGCACCTCACAGATCTGTGCTGGAGATACATCGTAGGAATCGGCAATGATTTGCCAAACAAAAGTCCAGTGCGATTCTAGTCTCTTGTCTGGTCTCCCTGCTTAAACCGCAAAAAGCCGGGGTGTGCCACTCCCAAGCGCGGAGAAGCGCTAACATTTTATTTTCCTACACTGACTAGCACAAAAGTCTAAGAAGCGAAAACATACCTCGATGTACACAGTCATGCCATCTTCTGTGGACACCACGTAGTTCTTGAAGTGTAGTCTCAAGCTGACCAGTAGTGAGTAGCTGCAGAGACAGCTAATGACCTTGGCAACTAGGTCGGCTAGGGGTTTATGATTGCTCCTTTCTGCTGAAGTCCACAACGATGGATCTTTGAGCCTTCATCCTGAATGTTTCCAGAAGAAATCCCTCACCCCACCCCAACAAAAATTATATGTGTTCGTCCATATTCAGTAAAATTCGTTTCGGTCGATTACTGCATTCGGAATTATTTTCACTTTGAACTTGAGAGCACCCAAACGACTATCCCCTGTCAGACAGAAAGAGCAACCGGAATCACATTCCCTACTCGGACTGGGTTCTCCAAAGCTTCTAATTTCTAATTTTTAAGATTAGTGTTGCGGCGGGTTGTACACATGTGGTACACTTAAAAGTTTGTCTGGGCATCCCTGTAATTCTGATTGAGCCCAGATCTACAATTCAGGTATAGATAGCCTTTCTTTCACTTAGTAGGCCCAATTATACCACTTAATCTAATCCATCACAACTAACAATACAGGTACGTCCAAAAATTAGTTTTTTTTAATATTACTTTGACCGTGTTCATGTGAAAAAAAAGGAAAATGCAGATATTCTACACTATTACTGTTCATTCATGGCGACATTCTGGGGCTAATGTGGCAGTTTTCGGTGATTTTTTAACACCTGGACATTTCTGATGTTCTGTAAGTTTCTGGCTTTCCTATTGGTACATTAAAAGTCATGATCTCAACATCAATCCAGACACCGCTTCTTATTATGAAGGCCCGTCATGCCCGTCCCTGGCACAGTGAAGCACCGGAATTACCATGTTCCCCCAATCGTGTTCGATCCTTGCCAGCTTCACAAGCTTGTAACCAGACAGCTCGAATTTATTGGGGGGGGGGGGGGCTTACCATGATCCATCCTGCCACTAACTAAGCACACAGAGCAACCGGAATGACCGTTCCCCATTTCGGTTAGGTACTTTGCAGATTCAGAAGTTTGAAACCGAACTGTCCGATTTTATAAAAGGTGGCTTGACGTTGTTCCGTCCTGCTACTGCAAGGCACAACGTGCAAATAGAATGACCCTTTCCCTCTTACGTCAGATCATTGCAGCTTCAGGGGCAGAGGAGCCTGATGATGGTCCACTGGGATGGAGAGGGGGGGGGGGATCATGGGTCTTCCTGCCACTGCCAAACACACTGAGTAAGCGGAATGGCCATTCCTCACTTACGCAGTGCCGTCTTTTACTTTTGATCGACCCTAGACCATCCATGCATTTTTGGCCCTTTTCGCGAGTCAAAAACGTAAAAAAGCGAGCACATTAGCCAAGGCCGTATCCAGGGGGGGGGGTTAGGGGGTTCAACCCCCCCCCCCCCCCGAAACCCACAAAAGTAATAGTTTTTTTTGCAGGTTTTAACCTCTGATCTATATATTTTTTGTACTTTTTGGTCCGACCCGTGGACAACCCCCCCCCCCCCCCCCGAAATAAATTCCGCGAGCAAAACCCCCCCGAAATAAATTCCTGGATACGGCCCTGACATTAGCATACACGATTCTTCCCGAGCCATACTATGGTCACGTCTGAGCAAAATTTCGGTAACGTAGATGACGAAGTTGCAACGTAGCTGGTCACGCCTGAATCGTAAGGACAGTGCTTCCACTTCTACTTATTTTGGCAGTAGAATACTTATTTTCAGCCTTTTCTACTTACCAAATATCGAATCTACTTACCTACTTATTTACTATTTATTTTCCAGCCACCTTTTTATCTTCTCCTAAAGAGAGTCATTTGTTTTAAAAAGTTATAAAATATCTGTATCTTAGCTAAAATCAGGGCCGTATCCAGGAATTCATTTCGGGGGGGGGGGGTTGCTCGCGGAATTTATTTCGGGGGGGGGGGTTTGTCCACGGGACGGACCAAAAAGTACAAAAAATACATAGACCAGAGGTTAAAACCTGCAAAAAACCATTACTTTTGTGGGTTTCGGGGGGGGGGCCTATCCCCCTGGATACGGCCTTGGCTAAAATGATACATATTTTCGAAATTTTTGCCTGTGACGCACAGTTTCAGCAGTGTTCGGTTAAAGTTTCCAACATTTGATAATTTGAATTAAAGCTAAAAATTTTCTAACATTTCTAACAGGTTCAGTAAAAATTTCTACTTACAAAATACTTAATTTTAACGAAATTTTAAGAGGATCCTACGTATTTTGAGAGTGCTCCGAGTGGAAGCACTGCGTAAGGAACAAGACAATACGGCTAGAACCATAGCCTGATTTCTCAGCAATTTCACCGGCCGCTTGGCCTTTCATTTCCCCTGGCCCTCCAGCACCGGCCTAAGGGTAAAGACGGCACCGTACTTATGTTAGATCCTTTGCAGCTTCAAAAGCTTTCCACCGGAAGGCATGATTTTATGGGTACTGTGACTATTCTTAAATCCCGTCTCAACAATCAATTTACAAAAGGATAGGAAGATATCATCACGACGAGGCCCGTGCTATCTGTTTTAACACGAGTCAACAGAGGCGCCAAAATCTGAGATTAAGCTACCTGTGGCGTCGAAGCTTGTCGCTCCCGCGTAATTGATACTTTTAGTACGTATTTGTGGGCTGGTGTAAACTCCTAGACGACGAAAGGTGCAGACTAAACACGGGTTTGGAAAGATGATATGTTGTCATTTTAAGCTACCCAGTCACGAAACAAATGAAAGATTTTATGGAGGCTAAGACAAGCTGTCCTATCAAAGTATGACCTGCCTAATTCCCAGCTGCACAGATACTCCTTGACAGTTTCTTCCCCATCAAACAGTCTTAAAACTAACACAAAATAAACCTACAAGACTTCTTACATAAACTCTTTGAGACCAGTGGCGAACTTCTGCCAAGGGACCCAACCTCAGAAGGGCCAACCTCAGAAGTTAGAAGGGGTAATTAAAATGTGTAAAAAAAGTACTAAAAAAATAAGGTTAAGTTTGTTTTTGCTATTTCACCAAGATGGGGGCCACGACATGTTAACTGCCCTGGGGCCTGGATCTGAGCCCGAGCCTATTTGGATCAAACCTTCAGTGACCAGTGGCATCGTAACCAGATAACTCTCGAAAGGGTTGAGATATTTCGGTCAAACTTGGAGTAAGGACTATTTTGGGTCGAAGTACAGGTCACGTTCGTTTATGAGCTTGCATATATGGGTAGGGGAAGAGGATAACATTTAGGCATGGCAAGAAGATCTACTCAAGTCGACTGAAGAGTCTGTACAGAGTTAAGAAGCGAGGGGCTACTAACCACTGTACAGCCTCCGTGGGCACCATGGAAGCCGAATGGGCACTGGGCACTTACTCTCGAGCTATTTTGGGGACAGCACCCCCCTCGATTTTAAAGGAACAGAAAACTTGACTCAAACTTGGCTCAGGGAGCTAGCTGACATATCAAGAATGTACCCTGAGTCGATATTGAGAGTTAGAAAATTTCTTGTTACGACCATTGCAGTTTCCGGGCAGTTTCCGAGAGTTCGACTTTTGAGTTAGTAGAGAAAAAAAAAGCAAAAGGTTTGAGTGCCGGGAGTAGGACTCGAACCCACGATCTTTGCCCCAACGGCCTTTTGAAACGAAGTAATACAATGTATGTCAACAGGGTTGCCACCGGTAAAACAATTGTGCTCACAATAGAACTTTCTTTTTACTTTGGCAGCAGATTTTAAGAAAAAGTAGTTGTCAGGTATTATTTCCAAGGTGACTATGACCCAGCAACACGTTCTGAGTACTTTTCTTGTTTGGTATTACTTTTTTCCTTTTGCCCAGTGAATTTATTTTAGTAAAGTGGCAACCCTGTATGTTGATAACACAGACAATCGCGAACTTTTACAGTGCATGAGTGCGTAACTACACTGCATAAGGGGCAAGGCCCTGCCAGCTAGCTCTGGGAACAATAAGGAGGGGTTTCGAGATAACAAAGATGGGGGGTCCTGTCGACAATAAGCCCTGTACATTTATCTAAGCCCCCCAGGCCGGTTTGATGGCCGAAAGTTGCCTAGTCAAGTTTACTGTGCCTTTAAGACACAATGTCAGCCCATATCTGCACTTTTTCGCATTGTGGCAACAGTTAGACGGGAATCTGACGGGAATCGAAATTCGGTCCAACTAAAGATATCCTACATAAAATTGACTACTTTGTTTACCACCGGAAAGAATAGTTCAACCGGAATCCGGCTAGACCCGTAAATCTGGTTTAACCCAAATCTCTTTATTAAGATGGATGGGGAGTCGCAAAAGGCAAAAGACATTCTCAATTTATACTTGGTTCGTTCCTCGCTGTATTAAAGTTTAACCGAAAAGGACTGGGATAGGACAATCTAGTTACCCATCACTTACTCACTTAAATTGGCTTGAAGACCCGCTGAAATTGTGTTACTTGGTTGTTCCGCTATTCAGGAATGACCGATTTTCAAATAGTGGAATTTCCGTGTGATTTGTAGTACCTCTAATTTGTTGTATGCCTTACAAGAAAGATTTATGACTTTTTTTTTGTTCAGGCACTAGGAAATCTTCACCAATGTCGCCACTGCCCACTGAAAAGCCTTGTTTGTGTTTAGATAAAAACGTCCCGCGTCATAGTAGAATTTTCGCTGTGGGGACAGCCGCAGATATTCTGAACGTCATAACTAGAGCAGATAGTGGAAAACAAAAAAATCCCTTTGCAGAATCCAAATAATTCAGTGTATTCAACTAAATGACACAAAAATAAGTTGGCTTTTCAGTTAAACTTTAAGAATCCGGCCACAGCCGCGAATTTGGTAGAACTACATTTCTTGACAAAGTTATCGGTTTTATAGATATATAGGAAAAAATACGTGCTATATCTTCTCTTCCGATCATTTGATAGTCAGTTGCGATCCTACAGGCTTTTGCGATACAACAGACAACAGATGAAATGCAGCACTACATAGTGTATCTTCCCGGATATCCTAAATATTACCATCTCTTTCAGTATCATTATCGAACTTTAAAATATAGCTGACCCCTTTTAACCGTATTTCCAACATTCGAATTGTGTTCGCCTCGGTGTACAAGTCGAGACAATCCGGTTTCCCCACGATAGCTATGAAGATATACATGCTACCAGGGACCCACAAATTTCCTGTAATGACTCGCCATTCGGGGGGCTTGTCATTTCCTATGCTTCTATGTTGCTATGTTGCCCGAGCCTCACCTAGTTCAAAAAATTCCACTTGGGTCGATTTGGCGTTCTTGCTCAGATAGAGCCAATCCCGGGCCTCCTTGGACGTGAGACCAGACTCTTCCCTCAAGGCAATATTTTGTCCCCGTGGGCATTTCTCGAACTATCTGACGCTCGGTCAAGAGCGCATCAGAAATCTCTTATTGACAAGCCCCCCGAATGGCGAGTCATTACAGGAAATTTATGGGTCCCTGATGCTACCAAGATGCTACAGGAGTCAAAAGGTCTCGAAAACATCAGACAAGCAAAAATCAGTCGAATGTCGTCGGATCGGAATCTTATCCATCATACGAAATGAATATAAAGATTTATATAAAAATTAATATAAAGGTTATAAAACATAAAAGTTTGGGGGAAAGAACGCACGAACGATTACGGAAGAAGAGTGGGTCAGTCCTACAAGTAATGCAAGCATCTACTCATGAAGAGGACCTGAATCACATCAACTAGGCCTAAACCAAGGTCAACCTGAAGTGGAATGACATTCAGAAAGGCCCAAAAAAAAGAGGTCACGACAGACATACGTGACACGCAAGTGGGCGTCATGGCCCATCAAAGATCGACAAGCAGATGAACCTCCAATATCCATTGGCACCTTATTTACTTCAGATGTCGACGAGGAAAAAATATATTAACGAAAAGCATATGAAGCTCCCAAATCCAGTGGCACCTTCTTTCCATCACATATCTACGAGGACAAACTATCTTAGTGATCAATCAAGTAGGCAAAAAAAACTGAACATATTTTCGCTAAGGCTGAGTCAGTCCTGAGTCACTACGGTGTGGCTTCCGATCACGTTTTGAAGCCACCCAGTTTGACCAAAGGACAGGTGTCAAAAACCCTGACACGACACCGCAGGACACAATGTTGCCACTACGGGGATCGTCCTCGTAAATAACAAATTATCCCAGCAACATGTCGAATCACCGCGAGAGTTGCTTCACGTTAACGATACTGAGCGTGTTCTTACGGTCAAGTAGGAGTGGAAATTTGTTTTACTTGTTCTATGCAAACTCTTAACGCAGTCGACGGAAGTTATTGAAATACGCTGAAGTTTGCATGAATGGATCTGGGGGTGCTTCGTCATCCACGGTGACAGAATCACTCTCGTGGTAGAAGTCTTCCAATTGAAGACAATATTGCTAGACACTTTGGCGCCCAAGTTTTGAAATGACTGGGTGGTCGTTCGGAGGGCCTTTCCTTTTACTGGATTAAGGTACGGGCAGGGGACTCCTACTAGGATTTCCAGCACAATCATCAGTTCCGTACCGAAGAACTGTATGACGGAAGCTCAGAAAATACGACGGGAAAAAACATGAACATCCGTTAACACCAATCAGATTTATAGGCTACTGTGAATGTCAGCAGATGACACGAACACTCGTCCAAAATCCGGGACAACCAAAGCTTTTTCCATTGACACAGAACAGATGCAATCGGTGCTGTCATTCCGATTCAACATCGTGTCCGGCAAGCTCTTTGGGCTCTCTGGTTGGCCCACACAAATACTCTGAGTATTACAGTAATTGTCGTAGCTGAAGTGCTGACTCTAGCTCCAAGCCTCCATTTCCCTCACCCTAATAATCTCAGCAATCAACTATTCTCTGGCCTGTTTTTCCGTCTAGAAACCTCAGGTTGGGCTTAAAGGATTTTGATATTATCTGAAAGGATTTTTTTTTTTAGTTTTAGTGTAAGGAAATTTATTTAAATTAAAAATGAGATAAAAGAAAGTTTTGTTTTTTTAGGTTTTTTAAAGTTTGAGCAGTTAAAAAGGGTTGAGAGAGAAATGAGAAAAGTAATAATTTTGGTGAAAGATAAATGAAAAACTTTGTCTATCTTTTGTAATTACTTGTTTGTAAAGGCAAAGTTTTTCATTTTGGGGTATGAGAAAGGAAAATGGGAGGATGTTTTTTTTTTTTTTTGAAAAACAGATGGACTTTGGAGGTTAAAGAAACAAGACCAAAGGTTCCGATGGGATCCCAAAACTTCGATATCTGATCCAGACAATTAGGTTTTGTCTTCGTCAGATCCGGTCTTCGCCAGACTCCATGAACATTTATACTCTTAAAATTTAGAAACAGATTAAGGCCAAACAGCTAGTCATTAAGAAAACCAAGTTCTGATATGGATTCAGATTGTGTGTTTACCCCTATAAGTCGATTGAAACGATCCTGGCTTACTTCTGCGAATTTTCTGGTTTCTGGCGGAATTCCAGAACTACTTGTCCGACGAAAAACTAAAGCTCAAAAACGAATTCAGCGTATCTAGTTACCCCTATTTCCAACATCTAGTAAACTTCAAATAAAAATTTAACTTATCACAAATTTTCCGGTTTCGACCGGATTCCGGACGAACTATGTCAGGCAAAAAAATGATTGTCATATACGGATTCAGCATCTCGTCTTACCCCTAAATCGGACATCTAATCAACTTCAAATAAAACTTTTACTTTTAACAAACTTTCCGGTTCTGTCCGGATTCCGGGCGAACTACTTGTCTCAACAGTTTTCATATTCTTGTTCAGCATGCCTTCTTACCCCTATATCGAACGTCTAATCAACTTCAAATAAGACTTCCACTTTTAACAAACTTTCCGGTTTTGGCCGGATTCCGGGCGAACTACTTGTCGGGCAAGAAAATGGTTTTCATATTCGTGTTCAGCATGTCTCCTTACCCCTAAATCAAACATCTAATCAACTTCAAACAAAACTTCTACTTTTAACAAACAATCCGGTTTTGGCCGGATTCCGGACGAACTACTTGTCCGGCGAGAAAATGGTTTTCATATTCGTGTTCAGCGTGTCTTCTTACCTCATAATCGACTATCACATTAGCTGTTTAAAAATATTTTGCTTGCCCCTTAATTTGAACCCCACCCCTAAATGTAGGGCTACAGGGCCCATCTACGAACTCGACCTTACTCTTGACCCAAAGAATGCTCACACTAAGTTTCATCAAAATATCTCATTCCCTTCGAGAGTTATCGTGCTTACAGACGGACGGACGGACGGACGGACAACTTTTGCGATGTCATAGGTATCCCTCCACTTACGTTTTGGGATCCCAAAAAGGCGTTTTAGTAAAATTTAGTAAGTTTTAAATATTCCTTCAGCCCAAGCTGACTGCGAATCATATTTGACAGTGCAAAAACGGATACGTCAGCTAAATTTTATTCGAGCTATATTTCGGCCCTTCTTGGCAAGGGTCCTCTTCAGGCTCAAAACCGCTCAAACTGGAAAAACGAACTTGTGGAAAAAATTTGCTCAACAAAAATGAACTTGTGGAAAAATGTTTTTTCCACAAGTTCGTTTTTCCAGTTTGAGCGGTTTTGAGCCTGAAGAGGACCCTTGTCAAGAAGGGCCGAAATATAGCTCGAATAAAATTTAGCTGACGTATCCGTTTTTGCACTGTCAAATATTAGAAAGTTTTTTTGTGCCACCGTGGAAGGGGTGCCCTATAACGGAAGGGCAGCCTGCAAAGCGGCTAGGCAAATTTTTTTTTTTTAATTGGGTAAATGGTTTGAAATCTGTTATAGTTTTTAAACTGCTCAGATTTAGAAATCTTGCAATTTACATTAATTGCCCAAATTTTTTTTTAGATGATTGAATTGCCCAAAATATCTTTTTGGGATCCCAAAACGTAAGTGGAGGGATACCTATGACATCGCAAAAGTTGTCCGTCCGTCCGTCTGTAAGCACGATAACTCTCGAAGGGAATGAGATATTTTGATGAAACTTGGTGTGAGCATTCTTTGGGTCAAGAGTAAGGTCTAGTTCGTAGATGGACCCTGTAGCTTTACATTTAGGGGTGGGGGAGGGGGTTCAAATTAAGGGGCAAGTAAAATATTTTTAAACAGCTAATGTGATAGTCGATTATGGGAAGACACGCATGGGAAGACAAGAAGACACGCTGAACACGAATATGATAACCATTTTCTCGCCGGACAAGTAGTTCGTCCGGAATCCGGCCAAACCCGGAAAGTTTGTTACAAGTAGAAGTTTTATTTGAAGTTGACTAGATGTTCGATACAGGGGTAAAAAGGCATGCTGAACACGAATATGAAAACCATTTTCTCGCCGGACTAGTAGTTCACCCGGAATCCGGCCGAAACCGGAAAGTTTGTTAAAAGTAAAAGTTTTATTTGAAGTTGATAAGATGTTCGATGTAGGGGGAAGAAGGCATGCTGAACACGAATTTGAAAGACATTTTCTCGCCGGACAAGTAGTTCGCCCAGAATCCGGCCAAAACCGGAAATTTTGTTAGAAGTAAAAATTTTATTTGAAGACTTTGAAGTTGATTATATGTTTGATTTAGGGGTTAGAAGAGATGCTGAATCCGTATATGACAATCATTTTTTAGCCGGATATGTAGTTCTTCCGGAATCCGGCTAAAACCGGAAAATTTGTTAAAATTTAAGTTTTGATATGAAGTTGATTAGGTTGGATATAGTGGTTAGGAGAAATTCGTTTTTAGCTTTATTTTTTTGCCGGACAAGGAGTTCTGGATTTCGCCAAAACCGGAAAATTCGCAGAAGTAAGGCAGGATCGTTTCGATCGGTTTCTAGGGGTAAGCACACATGCTGAATCCATATCTGAACTTGGTTTTCTTAGATGATTAGCTGTTTGGCCTTAATCTGTTTCTAAATTATAAGAGTAAAAATGTTCAAGGAGTCTGGCGAAACCTAGCCTAATTGTCTGGATCAAATATTGCATTTTTGGGATCCCATCGGAACCTTTGGTCTTGTTTCTAGTGATCTCGTTGACGTAGGCTAAGTTATTTTTTGTTTTTGCAGCCCTTATTTCTACTCGCCGGAGAAGCTTACAGCTATTACGCCACGGCTCATGGTGCCTACACATCTAGAATCGAGCAAACATCAAGAATAGTGAAATGGAGAAGTAAATGTTTTGTACCAAGGGTTTTAAATAAAAGTTTATTAAAAAAAAAAAGTCTCCCCTGCGCCACCCCCCTAAACATCACCCTGATTGGACGGAGCATTAAAAGGCTAAACGTCACCCTGTGATGTCTCTCATTGTCCGAAATCCGCCAATCTTGAACAAAATTTGAACAAGAGCTGGAAGCTCATATGGCACTTGCAAGGCTAGGTCAGAGGATGAAAGTAGGAATTCGTCAATTCGTGGGTTTCTTTTGATCATTTGTAAGCAAAACCCTTGAGATAAGAATGATCATGGGTCCTTAGAAATCACGAGACTGTATCGTTTGGCAATGCATTTTGCTGTGCGCACTTTAAGGGCCCTAGAAAATCATCTGTAATCAAAACTCTTGAAGCAAAAAAGATGATCACCAGGAGCACGAAAATGTATATTTTACTCAGAAGTATTGTTTGTACTTTAAGAAATTCAGTTGTAAGCAAAACCCTTGAGGCAAAAATGATCATGGGCTCAAAGGGATAACGAAAATGTATCTATTGCTTAAAAGTATTTTTTGTACTTTGCGGTTAGCATTAGTACTTTAAGGGATGGTCGGATCTGGGAACTAACTATTTCTTAGCCAATCATGTCAAGTCTCTAATTTTCAAGCCAAGTTTCATCGTCCTAGCATGTCAGGAAGTACCTTAACTTGCGAGCACCGGAATTCCGGACCCCCCCCCTAACTCCCCCCCCTGTTTCCAGGTTAATCTGGTCGTGTCCCTGATTTGCCTGCCAAGTTTCATCGTCCTAGCCCACCTGGAAGTATCTTAACTCCGTATGACCGGAATTCCGGAACCTCCCTCCAACTCCCCCCCAGTGCACGAATCCGGTCCGGTTCTGTCAATGATGTACCTAGGGGTTGTGCTTGTTCCTCCCACCAAGTTTCATCCCGATCGCTCCACTCTAAGCGTTTAACATGATTTCCGGTTCCCCCCTCCGACCCCCCCCCCCCACATTCATCGGATTCGGTCCGGACTTGAGTTGGGACATGTGAGACACGGTGTCTTTCCAAATATCAAGTTTCATTAAGATCCGATTACCCGTTCGAAAGTTATGCATGTCACTAAATTCCGGATTCCGGCTCCCCTCCCTCCCCCCACGATGGTCGGATCGGGCAAGTGACGATTTCCAAGTTAGTTTGGTCGGGCCCCTAATACGCCTGCCAAGTTTCATCGTCCTAGCACATCTGGAAGTACCCTAACTCGCGATCACCGGACTGACCGACCGACCGACAGACCGACAGACCGACAGACCGACCGACCGACCGACGGAAAAGTGATCGGTATATGGCACTTGGCCGGAAGGCAAGTGCCATAAAAACAAGATCAAAGCTCCCTATCGAATTCAAAACTTGGGTTGGTTTTGTTGATCCCTGAAACAATGTACCGTGTCGGTTTCCTGACTCGGACTGAATCGTCAATCCGGTGACAAAACGATCGAACAATTCTTCTCTCCCCTATGTCCGTAAATTAAATAACCTGATCAAGAAATATTTGTAGCTCTACCAAATTTTACGTGTCCGCCGGATTCCGGTCAAACTATTGGTATGAAGAGGAAACAGAGCCGCCATACTCAACAGTTTCTTTTACACTCAAACCAACCCGATCAAGAAGGTTTTGGTTCTGTACCAACTTTCCGATAACTAATGGTCGCCTAAATTACATCTAAATATGCTCTTTTAACCTCGTGCAAACCTCATAGTCAGTTTCCTCAGTTAATTCGATCGATTCTGAAATTTCCGGTTTTGACCGGATTCCGGTCGGATTATCCATCCAATTCCAAAACAATCTATAGATCCGGATTAGGCATATTCTTCGAGTCTCACATCGAACCAATGATCAGGGTATATCTGGTGATTCTGTCCATTCGATAATTTCCGGTGCTGACCATATATTCCGACCTAATGGCTCAACCGAGGCAACTAATGGCTTTTCCCGACTCGTTATCTATTTTTGTTTCTATATCTAACTTTCACTAAATATGATCGGAAAAAACCCTTCCGTCACCCAAAACCTAATCCCTCACTATAAATGTTGAGTTACAAACCCTTCTACGAATTAAACGTACAAATTGCCTACCGAATCCATCTTCCCACCTACCACAGACCAAATAATCCGTACCTGAGTAACCAAAATCACAGACAGAGAGATTTCACAGGATTTTCTCCCTTTTCTTTGATCCACAAAGAACCAGGGACGGTTTTAGTCTCAAAGTATAACTGAAAAGGTAGCTTATTTTAACATTTGATTTTTGAGTTCACAAAAAGTTTTTTACTCATCTAAGGGATTTTGTATTTTTTTTCACCCGGGGCTCTAGTAATAACGTTCAGAATGTGCACGGCTTGCACGACAACCCAAAAATCATCCAGACGCGGAGAATCTGAATTTCAACAAAGGCATGCATTTCCATGTGTTACGGGCGCTTAACTCGGAAGATTGGAGGAAGCAACTCCTCTGAAGGGAGTAGGAAAGTGATGGATAAGATATGTCTTTTTTTATGTGTGTTATTTCGGCAATCGCTTACCTTTGTAGTTGCTGAAGATTTCAAGCATAGAGGGACAAGCACATAGAGGTACTACATATCCGAAAGAACAAGTTCATTCGATGAAATCGATTATCTGTGGATAGCGGACAAATGAAGCAACTCATTTTAATCGGGTTTTCAGCAATATTTACGTAAATAAGTGAAGTGTAACTAGACTGTCTGATATTAGTCTTATTCAGATAAAACTTTAACGACGGAGCAACCATGAGTCCTATGTGCCTAAACAGAGAACAGGATCAGTATAAACGGTAGCAACTTGAAAGACACAAGGTCTATCCTAGAATGCTGCCAAAAGTTAAGGAGTCCAGAAGGAGATCACACGCCTTGAAAAAGCCTCTGGGAATAATTAGCTTACATTCTTGTCATCGAACATAAATGACGGCAGACACAACAAGAAATTATAAAGTACAGGGGGGAATTCCAATTTTCAAATTCGATCAAGTTATGTCGGAATTGTTCAATATTTAATGAGATCATCTGTGAGCTCGGAATCTCATCAGCATAACAGCGCCATTAAATTACCCTGTTTACGATGTGTCAATATGCAGAAGTGACAAGACTAAGCCCTGTAGACAGAAGTAGGTGCGCCTTGTATGATCCTTAACGGGACCGGAAGTGAGCAAAGGAGCGGCAAAGACAATCACAGCCACTGTACACCCAAGGGTAAGATCAGTGTCACACCCAGGAAATAATTAAGGGGATAATCTGCCGTTGACCAATACCCCATACCTGAGGTCTATGGAGGAACTTCCTCGGGAAATCTTAGATTCGTCGGAAATTGTCGGTCATTCAACATCTTATTTGACCATTTAAGCCTTGCGCGAGTCCTACTGGTGGTGAAAGTCTGAACTTATCTTAGTGCTGAGGAGCATGGACAGAACATTTAGGGGAGGGACTAATATACCATTAGCATAAGGTTCGATTTATACGGGATTCCTTGAAGTAATTGGCCTTGTATTTATGGCTCCAAGCTGACTAGTCTCTTCTCTCCCTCCTTTCCTCATTATTAGCATCCATCAAACAGAGATAGTACAACATACCCATAAGTTAATGAAAATAAAAGAGAAGCTTTACATTTTTAAACTGAAGAGTATTGCAAAGCTCTCGTTGCCAGGGAGGTTCGCACCATTTTTCTGCTAAAGGAATATAATTAAATATATTTAAACACTGACGATGGTGATGATCATTGGATAGCTAGGATAGCGTTAGATGGCTCTGGACTGGAATATGGTGAATTAATTTCTAGAGTACTCCTTTACGAGCTCCTTTATCACTGTAAACTTAGGCTTATGTGTAGCGATCCATATTTTCCTTCAAATATCCAGGTTTTGTTTCTGGCTATAAGTTGAATAAAAAAAAAAATCCTTCATCCTCCCGCATTTTAAACAAAGATTTAACGATGCAGTCTATCCCCCCCCCCCACAGCGCAACATTAGTATCGTATCTCCCAAGCTGAACTCCATGTGTCAGATATTAGAGGATCGCTCGGACTACTGACTCTTTGAGTTCCTGTATTTTCAAATAGTTGAATACTTTAAAATTATAAGGCTCTGCTTTCAACAAATTACCCATGGCTTTGGCTGTTTTAAGCCTTTTTATTAGGCCAGTTGAGCAACAACAGGAGACAAATTTACATAACCGGTTTTTCAGTTGGATTCATCTGAACTTGGGTCTCAGGTTCAGGTGGTACCATCACGTACAGTAGAAGTACGCTTATTTGAACGTTTGTTGACTTCGGACCATTTTCATGCATTTGCTGTGACTAAAGTCAACTATGAGTTAGCCGAAATATGTAATCAAGGGCCTCTGAAAACACCTGAATAGGTATTCTGGATCTTCATTCCAAAACTGCACTGTTCACATTTAAGTAACTGTTAAAATAACCTCTACTGTAGGCCAATCACCTGGGAATGGCAAAATATGAAAGAAAATTAGATGACAGTTGATTCCAGAACTGACTGGGACCGAGTGGTCAGAACAGCTGCACCTCTATGTTCACTTGCTACGGTTTCTCGTTAGCAACGACAAAGAAATCAGGCTGCCTCAATTGCTAATGGTATTAACTGTAGCGCAGGGGACAAATGACAAAAGAGTCAGACCCGGGGCACATGATCCACTACTTGATCTTGGAATTTAATTTCGTATAAAGTAAAAAAAAAAAAATCAAATCTTACGGTTTGTACAGTTTAGGAGGGATTCGGTCAAAGTCCGTCGCACCGACTCGTTTTCGCACTCGATCGAAGTCCGACTACCCTCCAGGACCAGAGAGGCGTTGTCTCGAGGCTAGAAATAGTTAGAATAAGCCGAAGATATACGCCAAGGTACCTTACTGGCTTACAAATCAAGTAACATCAGTGGCGTCCGTTCAATTTCAGGAAAGCAGCTTTCCATACACGATCATTATCTTTTGAAAGATCCCACTATTGTTTCCCCGCACGCCTATACATCCCGAAAGGATTACCCGTTACCCATAGGCTAGCACAGCATATTGAGAGGTCGTATGACGGGCTTCTGAAGACATTTCCCAAATCACGCTTGTCTGACAGTTCCATATTATTTCAAACACACATCCCTTCCTTATCTTCTCTATTGGGATTTGCTCCGCAGCGGGCAGTTATCTGTCTTTCCTAGCCTTGTCCAGTTGACGAATCGGCTCTCATGGCGTCTCAGCGTCATGGTCCGTTAGCAAAACCATATTACTGGTAAACGACTGCAGTCGTCCCGATGATTAGTGTATAATAATATACTAGAAAATGTATATTTTGACGTATTTTTATATATGTAAATATATAAGAAAATGACTAAAAATGGACGAGTCAGCTTGTCAAAGTCCTCTTCACGATGTAGCTGGAAGAAACGAACATGCAATAAATCAGTAACAAGAGCTGTAAGCTCATATGGCACTTGCATGGGTTGAGATGTATTATTTGATCAAAAGTAATTTTCGACTGTGCGGTTCAGATGCGCACTTTAAGGGAGCTAGAGAAAAAGTATTTTATCGTTGAACTTGGCTGTGATGATGCAAAAGGCACTAGAAATTCATCTGTAAGCAAGACCCTTGAGGCAAAAACGATAGCAGGCTCTTAGGGATCATTGATATATACGTATGATCAAATTTTTTTTTTTTTCACTAATGCGGGTGAAATGCGCACTTTAAGGGTGCTAGAATTTTTTTTTTGCAAAACCCTTGTGGCACAAATGATCATGGGTTGAGATGTATCGTTTGATAAAAAGTACTTTTCGACCTTGCGGTTAAGATGACACTTTAAGGGAGCTAGAACTTTATTTGAAAGCAAAACCCTTGAGGCAAAAATGATAATGGGCTCATGGGGATCATGGAAATGCATATTTTGCTTAAAAGTATTTTTCTTAATTTGCGGTCATGATTAGTACTTTAAGGAATGGTCGGATTTGAAAAGTGGCGATTTCTAAGCCGACCTTGTCCAATTTCTAATATTCCAGCATCTGGAAGTACCTTAACTCGCGATCACCGGAATTCCGGACCCGCCCCTCAAACTCCCCCCACAGTCGCCGGAGCCAATCCGGTTCGGTTTTGGACTTGTTTGTTATTCCCACAAAGTTCCATCCCGATCTCTCCAGTCCAATCCGGTCACGTATTCCCCCCCCAAATTGTTGTCGGATCCGGTCCGGGCATGAAAAAGATCACCACAGGCACGCCCTCTGTTCAGTTATTAAATTTCACTCCAATCCGATCACCCGTTCCAAAGTTACGCATGGCTAAATATTCCGGATTCCCACTCCCTCCGATCCCCCCACGACTATCGGATCGAGTGAATTTTTATTTACAAGTCAGTTTGATCGGGTCCCTGATACGCCTCCCAAGTTTCGTCGTGAAAATCCCAAAAACCGTCATCACCAGAATTCCGAGAAACTCCCCTCCACCCTCCCCCCCAAGTGTCCGGGTCCAGTCCAAACGTGTTAACGATTTATCTGGAGCAGATTCTTGTTCTTCCCAGCAAGTTTTACTCCGATCCCTCCATTATAACCGTTTCTCGAAATTTCCGGTCTCCCCCACCCCAACTCCCCCATAGCTGTCGAATCCGGTTCGGACTTCAAATGGAACATCAGAGATATGTCATTCATTCAGGTACTAAGTTTCGTCCCAATCCGATCAACCGTTCGAAAGTTACACAACACTCAATTTTCCATATTCCCCCGCACTGCACCACATATACAAACCCCTTTGACCCTCGAATGCACTAGCTCTTTCCAATGTTAACAGAGTGATCCGATGCAAAGAGTGACGTCACGCCGCGCGCAGACCTACTAGTGTGAAGAAAGGGGTAGGGGTTTTACAAAAACTACTAAATTCTCATGATTTCCCCGCCCTCTTCTCCCTCCACGGTGGTCGGATCGGGGAAGTGACTATTTGCAAGTTAGTTTGGTCGGGCCCCTAATATGCCTGCCAAGTTTCATGGTCCTAGCACATCTGGAAGTACCCTAACTCGCGATCACCGGACTGACCGACCGACCGACAGACCGACAGACCGACCGACCGACCGACGGAAAAGTGATCGGTATATGGCACTTGGCCGGAAGGCAAGTGCCATAAAAACAAAAGACCGCAGTTGAGCTGGAGACAAGAACAGGATTTTGAGTAACAACAAAAAAAATGTTCAGACCAAAGATCCTGCAAAAGTCATAAAAGCCCATGATAACTATGTATAAACTATAATAACGTTTTATATTTAGTGACTTTTAATAGTTTCATTTGTGTCATTTTCTAAATTTTCCTTGTTTATTTAATACTCCTCTGTATTAAATATGCGGGTTAAAAATAAATTAAATTTGAGATGAGTCTTCAGAATATAATTCCTAATAAATGTTTCTAGCTTCTAACCATGTTTCTACGTTTCCACTGCGCATACTTAATACTCCTCTGTATTAAATATGCAGGTAAAAGATAAAATGAATTAGAGATGAGTCTTCAGAATACAATTCCTAATAAAAGTTTCTACCTTCTAACCATGTTTCTACGTTTCCACCGCGCACAACATAGCACTGTTTAAGAATAAAGCAACACAAAATCCTATCAGAAAACACTGAAATCGATCCTACCTTCCTCTTTCGATAGTTCTTTTTGTTTTCTTTGCCTAGTTTATGTGTTCTTTTTTCTTTTTTTTTTCCTTCTTTGTAGTCCATGAATGTATTTCAGCCCTCTACGAGCAGTTCTCTCTCTAGGTGAAGGTAGTTCCAGTGCTGTTTATGTGCAAACATGAACTGACCTGAACAATTCACGAAGAAGAGAATGTAAGCTGGAAATGAGTTGTTGGGACTGAGAGCTTACCAAAAAGACTTTGACCAAATTCTTCTCCTGGGAAATTTTCGCATCGGGATAAACACTCCGCACCCTGGCCGTTAGTGCGGCGACATCCCAAACGCCAAAGACATCAGGCTGGTGGGCTTTCGCCTCCTATAAACGGAGAAGAGAACAGATGGCTACACAAATGTCGGCTCTGGATTTCAATCCTTCAAACTTTTAGCCAGAGCAAAATAACACTAGGAAGTAGCGCCAAGACTTAACAAAATTGACAAACACTCGAATAGCAGCGATACTAGCACCACTATCGATAGAGAACGTCCCTACTGAAACTCATTCAGTCGTTCACCAACGCTGGCTCCGGTAACTTCACATTCTGAAAATTGCAAAAAAAATATACAGCATCCATTGTTTCCTTGGTGTGTGCAGACCGCACCTATGCTTTTCTAGAAATTTCCAAGCCCGCAAGTTTGTCTCGCTTTAAATGCCACAAGTGTAGTGGGCAGCGCTACGAGTACGGCTCGTTTGCAAAGCATGGAAAGCATAGGTCTTGGCGCTACTCCCTAGTGTTATTTTGCTCTGCTTTTAGCCTATGTATAACGTCTCCACATATCATAGATTCACTCGTTTGATCGACTACGTTACAGTCACACAACATTCATTGAACACTGTTTGATCATTACATGTTTTGGACCTTATGGGAAAAAAAGATGGGAAAGGCCCGTTTTCAAAATCTGTAGTGTAAAATTCCGAAAGTATCCGGAGTGGTCGTGATTTTTCGTCCAAATATCTTTCGTAAATCCAAGAAGATACTTAATAGCCTTGCCCAAGGGCGAGATGTCAGTCTTGTTACGTGACCCTGATGACGCATAAGTGTTTATCTGGTTCCATGTGATTTGGCCCGAGTGAGTTGTTGGTCCTGGACAACTCTCCTATACTGAGTTTTACTTTTTTATTTTTACAGAACTCTGCGTTTTCTTCAAGGTTGTAAGCTTTGGTTCTAGGTGCAGATTGGGCTGTTCGAAAACCGGACATGTTTCTGCATTTTTCGTATAGTTTCTCGACTTTGCTGCCCGTTTCCCAGTCCAGAAAGCCGACAAAAATAAGCAGCAAGACCGTCTAGGTAGTCCTGAAAACCCCAAATAAAACAAAATCGATGGTCCTTTTGAGAAACGAAAAGCAAATGAGAGCATTTTGACCTTGACGGCAGGTAGGTATTCCCCACATTTATTTGTCTCAAAATCCGCGTGGAGCAGCTTTCCTCAGATCTGTCCCCAAGAAGGAGTTCTGAAATAAACGGCAGATGGCACTGGCGTATGGAAGGAAATTTCACCACAAAGGACGGCAAGGAACCATCTGACACTGGCAGTTTTATGAGAAACAAGGATCTCACCTTCAGCGTGAAATTATTGTCTTTCAAATCCAGGTTTCCCGTCACTGGTGAAATGAAATGTTCCCGGACCTTCGACATCGTGATTTGGGCTCCCAGCGCGGAGTCTATCAGTAGTCTCTCAGATTGTACTCCAAGGGGCAGCGTGAGAACATCAAGACTTTTCATCGTCTGCACCCTGATCTCCTGAGAAAAAAAAAGACACAATGATCTCTCTACTCGACGTTAGTCGATTCAAAAGAGAGCAGTGAGGATCATTTTGGGAACACTGTGGATGAGTTAAGATTTATTGGTTCTAAAGCCAACGGCCGTGGCAAATACATAAACAATGAACACAAATAAACAAAAATAAACATAAATATTACCCGTCCATATGGCTCGGGCTTATTCCCTTGTCACTCGTGCTTTGCCCTCTGTCAGGAGTAATTGATAATCTATATGTGTGCAATTGGTGAAAATAATAAATAAACCTGAACCTGATCCTGGCTACCGTGAGGAACCTCTATAAATAGCGAGGTCAAGAGCTGTGATGTGAAGGTCCTGGGCAATATAAGCTAAACTTTAACTTCCTAAATTAATGTGAGGGAATTTTGTGGACATGATTGTGTGTTGTCCCTAAGTGGGCCACTTTTTCTCTCCTCCCCTCTACTGGTGGGTTTTTGTAGTCGAAAAGTGAAACCGACAAGTGAAAGATTTGATAGGACTTTGCATGCAATACATTCTTTTCTGGACGATGAATGAAAAATTGTGTATTGTATTTGTGTTGTTGTGTTTCATTTATTTTTTTATTTTACATACTCCGCTTTTCAAATGGCCGGTTAGAAATAAAATACTTACTTACTTATACTGTGCATAAATATTTGCTAGGTTCGGAGTTCACCATATTCCTCGGCACCGTTCACGGTTAACCGACGTCCGAAGCAACATACATCTAATGTACCCTGGAGATACTACTGCACTGGGACTCGCGGAATACTTACCGGGTCGAAACTGACGCCTGTTTTGACCAGTTCCTCCGCGACGACGACAGTCGTTGGCTTCAGGTCCCTGATGAGTTTGGCAGACTGCGCGGGACTCAAGCTGGTGTCGATCGGACACCGTAGGATCTTCATAGACATCGGGAAATAAGGGGCAAGGGCATCCAAGTGGTTAAATTCAGGTTCTGGAAAATGCAAAACTGCCACAACAAGTAATGAGGGTGAATTTTGCAACACGCCAAATTCCGTACCGTCCTGTCATAACCGCACACTCACATAGTGGTTTGATGAAAACCCGACGACCGCCAGGACACAGAACAAAGCCATGCGCCCACAGGGGCAATTTGCGTCCACGTGGACGAATCCGCGCCGCCCGGAAGACTAAAGCTAGGTGCCCACAGAACGCGAATCTTTTCCGCCACGCGGCGCAAAACAAATTCGACTTGGAGTTGAAACGGCGCGGAGCGAATTTTTTCCGCTCGCGACGTCAAATTCGCCCAGGCGAACGCGAATTCGCGTTCTGTAGGCACCTAGCTTAATTCGCTGCGTGGTGCCTCAATTCTATTTCGACGTTTTCCTCCATCGCTTAGCGACCAACTTCCGCGTTCTTTGAGCATTTAGTTCTGACAGAAGACAAATGAAATCGCTTGGAGACATGGATCGCATGAAATCGAATGACGATCACTATATGACAGTTAAGTCGGGTCTTCACCTTGACCGTGATTTTTTCTGAATTTCTTCTGCGATACTTGAAAATCCCGGAAATCTGGAAGTTCAAAAGCCCCTTTTTCCGGATTATTTTGATGTACTTTCGGTCCGGTTCATATTCCAGATGCAATTTACAGAAGAAGTCAAAGAATAATCTGGAAGCCCAGATTCCGGAATTTCCGGGAGGTGAAGACCGGACTTTACAACGGGGACAATTTTGGCGGCGACGAAAACAGGAAGAACGATTCTCTGCGCTATTCTCCGCGCGACGATCTAGCGAAGCAGATCGCCGCGTGGCTAGAATTTTTGGTTCAGGCAAAACATTTGATCGCTAGGCGGCGCCAATCCCGACGGCGGACGAGAAATGCGGTTCTGTCAGTACTAAGCTTGAGAAGTTGTTTTTGGTTCACGGGGAGGAAGTAACCACCGTATGTACAGAACTGATATAGGAATATTCTTGATGTGGGACTTAAGCTTGTTGACATTGTTGAAGAAGACAAAGAACTTTACCTGTGAATATGATGGTGTTTAACGGGTTCGACTTCCACGTCATGATAAAATGGACGACGTCGCCAAACCTCAGTGATGGATGTCCGGTGAACACGATACAGGGCTAGAAAGAAACAGTCATCATATCATGGACCACGGTCATGACCTATTTCAAAGCCGCATCCAAGCCTGGACTGATCCACCCTTCAACTTTTACTTCATCCAAACCCACTGTTGATTTTGTCCCACCGCCAAGGCCAGACAAGACTTCAGGCAACAAAGGCTCCTGTCCTACATAGCATCAAGTTTCGATCAAGAATAAAACAAACGAGAAAATAAATTGAAATATTAGCAAGGCTTAAAATGTTTACATGTTGAGATCTAAATTAAAACCACTGCCAATTATTCAGAGATGATTGAATAATAACAATAATAATATGCTACATCAAAAAGGCTTACGCTTCTACGTAAGTAAGTGATTAGCTGGGTGCCAACAAGCAATAAGAGGGTCCTGTTGCCGCGAAAACAGCAGAGAACCGCTTTCTATTTTCTATTAGGCGCGTGGAACAGCATTCGTTGCCTTCATTGAGCGAAGGATTTGAATACACTGAAACTTGACGAAGCAGTACGCACTGAAGTTCTATCATTTTTTTTTGTGACATTTTGGTGGTAGCAGTAGTTCACAAGTACCATGTGAGAGACAGTACAATTCAGTTTTCAAACAGAAAAAAAAACGTCTTCTGAGCCAAGAGCTAGCAGAGTATACTTAGTACAACGAAAACAAGACCAAGGGCTTTCGTGGGATTCCAAACAGGGACATATTTTTTCTTTCGCCTCCTTATACCTACCGATGCGGTAGCCTTTTGACCCCTAACGTTATTATTACTTTTATCGCGTAACTTACTCGTTCGTAAACTTTCTATTTTTTTACTTCATTAATTCTAAACTAGTCCATCTAAGACTGAGCATTTTCTCATTCGGATGTGCAGCTTCGACAAATGGACTTCGATCTGCTATGGGACTGATCGGGAATCGACTGCATGTGACTTACTACAAAGGATGACTTTTATTTCAAATATCATTCCAACACTCGGAATCGGAATCATTTATTCTAAAATAGCTGTCATAGCCTTCCCGGACGGGTCTGAACGCTAAAATGCACTATTCTTTACAATAAAAAATAGACAAAAACACGAAATGCACAGTACTACTTGTTGTAACGTTGGGTAACTATCTGGCCAAAAAAAGGTGCCCTTTAACGCCATACCAGGCCGTGGACAACAGTGACCCCAAAATAAGGAGGGAAGAAGATTGATATTCTAAGGGATCCGTCTTACTTATGTTGCTACTTCACTCTAAGTCCATAACGTTCCATAAGGTTTCATTTCCGAGACTCCAGGGCTCCCGTTTACTGCTACCAAAGACTCCAAGGAGCTTATTGGTCAGGAATACAGGTTTTGCAAGTTTCTCCGTGTTTCTCATGAAAACCAAGGGGTCCGAGCGAGGCTGAAAACAACCGAAACGGGTTTAAGATCTTCGCTGAATCCACTAGACTTTTAACTGAGTCACATATGTTAGAACTTTGGAGTCTAAACTATGTGCGCTGCGAATAGTGTTTAAAGTTTAACCGAAAAGGGCTAGGATAGGACAATCTAGTTACCCATCACTTATTCACTTAAATTAGCTTGAAGACCCGCTGAAAATGAGTTACTTCGTTGTTCCGCTATTCACGAATAATCGATTTTCAAATAGTGCAATTTCCGTGTGATTTGTGGTGCCTCTATGTGCTTGTATTTTTGCTGTGTGCCTTACGAGAAAGATTTATCATTTTTTTTTGTTCAGGCACTAAGCAATCTTCACCAATCTCATCAATGCCCACTGAAAAGCCGCATTTGTGTTGAGATTGAAATTTCCGGCGTCATAGTAGAATTTATGCTGTGGGGACGGCTGGAGATATTCTGAGCATCATAACTAGAGCAAATAGTGGAAAATCAAAAAATCACTTTGCAGAATCCAAATAATTCAGTGTATCCAATTAAATGACACACAAATGAGTTGGCTTTTCAGTTAAACTTTAAAGAAAGGTCGTGGAAGGCCCCTGTGAACAACTAAGCTACGCACAACTTAATAAGGGCCCTTTCACTTAAGCTTATTCTACGTACTAGCTGCTGCTGACAGGTAAGAGCTCCATAAGCATCACCCTCCTCCGTCATTCAGGGCCTCCACATCGGACAAATGACATATCCTGCATGACAGACCGACGGGCTTATTGATTAGTCCTTCAGACAAATTGAGTAATGCCGGGCAGACGTTACCTGTCTGTAGTCTGCTGTGAAATTATCATCGTAAATACTCTTGAAGTGCTTCAGACGATTGTTCTTTACCAGAAAGGCGTGAGGAAATGGCTCCTCTGGGAGATATACTTTGTTTTGCTTTGGGGCGCTCAACCTAAAAAAAAAAAAATGTTGACAACAGACTTGTTCGTGTCAGCTTTTTGTCAGAGTAGGTATACATTCTCGCTTACTTGTGTTCGGTTAACTTAAAAAAAAAAAAAGAAAAAAAAAAGGTCAGTTCAGTTCGATTCGGTAGCTGAAATACTGGTTTTGAGGGCACACGTGTATTGTTTAAATTATTTTAAAATTATTCGACAAGCACTGCCTGTACGAAGTTCGTTTCTCTACAGTGCTTGTGATGTATGTGAAAGTTGTGTATGGTAATAAAAGAAACAAATTAACCTTGAAACTAATACCTATGTGCAAGATGCGTCAGACCAAAGGTGGATTCACACTGTTGTAAGTGCTTTTGAACCGACTGCGACGAGGGACAACGATGATGGAAAATTCTCACTTCATTCCGAGCTGTGATTTACGGTAATCAAGGAGGCACACTCGTGCCTCTTTAAAGAGGCGAACCACGACAATGTTAAGCGATCTTCGGTTCCAGTGGTCGCAGAGGGATGGGGAGGGATGCATTTCGTAGCCCGAGCTCCAACTAAGAAACCTGCCAAATTTCATCCCCCTCCGACTTTTCCTTCATGGGGAAAATCTGGCCGAAAGTTTCGACCCCCCAACCCCACCCCCCCTTTAACGTTGTCCGATCGGGCTGAAATTCACAAGTTAAGGTCCCCTAGGGCCCAGGAGCTTATCCGCGAAATTTCAGCTCGATCCGATAACTCCTTCCCTGTTTTCCAGAAACCACGCATAGCCACTTAATGTTCATGTTCTCCTTATGTTTTTTTTCTGCCACGCCTACAGGTCACAGCCGACATCGGATCTGGGTGTACGAAGACTCATTCGACGCGGAATTCTCCGAGTAATTTTCCTGGAAAGTTTCGTCGGAAAATCTTAACCCCCCGATTTTCTAGCTTAGAAAAACCCCATTTCCCCATAAGAGCCCATGTTAAGTTTTTTGTTGTTAAAAGTTACGAATTTCAACATTCAAGTACATCAAAATGATCAGCTCGACATGGTGAGACTGACTGCAAGCTTCAAAAAATTCTGTCTTAATCCGTAAAATTTTTATTTGAGAAAAATGACAGAAACCCTTTTTTTTTCTGCCACGCCTACAGGTCACAGCCGACATCGGATCTGGGTGTACGAAGACTCATTCGACGCGGAATTCTCCGAGTAATTTTCCTGGAAAGTTTCGTCGGAAAATCTTAACCCCCCCATTTTCTAGCTTAGAAAAACCCCATTTCCCCATAAGAGCCCATGTTAATTTTTGAAATTCTTAAAAGTTACGAATTTCAACATTCAAGTACATCAAAATGATCAGCTCGACATGGTGAGACTGACTGCAAGCTTCAAAAAATTCTGTCTTAATCCGTAAAATTTTTATTTGAGAAAAATGACCTTAAATTTTTCCGAAGCCAAGAGCGGGGGGTTAGGGCAGGGTTAGGGGGGCGGCAGCCCCCCACAACAAAAAACCTGTACAAAAGAGTCTTTAAAAGTGGGAGGGTTGGGGGGCGGCAGCCACCCAACTTCCTCTCCTAATTCCTGTACGAGTAGTACAGGAATTATTAACTTACATCCACCATGGATTGTAGAAAAACGTACAGAAATAATATGAAAAAAACTTCGTTTTCTTAAAGAGTTAAAGAGGCTGCGTCCCAAAGTCGAACCTTAAAACGTACAGGAATTAGGAGAGGCATTTGGGGGGCTGCCGCCCCCCAAACCCCCCGCTTTTAAAGACTCTTTTGTACAGGTTTTTGTTTGCTACCCTACCCCCACCCCCAGCTCTTAGCTTGTGTGCACTGTGTCTGGGAAACAGTTTCAATAATTATGTTAAAATGTAAATGGAGTGGTCAACTTCATTGTTACTAATTACTAGTTTCGGCGCAATGGTTCTCCTGTCCTCTTGTGTTTAACATTTTTCGAAGTTATTCCATTATTCATTCATTTCAATTTTTTGTTAATTAAAAGAGGGCCTTTCCGAAGCCAAGAGCGGGGGGTTAGGGGGGCGGCAGCCCCCAACAACAAAAAACCTGTACAAAAGAGTCTTTAAAAGCGGGGGGTTTGGGGGGCGGCAGCCCCCCAAATGCCTCTCCTAATTCCTGTACGTTTTAAGGTTCGACTTTGGGACGCAGCCTCTTTAACTCTTTAAGAAAACGAAGTTTTTTTCATATTATTTAAGGTAAGGACACCAAATAGCACCTACCATTCCGCAAAAATGTTTGAATACGCCAACGATGAATCTGCCACGTTCGAAATGAAAAACATGGGAACCAGGGACAGGCCCTGGTTGTCCAAATGGGAAGACAAACACTCGAACAAGTCGTAGACCAGACCAGCAGAGTAAACAGGCAGCAATACATTTCCACCACTCTTCAGAGTCAAAACTGAAAAAAAAGTAAAAGATTAAAATTAGGTATTTAAAAGTATGTACTCAAATTAAAGTAAATAAAAGTGAGTGAACTGTTGGCTATGCCTACAGCAAAGCACCGCATGTAAAAAAAAAAAAAAAAAGACAAATTCTGTTTTGCACATGTCATATCTACATTATAGAAATATATCCGTCCTGGCAGAATGGTGTCCGCCTTGGCCATGCCAAACTCGTAAGCGAAGTGTAGCTGGTTCGGGTCTTGGTGGTGCCTACCACTTGGTTCGGGGCGGGATTCTTGCGTACCCTGCAAGACAAGCCAAGGTCCACCCAGCTTCAAATGGGTACCTGGAGAAATCTAGGAAGGCGACAGGAAGGGTGTCCGAAAGCACCAGGATGGCTAGCCTCCACCCTCCCATTGCACTTCCTGGCTTAAGGCTGAGAATCGCAGATTAGCACCGCCAGTCAGGCCTGTATAGGCTGATGCTGACAATTTTACTATAGAAACATATGGAAACATATTCTACTTTATTTTACCACCTATCTATAAGAAGTCTGGTAACTGGTTGATCGCAGGTTCGTTGTTCCAGCTTGAGCCTGAACAGAACCCTTTTCAAGAAGGACCGAACTAGAATAAATCTCAGCTGACTTACCGTTCAGCACCATCAAATACACATCTGGATACTAAACTAAACTAAAAATATAATTTACACTGGAACACGAGCACTCACTTACATTTTATACACTCAAGTTACCAAAATAAATTAATATTTCACTATTACCGTAGTAGCCTACTGTTAAATACTGTACATTGTCCTAAAGTTTCCGTGCTGCTGTTTGCTTTGTATCGTAAATGCCTAACACTTAGAGATGGGCAAATCCGAATCCGGTTTCGAATCCAGGATTCATCCTTTTGGACGGATTCGAATCTTCTGCTTGTCATGCTGGATTCGGATTCTAAACCCTCAATCTTCTGAATCCACTCAAATTCCTAGTGTTTGTTACGATGACTGTATTTGTATATGGAGTTTGCACTCTCAACCTGATGTTATGGCGAGGGGTGTAGTAAGCCGGACATAAGATGGTAAATGTCCAGGTATACAATCATCGGAGTCAGGATGGCCTAGGGCGTTGGTGGCCTACTACACGTGCAAAACTTCACGGGTTCATTATGGATTCCCCTGGTCGATTCACACAATGGTTTGCATACCGAACACACAACAGGCTATCAACCACCCATCATACACTAGGCCTTACAGGCCAGCCCACTCTAAGGAGCTTAACTGAGACTCATAGAAGTGACCTATGGTCCGTAAGTAAACATAAGGTTTTATTAATAGATGTACTTACAAAAGAACAATCTTTAAGTGAAAAGAGTTGTTACCCGGCCGGGAACCGGGAAAGAAGTGTTTAGAAGAAGGTGACTCACACCCGGCGTGAGTCACAATGCCAGAGAGTTAATAAATAATACGAAAGAGTGGCCGCGACGGTATAAAAGATAAAAGACACAGGCAATGGAAGGGAGTAACGCTGCCTAACGGCGGCATAAGGAAAACATACGGAGTGCAACTGGCATCACCGTAACATGTTCATACTCCCAGTTTTCGTTTTACCAATTTTTACACAGGTGCGCTTCGGCAATCAATTTTTTTGGTCTCAACCACCAACCATCCTCAGTAATTTAACACGTTATCTGATTACCTCAGACATCAGTGCTATTTTGTCACCTTTCATTTTCACCTGCAGTTCAGTTCGCAGTGGCAGGTAAAGTCAGCTGTTCGAAAACTGAAAGCAAAATTCAACGAGATAATCCGTATGAGTAGTAGGCTAGGGAAACAAATATACATACCAACATTCATACAGATATCTCCAAGCATGGAGTCTGGGTTCGAAGACGGAACTTTATTCGTTGCTCCCATTATGAGATAATCAGCATTTTTTAACGAAGCCTGGTCGATCGTCCTGAAAAATATACAATGCATCGCCTGTACATTTCTTTTTGAGCTTACTGCACTCCACTTTGTGGTCTAGCTTTTACGCCGTCTCTGTCTGTCAAGGAGTGAGAATTCTTTTTGAGTTCTTTATAACAATAATTCTCGGTGGCTTCACTTTTCTCCCCCTTGACTGTAGTTCTTCCAGGATGTTCGCTGGTGCTGGCCTGCCTCATCTTTTCCAGAACTGCGTAGGAAATCTTCCCTTTCGATCCGCTTCTGACAATCCGCTCGTTCTGGTGCTCGCCGGGCCGCTTCTTCGTTTGTCTTTGCCGCTTTACGGACTGGACGGACGATTCTTACGCTTAACAGGCTTAAAATCGAACACCATTTGATGTGTTGTATTTGCTGCATTTTCTTTCTTTTTCTTACTGTCTTTGTCTGTTGTTCACTTGTTGTTTCTGTGGATAATTTTATAATTGGCCCTAGCTGGCCGATGATTCAATAAATAATATACACATACTCGCAGATGACCAGGAGCGGATAATGATACGAGCCTCAGTCTCTCGACCCTGCGCTGATCAAAACTATCCAAATTGGTTACTAAAAAATTCGTTTATTTTTTTGCAGGTTTGTTCTTTCTGCTACAGCCCGAACAGGACCTTTGCTAGGAATGCCCAGAAAATGGCTGGAATAAATCTTGGCAGACTTATCCGGTACGCCTCGATGAACAAGACCAAAGGTTCCGATGGGATCCCAAAAATTTAATATTTGATTCAGACAAATAGGTTTTGTCTTCGCCAGATCCTCCTTATCCCTATAAAGAACATCTAATCAACTTCAAATAAAACTTTACCTTCTAAAAAAAAAATGTTTCAACCGGATTCCGGACGAACTATATGTCCGGTTAAAAAATGATTGTCATATATAGGTTCAGCGTTTTTTCTTACCCTTAAATCTATCATCTAATCTACTTCAAATACAAATTTTGCTTTTAACAAATTTTCCGGTTTTGGTCGGCTTCCGGACGAACTCTTTGTCCGGCAAGAAAATGGTTTTCACCATCGTGTTCAGCACGTTTTCTTACCCCTAAATCGAACATCTAATCAACTTCAAATACAAATTTCGTTTTTATCAAATTTTCCGGTTTGCGCCGGATTTCGGGCGAACTACTTATCAGGCAAGAAAATGGTTTTCACCATCGTATTCAGCATGTCTTCTTACCCCGAAATCAAACATCTAATCAACTTCAGATAAAACTTTTACTTTTAACAAACTTTCCGGTTTTGGCCGGATTCCGGGCGAACCACTTGTCCGGCGAGAAAATAACTTTCATATTTTTTCATTAACCTAAATCAACTATCTAAACAGCTTTAAAAAAAAATATTTTGCCCCTTAATTTGAAACCCCTCCCCCACCCTCAAATATAGGGCTACAGAGCCCATCTTCGAACTTGACTTGTACTTTGATCCGAAGGATCCTCCCACCAAGTTTCATCAAAATATCTCAATCCCTTCGAGAGTTATCGTGCTAACAGACGGACAGACGGACAATTTTGCGATGTCATAGGTATCCGTCACTAACGTTTTGGTTTGGGATCCCAAAAATTATCTCAAAATAGTAGTATGAAGTTGTACGAAAAAGCAGCATGCAGTACCATGTTACTACACGCTATTACAGCAAGACTGGATGCTACTGGAGCAGGGCGGGATGCTACTGAATACTACTGCTTAAGATTAGCCCAGTGTGAGGCACATTAAATTAAAGTATTCTGTACTACTGCATATCGATATATGCAACTTTTTCGTACAGCTACACAGGCTACACATTTTTTGGATCCCAAAACGTTAGTGACGGATACCTATGGCATCGCAAAAGTTGTCCGTCTGTCCGTCCGTCCGTCTGTTAGCACGATAACTCTCGAAGGGATTGAGATATTTTGAAGAAACTTGGTGGGAGGATCCTTCGGATCAAAGTACAAGTCAAGTTCGAAGATGGGCTCTGTAGCCTTATATTTAAGGGTGGGGGAGGAGTTTAAAATTAAGGTACAAAAAAAATACTTTGAAATCTATTGAGATAGTTGATATAGGGGTAAGGGGGCATGCTGAATCCGAATATGAAAGTTATTTTCTCACCGGACAAGTAGTTCACCCGGAATCCGGCGAAAACCGGACACAAAATTTGTCGACCCCCGCTACCCCTTTTCTCAAATTAGTAGGCTATAGCTCTGCGCGGGTTTAGTATAGCTCTGCGCAGAGCTAACGTTAAGAGAGAGAGAGAGCTAGTGCGATCAAGGTCGAAGGGGTTGGTTTGGTGTAATGGAAAAGAGTAGGTGGTTGCGGGCTCTATAACAGTTGAAAAGTTTAGAGGGGTTGACAACTTCAGTAGTAGGGTACACACTGAAACCAAAAATAGCCCGGTCTCAATTGTGAGACAAATAGGGGACTTCTAATGGTCTCATAGTCTGATAATAGGCTGTTAGACCATAATCATCTTCGGCAATGAGGGGTTAGCAGTTTTGTCTACTTGGTGTACATACAATTTGTTTTCTGTGCTTTACGTGGTACGAACAATTTGGCACCACGTATATCACGAGGACATGGAGTCGTAAGTAAGAATCGATTACTAGAATTTTTTTATTTTTTTTATTTATTGTATAATTCAGGTACAAAATTTCGTGGTTATCCAACCAAATTGTTTGACCTTTGTCAGGTAATATATACAACAATTGTTAAAATCGAATTTAAAATCGAATCTTTGGTGATGAGGGGTTGCCAACTTTTGCTAGTTGGTTTACCTTTTATTTTTTTGCCATCACGGGGAGATGGACTTGTAAGTAAGAATCGTTTGCTATAGAAGGGCTTCGCGAGGGGCTTGAAACTTGAAACTTAGATCTGTTTCTAAATATTACAAGTAAAGAGTATTGATCTATCAACATCATATAGTAGATTTTTGGGATCCCATCGACACCTTTGGTCTTGTTCATCGGGGCGCCATTGACCATGATTCGCAATCAGCTTTGGCTGAAGGAATATTTAACACCTTCTCTACTCCGGATCTGGGCAGTACCAATTGATACAAAGACGAGTGAAACCAGTAGAAGACGTTCCGGGAACCAAACTAGCTTATCTCAGTTGAATACTCAGTTTCCAGTTGGAGAACTAAAGAAGTGGTATGCTTTGGCCATAACTATATGGTCAATTTGGCTTTGGCCAAACTGACGATTTATGCATGCTCTTTATGCTCTTACGCTCTGCCTATGCAAATATGGTGTCTACGATTGGCTTTCGCCAAAACTGATTAGCTGTTCCGACGGTCGACGGGATACTGGCAGAAAAGAAAATATAACCTACCTGGGATGAGTGGTAAGAGTCGATGTCGTGCTAACACAGACAACTTTGGACGAGTGTGAAGATATAACCCAATTTGCACTGCCAATCGCATAGCCAGAAGATACAGGCGAGATCTTGACAGAGCCGTAGATTTGCTGTGAAAAGAAATCTGCATTATAATTACAAATTATAAAAGAGGCGAAAGCGTGTTTACTGCGCTTATTATCATTATTATGGTACTTGCCCTTCGGCCAACTGCCATATATCGATCGCAATTTCTGTCCGTTCGTCGGTCTGTCGGTCCCGGTTTTACTAGTTCGGGCACTTCCACATAAGCTAGGCGATGAAACTTGGCAGGCGTATCAGGGACCCGACCAGATTAAATAGAAAATAGTCACTTCTCTCTGGGGGGGGATTGGAGGGAGGGGGACGAAAAAATTAGGTAATTTTGGGATCCCAAAACGTAAGTGGAGGGATACCTATGACATCGCAAAAGTTGTCCGTCTGTCCGTCCGTCTGTGAGCACGATAACTCTCGAAGGGAATGAGATTTTTTGATGAAACTTGGTGTGGGGTAAGGTCGAGTTTGTAGATGGGCTCTGTAGCCCTACAATTAGGGGTGGGGGTTCTAATTAAGGGGCAAGCAAAACATTTGTCCTAGATACGTCACTGATATAACCGGACATGATCCGGGCACTGTGGGGGAGTCCGGATTTCTAGTGATCCCGCTAGTTCGGTATACTTCCTGATGTGCTAGGACGATGAAACTTGGCAAGTGTGTCAGGGATCCGAACAGATTGACTCCAGAATAGTCGTTTCCCCGATTCGACCACCGTGGGGGGAGTGAATGGATGGGGAATCCGGAATCTAGTGGCATGCACAACTTTTGAACGGGTGATCGGATTTGAATATGAATACACCGTATAATGAATACACCGAATTACTTTGACCCATCTAAGGATCAATATTCCTTCAGCTAATGAGGCTGAAGTATCCGTGATGCACTTTCAAATATGACCCATCTGAGGAATTTTGTATTTTTTCACCCGGGGCTCTAGTAATAACGGTCAGAATTAGCGCCGCCTGCACGACAATCCAAAATTCACCCAGACGCGGAGAATTTGAATTTCAACAAAAGCATGCATTTCCATGACGCCAGTTTCCAGACGCTAATGATGTAGATATGTCTTGCAAGGAATCTGTCTTTTTTAGTTTATTTTGCAGCAATGGCTTAACTTTTATTGCTATATATTTCAAGCATACAGGGACAAGCACATAGAGGTGCTGCAAATCCGAAAGAATAAGTTCATTCAATAAAATTGATTATCTGTGGACTGTGGACAAATGAAGTAACACATTCTTATCCGGTTTTCACGCCTATTTAAGTGAATAAGTGATTTGTAACTAGACTGTCGGGCCTCAGTCCTATTCGGTTAAGCTTTAAGGAACGTACACACAGCCTGATTCACAAATTCGGAACGAAGATGCAATGCAAACCATCGCGTCCATACATTCTCATTACTTCCTTCCTTAAATTCAAATACTATAAACGCAAATGTGACAACACGCCAAAATTTTGTTCTCTTATTAGATAAACATCAAAATAAACAAAGTGTTAATCAAATGCTTTGACTGAGACGAAAGGAATATTCCCTCAATGATTGCGATGGCAAACGATGTGCCTTTGAAACCACACACCAACCGAAGTCTTGCTTTACGGATGGGTGTGGCATCTGGCCAATGAAGGCAGAAAATGGTCAGTAGCTAAACCTTCCGGCCAAAGTTCTCACCGAAGGAAAGTTCGCGTTCGTCCACGCATTATAAGAAGAACAAATAATCTGATAAAACCTCCGTCTTTGGTCCCATGCAGCGACTACGGATACCCTGACAAAAATGAGCTGAGCTATAGGCACTTGCTCCAGCTTTGAGTTGATACCCGTCTACTTCCATCTTCGCGTTCTACGCGGCTTCACAGCAATATAGCTATTTGTACAGGTAACGAAACGTTATGTGCCGCATTACTCCTAACCTTCGCTCGTTTGTATCGGGCAGAGTATGGGGAAATATTCGACTCCGCATGGTCGTATTACAGAGATGGGGAAACGGAGGTTCTATCAGATTATTTGTTCTTGATTTTAGCCAGGTCAGAATTGGGGTTGCTAATTCAGGTCAGGGTTGCGCTCAGCATACTAAGTAGCTTCATAAATAAAGAAACGCTGACTGACTGATCACCTACCAAATTCTGATTGTATCCAACGATCTGAATTTTCCCGAGAGCTGAATTCATATTTTTTCTTGAATAAATCCGCTTCCAAAGGTGAGGGCGCACACATTGATTCAACGGAGGAGGGAGGTTTTTAAGCTTCTTCCATTCCTGGGGGTTGTTTAACTTCGGTGTCCGCTGTATGTAGTGCAGAAGTTCCTCCATGAACAATCTGGAAATAAAATGCATAAGTAGGCTAGAAGAGGGTTTTTGCAAGATAAGAAGCAAAGCCGGAATAACTTTCTGTTTATTTCCACGCTACTAAGAAGAGTTGAAATACGTTCGACAGCAATTTTTGCTTTACGGAAACTGAAGCAGATATCTTCGAATGCGTTTCCCGAAGGCTTCACAGAAAACGCTGCGGGAAGCTGAAAGATCGTGCATTTTTTTTTTTAATAAACTAAGAAACAAGGAAGAATTTGATAGGAGTCACTTTGCTGAAACACTATGATCCGCAGAACTATAATATCGACCAACTGAAGTAATTCCTTAACCCCACACCGTAAAATGTATAGTTACTTTAGTAACTTCCTAGTAACTGCAAACGGTGTTCTCGAAAAACAGAAATTAGGAACCGATTCCTATCCTCAAGTTTATCTAGAAAACCCTTAGCATGTGTTACGAAGGATATATTGGAATATTGAATACCAAAAATTAGCTTCCTTGATAGTTTGAACTTTGAGGGAAAGAACAAATATCCATATCAGTTTTGTGCCTGGAACGATATCAGTTTCGTGGTTGAGCAGCATCCGTCATCGCTACTCGTAAATAATAATTATCTGGACTTGGGGTTAGCTACTGAAAAGGTCTCCCGAATGTTAGCGAGTGCTGGCAACGGGACGATTAAGATAAGGGCTTGGGAATCTAAAGTTCACGGCGAGGTAGCGAGCAAAAAGAGGATTTTGATAGAGCCCCAGAGGGCAGATGCTTTTGAGTGTTTGTAGAGTGCAGTCACAAGTTGTTAAGCTGAAGTAGAATAAAGTAAGTGTGAACGAAAAGAAAAGGAACCGACTTCTCTGAACGAAAGACTACGATCCCAAACACGCCTTCGAAAGGTTGAATGTTCCTTACCGCTCGACGCTACCAAGGTTAAGCCAGCCTAAGGGCTTCGGACAGAGGACCCAGTCGGGGCTAAGAACGTCATCGGTTCACTGGTGACGCGTTGTCTTTCGTTTGGAGGGAAGGTATAGGCTAGATGTTATAGTATTGTGCATAGTGTTTTGAGTGTATTTTCTAGATCGGGTTAGGGAGTGAGTAGAATGTCTTTAGAAGACACAATGTCCCTTGGCATGCTGTGCAAAATTGCATCGCAGGTACCTACCTTCGATGGTAGCGGAGACGTTTCAGTATTTCTCGAAACGCTCGAAAATTTAAAATTTTGGGATAAATCTATCGGGAGTGAGGAGCTTGTACGTTTAGCATTCATGAAAACGACGGGTCATGCGGCTAATTTCCTAACCAGCCACGTGAAATTCGAGTCATTTGATGATTTGAAGAAAGCCCTTGCCAGTCAGTTTGAACATACATCCCTTAGGGCACGTTTAGTTCATGAAACTCTTCGTCTCGAGGATGGCGAAAACCCTTTTCCGTTTTTAGAAAAACTGAAACTGAAAGTTTTGAAACTAATGGGTTTTGATCAAGTCCCGTCGGCAACGGAAGAAAGTTTTGCGGGCTATTCAAATCTCTTGAAAAACCTACTTCTTGACAGCCTTTCTCCTAATTTGGGAATGAGAGTAGTCGCAAGGTGCCCCAAAGATTTTGAGGAGGCAACACAGTTTTTGATCAATGATTTTCGAGCGCGCGAATTTGCTAAGGCTAAATCGCCTCATGTGCTTTCTGCTATTGCCCCCGCTTCAGTTGAAATTAGCTCTAGTGCACTAGCAAATAGAACCCCGCGAGATAATATGGTAACAGATAATATACCAAGGAAGGCCCGCGACGGCGCTATATTTGTGGGTTCGAGCCAAACGTTTCACCGTCGGGAGTCGTCACAAGATAATAATCAGTCGAATAACACAAACAGGTACAGGGATAGTTCTCGTGAGAAGGGAGGGAATAAAAGTGCTTGGGAAGATCGCCGCGGGAGGTCTGAGACCCGAAAACCGAATGGGTCGAATAAGAAGTGTTTCAACTGCAACAAACCGGGTCATTTTGCTCGAGAGTGTCAAGCATCAAGAACAGTACGCTGTTATAACTGCCAAGGGGTTGGGCACATGGCAAGATAATGTCGTAGTCAGTCCGCCGGACGTCATCCCAAAAAGTGTTTTAATTGTGGGAAACCTGGACATCTCGCAAAGGAATGCCGCATGTCTGAAAATTATAGCCGTTTAAACTTGTAAGGGGACGCGCATTTCGTCACGTTTTGGTAAATTCTGATGCGCATCCCGTCCCTGATCGTTCGACTAAAAATATGGGTGGACAATTTATTGCGTCGTATTTTGCTAATTGCAATGGGGTGAATTGCAATGCTTTGCCGTATTTTAATGCTTCAGTGTGTGATGTCCCGGTGCGCGCGCTTGCCGACAGCGGCGCCTCAGTGTCGCTTTTGAGTTATGATATGTTTTTGCAGTTGCCCGTTTTAGTTCGATCAAAAATAGTTAAAAACTATAATGACGTTAGCAGTGCTACGGGGCACTCCATGGAAATTATTGGATGTATTTCAGAGAATGTTAATATTGACGAACATGAATACTTTGAGACGTTTTTGATAAGCGACAAATTGAAAGTACCGGTGATTCTTGGTTATGGGTTCCTGAAGAAATATGACTTATTAATCGATGCTAAAAATGACAAATTGATACGTAGAGGCTGTAACGGGGAGACTGTTCGCGCTGTTTGTCAATTTTCTGTTCCGTCGGCAAATTTAGTTAGCCTTAAAGGACAAATGGAACCAACTTGTTGTTTTGCTCGAAGTCGGTCTTGTGGTCCACATTCGATTCCTTGTTGCTCTGTTATTGGGGTTAATAATGAGGTTAATCGTTCTGGTAGTATGCCGGAACTGAGAGGACCGTTCGGAGAACTTGACTCTGATCACCCGAGGTCAGAATGTCCTATTGATTTTGACAGTCCGCCGCCAATTTTAATGCGGGATAGAGCTTTAAGCCACCCTACGGTTAGGTCAGAAGCGGTTAGATTACGCACACAAGCTGCGAGGCGTGGCGCACTCCAAGGTGTGAGGTTTGATCTAGCCACCAGAGGATCTAGACAAACGTCGAGAGAAACCCGCCTTCCAGATAGGTTCGGGTATGATAAATTAGGAAGCCCATATTTGCCAGAAACTAATAGAAAATAGGATCATGATTAATAAACAGATTTTCAGTATTCAAAATTATGTATAAATAAGTACTATTTAGTATTTTCCTTTTATTACAGAATGGAAGAAAGTTTGGAAATGTTTAAACAAAAATTGGATTCTACCGAAATGGAGAGGAAGGAGGCCGAAATTGCACTTAAAATGGAAAGGCTAGATAACGCACACAATAGACTCCTATTGGCAATAGCCACAAACAAGCAAACTGAATTGAAGGAGGAGAGAGAAAAAGTGGAAATTCATAATAAGTCTTTATTGAAAAAGATAGAAAGTAAGGACAGAGAAATAAGGGTAATCCAAGGTCATCTTGCAGACGTGCAAGATGTACTTTTGGATACGCAGGAAATGCTCGTTGGACAGATGAGCATGTTAAAATTCACTAGAGAGATTAACAACCAGCGAAAATTGGAAGTCGAACTACTCAGAAGGGATCGTGCAGAGGTACGACAAAAATTAACAGAAACACTGCAATGTAGCATCTGTTTAGAGGTAGTTCAGGATCCAGCCATAGGGAAAGAGTGTGGACATTGGTTTTGTGGCCCATGTATCTCTAACTATGAGGAACACTACCGGCGCCGGGTATTAGAGACAGATGAGCTATACAGCCTTCGATGTCCACAGTGTAAATGCCTTATGGAAATAGTTTTTTCGGGCCATCCATTTCGGGGAGCGATAGAATCCATATACAGTGAAATTCTACCAAATCTGAGATAAGAAGTCAGTGTGCCGTTTGTTTCATGCGCTATAGTCAGCTCTGAATTATTGCTATTTGCTGCGCCAATTTTGCATAGTGACCTTTTTGCGCTATTTTGCATAGTGATATAATATGACACTAAAATCCTGCTGCTTTATTATTATTGTCAATATGACCTTTCCCTATTAAATATTATCATTTTGCTACCAAGGGTTATTTCCTTTTTAGAATGGAGAAAGTACTGAATCACGCATACAAAAAGGGGATGTGCCCCTACTGCAAAGGCGTTATGACGCCAAATTTTGCAGGAAAGGGCACATGCCCCGACTGCCACGCAACGATATTCGTTGCACGACTGTGGGCGGACTGTTTGGTATGCCGCAGTACGGCAACATATACGGGAAAGGAGAAGAATTGGGGCGACGCAGAAGAGTCGTGGGAACTCTGTTGGGGTTGTGGGGAGAAAGTGGTGGGGGTAATAAAAATCTTTAAATTGTAAAAGCAAAAGGGGAGGGACTAAGAACAAGGGAGGTACGGGTATAAAATCACAGGGTGAATTATTGAAAGATAGGTAACGTTAAAAGATTAAAGGGGTAAAAATAGTAAAATAATTTAACGTTACTGAGAGGAGGTGGATGCGTAGCCCAAAAAGTAGAATAAGGTTTTTCGTTGTTTTGTTTGTTTTATTTTGGGGGGCAATTTAATAATAAGTTAAAGAAGTAGTTGCTACGCGGTGATAATTTAAAAAAATTAAAATGGGGGATATTAATTAATAAGAATGCTTCGCGAAAATACCGTTAGGCATTAATTTTGCGATCGCTAACAGTAGTTATACTTTATTTATACTCCCTTGTTTCAGAAAAATGAAAGAAATCGTAGCATACATAAGTGATTTCGAGTCATATCGGGAATTTCTGGCAGAAGGGAAAGAAGAACGGGTATCCACCAATTTCTCTAAGGAATGCGTCCTGTCGCTGATAATCAATTTGATAAGTAGCCCATCTTTTACTCCTGACAATGAATGCGTTAAACAATTGAAATCAATGGTGGGAAATAGCGTAAAAATTTCGGTGGAGCAGCTCTCACTACATTTTTCAAAGCATAACGAAGGGGCCGAAATACTGGGTTCCATAGAAAAGGGCGGAGTCAAGTGGTTTCTCAGAATAAATTCGCAAGTTAGTGAAGTGGTAGAAAGCACGAACCCCTGGATTAAGACAACCTACTGTCCAGCGGGAATGATTAAAACTTCCGAATTAAGCGGACTCAGAACAATGTACCCTAAATTCAGACCCAAAAACCTAATTGTATGGGATAAGATTTAAGCGATGATAGACCCAGGGTCTAGATATTACATGCATTATATATTTTTACTGTAGGTCTATCGTTGTACAAACACAAAAATGAACATTGGAGTCCTACTGATTGTTTCTGCGTCAGTATTGGCTTACGATTCAGGAAACTACCACATGACCAAAAATGGTATGGAATTTTTGTTAGTTGACGGTGCTTTAATCCAGAAAACAAAAGGAGTCACAGTTATGACGTCAGAATGGACTGTCCATTTTGATGTCGAACTGGGACACTTGCATTCGACCTGTAACGCACTGACTGAGCGTGCAAGACGATATTCGGAGGCGATAAAGCCATTATTCAAACGTAGATCAGCTTATTCGGCGAGGCTGTTTGAAAGCATTGCTAAAAATTACGAGAACGCAGTTTTAGTCAAAATTTACGCTATGGACCGCTACAAGGATTCGGTGTTACATATGGTCAGGGAAAGGACCACGGTGTTTTCGGGTTTGACATCCGAACCAGAATTAGTGTCAAATGATGCAAATCAGCTAAAGCAAAAACTAGAATCGGTAGTTAACGATAATTCAGTTTCACAAAATACACGAGATAAAATAAGGACGGCAGAATTATTTCATGATTCAGCCACACAAAGCTCACTTTGGGATCTTGGAAATAGAATGACGAGTCTAAACTGGACCATTTCAGAAATTCTAGAAGGGATTAGTAAAGTGGAACGAACTTTGATTGAACTGGATGAACGGCAAGTTAATATGACCTTGGCACTGGAAACAGCATTTTTGGCTTCGGCAATGCTTGAAACGGGCTCACATCTACAGGTCCTGGTAGATTATTTTCTAGAAGTTGAGAGAGCAGTGTCTGTTTTAGAAGTAGGGAAAATCCCGAAGCTTTTAGTACCGCCTAAAGATCTAAAAATGCTGCTCGAACAAGTGGATCGTCTGATCCGCTCCAAAGGTCATTATGAATTAGTAGAGAGTGTAGAACCCATTAATCCGTTTGCTTGGTATACGCTTTTGCTTGAGTCTTCTTTTAGCTTGGTGGAAGAACGGCTGCAGGTTGCTTTAAAAATACCATTGAAAAACGCAAACTCAGACTTCCAAATGTTTCGCGTTTTTCCTGTGCCCACTAAAGGCCAAATGGACCTGTGGTTCACCTTGGAGATAAAAGAAAGCTTGATAGTAATGTCACAGAAGAGAAACCAAATTTTGAAATTAAGCGGAAGTGGAGATAATAGGAATATGAGACAGAGTAAAATTGTGGACCTAAGAATAATATGGGAAAATATAAAGGAGATGAATAATAATTCGAATTTGGATTGCGTCGAAAATGTCGTAGCGCGAACGAGTGATGTTCACAAATTTTGTTCTTGGAATGTGCAAACAGGAACAGTCGAACCAAGAATAATTCGAATCAACAAGGCAGAACTTTTCTCGTCACAAAAGATCAAATACGGAGGAAGTTGCCAGTCAACGGAAATATTTAATAGTATTGCTGACTATTCCGCTCACATAGTCTCGACACACAAAAACTGTGAACTTACTTATGGGGGATCGTCATGGAAACTTTTTGGGGAAAATTCCTTGGAGGGAATCGCACTAGAACCGTTAAGCCCCACGAAAATTGTGCCCCCACGTAATTTGAATGGTCACCAAATCCAATTACTTAAAAACTGGAAGGTTTCGAATTCATCGGTCAAATGGTCAAGCTTGGTCAACGACCTAGAACAGGGATCCGCCGTCCTATCTGACGAAGGAAGACTAAAGGAACTTATCTTAACCGAGACGGTAAAAATGAACGAGCTGATACTCGCCATAGCTGTAGGGGGCGGATTGTACTTGATACTAACCATAATATTAGCAGTAATCTTATGCCAATTTTGTAAAACAAAAAATCAAGTTTATTCGGAAATTACCGAATTACAAGAAACGTCTATTCCGCCTCGCGAGGCTAGAATTTTGAGGGAATACGCTGAATTCATCGGAGTCCCTTAAGCCGTATATGATGTAGTAATCACGAATCACAGTGACGTCATTAAAACAATCGACGTAGGTTGCGGTAAATTAAGAGCTCGAAATTGACATTATGTCAACACAGTCGTTAAACATTTTAGTTGTTCGGTAGGCTAATAAGTGATCGGAAGGTGGAAAGGTGGAAAGATGAAGTTGATGTTTTACTTAACCGTGTTTCTGAGTTTTTCAGTTTCAAGTTTAGGAGAAGTCAGGATCGGTTTGGGTCATGTATTAGTACCCGAAGGTCAAGTGGACGTGACAACAGCGAAGTGGTCAATCGTGGGAGACGTTAACCTGGACTTTTTCAAGAACGTCCTTACGGTAGCCAGGAAGTATTACTCTCTTTTTGCCAATCACCAACACGAACTTGATAAACAGCAAATGCATAGAAATTTGACCGGAATTTACGAATTGTACCGTGCAGAAAACATAAAGATGGAAGAATTAGTTTCTAATTTGGAAAACGAAATTGAAGGGATCTTGTTATTACTAGGAAAGAAAAATAGAACTAAGCGTGGACTGATTGATCTTGGGGGTGAATTATTACGTGTCCTTTTCGGAACTGCAACAGTCTCACAAATAGCAGATTTAGATGAAGTAATGAAAAATTTAAAGAATGCGGGGGTAGCACAACAAGATATAATATCAAAACAAATGTCGGTAATTAAAAATTTAGTTGTAGAAGATAAGAAACAGGATGACCTTCTGCAAAATATTACTAAAGCCCTGTTAAGTGTCGAGGTGCATTGGCAAAAGATGGTAAAAGTTGTTAATTTAAACAGCAATCTGATTCGCACATTGTCACAAATATCGGATAGTTTGCCCAGCATTTACCGACTACCGGTGCACAACCCAGAAAATGTGTGGGCATACTACCACCATTTCGCGAAGACCTCTACCTTTCTTACTCCACAGGGACTAAGAATTGTTACGGAAATACCCCTGGTGGCCAGAAGCGAAATTTACGATTTGTACAGAATAATTCCGTTCCCAACTTTTCAAAATAGCCTTCCAAATAATCTAACGACGGTATATCCGTCACAACCGTTTATAGCTATTAAAAGGGAAGAAAGAACCCATTTCATTGAAATATCATTAGAAGAGCTGAAGGACTGCGTAAAAATGGACATTAAAATATGCTCCCTGTTTAAAGCAGTACAAAAGAAAACGCTAAAGTCATGCAATTATGCAATTTATCGGGAAGATTTTGGAGAAATTGAGAAAAACTGTAAAGTAACTTTTTCGCAGCCACCAGAGGTAAACGTACCAATTCTACGTCATATTACAGGTGAAGTGTGGGTTTTCTCCGCTAGATCCGTCGATGCCACTATCGCGTGTGAAGATGAGTTAAAAGAGCGTATAAAACTCGACGGCAGTAATTTATTTAGCTTACCACCTACTTGCTCGTTATTTTCGGAGAGTTTTACCATACCTGCGACATTTTCAGGCCTTACCAATTTAAATCTCAATTTTGGTAATATCTCATCCCTTGCTCCAAGCGCCAGACAAATTTTGCCAAAGCTAGCAAGTTTTTCTACTGGCGAACTGGAAGAGAAGCTGTCAATGCCTGGCTTAGGGTCGCGCGAAACCGAAGTATCGTTGCAGGAGCTAGAGGCTTCGCTCGAAAGAAATAGCCCTATAATTAAATCGTCGTACCAGGCCATAGACTACATACAAGGGAAATTGCGACCTGTCCAATTCATGGGACTAGGGTCGATTGTTGCAAATTTGATCATCCCGGTAGTCGTGGTCGCGGTATACCATTTGTTGTGTAAAAAGCACCTAGGGCTAAAAGAGCCCGAAACACGAGTCACGTATAGCCTAGCCATCTCTGATCCAATCGAAAGAAAGAACGAAAACGCTAAAGAGATCACAGTCACGACAGAATAGCGGTATGCAAAGTGCAATTAGGTGTTATTTAACCAATCACAGATATACTTTGTTGATACTTATTTCAGGTGGATTTCGTAAACAATGTGTCCAAGGGGAGTCGACGGCCAGCGCATCGAAGTCGGGCGTGAAGAGGGTAGAAATCCCGCCCGTGAAGACGGAGCCCGGCCCGTGGAGCCGATGGAGGAGCCGATTTCATCAGTCGACGGCCAGCTCGTCGTAGTCAGGCGAGAAGTGGGTAGAAATCCCGCCCATGGAGCCGGAGCCCAGCCCGTGGAGCGGATTGGAGAGCCAGGGAGCCGATCGGGGGTTCCACAAGCCTCACCCGCGGAGCAGATTGAAGAATCACCAATGCCGGCGGAGAACACCGAATTTGTCAATCTATACGCGGACGAGGACATGCCGTTTTCACCAGCATGGGGTCCTGACCCGCTTGAGGTAGCCGTCGACGCATACGCGAACGGGTTCATGACATCAAATGAGGGTGCTTTCAGCGGACACCCAAACCTGGAAGTAATCAACAACCAGCAGCTGCCCATAACTACTCCAGTGGGATTGTCATCAGGACACCTGATCAACAACCAACAACGGCTCGTAGATATTCCGGTGGAATTTTCATCACGACATCTAGAGCAAATTTTGGCCATCGCTCCAACGGAGATCAGCGACAGAGAATTCTTCGTAACCATCATGGCAGATGTCGCCGTCGATCTACTGGACTTCGTATAGATGCGTCCCGAAAATGCAAATGCAAGACGCGAACTTGTAGCCAGATGGTGGCGTTACTGTTGACAGCACGGGTTATGTGCAAAAGAACATTAAAGTGTAGTGTGGTATTTTGCAGTGTTCTATGTTTACGGCGTGTTGTCTTAAAGTTAAACTTTAAAAGGTAATTGAAGGTCTGAAGGCCAGAATTTATTTTGCTTTAAATGTTGAGTAAGTGTTTTTCGTAAACTGTAAAATTTTAAAATGTAATTGAAGGTCAGAAGGCCAGAATTCAATTTTGCTTTAAATGTTAGGTACGCGCTTTAAACTGTTAAAAGGGCTGATTGCCCTAACCAAAAATAAATACCCAAATAGTAAAAATAATCATAACTATTCGCTTTAAATATTAAGCAGATTGAAGTTGTAAGTTGAACTTGAATGGTCGAAGGTCCAAACTAGAAGAACATTAATTAAAATGAAAAAGATAAAACAAAATAAAAATAACCATTGTATTATGTTGTTAGTGCAGTGTTTCCATGTGCTTGGAATTTATGTGTAATGATCTTGTGCGGGTTTGTCCGTTTTGTCGCATCGCGCCGATTTAAAGATAATGTTAAAGTGTGTGTTAAAGTAGCCGTGAACCAAGCCGTGAACGCAAGTTGAACCAAGTCCAGGTGCATCGTAATGAGAAATAATTTGACTGGGGAGTAGCATAATAAATTTTATATATAAAAAAAAAAAAAAATTATAAATTAACTCAAAGGTGTAAAATATAAGTTAACTTTGTTGCTTAAATTATAAATTAATTCCTTTATGGGCCTGCCAAGTCAACACTTGATTTTGAATTAAGAAGATAAAGTCCTACCCTGAGCGAATTTTTCGAAAGGGGGAAGGGATGTGGAAATTCAATTTAAATTCTTTTATTTTAACCGTGCATAAAGTAACCCTGGTCAGGAAAGTACGCGGCATTTTGTGCCGGGGGCAAACGGCTTCGGGTCTAAAAACTCGCAGGCCACCGCCATGAAAGCTTTCGGGCCAACAAAATAGTAGAAGTTTTTTAAAGTCTTAAAACACCCTTGGTCGGGAAAGAATGCAGCATTTTGTGCCGGAGAGCAAAAGGTTTCGGGTCTGAAAACTCGCGAACCATCGCTCATGAAATCTTTTGGGCCAAGGTCTAAGGTTTTGAGTCTTATTCTGAAAAGCTGTACTAGAATATGGAAACATCTGTCGTAATGACAATAAAAGTAATAAAAGTAAAATAATTTCAGTAAAAAGCAGTTTACAAAATCAAGTACTGGCATAGGCATAGTTTGTTTTGTCGGAGTCAAAACTCTGTGAGGGATAACGAGTGTTACGAAGGATATATTGGAATATTGAATACCAAAAATTAGCTTCCTTGATAGTTTGAACTTTGAGGGAAAGAACAAATATCCATATCAGTTTTGTGCCTGGAACGATATCAGTTTCGTGGTTGAGCAGCATCCGTCATCGCTACTCGTAAATAATAATTATCTGGACTTGGGGTTAGCTACTGAAAAGGTCTCCCGAATGTTAGCGAGTGCTGGCAACGGGACGATTAAGATAAGGGCTTGGGAATCTAAAGTTCACGGCGAGGTAGCGAGCAAAAAGAGGATTTTTGATAGAGCCCCAGAGGGCAGATGCTTTTGAGTGTTTGTAGAGTGCAGTCACAAGTTGTTAAGCTGAAGTAGAATAAAGTAAGTGTGAACGAAAAGAAAAGGAACCGACTTCTCTGAACGAAAGACTACGATCCCAAACACGCCTTCGAAAGGTTGAATGTTCCTTACCGCTCGACGCTACCAAGGTTAAGCCAGCCTAAGGGCTTCGGACAGAGGACCCAGTCGGGGCTAATAACTCATCGGTTCACATGCGATTACTTAGGACTGGTCCCCACAGTACAGGATCTCGCATCCGAACGCGGAAATCCGCAAGTGCATCCGGAAAAATCGGAAGCCATTCTAAACCACAAGCATCAGGGGTCTGATTTCAGACAATACAGTGGCAAAATACAGGGCATGTATGCTTTTTGAACGTTTTTTAACCTCAGCAGGTGCCTTTCTCACTCACTCGCTGTGACAAGAATGAACTATCAGTGAGTCACAGGAGTTCCTTAAAGGTCAATCGAAACCTGGTGACTTTATTGCCTCATACTACCTTCGAAACCCCTGAACTATGTTGTGTGCTATCTCCTGTGAGCTATAGGCTACCACAGCGGGCAGTTGTCTGTTTGACCGGGACGTGCTAGATCAGAGAACGCCGCAAAGTCTATCTCCAGCTGCATCACGTTGCGCATCTACGTTGCGGTAACTTTGTTTCCCACAGCAGTTTACCGGATTAATATCCCAACAACGGGGGAGAGACTGGCAGAAAAATAGAACGTCAGAAAGTCTGAGAACAAAGTGGGGTGGTGAGACATAGAGCGTGTTCCACCCTACTTACCGTAGTTACTACGCTAGTTACCGTAGTTACTACGCTAGGCTGGAACGCTTTTTGAATTTTTTCGGTCACATATCAGGCCGCGGGGTGATCCGACCAATCACGTTACAGAGATGCGTAGTTACTACGCTAACTACGCTCCCGAGCGTGGTAAGCAAATAGTTACTATTAGTTACTATTTTGAGAAGGTTGGAACGGTCAGCGTGGTAACTTTTCGTGAGGCTGGAACGGAAATAGTAACTAACAGTTACTATTGGTAGACGGGTGGAACACGCTCATAGCAAACAAATCAATAGTTCCGGCCTTCAGGCGGAGACTTTAGGCCTCCAAACATACCTTCCGAATATCCCCAAAAGTCCACAATTCCAATCAGAGGTTTGTCACTGCAGCTAACCTTAGCAGCAACAGACGACTCGTCATGGATATCCTGGTTGCCTCTGATCATCGGTACCAGTTACAAATCCGAAACTAATCGTAACCCTACCCTACCACAACCAAATTTGTAGTACAAATTCATTTTTAGGTAGTAAACTGAAAGACGAAAATGCTCCTCAGCCGGGACTTGAACCCAGGATCCTCCGCTTACAAGGCGACCACTCTACCAATTGACCTACCTAGGGGCTTGTGAACATACTTCAATTCGCAATTATGCCGAAGCCTCGTAGACATACCAGGACCCACATGGCGGGGCCTCTTGGTGAAAACCAAATAAAACAAAAGGTATAATTTTTTATGGGGAAGACGCCTTGGGATGGAAACATTTATAAGAAGTGAACTGAAAGACAAAAATTTTTTAATTTAGATCCAAATTAGCAGCAGCCTATCTTGGCTGAGGAGCCTTATTGAAACTCAATCAGTCGTTCACTAGTGCTGGCTCCGATAACTCCATGTTCCGAACAAAGCAAACAAAAAATACAACTTCCTCTGTTTCCTCGATGTGTGCACACCGCACCTTAGCTATACTAGAACTTTCTAAACCCAGAAGTTTATCTTGCTTTATGCCGCGAGGCTAGTCGGCGGGGCTATAAGTAAGGCCTGTTTCTGATTAATGGAAAACATAGGTCTTGGCGCTACTCCCTAGTGTTATTTTGCTCTCGCCGAAATATCGCTAGGATAATATCAGTTGAAGTATCCGTTTAAAGTAATAAATTAAAATGTCCATTACCCCCTCCAACTCCGCCCATAGAGGTCGGAACTGTAAGTCGTGGGTCGGCAAGTACCATAAGAATAGGACTAACCTGCCAAGTTGTAGCGTTGGTTCAGTAGCAAAGACACTTCCATTAAAGCCCTTTTCCTCTGTTATGAAAGGCAACGCCAGGATTGTTTGGTAATTGGATACCAAGATCACATCAATCTGAGAAAATGGTATGATAGACTCAACAGGGCTTCCAAATTCCATGCAACCGTCAATGAAAACACGACCTTGAGTTTCTTTTAGTTCCTGAAAAAAAAAATGAAGTAAAAGCTGAGCATGTCCTGATGTGCAACGCAACTGAACGTTTGGGAAAACGCTGCTACACGCCAAAGCCTGGAAACCTACAAATACCTAAGTTTAATTACAAGTATATGGATTACATCTGGAATGGCCGTACATGAGACTGACTATTGAAACACAGTATCTTAGCATAATTTTTTGAAAAGCTACTGACCACTACCTGACTGCTACTACCTACTGACCAAGTAACCTAGTTTTATGGTGAGTCTAACGAACGCTTGGCATAGCTCCCAGAGTTAAGACTGAATACCGATATTCACCGATTCTTAAGAAATACATTCGATAGCAGAACTATTCAGTATATTTACTGGGATTCGGTCCCAAATAGGCTATCGGTACAAACCTATTCGGTATAATGATCGGGATTTGGTATAATTGCCAGTATTAGGTAGTTATCACGAATTCGGTGAGAGAATTTACTGAAATTATTTGGTAATTTTTCGATGCCAGAACTAGGCTATTCGGTATATTTATGGAGGTTCTGGAGGTAATTTATGGAGGTTCTGAAATCTCAGATTCTGAAAATCTGTCAATTTTTCGTCAAAACTGTCATTTTTCTCTTAGAAGCAGTCGGTTTTTCTGCAAAAACAGTCAGTAAAAATGACCAGCCTGTCGATAAATACCCCCCCCCCCAAACATTTTTGCTTGTAACACCTCTGGTCTGCAGAGGATAGTTTGGTAACGTTTCCACCAACATTCACACATCATTTGCCTTGACTAACCCAAACAATACAACTGGGAAGTTAAAACCCTGCAGCTCAAAATGTTCTTCTGCAATCACCTAATCGGGGATATTTTTTTTCTTGTGAATGCAATACAAAATTACTAAAAGTAACATTTCTTACTGGACATTCGCCAGCTTCAGAGCTTGACCATAAGGAAAAGACTCCTTTTTGAGGTGGCACCAAGTATAGCGGGACAAAGTTCAGGGTCGTTGACATCTCTAGAGGGCAATCCACCATAATGCAGACCCCTTGCATCTGGACAACGTAGCATGGTCGGTAGGATGATCCACCAATGTTAAACTAGAAAAGAATAAAACTGCAATGAGATGTAGCCTACCAAGATTTCACTGAAGCATTGTAGAATATTTACACAGCTCCACGCATATCATATCCAGTGGTACGAGCGTGTATGAGCTGAAGCTCTGTAAACGTCAACCTACAAACAACAACAACACCAAGATTTCAAGAACACAGAAAAGAAAATGGTGAATCAAAAGAAGGCTGCTGTTTGACATATGCTGCAATCATTAATAAATTATGCTTGCAACCAAGCAACAGCCAAGCAACCAAGCAAATTCACAGGTCTATCAGATGAACAGACAGAAATTTGCAGACATCAGTTTATGTTTGCTATTAGGTACATTCCCAGAACAGAAGCTTCTGTTTAACCCCTCAAAGCACAGAGTAAAGAGTGATTCTGGCAATTGAGACAGGCCTGCTAGTTTATGCTGTTCTTGCAACTTTGTAAAACTCGCTTCACTTTCCACAGCTATTTTTGTGCTCCGCTAGTTTTTGATAGTGATGCGAAAAGTGAATCCACTATGTATGTGACTGGAAAGTGATCTCGGCAAGCAGCGAGAAGTTTTAAAGGCAAATCCATGAGAATGCCAGAATCAGAATAAATTAATGTATCGGAAACATTGTTCGTAATTCAGTTTTTATTTATTCGAAGTCTGAGATGATGCAAGATGAGATGATGCTTTTTTACTAGAAATTTGTCTTTACATTTGGGTGAAACGAGACATATATTTTTAGCAAAACATGGTACCGCAATCTGACCGCAATATTGACACTGATATACTGAATACAGAAAGTTAAATGTTAAAGGACCCCTCTTGCTTATTCTGCTTTTTATAATATATCTAGCTCCCATACAGAATTATAAGCTTCTAAAATCCCCACCTTTCTCCATTGTTTTGTTTTGTGCCTACGAAATTTTAGCGTTTTTTTGGCCTTGCCAAGTTTTGCCCGTCAAACAACGAAACGTTTGCCGGGATCATCAACGTCTGCTGACAACTCTTTCACACATAAGGATCTGAGAAGCTTTTGTTTATTACTTCTTTTATTTGCTTAGTTTTCACACTTTTGAACCACGGCGCGATCAGTTTTCAAATGTTTTGCGCCCAGCCGCCACGCCACGTCGGAGAGCAGGAAGGCTGGACATAGTCGACAGGCGCTAACAAGAAAATCGCTAATTTCAGATGGAAAGTAATGGTATTTTCGAAAATGTTTTTTTCTGATCCATTTCATAGGGAGAATATTATTTCTAGTAAGAGTTGTGCTTTAAGTAAAATCAAATATACCCCAACACTACTGATCATGGCCAACACTGAGCCAACACAAGTATTTTTTTTTCATATCTACAACACACTAACAGAACTGTAAAGAACGCCCTAAATGTATAAAATAGAACATTCATAATTTTCTTACAACTTTCATTTTGCCTGTTCTGTTCACTCTAGGTTCTGCGCAATGCTTCTTGTCTTACTCAGCTTTCTCTGTAGCTGACTTTTGCTGCTGTTTAATGACTTGCATAATTTCGGTCACTTCAAAATTGTATCAAGCAAAATGCTACAAGTTTCGGACCCACATTAGTTTCGATGTTCAAAAGTGGCGCCTAAGATTTTCTGAGCAGTTGAGACTTGAGGTTTTCTGAGAAATGGCAAAAAAGAACTTGTCTCAGAGCCTACTCCGAGCTATGAAGGAGCAAAGCTTGATAGTGATTAGTGAAGCACCAGATTTTAGCGTTTAAAATACCCCATTTTAGCATTTAAAATACCATATTTTAGCATTTCGTCCGAAAATTTTGCATTACCAGCACCAGCAGGGGCGTCGCAACTGCATTTTCGCTGGGGGGAGGGCTGCAGAGCCAAAATTCCGAATCTCTCGAAAATTTTACCCAATCCTAGAAACTGAGAATTCGGGCTTTACATTGTGGAACATGAAAGGATTACGTAGGAAGAGTAACATACTATTAAGCGGCATTTTGGCGAAACGCACTTGTAGAATATATTGGCGGGCACGATTGCAGTAACAGCTTTTATCTATTATACCCAAGAGAAAATTAAATCGAGCACGCAAGAGAAAATTTTCGAAATCCTATTTATTTTCTGGATGATCAAATTTAGCTGCTTCTCTTACAAATTCTGTCATTTACCTTGGATTGAATACCGAGACTCTTAAGAAGTTCCGACGTTGCTCCAGCAGCAGCTGCTGTAGTAAGCAGGGGTGGCCCGAAGCACTCAGGCCAGGGGGGGCGAGACCCCTCGTTTTAACGACTCTTGTGTCAAAATATACGACTCCCGCGTACCCACAAAAATGAGCCGTTGCCGCGATTCCGCGCCAACAAACAGTCTAATCGGTGCAAAACTAGCTGCAATGGTTCGGTCGAAAATATTATTGTAACAAAATTTGAGTATACAGACATTCACAACCACGGCTTTTCTTTTCAGCTATTTCGCTTCGAAGGAAAGCTTCCAACGCGTGTACCGGACAATTTAAAGCAAGCGCCGCAGGCATTTTTTTTTTTACCTTTGTTTGCCTGGCAGAATCTAACTACTTAGCATGTAGATTCCAGCCTTTGGTGTGCTTCAGATCTAACAATTTCTAAGCCTAATCGCCAAATAAATTACGCATCTTTCTTCTAAAAAGAGAATACTATGATCCTAATGAAACGAAAGGATGGCTATGAAATGACAAATAAAATAGGGGGGGGAATAAAAAGTCCGTCTAAGAAGAGACGAAATAGTGGTAACTGATAAAAGTTAATCTATACAGAGAAGAATTGTTGGGAATTTAATGCGCTTAAGGTTTAACCGAAAAGGGCTGGGATAGGACAATCTAGTTACCAATCACTTATTCTCTTAAATTGGCTTGAAGACCCGCTGAAAATGCGTTACTTCGTTGTTCCGCTATTCACGAATAATCGATTTTTAAATAGTGGAATTTTCGTGTGATTTTTGGTACCTCTATGCGCTTGTATTTTTGCTGTATGCCTTACGAGAAAGATTTATGATTTTTTTTTTGGTTCAGGCATTAAGCAATCTTCACCAATCTCACCACTGCCTACTGAAAAGCCGCATATGTGTTGAGATTAAAATTTCCCGCGTCATAGTAGAATTTACGCTGTGGGGACGGCTGGAGATATTCTGAGCCTCATAACTAGAGCAGATAGTGGGCTTTTCAGTTAAACTTTAAGACATGCTTACTCAGAAACAAATTGAGGAAAATAGGTTTGCCGCTTAATGAAAAAAAATAAGATTTATGAACGCAATGAACTCCGACACGACTGTGCAGATATGAACTTGACTTTTAATGGTTAAAAAGACATTCGATTCACGAATGGGACTTGAACTTCGTTTTTTGGGGGGGCGGGTAGTGTAACTGTAGTTTGACATGTTTTGATTAGTATGAAATTGCAACGTGCCGTAAAATCCCCGAATGCAGAATATTAAAGCACACATGAAAGGATTTATCTGCCTCTGATCTGCATCAATCTTCATCTGCGACCTCACCATGAAATCGCGTCCGAGTTTCACTACGCGACAGAAGAGCTACACAAAACATGAAGAACGAAAAGTTCACTGTCAGAATAAATTAAGATAAAGAGATTTCATTTACGATTTGAAGAAGTGTCCGTATATTTCATATGATAAACTGTATTTTTTTGCAAAGGCATTTCAGATGTGCTTTGAAACTAGCATAGAAGCCAAAAATGTACCTCCAGACTTCAGTGAGTTATTCCAGGTACCAATCTCAACTTTGATTTATAATCAATATTTTTCAACTGTCCTCAGTACATTTGTAACGCGAGTCTCCGGTCTCTCGAATTTTGATGACTTTCCATTAATGTTAGAAACTTCATGCCTTCTTATCCACTTTTAGTCAAAGTTGTGTCCACAATACATACACAAAACCTTGTCTCTCGCTTTCAGTCTATCCAGTCAGACTTCACCTAAAACGACTAACTTATAATAATTGATATACAAAAATCTCAAAGACCCAAGTTAGACTTAGATAAAAATCACAATGGAATAAAAAGGTTTTTAAAACTAGTGAATGCTGCCATGACGAATCATGACTCCTACCTAACGGGGTTGCGAACCTGATTTAAACGAGTCGGCTCCTTCGACAGGACGGGAATTTACGACTAAAGCTGGATAGTGCCACAACTGACAATTTTTCGGGATTGTCGTTTACTACGACCAGTGCCCGGGATCTCGGCGAAGCCAAATACACGACTAATACGACTAAGCAAAGGGGGTTGCGAAACCTGGTTTAAACCGAGGTTTAAACGAGTCGGCTCCTTCGACAGGCCTTGAATTTTACGACTACAGCTGGATAGTGCCACAATTAAAAAAAAAAATTGGGATTGTGGCGAAACCTTGTTTAAACGAGTCGGCTCCTTCGACAGACCTTGAATTTACGACTACAGCTGGATAGTGCCACAATTAACAATTTATCGGGATTGTCGTTGACTATAACGAGTGCCCGGGATCTCGGCGAGGCCAAAATAAACGACTAATACAACTGAGCAAAAGGCGGGGGGGGGGGGGGTGACACACCCCCCCTGCACCCCCCTTCGGGCCACCCCTGGTAGTAAGTAAGTAAGTAAGTAAGTATATTTTAACCACTAAAGTTTTGACAAAAACAAACAGTGGAGTAAATAAGGAGAAAAATAAGAAAGAAAAAGACAAAATACGTTAACAAAAAAGACTAAAATAATCTATTAAGGCGGTGGTGAGGATTTAACCTCAAACAAGCATCAGCCAGTAAATCCTCGTGTAAGGATTTCAAAAGTACAAGTATATCAGTAGCACCGTAAACACGGATAATTTTGCGGTTGCTGTGCGAACGTGGTAAATACAGTAGAAATTAACAGTATCGAAAATAATCGATTCTAATCCGTCTAGTCAATAGCGCCACAGGCGAGATTTTTTTTAGTTGGCTTTTTGTTGCTAAATTTAACTATTTCCATCCAAATTCCGGCTTTTAATGTTTCGAAATCCCAGTCCTAAAACTGGATTAAAACCCCAGTCAGATGACGCGCCCTTCCACGAAATAGAGAATCTTAAAAAAAGCGCCGCAGGCGGAATTTTTGAAACATTCATGATAAGATCTTCTTTTTGGGATCCAAAATAAAAGTAAGGACTGTCGATGAAATCATAGATCAGTCCTTTTTGTCTGCGACCAGTGCTTCACTCGACCTCTTCCGAGCTTCGAGGTTCGTGGTAACTCCCGAATCCTGGCAATTATACCGAATAAATTACCGAATCTCAGTTATTATACCGAATAAGTTTAGATCGATAGCATGTTCGGGATTCTGTATAACTACCGTATCCTGGTTATCATACCCATTTGTTTCGGGATCGAAAGACTATACCGTATACTTTCGTCGAAACTGGAACTAGAGTCGTGATTCGTGGTAACTACCGAAGCTTGGAAACTATACCGAAATCCCAATCATGATACCAAATAATTTTGGACCGATAGCTTTTTCGGGATTCTTTGTAACTACACAATCTCCATAAATATACCGAATAGTTGTATAGTTCTGGCATCGAAAGATTACCGAATAATTTCAGTAAATTATCTTACCTAATTTGTGATAACTACCGAATACTGGCAATTATACCGAATCCTGATCATTATATCGAATAGATTTGTACCGATAGCCTATTTGGGATCCTGTGTAACTAACGAATCCCCGTAAATATACCAAATAGTTCTGCTATCGAAAAAATACCGATCAATTTTAGTAAAACTTTGGGCCTCCGACCCAAAATTTTACCGAATCTCAAAAAGGTGGGGGGGGGGTGCTGCAACCCCCCTTGCGACGGCCCTGCTTACCAGATTTTAGCAATCCTAGATTTTAGCACTTAATCTCAGATTTTAGCATTTAGTTGCCAGATTTTAGCATTTGCTCGAAACATATACAGAGCTGACCTGGAGCTGAATTCTTGCTCGGTGTTAGTGGCCGTTAGTGCAAGGTATCTTTAGTCCAAGTCAGGTGCAAGTGTGTTGCAGCCGAGTTTGGTGGTACAGAATGATCACAGCAGCAATAGCAAGACCAAAAGTTTCGATGAGATCCCAAAGGCTTGTAGTGTCTTGTAGACTTCAAGTCTTCGCAAGACCGCGCAAAGATGTTATTTGTCCCTAACGAACCGCAAAACAGTTACCATTAGGTAATAAAATTGTTTCCTGACTAAGCCCACAGTACGACCGGAAAATCAATGCTAGTCGAAACAAAATTACAATATTGTGATCTGATCCAACATGTGTATGGGATTCCAAAACATGAATGATGGGATACCTGTAAGGCATTAGAGAACGAAACAATGACAGTCGAACTTTCTTCACGTATTATCCCTGCAAGTGGACGAAAATGGCACTATGCTAAGTTAACCTCTATCAAACCAAACCTCTGTCTACATTAACTGGACAGTAGTCTACAGCAGTGGTTCCCAACCGGGGGTACACGTACCCAAAGGGGTACGCGAGACCCTTGCAAGGGGTACGCGAAGGAACCAAAATCGTTTTATTTCGTAACTTCAAAATCTCGCCTTACTAATTTTTGATTGCCGAAAGCCTAATATTACCAGCAGAGGCATCACTAGCCAAAACGTTTTGAGGGGCAACGTATTTTTACAGACTGTTTAAAAAAAATAACTGTTTTTACGAAAAATCGCGGCGCTTCGCGCCGACTCGTTTCTTTTTAACCGTCTCGACGACCACTTTGGGGAAGGGGTGTTGCCAACAAGTGCGTGACGCCCCTGACTACAGCTAGCCTACTGCCGTAAAATCTGTTCATGTGTCTGACAATATTCTTTCAAGAAGAATCGAAGACATAATAAGTGATATTGCCATTCAGGTTACGAATTAAGCTAACGAAAACGTTTGTGATGCAGTTTAATGAAATCAAGGAGAAGGAGAACATCAAAATAAAACACAGAAACATGCTGACTGTATACAAAAATATTGCCGTAAATGACGTCGAGCCGAGATTTCAAAAATTTTAGCTAAAAAGCAGCCGCAAGTGTCTCGTTGATTTTGTATAAACGTCTACACATGTATGCCTTATCATTTATGATAATAAATATCGTATTTTTAACGTTCTGGAAAAAGGGGTACGCAACATTTTCAAACCTTGATTAGGGGTACGCGATACGGAAAAGGTTGGGAACCACTGGTCTACAGCATGAGTAAGTTAGCTGGCTGTCATGCTCATGCTTAGTGGCCTATTATTTTGCCCTCTTCGATAGGTTTAGTATACACTTGTCGGACAGGTAGTACGCCCGGAATCCGGACACAAACAGAAAATTTGATAAAAGTAAAAGTTTATTCTGAAGTCTCCTAGAGATTCGATATACAGGCAAGGAGACAAGCTGAATTCATTTTTACACTTTACTTTCTTGGCGGATAAGCAGTTCTCCCGGAATCCGGCCAAAACCAGAAATTTCAAAAGAGTAGGTGGTTGCGGGCTCTATAACAGTTGGAAAGTTTAGAGGGGTTTACAACTTCAGTAGTAAGGTGCACACTGAAACCAAAAATAGGCCGATCCCTATTGTGAGACAAGTAAGGTACTTCTAATGGTCTGGTGGTTGCGGGCTCTATAGCAGTTGGAAAGTTTAGAGGGGTTGACAACTTCAGTAGTAAGATGCACACTGAAACCAAAAATAGGCCGATCCCAATTGTAAGACAAGTAGGGTACTTCTATTCTAATGGTCTCATGGTCTAATAATACGCTGTTAGACCATAATCATATTCGGCAATGAGGGGTTAGCAGTTTTGTCTGCTTGGTGTACCTACAATTGGTTTAATGTGCTTTATAGGTACGAACAATTTGGTACCACGTCTATCACGAGGACATGGACTCGTAAGTAAGAATCGGTTGCTAGAATCTTTGGTGATGAGGGGTTGCCAACTTTTGCTAGTTGGTATACCTTTTATTTTTTGCCAGTGTATCTTGTGGTAAGAATGATACGGTACCATATCTGTCACGGGGAGATTGACTTGTAAGTAAGAGTCCGTTGCTAGAAAGCCTTCGCGAGGGGCTCGAAACTTTAAACTTTGATCTGTTTATAAATATTACAAGTAAAGAGTATTGATCTATCATCATCACATATTAGATTTTTGGGATCCCATCGACACCTTTGGTCTCGTTATAAAAGTCGATTACAGGTTCGGTTTAGGGATAAGGAGACATACCCGAACCCACTTTTCACTTTCTGTGAAAAGTGGTCAATTCTGTGCCGGTCAATTAGTTCTACCGGAATCCGGCAAAAATCGGAACCAGGAATTCGACGGAAGTTACTGGACGCCTTGAACTCTTGGTCCAGACAGTCGGGTCTTGAAGATTCCCGGTCTTCGGTTAACTTCGGTTAACTCCTAGAAAATGTACAAACAATGATACCGTAATGGTGTTTTTTGACGGATTACCGCCAGACGGCTAGCCCGCTGAGAAAACCAAGGTAAGATATGAATCTTTAGCGGCCAGAAGAGGACCCTTGCCAAGAAGGACCGAAATATCGCTCTAATAAAATTCAGCTGACCTATCCGTTTAGCACTATCAACTATGATTAGCAGTCAGCTTGGGCTGAAGGAATATCTAATTGACTTTAGAAAATCTTTTTTCTTATCAGAATTCCCGGTTTTAGCTGAATTCCACTACCTTTCCGGCAAGAAAATAAAGTTCAGATACGGATTATAGCCTATGATGCTATGGAATATGCGGATATTATAAATAGATTAATATATATGTATATATTGGCGGATCTATTCACTAGACAAATCTAAAACACATTTTGGCAATTATATCCCAGTAAATGTCGGTTCGGAGACGGTTGCTTTCTTAACAATTTTCCTCATCGATGGGGTAAGAAGCCAAGCAAAAGCAAAAAGGCTAGGTGGCTACAATAGGCGAACCTCCAAGCGAACTGCGCAGCTACATAGCCATCACCAACGGGATGCTTTGCCGTTGAGCCACGCAGCTGTGTGTGGATGTTGGAGAGAATTGTCAGTTTTACAATACGGAACTTCAGTTTGACTTCAAGAAAACCTCTAATGTAGTTCAGATAAAACTTTTTTTTGTCAAATCTGCCGGTTCTGGCCGGATTTCGGCCAAACTAGTTCTCCGGCGATAAAATAAGTTTCAAATATGAATTCAGCGTGTTTCCTTACCTCGAAACCGAATTTTTTTTTATAAAAAATACCTCAATTCCCTCGTGTTTTTTTCGTGCTAACAGACAGACGGACGGACGGACGGACAGACTTTACGAAATCATATCTACCCTTTTGGGATCCTAACAAGACTGAATCCATCTATCTGCTTTCTACATTCTGCTACAAAATTCTCTGATAAAATCATAAATAGGCTAATTATGTAGGTAAAGAACTTGTTGAAGCAGAACAACTAAATCAGTTACGAGTCAATTGCAAGGTATATTACACTATAAATTTTAACTGCGAACAATACATTTATGAAGCAACCGGTCCAATGTCCGATCTTTCCTGCTTATAAGGAATGTACCCACATCTGTAATGCACACTCTGAAGTTGTTTTACCTCGATAATGCACCTGAAGATCGAGGCGAATTTTAAAATCTATGCTTGGGGACGTTTTGTCATGGGGACGTTTTTTCATGGGAACGTTTTGTCACGGGGACGTTTTAACACGCGGACGTTTTGACACGGGGAAGTTTTGTCACGGGGACGTTTTGACACGGGGACGTTTCGCCATGGGGACGTTTTGTCATGGGGACGTTTCGTCGGTAAGCCAGGGAATCAGACCCAGCTAGGAACGACAATTACATTTCTCAGTCCATACGTTTGTTTGTCTGTTCGATTCTCTCTTGACATGGCTTTGTGTGGGATCCCACCAGATCCTTTGGCCTTTTGTGCTTTACCACTGTCCACAATGACGCACTCCCGCCATCTGCCACCCGACAATCTCGAGAAAGTTACGCCGCTAGGGTGTGGAGCCAAGTTTTTAGTTGTTATCAGTCTTGGCGATCGTCCAGTGACAAAATCAACGGTAACGGAACCGAGCAGAGCACCGTGCTCGTTTTGTTCCCTAATTGGTCCAGCTATATATAGATGTGGCGGGTGATGGGAACCGAACCGGTTCTGAACAAAGGAAGTGGGCAAAGAAAGGCGATGAACAGTGGCGGAAACAAACATAACATTCCAGCTGTGTCAGTGGCACTGGACTACGTATCGAACCAAAAAAGTAAAAATAATAACAGTTAACGCTAGATTTCACCGACTATTTCGACACCAACAAACTGATATGGAATGGACAACAAATCCAATCTCCATCTTTCTGATACAAACCCACCCTTTCTTGTGAGTCACCTAGGAGTCAAAAGTTCAGGGCATAACCATTCCTGTCTTATATAACAACAAATACGGAGTCAGAAGATAGATAAAAATGACAGGAGACAGTCAAAATATTCTGTAAAGATGAGGTAAAACTCGGCAAATATAACACAACTAGTTATTCAGTAATGATTCATTTAGCTCATATAATGGATTTAAGAATCCCGGCGTCGTCGAACTGCGCCGGTTGATCATCAAACCCACCCTTTCTTATTGGTCACCCAAGAGCCAACAATTCAGGCATGTAACTTTCCTATCCTACATGACAGCAAATATAGAGCAAGAACAAAGATACAAATGAAAGGAGACATTCAAAATGCTCTGTAAGGATGAGGTCTCAACAAGTTGAAATTTAAAAATCGCAAATCTGACATAACTAATTATTCAACAATGATTCATTGAGCTCATTTAAGGGATTTAAGAATCCCGGCGTCGCCGAACCACGTCAGGTGTTTATCAAGGGCTTAGAGACTTACAGTCAGTAAAAGCGTATTCTAAGGCCGTCTTTAATGGAGGGAAAGTCCGCAGAAATGTTGGCTTGTGCCGATCCTCCGTGCAAAGTTCAAACTGTGCGAGTAAACTCCGAGGCGCGATCAAAATAATCAGACCGGAAGAGAAAAGGTCATTTCCCCTACCACAAAATGTTAGCGCCATTCCTCCCTTCTAAAATATCCTCAAGGCCATCGTTAGTGACGACAGCGCGGAGGAATTTTGGTGGGTGGTGCTTGTCCGCCATCTTGTACGCGGCCGGTTGACATCCGGGAGATCGGGCCGGCTATGACGTAAACGAAGGAGAAAAGAGCAAAACGAGGAATGGGTATCTTATTTGTGAAAGTGATGAACACCTAACGGCTAAAACGGCCCCGTCTGCCTGATGGTGAGGAATATTTATTCTTGTTTTTATTGATGGGACTGTTGCTTATAGGAAAGGAAAGAAGTTGGCCCTAGTCTAAACCAGGTGTAAGCATAAAACTAATGTGTCTTATGTTCCTGCTCTAAATAAGCTGCAATTTCAATTTGAGCTGTATTTGGTTGTCTGTTGCCATCTTGTTGCCATTGGTTGTTGCACTCTGCAGACTCAGTGTGGAAAAGTAGGCTTGCAGCAACACTGCAAAATAGATAACAAGATAACTTGAGACGCATGTCTGTATACTCAGATGATGCTCAATTGACCGTGTTTGGCACAGGTTTGGCATGTTTTGTCAAATCAAACCTCAGCCCTGCCTCAGCCTAACAATTTTCTGGTCTTCAAAAAATTAGCTTAAGGCGTAATCTCGGTGTTCCCAGATGACTCCATTTGAGGAGTCCCCGCATTTTGTTTGTCCTGGGGTGCTTGTCCTCCCCGTATTCTTCCCCACGGACGGGGCGTTCCGCTGTGTATATTGCAGTCATGCACAAATCCTCAATTTTTGGGCATGGTGCCCCAACGTCAGGGCATGCCCCAAGGTATGGGCATGGTGCCCATACGTTGGGGCACCATACCCTGGAGTATGGGCATGGTACTAGCATGGCACCCCCATGATATTTGGTTGAACTGAGATTGATTACATACCTAAATAGGGCCTTCTTCCTCTCCTAGACCACAAGACACTTGATCTTATGTTCTATCTAACCTCTTTTTCCAATTTTAAAAATAGAGAACTTCCAAGAAACTTAGCCTTTAATGAAGACCACTTTTTCCTATTGGTTTACCATGGTTTACCTATCCATTTCAAGGGAAAAAGGGGAATTCATTCATTTCTTGGAAGCTCTCTAATATTTTTAAAATTGGAAAAAGAGGTAAGATAGAACATAAGATCAAGTATCTTGTGGTCTAGGAGAGGAAGTAGGCCCTATTTAGGTATGTAATCAATCTCAGTTCAACCAAATATCATGGGGATGCCATGCTAGTACCATGCCCATGCTCCAGGGCATGGTGCCCCAACGTATGGGCACCATGCCCATACCTTGGGGCATGCCCTGACGTTGGGGCACCATGCCCAAAAATTGAGGATTTGTGCTTGACTGGTATATTGAGAGTGGCAGAGTGTTTTAAACCCATTGTTTAGTGAATTTAAGCTGCATTTTTTTTATGTAGTTTTGGTGCAGTTTCACTGTAGTTTGACATACTTTTTTTTTTCAGTTATGAAAGTACAGTACCTATGTGTACTGATTTATTTGTCTATTCCACATATTGTAGGCTACTTTCATAACTAAAACAGAAGTACGTCAAATTACAGTGAAACTACACCAAAAGTACATAAAAAAATGCACCTTTAGTGGGATAATTTTTCCTTTCCTTGGGCATTTGTAATTTTTTGCTAAAGTTTGATTAAGGGGACATCTAGCAAATATTTCTGATCTTGTGCTGGTTTTGCAGCTTTTTAGTGGAATCTCCCACAGACCCTTGATTTTTGATTACCCTATGGCTATGCTGAATGCTGGGTATACCTAGCATTTGGCATACCTTAATACCCTGTACCTAATGCTGGATACACTATGCCAAATGCTGGATACTCTAACCAAGAATAAATAATCTGAGAGACCTCCATCTTTGGTCCCATGCGGTGACTATGGATACCCCGACAAACTGAGCTGAGCTAGAGGTACATAGTCTAGCTTTGAGTTGGTTCCCATCTACTTCTGTCTTTGGCGTTGTTCATAGCGTCAGAAGAAGTGCAGGAGGCACGCTGACCCGCTCTGGAGCGGGTCCAGAGAACCAGTCAGCTTTTATCGTGAAAGTTTCTTCTATGCAGCTTCATAGCGATATAGCTATTTGTAGAGGTAACAAAAGATTATGTGCCACATAGCTCCTAACCTCCACCTTTTTGCATCAGGCAAGGTATGGGGAAATGTTCGACTCTGCATGTTTGTATTACAGAGACAGGGAGATGGAGGTTCTGTCAGATTATTTGTTCTTGCTCTAACCCAATAAACTATTGATGATTTGAGTGAAGCTCGGAAATTAACCAATCAGAATTCAGCTATAGTGGGGTAGGTCTAGGTTTGGGTGCCAACAGGTATGCAGAGTTTGGCATAAGATATCCAGCGTTAGGCATAAGGTATGCCAAATGCCAAACGCAAGATATACCCAGCATTTGGCATAGGGTATCTGAAAGTCAGGGGTTTGTGGTTGACAGTTTTAGTGCCATTTTGGTTTCTCAGGTTTGTCAAACTGTAGAAGGGTGGTGAGAATTCAAGTTCTCAACAGGAAATATCTATGGATTAGTAATATTGGGGGTGTCACTCACTCAGTCCTAGCCCAGCTCAGTCCAGACTTGATTGTGCTTTCTGGCTATCATGACAGTTGGAAATAAAAAGAGTTTGAGAAGGTTGCTGATAATGGTGTTGATATCATTTAGCCTACTTATTTGGCAACCGATCATGTGATTCCATAGGCTAAATCTCCTGAAGATGTATAGGGGGTGATATTGATCACTCATAACCATACCAGAATTAAAATAATGGAGAAGAGCAGCCGAGCCAGAAGCAAGTACATAACAGGCTCGAAAAGGAACACTTTACAGATTTTATTACTGGGCTTTTCTGTAACTTAAAATAATGATTATAGGCCTATACCCTATCTGGTTGCTTAATAAGAAGCCTTTGTTGTATTCTTTTCAGGTTTAAGACGATTCATTGTAAAATAGACAAAGGGACCAATTGAAAGGACAGAAAATCAGTCCGACAAAACAAGCCAGTTAAAAGTATTACTGGCAATGTCAGGTCCATGGATGTACCAACTGACCTGAAGCTCCGGGGGGGGGGGGGTCTACTAAGCAAGGTTCTCGTATCTAAATATGTTTTGGCCGTGTAACTTAATCAGTAGGCTAGGTCAAAATATGACCAAAGTTAAAGGTACGGTAGTGTGTCGTAGGTCCACCTGTCTTTAGAACAACCAGTTCGATCCATCTAAAAAATTCTTAAAATTTGTTTACTTACCATCAGTATGTCAGGAGACTAATGAATAAATTTGTTATTGATATTCCTTCAGCCCAAGCTGACTGCGATCATGTTTTACAATGCAAAACGGATACATCAGCTACATTTTACTAGAGCTATATTTTATATTGGCAAGGATTCTCTTCAGGCTCAAGCCCCTCATGCTGGAAAATTGACTTGTGGAAAAATAGTTAAGCACCTGGTTTTAAGTCCAAGCATTTTTCAGGCTATCAGATATTTGAGGAAGAATCTTTATTTGTTTTTGCATAAGTTCATTTTCGAACTTGAGCGGCTTGAGACTGAAGAGGACTCTTTCCAAGAAGCGCCGAAGTATAGCTCTATTAAAATGTAGCTGATGTATCCGTTTCGCATTGTCAATTTTCTTATTGAAAATTTATTTAATTACAGTATAGATGAGCCACAAAAAAGGGCAAAAAGATCAGGAGCAACTCACTAGAAAATTGCCCCTATAGTTTAGTGCACTGTCAGAAGTTTCATAAGAGGTACCGTAACACAAGGATGAACGATTTCAACAGATAACACTTGGAATGTTAGCTGTTATGGTTTTCAAACTTTACGCATTAAAATGTTATGCATAACATGCACATGTAGCAATTCCATCCATTCACTGTGTAGCGATTGAGCATAATTGCCGAGGGACGGGAGGAAGTATGGAGGATAGGTAGGTATGTGGTGATGTGGGTAATAATAACTATGTCTCTGTCTTTAACCAGTCTCTGCTAATAATAATAATGGTCATAATTTACTTATAACCCACTGTAAAAGTTAAAGATAGTGGGGTAATGAGAGTAAAAACAAAGAAAGTACTGAACATACGCACAACAACTGACAAACACTCAATGAAAAAGCCGGATGAGGCTGTGGTGCGCACCAAGTCGGAAGTGCGCGTCAGCACCAATATTAGTCTGCAGAGTATCCAACGAACGTAAATTTAGGTAGCCTCATAGCGATCTTATCTGTTTCGGACCGATCTGGTCAGAATCTAAACGCGAGCAAATAAGGATTTCCAGTTTGTTGAGTCATTGGTTACTAAAAGCCCCTTATTTATTCTTGCCAAAAGTGGCGTATTTCCTCCCTGCTCCTCCAGGGGCACTGCAGTGGCCGAGTTTGTATCCAAACCCCTTCTGAAAGAGGAAACAGTTGGGTTGCTTAAAGCCATCCAGTTATCTGGGGCTTCCACACAGTGCACAAGCCAAGCCTTCCGCATTTTCATGGTAATGATGATAATTGATGCCACAGTCCCTCAACGTTTCCTGGAAGTCCCCTTCAAACATCTTTCGTTTTCCAGTCGCAACTGTTAATAACTCTATCTTTTTTCTACTCCATTCTTAATTCATTTGCATATTTGTTACGTGTCTCAAACGTGTTGCCACTATGACACCTTCCAGATTACCAGACGTCCAAGGCTTCCGCATATTCAAGCCAACCTACAGATTTTCGTGATAATGATCACAGTTAATTTTGCTACACTTTAACATTACCTAGATATCCCCTTCGCATTCCAAATATCTCTTGCATCCCAGTCATAACTCACAATTACTTTCCCTTTTCCCTTTGCATTTGCATATTTGTTCTGTCTCTCAGAATGGATTGCCCCTATGGCACCTTCCAAACATCCGGAATCTGGGGGGTCAAACACCCTGGACTGGCCTGGCTTCACCCTCCAGATCCGTCTCGACGAAAACGGATGTATGGAATCCGAAAGGAAAATCTGGAAGGTGAAGCCTGGCTTTTACCCCTGACTTCCAGAAGTTTTTGGTCTGGCTTCACTTCAGGATCCGAAACGGGTGTCTGAAATCGGGCAGAGAAATCTGGAAGGTGAAGCCTGGTTTTTACTGTTGGTTCTGGTAGGATCAACTTCGTACAGCAGCGAAATGCTGCCTATTACCTAGCACAGCAGAGTAACGCAATTCAAGGTTCGAAAATTGAGACCCATAATTTCATCTGCTTTTGTTGCTGCAGCAGGTCGGCTCTTAAACTAACCAGCTCTTATTTTTATAGTTAAAATGGCCACTGTCAAAACTGAAAAACGAGATGATGATGACGAAATCAATGCGCTTGCTGCCAAAATGGCGGAAGCCAACAAGGCCAAACTGGTCCAGCAGCAACAGCAACAGCAAGTGCAGCTGGCCAATGGCATCCAGCCCGCTGTTATGATACGGCCTGGCCAGCCTGCCATCAGTAGTTTCTTCCGTGCCACTGGCCAGCCCATACCATCAGCGAATACTGTGACAACCCAATTGAGTGAAGATGAAACATCAAAAGGCAGATTTGGGTGGGATACTATCCACAATAATACCCCCATCGTTCCTTACCTGATCAGGGACAATGAGAAGTTCGTCGCTGTGAAACTTTACGAGGCAAAGGTCTTGGAGAAGTTCAAATACTTTCTTAAGCCAGATTTGTACAGCTGTACTTGTATCAGAAGTGTGTACATGACAGAAATAGAAGCGAGACTCCTAAATGACATCAACTCTCGGCATTGTGATTTTTATTATTTCAAGCAGCAAGCACCGTTCAATACCAAAGATCTTTTAGTGAAGTTGAGTGATGCCAGGGAATTCTACGCATTCTTAGAAGTCTGTCATATGAAGCTGACCAAGAAATCGACACACCCAGCTGATCGGTGCGGGTTTTATAAGATTAATGGTGAATCAGTTGTTCCCTATACCATGAAAGATGGCGTGAAATATGTCCCCTTGTTTTATTTTGAGGGTGAAACAGACAATCTGAAAACCAAGTCGGAGATCATTACTGGGTGGGACCTGACTTATTTAAAGTTTTGCTGTAAAGTTCAAGGCATTAGAAACGAATTGTTTGGAAATGATCGGTATGCAGTGGTAAGCATGGCAGATATTAGAGAACATTTTCCACCTGGCACAGAGTTCATGGAATATTGGCCGGCTGAGTCCAATGTGTCTCTGAATGGCGTTACTGCGGTGCAGGGTCTGAGTGGACACTGGACCAAAAAGCCTCAGTCACCACCTCAGCCAGTGACAACTGCGCCTGTCGTCTTGACCTCGCAGGGGGGCAGAGTGCTGGTATCAGCTCCTCAAAACCTTGTTGTTACAAGTAGTGCATCAACAAGGCCAACTGTTCTCCAGTCCCTGAACTCTCAAAGAGTGAATAATCCTAGTAATATGCAGCAGAGACAGCAGGTTATGACTTCGTCTGGGACCCCAGTTTATTGGCAGGGAATGGTTACCAATGGATTTCAGGGACAAGTGACGTCGCTAGACCTGCAGAACCTAATAGCTGTAAGTTCTCCTATCATAGTACATGTCTAAGCCTTAATTGTGCCGGACCTGCTAAGCTTGTTGCTCTTCGGTGGGCATGTGCTGCTTTCTATTTGCGTCTTACTAGTGTAAATAACACGCTTTCTCACCGATCATAACACGACTTTCTGTGGCTTGGCCAAGGCCGTATCCAGGGACGGGGTTCGACCCCCCTCCGAAACCCACAAAAGTAATCGTTTTTTGTAGGCTTTAAAATCTGATCTATGTGTTTTGTGTACTTTCTGGGCCGACCCGCGGGCAACCCCCCCCCCCCCCGAAATAAATTCCTGGATATGGGCTTGGGCTTAGCTCAGTCTTTTTAATTAGTAACGTTAAGGATGATCCACAGTCAGCTTGTAATGAAGGAATATTTGAATGTGTCATTTTTCCCAAACACGGAATGCCACCTCTCTCGACTAGGTGGTGTACCAGAAAAGAAGGGGAACTAGTCCCGAAGTCCGTTTATGAGCAACCATGATTGCCGCAACTGACCTTTTCCAATTTTAGCTCGTTTACTGAGATCGATTAGATATTGCACAACAATGAACCAGTTAACTATGGCGTCTATGGCATACAAACTACAAAATTAAATAATCTCTGCCGTTTACTACTCAACATTTCCTCCTGCCTTATTACGTTTCGGTTCAGGACGTTTTGTCGTGGTGACGTTCTGCCTATTTTCCAAATTTGTTCTTATGAAATAAACCACCAAATTTCGATTTAGAAAGTTCAAGACGTAGTCTAACATTTCTGACCACTTTTGCAAGACCTGTGTGGTTTACTTTTCGCAATTAAGCGTGCTTTCCACAGCCTACCAAAAAACTGTTTTTTTTTTCTTTTTTTTTTGTAGCGAAACCGGCTGCCCGGTTCAAATTTGCTCTTCCGAGTCGGACATTTTGTCTTTTAGAAATGACCCACCCCACCCATTAAAGATGGATTCTGCAACAAGAAAGGACCACACCCCCGGGGGAGAAGGGCTTCAACATACGTTCGTTATGTTTATTCTCTGTAGATCGTGATACCATCAACCTTCTCCTTCCTGGAAATTGTCAAAAACACTTAAAACTACACAAGTGACTAACCCCTTTGATCACAATCTGGATCCGGTTTGCCGGGATTTTCCGTGCTGTAAAGATAATGAATCATCTTTGAATAATTATCAATGTATTATGTCATTTTTAAATATTTGTTCGTGTTTGCGAATATTTCAGTGTCCGCCTTCAGTTTTATCTCTGTTCTTGCTTGAAAAATTACCCACAAGACAGGGTATGTTTATGTCAAGCAGATTGGATTAGGACTGGTATGTCCAGGTTTTGAAACATACCTTAAATGACCCGTCGGACCTACAGTGCCAATGCAGCCTACTTCCGTAATTACATCCATTATTTTTTAAGCCCGGAGACCCAAATTGCATATGTTACATTCTAACTTCGACACCTCACTGATTTCACACTTGCCTCGTTTCTCTATTTTCCGTGCGCATCATGCTTTCGACGAGTGTTCGGGTATCATACTGTTGATGCGTGAAACCGGTTATCTGAATTTTGCCGTTTCCTTGCTAGAAGTCAATGGGCCTGGGAAAAGCCGTATAACACCCAAAGCCGTGTATAATTTTTTCAAAGCAGAGCCTAGTTTTACAGTATTTAACCAGTTTGGGATATTGAAACATAAACAGTAAGTAGTGCTAGGTGTGCTTTCAAGGTCACTGCAGCTTGCTCGCCTGCCGTATGCCCGGCCAGATAGCAAATAGTATTCGGGCGAACGTTGTGTACCGGCCAGAATTGCTTTAGCCGGTGCCTGCCCAGTTTTGGAACGGGCACATTTTGTGTTCTGGTAATCATATTAGGTCCGGTAACCTGGTAACTATTCACTCTCCTGTTATTGTACCATTTCCATAATGCCAGCCAAGATGGGCTAATAGTTATGCTCTGCGCTTCTTGATTTGCTTGGTACGAGAAATATGGGCGTTTTTTAAGTCCTTACCTGGTCCTTACCAAAACCTAGATGTGCTAGTTTTGATCCTGTCTTCAGCTTCTGCTCTGCTTCACACAAACCTGTCTTCTCTTATGTGTCACCGTCAATACCAGCCGAGATTGCAGACAAGGAACATTCTTGTCAACCAGTTTCGCGCAAGAACAGAGATAAGAAAGAAAGGAGAATGTTCGTAAGGATGAGCCTCCTACATTTCGTCGGTTCGTTATGTCCATGAAAAAAAAATTACAATCCTGGCGTCGCCGAACCGCATCCCGGTGGTGAGCAAAGGGGTTTCCTACGTAGCAACCTGAAGGAAGTGAAAGTCTTTTGTGAGGCAATATTAAGGGACAGAAGTTGTGGTGGAGTTATTCTGGTTTCGATTTATGTGAATGCCATTTCGTGTGTTTTGTCATTGAGACTCTCCCCTTCATTCATTTTCTTGACGTTCTCTGCCAAGTCAGCGCAAGAATATTTTCAAATCTTGGATCAGTGCCTGTTGCTAAGCGCCTTATTGATCCATTTGTTATCCGACAGTCGAAATGCGACTGCGCCTAGGGCGTTGCAGGCTAGTTGAGAGTGTTTCCGCCAGGAGTCCGCTCCGGAAATAAACGCGCGCAGCCTCGCATTGTTAATTTGATCTTTTTGCGAGTCCTGGAGAAAAGCCGGAAATTAGACCGGATAGACTAGAATAGCGTTGCCATTGTAATGTAGATAATTAGGCTCTTCGGCGCTACGAGGTTTTGAGCCTTGAAGGACCTAGTAGACTGTTTAGTAAGTTCGTTGATTCTTCGAACAATGGAAAGGACAGACGATGTAGGCTACCGTCGGAAAAACTGGGCGAAGCGACGGACTTGGCGGGCGAACTAATGGGTGGGCGGAGTGGTGAGTGTTGGTGGGTCAACTGACGTGTGGATGAACTGACGGTAGGTTAGATTTCTCGGTCAGTAGTGTAACATCGATAAAAAATAGTTTTGAATAGTGTCATTAAATAACAAGACCAAAGGTTTCGATGGGAGCCCAGATGTAAACATTTATTGGACTCCTTCATCCAGACAGTCGGGTTCTGTCTTCGCCAGATCTCGTAAACACCTTGTTTGTCCCCAAGTCAAATTACCCAGACTACGATCGGATAATACCAAACGAGATACCAAATGCTGGTCGAAAACCCGTAAAATAATCTGATCCAACGAATGTGTTCATTTCTAAATCCGGTTTATATTAGATTGCTCACAGCCTACTATTTATCCGGTATTAAAAAAACAAGAGCTGTAAGCTCATATGGCACTTGCAAGCATAGGCTACGTAGTAAATAAAGGTATCAGCTAAGATTTGCGCTGTCTTGAGGCACAGGCAGTTATGGGCCTCTCGGATTGATGAGAATGTATAGTTTAGTCAAAACTATGCCATGCACTTTGCGGTTACAATGCGCACTTTAAGGGGGCTAGGAATCCATTTTGTAAGCAAAAGCACTGACATACAAATGATCATGGGCCCCTGGGTCATGACTTTGCGGCTAAGATGCGCACTTTAAGGGGGCTAGGAATCCATTTTGTAAGCAAAAGCACTGACATACAAATGATCATGGGCCCCTGGGTCATGACTTCGCGGCTAAGATGCGCACTTTAAGGGGGCTAGGAATCCATTTTGTAAGCAAAAGCACCGACATACAAATGATCATGGGCCCCTGGGTCATGACTTTGCGGTTACAATGCGCACTTTAAGGGGGCTAGGAATCCATTTTGTAAGCAAAAGCACTGACATACAAATGATCATGGACCCTTGGGGCATGTCTTTGCGGCTAAGATGCGCACTTTAAGGGGGCTAGGAATCCATTTTGTAAGCAAAAGCACTGACATACAAATGATCATGGGCCCCTGGGTTATGACTTTGCGGCTAAGATGCACGCTTTAAGGGGGCTAGAATTGAATTTCATTCAGATCCGATCACCTGTTCGAAAGTTACGCATGCCTCAATATTCAGGATTCCCCGTCCCTGCACTCCCCCTATGATGGTCGAATCGAAGAAGTGACTATTTCCAAGTCAGTTGGGTCGGGTCCCTAATAGCCTGACAAGTTTCATCGTCCTAGCACATCTGGAAGTACCCTAACTGCGATCACCGAACCGAATTTTAGGTTAATAACAAACTGATAGTAAGCCTATTCGATGTGTATGTATAATTTAATTGGCGTTCTCGTTTGATTTATAAAGCTAAGTTGACATATTTATATCAAGGTTGGTTATTCGAAAGTAATCGATTTCTCTTTTTCAGAATGGCCAGGGGTACAGTATCAACCCACAGCTACTTCCTGCGTTACTTAGAAATGGAACGCTTCAACAGCCAAGAGTAGCAGGGTAAGAAATGCTCGTTTTCATTCGATCATTTGATTTTCGTTTGCTGTCTATTTTTGAATGTTCCGTTTCTTTTGTTGGGTAGGCTACTTCGGACGATTAGGAAAGTAATGCTAAACTTTTGCGATACTAACAACGCTGTAATTTTGTCGTTTGAGGGTGCAGAAGCAAGTAAGCAAAAATGAGCAGGATATAAAAAGTTACAGTGAATGGGTTTAATTTGACTTTATTTTACATAATAACGTAGTAATTACGTAAAAATAAAGCTCAAAAACGAATTAAGCATATCTCCTTACCCCTATATCTAACATCTAATCAACTTCAAATAAAAACTTAACTTATACCAGATTTTCCGGTTTTAGCCGGATTCCGGACGAACTATATGTCCGGCTAAAAAACGATTGTTGTATACGGATTCAGCATCTCTTCTTACCCCCAAATCGGACATCTAACCAACTACAAATACAACTTTTGCTTAAAAAAAAAGAAATTCCGGTTTGGGCCGGATTCCGTGCTAAGTACTTGTCCGGAGTACTTGTCCGGGTTGAAAATGGTTTTCATATTCGTGTTCAGCATGTCTTCTTATCCCACAGTCGACTATCACATTAGCTATTTAAAAATATTTTGTGTGTCCCTTAATTTGAACCCCCCCCCCACCCCTAAATCTAGGGTTTCAGAGCCCGTCTACGAACTCGGCCTTTCCTTTCACCTTCATCCAAAGGATCCTCACACCAAGTTTCATCAAAATATCTCGTTCCCTTCGAGAGTTATCGTGCTCACAGACGGACGGACAGACGGACAACTTTTGCGATGTCATGGGTATCCCTCCACTTACGTTTTAGGATCCCAAAAAGTTAATAGTTATTTTTTTTACACCTAAAGTGGAATGAACGACCTGAACTCTCAAAAGAACGCTGTGGCGGTCACCAATTCTAAGCAGCATGGCCGTTCATGAAAATTACTTTCAAGGGACAATGTAGCTACGAAGAAAAAGAACGGGAGGGGATTTTTGGGAGAGTAAGGCTGTGGGTCGTGGCTCTGGGTTTTAATGGAATTGCTATGAAATTTCAACTTACGAGTAAGTCTCATTTAAACCATTCCATGTATTTGTCGTTTAGCTTTGCTCATACAACTCGTTCGTATAGACCCTCGAAAAGTGAAAAAGCACCCGTTCGGTCGTTAAAGTAAAACTCTTACTAGGAATAATCTTTTCACGATCGAACGATCCAAAATATCGTTTTTTGAAAATACCAGTATTTGTCTCGTATTATTAGTGATTTTCTTGTTAGCTTTAATCGACGCTGTCCAGACCTCTCGTTCTCGGAGCCGAGGCTCGACTCAAAATATGTGAAAACTGTGCTCGCCGTGTATAACAAGACCAAAGGTTCCGATGGGATCCCAAAAGTTTAATATTTGACCCAGAAAACTAGGTCTTGTCTTCGCCAAATTCAGTCTTCGCCAGGCTAATTATCTGAGAAAATCAAGTTCAGATATACCTGTATAAGCCATATCTATTTTGACGATACTGATCGAAACTTCCTGCTTTACTTCTGCCAAATTTCCGGTTTCGGCCGAATTCTGAGCGAACTACTTGTCCAGCCAAAAAAAGATAGTTCAGAAACGAATTCAGCGTACCGTATTTCCTTATCCCTATAAAGCTTATCAACTTCAAATACAACTTTAACTTATAAAACAAAACAAAAAATCCGGTTTCAACCGGATTTTGACGAACTATATGTCCGGGTGGAAAAATGATTTTCCTATACAGATTCAGCGTCTCTTCTTACCCTTAAATCTGTCATCTAATCAACTTCAAATAAAAATTTTACTTTTAACAAATTTTCCGGTTTCGGCCGGATTCCGGGCGAACTACTTGTCCGGCGAGAAAATTGTTTTCACCACCGTGTTCAGCATGTCTTCTTACCCCTGAATCGAACATCTAATCAACTTCAAATAAAAGTTTTACTTTTAACAAACTTTCCGGTTTTGGCCGGATTCCGGGCTAACTACTTGTCCGGCGAGAAAATGGTTTTCACCATCGTGTTCAGCCAGAGGCGTTACTAGCCAAAATGTTTTTTGGGGGGGGGACGAGGTATTTACCGACTGGCTGGTCATTGTTACCGACTGGTTTTGCAGATAAAAACGACTTGTGTTGGCGAAAAATCGGCTAATTTTAAGAAAAATCGACAATTTTTACGAAAAACCGACTGTTTTTTAAGAAAAATCGACTGTTTCCAAGAAAAAAATCGACTGTTTTTAAGAAAAATAGCGCGCGCCGCCGACTCGGCTATTTTTTACCGACTGGCCGACAACATTGGGGGGGGGGGGCGTCCCCCCCTCCCCCCTAGTAGTGACGGCCCTGTGTTCAGCATGTCTTCTTACCCCTAAATTGAACATATAATCATCCTCAAATAAAACTTTTGCTTCTTACCCCATAATCGACTATCACATCAGCTGTTTCAAAAGATTTTGCTTGCCCCTTAATTTCACCCCCCCCCCCACCCCTAAATGTAGGGCTACAAGGCCCATCTACGAACTCGACCTTACTCTTGACCCAAAAAATCCTCACACCAGGTTTCATCAAAATATATCATTGCCTTCGAGAGTTATCGTGCTCACAGACAGACGGACGGACAGACAGACAACTTTTGCGATGTCATAGGCATCCGTCACTGACGTTTTGGGATCCCAAAAAGTGGGGAAAGCCAAGCAGAAGAAAAGGAGTCCGAAATACAAGATAGACTTGATGGCCTATCAGATCTTCCAAAAGGGAAAACAAAATTCTTGAAGCTTCTCGTGCCATTAGTTTTGAAACAGTTGTCGGAGGAAGCTTTTGGCGCTGCCCTGCTTGACTGGCAAACTCGGTTCGGACGAAAACGAAATAGTGGCGAAGGGTGAGGATTGCTAAAACTTATTCCATAGGAAAGTTAGGGATAATGTAAAAGGCAGAATAAGTACGAGGCGTTCTTTAAACCTTCATGTCGTTCTTTTCTAGGACGACGTTGATGCAAGCAAATTTCACTGCCGCCTATCCTGGCTTTGTACGGTTCCCTCCAGTTTCCTCCTCTCAGCCGTCATCCCCAAGACCGGGCCAGCAAGTTCCGAAGCCCCCACCAGCCCTAATACCCGTCCCAGCGGGTAGGAGTCCTGCTGGAACAACTCACACGAACGGGTCAGCCAGTCCGAACGTACATTCATCACAGGTAAGGTGGACTGAGGCAGCTTAGCTAGATGAGCTTATGGCCGTCGGCTTATTTCGTCAACAACTGCCTGGCAAACGTTTACTGTCGCTTAAAGCTAAGTCGCAGTAGATACAGTCCATTCCAGTATTCCAACGTCGTGACACTCGTGACTGTTCGAAACTCCGCCTTTTCTTTCAAAAGGTTACATATCCTTTTTGCTTCACTACATACAACTTTGTGGGAATAATAAAGAGATGCTCTGGATAAATCACTTACAGAACCGGATTGGCTCCGGCGACTGTGGGGGAGTTTGAGGGGGGGGGCGGAATTCCGGCGATCGCGATTTAAGGTACTTCCAGATGTGCTAGGACGATCGAACTGGGCTGGAATATTAGAGATTCGACAAGATTGGCTCAGAAATCGCCACTTTCCAAATCCGACATTCCTTAAAGTACCAATCTTGACCGCAAATTTAGAAAAATACTTTTAAGCAAATTATACATTTTCATGATCCCCATGAGCACATTATCATTTTTGCCTCAAGGGTTTTGCTTACAAATGAAGTTTTAGCTCCCTGAAAGTGCGCATCTGAACCGCAAGGTCGAAAACTACTTTTTTTCATCAAACGATACATCTCAACCCATGATCATTTGTGCCGCAAGGGTTTTGCTTAAAAATTTATTTTATCATCCTTAAAGTGCACATTTTAACCGAAAAGTGAAAAAAAATACTTTTTACCAAACGGTATATATCAAAATGATCCCTAAGGGCCTGTGATCGTTTTGTCTCAATAGTTTTTCTTACAGATGAATTTCTAGCGCCTATAAAGTGCGTATCATTACAGCCAAGTTCTAAAACAAAATATAAAGTGCGCATCTGAACCGCAAAGGTAACCTTAAAAGTACGTTTGATCAAACACTACATCTCAACCCATGCAAGTGCCATATGAGCTTACAGCTCTTGTTGTAAAAAGTAAAAAAAAAATAATAAATACTATTTGTTTTGAGGTTTTTATTTCTGCTTAACCATCAGCCAAACTTCCAAGAAGGAAAAAGGCATCCGCTATGATAAGCTAGTTTATATTCTCTGATCCATTGATAATCCATGAACCGGAGAGATCGACGGACTCGTTGTCATAAAGAGCTGATTTATTTTGTTGTTAGTTGTTGATAGTCTGGATTGTGAGATTCAAAGATTACCTTTGATTTATCCGGGAGGTTACTCGTATCGTGAACAAAAGGGTGGCCTTTTCCACGTGTTTGACCTCTTAGTCATATTTCGGATGGCGAAATCCTACCCACTTTTTATTACAGCATACGATTATAGTTGAAGGCTCGAATAACGGGTTTCCAAAATCAAATTCAAACCCGGAGGGAATACCCTGTCTCGTAATATTTCATTTGGTCACGACAAGTGATTTTAATATTTTTCGCAGTTATGACTTTTACTTGTGACAAATTTATTCATATCGTCCACCCCAGAAGTTGTGAATTCCTAGCAGTGGAGCCAACCCTTTAAATTGTATGATCTTTCTTTGTGAAATTGTAAAAAACGTCCTTTGAGTTCCGATCGATATTGCAGTAAATACTCTGAGGGATATCTATAGGCATTTTTCCGTGCTCCTACACAAACAGTTTGTGGGTCGATTGTTTCTCGAAAAGAGCGATTCCGCTGTCTTTTGTGCGGCCCACAAGTGTTTCCGCGACCAGCGAGATTTTTATGTCTCGAATTCGGCAAACAACTGAACTGCCGAGGTGATTGTCGATTTTGTGGCTCGTAGCAGCAAAGTAATGTCAAAAGAAGAAAATGAACTACTTTCTCAAGCATGTAGACATAAAACTGAGGATCCTTTTTGCACAGAAGGGTAAGGACGGAAGCCTGAAGTTCGATTTATTGGGATTTTAACTGGTTTTTATTTTTCGGAGATTTGAAATTACCGCCCTAGAAACAGTCAAAACGGCGTTTCCGTGAGAAACACTCAGAAGTGTCGCCCACAATTGTGTCGCGGAAAAACCCATGTCTGGCCTTCTGTTTGGGATCAACTAGAGCTAGTTTCTTAGCAGTCAAAACGAAAGCATTCTATCATTTGCAAAGTCTAGATTACTCCCATCCAAGTCGCCACTGCAAAACAAGGAGTCGATACGACCGTGGGATCATCTAGGGCGCGATTCGTAGGCAACTTGCTGTGCAAGCTAAAAATATATCTGAGAATTTTTTTGGTTTTCGAAGTTTTTCTGGCATTTCTGCTAAACAAAAATCTGCCGTGCCTGTCGCTTAGAAGTAATGGTGTTTCAGATAAATAAATGAATCCCATCAGATATACTAAATGGCGAGCAGTGATAACGTTGCTTTGTTACGCGAGAATTAGTGTCTGACCTAGAAGGTATATTATTTTCTATTCCGCCAGTGATTTGACGAACTTGCCTCTACTAACTGTCCGGTAGTTGCCACAAACAGTTTGTTAGGCTTCATTGTTGGATTGAAGATGGAATGAATGAACTTCATTCATTCATTCATGTCGATCAGTCTAGTTCTCCCGCCATTTCGACTAAGAGCCGATAAGGCAACATTCGTCACAGTTCTTTCGCTTCGCTTCGGCATCACAAAACGACGTATGAAGAATTGCTGTGTGAAATGTCCGAGCGGACTCATCTGACCTGATTTGGATGTATTACTATTTGTTTTTCTAGGTTCAGTCTACCAACAGCTTTCGAGTGCAGAAAGTCAATATCGACGGAAAGCTCGTTCCAGCAATCAATCGGAAGTCTGGCTTGTTCAGTCCAGATCTCCTCACCTTAAACGTAAGTATTTTTCAGTATTAGCGACACCTGTTGCACCCCCTTGGGCCGAAAACTATCTCTTGAAACATCTGTGATAAGATAAGAGTTCTGACGTATCAGCTGCTAGGATTTTTTTGTCGTCATTTCTTAAATATTCGCCTGCAGACATCTTATATCCTGTATTGTCCCAGTGTGTACCGCATTCTGCGGAAAAAAGACCTGAAAGTTTTAAAGACATCCTACTTTAATCATTGTAAATTTTTAATGTATCTTCCTCGTTCGTGTCGTAAACGCAAGTTAATTCAGAAGTTTGGCGTTCAAGATGTCATTCGGTCACTGGAAAGGACGTCGGCGTCTATGTTAAAAACATCTACTCATCCAGCTCATCGTCTACATGATGTTTTCCATGAGTTTTCTAGGCCTAATTAGAAATTTAGTACAAAATGTCGTCATAAATGTTGATTGTTGTCTGTGTTTGTTTTCCCTTATTTCCTTTTACTCCACTGTCGCCACGTGCATTTGGTGGGTTATAAATTGAATATATATATATACATCCAGTTTTACCGTGACAAGTCAGAACGAAGGTATGAGATACGGAAGATGGTATTACTTCAAGAAAATTTGTGAAACCGTCAAAAGTTTTCCCCAACGAAAATTGACTCCTATTTGTATGCACTTCAACAAGCTTTGTAGGACAATTCACCCGTCTGCGACGCGCATCTTGCCATGTCCATCATTAACTTCAATGCCTGTCCAGGATAACTCGTGGCGTTTACGACTGCCGTCCGTCAACGGACTGATGGATGGATATGGTGTTGGGAGTATGATGCACCGGTATTAGTTGGTTTGGTTGTTCGATCGTCTTCGATCAGTCAAGCTGCAGAGTGGGCGCTATGTAAATGATCTGACTGGTGTATCAAATAAAGACTGTTTCTGCTATTGTTGCGCGGTCCACTGAGATTTTCCGTTGCGATAATTGGCCCTGGACAGACGGCCAATTTCCTGGTGTTTATTTGCCATTGTCGTTTAAACAGTGTTGTTTTCTTTATTTCAGGACCTGACCGCGATTGTTTTTCCCGAGCTTGATATTGAGAAGTGCAAAAGTGCTCTAGAGTACATGGGAGTTACCGACATCATCCAGCCTACTATGTAAGTTCATGTTTCGTATACTGAACGTAGATTAGGATATGTTTGGTACAGGCATTTTTTTCAACTCGGGCACTGCCCCTTTGTCTATTAAGGCTAGCGGGGAGTCCTCCCGAAGCTTGTGAGCCCAAGCGGATGTTACGTGAATCAGCTGCTGACTTGCCCTTTGGCTACAGTATTGACTGATAATTTTAACAAAAATGTAAGGTGTTTTAACGATAATGATACAGTATCCTCTAAAAGGATGTCATCTCTACACATTAGTAACAAATAAATTTTAATAGTAAAAATATTCAAGGAGTCTGGCGAAGACCGGATGTACAAGACGCAATTGTATGGATTAAATATTGAATTTTTGGGATCCCATCGAAACCTTTGGTCTTGTTTTGTGTCGCCGGGCGAACGGGATGGGATGCCGAAAAACGGTTTGTAGCGGTAATTTGTTCGGTAAACTGGATGACCGAGAATTGGCTAACGCTGCTTTTCATGTGGATGGCATCTTCGAGTTGAATCGTAGAGCTCAACAACAATCCACTCGAAAACAATCCCTAGGTACTGAGACAATGTGCCATTTGTGGCTTGAGTTTCGGCCAAAGTTTTTGGCCTACCCCACATTATAAATAGGTCTCGTATGGTTTAGGTTCCATGTGGGGTGGACGGGTTGTTACTGCTAGGTTGCGATCCTTATCACCTACTTTTCGCTTTCACTTTCGTATCACTGGAAGAATTTCAAGCTTTCGACAGGTTATGCGGCAAATACCCGGCCTATTTTTTTTTTTTTTTTTTTAAATTGGGTTTTCCATGCGCACATAATTCGTACCCTACTATTTTTATTTCAGGGAGCAACTGCAATGTCTCAAACGTTTCGGTTCGACAGCGAGTGGCAGTGGCCGGGTTTATCTCATTCCTGTGAAAGAGGTGCAGTCTTATTTGACTCAAATCAAGTACATAATCACAAACGATCCTAGTCGATCAAAACGATTAAAAATAAGCTAGCACACTCGCAACTTCATGCACACTGACAGTTCCATTTCCTGTACCACATTCAGTGAGTGACTGACTGCTGCCAACCAGTGACGAGTTTGAGTGAACACTTGAGTTTGTTAATAAATAATTGGTGATTACGATTTTTGTACAACTAGTGATTAGTCCAAACACGTCAAAGAAACAAATAAAAGCAATCTTGTATGTCGTTTTAAAATAGTTTGGCAAGTTTGAAAATGTCAGATCATAATACTGAAGGTGTGGCATTGAGGAGTCAAGGACTACAAACGCTTTGGAGAAAGAGAGACCGAGAGTCTTACACTAATTCGTTTAGTCAGAAAAAATTACTTCTGTAAGTAATCGAGTGCGGACTTGCAAATTTCCATGGCAAGTATCTCCTAACGCATACTCAAGATCCACAGATGGACATCACAGTGAAGATTATACTCAAAACAAAAGATTTCATTCATTGACTTCTACACAGGAGGAGTGATCAGCGGATAAGGCTGGAGTTCCAGTTTGTTTTCAGTTTCATGTTCGAGTTCCTGGTTAAAACGTGAGTCTCCACTGAATAGGAAAATTATTCGATACTTAACGGGGAGTTGACGGAAGCGAAGTCACGAATATCTGAGGCAATGCCGAAATCGCCGTCGCAAGCGCGAATCTACCTTCTCTTTCCCGTGCTCTGACGGACGTACATAATGAGCGCGGAAGTGTATCGTCAGGACCTTATGAAAATCCTGAATAACCGAAAAATGTGTACGTGATGATGAGTGTGAATGTTGTACTAATACACGCTGTAGAGAGAGGCACCACGTAAGCGCGGAAGAAAGCCGAATAGGTATGATCTGTTGTGTTGCGCGTGGCTAAAAGATCTGCAGCATGAATGCAGTTGTCTGTATTTAGTGAAACATCAGTATCTTTCAACGCCCGATAGGCACTGTGCGTCGTCATCCGAACAGGCGTGGATCCCGAGACTGCATAATTTGTGATATGTATATGATGTATTTATTGTTCGTGCAGGGACACATGCAGCCATTTTTGTAAATTTTCGTTAAAAGTTATAAGTTTAAATTGGCTAATTAAAATTTTGAGAGATGATCGTGTGTTCTCATTCAGTCGGTTCTCTTACCAGTATCCTTGTTGCCGTTTATACTGTATTGAGAGGTTTCGTAGAGGGTTCTGTGTAGTAGCAACGAAGAAATTGGCTGTTGGTTTGAAGCTCGTGTACTAGCGGATTCTTGTCCTGTGAAAGATCCCACAACGATATTTAAACTTTGCGGAGGGGCATCAGGCTTACTTTCTTGAAGGAAACTCCAGACATTATCATCCAACCCACAAAATAATTATGACCCGACCGTAAACGAATGTAATGCAACTAATTATGATCATAATAGCGATCTGTGATGGGAAGGGGGGGGGGGGGGGGGCTGTAGTTACTTCTTAGATTCTGAAAGCGACGTGGGACAGACAGTGCCGGGTTAGCCAAGCGGTATTTCTCAAGCAGGTTCGATTGTGCGTCCCTGGTGGTAATCGTAGGAGACATAAGTCGTAATGAACCTAGAGAGGTCGGACGAATGAATTATTCCCTACGGAGCGTGTGAAATATTTTTTTTTTTTAAGTAAAAAGTGGTTACAAAATAAGTAGAACAAGTGACCCAAAAAGTAAGAACATGATTAGAAGAAGCGATGCTAAGCGGGTATACAAAAAAAAAAGCCCAAGAGGCTAGCGCGGAAAAACAAAATATAATAAAACAACACTCTCGTATTCTAGTCATAGCATTGTAAGCACCAACAACTAACCACTAGCCTTTGTATCCGCTCTGTACTCCCAAAATGTTAGTAATCTGCCTGTACAGATGGGCCGAAAGCATCACCTGTCGTTTTCACCGAGGTTCCGTGTGGAAGCAGATATATTTTTTACGGTCTAAACCAGGGTTTACAAATATTGGGGAGAATTGTTCTCTCTCTTCTAGCGCAGCATTGGTCCCATGATAAGTTGCACGTGACTTATTTATTCACAAGGGCCTTTCACTTCCCATCTTTTTGTGCACCTATCTTGTTCCCCGTTTCTTATTTATTTTAATCAGTACCGGCCTACTAGGACCATTCGACGCAATAATTTTAAATTAAACACTGCATGACGCTCAAAAATACTTTAGTGCATTTTCTTCTGTTTTATTTTCAGCTCCGCTAACTTTTCTTCGTTTGTCAGAGATGGGGCAATCAGAGCACCAGATTAATTTTGTCGTAGCTGCGTTAGCAACTTAGCTAGCTCAAACTAAAGAAACCTGTAAGTGAGGAACTGTGGAAAGTGATCGCCGAGAAAGCAGGCTAATGGGAGGCCTCTGAAAGTAAGTCCAAGTATGACAGGTAGTGACAACATATCATATCATGATATCATGCATGCAGAGGTGATACTAGCCAAAATGTTTGGGGGGGGGGGGGGACAAGGTATTTACCGACTGGCTGGTCATTTTTACCGACTGTGTTTGCGGATAAAAACGACTATTATTGGGGAAAAAACACTGTGTTGACGAAACATCAGCTGATTTCAAGAAAAATTGACTATTTTTAAGAAAAAAGCGACTATTTTACGAAAAACCTACTGTTTTTACGAAAAAACGACTATTTCTAAGTAAAAAGTCGACTGTTTTTACTAAAAATCGCGGCGCTTCGCGCCGACTCGGCTATCTTTTACCGACCGGCCGACAACATTGGGGGGGGGCGTCCCCCCCTGCCCCCCCCAGTAGTGACGCCTCTGCATGCATGTTTCGTCCAGTCTACTGATGGTAGCCGTGTCCGATTTGTAGTGTGCCTGATACCTGTAATTGTTTGACAAAGGAATTGGTAGATGGCGTGGTCGATTCCCAAGGCCCTACTGCATGCTAGCCGTGTCAAAGCCGTGTTTCTGCCTGGCATCTAGAATTATTTGACCAATATCCTAGGAGTTTATAGATGGCGTGGTCATTATTTCTCAAGAGTTGTGGTGGAGCGGAAAGTTTAAACTCAGAACGAGGCGTGTCTGGTTGGACAGGAGAAAATACAAGCTAAGTTAGCGCAGGTTGGCGCAGGTAGTAAATTCACTTTCTGATTAGTAGCTTCCGCATAACTCTAGTTCTGAATTTTATATATATAGAAAATGCTGGGTGATGTTATGGCATGGGACATAGCAGAGATATAGTTCGCCCGAAATCCAGACAAAACCAGAAAATCTGTTAAAAGCAAAAGTTTTATTTTAAGATGATTAGATGACAGATTATGGGTAAAAAGAGACGCTGAATCGGTATATGGTGATAACTTTTTACCCGGACATATAGTTCGTCCGGAATCCGGCTGAAACTGGAAAATTTGTTACAAACAAGTTAAAGTTTTGTTTGAAGTTGACTAGATGTTATTTATAGGGATAAGGAAATACGCTGAATAGGTTTCTGAACTTTGTTTTTTTTGCTGGACAAGTAGTTCGATCGGAGTTCGATCGAAACCGGAAATTTGGCAGAAGTAAAGCAGGAAGTTTTGTTGTTTTGATCAGTATCTTGAAAATAGATATGGCTTATAGAGGTATACCTGAACATGATTGTCTCAGATGATTAGCTATTTGCTAAATTAATCTGTTTCAAAATTTCAATAGTAAAAATGTTCAAGGATTCTGGCGAAGACAAGACCTAATTAACTGTCTGGATCAAATATTGAATTTGTGGGATCCCATCGAAACCTTCGGTCTTGTTTTTGTAGGTGTTTATGTAACCCATGAAGTTTTAACAACGGTTGTATACCAGGTGCCCTTTGTTTGTTTTTTGTTTGAAAGCCACTAATTGTACAATAAGCTAGTATAGTAAAATGAAAGTGGGACTTTAGTAGGCTAGATTGACAGTGAGCTAACAAGTATAATTGCTAGTAATGATTCTTTGTTGCATCCCTGGTCTTCAAGTGGCTGCTGTCAAGAGAACAGGGCACACATACAAAAATGTTTGCTCCCGGTGTTTCAGTGTGAAGTTTTTCTGGATGGATAGGTTCCAAACTTTCAGGCAGTTAAGTGGGGCCGACTGCAGTTTAGTTAACTTGCAGATTCTCGAAGCGCTAAAAGTAGAAGATTTGGAATTCAACTGAGGGATAGCGTATATTGTTTGACCTTCATAGTGCAGGTTAACTAGGTTAATCTGATGTCCTGGATTAACATGACAAGAAACTAAAGAAGCTTATCGGACTGACTTTGAAAGAAGCAAAATGATCTGAGTAGACTAGAGTTTTATTCGTCAAAGGTAACTCTCACAGTGCATATGCGCCGAATTTGACCTTTACGTCAAACATAATAACACTAAGATAGGCTATATATATATATGTATAATGAGCGTGTTCCGCCCCTCTACCAATAGCAACTATTAGTTACTATTTCTGTTCCAGCCTCACGAAAAGTTACTACGCTGACCGTTCCAACCTTCTCAAAATAGTAACTAATAGCAACTATTTGCTTACCACGCTCGGAAGCGTATTTAGCGTAGTAACTACGCATCTTTGTAACGTGATTGGTCAGATCACCCCGCGGCCTGATATTTGACCGAAAAAATTAAAAAAGCGTTCCAGCCTAGCGTAGTAACCACGGCGACTAGCGTAGTAACTACGGTAAGTAGGGTGGAACACGCTCAATCAGTCAGTTACATCATTTCATTTTAATATAATTAATAAAATAGGCCATTGGCCTCTGCAAAACTCATCTAAAGCAATGCTCAATGTCTTTCGGCATACAAATTGTCAGGTAATCCTTGAAAACATTAATAAAATCACCTAGGCTATTAGTAAATTGATGAAAAAAAAGAAAGAGAAAGATTTATTCTTTCACATCATGTTCACTGAATTTAACCTTTAGGTCAAACATATTTATATGGAATACCTACGTAAAATAAATCAAAACGTAATTATAGGGTCAAAGACTAAAACCAAGAAATTCAACACTAACAACGACTAGTTTTACTAGCTGTTGTACAGCTCAACGAAACTTGGAACAAAACTCCTTCGAAATGTTTCGTGCTTTGTCGAGATGGGAGTCAATTTGGGAACTTTTTGGGACTTGCTGCATTGTGGTCTGTTGCGGACGGGTGAGTACGGTTCGGGGGAGGGATGAGACGTAATCAGGGAACAGATAGGGTCTTGGTGCCGAACTGAAGGCCTAGGAGGTTTCTTCTCGCGTCCAGAATGGTGAGCTTGAACTTATCAAGCAGATAGTGGTAATCTTGATAATGTTCGTTTTAAATTTCGTGATAGTGTTAGTTTTGTTCTAGGATGGACAACGGCAGCGATGATGACTTTGTGTTCACTCCTTTGCGGAAGAGCAGACATAAAACGAATGGCCATGCGGCCCTTTCCCAACCCACAACCTCGAGTCGGAAAACTGGTCATTCTTCGAAGGGCAAACAGAGGATATCTTCAACACAGTTAGCCACCTCAAAGAAAAGATTTGATAAGACAGTATTAAGTTCTTCAAGTGTGAAGAGCAAAAAAGTGTCAGAACTGTTTCAGCAAAGTATCAATGATGCTAAGAAGTTAAAGACTTCTAAAAAGGATACTGACCTGGAAATTATTTCATTGACATCCAGCAGTGTGGATTTGTCATTTGCTGCATTGGAAAGAAAGAGTCCAACAAGGAACAAGTGTCAAAAAGCTATTGAAAGGTGCCCTACTTGCCATGTTCCTTTGAATCTAGTTGGGAAGAAAGAGTTCCCTCAGCACGAAAGCATGTGCAGAAAACAGAAATGGGAGTCTAAACCAAGTGAGTGTTTTCTCTTTAGCTGCATTTTCGTCGACCTTCGCCATTTTTGAAAGCCTTCAAAGGTCTCCAATCTCTCAAGTATTACTTCAGTCCAAGCTGACTGTAAATCAAATTTGATGGTGCTAAATTAATAAGCAAAAAATCGCAGCTGACTTAAGCATTTAGCGCCATTAATGTACCTTCCTATATCTTTTTTTGCTTTTTTTAAACGAAAGTGTTTAGGAAAAACGTTCACAAGGGCAGTGAATGAGGAATGTGGGGAGGGACCAAGTTGGGCCTAGCCTCACAAGCTTAAGCCTGTTTGTGTTTGGCAGCAAGCACATTTGCATCAATCAGGCAGAATATGCAAAGGTCTCAAGTTTGACTGAATGGTTCACCTTGCAGCCGCAACCGGAGCATAATTCTGCCCGTTGCTTGGTTGCAGTAAAAGGTTTTAACAATTATCTTACAAGAATTGTTTACATTATCATCATAGTTGAACTCGATAGCGAATTTAAACACTTTCCGATTCTTTCTGTGGATTTGTGACCGTGTGTTTTCTCATTTAAGTTGTATGAAGACTCGTTTACGTCAGAAACTGCAATTTTTTATTACTTCCCTCGATGTCACTGAATTATTGCGTTGCTTTAGAATTTTACCGACTTATCCGGGGTGCAAAGTTGTCATCCATTGCCAAGGACATTGACCTTTCCGCACAAACATTGTTGGCAGATCTGGAAGCTTTCGGCGAATTTTTTGCTCTGTGACTGTCAAACTCGGCTCAACCGAAAAATGCTAAAACGTCGTAGGTGCAGGAAAAGTGGCGAAGAGTGGGATTCCTGAAGCATAGAGTACTGTATGGGAGCTAGAGGTAATCGAAAAGGTAGAATAATAAAGGGGGCCCCATAAGGTGTTTTTTCGCGGTATATTTGTGTGCCTCACGTTTCTGAGTGTTTGTCGCAGAAACAGAAGTGTCTGCCACACACTTGACCCACAAGTTGGCAGTAATTTCGGGTGTCTGAAAATAAAAATGAAATCTAAATAAAATATCAATAAACAGCCTAGAACTTGCAGCTTACGTCCTTAACCGTTCCATACTAGAAGGAGCCAGAGTTGACATCCATTTACTTGATCAAGTTGCTAATTTTATTATTTCGACTTTTATTTGCCACTAATTTGCGCCACAAAATCGCCTCGATAGTTGTTTATCAAATAGAGTTAGCCATAAAAACCGTGTTGGTCGTGGAAATACTTATTTCGGCGGCCAGGAAGCCGCGGAAATGCTACAACCTGGCAAACTGTTTGTGGGATCGCGGAAAAACGCCTTAGCAAGACGAATATTTAAACTCGATTATTTTGTTTTGGCAATTTTTGCTTTGCTGTGTTTACCTTGTGCTTCTACCACTTCGTTGAAAGCTGGGTTCGATTTTTTTTTCTTTTATTTACTTTACCACTTTCGCGTGTGTGCGTAGTAAAAGTTCGTTGATTCATTGGTCCTGATTTGTACAACACTCTTGTTTTTCAGCCTGCGATCAGGGCAGTGCATGTACTGTCACGGGACTCTCACATTTCTCAGACTTCAGCCATCGGCAGTCCAGTAATAAGGAAGAAGCAGAGAGTAAAAGTTGCTTCGATACAGAAGGGGGATTCATCAGAACACCGGCCGAGACCCGTAATTCACCTTCGACGCCCTCTGAGCGATCACTCAGTCTCTTGCGGGACATGAACGACGAAGCAATATTGCAGCAATTAACCCAGCCTCGAAGCACACAAAATACGAGTGTTGACCTCGATAGAACCGTTCCCTTCGCAACCCCTGATCACTCACCCCATGCTTCTGCCGCAACTGTGATTTTTAACATAGGGTCTTCTTGCAACGGTCAGCAGACCAGTGCGGCACCAGCAAACTCTGGTGAGGAGGCTGATTTTTCAACGCCTTCCCTCAACTTAGAAGATACCCCGGTTTTAAAAAAGACTTATTCCTGGAGGTCGACTGATACGGAAGTTGAAGTGAGGGCGAGCCGAGTTTCACAGTGGCTAAACGAGTGCCCGACGGTAGATGAAGTCGAGCCATCTGATGCTATATCAGTTATAGAAAGTGATACTGAGTTATCCAGGTTGAAGTCGGTGAGTGTAGCCGGCTCACCTGCAAAGCGTGCCAGACGGAGTGAACCTAGTCCGGCCAAGTCGGAAAGACAGACTGCCATAACTAGTTACTTTAGCTGCAAGGCTACTACGCCTGTGAATGTTCCAACATCAACAAAGTCACCAGAAAAAGAAGTACGTAGTGTTGAGAAAGACAGAGGTTAGTGTCATTTGGTATTCTGCCTGATCGATTGTTTTTTATTATTGTTATTTATTTATAATCCTTCAAAACTGAAAAGTGTAAAACATGCTGTTATAAGGTCCATGTCTGAATTTTCGTGGCTTCCTGGATCCTTTTCTATCGGCAGATTGTTCTGTCCTCAGTCAGCTTGGATAGCTTGCTTGAGTAAAAAATGTGTAGTTTCCTTCTCCTGACTTGGTACTGAACTTAGTTGGGACGTGCGTCTCGTCTAAGCGAGCGGTTGTTGTCACGAAAGTCCAGAACGCGACCTGAAACGACTTACTGAGCATAAGCATCTCTGTTCAACACAGCAGAGCTGAAGACCCACAGTATTCAGTTACGATTTATCTCTTGGACAGCGCCCCCACTTAGTTTCCATCTTCGTTGTACAGTCGTTCACATCAAGTGTACGTCTTACTTTAGTTAGAAGTTGTGAACGTGCAACCGCGTGTCGTAATAGAAAGCACAACGTACCGTAACGATCTCACCGAGGATCTCACAGGTGGAAGGGAGTGCTTAATAATTGTCACGAAATGTATGGAACACGAGAGGAAAGACGAAAACGCCCACCCCCGTCCCCCAGATTTTGAATTATTTTTGTTCTAGGGAAGGCGATCTGGAGTGAAATCATGCTCAAAATGAGAAAAAGTGAGGAAGTGCGAAAAGAAGACAAATCAGCCTGTCCGGATTATAAGAAAATTCAAGGTAAAGGCACTCAAGTTTCTCCTTGATCTGATGAAAGGGAGGTGAATATAAAGCCTCAAGAATAGACTCCAGAAGTTGGCGGATAAGATTCCGAACAAAGAAAAAGATGCAAAATCCTTTGCATAGTGCATATGCAGTTCGGAGTGAAACATCATCTTCTTGCAAAATATTGTTGGGTTGCCCTTTTTCAAGATCCATCAGCTGCGTTCTTTACGACAGGAATACTCGCTATTTCGAAGCTTTTGGGATCCCGAAACATCAATGACGGGATACGTATGACATCGTAAAGTTTTTCCGCCCGTTCTTCCGTCTGTCCGTCCGTCCGTCTGTTAGCACGATAACTCTCTAAGGGTTTGTGATATTTTGGTCAAACTTGGTGTAAGGATCCTTTGGGTCAAACTACAGGCCAAGTTCGTAGAAGGGCTCGTAGCCCTATATTTAGGAGGGGGGATTTCAAATTGAGGGGCGAAAAAATGTTTTTCAAAAGCTAATGGGATAGTCGGTTTAGGGTTAAGAAGACATGCTGAACCCGAATATGAAGATTGTTTTCTCGCCGGACCAGTAGCTCACCCGGAATCCGGCCTAAACCGAAATTTGTTAAAAGTACAAGTTTTATCTGATGTTGATTTGAGGGTTCGATTCCAAAGTAAGGAGACATACTGGATTCGTTTTTGAAGTTTATATTCTTGTTGAACAATTAGTTCGCTCGGAATCCGACCGAAGCCAGAAATTTAGCTGGAAGCTTTAAAACCCAATGAGATACTTGATATAGGGTGAGGAGACGTGCTAAATTCAGATATGAACCTAATTTTCTCGTCGGACAAGATGTTTACCCGGAATCCGGCCAAACCGGAAATTCGGTAAAAATAAAAGTTTATTCTTAATTCGATTACACTCGATGAATCCATTTCTGAACCTTGTTTTCTGGTCAGACAAGTACTCCTTCCAAAATTTGCCAAAACACGGAATTGTGTTTTCCGCTTCACGAAGGTTTCCAAGCGCTTACTCAAGCTTCTCCAAAAATCATAAATTAATGCGCCCGAATTCTCCTAAACACAGAACCACTTCCTTGCTTCTCATGAAGAACTCAGCCATCCTGTCAGATAAGTGTAAAATAATGTACAAAATATAACTGTTGAAGAATGATTAAAGGATTTTTTTTTTTTTTTTTATGGAAAGAGTAGGTGACGTTAAAGATGTTAACGAAGACAGAGTAAAGAAGGATTTTTAGCACAAAAAGTAAAAAATACCAAAGAAATCTGAAAAGATAATACGCAGGTGAACAAAAAGACTGTTTATCCATGCTCTTCGAAAATCGTCTGTGTTGTACAGGTATCTGTGAAGAGTGGAACGGAAGACCTACCTTCTCAACTTAGGCATAGATTGTCAGAGCCTTGCGGATGCGCTTCAGGCAGTATCCGGAGTGAGAACGAGGATATAGAGGAAGGGGCACAAACGAGCAAGAAAATGACATTGCGGTCGAGAGGGATTCGAAATCGCTTTTGTTTCAAATAATCTACTCCATGTAATTCCAGGTTTAGCTCGAAATTCACAACACAATTGTGTATTTTCTAGGAACGAAATTTGTAGTCGATGCTTTTTCCTATGGCTATATGAAGGATGTCACCCATTACTTCTTGACCCATTATCACTACGACCATTATATGGGATTGAATCAGGCATGGAAAATGCCAATTTACTGCAGTCATGTTACAGGTAGGCTATTTGCTTTGTTAATGTCCTTTCTGATGTCTTGTACGGACATGAAATGCTTCGATTTGGGGCATGCCAAATTTTTAAATGTTATCTTGATTAGCTTTTTTAATCGAATAGATTTCGTCGAAGATGAATAGCTGCCGAAATTGGTGTATTACAGATCTGTATGTGAATTCAGGTATATGGATAGTGTTCTTACCGATAGGACCCAACGACGATGAGGACTTCGATCGGAACCCCTTCGCTACAAAGGGGGAACAGTCGCCTTCCACTATAGTGACTTTGGCCTTATTCAGTTTGTCATTTACGTAATAAATTATAAATAGTGTCTGCTCATTCGATAAAACCTTAAGAAGATTCATTGCAATCCATAACGAGATTTGTTTGCACGATATCAATTTTCACAATATCCGAAGCCCGTACTTTTAGACTCTCTAGTTACCTTCTGCGGCGGAGTTCAGCTTACCAAATAGTAATAATGTTACGTGGTCTAGTCAAGCTAGTTATTCGAAGTGCAACTTCGTTTCGAGTTACACCTTCACAGGGGCGAGAAGTCCACGGTGGTGCCGAGGCTTATTTCCTCTCTGCATTCTTGGGTGAAACTCGGCTCGCCCTCACTTAAACTTTCGTGTCAGTCGACCTCCAAGAATAAGTCTTCTGTGAATTTGATTTGTAGTGAAGTATTTATTTTATTTTAAACGTTAAGAAAAACACTTACGTATCTTTGTCTTTTTTCGAGTCAGTCACTTTTTGAGTCAGTCTAGTGTATTTAATCCAAATAGCGCAGCCAGAAAAGGCAGTCGAAAAAAGCTCAGTTTTCTAATTTTTTTTTCTTTTCAGCGAGTCTGCTTACCACCGACATAGGTGTGAACCGGGTCTATATCCACGTTCTGGAGTTGAACAAACCTACAACCATGCAAGGCATCGAAGTGACAGCATTAGAGGCCAACCACTGCCCTGGGGCTGTGATGCTCCTCTTCAAGTTGCCTGACGGAAAAGTAATCGTCCATACAGGAGATTTCCGAGGCTGTGAAGATATGGAAAAGTATCCAGCTCTACAAGGAATAACCGTGAACCGGCTTCACCTTGATACTACGTAAGTCGACCTCGAGACTCTTCGAAAGTTTAGGAAGATTGAGGACCGAGTCAGTATTGGCGTAGGCTTGTACTATTATTATTACCGTATACAGACCGTATGCTAGTTTGTTTGCCCCCCCCCCCCTCCCCCGCCCACGCTGAGACGGTCGCTGCACCCTATTAGGGTGCTATAGTATCGGATATCACGGTCTAAACTAAAGTCGTTTTTGCAGTTACCGTGGTATCTACCAGTTACCCGTCCTGCCCGTAGTAACTGACCGTGGTGGCTAAAAAATCATCGCCAACGCAAGAGCCTAGGTTTTTTATCGAATTGGTGGGAAAGACGTTTGGCATTTGTGATGTGAGTAGATTCAAGTATTTCTTCTGGGAAAAAAAGCGTGAATTCGGCAATAGGTTCTTTTTGCAAAGCAATCGTACTGTCAGAAACCATGGTAAACTGCAAAATCGGCAAAAATGAAGGTCCAGTTTCAGTGGTATCGGATACCATGTTACTTGCAAAAACGAAACTGTTGATATGGTTGTGGAAATAATACTTTACAGGTTAAAATATCCCGCTCTGTCGCCATTGGTCATGTTTTACCAAGGGTAATTGGTTTTGCTTGACGTTTGCATCATAATGTTCTAACGCTAAGTCAAGGTTTACAAAAAAATGTCCTGCAAAATTTGCACAGGCGAAAGCCTGTTAACTGCGTGCGTATTCTTATCCATTACTATTAAGTCTATTATTATTTATTTTATTTCTCCAACGACCAACAGGGGCCATAAACACAAAAATAAACAACCACAACAACATACAAACATGTTACAACAACATACAAACATATTAGATGTGGCGGCGCATAGGGCTGAGCGCCTCTACCCTGTCAGTCCAGGCCGGACCAGCGAGACTCCGCATTTATGATAGTGACTGTTGCCTGTATTTTTCAGTGGCTTTTAGACATCACTTTAGAAATAAACATATTTTCAGGTTTTGCGACAGTCAGTACGACTTCCCTCCTCAGAGTCAAGTGATAGAAACGGCTGTAAAATTGTCGGAACAGTATTCTTCAGCTAACGAGAAAGTCCTGATTGTCGTTGGGTCCTACAAAATAGGTAAGGCACATTGCTGTTAGGGGGGAGGGAGAGGACGCTTTTGCCTGAGCTGTAGTAGCAGCATGGTGGTGCCCAAGTTGAAAATACAGGCCTCGTTCCTATTAAAGGACACCTGAATGAAGAGTACCAAGTATCATCCCTATCTGTATTACTTCCGTTAACATTGCCTGCAGAAAACCCAATCCAATTACGAAATATTGTTTTCAAGCTATGATTTTTGCTCCATTTTGCATCTGTCCTTATTTCAGTACCGAACAATTTTAGAAATGAACAAATCTCTCCAATCAACCCTTCTTCTGGAATATTTTTTAACCAGTTAAGCCCAAACGTATATCTGGAAGAAATTCCAATACGATCCCGCCAGCGCTGTACAAGATTTGAATGAATTGCGCTTTTTGTCTTTGAGTCTGCATTTTCAAACCTCCAGAAACGAACATCCCTATTTTGAAAACGTCACGCTCAGGGGAAGAATGCTCTCCGTGGCCATGAATGTAAATGCATCCTCCATGGTGTGTTGAAGTATGGTTTCATTGTTAAGGTGTCCTTTAAGGAAACAAGACGATGCAGGCTTGCATACAATTGGAAAGGGCGTTCCTCTTGTCCTTCACGGCTCGAATGACTCGAGATTTTTTTTCTTCACTTACTAAGAGGACATTTTGCGTTGATGGCTGTAGAGCTGAACGGGTGACCCCGTCCACGCGAAAATGATCGGGCGTTGAACGGCCGAGGAAGATGGTTTCCATACACGCGAAAATGCCCATTCAGCTGGATGGGAGCATATGAGTGGGAAGGTCCACATTTTTCTGTCTTCAGTCTGTGCAGACCTTTTTTCTATCCACGTTGAGCTCAACGCTGCCCTTGGAGCGTTGCTGAACGGGAGGCGTCAATCGAGCTGGATGGCCCATTCACGGAAGGTCGATGGGACCAGAGCCATCAGGCGTATTCTCGCCGTTCCCCGAGGACTCCTCGAGGAATCAAAGAGAACGGCGAGATTAGAGGGAATCACTCCACGCGGACTCCGCGTACGGAAAACAGCGAGAACACGGGGAATGCTTCCAAAATAGATTCTGGTGGAAACAAAATATGCAATCGACGGAATTAGTCTGGATCCACTTTATTTTTGGTTTTGTTTATTCTGATTATTTTTAAATAATTTTACATTGCACCAACACCAGCAAAAATTGATTCCCCTTCGAATCTGAAAGGGAGTCCTTTTTGATGATGGTGATGATAATCGGAGCATTCCCCTTGAGAATAGTCGTTTCCCGGATCCGACCATCTGGGGGGTGGGGGTGGAGAGAGGGGGAATCCGAAAAGTGAGGTATTTTTAACTTGCGAACGGGTGATCGGATCTTGATGAAACTTGACGTATAGAAAGATCTCGTGTCTCAGACGCCCCATTTTAAATGAGAACCGGATCCGGTGATATTGGGGGGAGTCGGACGGGGGAACCGGAAATCTTGGGAAACGCTTAGAGTGGAGGGTTTGGGATGAAAGCTGGTGGGAAGAGCAAGTGAATAGCATAACCGAAATGGATCCGGTCACTGTCGGGGAGTTGAAGGGGATCCGAGTTTAAGCATGCTTGTCAGGTACCCGAACTATTGACTTGCATGCTTGTCAGGTACCCGAACTATTGACTTGAGAATGTCGTTTCCCCGATCCGACCGTCGAGGGGGAGTGTACAAAAGGGGAATTCGGAATCCAGTGGCAAGCTCAGCTATTGAACGGGTTATCGGATTTAACCGAAACTTGATATTTAGAAAGGTCTCGTGCCTCAGACATCCCATTTTAAATCCGGACCAGATCCGGTGACATTGGGAGGAGTTGGAGGGGCGAACCGGAAATCTTTGTAATCGCTTAGAGTGGAGGAATCGGGATGAAACTTGGTGGGAAGAACAAGCATAAGTTCTAAATATGTCATCTAGAGCTTTCAGATTGAATGAACCTAGATATCCTAATTCTAGATCCGAATCGCATTTTTGAATGGCGGGGTGTTTATTGTGAAGTTCTCTTCTACTTTCTCGTACCACTACTCGTAACAAGTGCCATATGAGCTCGTAGCTCTTGTTGTATATCGTTTTGCTGTATTTTATTTATCACACGTGAACCAAGCATCCGCCCCCGCGCAATTAAAGTAATTGATAACTCGGTTCGAGAAAGGCTATATAAACCGTTCATTGGCTGAGTAGCCGCAGTACGCAGTTTTTCTCTACACCGTATTCACACGACTCGTCCCTTGACAAAAGTTTTCACAGCTCGTTTATCCACCCGCCAGGCATTTCACCATCGCGAAAGCAGTATGCGTAACATATGGATGAGGAAACCAGTTTCTGGAAAAGTACAACCTGGAAAAATGGAGTTGAAAATTTTCTTGAGCAGTAGTGAGGATGTCGGGGTGCAGCAGCCTAAAAAGAAATAGGATCGGGTCCTTTAGAAGCGATCGAAAGCGGAAACGTCTAGGCTAAGACGTCTTAAAAAATCCCAACGTGTGAGGTTCTGGTATTTGTGTAGGAAAGAATACCGTAACAGCTCTAGGCTCTTTCTGCATTGCCCGACCGGAAATCCGTTACGGCTCGTAATTGGAAGCGAACAAAATATCCGAAGATAAAACTAAATAAGAAAGCTCGTTATTCTTATAATAAATAAATAAATGTACTTTATTTCCTTAATAGCTTGTATTGTACACGCTAGCATTGGATCGTCATTTTACAAATAACACATGCGAAATTACACAAGTAAACAATTTATCAATTCACACAAATTAAAATATAATGACTTAGCTAGAATTAAAATACTGCGTGAAATAAGGTACAAAAGATTTCAAATAACGATCAGTCGAGTGTATCGGTGGTCTTTCAAGTCTCTGGGAAGCAGCGTCCCTCTGTCTTTGTCTCGTATTAGGCCTACTATCTGCTGGGGTCTCAAAATCTGGTAGAATGGCACGATGCGCATGTGATGCCAGACACTTACTCCCGAACGCTATTGTCAGCTGATGCCGCCTTTGAGCAAGGGTTGGCAGGTCAAGCTTGACCAAGCCATCCTCGTAAGAAATATAACCAGGGCCGAGAATAATCTTAACAGCCCTTTTTTGGATGGCTTCAAGTCTGTCAGTCTGTGCGTTGGTGAGTCCTGGGTGCCAAGCTGGACAAGCATACTCCAGGCAAGGTCGGATGTACGTGCAGTAAATACTGCGTAAATCTCGCGTCGGGATAGCAAAACGTCTCAGAACCGCAAACGACTTAAGAAGTGGTGCTGCTTTCCGAGTAACATACTGTACGTGGGAACTCCACTTAAGGTCATCGTCAATCAACAAACCAAGGAGTTTAACTGTGGTTTTGGACTCAAGACCTATATCCTCAATCTCAGGAAGTTCACGTTTTAAAAAAGACACTCTGAGTACAACACTCTTCGTACGGCTTACTGAAAGTTTAACTTCGGAGAGGTCTCGCTGTAAAATGTCAAAAACAGTTGAAAGAGATAGTTCTTCTTCCGAAGGGGAAAGTGAACGGAGCGAGATAGTTGAAAGATCGTCAGCAAATTTAAAACGGTGATAAAATGTAGTCAAAACCTTGTTAAAAACTATTAAAAAGCACAAAGGACCAAGCTTGGTACCCTGGGGAGTTCCGCAAAATATACTCATGAATTCCGAAACATCCTCATTATTCAGCTTAACACATTGCTTTCGACCTGTTAAGAAACTGGCTAGTAGCCTAACCACGAATTGTCGAGCTCCCATTGCGGTCGATTCACTTATAATGACCTGATGATCCAAACTATCGAATGCTTTAATAATATCACTCAATAAAATCTCAGCATACGTGTTCTCGATTTCTAGGTGCTTGAGGATATCATCAATTAGTTTGACTAGATAATGGGTGGTGCTACAACCAGGTCTAAAACCATACTGTCTAGGGTCTAAACTTTCTTCAACATCCGCGTAAAGATTTTCATAAATATAACTCTCGAACACTTTCGATAGAGCTGGAGTTGAAGATATTGGTCGTAGGTCAGATACCGATTTAGCACTTGTACATTTTGGGATAGGCGTAATATAAGCTCTCTTAAAACTATCTGGGAACACCCCATCAATAAAACATTGGTTAAAAACTGCAGCTAGGACATCACTCAGTTCATGTGAACATTCAATTATAAGTTTAACAGGAATTTCACCAGGATAATTACTTTTGTTTGGATTTAACGCTTGTAGCCTTTGACGCACCGAGTCTGGCTGAATTTCTGGAATTTCACTTTGCGCACCGATTTCCGGAAGCGAGCTCAGTGGCTCGTGGGCACGACATATGGACACGAAGTGTTGGTTTATCTGGCTAGCAGTAATGGGGTTTCCATCGGAATCACAAATACTCGTCGGCTTCCTTACACGTCCCATCATTTGCTGCACTTTTTCGTGAAATTTTCGGGGCTCGGTTTTCTTTATCCTTACAACACTTTGAACTCCGAATAACCGACGAGACTTTTTTATCTTATTTACAATTACATTTCGAAGCCTATTGGCGTCTTCACGCAAACCGGATTTGTATAGGTAATCACGTTCCGCAATTAAGCATTTCACTTCTTCCGAAATCCATGGCTTACCATTCGGTTTAATAACGGAAGTTTTTGCGGGGAAAAATTCTTGGTATTTCTCAAACATTGTGGCGGTCACAGATTCAGTCATGTGGTTAGCATCATTGCTAGCCAGTACGTGGCTCCAGTTCTTCACTCTAAGCCATTCTTTGAAATAATGGATTCCTTCGTCGGTCAGCGGTCTGTAGGTTACCTTTCTGTCATTACGTTTGGGCTTCCAGGAGTTAGGCTCCCAAATAATGGTGAGATGATCACTTAGTCCAATCGCTGCAAGACTGGTGGGTTGCGAATAGAAATCACCACAGCTCGTAAAAATGAGGTCGAGCACTTTGTCTTTGCGGGTGTTCACTGTAACGACTTGGGACAGTGAGAGTGTATCAGAAAGCCAGCTTGGTCGAATGTCATTGAAATCACCAAGAATGTTTATTGCTGCGAAAGGATAGCGCGATCGAATAGAGTCAGTGCACTGTTGGAGATAGGTAATGAGTTCTTTTCTGTGGGGACCTCTTGGGGGGTAGTAAACCACTCCAAAGACTATCGATGAAACTTCTTTGGGAAGGTTTCTTGGCCTGGTCCACAACCATAAGACCTCGAAATCATGATTTCGAGTGACCCCGGTTTCCAGTAAACGGTTGGGAATCGTGGATCGACAAACGATCCCTACTCCTCCACCGTGGGATACTGGGTAACCTTCCTTATTCATCCTCGGGAGCAAGTTCACGTCGTAGCCTTCAAAGTTCGTCGTTGCTGTTGTGGACGACCAGGTTTCAGTTAGGCACGCTATATCGATCGAGTTGTTAAGCAAACAAAGCTCGAACTCCTCGAGTTTATTTGAAAGAGATTGAACGTTCGATAACAGCACTTTGGGGAATGAATACCGGAAAGGTGCTTTCACTGGAACAACTCTTGGAGGGGGTGGTATCGGTTTTGGGTCGGTATAGCATATGGATTCAGGCTGCTGATTGTTGGCAGCGGAGGGGGACGACAAAGGATCGGTAGGTTGTAGTTCGGTGCCTGAGGGTGGAACAGGGGCACTGGAGGAGGTCGGACAGTTGGAGTGTAGTTGTAGTGCCGGTACTGAACTACTTTCGGACCTTGGTAGGGTTTTCGTGTTGGCCGTTCGTTCTGCTTGTCTCGACTGTGATGAGTCGTGGCTTCTTGGCGGAAGGGTTTGAAATATCGGGGATAATTGTCCGGAGCACGTGGAGGCTTGGGAATCATGACGTGCATGAGGGGCACAATTCTCTTCTGGGATTTCGTTCGAACACTTGATTCTCGAGCCGGCTGTCGGTCTGTCGTCATTAATCCGTTTTTTGACTGGTTCGCACGCTTAATGAACTTTTGGTTCGACTTTGGTACGTGCAAAAACTCACATAGTCCGAAACAGAGGCCACTGGTGAATTTCCGGCAAATTTGTCTATGTGGAAGTGTGCAAGTTTCGTCGGAACACTTCCCGGCCAAAAAGTCTTTACAGACGTGTATGTATTTGCACGTGTCTTTGTTTTTGCATTTTCCTCGCAGGAAAAACTTGCACGGTCGTTCGACTCGAGGGGTACTTTCGGGCTCACAATTGGCAACCAGGTCAATCACTAGAATCGGGCCAGGTAAGTTGTCATTACCGATAGGTACCTCGGCTGACAAGAGGGTCGCGGGTTGGGACTCACAGAATGTTTGACTTGCCTTGCTTCTCGTTTCTATAGCCACAGGATCGCTCAACTTCGTTTTCCGACATTTTTGGCATGAATATGAGAAACATGCAGCCGATGGTCTTTGCATGGCCAAAACTACTTCCGCGTCGATGACGGCACAAACAGCATGTTCCCACTTGTCACAGAGTTGACAGTTAAAGGCGGTGTCACAGGTGACACTTTGAGAACAGGTAACGCACGTACCGCCTCTGGTGGCGACCGTCATCGTCGGTGTAGTTCCACTGCTGGAGGTAGGGTTTAGGGCCACGACTTCAGATCGGTTTTCACATGATCCACGATCTTGGTCGTTTGCAGAGTGACCCACCTCCGGTGATTTAGGAGTTCCACTACTGGAGGCAGGGTTTAGGGCCACGACTTCAGATTGGTTTTCATATGGTCCACGATCTTGGTCGTTTACACAGTGACCCACCTCCAGTGGTTTAAGAGACAGTTCTTTGGTTTTGATCGATGTTGGAGTTGCTGATTTGGGCCTGGTCAAACTTGTTTTGGGGGATGCACCGTTTTTCAGCTTGCAGTTTGGGCAAATGAAAGTCATTTTGAGATCTGGAGAGTACTTTACCTTCCCGCATGGGAGATGGCACCATTTCATGCACTTTATGCAAGCTACACCGCCGGTTTTTCCAGTGACGGCGGCAGCACAGACGACACAGGGATACTTTGACATGATCTCAGCGCTCTCTCTCGTCACAAATCTCAAACAGTCACAGTTCTCTTTTAGACGCTAGATGGCATTCACGAAAATTCGCGCGAAAGTGCCACGTAGACAAAGTCAAATAAGGTTGGGCAACGTTGCCACTCGAAAAGACAGTTTATCAGAGCTTTTACCGCTAGATGGCGGACAAAAAATCGTGATTTTCGGAAGTGTTTCTTCTTACTCTCCCGGATTTCTTTCACATAGTTTTGCCTTTTTATTTTCAGACAAATTGTATAGTTTATGCACATAGGTCACTAAACATTTTACTGATGGTATAACTGGTTTTATTCACTGTTATTTGTCACTTTGAATAAATCGTGAATCCAGTGTTGCCACTGTAAGAATCCAGTTCTTTAGGCAGGATTAGGCATGGGCACTGTTCCTGTTTTCTGTTCCTGTTTTTTTTTCTTTCTGTTTTACTGTTTCCTGTTTTCTGTTTTAGGGATCCAAAAATAAACAGAACAGCTGTTTTGAACCCAGCCGTTTTTTTTTATCCCTAAAACAGAAAACAGGAACAGTAAAACAGGAAGAAAAAACAGGAACAGGAACAGAAAACAGGAACAGTGCCCATGCCTAGGCAGGATCGTCCGTGGCGTGAATGTGTTGCTTTTCATACTCTTTTCATCGACACAGAAGCTTTCCAAATGGGTTCAGTGACGTTCGCCTTTTTTCCAGGGAAAGAACGACTTTACGAAGCCATAGCGAGTAAGTTGAACTTGAGCATTTGGGCTGATCAGAAGAAAAGAAAGCTATGGAAGTGCCTCTCCAGCCCTTCGCTGTTAAGCCGACTCACGGAGGATCCGCGGCTAGCAGGGCTTCACGTCTTACCCATGGGGATGGTTAACATTGCTGTAAGTTTAGTTCAGTTCAGTTTTACGTTATTCGGAGAACACGCGACGGACACAGCCGATTGTGTTTTTTTTTTGTGTGTGTCGTAAATATAGCAGTATCATTCATTCAACAAGTCCAAAATAGCTACATAGAAATATCAGTATGTACAATTGACAGGTGTAAACGTAGGTTACACTGTGGACCTGGCATTGAACAGCTTGACAAATGAAGACACAAATCTTTGCTCATATTGAGCATTCAGAACAGTCACAAGGCACCGACTCGGCAGTGGCACTGATTGGCCGTATCCGTGCCGGCTCAAATTGAGGTGAGAGGGTATTCCGCTGGTCCGATGGTATTCCGGTTGGGAGAATTTTGTTATCAAAAGATGGGACTGGTTTTACACGACGGGAATAAAGGATTTTGATCTGAAACTGATTAAGTAGATGTATGTGTGGAATCTTCAAGGCTTTCGAAATTACTAGGAGAGAGCGAAGTATCTTCGTTCTGCTTACACTGTAAGAAGTTCGAATATGATTAAGACAAGGATGCGAAGTTTTAACAGAAAACACCATGAATGTTCTCTGAAAACTTTACTTAGTATCTATGTTTTGATATTTTTAATGTTCCTTTTTTTTTAAATGCTTAAGCTCATGTACAACTTTTTTTTATGTGCCAAAAACCAAGTACCTAGATAACGCGAAGTGTTTAAAAACCGTGACTGCTCTTGTCTGGCGGTGAAAACTGTCCAGCACGTCAGTGGACAACGCGTTTGTGGAGTTCAAAGTAGCTCTGCTTATTACATCTGAAGGAAGCATTTCATTATGGCCAGAGGGATGTCTCATTCCTTTGTACGAGCATTTAAGAGGAGTGATCGTTGATTTTCGCGTGTGAGGTCATCTGACACCTCTTCGGTATCAGACGAAAAGAGAAACTGCGGATTCGAGTCGGTTTGTCTGGTTGTGGTTCAGGAATATGAAATGGGGGCTAGCTCACTGACCGGTCAGGTGAACGGCTTTAAGCACCATTTCTAGCATATTGACACTTCAGTCAATCTGAAATTCATCTTTGAATTCCTGGAGAAGTTTTATTTTTGTGTCCAAATTCATATACATTTCCAAATTCATTGCACATCTCTAGACCTGCTCCGCGCCATCTGCCGTTTTTCTACGAAAATACAAAAGTGTTCATATTAGTAGTTGTAAAGCCAGCAACACGGGAGGAATTGGGTTGTCGAGATTTGCACCGTTTCCCCTGTGTCGAAAGATAATGCTGCGGTGTGAATGATTATGTGTTTGTCAGAGCTATTAACTGAAAATCTCGGATTTGGCCTTTCAAAATTCAAATATTTTATTGACCTCCAAGATCGGAGAGTATAAAATGAACTAAATACAAACTGATTGGCCCAACATGTAATACTACAAAGAAACAATCTGGCCAAAAAATACTAAATATACAAGAAAAGAAAATTATACACACACGTTAAACTATGTTAACTCTTTAACCGCTAAATATAGGTTATGAGTAAGAGAAGACATTTTCGACAGAAATTTTTGTTGCTTTTTTCGTATAACTTGAAGTGGATCTTTCAAATGGTACAAATTTATAGCAGTTGAAGTAGAATGGCACTATTTGCACTATAAAAAGCCGCAGTACGTGTTGGTGCTTAGTCGTGTCTGGTGTTGCCAAGTGAACCAGCCGTCTGAATCGTTTCCCCCTTTACGGAAGCTTTCTGCAACGGTTATAGTGGTGTAGTGAGAAGGTAGCCATGATTTTAATCGTATCTCAATATAAAGTGTCTGAATTGGTGTCTATATTCTAGGGGCTAAACAGGTACCTGACGGAGTTCCAGGATTATTTTGAATCGATTCTGGCCTTCAAACCAACCGGCTGGGAATACAATGGAGACGGTCTCGATATCGAGACATTACCTACTTCTGGAAACCGGAAAGTATCTCTGTACGGTAAGCTTTCACGTTATCCGTATTCAACTAATCTCTGGCCCAGATAGGCTGTTATGATTATCGTTATTAAAGGTTAACTTCAGACATCGAGGTTGATATCGAAAATAACAACGAGACGGCCATTGAAAATAACCTGTCCGAGCCGAAGGCGAGGCAGGTTATGAAAAATATCAGCCGAGCGGAGCGAGGTTGATATTTTTGAATGGCTGTCGAGATTGTTATTCCGATATCAACCGAGATGGAGGTATGTTAACTATTATAACTTTTTCGAACAGGTATTGACACTTACAATATGCTTTATAACTTTTTATGGCACTTGCAGCTTCGCTCAAGTGCCATATACCGATCACTTTTCCGTCGGTCGGTCTGTCGGTCGGTCTGTCGGTCGGTCGGTCGGTCGGTCGGTCGGTCCGGTGATCGCGAGTTAGGGTACTTGCAGATGTGCTAGGACGATGAAACTTGGCAGGCATATCAGGGACCCGACCAAACTAACTTGCAAATTGTCACTTCCCCGATCCGACCACCGTGGAGGGAGTAGAGGGCGGGGGAATCCTGAGAATTTAGTAGTTTTTGTAAAACCCCTACCCCTTTCTACATACTAGTAGGTCTGCGCGCGGCTTGACGTCACTCTTTGCATCGGATCGCTCTGTTAACATTGGAAAGAGCTAGTGCATTCGAGGGTCAAAGGGGTTTGTATATGTGGTGCAGTGCGGGGAAATATGGAAAATTGAGTGTTGTGTAACTTTCGAACGGGTGATCGGATTGGGACGAAACTTAATACCTGAATGAATGACATATCTCTGATGTTCCATTTGAGGTTCGAACCGGATTCGACAGCTATGGGGGAGTTGGGGTGGGGGAAGACCGGAAATCTCGAGAAACGGTTATAATGGAGGGATCGGAGTAAAACTTGCTGGGAAGAACAAGGATCTGCTCCAGATAAATTTACACGTTTGGACTGGACCCGGACACTTTGGGGGGGGAGGTGGAGGGGAGTTTCCCGGAATTCTGGTGATGACGGTTCTTGGGATTTTCACGACGAAACTTGGGAGCGTATCAGGGACCCGATCAAACTGACTTGTAAATAAAAATTCACTCGATCCGATAGTCGTGGGGGGATCGGAGGGAGGGGGAATCCAGAATATCTAGCCATGCGTAACTTTGGAACGGGTGATCGGATTCGAGTGAAATTTAATAACTGAACAGAGGGCGTGCATGTGGTGATCTTTTTCATGTCCGGACCGGATCCGACAACAATTGGGGGGGGGGAATACGTGACCGGATTGGACTGGAGAGATCGGGATGGAACTTTGTGGGAATAACAAACAAGTCCAAAACTGAACCGGATTGGCTCCGGCGACTGTGGGGGGAGTTTGAGGGGCGGGTCCGGAATTCCGGTGATCGCGAGTTAAGGTACTTCCAGATGTGCTAGGACGATGAAATTTGGCTGGAATATTAGAAATTCGACAAGACTGGCTTAGAAATCGCCACTTTTCAAATCCGACCATTCCTTAAAGTACCAATCATGACCGCAAATTAAGAAAAATACTTTTAAGCAAAATATGCATTTCCATCATCCAAATGAGCTTATGATCATTTTTGCCTCAACGGTTTTGCTTACAAATGAAGTTCTAGCTCCCTTAAAGTGTGCATCTTAACCGCAAGGTCGAAAAGTACTTTTTATCAAACGATACATCTCAACCCATGATCAGTTGTCCCACAAGGGTTTTGCAAAAAATAATTTCCTGCACCCTTAAAGTGCGCATTTTACCCGCATTAGTGGGAAAAAAAATACTTTTGATCATACGTATATATCAATGATCCCTAAGAGCCTGCTATCGTTTTTGCCTCAAGGGTCTTCCTTACAGATGAATTTCTAGTGCCTTTCAAGTGCGCATCATTACAGCCAAGTTCAACGAAAAAATACTTTTTCTCTAGCTCCCTTAAAGTGCGCATCTGAACCGCACAGTCGAAAATTATTTTTGATCAAATAATACATCTCAACCCTTGCAAGTGCCATATGAGCTTACAGCTCTTGTTTTAACATGTTTTTCTGTTCCTACTGACGCAGTATTCCCTAAGATCATGGTCAAACTACACTAGGCTTTTGTCTGCGCAAAATAGGGCACCGAAGTGTCTGTAGACAAGTAGATAAAAAAAAAGCTTTTCGGGGCTGCAGAAAAAAAAGTAAGAAAATTTACCAAAGTCTGAATATTGGTGTTTAAAATCCTCACGGGCGACCGCACAACGTTTTGCGAATCTGCGCAAAACAGTAGACTCTATGCCGTTTATGAGCCTAGTGTGACCAAGGGTCTAAATACATTCCGACTGTGTTCACACGCGTTTAGTATATTTGATACCAGGCAGAAGACTTGATAGCTTCGCGCGAAAAGTTTGAAATCCAGTGAGAACGTGCATTGCGATAATCACGTGGTGTTTGAGATCTTTCCTCACTCAGAGACAGAGTGAAGTGCTCATTAACTACCATTTTGGAAAGTAGGATGTTGTTTCAGTTGACAAGCTGTATTTTGAGTGGAAATCTGAACGTGAAAAGGTATGACATAAGGCATAGGCTGGTTTTCAAGAGCGTAAAATGCTCTGTCATTTTTTCAGTGCTGAATAACTAGCTTTTGGAAATCAAGGGATAGTAGGATGTTGTTTCAGTTGACAAACTGTATTTTAAGTGGAATCTGATTGAGACAAGGTATGACCTGGGCCATAGTCTGGTTGTCTAAAAGAGTAAGAAGTTCTGTCATTTCTCAAAATTTATTTTAATTTTTATTTCATTTTTTATATATTTTTTAAGTATTTTTTTATTGAAAGTATTGTTTTTAATTTATTTTTTGGAGGTCAGCTTCTACTTTTCCATATTTGAGGTAAAGTGCTCGATGAATTCAGTATTTGAGGAAAAGTGTCCGAAGAACATCTGCGGAGGTTGATACGGCTTCGTATCAACCTCTCTTGAGGTTGATACGATATCTCATCCAACCTATTGAACCTCCCTGAAATTTATTGTCAAAATATAACAACCTGGGGGGCATAGGAAGATATGCATTACATACCTGTTCGAGAAAAGTTATTATTTATTTCTTTATCTGGCCCAAGTAAGAAAGACGTAGTATAAAAGAAACAACAAGAAATGACAAAGTAAACAGAGTAAATAACAGCGTCCACAAGGGGGGGGGGGTCATATCACTTTAAGTGTACAGTGCTTTTTCACTTTGAAGGACCGGAGCAACTCTGAATCACAGGTTTAACAGTGGTCTCACGAAATTTGGGACAAAGGAGGCAGAAGCATTTTTCGTACTGCAGCAGTTGATGCAGAAAACTTGGTGCTTGAGATACAGGGACGTTCTCTAGTGGACTCGTGGTTGCCCCCGCGTCTGCAGCGTTTTAACTGTTTCTGCAGTCAGCTGCAATGTGGTCGAAATCTTGTCGCTTGTAACGACGGACACTCCGGGAAGGACAAACAGGAATTTATCGGTCCTAAATGAGTCATATTCTATTTTGAGACTCTTTTTCGGGGCTTCCCGATGAAAAATTCTTTGACTGTGTAGTTGTACGAAAAAGCTGCATGGAATGATATGTAGTAGTATGAAATAGTATGATTAGTGATATGTAGTAGTATGGAATACTTTGACAAACATGCCTCCGACTGGGTTAATCCTATGTAGTAGTATCCGATAGCATCCAGTTTGCTAGTAGTAGCATGTAGTAGCAACAGTTACTACTGCATGGTACTTTTTCGTACTATTCAATATGACTAATTCTCGGAAATTTTTCATCGGGTTTTTCGAGGTCCAGTTAATTTTCAAAGTAGGAAAGGGACTTGCCGATCCTCCAGCCCACCAGTGCTTGCTGAATCTCACAATCTAACACGCATTCTGGAAGGCTCTCTCCAGGGGCAATACAAATTTTTTTCCTTTACTTGAGACAGTTGAAAACGGAAACGAAATTGGGGAGATTGTTTATTGTACTTTCATGACCCATTGATTCTTCGACGACGTAACACTTACCAGTGAGTCTCCAACTTGACAGCTATCAAATATGGGACGCTTTTCTTAGCCTCATTCCCGACAAAGGAAATTCGAACACAGCGTGCAGTACAGCAGAGGTATGCTTATTTGAACGTTTGTTGATTTTGAACTTTGCAATTTTCGTGCACTTGCTGTGACAAAAGTTAACTACCAGTTAGCCTAAGTAGGTAAGGGCCTCTGAAAATACCTGAATAGGTAGTTTGGATCTTCATTCTACCATTTAGCCCAAAACTGCACTGTTCACATTTAAGTAACTGTTCAAATAAGCATAAGGCTACTGTAAGTTCTGCCTTCTAAGTGTTCTGCCGAAAAGATGCCATAAATTCCTGGCATTGTCTGTCCCCTGTCTAGGTCGTCGGGCCCGAAATCGAAAGAAAAAAGTGCATTCTAACTCGTATCCTTAGAAAAGCGTCATTGGACGTTTCAGAAAACTAAAATTTTTTGATGTTACCATAACTTCTGACGTCTTTTCATAAAACAAACGTATAACTCTTTCTGTGAAAAGATAACCGTGTCTTTGTGTTAAATGTTACCAAACTTATGACAGCGGGGCCATCATTTTAAAAGAGGATTTCCTAAACTGTATATAGCAAGCAGTTCTTGATACTAAAAACAAAATTCAGTCTGGATATGCGAAAATCGTTGCCAACCGCGGAAAATATAACCACAGAGCTCTTGCCAAGCTCTACGCAACTTACTGCGATCACTCGGTCCTTTACCTTTCTGGACTTTACCCCCTGCTTAAGAAAAAGGATGTAGCTGCAATTCGAATCGCATACTTCCGTCACTGTAAATTTCTCCTTTATTTTCCAATTTGGTATAAAAACCGAAAAATGATAAACAAATTTTCAGTAACAGACATAATTGTTAAACTTGACGAGCTGCATAGGAATCTGTCGGTCGCGGCGTTTTCTCCGCATCACGGTCTTGTTCGTCTGTTTGAAGTGTAATCTGTTCAAAGTGTAAAACTGTATTGTAATTTAAGTTGTGTTCTTTCTTTTTTATATGTACTCCACTATTTCTATTTCTATAGAAGTGGGTAAATTAAACTATTCATTCATTCATTCATACCCCGAAATACCCCGTGTTGCCTACCAACCAATCCTGTAGTATAAATTTTCCTTCAGAATCATGGTTCACCACCTACACAATCCCTCAGTGAAGAGTTGTAAAGTTTAGTTTTGTGTTTACAGCAATCCCATATTCAGAACACTCCAGCTATAGTGAGTTGAAGAGGTTCGTGCGATTTCTCCAGCCGGAGGTCGTGATCCCTACTGTGAATGCCGAAACGCCAGCAGCGAAGAAGAAGCTTACAAACATCTTTGCCCTGTGGAAACAGGAAGACTATCGAAGTACAAGTGGGAAAGCTGCGCGGCAAACAAAGCTCTCGATGTACCTGCAATAAACTTTAGGCTGTTTTTTCTTGTCTACCTGTTTAGAAGGCCATGGCCATTAGCCACTTAAAATCGATGAAGATTTGTTTTACGATCTTTGTAAGTGTGAAATGGTGTAGGAAACTATGCATCTGTTTTAAATACTCTCCGTTAGCCACTTAGAATGGATGAAGATTTATTTTACGACCTTCATAAGTGTGAAGAGATATAGAAAACTATACAGCTGTTATAAATACTCTATATGACAAGTCCGAAACACGCTGGTGATAAATCGCCTCAGACCCTATGTAAACCAGTCAACAACGTTTGTTGTGGTGACGTTTCTGGCTCTACGCTAGGCACACGGCGATTCTTCGGAGAGTTTCATCGAGAGTATTGTATGTGTGTACCGAAGGTAACATACATTTGATAAGACGCACCCATGTGTTAAGTGATCAAACTAAGTTACGTTGAGTCATTGGTTAATCAGCATGTTCAGGTTCAACATACTGGTCGGTTTAGAGTTTAGTATTCGAAAGCGTTAACGTACTTGTGTTACCGCCACTCGCAGCCACTGCTACACCAAGTAATGATACGCCAGTAGAAGGACTGATGTCTTCGCAACTTGCGGCATCCGAAAGTTCCTCATAAGATTCGTATAATTATGAGCGGGTGCCGACCGCGAGCTCTCCACTGGCAATCGTAAGCTGTCGGAAGCAATCGTAAAACGTCCTAACCGCCATTTTGGGCGATTCTTAGCCAATGAAAGCACGCTGGGTCTGGACGAGCACGGTTACTACGGCCTTACGATTCCCATTGGAGTTCCCGCTATATTTTCAAAGTTGTTTTTCTTACTTATTTTTGTTACTGGGATTTGATGTTTCATAGGGTGGCAATTGTAAATTGTTATGCCTCTACTGATGATTAAAGTATACCATTGATAAATGAAAGAATATTTGCAACACACTTAAAGCAAAGCTAAATGGCGAAACAGGTTTTTCAAAAATCCAGGCACTTGACTGTGAGGCTTGAACTTGAGAAACAAGAACACAAAGAGTTACTTTTAGCACCGACTAAGTTCGGCACCGTTGAAGAAATACTTTACATCTTTGATAACGCTGTAACCAGTTCAAACGGCTGTCTTGGAATCACTGTCAAGATGCGGAGCCTCTTTCGGCAAGTAGTCGTAGCTGCAAGGATTGACAGTGTGCCTAGGACACGGAAAGTGCAGGCAGGGGCGTCACAAGTGCGTTTTGTCGGGGGGGGGGGGGTGCAGGGCCAAAATTTTACCGAATCTCTAAAAAATTTATCGAATCCTAGAAACTTAGAATTCGAGCTTTAATAATGGAACATGAAAACATTACGTAGGAAGAGTAACAGTAAGGGGCTTCATGAAAGACGATAAGCCTTGGCGAAGCCCACTTGAGGCGTATTCACGCATTTCCCCGAGGACTCCACTTGAGGAGTCCCCGCGTTTTGTTTGTCCCCGAGGACTCCTCAGGGAATCGAAGGGAACGGCGAGAATAGAGGGGTCACTCCACGCGGACTGCGCGTACGGAAAACAGCGAGAACACGGGGAATGCTTCTAAAATGGATTTTGTTCGAAACAAAAAATATGCAGTTGACGAAATTTATCTGGATTCACTTTATTTTTGGTTTTGTTATCCGAATTGTTGTTAATAAATTTACATTGCACCAACACAAGCAAAAATGTATTCCCCTCCGAATCTGAAAGGGAGTCGTTTTTGATGATGGTGATGATAATCGGAGCATTTCTCGTCCGTAGGGACTCGCGAGGATACGGGGAGTGAGTCCCCCGGACAAACAAAAACGCGGGGACTCCTCAAGTTGAGTCCTCGGGGAACGGCGAGAATACGCCTCTAGTGTTATTTTGCTCGCATTTGTTTTTGTCACATTTCGTTCAGATTTGTTATTTTGACGACGAAGTGGGGGCAAGCCGGCAAGGGCCAGGCAAGGGCTGAATCTGGGCGAGCCTTCTCTTGGCGCTGTGGTACCGTCCCATCGGACCTGATCTACGTATTTCCGTTTGTTTCGTTATGACGTCACACAAAGTTTAGTTTTATTTAGGCTATCCCTTTAAACAAAATCTGAAGCTGGTAAGTGCTAAAGTCGCAATTTATCTGTTTCTAGTCTGGTCTTCACACAAATCTGGTTTCTTTTTCTTGAATTCCTTTCAGTTTTACACATTACACTTTTACAGTCCTCCCACCCAGTAGAGCCAGAGCCTCTCTCTGCAGAGCCAGAGGTAAAACAACAACATTTCAAATGTGCATCACTCTCATCCAGGCTCATCCAGGCTTCTGTACATCAGCAGATACTGACACTGTCACTGAGAGAGATAGACGTCAATTATCAAACTGAAGCATGTTACTTTGGACGTCTCCTAACTTTAAATGATGTCAAAGAAAATGATTTAATGATGGAACTCAATATGTTATTTGTGCAAAGTAATGATTGCAAAACCTGGAAAGTAAATCATTTTGTATCCACTCAATCTGCACTTAATGGTATGAATTTGGTCTGTTTTCAGTGTCAGCATTTTGCCTAGCCTACTGCGGCTGTACTGCAGACTGTGAACATTACTTTTCTTTTAAAAGTGCTAGTACAGAATGAGTAGAGACTCCAAGCTTACTGCAAGTATATGCTGGATGATGACTGGATGACCACTGCTAAGTACAGTCTGTATCCGTATGTATCCGTAGGCTACTTCTTTAGCTCGTTCAAACCTTCTGTAGATTTTTCTACCACATTAGTAGAAAATGTTTTCAAGTAATATTTTATGTCCTAAAAGAGTCAAGTGTAAAATTATTTTGGTTTATTTTAGCCTACTGAATGAATCAGATTATTTTTTTGTGATTTTTGATGAATGTTTCATATTCTGTATCTTTTGCTTTCGCACATGTTTGGAATTTTTTGGATGTCAAAATAAGATGCTAGCAACTTGCAACAAAGATATTCATGAGAATGAAAGTTTATGTTGCTGGTTTTACTTTATTTTTTTATTTATTTATATTGTAGGGCTAACAGCTGGAGATAGAGAAATTGGATTCCAGCTTAGTTTTTCTTAGCCTAGGGTACCAGTGACCAGCCACCCATGCAGTTGTTCAGACAATGACATACCAAATAGACACACTTTGTCAGTTTTGTAGAAATCCTTGGATAACCCAATGAAGCTCCAGCTCAACCCCCCGGACATAACTCCCATCCCCCCCAGTTACCAACCCCCCCTTGATGCAGTGTTAATAAAAAGCAGTATATTTGTCTGAAGAGTAGCCTAAATGTAGAGGCCAGCAGCCAGCAAACTGCTGTCATAAATTTACATTTAACTCGAATGTCTAGGGAAAATCCTTAAATGCTCGGGGTCCAAACTGCAGTTTTCAATAAGATTTGCTAATTTTCTATACATTTTATTGGGGGGGGGGTGGCCAGCAGGGGGTTTGGTAGCTGGGGGGGGGGGTGCCAGGGAGTTTTGGTACGGTACCTGTTTTTTTTTTTGCCTAGACCCGCTGAATGTTGTCTTTTTCTGGTCAAGAGCTCAACACAGCAGTCAGAAGTATGGGAAGACTTAACAAAATAATGTGCATCTTTGTATTGAATTTTCCACCATTTCAGAAAAACTGCTCCCTTTTTAAAACATTGTCCTTAGAAGGAGGTAACACTGGTATAGCATGTGTAAGTGTATGGCATGGTTCAAGTCTTTCTTTTTTTTTGTGCCATTTATCTTGTCTGTGTGTAGTCATTGTATAATATTAGGCCGAGCTACTGAGCCTGTATCCCTGCCAGCTCCTAGTGATCAATTCGTTTTGTTATCAGTTGTTTTAATTTAAAAGAACCTGAAACTTACTTCTTAATTTGCAGGCTCTTTCGGACAGGGATAATGGTTGAGCAGGGTGTCATTGAGATGGCAAGGATGTTTGTAAATTTGTTTACCCAGCAGCTTTATAAAGCATAAAACAGACTTTCAAACGATTTTGTAAGCAGATTATTTCTCTAGAATCCACCGTTAGGATTAGAAAGCAAGGATTGCTGCAAGGTCTAGTACAGTCTAGTACACTAGCCCCTTTTCAGGCACGGTGCTCAAACGTCTAGCACCATGCCTGGGTGCTGGACGTTCAAGCACTGTACCTTGGATTTCATGTATGGTGCATGGATTCCAGTATACAGTGCATGCATGAAAAACACAGTTTCTGTCACCACAACTTATCAACAGCTCGGACAGGGCCGAAATTACTACCAAGAATTAGAGAAATCAAAGACAATCCTTATCATATTTTGCCTAACAAAAACAAAAGGACGCGACTGATGAGGGAGATGAAAAACCTCATTTCCTTTTCTACATAGTCAAGGGTTTTGCATGCAAAGTGTCCTGTGCCTCAGCTTTTTCTACCTAACAGCTGCCTAACAGTCAACCACAATATTGGCTCCTAGGCACTCTACATGGAAAATAGATAGGTTGCTGTCAGATTTTTCATCTCCATCATCAGTCGCGTCCTTTCGTTTTGTTAGGAAAAATATGATAAGGATTGTCTTTGATTTCTCTAATTCTTGGTAGTAATTTCAGCCCTATCCGAGCTGGTGCTCAGTTGTGATGACAGAAACTGTGTTTTTCATGCATGCACTGTATACTGAAATCCATGCACTATACATGAAATCCAAGGTACAGTGCTTGAACGTCTAGCACCCAGGCATGGTGCTAGACGTTTGAGCACCATGCCTGAAAAGGGGCTAGTGTACTAGACTGGTCTAGTAACTCGCTTGGTACCCTAACTGGTGTGAAAGTCCCAGGTCTAAAATCTAATAGGTGCTGTAACAGGCTAAGATTGGCCTTGCCTACTGAACAAATTGAAAAATTGGGAGTTACAGATCTTAAAATAACTACGCTAATAAGGCAATGTTTATAAGGGTCACTGATGACTACTGGTACCCACATTTGCTGCTAATCTCACACAAATCACTATAAATCTTGTTTTCTTCTCTGTCTTTGTTTCACTTAAAGGTTGCCTGAGACTAGGCTATGCCGTTTCTACTTTAAGCAAACTCTACCTTCTATTTTTTGACATCTGTATGCTTTTCTTCTGCAAAAGAGCCATAAAGACAAATAAAACTGCACATGCAATCACTTCTTTCAGGTTGTTAATTTCATATTTGACAGTGCAAAAGGGATATGTCAGCTGAATTTTGTAGAGCTATCTTTCTGTATTTTTTTTTTCGTTTCATTGCCATTCGTTTCATTTTCCCATTCGTTCATTGCCTGTCACTCTTTCTGTTGATGCTCGGACAGGGGCGGTTCGAAGTGCTTGGGCATGGGGGGGTGACGACCTCAAAACATACGACTAGGTAATCGGCAATTATGTCGATAAAAAAAAAATGAAATAGAAAAGCACAGTACCACAGGCTCAAGAAATATAAACACAGATTATTAAAAGGTTATGAGTTTCAGCATGACGTTCATTTCAACTTTCGCAGGAAACAGCCAATCTTCGGTACCAGCTTCTGACGGATGTGCTCAAGACAACTTAAACTGAGCGCCGCAGGCGAATTTTTGTTTAATCCGAGCAAAATTCAACTGCTTCCCCTACAAATTCTAGCTTTTCATGTATCTCAGATCCCAAAATCTCAAGCTTAAAGCTCCATCTAATTGACGCACCCTTGAAAAAAATCTAATAGGATAGGCCTTCTACGAAAGGCGCCGCAGGCGAAATTTTTTGAAATCAGCCTTTTTTTCTGGCAAAATTCTACTACTTCCCAATTAAATTCTGCTTGTAACGTGGCTACGATCCCATTAAGCAGCAGCCTCTAACGTATTTACTAAAGAAAAACTGAGCGCCGCTGGCGAAATTTGTTGAATCTGACTTTTTACTGTCAAAATTCAACTACTTCCCATCCAGTTTATAGTTTTTAATGTTGCTCAAACCCCAAAATCTCAAGCTTAAAACCCACCTGAATGACGCACGCTTCAAGTAAATAGTGAAAGGGTTGCTACGAAAGGCGCCGCAGGCGGAACTTTTTAAATCCGTCTTTTTTCTGGGAAAAGTTCAACTACTTCCAGCACAAATTATAGCTTTTAACGTGGTTTAAATCTTATGCCTAAAACGGCACCTAAATGACGCGCCCTGCCACTACATAGAGAATAGACTACCGTGAAAAGCGCGCAGGCGAAGTTTTGGAAACATTTATGGGTCTTTTTCGGAACCCAAACAAAAGTAACTGCTACAGATCTGTCCGTAACCTCGTTAACTCTAGAACGGAGTAGGATATCTTGCCGGAAGTTGGTACACAGCAGTGCTTCTATACTTGACCCCTTCTGACAAAAGGGAGTAGCCATCCCTAATAAAATAGACACAAAGTAGATTTGGTTTCAATTAACAGTATGGTGCGATCATCAGGCCCGTCCTTGCAATGCGTACATCTCCGGTTTATGGTCAAACCTTATTCCGCAAGCCAAAAATCAACCTGTCTTATTCTAGAATAAGGATCTTTTGCACAAAACCAGATAGGCTACTGTTGAAATTTCAAAAATCAGCTACTTGTTTTCTGCTAAAATACAAAGGTTTTGGTACAAAACCAGTTGCGTTCACACTGTGCACCACCGGGTGAAAATCAGATTCGGTAACTGTATTTATGTCATTCTGACAGGCTCGAAACATACGACTGTCATTCTAACAAGCTCAGTCCAAACATACGATTTACTCGTGACATATGAGTTATAGAAAATCTATACGTAACCATACGATCAGAACCAGGTCATCTGCGACTAAAATTCAGGATTAGGTGCCTTATCTGGCAAGCTCAAAACTTACGACTGTCTCTAATATACGACTAGAAAATCTGTTCGTAAATGCGACAAGGAACAGGTGATTTGCGTCTGGCGAAATTCACGATCTGGTTTTATTCTGGCACGCTAGAATATACGACCATCATTCTGACAAACTCAGAATATACAACTACTGTGAATCTGACAGACCTACAACATACGACTAGGAAAGATCTTCGTAGCCATCCGACTAGAAATGTCATCTGCGGGCAAAATTCACGTTTTGTAACTGCCTTTATGTGATTCTGGCAAGCTCAAAACATACGACTGTCATTCAGACAAGCTCAGAACATACGACTGAGAGTACGATTCTCTGAAGCATGGGGGGGTGAGTCACCCCCCCACGCCCCCCCTCGAACCGCCCCTGTGCTCGGATTCCTAAGCTCCTTCCATGAGGAAATATAATCAATGAATAGTTTGCTATAGCATATTCGTAAGTTGCAGATATCAGCTTGTAAACAGTTCACACAGATATTACGAACGTCTTCATTAATTTGTACGTCTTTCTTGCTTAAAATATATCGCTACAAAGGATTGGACTGGTTGTTACCTGAAATGTTGTCTGGTCTTGTCGGTGTCCTTTAATTGAGGGTGGGTTTGTATGGAGCAAAAGTTGAAGATTGGATACAATCTGAAAAGTAATAGTTTGGATACAGATCTTAAACTGGTTCTTTTCTCACCTTCGGGCATGTGCCAGAAAATATCAATAGAGCTACTACATTTGTGTGCTATGTTCAGCAGAACCAGATGACATGCATCAAATACTTGTTGTGCTGTTATTATTTTTTTATTATTACTACTTTATTTCAGTCCATAAGACCATAACAACAACAAAAAGAAAAGATACACTAGAACAGGCACTGAAACAAAAATACAAAAAAAACTCTACCCCATGCAAAAGATATCCAGGAGGATACCCTTCCATACGGGTAGCGCATAAAAGATGGGTAGGGCAGCAAATGCCAACAAATCATTATCAGAATCTTTTAAGCGGCAAAACATAGTAACATTAGCTTTGCGGCGCAGCTCTTTTAGGGTAGCAACTCTTTTTTCAACCATTCCACCACTGACACTGCATCGCCTAGCCAACCGGAAAATTTTCCGAAAACCCGCGTTGTACACAACTTGCAAAGCTGACCATGACCGAGCATGGGCAGAAGAAACTGTGAATCCCAGAGTTTTAATGCTAACAGTCTTAGAAAAATTGTTCTCTCTGTAAGAGATATAGATCTTGCAATCAAAATCTATATGTGCTTCAGTGAATAGAATTACCTGGCATAATACCCATCACTCGATGCAAAGGTCTTAGCCATGAAACGAGATAATGAAAGCTGTTAGTAACTGTATTTGTAGTTTTAAAGTGGGGTTGTGATCTCCTGTGTTTTGACAATTGCGGCCACAATCCATAGTGTCGTATATTGATCATAATATGTGCCCGTCCGTCTGTCAGCCGGTTCGACGTTGTGCAGTTCGATCACTGCCACATAAGCGTGGAACGAGACATATAGTTAGTGGACCTAACTGGACGTCACAAACTGCCTCATTAAACAGTGGAAGCTCGGCTACCTGCCTTGTAGCCTGCTTCTCATTCCAATTTTAATATGACGCTTTGTCAACATATTATGTGAACGACTTTTCAAGTTTATGGCAGTTCACTAACACAACGCAACGCTTTTCCGTTCGGCAGTCGACAATGGCGATTCCTCAGCGATTCTTCTTTGTCGCATATATCTCTTCCAACGATTCGTAGGATACATTTAGTTTATATTTAATACAGAGAAACACTGAGCCGATATACTGTTTAAGAAGGTTTAGCCACTCAAGAGTGCACTCTCCGAAAAGTTGGGGATTTGGACAGTTCGAAATCCAGCTCCTTCCACTTTAAAAGAGGGCCTCGAATACAATGTCTCTACAACAAACTCCTCTCCGTATATCGTGATAACAGCAACCTTTCTACGAAAGTGCCATTAACACTGAAAAACCCGCACATACATTTACATCCTTCGAGCTGCTACTCGCAAGTAGCCAACCCCTTTTCCTATCACCTGGGTGCAGTTCGGCGACGCCGGGAATATTAATTATTTTCCATGAGCATAACTAAACTGAAATATCATTGATTAATTAACATTATTATATCTGTGATTTTTAAATATCAGCGTATAATAACTTCATCCTTGCGAATATTTTTAGTGTTTCCTTTCATTTTTATTTCTATTCTTGTTCGAAATCGATTGCGATGTGTATTATTATGTCTGAAATCGGGGCTGGTGTTGATGGTGACCTACAAGAGAGAGCGGGTTTGTGTCAGGCAGCAGCTTAAGATTGAATTAGGACAACCATGTCCAGGTTTCGATATAAAAAAAAAGTCGCTTATATGTGAAAATAGGACTAGTACGCCCAAAATTCACTTATAATTAAAAAAAAAAAAAATCAAGATGCCACGTTAAATGGTGAGGGGTAAACTGCTCAAGGCGGAAATCATACATAAGTACTTAGCATTTACAAAAAGTATGTGGATAATAATATAGTTATTAAAGTTTAACCGAAAAGGGCTAGGATATGACAATCTAGTTACCCATCACTTATTCACTTAAATTGGCTTGAAGACCCGCTGAAAATGAGTTACTTCGTTGTTCCGCTATTCACGAATAATCGATTTTCTAATAGTGGAATTTCCGTGTGATTTGTGGTGCCTCTATGCGCTTGTATTTTTGCTGTTTGCCTTACGAGAAAGATTTATAATTTTTGGGGGGTTCAGGCACCAAGCAATCGTCACTAATCTCACCACTGCCCACTGAAAAGCTGCATTTGTATTGAGATTAAAATTTTCCGCGTCATAGTAGAATTTACGCTGTGGGGACGGCCGGAGATATTCCGAGTCTCATAACTAGAGCAGATAGTGGAAAATAAAAAAAATCCCTTTGCAGAATCCAAATAGTTCAGTGTATCCAATTAAATGACACACACATAAATTGGCTTTTCAGTTAAACTTTAACTTCTTTTTGTACTTACTGGATTTGTGTCTCTGCAGGACTATGGCCGACCCTGGGATCTTATATACTCCTTGAGCCCAAGCTGACTGGGAAACATATATTCAAACAAAGCATAAAACGGATACGTCAGCTACGATGCGAATCTAAAGCATCGTAGCTGGTGCATCCGTTTCATGCATTGTTTGAATACCTGTGATCTTAGTGTCTCTTTTCTTTTATTTGAGTTGTTATCTTCCAACAAGGTTTACCAATCCGTTCATTTTGATGGTGGACAGAGGTAACCCGTGCACCCTGCCAAACCAAGACAAGAGGGCGAGTACACCATCTTTCTAGAAGTTCGTAAAGAAAACGAAGGAAGCTGATGGATGCTCGCGCCTAATGACACCTTTATGTTTCAGTGATGAAGTGAAAAAGCCAAACCGTTTGGACGCCACGAAGCGATTGGTTCAGTTGACGTAACTGGAAGAGTGTGCAGTGAAGCGTACATTACGCGAACAATCGCTGTGCTATCAAGTAAGCCAGGGAGTGAGAAGTTGTGAAAGCTAGTTCTGGCGTAGTGGCAGTTGTCAATTTGGTTAATTGAAGTTCTTGAAATCGGATAAAATTATGGATGAAAACCGGACATTTCCTTCTGTCCAGGAAGAGTTGGCATACTGGAAGTCTAAAGCGAGGGAGTACAAACAAAGGTGAGATATCGCGTTAGTCTAGTTCATGATGTGCCGATCACATTTATTCAAATGTGCGTTCAAAATTGTGTTGTCGTTTGTCACCGGAGTACTCACTAATGGTCTCTCCTTTTCCTATAAGTCGTTTTGGGATTCACTAGTGACTGCTCCCCACACTTACAAGCTTTTATTTTATTCACCGGTGTCTGGTTTCACCACACAAGTACGGACTCTGCAGATCCTGGTCGGGAGGCAGGATTTCGAGACCAAGAGGAGTGAATGAGCAAAAAACCAGAACTGCGACGAACGTGCCTCTTTGCCCCCCCCCCTTTTGAATGGACTTGTAAACTGCCGCTGTGGACAAGTCATGGCTCTATTTAGCCTCAGTTTGCCGTATTTCGGTTCGCATTGTTAGGTAAAGGTAAGGTAATGAGCAGAATATAATAGCTCACTTTCTATTCGAAAGAAAATGCAAGACTTCCATTGCTCGAGAAGCAGATTGTAGATTTTCTACTCATCAGCTTGTGGATCCGTTGATTTTATGTGTGGACAAGTGTTGGAGGGGGGGGGACTAGTCGGCTTGGAAGCGCTGAACTGAACATGTGGAAGTGGCTTCTCATTGCATCCGGATGACCAGGCTTAGAGACCTCGTAAGCTGTAGCTTGAACAAAGCGTCGTTCCTGCCTTACACGTTGAGTCAGAGATTTATCTTTGCTAATGAATGCGAAAAGCAGTATACTTTGACAGTATCAAGATGCTTCCCGTGTGAATTTTCGCAATTAACCTTAGTTAAAATTGAAGACACGACCCTTTGCATCCGCTTACTTTAAAACACTTAACGTTCTTCTCATGACACGGATTACGTCATTTTCGTTCTACTGAAAAAAAGACGCAGCCGAAGCACCTTTTATGGAACGTCCTTCGAAACTCGAATCCGCAGAGCACTGTCACTGCACAGAATAAAACAGGAAGGAAGAACAAGAAACCAAGACCATAATTCAGTTTCGCTGGAGTTTGAACTGCAATTAAGGAAACGTTAGGCAAGGTGGACTGTTTCTCAGAGCTGCGTTTGTTTTCGTTCCTCCTTACCGGTCCTACCTCTCCTTGAGTTTCTTCTGTTCAGTTCCTTTGGAATCGTGACGTGTTGAAAGACCGGCTTGTGAACTTGCTCCCTAATGTAGCCCTGTGCAATTTTTCGAACATTTATCAACAACAAAAGGATCAGATTGCCTGCTGTTAATAAACCAAACGGGCTAGGCTGATAGTTCCGGGATTCTTTCGAGCTTTCGCGATTTTACGAAAGGAAAAAACGGTCTATATACAATTAAAACTGCGAAGTCTAACCATGAATTTTGTCTTGCCTGGAGTCAAAATAATTTAGTGTAGCCTATCCAATTACAAGGTACAAAAGGAAGCTGTATTTTCAGTCAAACTAAGTACTCTATTCACCTTGTCAGACCTTGTAAGTAATCACCGTGTCAGACCTTGCAAAAACCCGACCAGATTACTTTTTCGGTATGTACCTTTACCCGAAGATGCCGCGAAACCGTCAACTGTAAAAATGCAAAACCTGTGCCAACATTCTTGGCAAAGCGTTTTATTGAGATCAGCGATCTGGAAGTCGTTAATCGTCCTGTCTTTGATTCTTCTCTTCTGCTCTGTCTCCAGGTTCTGAATTAAACAAGTTAATCATGTTCACATTTTTATCATACGGAGAACTATCACCAAAAGTCTTTGACAGTTATCTGCGTGATCTACAAAATGTATTCATATCCCTCTTCTAGTCTGGAAGACGCAAAATGTGAACTCGACGAGTATCAGACCGAGTCAAAAGAACTAGAAATGGAGCTGGAATCACAGCTTGAACAAGCCGAGACGAAATGTCGAGAACTGAGGACGCAGAATAACCGACTTCTAATGGAAAACAACTCAATTAAGGTATGGTCCTGAGTGATAGGTCTTTGCTAACATCATTAGGTTTCGATCCGGATCCTTTACACTCTGACTGTGAAGTGAAGAAGCTCTAAAGATATAGCCTACTGCCGACCGGAGACGTAGTTTTCGACGGTCAGAAATCTGATAAAGTTTAACACAAAAATGTGTACCGTAAAATGCCCTAACAAGGAACACTGCCAAACAAGGGACAAAAACTATGGAAACGTTTTTAAAAGCTCTGCAGAAAATAAGGGAAGTGACTTAAATCAATTTCCGTTACAGTTTTGGATAGTTTATAAAACGCTGAATCCAAGGATGTTTTCACCTTTCAGATAACTCTCAAACTTTTCCTTCAGGATTTTTTTTTGCTGAAGTGCTGAAAAACGTTTTTTTTACTGTCCCTTTTTTGGCACTGTCCCTTGATCAATTTAGGCTTCCCAACAAGGTTAAAAAGTGCATTAAAGGTCACCGTCCCTAGATAGGAACCCGCTTCCAAACAAGGGACACCCTCTAAAAAAAAAATATAAAAAAAACTGACTACAGGAAAAATCTGAAACTTGGCAAACTTGTTCAACTAGCTAAGACCCACGTTTGAGCCAAATTTGAAGTTTCTGCGACTTTCACAGCTGAAGCTATTCGAAAAAAACATGAAAAACTGTCCCTAGAATGGGCATTTTACGGTACTTTGGTGTCACAGAATGTTTAGCATGTACCAGTGGATGGAACTTTTATGTACGTAGAGAGAGGCAGTAATATCCTCGAATAATCAGTGAAATGTATCACACAAAAATGAACGTTAAATATAGAACTATTAAACAAATAATAGCGAACAAAAACGGGAGCAATTAGATAGAGCACAAAAAGAAACCAATTAATTGTAACCGAAAACGAAAAAATTACATGATATTGTACAAAATGTTTAGCTTTCTTCGGAGGGGAATCGACGTCAAAAGTAGCCGGGGACGTCCCCGCAAAGTTTTAGTACGGTACTTTGCATTGGTCTTTCGGCGCATGATCGAGGTAAAACAATCGGGTCTGATGTAAATCATGATCTTAACGTCGGGTTGGCGTAAATCTTGAAATCCCAAAACGAACTATTATTATTATTATTATTATTTATTTAAAAATCAGTTACAAAATTGTCGTGATCTTTCGATCAAATTCTTTGCCCTTTGTCAAACAAATACGTAAATAAAGCACAGGTAAATAGTATATCCAATCAAGATTTAATAGTCACGGCGAGAAAACATTATAGTAGACAAACTGAGGGACAAAACTTCTCCGATACCTTTCATGGTTATACTTAACGGGTTCGAGTTTGGGAATCTTCATGGCTGACTGTCTTGCTAATCGGGAGGGAGGATCCACCGGAGTTTAGGGTTATTAAGGAGCTTAAGACCGAAACTTTGACATATTTTTTCTCTTCGTTTTGCCAGGGTTTCGAGTTTAAAGGTAGAAAGGAGGTAAGAATAAGGCAGTTTAGTTCCTCCATAAATAATTCTGAGAGCTCGCCTCTGGATCTTTTCAATACAATCAGAATCTTCTTTAGTTAAACAGTAGTGCCAAACAGGACATGCATATTCCAAAACACTGCGGACAAACATACAATAAAGTCGAACCAGTTTATTATCATATTTGTGTTATTGGTCTATTTTAGCCGGGGACGTTTAGCCAAGGGGACGTTTTATCATGGGGACGTTTCGCCATAGGGACGTTTTGTTTCATGGGGACGTTTCGCCCGACAACCCAACCATTCGTGCTGCGAAGTTGCTGCGAGAGATACTGCCACACAGGCAAACAGTGAAAAATCGGCCTAGTGGCAAATTCAAACTTCAGTCTCAGAATCAACGAGACGACAGAGGTGCCGCTTTAGCCTTAAGGCAAATTTCGTCAAACGTTAGGCATCTTCCCGAGGCAAGTGCCGATGATACACTACAAATACGAGGTACCTTAAATAAACGCCTGAACACACAGTTAAAACATATAGTCATGGATACTATTATTGTCTAGAATTAACGTTGCAAGCCATGCCATGCAGACCGTGTTACCACAACGGAAAAAATCACTTAGTAGCTCATAACACAAATTCACTGTGACGTTAGCAAATAATATCCAATTTTTATGATACTCTGAGCTGAGTGTAGGGAGGACTAGGGAGGAGGTAGAATATCCGTATCGGAAACCAGGTTTAAAGTTTAACCGAAAAGGAATGTAATAACACAGTCTAGGTACCCATGACTTATTCACTTAAAGAGGCTTGAAGACCCGATGAAAATGCGTTACTTCGTTCTTTAGCTATTCACGAACAATTGATTTTCAAATAGTGGAATTTCCTTGTGGTTTGAAGTACCTCTATCTGCTTGTGTCTGTGTTGTATGCTTGACGAAAACGATTTGCGAAAAATAAGTGTTCACGCAGTGAGCTCCCTTCCTCGAGCTGATCACTGACCACTGAAAAGCCGCGTTTGTGTTGAGATTCATCTTTTCTGCGACACGTAGATGCCGTAGATGTTCTGAACATCATACTAGAGCAAATAGGCTAGTGGAAATAAAAAAAATCCCTTAACACAATCAAAATAATGCAATGTAGTCAGTTAAATGATACAAAAATAAATTGGCTTTTCAGTTAAACTTTAAGGGCTCTTACAAGTATAAACGATCAGGGCTACCATGCCGCACAAATATAGTAAGCCCCCGTTATTAAAAAAAAAATCACCACAGGAATGACATATTTGGAAAAATTTTAATTTTTTGGTCATTTTTGTATGAAAATCACCAAATTCTGTAATTTGTTTATTACGTACAGAAAACCAACACATTTGGTGATAAATCACCAGCCATGTCAACCTTGTAAGCAATGCACTAATTCTGGAAAGTTGAAAGGCTCTGGCTCCCGCCACCTCTTCATCTCGGCCGAGAGAGCATCAGCTTTTTTGGTAATTGGCTTAATTTAGTTCTTTCATCGCGTTAATTTGTGTTTTAATATGCCTCGGGCCTGTACGCATTGTGGTTAAGACCTAAACTCTGATTAGTGATGTTTTTCTGGTAACATGCGTCACAAATTGATAATCGGGTATTGTTTGTATCATGAAAAGGTGGTTCAGTCGGTCATTTGATAAATGTGTGAGAACCTGCGTTATTTGAGGTGACGTAAATTATTATTTGGTAAAACCGAGGGTGACATTGTATTCGACATGGAATGTAGCCTAGACAGCTGGTGGAAAAAAAATAGTTAGAATTGAAGATTTAGCCCTTACTTGAAAAGGTAAAGACTGTCGTGTTTTCTTCGTTTACTTCCCGCTTCAGAAGGGCGTATCACTGCCTGTCCTGTTCTTGTATCCCTGTTGTTACCGTGTGTTGACGTAAGGCCTGTGCATATGATGATGACCTGTGAGCGAGATCTCTTAGTTACCTGCGCTCTAATAAAATAAAAATAAAAATGTCGCTAGCATGGCACTATGGTATCTCCACTTACGGGCTTGAATTCAGTGTCCGAAAATTCAAATTTTTACAGAGGACTCGGTTCTTCAAAATAAGTCCCTAAAAATCTAGTTTATTAATATATTACCTTCAAAATTTAGTAATACTAAATCCAGCTTCATTGATTGTGAAACTTGGTAGAGCAGTGTCAGAGTACATTATTTACCAGCTGTTTGTTTGTTTCGACCAACTTGGCTATACTCTACCCCAAGTCATAAGCCAGAGCGATAACAGTTGTCTGCGATCAACTGCATCAGTTTGACCCTATAATCGGACAAAGAGGGAGGGCCTAAATGACCCTATAATCCTTTGAGAGCTGAGGTAGAACCGACAGACGCAGCTAAGGGTCACTGGGAAATTGTCTGTTGGATGTTCAAGAGGAAGTCCAATAGCAAGTATTCCGTGTACAACAAGTGGGGCCCCTCAGATAGTCTTTCCGGCTTATTCCTCAGCAACCAGCGATAGATGAGAGGGTCGGTCTTTGTCCGGGGGGGAGGTACTAGACCCAAGTTTTCCAGCTCCTTTTCGTGTATCCTGTAGTGTTCTGTGTTAGTGCTCAGTAGGATCGGGAATTGCATAGTGGGAGTAAGGATGAATAATGACAGTAGAGACGCATGTTCTACTACACAGTAATATTGTAAATTATTGGTGGTAGTCATTTTCCGGCTTCGAAAACCCGGCTTCCCATGTATGGGTCATTCGTTTTACGTTAGCTCGAGCGTAGGAGAGCTAATACCATTCTCGTCTAGTCTTCTCCCACATTAACATGGTTATAAAGATGTTCTCCTGGGGCTCTTGGCACTGTCGCTAATGAATAGGGAGGGGGGGGGGTACAGGATAGCAAAGGGGATTTTTGAATTCACACGCCGAAGCTGACCAGGCTTTTTGCTTCGCCACCGCTCTCCTAGGCTCCCAAGTAGTTTAATTTTATATTATATATATACTGTTGAGGTTGGATCTAGGGAGGGTTTGGGCCGCCCACTCCTCTAAAGAGCCGGCGATAGGTAAGCAGTTGTGAAATATTCCCAAAATCTGCACAAGTTCTACTCACCATCTGTATTATGTACTTCAAATCGTGAGTTTGTGCACTTCCGCTTTCACTTTCAGGTGTTTGAAAACAGTATTTGATTTCAGCTGTGTGCCAAAGTTCAAGAGCCCTCATTAGGAAGATAAAACTCCTGCCTTCCTCCATAGCTGAAATTCGTTATGGAAATTTTGTGCGCGCTGATACACAATGATGTAATCTTAGCGTGACTTAAATGCATACCTTGACGTGCGTGAATTTGCATCTGAGTTTGGCAATCTGTGCCTATCTCAAAGACGCGCTTAAGAATGCCAGACCTTTAGCTGGATTTTGGCCAATCTCCACGACTTCCGTGAGGCTTTGTGTTGGGGAAGTTAATTGATATCGCGGAAATGGAGAAGAAACCAATCGATAGGAGTAATTAATGAACTGTTGAAACACTGTTTCTGCAGAATCTTAATACGGACAGGCCCGTATCCAGGAATTTATTTCGGAGGGGGGGGGGGCGAGTCAGACCGAAAAGTGCAAAAAGACATAGATCAGATGTTTAAAGTCTACAAAAAACGATTACTTTTGTGGGTTTCGGGGGGGGGAGGGGGTTTGAACCCCCTAACCCCTCGCCTGGATACGGCCTTGAATACAGACCTAAATTATTCACAAATAGGGTTGAAATTGAATTGACCCTATCGCCCAACTCATCGATATTCCTGGACCGCTCATTAGTTATTCAGTGGGTGGGTGATTGGCCTTGGCGGGTACACCTTTTCTTATATATATGGCGGATATTAAGAAGACGTGATATGATAACTTTAAAGCAAATTATTGGAAATAAAGAAGCACGCCAACTGTTTAAAGTGCGACTGAAAAGTAGGATTATTTTACATCTGATAACTGAATACACTGAAACATTTTGACCCATCTAAGGAATTTTGTGTTTTTCACCCTAGGCTCCAGTAATAACGTTCAGAATATGCGCTTTTGCACGACAACCCAAAATTTACCCAGACGTGCGAGTTTGAATCTCAACAAAAGCCTGCATTTCCAGGGTTAAAAGACGCTAAGCTTGGAAAATTCACGGCAGAAGAAAGTGGGAAACTAGTGGGAAGATATATCGCAATGAATCTTCCATTTTTAATTTATTTTTCGACAGTGGCTTACCTTTGTAGTTGGTAAATATTTCAAACATAGAGGGACAAACACATAGAGGTACCACACATCCAAAAGATTGGGTTAATTCTATGAAGTCGATTATCTGTGGATAATGGACAAACGAAGTAGGCTAACGCATTTTTATCGGGTTTTCAGGCCTATTTACGTGAATAAGTCTGCCTGATCTCAGCCCTATTCGGTTAAACTTAAACTTTTTTTTATGGCTTATTCATAGACCAGCTAAATGTTATCTTTATCTTTGATGTTTCTGCTGGGCTCTTCTTTGACAGCTTCCAGTCCTGTGCTTCTAAATCCCCAACTAGATCATCCTACTGTCGTACAGACAGAGCCCTGGTTTGAACTAGTGTCTTGAAAGCTAGTGATTCCAAGACGCTAGTTGCGTTTAAATTTATTTTGAATTGCAAGATAAGTGCGACCATTTGTGACTTTATGTGACCATGTGTGACTGTCCACCCCTGTTTTGTAGAAAGATAATATGGAGTTAAACGAATTTAATTTAATCAACGTATCATACTCTAATCATACTCATGTACGTGCTACAAATCAACCTGTTTGGGTTTGCGTGAAACCTGTATCAGTTTTCGTACTGGTTTCCCACCACTGGAGTTGAGAATATGTTGTCAGCAAATAACAAGTTTCCTTGTACGAGGGGAGAGATTCTAAAATTTTTCTCCCTAGCCTAGATTGTAAGGTCTACCTTGGCTAGGTCAGAAAGTTACCGTAAAGTGCACATTTTAAACGAAAAGTGAAAAAAAATTTTTTTTTACCAAACGGTATATATCAATGATCCCTAAGGGCCTGTGATCGTTTTGTCTCAATAGTTTTTCTTACAGATGAATTTCTAGTGCCTATAAAGTACGTATCATTACAGCCAAGCTCTAAAACAAAATACGTTTTCTCTAGCTCCCTTAAAGTGCGCATCTGAACCGCAAAGGTAACCTTAAAAGTACTTTTGATCAAACACTACATCTCAACTCATGCAAATGCCATATGAGCTTACAGCTCTTGTTATTTGAAGTTGATTAGATGTTGAATATAGGGGTAAGGAGATACGCTGATTTCGTTTTTGAGCTTTGTTTTTTCACCGGAAAAGTAGTTCTGGAATTTCGCTGAAGTCAGAAATTTCGCAGAAGTAAGGCAGGATTGTTTCGATCGGCTTATAGGGGTAAACACACATGCTGAATCCATATCTGAACTTGGTTTTCTTAGATGATTAGCTGGTTGGCCTTAATCTGTTTCTAAGTTTTAAGAGTAAGTCTGTTCAAGGAGTCTGGCGAAGACTGGATCTGGTGAAGACAAACTGGATCAGATATTGAATTTTTGGGATCCCATCGGAACCTTTGGTCTTGTTACACATGATGACAGGCAAAACCACCCAGGGCCTCCAGGGAGGACTAGGAAACCGGTTTTCAAACATCATTTTACGAATTTACCCGTATTCCACTGACGTCTTTACATTAGTCAAAGCAAAACTACCCAGGGACCAGTGTTGCCACTCGACCGGCACCGCTCCGCGGCGCCGGCCTCGTCAAAAAGCGGCATTTCCGCGGCATCTGAACCAAAATGCGGTAAAAATCGCGGCATGCCGAAATTCTCGGAAAACGCTGTGTTTTATATTTTTTAGAGAGAATGGGTGAAAAATCTCGTTTTAATATGAATGTTGATTCGGTGTCAAGTGATGTGTGGTGAAGATCTGTCATAACTGCGAGAAAACACGTGCTGTCTATCCTTCTTTTTAGCGGTCAAAGGTAAGGATGGTCAGCTCAGTACGGGAACACACATTTGTCATTCATCGTTTTCGTCAAGCATGAAACAGAAGTAAAAGTGCAGAGGTACCACAGCGTTGACAGGGAAAGTCCACGGTGAATAGGGAAGAAATTAAAAGCAATTTTCCCTTGGGCCTTCAAGCCTAGCCAATAGAATAATTGATGGGTAACTAGATTCTCGTGTCTCAACCTTTAATGAAAATCAATATCAAAAGCTTCAAAAAGGAACATTCAGATAAATAAGATAATCGGAATCGGACTTATCACGTGTGTGACAAACAATATCTTTGGCCAGACCATACACAATGTTTTGGTTCAGAACGTTACACTCAGAAGAAGAGGCACTAGCCTTCACAAACCGGAAAATTGGCAGAAGACAGGATCGTTTCGATCGGTATCGTCAAAATAGGTATGACTTATAGAGGTAAACACACATGCTGAATTCATATCTAAACTTGGTTTTCTCAGAGGGTTAGCTATTTGGCCTTAATCTGTTTCTAAATTTTAAGAGTAAAAATGTTCAAGCAGTCTGGCGGAGACTGGATCCGGCGAAGACAAAACCTAATTGTCTGGATTAAATATTGAACTTTTGGGATCCCATCGAAACCTTTGGTCTTGTTTTTCACTTTCACAGAGGCACATTCAGTTATCAGATATTTTGCGTCCAGCCAGCTGCGTCGGAGAGCAGAAAGGCCGGACATAGTCGACAAGTGCTAACAGGGAAATTGCTAATTTCGAAAAAATCTATATTTCTTAGCTATTTCATCATGGTGACTTTGATGATCTCTTCTAGCAAGAATCGGGCTTTCAAAACTTTCGGTAAGAACTACACCTCTGGTTGATACCATATGATGAATTCGAATTTTGAAATGATGAAGTAACGAACTGGCAGCTACTTAAAACACGCAGTTTTGGTAAACAGAAAACAGATCATAGAAGCCGCCCACCCCCTAGGAAAGGCCAGTACTTTTTGGGTCAGTTAACTCTTTCTGACCTGATGACATCCAGGGCCATAACGACTAGGGGGAGGCGACCCCCCCCCGAATATTGTCGGCCAGTCGTTAAAAAGTAGCCGAGTCCACGCGCAGCGCCGCTGTTTTTCGTGAAAACAGTCATTTTTTTACTTGGAAACGGTCGATTTTTCTTAAAAACTGTCGGTTTCTTCTTGAAAATTGTTGTTTTTCTCAAAATCATCCGATTTTTCGTCACCACAGTCGTTTTTTCTCAATAATAGTCGTTTTTATCTGCAAAAACCAGTCGGTAAAAATGATAAATACCTTGCCCCCCCCCCCAAAACATTTTGGCTAATAACGGTTCTGACGACATCTGGGCTACTTAAATATAGTTACCACTGACCATCAAACAATCCTGTTAAATAAGACAAGTCTGTCTGGTCCTTATTGCTAACTTGAAAACAAAAACTAGAAATGAACTATTTGGTTGGGCTGAGCTGACAGAAGTCATGAGATGAACTGAGAAACCCAAACGTCAAAGTTTCGTCAAACCCGCAAAAACAAATCAACCCACTGGCGAACACAATGGCCTCCCAGGGGACAAGCTGCCGACCGACGGGTCATTCATTAATTAAGGTCCGTAGTTGACTTCCGCGAAACGAGTCGGACTCGTCTTTGAAATCCCCATTTTATAAAAGACATATCTTGCTAGACATTTGCGAAAGATACGAAACTTCAAGTTGGACAAATTTTACATGCGGGAACGAATGCGGTATAAAAAGCCATTTCGCGGCATAATCGCGGCGTGCGGCATGATCAAAATTTTACGCGGCATTTCTCTCAGAATCGCGGCGTAATGCCGCGAAATGCGGTATAAGTGGCAACACTGCCAGGGACTCATGAACGAGGGCGGCATCAGAAAGCAAAGCATGAGTATGACATCTGATTTTTAAAGGGAGAACACTATGAATGGAAGGGCGGAATTTGTAAGAAAGTGACAGTAGTGCCAATTGTGCAGGTCTGCTATGACATGTTTTATTTAAGAACTAAGAAGTGTAGTGTTTATTTAAGAACTAATAATGTAGTTGTATTTTTTGGGATCGACTAAAATCGGGAACGGAACGGAACGACACGGGCAGGAGGAACACGTACTAAAAACGGGAACGCGAAAATCGGGAATGCCTGTCCCCTGTTCTTTAGAACTCGGTCCCATTTTCATCAGAAGCAAGTGCGAAAACCGGGATTGACAGGATCCCTGTTTCTTAGTAGGCTACTTTTGGTTCCATACTCAGGAGGAACAAGTACTAAAATTGGGAATGACATGATCCCTGTTATCTTGTTCGTATTCTACTCTCCCTGCTGCAGGGTGCGGAAAATGGAACCTAGTGCTATAGAACAGGGGACAGGTATTCCCAATTTTAGTACTTGTTCCTCCTGAGTATGAGTAAAAAACGGGGATCTTGTCAATCCCGTTTTTAGTACTTGCTTGTGATGAAAATGGAACCGAGTGCTAAAGAACAGGGGACGTGCATTCCCGATTTTCGCGTTCCCGTTTTTAGTACGCGTTCCTCCTGCCCCGTGTCGTTCCGTTCCGTTCCCGATTTTAGTCGATCCCGTCTTTTTTTGGTGAAGTAAAAAATATCTGAATCTGAATCTGCTATGTTGTATTTTAACTTAGTGTAGCCTAATTAGTGTTTAGTTATGTGTTATTGTGTTGCTACCTGCAGTATGCAGGCATTGCCATGAAGCCTATGTTCAGAGAAAAGGAAATAATGCACAGAGATTAGGCGAATATACCTGAGACTACTACTGAAAGTCCTGGACACGCAATATTATAGGATCAACTGGTTGATGTGGTTACCGATTCAATGACAGCAAGATTTTTTAGCTCGAAAGGGGGTAATAAGAAGATAACGGAACAGTTAGGCATTTCTTCCAGTTACTCAAGTCACCTTGAGCTATTTTATTACTTTATTACTTTGATCAAAGTGTTAATGTCACTTTTCCTATTTGTATTTGGAACTAAACGGAAAATTAAATTCTCTGAAGTTCCTCAAAATCAATTTTGCCAGCTGAAAATAATGCAATTGCACAGTCATACCAATTGCACCAAATGCAAATAAATATTTAACTTTTCTCAATCCAGGTCTGAACCTTGTGAGCTACTCTAAAACATCAATTTTACCCTATATTTCCCATGGAATACCTTATTTTACCATATTTTACCAATTTTACCTATTTTAACTTATTTTACCAATTTTACTTACCGAGTTTTTATTTTACGGTAATTTTACAACACTACGTACAGAGCCCTGGTTTGAACTAGTGTGTTGAAAGCTAGTGATTCCAAGACACTAGTTGTGTTTAAATTTATTTTGTATTGTAAGATACGTGCGACTATTTGTGACTATATACGACCATGTGTGACTGTCCACCCCTGTTTTGTAAAAAGATAATATGGAGTTAAACGAATTTAATTTAATCAACGTATCATACTCTAATCATACTCATGTACGTGCTACAAATCAACCTGTTTGGGTTTGCGTGAAACCTGTATCAGTTTTCATACTGGTTTCCCACCACTGGAGTTGAGAATATGTTTTCAGCAAATAACAAGTTTCCTTGTATGGGGGAGGGGAGAGATTCTAAAAATTTTCTCCCTAGCCTAGATTGTAAGGTATATCTTGGCTAGGTCAGAAAGTTACCGTAGTTTCTTTGAGAAACCGTAGAGTTTTCGGATTTTGTAGCACTGCCGAGAAACATGGTCTACTTTCGCAACCATCAGTCATCATTTTGTCCACCTTTTCTGTGTTCCCGAATCGTCGTGTCGCACTCATCACCCTTTTAATTTCAGGAAAAAATCGAGCATGTAGTTCAAGAGTACAATAGCCAGATTGATGGCCTGCAATCCGAAATAAATGAGATTCGACGGATGAGGGATGAGTTAGTCAGCTATGTCAGAGAACTGGAGCAAGTCAATGATGATCTCGAACGACAGAATCGGTAAGCTTCCTGTATATCATACCGAATGTTTCGAAGTGACCACAGTTAGTAGCTGAAAAGAACGGTCAGATCAGGTCGGAAAGGAAGGGGTAGGCGAGAAGATAACGGCCTTCGCAGGGTTTGAGAATATTTTGTGACCCCCTTAACTATCGCCGGCTCTTTTGAGGAATGAGTGGTAAAACCACTCAGTTGATTTAACTGTCAGGAACCCGACTTGGGAAGTCAGGAGAGCAGTGGCGGTCTTAAAAGACAGAAACCTACGATGCCACAGTTTCTTTGGCTACCCTTCTCCCCCAATCATTAGTGATAGGAATCCTAAGAGACCAGTATTTATAACCCTGCTAATTTGGCGACGGGAAAAGCCCTTCAGAGCTGGGGTATGGGTATAGCCGACAGTTCCTAGTGTTGGCGCACCAGTCAGGAGTTCCCGAGACCGGACTATCGATAGGCTGCGGTAAAAAAAAAAAAAAAAAAAAATTAAAAAAATGTGAATGTGGCAGAACTTTGTCCAGTGGGGATTTGTGGGGAGTTGTCCGTTATAGCGTAGTTTGCAAGATCTTGTTGGTTCTGGCTCAGTTCGTGAGGCTGCAGTTCTTTATTGGCTGGTGACGAATTCAGACCGATTTTGTATTACGGACCTAAAACGCTTTCCGTAGCAACTCCTTCGATTACTTCCTGCCGTACTTCCGTTGGATTGTAGACACTCAAGTTTGAGTGCTTTATACGACACAAACGGCAGCCAAGCCGAAAGTGTGGTTGGAGAAATGCAACGTACGGCTCACGCATCAGTGCTTTCTCTGAACAGCACAGATCGTTGCACTTTCTGATTCCAGTTATAGGATGACATCCTGCGTAGCAGCACAGCTTACGTATCTAGGCAGTTAAGCAAGCTCCTATCTTCCCCATGAGAAGCTTTTGGTACACAGCTCTGAACCTGGCGCCTCCTCCGAGCCCTGCTCCGACGCGTAGGTCGAACTACAAAACCATAGGCGGGAACGCAATTTGGTTTTGTTGCATTACTCCGTGGTGAAAATGCAGGGGAGGTCTCGCTCTGCCATGTTTTGTTTTATTCGAAATAAGCTGAGTTGGAGAATAGCACAGCTTAGAGAATATAATAAGCTGTTATGATAGGGAAGGTTGATCGCTCGGAAGAGAAGAAAGCGGTAAGAAGATTAACTGTAAAAGGATACCTTGATTCGCACTTAATTCGCATTCGCAAACAGAGCGATTCGATCCGGAAACGGATAAAGTTATTGTGTACTGTGTAAATTATGATGGTAACGTGTGAAACATCCGGATAGTAAATCATCACGATTATAAAGTACAACCTATCAAACATTCTCAGAACCAATCACGACAACTCGTGTATGGGGGAATGGCTCAGGGGTCCTTGGCATGAAAGGGTCAAAAATTCATTTTTTTTTGCATCGATTGTCCTGGAGTCCGTAAAGGTTTAAAGGCTGAGAATTACAACAAAAAAAATCATGAATGCTGTGTTGTTTACGCTGTACGGAAAAATTTGTGCATACCTTTTTTGGGCGTGAACAATCCTTCAGGTAATCCAGTAATCCGTAACGACCATTTTCACTAGTATTAAATACTAGTATTTTTCACTAGAACTACTGGCATCGGTTAATCTGAACACGGATTAGAACTTTGCTGCCTTCTTGTATCGTTCGCATACGCACTCCTTATTATTTGCAATTAGTCACGCTTCCGATTTCTTCTTTGTGAGATTTTTTATTGCTCCTCTAGTGTTTCGGCAATGTTCGATATCGATATATCGGACCAAATACTGAAACTGAAATATCAATTTCGAAAACCATTTCCGTACATTTGCTAATTATTGCAAACATCCTAAGAAAACCAACTCCTATATCCGAATGGGTTTGACACCTTTTACATGAGTAAGCAATCCCCCGGGTCAGAAATCTAAACACGATGATTGTCACTAGCCTCCGGCACGGCATTTATTTTTTAAATATTACATTACTATCACTTATCATTAATTATGCTACTATCATCTATCATTAATCTGAACATGTATTAGCAAACTTTCTTTCTGCTGGTATCGTAAGCATGCAATCCTGAAGATGTGCAGTCAAACCCGGTGCTTATCCCGTGACATTACATTTTCCAAACGGCATATTTTTCACATTGTAGCAATAATTATTCACGACGTCGCTCCACTTGCTCCGACGTCAAGATTCAGACTGCGATGTTCTTTCCACAGCCGCTAGTGTCGCTACTGGTGTTGCTCCCGCGCCACTGTGTCCCAAAAATAAATCGAGCTTGCAGAACTGCCTAGATACGTAAGCTGTGCGTAGCAGCAAGAACGGATAATGATAAGAACCTTTGTCTACCAGCCACTGCGCCGAGCAAAGATATACGTAAAAAATGAGTGGGTGCCCTTACGCGAGACGTTGTAGATCATGTGTCTTGCATAGCATCGTAGGGATGATGTGGTGAATATTGCAGAGGGGTTAGAATGAAGAAGTTCATTCGGGTTGGGACTTGCTTTGTCGGAGCAAGGATGAATAGCCATAATGGGAGACGTATGTTTTAATACACAGTAGTATTGTAAGCTCTTGACGGTAGCCATGTTGTGTCACCGCAAACCCGGCTCGCTATGTGTGGGCCATCCGTTTTAATTTAGCTCGGGCATACAGTAGGCTAATAACATTATTTTCACTTGCTTTACTTATAAAAAGGGTAGTGGAGTAGTGGACTATGCTATGCGCAAACGAGGTTCTTCTTTTTCCCACATACTTGCTTGGCTGACTGCGCTAAACGGATACATCAGCTGATTTTATTCAAGCGATATTTCAGCCTTTCTTGGCAAGGGTCCTCTTACTTGTATTATTTGCTTGGTGTTTGCGCAATGCGTAGGTGCTGAATGGTGGCCAGTAAAGCAAATTGATGTAGTAAGGTGCATAAGAGATATCCGCGTCAGCTTATGCTGCGAGCAGAAAGTGGCGCAGAAAATTGGCGCGATTGATAAAAATAGAAATCAGTCCTATTTTCTCTTATGAAGTTCAATAAAATCACGGCCTGCTTTGTTTGCTCTATCTAATCAAAAAATGACTACGCGGAAAAGCCTTATGCAGCTTATTACACCAGTGTAAACAATGCGAAAGGTGACTCACGTATAGGTTTACCTAGTACTTAGCTTTTTTGAAGCGAACGCCACCTGCTGTGGAGGCATCTTGAAAAACTAGAAACCGGTTAACCTCCGTAGTATGTCCTCCTGAAAAAAAAAAATATCACCTTAAGGCCGCTTTGTTATATTGATTAAGTGAGAAAGTAGAAGAAACAACTCGTTCAGGATCTGGAGGCCTGCATGGGCTGCGTGTTCTCCAAAGAATTGAGAACTGTCGAGCCGTGGTGCCCTCGATTGACCTCAATGTTCATTGAAAATGAATCAGTCTGGTCTGGAGCATTTTTCTGCGTGTTCGCGCAACACGCTTGCCATTAGAAGCCATTGCCTAGAGCCGGACCCCACTGTGTTAAGACGCCGGAAACTTGGGCTGGAAGCTTAGAGATTACTTGACAGATATTTACTTGAGTGATTTACTTGACGGAAATGCGCTTGGGACTGAGATCGAAACATTTAAGGCTGCGGTGGCTAGGATTCACATTCCAACTATTTTTTTTTGTTTTACAGAGCCGCAGTGGCGTCGGTTGAAGATTTTGAATCCCGGTTGAATCAGGCTATTGAGAGAAACGCCTTCCTAGAATCAGAACTGGACGAAAAAGAAACATTGTCAGTGATGGTTCAGAGGTTAAAAGATGAATCGAAAGGTAAGGCACTGGGTTACATGGCCACACACTGGCCTTAAGTCCAGAAAAGAGCAGTACACTGAATCCTCGGGCTTTGTCTGGAGTGCATACACGCGGGGCTCTGTCTGTTTTCGGTCGGTCTACGATCGGGGATCCCGGTCCCTTTGCCCAAGAATGAGGAGCTCGACCAGCCATCTTGCGCATGTAACCGGAGAGAACGGCCGTGGTTGGAATTATTCCCTTTCAGATCTGCATGCCATCTTGCGGCTTTCATAACCATTAATTGATTTTTGGGATCCCAAAACGTAAGTGGAGGGATACCTATGACATCGCAAAAGTTGTCCGTCCGTCCGTCTGTCCGTCCGTCTGTAAGCACGATAATTCTCGAAGGGAATGAGATATTTTGATGAAACTTGGTGTGAGCATTCTTTGGGTCAGAGTAAGGTCGAGTTCGTAGATGGGCCCTGTAGCTTTACATTTAGGGGTGGGGGAGGGGGTTTGAATTAAGGGGCAAGCAAATTTTTTTTTAAACAGCTAATGTGATAGTCGATTATGGGCTAAGAAGACACGCTGAACACAAATATGAAAACCATTTTCTCGCCGGATAAGTAGTTCTTCCGGAATCCGGCCAAAACCGGAAAGTTGTTAAAAGTAGAAGTCTTATTTGAAGTTGATTAGATGTTCGATATTCCTAGATTAGGAGGAGTGCAGGGAGGAGTGTGTTATTTGTAGAAGTAAGTTCATTTATTTATAAAAATTTTGTTGCCATGGCCCACGGGCTTTTTTTTTGGTAATATATTCTATTCTATTATAGGGGTAAGAAGGCATGCTGAACAAGAATATGAAAACCGTTTTCTCGCCGGACAAGTAGTTCGTCCGGAATCCGGCCAAAACCGGAAAGTCTGTTGATTAGATGTTTGATGTAGGGGTAAGAAGGCATGCTGTACAAGAATACGAAAACCGTTTTATCGCCGGACAAGTAGTTCGCCCGGAATCCGGCCCAAACAGGAAAATTTGTTAAAAGTTAAATTTTTATTTCAAGTTGATTAGATGTTGGATATGTAAGGAGATACGGTGAATCCGTTTTTGAGCTTTAGTTTTTCGCCGGACAAGTAGTTCTTGAATTTCGCCAGAACCGCAAAATTCACAGAAGTAAGCTAGGATCGTTTCGATCGGCTTATAGTGGTAAACGCACATGCTGAATCCATATCTGAGCTTGGATTTCTTAATGATTAGCTGTTTGGCCTGGCGAAGACTGGATCTGGCAAAGACAAAACCTAATTGTCTGGATCAAATATTGAATTTTTGGGATCCCATCGGAACCTTTAGTCTTGTTATATTTTGGATGACAGATGGCGCGTCTATCTGAAATGAGAGAAAAGTTGCGTTTCAAAGTTACTGTGGTATCTGATACTACGGTTGCAAGTACAAGGCACAGTTTCCCCATAATGATGGGTTGAATTGAAATTTCCGAAATGACAATTTGTTTATGAAACAGATTTTTAAGCGGGCACTGTGCCGTTGCTCCAGAGCGTTGTGCACCACCGTTGAAGCACCGTGCCCAAAATTTGAGGATTTTTGTATGACTGGGTCCTTTTACCTCCTCTCTACTATATTGTAATAAGTCTTCACTCGTTGCAGAGTTGCGGCAAGAGCTCCAGGTTCGAAGTCACAACCGAGAAACTTTATCCAACGGCCTTCTGTCCAGTAGTCCCGGTGTCGACAAATCCTTGTCTCCAAAAATTGAGTCAAGTAAATTAGCGAAGGAATACAGAGAATCTCCGTTAAAAGGTAAGTTGGGCTTTGCGGCTTGATTTACAGAGTCCCTTTTCTCTTTCATGTCAGCCTGTTTACTTCTTCGTTTGCTTTTGTCCTTCCGGTGTACGTGTATCTCGCGATAACCCGTCTTTGAGCGCCGCGATTTTTCGTAAAAACAATCGATTTTTTCTTTAAAAGTGTCGGTTTCTCGTAAAAATAGTCGATTTTTTCTTAAAAATCGTCGTTTTTCGTAAAATCAGCCGATTTTTCGTCAACACAATCGTTTTTCTCAATAATAGTAGTTTTTGTCTGTAAAAACAGTCGGTAAAAATGACCATCCAGTCGCTAAGTACCTTGAAAAAAAAAAAGTACAAAAAAAAAACATTTTGGCTAGTAACGCCTCTGTTTGTATGACAAAAGAAACTGAGGGATGTGACAAAGTAAATCTGTCTGTCTGTTTCTACAAAACTGTGGAATGCAGTGAGTTATTTTGATGATTTGATTCCTAAACTGAACATTCACGATTCGAGGGCTTTAGAATTCTAGAACGAAAAATATCGTCCTATTAAATTGATTAGAATGTGGATTTTGGGGGTTCAGGGACAGGCTGGTAACGAAAATGTGATAAGGAAATAAATGATAAAGACAAATATTTGACGATGCAAAACGGATACTTCAGCTATATTTTATTAGAGGTATATTTCGGCCCTTCTTGGCGAGTGTGGTTTCCATGGTGTAGGTCAGAATCTCCGCTTTGTAGAAGGGAAGGTAGGAGCAGTACCATTAGTTCTGGGGAAAAGAGAAGAAATTCTGGAAGCCCCGCCAAAATATCCGAAACTACAATAGCAATTTCTTTAATATCTGTGGTCTTTGTGTAACGCTATCCCCTAACGATTTTTTTTTTTTGCTTCGTCATACCAGGGACCAATAAATTTCCTTTACAGGGGGCTTGTCATTTCCTATGCTTCTATGCTGTATGTTGATCGAACCAGTCCTACTTTCCAAAAATCCCACTAGGGTCGAATCTGCATTCTTGTTTGCCTCATTGGACGTGCGCGCTAAAGAGACTCCTCCCTCAAGGCGCCAGCAGCCAATCCCAAATTTTGTCTATCTGGTCTTGAACGTGATTGGACCGTGGGTATTTCTCGAACTATCTTCCGTGCGGTCAGCATAGCATCAGAAATTTCTTATTGACAAGCCCCCTGTAAAGGAAATTTATGGGTCCCTGGTCGTACGGAGAAGTGCAGCTGAGATTTTCTGAGGGCTCTGTCATGACAAGCTTCTTGCTTCGCGGTTTAAGCCCCATTAGTCTTGCGCGTAACATTACCGCGCGGTGCGGCCAATTCATATTGTTTTTATCCAATTTCTTCCCTCTTTTTTTTTTTCCCCTTTTGCGCTGGGCCTTTGCCCCAGCTACCCTGTGCTTTGCGCATTCGCTATGAACTGGTTTCGCCCGTTCAGAAGTCGATACGAGCTGGGCGATACAAGCCATATCGCCCTACTAACAAGGCGATGCACATCGTCACAAGGCTGCATGGTATGCTTTGCATCATGACCTAACCGGTATCACCCTGACTCCGCTCTGGTGATGCGACATTTGTGTATGGTGTCCTTGACTGATAATCTCCCTACGACCTTTCCGGTAGTAATTTATACCACCGTTCAGACTCTGACCCTTTGTATCTAACAGGTGTGAACGGTCACAGTGTACCTCTTACCCCTTCTGCGAGAGTGTCAGCTTTGAACATTGTGGGCGATCTCCTTCGACGAGTAGGCGTAAGTATTTATTTATTTATCATTATTCGTACTTTCTACGCTTAATTTCTTTCGAATCCTGAACGAACTTGACGGGATCGCATGTCCTTCTCTAATTATATTTCCTTGTTTAAACATATTCTTGTTGGGCATTTTGTCTTTTTTAGAAACAATGTTTGATTAAAAAACGGCAGAACCCACTAAATGTCAGTATATAAGTAAAAAAACGTGTCATAATATTTTTTTTTAGTAACTCGCTAAATTTGGGGGGGGGGGGGGTGAAAATTGTGTTGGAAAACAGTATCAAAATTATGGGCATTCGAGACTAGAACTTGAAGACTGGCTATAATTTCGCTCAGGAGACACCCCCGCTGAGCCGATGGACTCGAGATGAAAACGGCTGGGTATACCTGCCACGGCCGTCTCAGTACCGGCAAACTAGAGCCATTTGGTGTAACAGATTTTAAAGTAATCACACACTATGTTGGGTCAAACCCACAGAATACTCTTCACTTTCAACCAAACGGGAAAAGATAGCCGCATGCGCGGGCCAGGCAGGACTGCCAAAAAGTCCTGGGACTGCAGTTTTGCAGTGAAAGACAAGAAGGTCCACGGACTTTAGTAATGATGGCAGACCTACCAACGATTGCTGCGGCGTGATTGCCCGTTCTTGTTACTACTGCTCTTTATTAATATATTTCACAAGACTATCGCATTTATTACTGAGAAACATGCTTGTTTGAATAATTCACAATGGGCCTCCTGTAGAATTCTGCAAATGTTGACAAGTTCTTCCAGATAACTTTTCGCACAGTGTTGTCGGTCGGGGCTTTGTCCACTGCTGTCTGGGTCTCAAGGCTGACCTTATACTCTGGGCGGACAACCCGTGTTCACTCCTACAGCTTTGATACACCCCTTAACCCACTTTACTGTTCACGAATAGTTCACTATTCCGTATGGTCACAAATAAATAAATGAATAAAAAATAGGAAAGGAAATCTCAATGCCAAAACGCTCATACATCAGCATTTTTTTCCTTTCGAGCGGAGTAATTCCACATTTAGACAAACTGTTCTAAAATTTGGGATCTGCGATTTTTTCTAGCCGACTGTAACTGCCAAGATCGCGCTGCTGTTCCTGCTAATTTTTTTTTTTTAAGTTGGCCTTAAAATTGACAAGATTCGGCTTCCTATCTCTTGCTGTGTGTGCCTTATTTTCCGTCTTTGTCAGGTCTTCATTCTTGATTCCTGTTTCTAGCTTGAAAAATACCTTTGTTTGGGCTGTAGTCGGCTGCGCTGTGTCTGTGAAGATAGCCACACCAAACAGCTCTTCACTAGTCATCTGTCGTAGCCAGTAGATGGCTGTCGCCACGCGCCATGAAGGTTTGAAAACACTAACAGGCTCGTGGCAGCTGAAATCACTAACACATAGCTAATGCTTGGTAGTTAGACATATTAACGTTTCGTAAAAACAGGCGTTGTTTGTACAGTAGAGGTGTGTTACTTGGGACGGTTGTTTCACTTCTGACGGTCCAATTTTTGATCAAGTGGTAAATTAAAGACCCAAGATACCCCCCACCCCCTCTTGAACCCTTAAAGCAAACCTCGCACTACTTGCTGTTTATGTTCAAATACTCAAAACTCTCTGAATACTTTAAAACTAAACTCTGCTTTTAACAAATTATCCACGATTTTGGCTGTTCTAAGCCTTTTCCCAGACCTATTGATTTCTCGCAGAAACTTGGCAAAATTCAGAAAAACGGTTATACGTGTCAATAGCATGATACTCGTGGGGAGCATAATGCGCATGGAAATATTAGTGAGGTGTCATAGGGGCCGGTTCCGAATGTAACATACGAAATTTGGATCTCCGGGCTTAAGAATTAATTAATGCAGTTACGGAAGTAGATTTGCATTGGTACGACGGGTCCTTTAAGGAACTACTATGACTCACCAATAGTTGACTTTGATTTCAGAAAGTGGATGAGCGTGTCACCTGCCTAAGTTAACCAGCGTCCAAAGGAGCATACCTCTACTCTTGTACATTAGATGTATGCTTCTTTGAACGTTAGTTACAGTTGCACTTCCTGTGACAAAAGTCAACTACCGGACACCCAAAGCAGCTAATCCAGGGCTCCTAAGAACACCTGAATGGGTTGTTTTGGGTCTTCAATTTTGCCATCAGCCCAAAACTACTGTTTAAAGTGACATAACGTTCAAAGAAGCATCCCTCTACTGTAGCTTATAAGCACATATTATGCTGGGTCGAAGGGAATTTTTTTTTCAGTGACAATAGGTCCGACCGTCTCAGTACTGGTGTTTCATGAGATGAGGTTTCTTGGAAATTAATTTAACTTTGTCGACATCGGATGTCGTGCAGGCCACGAAATCAGCGAAAGACCAACGACCATACTCGTTCGTGACTGCTGCATTTAAGGTTCACTTATTTGTTTTTAGCTTGCCACGCTAATTATCCCAACGTGCCACGGTAGTTTTCAACTTGCGACGCTAGATGACAGAGCTTCCCCTTTATGAGCTTCCGGCTAAATGAGATTACAAATACCTTTTATTTCAGGCCCTGGAGTCCAAGTTAGCTTCGTGCAAGACGTTGGTGAAAGATACGAATCGAGCGAATACCGTTGGTTCTAAGGAAATTACCAGGTATGATATGTCGCGCAATCGTAGCCTATAGAATAACTGTAGGCCTATATACTAGGCAAAAGCCTGATTTCAGTTCGAGTCCAGACCTATATGGTGGTTTTGGGGGACAATATTTTTTTGCGGGTTTTCTTAAGGAAATACGTTTGTAAATAGGTATTTGTACGCAAATAATTTAAAATAAGCAGCCGAGCAGAGCGAGTCTTTGTCACGGTTCTTAAAGCACAACTCTTACTAGAAATGATCTTTTCACGATAAGATGGCTCAGAAATATCGTTTTCAAAAACACCATTACTTTCAACGAAAAATTAGCGATTTTCTTGTTAGCGCTTGTCCGCTCTATCCAGCCTTCTCTCTCTCCGACGCGGCTGGACGCAGAATATTTGAAAACTGAAGTTGAATTGAAGTGGGAAAACCAAGCAAAATAAAAGAAATCCAAAACAAAAGGCGTGCCTGATGGTCTACCATTTCTTCTGAAATGAAAAATAATACTTTGAAGCTTCTCATGTCCTTATTTGTCAAAGAGTCGTTGACGGACCTTGCAGCTTTCGGCGAAGCTTGTGTTGCGTGACTGCCAACGGCTAGGCCGAAAAAGCGCTAAAACATCGTAGGTACAAAACGAGACAATGGCGAAAGGTGGGGATTTCAGAATCTTGTAATCCCAAAAGGGACCTAGCGATAACATGAAAGGCAGAATAGGGAAGACGGGTCCTTTAAAGATTATTGAAAGCGGATCGTTACGCATTTGCGTTATCTTGACAAGACTTATGGCGTGGGTATAAGGCTCAGTGCAGTACGATTTAAGGCCAAAAAAGCCACCGCACACTTGTAATACAATCAACTGGCACCTTCGAAGCTCATATCTTAATAGTATTAGGCGAGTTGAAACGGCAAATTAAGCTGAGACCAGTACGGTAGACCAGTTGGCAAACTTACAGCAAAAAACGTCACGCTTGGCGATTGACGTAGCCATTCTTGTATCCACTCATGACTGCTCCGTACTGGTATAAACAAACAGTTGGTAGACTCGCCAATGTCCAGTTTTACCTCGCCATTGCGAACCCACCAGAACCTGGACGGAAGGGCCGAAGGGGGGGGGGTCTTATCGTGAGTTCACCGGACCAAAAAAACTCCTTATAGAAGGAATACCAAACACTGGGGAGTAAAACCCAGAAACCACTAATAGTGCGACGAACGCGCATACGGATGATGTACAGCCCATCGGATAAGCACCCCTCACGATGACTGCGATAACGATTCGTGGGTTTTTGCTCGGCCAAATGCCTGTTAGACAGAAGTTTGTATTCGTCATCTTTTCGTGCTATGCAACATGCCTGCTTGTTCCTGGAAGAAATCCACGCTAATTATTTCGGTTCCTTCGGCTTAAAGCACCTATTGGCGCCTGCAAGGTTGCATATACAATCACTCAGGAAATCTTAAAAATTCTGCTTCGGTATAAGAGATACGATGTTTCACTGCGTAAAATCGAGCTTGACGTATTAGCCTGCGAAGAGCGCGATCGAGCTCATTTGACACAAATAATGCTTCGACTGACCACATTACGACTCAGGTACGTGCTTTAAGTTGAGCAGGTGTCGTTACATTCTACTTGTTTTCCCCGTCAGTCGCTAGTTTGCTCGATTTTTTGCCAGAATAGAATAGCCTCGGCATAGTGTCTGATCTGTCACTAGCACTGTTTCCTTATGGTTTGCCAAGGATCCATCTAAGCCTATGTAAGAGGACAGCGCGAACCCTAATCCGCGTTAGTAATATAATCCGAATCCTGGTCAGCCCAGCCGTGGGATTTAGATATGGAGGATAACCCACCGAAGAATAGTGGAGGGCTATCGTATTCCGACCGGGTCAACCAAGATGTACACTTCATCAATCTTTCAAACACTTCATAAATCTTCGGTAATCTCTTCTTCTTCTTCTTTTTTTTTTAAATCTTCTATCGTCATTACCCTTTATCGTTCACGCTTGCCTACGCCATGCTTCGCCGAGCGACTGACCCGGCTTGGCCCCCCAGTACTCGGCCTAGTAATATAATCCGAATCCTGGTCAGCCCAGCCGGGGGATTTAGATATGGAGGATAACCCACCTTCATCTAGAAAACGGCCTTTCTTACCTTCGCCTAACCCTTAAAAACTCCAAATCCAACCAAACATAAATAGGGAAGATGATAACAATTAATTTCAAAGAACAAGACATTTAATTTCCAAACATCGACACACCTCCGATTTTCTTTTTTTTTTCGTTTTTTAAAACACGGCTACATACGTAGATGGGTCGTCACATTGTAGCGGTTTCCCTTTAGTCCCTTGTGCCGCTGTCCATATATCAACTGTCTGTGCTGTCTGAGCAAGCTTTCCTGATCCTGTGTATTTTTCAAGGGTTAGGTGAAGGTAAGAAAGGCCGTTTTCTAGATGAAGGTGGGTTATCCTCCATATCTAAATCCCCCGGCTGGGCTGACCAGGATTCGGATTATATTACTAAGCCGAGTACTGGGAGGCCAAGCCGGGTCAGTCGCTCGGCGAAGCATGGCGTAGGCAAGCGTGAACGATAATGTCTAATCTCTCCCAAGGAATTTTGGCCTTAACGGTCACTCAAAAATCGACTGATTCTAGACTGAATGTTAAAATACTTAACCGTCTCTTTATACATCATTCTAAATTTTCAACATACTTATGACAACATTGCTAGTGGCTTTACCTGAGCATCTGAACTTTGCGGTGCGCCTGAAGTGCTTGGCTGGGGCGTTCCAGGACCTTCGGCCGAAACTGTGTTTGGAGAGTCCGTTGTCTTTGTGATCTCCACAATCACATCCGCAATTTTCATGAGCATTGAATTCGGAATCACGTCGTCCTTTGACTGCAGGATGACAGACAGCTGCCTCTCAGTAAGTTCCAGCTTCTTAGAGATGAAAGTCAACAAAGCCGGACGGTCAATCGCTGGAATCAGTTGATTCGTCCATAATCAACAACACTTGCCCAATATTCACTGGCATCTTGGATGACGTTTTCACTTTACAAGTTTCGCGTCTGCTGAAGTGCTGAAGACGAGCTTCGCCGAGCGACTGCCGACTGACATGGCTTGGCCTCCCAGTACGCAAGTAAAGCAGTTAATGGGAAAAGCAAACCCGAAACTGGAAATTAGGGACGATAATGGAGAGCTACTGTCATCTAGCTCCATAAACGAGCATTTTGCAGCAATATGCTGCGAACATCCAGGACTCTCCACGATGCCAGATCTCCCACCCATCGCAGAAATCCCCACAATTCGCCCAGGAGAGGTTTTCGAGATATTGTCGAAGTTAAACCCAAGAAAAGCTACTTATCCTGGTGAAGTTCCCATCCGTTACGTGAAAGAGTGCGCAAATGAGCTTGCCGAGCCATTGGCAGCCGTCTTTAACCAATCTCTCGTCGAAGGAATCTTCCCCAAGCACTTTAAGCTGGCATACATCACCCCAATACCAAAGAAAGGGACTCCGAAATCCGTGAAGGACCTCCGACCAATTTCTAAAACGTCGGTTTTTTCAAAAGTTTTCGAACAGTTTATCTTCAAATGGCTGTACGAAGACGTTAAAGACAAACTCGATGAACGACAGTACGGATTTCGTCCAGGCTGCAATACTTCGCATTACCTGGTTCAATATATTCATGACGTTCTAAAGCACCTGGAAACTGATGGCTCATTTGTTGACACCCTAATTACGGACTTCGTCAAAGCTTTCGATTTTCTGGACCACAATGTAGTTATCGAAGAATCTTCTATGATGGGGGCCAGAAGATTTGTGCTGAGAATGTTGGCAGATTTCCTTCACGAAAGAAGCCAGTGTGTCCAGCTAAGCCAAGAAGACATCTCAACGTCATTGAACATCACGTGTGGAGCGGCGCAGGGAAGCAAACTAGGACCTCTCGCCTTCATCATTGTGATAAACAAGCTGATCATTGAGTATCCAAATCGCTACAAATTTGCAGACGATTTGAATGCTGCCATCTTTCGATCTCTTTCTGATCCACATTCCAACGATCCCGTGAAGACCTTGTTGGCAGAGATCAACTCTCAAGCAGCTAAGTCTAAGCTGACATTAAGCCTTGAAAAAAGCACGATCTTCAGAATCAACTTTCTCAAACGTGATGTCCCTGAAATTGGTGACACCAACCTCAAAACTGTGAAAACAGTCAAGGTACTTGGTGTCCACATCGATGATGACCTAAAATGGGGATCGCAGATAAATGCACTTTGCACACAGGCATCTCTGCTTCTGCGGTCCTTCAGTCAACTTAAACGGTTTGGCTTTAAAACAAACGTTCTCATTATTTGTTATAAGACTTATGTGCGCCCTGCAGTTGAATACTGTTGTCCAGTATGGCACTGCGGTCTGAGTCAAGAACAAAATGACAGACTAGAAAACGTTCAGAAACGGGCATGCAAAATAATACTTGGATATGAATATGTTGGTTATGAAACAAGCCGAGAAAAACTCGGATTACAACTCCTGTCAGAACGGCGCCATGACTTAGTCATGAAATTCGGAAGGAATTGCTTGTCAACAGAAAAGCACAGGGGTATTCTGTCAGACTACGCAGTAAAGAGTAGTAAACAAGCATGCACCAGAACGGCAAATAAAGTGACGCTACAAACCCCACCTAGTCACTCTTCTGATAGATTCCTTAAGTCATGTGTGCCATATTTTGTGAAGTTTTTCAACAAGTGAAGACAAGACACGTATAATGGTTTGACAACTAATCTAGTATTATACAATTTATATTTTTATGTTTGACATACCGTTTAATTATTACAAAAGTTTAGTCGTGTAAGTTTTAAAATGAATTGTATATATCAATTATATTTTGTTTAAATTGACAGTCCTATGTTATCATGTTGTAAAACAGATATTCAGGAATAAATACGATGATTGATGATTGATTTCTCGGCTTAAGTTTTGACCCACAAGCACGACTACGCGGCTCTTCTTCCGCCATCTATACCTCTTGTGGTTAAGCGTCGCTAATGCCGCAAAGGTCCGCTAGGCATGGTAGAGGTATGCTCCGGCCTCCGACGCCCAACACGACGCCGAAGAATATGATGAAATTCCGACCTAACAAATATTAATGGGGAGCGATGAGTGCAAATAGTTTTTAACTAAAAGAAGGTCAAATTAAAGCCATAATTTTCTTTTCTTATGCTCAACTACTTTTGCACACTCGTAACATCAGGTTTTGGCGTCCGAAGTATTGCAACAGTTTTGCATTACTTTACTGACCGTCCGAAGTATCCCAGCATAAGAATAAGAACATGTAAATGAAATAACGAATCAAAGAAAGGAATCTTATTTAGTTCAAAGGCTCCTTGAGCCAAAGCATCGTAGCTGACGTATCGGTTTTACCCATCGTTTGAATATATCTTATTTAGTTCTGTGTGTCAAAGTAAACCTGAAACACTTGGTTCTTAGCTGAAAGTACATTTGCGTTCGACTGTTTTAGGAGCGTCAAACAAAATAAAGGTGGCGGAAAAATGAGAGAAGCATTGAAAGAAGCTTTACTGTGATATAGAATTGAACAGACGTGTATTTCGTTTATCTGAATTTCTTATTTTTAAAGTTTAACTGAAAAGCCAACTCATTTGTGTGTCATTTAATTAGATACACTGAATTATTTGGATTCTGCAAAGGCTCAGAATATTTCCAGCCGTCCCCACAGCGTAAATTCTACTATGACGCGGGAAATTTTAATCTCAACACAAATGCGGCTTTTTAGTGGGCAGTTGTGAGATCGGTGAAGATTGCTTAGTGCCTGAACAACAAAAATTGATAAATCTTTCTCGTAAGGCATACAGCAAAATACAGCAAAAATACAAGCGCATAGAGGCACAACAAATCACACGGAAATTCCACTATTTGAAAATCGATTATTCGTGAATAGCGGAACAACGAAGTAACTAATTTTCAGCGGGTCTTCAAGCCAATTTAAGTGAATAAGTGATGGGTAGCTAGATTGTCCTATCCTAGCCCTTTTCGGTTAAACTTTAAATGTAAGTGTGCAGTGCGGATTTGCAGCCGATATGACTCAATCAGTAAATCGTTTTTTTTTTTTTACAGGAAGAAAATGGCGCGTGGCAACTCCACGTCCGCTGTCTCCAGTTTGTTGAAATGCTGATCTTCCCGAGTGAAAAAAAGGACTGAAACGTCGATCTTTTTTATTCTGCCAATAATTTGAGAAATGCAAGAAGTGATGAAAAAGGTGCAGTCGCCATGTTTTACTGTAAATAACCTGTACCGTTTTGAGTTCCAGTTGGACTCGATTCTTAAGTTGTACAATGTTGTTACCCGTTCGTTCCGATGGCGTTAGTGAGCAAAGTCTCCATAGAACAGGATAAGTATCCGCTGGGTGAAGCCGAATTTGCCCTCGCAAGCGCGGATATGGTTTCTGTGGGTACTTACCTTTAGATGGAGATGTAGCGCCCAGTGTGAATGGTGCTTAAGTGATTAGTGAGTCGTCTGTCTTGTGACTGTGAGGTGAACAACGAAGCGTTTGGTTTTAGCTATTTATAACCGTTCAACTTAGTTGCAAAGAGCAATCGAAATGCTGTTATAGTTGTGTTAGCGAAATTCTTTTTTCCAGTAAAAACTAGTACCCCAAGTGTGATCTTTTTCGAACTGATTAAAGTTGCAAGCGCATTAGCCTGGAAAGGCCGAGGAAGGGTGAACTCTTGCCATTACAGTGTCATCTAGGTGAGAAGAGTAGAATGGATTTTTATTCAGAGCCTATACTAGTAATAACTTACTATACTAGCTGTCAGGAGTTTCGTAATGTTTACTTGAAGGGGGCGCGACTTCTGCAGATACCACTTTGGATACTATCATGTTAGTGTTATACAAAATGTATATATTTCCATAAAATATAACATTAAACATGGTTTTAAACGCAACTTTTAACCACTTCGTACCAACTTAATACCACTTCGAATGCTATCTGTTGGTGACCACAATATATATGTAAAACCGTAAACCATAACATTAAACCTGGTTTTAAACAAAAATTTCAACGAAAAATAACACTTAAAAGATACAACGTAGATAGTCTGTAACACACATGCTGTGTTAAATCAAATCTCTGACTGTGCAGTTTGGAGAACCTACCCCAATATGAGGAAGCGAAGAAAAGTAGAGTGGGAAAGACGACATGTGGGATGTATTCTTTATTACATTCGACAGGCGTGGATACGTAGTGGCTCTCCCGCTTCACGTCGTTTACATAAGGATGCGCAATTTAAACATATACGAGATAACATACTATAGACGTTACTGAGAAATTAATAATAATAATAATAATAATTTATTTGTAACCCACTACAACAAACAAGAAAAAGTGGAGTAATGAACTAGAAACAAAAAGAAACCAAAGATGACGAAAAACAACTTAACTACGAGAAAAACATTGGAGAAGACCATGAAAAGGCTCAAGGTTTGAAATTGCAGACTCGGACAGCCCCTCGTGCAGCAAGGCCAGCTTTGCCGTTACATCCGGAGCACTAAAATTCTGGATAATTTTTCTGTTCTTATACCACGGCGGCAAATAAAGTAAAAATCTCAAGTACCGGAAATATGCGGAGCGGAGAGCTCGGATATCTTTTTTAAGAAAAATTGGAAACAACCCAGACAAAAATAAAACAGAGTGGTCACAATAGGTCGAGTACAGTTTCGCTAGCGCTTTACGGTTATATTTACTTCTGTTAGCAACAATTTTGGAGTAACCGATCTGGAGCTTAAGCTTAGCGTCAGAAACTGTCCGCGAACGAAGTGACCGTAGATTACTAGTAATCGAGATTCCCAACCACCTAATAGATTCAACCAAAGGTATAGAAAAGCTTAGACAAGTTAGTGATGATCTAGAAGCAGACTTAACGTTAAAGGAGAGGAACTCGCATTTGTCAACATTCAGAGAAAGTCCAATAGTGGAAAAAGAAGAAGCAACAAAACTAACAGAATCTGAAAGCCCCTTCCGGGTACGACTAATTAATAGAATGTCATCCGCATAAGCTAGGTATGAGACATTAGAATTTCCTAAAAAACATGTAGTCGGAAGACTATTCAAAACATTAGAAACACAAAGTTTGAAAATGGAGGGAGATAGAACACCACCTTGTCTCACACCTTGCCTTACGCGAATTAGAGAATCTGAATAAAGACCATCACCAGTTTTAAGACGGAGAAAAGAATTCCCATACCAGTACTTTAGGAGATGAATGACAGAGAAGTTAATACCATTGGAGGACAAAGAATAAAGAGCTTGAGAATGTACAACGGAGTCAAAAGCTTTAGACAGGTCAAGAGCACAAATATAGAGGCCATAACCTTTTTTCGAAGCGTCGACTAGAAGAGAAGAAAGAACCCTGTGCGCGTGCTGACACCCGAGACCCCTCTGGAAACCGAACTGGTTAGTTCCAAAATTGACGTTAGAATTTACAAAAGGCAGCAAAAGGTATTCGAGCACTTTACTAAGATTGCAAGCAACGGTTATAGGACGGTACGAAGAACAAGAAAACGGGTCCTTACCGCGCTTTAAAATAGAGCTGACCGTACCACACAAGAAACTATCCGGGACAACCGAGCAACATAGTGACATTTGAAAAAGCAACTGCAAATGAGACAGCAATGGCGGACAATCAACTCTTAAATGATTCTTACTAATCCCGTCTACATCAACAGACTTAGATTTCAAACGAAGGATAGCTCCATGCACAGCATCGATAGAAATCGGTATTACTTGATGCTGAGAAAGACTACGTGGCATAATACGGGATAATAACTTTTCAAAACGATAATGAACATTACTATTCATGCGCGTAAAAATAGAAGTATAATGAGAGATCCACATAGACACACTGATCAAATTAACCGGAGTACTACTAGTTCTATAGTCCAATTTAGAAGAATTTATAACATTTTGCCAATCATGTTTGCCGCGGGGAAAATCCAAACCTTTATACCGGACTGCACGTAAATGCCTCTTATATGCCCGCTTAGAACTATTTTTAATATCATACACTGCACCAGATTTAGGTCGATCACATTCGGACCAGATTCGAAGCCAAAACTTAGCCCGCTTTTTAACCGACTTTAACTCGGGATCAGTACGCCAAATACGCTGACGGGTTCCGATTCTCACTCTTTCCTGAGGTACAGATAAAAGCTCCGAACGTTTTATAGCGGAAAGAATTTGAGCGTAATACGAGTTTAGCTCAGATTTCGCATTTGCACTTGTAACTTTCAATTGAAGTAAATGATACGGCACACGAATAAGACTCAATAACATTGCGAGAGACGAAATATATAAGGGAATATTGGCTCGATCCCAATTACTTCGTTGAAACCATTTTGCGTTTCGTTTCGTCGGGGGTGCACAATTTTCACACGCAATTAATACACTAAAAGAAATCGGCAAGTGATCGATATCGTTCTCGTCAGTATGCACATGAACAGTAGATATTTCAAGAAGGGAAGAGCAAATTACATGGTCAAGATCGGAAACACTACCGGAGTTGTGAATATAAGTGTAATCGCAGTCTTTTTGTACGATCTTGAAATCAGGCAGAGAATCCAGAAGACAATTTGTCCTAGTAGAGTCACAACGGATGTTTGTATTAAGGTCGCCAAGAACGATATAATCCAGAGACTGGTCTGAAATCAGCTTCATTAGCGATCCAAGGCTTGAGCACGCTTTTGCAAAATTATTAAGCGACTGCACTCTACGTGTATTATGCGGAAGATATGAATTAATAATGACACTGTCCCCAAATCGAATAGCTTGAAAACGATCATCGGAATGAATGCAGTTTGGTTGTAATCCACTTAGTCTCTTATGCACAAAACATGCGAGTCCACCGGATGGGCGACCAAAAGTTGAACGTGCATTAGTACTGAACAACAAATGATGCGAGCTACGCTGTAAGAAATTCACGCTAGTAGCAGTAAGAAGGTGTTCTTGTAGACAAACAATATCATAACTGCTAATTAGTTCATCGATTAGGGAGCCTTTATCTTTCGTCCCGTTAATATTCAACGAAACTATAGAGATTGATCTGTTCATTTTTTCTTGCTGGACAAGACACTCTGCAGAACACGGCATTTAAGACTGAAAGAGACATGATCTTCGCTGCAATTGGCACACTTAGCAGATAGACGACAGGGGGATTCTTTGGTTGAGATGTGGGGCCCCGCACAGATCGCACACTTAGGAGTAACACTGGTACAATCCGACTTCATGTGACTGGGAGACCTGCAGTTAAAGCAGCATCGTGGGGTCTCAGTGAAGTCAAACACACGGATAAATTCGTAGCCCAATTTGAGCCCTTCCTTCAGTATGCGAGCCTTCGCACTAAGATTTGTAAACTCGACCTTCACAGCGGTAGAAGTTCCAAGTCTCATTGCATTGCTTATACCGGGCTCGGAGAGGAACTCCGAAGTATCCAAGTCAACAGAGACTCCTTTTACAATCCCAAAAAACTTCTTTGAGACAACTTTGGCCTGAGATTCCGCTAAGACATTCGAGATGGACGAGCAAAAATCGGTAACAGCTGGTTTGTCAATGTTCACTACCCACTTGTCACGCAGGGGTCGCAAGCTATGGATAAACTCATGCCCGGTAATTTTGTCGAGCAGTTCACTTCGCTTTAAAGGGTCGCTCAGCGAATCGGGGACATTAGATATAATGACGGTAGCGGATTCCTTAGGAACGGTGGGGTTTGGCAGCTGCGGGAAATGTAGATCATATGACTCAAGTCTATTGGAAACTGTATTCAAAACTTGCTCAACTCTATTCATTTGTGACGAGAGATGGGAGAAAGCCAAAGCAGGGATGGTTGGAACCTCAGTTGGAGACTTTATCACGAAAGTAGGCATAGTCTTATCAGCATCATCAAACATCCGCATTTGATCGATAATATCTCGGATATGACTTAGTAAAGCCTTAGCTCCCGAGCGTCTCGGACACAGTTCATCCGGCAGCATCTTAGCCCAAAAGGCTGTTTTTGCGCTTGACACAGATGCAGAGTCAAAAAATTCCGCAGCCATCCGAATAATTTCCGAATCGTCAGCTCCATTCGCAAGGCTGAATTGCAAAAAGTTCAGGAGCGGTGAATAAACAAGTTCTTCGCTCACCATGCTGTCAAGCAGCCAACACGGCACGAGGGTCCGATTAACTCAGGTAATAATCCTTTTCAGAGCACAGGTACGAAACCGGTCTTAACAGGTCAAGAGACTGATTGAGACTGTGATGTGAATTGTGATGTGAAACTTTTAAGGCCTAAGTTTCTGTAAAACATAACACTAAAAATGGTTTGTTAGTTTTTAGCGAGAAAAAAAAAAACCTTGCAGCATCCGTGCCGGTAAATATGCCCACTGATTCTTTGCTTCCACTCTCGTTGCGTATTTTCAGTCGGTTTCATTTTCATGGGATTAATGTTCTACCCAGAATCGTAATCGATCTTTTTCACCATGCACATGGATAAGTAAAATATATTGGGCCTTATCAGGCTTGAACCCGACAAAGTGTGAGAATGCGGAAGCAAATGACATCAAAATATTTACGTTAAGACATGAACAACGAAAAGTAAACATGTGCAAAATAATTCTGACCATGAGAGTCGCCAATTTTAGAAAACGCGCTGTCACTGACTTCTCGAACAAAATTTTTAGCCAGGACAAAGAAACGGCCATGTTTCGATTAGCTGCTACTCGCGCAATGTAAGTAGTGTCAGGAATCTCTGACGTGACCAAACATTTTTCAAATGTCCGCCGCAGTTTTCAGAGCGACCGCGAGCCCTTTATTTGGATAACTGGGATATATGTTTTTCTATATACCTGCTTCCATATGCTCGTGGATGCTTTAAAAGTTCATAACGAAAATATTCTGTAATGTCAACTTTTATTTCGAATGTGTTGAAAGCTCAATAGATCTACCCACCTGCCAAAATGCCACAAATTGAGACCTATGGAATCAGTGACCAGTGTCGCTGCATTGCTGCCACCAATACTTCAGCTGAAGTATTGTTGACTGCTGGGAGGACCCATAAACGAAAATCGCCGACGTGAAGCATCGTAAATAAGACTTCAGAGGGCAAGGATACCCACCACCTAGTATTAAACTACTAGCAACGTTCTCTCCGTACTTCTGCGAGTTCTGCGCTGATCCGAGTTCATGGCACCTCAGCCAAAAGCATGAAAAACATCTTCTAGCCTTCGCCTGAGGCGGATCCTGCTTTCGCCAGATGAAAGTGCAACCCTCATTACTGAAGCCATCAGGATGCGCCGCTGGAGATGGGCAATGCAGTCAGGATGGGAAGCACCAGACTCCGGAATGATATCCTACAGTGGCAACCGGAGGGATCGACACGAAGAGGGCAACTGAAGAACACTCTTTGCCGCAACTACCAGTCGGATCTCCACAACATCAACGAGTCCATCCCGCCTGAATGATAAAATGTATGGTCGACTGAGACTGAGGGTCGACTTGCTACTCTTCTTGGATGCCCTAAGTGCCTCTGGAAGGTGTATGAGAAACTAGGGTTAGGTTACAATTTTTTGTTCGGATAAAATCATAGGATGATCATCGTGAAGTAGTCAAAAATATGATTTAGGTGTAAAAGACAGTGCTATAATTATGTTCGGGATTGTCTTTTAATGAGGAAGACTACATAATTGTAGATGTATGTGTAATCCAAATTAGTGTCTGATCATCCATAGTTTTAATTCTTCGGGAACAGGAATCTTAGATAGAGAAATATGTAAACTAATTCTCACCGACCGATTTTATTTTGGGTTCTGACGATTTTGGTGTTTCTGCCACCCACGTTGAAATTCGTCAGATCATACAGCGCATTGTTTTGACCACCTCTAAATCACGATTTGTTCAGAAAAATGTTTTCCTTCTTTGTAGCAGAAATGACCACACGATTTAATTTGCTTTTCGAGTTTATGATAAGAGACCAATCACCAAATGTTGATGCGAAGTCTTGTCTCTTAAAAGAGACCAACCAATTAAAATTGGTCTTGATGCAAAAGCAGGACTGCCAAGTCACCAGAAATTGTTCGTTATTATTACGATAGTATTTGACAAATGATAGGGATTTTTAGAGTCTGTCTCCACTTCTGAAGAAAAGAAGATGCATGCTGGTCATCTTTCGAATACAGAACACGCCTGCGGAATTTTGGTGCCCACGAGTCTGACGTGGCAAAGGCAAAAGTTTTTGCCTGTTCACTCTGCCTTTCCCCCTTCGAAGATCAACGTATTGTTATTTTGTGTGGGAAGACCATATTACCCGAGGGGTTACACACTCCCCGGCACCTGGTGTACACCCTTTCCCGGTACCGACAAGAAACCAGCGATGCCGACCGTAAATTGGGCGATTCCCGCTTCTAAACTTGCTGATTTTACTGTTCTAACACGTGGCAACCGGTACCGGTTGGTGTCAGCCCGTTCCGGCATACCGGTCATCGCGGCACTACACTAAAATCGAGAGTGGGCAACCCGTCGATATTACATTTTTATTTATTTGATTCCTTTAAAACAGGAGATTGAAATTTTTTTTTTTTTAACAAGAACCAAAGAATTACGTGACTGTAAGAAACTGATCAAGCCTGCAAATGTAATAGTTCTACAATCAAAAACAAAGAAAGAAAACTATAAAAATAAATATAGGGTATGTTTTGCAAAAAAAAAAATTTAACGCAGTAAGCTCAAACGGACGCAAACATGAGAATAAAACAGACTGAATAAGAATATGAGGAAGAAAGTATAAATAGAGCCCATTACACTTGTGCGGTAGATACAAGACCACTTTACCTTTAAGGCGTTGGGCATCTTCGACGATGACAAAAACAAAGAAAAGGATACCAGAAAGCAGGCTTTGAGTCCTGAGAAGATCATCACAAGTTTGAGGGTCATTAGGCTATTTCTAATCAGTTTCGTCTCGAGTTCCCACGCTTTAATTACCCTTCATATTAAATTCTCACGTAAATGTTTCAGTTAGTCCATTTAATGTCCAAAAGCTCTCCACGTAAGTCATCTGAGGGGGCCTTCCGACCAATCGGTCCCCCTTCATCTCTTGAACCAGCCCAATAAAAAATCAGCGGAAGTTGGACCATTGATGGCTAATTAACCGATCCGCTGGGCGACCATATCAGAACCCTAATTTGAGGTTGAATTCCTCGTAAAAACGCGGGTTTTACTCAGGTTTTGACTGTTCCGTTTTCGGGTCCCGTCTTGCTTCAATGTGATCCCTATCCACCGAAATCTATAAATTTGATTCCGTAGACAGGTGGAAAGTGATTAGGCCCCAGTCCCTGAATCTTGGTAAAAATAAGATTTTTAATCGCGTATTAATGGGTGCCTTTTGATTCGAGCCGACTTGTGCCGATCGGTTTACTTTCACACGAAATAATCTACTTAGGCTCCCCTCGCCATTTCCTCAATTTGGTGTCCCAGAGGCTGGGGGTAAAAAAAATGGAACATTTGAGCAGAGGGTCCCATCAGTCTGGGAGAGTCGTGTCAAGAATGTTGAAAAATTACAGGGTAATTAATCTGACGGTGGAATGTCGGTGCGGTTGTTATGATTGTTTTCTGCGGTATTTTAAACGCCTGAGAGATTTTGATACGTTTGTCAAGCACGCTAATAGAGCGGGTGAGGCATCTCAATTTTCACATTTAGAGGAATGCGGCATGCTAACCGCGAATTTTGTAAACAGGCTGGTTTGAACTTCAGAGACGTATTGAGATTTTGTCAGTCGAAAATTTCGTCGACTTGGGATTATTTCGCGATTTGAGAACATGCCAACATTTTTTCATTTTTTTTTTTACAGATTGGTTTGTTGGGTGATGTATCTCAATTTTCACATATAGAGCAATGCAGAATATTAACCGTGAATTTTGTTAACAGGTTGGTCTGAGACTCAGTTGGACTGAATATTGAATCTAATCCGAATTTGACACAAAATTGATTTATAATAACCCTGTTAAGCGACTGACTGCATTTTTCTTTTTTTAACTGAAGAAACCCGGAGGATAGAAAACTGTCATTGTGCATACTTCTGGAACGGATTCAGTAATTTTGTTAGCTTTAAGGTACGTACACACGCAGCCCGATCCTTCGCTCCGAAGTTTTGACGCATCACAAATAGGTTTACCCATTGCGATGCAAATTTCGCATGAGTATTTCCACATACGAAACCTTATTAGACTACGTGTGAACGTACTTTAGACTCGAGCCCTGGGTCAGCCATCCCAAACAGTAGAAATTGTTAGACTGACTCAACCGACATCTCTTTCAGGAAGGTTCTTTAGAAGGAAAAGCGGCAAGCTACACTCCGAAAGCGTAGCCAGGGACGGCTGTGTCCCCGCTCCTTTTAACCTTTGAGCTGGCCAAACATTCCGATACCTAACCAGCGATGTGGTTGTTCGAAAAATGGAATTCCATACACCGGAGTACCCAGTCACCTTTGGCATCCCCCATTGTTTTCTTGACTTTGTTTTGAACTGCGGTTTTCTGGCTACATCAAGCGAAGCGGCCTAATGACCAGGTTTTAATTTCGATAATGAGGAAAACACGTCCTCACAATTTCGCCCTCATGTAAATAACTGATCATCCCATTGAAAACGACCCTTTGGGGTCTCCCCTTTCTGAAGTAGTCCACAACCCACCACGCGTTGCTATTGCTAACTCGTCGTTAATTAGCAATACAAAGGACTTAACTGGCCTGCCGCTCTTTGCTAGCTTTGGTGGGAACAAGAACTGGATAGAAGAATGCATAAATTATCCTGATTGGAAGCTGTTAAAATCAGTTTTAAAAATATAGTCAAATTTGGTTGTTACAGCTTCTTCGGGTTCGTTAAGCTCTTAACGTTCTCCTTAAAGAGAGTCAGAAGTGGAAGTACTATCATTTTCTAACTGTCGTAATGGCGAGATTCTCATTAGCAAGATACAGCGTACTAATTTTGTGGTGCGACCCACAGAAATCTTGGTAAGTGTACTACCATAGAAACCCAAAAATTAATTACGTTCTTTCATCGCTTTAGCTGGCCGGGTGTCCTGCCAAATATGCTCGGATACTTTCCTAGCGATTGCGAGGAAAGATTAGAAAAACAGATTCGATAAAGTGGCAATCTGGACTTTTTTCTTTCCTCTTTTTTCTTTATACTTAGTTTGTCACACTTGTGTGTTTGTAGTAGGTAAATAAAAGCATACATTCACATCTAGTAAAGTAGACATATGTTACTTCCGACGTCGCCTAACCATGGATGGAGACGAAATAATTTGATGGAATTGAAAAATGGAATTGACAAATGAATTATGGGCTCTATGAATGAAAGCAGAATTACTACCGCGTCCGGGGAAACCGACGAACCATGCGATTTGATGATGAATATCCAACATGCTACCGCGTACGGGGAAGCCGACGAACCAAGCGATTTGATGATGAATATTGAACATGCTACCGCGTACGGGGAAGCCGACGATCATAATAGGCCTATGACGACCCCCGGACGGGACGATGATACCCTGCGACTCATCTCTACTAAAACTGTACTCAACATAGGAACACTCAACACCCGGACTCTAGCCAAACCAGGAAAAATGGATCTACTACTGAGAGAACTAAACCGATACAAGTGGGACCTAGTTGGCTTAGCAGAGACGCACCTCCCCCGAACCGGCGAAGAAACTATCTCTGGAACCACCCTCCTACTCTCGGGACGCACCGATGGCATCCACAGACAGGGTGTTGGATTCATCCTCTCACCAACTACAAAAAAGGCGCTGATCTCCTTCACGCCTGTATCAGAAAGAATAGCAACCATTAGACTAAAGGGATCCGTGTCAAACCTTACCATCATCCAGGTATATGCTCCTGATTCTGCTCGAAGCGACGAAGAATGCGAACAGTTCTACTTTCAACTTCAAAGTGTCACCGACCAAACACCAAAGAAAGATATCCTCATCGTCATGGGCGACTTCAACGCCATCGCGGGCAGCGATCAGACTGACCGGAGAGATGTGATGGGGCCCCACGGCCATGGACGACTGAACGGAAGGGGTGAAACGCTAATTAGCTTCTGTAGAGAAAACGACCTGTATATATCTAACACCGCCTTTAAACACAGACACCGCCGTAAGGTCACCTGGAGATCCCCCGACGGAGTAACTGAAAACATGATAGACTATCTGCTGATATCTAAACGCTGGAAGTCCTCAGTAATGGATACTGTATCCCTTCCTGGTGCAGACTTTGATTCGGATCACTCGCTCCTGATGTCCAAAGTCAAGCTAAGACTGAAACGACTGCCTAAGACGACAAGAATCCCTAGATTTCGGACAGAGCTGCTTCGCGACCCCATAAAAAAAGGCGCCTATTCCACCAGCCTATCGTCAAAGTTCCGAGCCATCCTCGAGAACCTCACTTCCCTCACTACACCCGAAGAGATTGATCAACTGGCTGAGCGTGCGACTTCTGCAGTTTTGGAGACGGCAAATGATGTCCTCGGGAGGAAAACGAAAGACGAAAAGCCATGGATTACTGAAGAAATAATCCAGTTATGTAATCAGAAGCGTCTATGCAACAACAAAGCTGACCCATGCAGCCGGGACACCTACAAATATCTCAAAAGGAGAATCGAACGGGAAGTCCGAAAGGCCTTGCGTAACCACGTTGCCGAGAAATGCAAGGAATGCGAAACCCAGTTTAGGAACGGAAACAGTCAAAAACTCTTCAAAACAGTTCGTGAACTGTCTAGCAGGAAAGATCCCATCTCCACAGCAATCCTGGACAAACAGAACAACGCCATCAATGACGCAAAAATGAAACTCGAACGATGGAAGGAATACTTTGAAGATAAACTAAATCCGCAAATAACTGCCGATCCCAACATCCTAAACTCCTTCCCCATTAATGATCAAGAACCTCCACCACCACCCTTAAAATCAGAAACTGAGGCAGCGATAAAATCCCTGAAGCGAGGGAAGGCCCCGGGACCGGACGGCATCACTGCGGAACTAATTAACATTGGCTCAGAGGACGTCGCCGATTTGTACCACAAAGTTGTGTCAGCCACATGGTCAACGGGCCACGTCCCACAGCTATGGTGTAAGGCAGCAGTGGTCCCAATCCACAAAAAAGGCTCAAGAAAAGAGTGCGAGAACTACCGACCGATCAGCCTGACCAGCCATCAAACCAGAATACTGACCAAAATTCTCCTACGCAGAATCCAAGCAATTACAGCCTCCGTTCTGGGTGAATACCAAGCCGGCTTCCGTCCTGGACGATCGACCATTGATCAAATCTTCACCGTTCGTCAGCTCATGGAACGCTTTATCGAGTTCAACAGAGATCTATATCATCTCTTTATCGACTTTCGGCAAGCCTTCGATTTAATCTGGAGGAAAGGTCTGTGGCACATCCTAAGACATTACGGTATCCCCGACCGAATCGTCACGATCATTGAGAATATATACAGCCAATCCAGAAGCCGGATACTCACCACTGATGGACTCTCTGATGAATTCTCAACTTCCTCGGGAGTTTTACAAGGATGTATTCTGTCGCCTCACCTATTCAACCTGTTTCTTCACGCCGTACTGTCACTGATACCAGACGAACATGGAACCAAAATAGGTGGAGTCCTAGTCAACAAGCTCGCCTATGCTGACGACATCGATCAGCTCTCTACAACCTCCGCTGATCTCCAAAGACAAGCAGACTGTCTCAACGAAGCCACAAAACCTTTTGGCATGCAAATCAACGCCAAAAAAACGAAAGTTATGGTCACGTCACGTCAAAAACAAGCAGCTACTCCATCCATAATGATTGACGGTCAGCCAGTTGAAACGGTCGACCAATTTGTCTACCTTGGCAGTCTCCTCACAGCCGACAACTGTCATACCTCTGACATCAAACGCCGCCTAGCTCTTGCTAGCTCCAGTTTTAAGAGACTCTCAAACATCTGGAAATGCCGAAACCTGTCGAACCAACTGAAAGTTCAACTTTTCAACAGCCTGATCGTGCCAATCGCTCTATATGGGTGTGAGACTTGGACCCTGAAGATCGAAAATGAGCGCAGCCTACTTGCATTCGAGATGAGATGTCTCCGCCGCATCGCAAAAATCACTTACACCGAGCATGTGACAAATGAGGAGGTGCGAAGACGGCTGAAGTCCTCCGACACAATCCTCAACAAAATCAAAAGGCAGCAACTGCGATGGCTCGGGCATGTGAAGAGAATGGACCACGACCGTCTACCGAAAATCTCCCTCGAAGGAACCATAGATGGATCCCGACCCCGAGGAAGACCTCGTAAGAGGTGGATTGAAAACTTCGACCGAAATCGCATCGTTGAGTTGACCCGAAATGCACACGACAGAACAACATACCGAGCCCTAGTTCATGCCCTGTCGAAAGGAGTGGCCCCAAAACGTCCCACGAGGATGGACGGGACTTAAGTAAGTAAGTAAGTAAGAAAAATGCACAGTCAATGATTTGAGTGAAATAAGTCAAATAGAGCAAACAAGCAAACACTGTTGTTCTTTTGTCTATATTTTGTTATATTTTTTTTTATCAGTTTCTTTTGCACTCGTTCTCCGCCAAGTTGTGTCCGAAAAATTGCCGTTCGAAGTATTCCAACAAAAGAAAAAGAGCATTCGAATTGTAATGTCCAATTAAATCGATGAAACTTTTCATTATTATATGTGAACAATTTGAGGAAGCCGAAACATGACTCTTAGATGATAATCGTGAAATTCTTAATTTACTTCATTGGACTGTGTAGAGGTTAAAGAAAAGAAGGTTGTCTAAAATTTGGAGAGAAGTGTCCAAAGAAGCTTATCTCTACTGCATTCGACCCATCTGTGTGACGGAGGGTTCATCTCACATTTCGAGACCACAATTGGATCTGCTTAAAATTTTATACGTCGTGAAGCCAATTGACCATACAAAATAAATGTAAAAAAAGCTACACGTTACGACCATCATTACATCCCTCACGTTTTACTTAACTAAAGCGCTTTAAAACAACGGTAGATTTTTACTTTATTGTGGGTTCCAAGAATATCAAGGAACTTTAAGCCGCGTGTGGCTAATGGAAAAGGTATATTGACCCTACTAAGGTGAAATATTAAATCTAAACGCCCACTAATAAAAATTGGGCGTTAAAAAAGTAAATGGAAACATGTTTTATTTTCACAACGAAGGCACAACTCATGTGTGTCATTGTCATTTCTATTTACTCCATGAAGGAAAAAATATAACTGAGATTGACCCGTAATAATCTACGTAGAATAATAAGAGGGCGACCCTGAGAAGCAGCTAATAAATCTTTTTTAGAAGTAAACAAGAGCTGAAAGCTCATATGGCACTTGCAAGGCTGGGTCAGGGGATGAAAGTAGGAATTCGTCAATTCGTGGGTTTGTTTTGATCATTTGTAAGCAAAACCCTTGAGATAAGAATGATCACGGGTCCTTGGAAATCACGAGACTGTATCGTTTGGCAATGCATTTGGCTGTGCGCACTTTAAGGGCGCTAGAAAATCATCTGTAATCAAAACTCTTGAAGCAAAAAAGATGATCACCAGGAGCACGAAAATGTGTATTTTACTCAAAAGTATTGTTTGTACTTTAAGGAATTCAGTTGTAAGCAAAACCCTTGAGGCAAAAATGATCATGGGCTCATACGGATAACGAAAATGTATATTTTGCTTAAAATATTTTTTGTACTTTGCGGTTAGCATTAGTACTTTAAGGGATGGTCGGATCTGGGAACTAACTATTTCTAAGCCAATCATGTCAAGTCTCTAATTTTCAAGCCAAGTTTCATCGTCCTAGCATGTCTGGAAGTACCTTAACTTGCGATCACCGGAATTCCGGACCCCCCTAACTCCCTCACAATGCCCGAATCCGGTCCGGTTCTGTCACTGATCTACATAGGGCTTGTGCTTGTTCTTCCCACCAAGTTTCATTCCGATCGCTCCACTCCAAGCATGTCACAAGGTTTCCGGACCCCCCTCCGACCCCCCCCCCCCCAGCTTCATCGGATCCAGTCCGGACTTGAAATGGGACATCCGAGACATGTGGTCTTTCTACATATCAAGTTTCATTATGATTCAATCACCCGTTCGGAAGTTATATATACCTCAAGATTACGGATTACCCCTCCCTCCACTCCCCCTACGATGGTCGGATCGGGAAGCTGACTATGTCCAGGTTAATCTGGTCGCGTCCCTGATTTGCCTGCCAAGTTTCATTGTCCTAGCCCACCTGGAAGTATCTTAACTCCGTATGACCGGAATTCCGGAACCTCCCTCCAACTCCCCCCACAGTGCACGAATCCGGTCCGGTTCTGTCAATGACGTACCTAGGGGTTGTTCTTGTTCCTCCCACCAAGTTTCATCCCGATCACTCCACTCTGAGCGTTCAACATGATTTCCGGTTCCCCCCTCCGACCCCCCCCACATTCATCGGATTCGGTCCGGACTTGATATGGGACATCTGAAGCATGACGTCTTTCTAAATATCAAGTTTCATGAAGATCTGATCACCCGTTCGAAAGTTATGCATGCCACTAAATTCCGGATTCCGGCTCCCCTCCCTCCCCCCCACGATGTTCGGATCGGGAAAGTGACTATTTCCAACTTAATCAATTGGGGTCCCTGATATGCCTGCCAAGTTTCATCGTCCTAGCCTATGTGGAAGTGCCCGAACTAGCAAAACCCGGACAGACAGACCGACCGACCGACCGACCGACCGACCGACCGACCGACCGACCGACCGACCGACCGACCGACCGACCGACCGACCGACAGACCGACAGAAATTGCGATCGCTATATGGCATACGGATAACGAAAATGTATATTTTGCTTAAAATATTTTTTGTACTTTGCGGTTAGCATTAGTACTTTAAGGGATGGTCGGATCTGGGAACTAACTATTTCTAAGCCAATCATGTCAAGTCTCTAATTTTCAAGCCAAGTTTCATCGTCCTAGCATGTCTGGAAGTACCTTAACTTGCGATCACCGGAATTCCGGACCCCCCTAACTCCCTCACAATGCCCGAATCCGGTCCGGTTCTGTCACTGATCTACATAGGGCTTGTGCTTGTTCTTCCCACCAAGTTTCATTCCGATCGCTCCACTCCAAGCATGTCACAAGGTTTCCGGACCCCCCTCCGACCCCCCCCCCCCAGCTTCATCGGATCCAGTCCGGACTTGAAATGGGACATCCGAGACATGTGGTCTTTCTACATATCAAGTTTCATTATGATTCGATCACCCGTTCGGAAGTTATATATACCTCAAGATTACGGATTACCCCTCCCTCCACTCCCCCTACGATGGTCGGATCGGGAAGCTGACTATGTCCAGGTTAATCTGGTCGCGTCCCTGATTTGCCTGCCAAGTTTCATTGTCCTAGCCCACCTGGAAGTATCTTAACTCCGTATGACCGGAATTCCGGAACCTCCCTCCAACTCCCCACACAGTGCACGAATCCGGTCCGGTTCTGTCAATGACGTACCTAGGGGTTGTTCTTGTCCTCCCACCAAGTTTCATCCCGATCACTCCACTCTGAGCATTCAACATGATTTCCGGTTCCCCCCTCCGACCCCCCCCCCCCACATTCATCGGATTCGGTCCGGACTTGATATGGGACATCTGAAGCTTGACGTCTTTCTAAATATCAAGTTTCATGAAGATCTGATCACCCGTTCGAAAGTTATGCATGCCACTAAATTCCGGATTCCGGCTCCCCTCCCTCCCCCCACGATGTTCGGATCGGGAAAGTGACTATTTCCAACTTAATCAATTGGGGTCCCTGATATGCCTGCCAAGTTTCATCGTCCTAGCCTATGTGGAAGTGCCCGAACTAGCAAAACCCGGACCGACCGATCGACCTACCGACCGACCGACCGACCGACCGACCGACCGACCGACCGACCGACCGACCGACCGACCGACAGACCGACAGAAATTGCGATCGCTATATGGCACTTGGCCGACGGGCAAGTGCCATAAAAAATCTAATTGACCAACGACTAACTTTATTCTTGAAGTCATAGAGCTAATTTTTTAATGTCTTTCTGTTGACTTGAAAATTTGATGCGGATTGACGGGGACGGACGGGGCTTGAAATCGTTGTATTTTTTTTTTATTTGGCCTACTAAATCCTACTTCCCCAACTCGAATTTTTCGTGACGGAGACCCTTTACGTTCTTCCCTTCCACTTCACATCCATCTTTCATTCTGTGGTTTTCAATCCCGCGTTTGGCAACTTCTAAATTTCCAAGCCCCTTGGTTATTGAAAAGCACTTACATCTACTTAGATTACCAGTTCCATTCCATCGATCTGCATTACAGAGTAGGCCAGGACCTGGTTGTTCCATTTGTCACTGTCTCCGCACACTTGAAGAATTGCCTAGAACGGTCAGCAGATGCACCACCAATAATATGTCACCTGGCTTAGTTTGGACCGAGAGCTCCTAGGGGCTCTGGGATGGGAAGAAAAATTGTCCCGTAGAGTGGTAAAAAATGCAAATTGAAAGTATCTCAATTTCGCTAAAAGATCAGACGAGGATTTGAAAGAGGATGTCGCTTTGAAACGGCTGTTTAAAGAACGACATATTGAAGCGTGGATGCTAGAGCGACGACAGGTCGATTTCCAGGGGTTACTCGCTTCCCGGCACTTGGTGTTCACCCTTTACTGGCACCGGCCATAATTAAGGCGAGTCATCTTTCAACACTTAAAGTTTAACTGAAAAGCCAACTCATTTGTGTGTCATTCAATTGGATACACTGAATTATTTGGATTCTGCAAAGGGATTTTTGATTTTCCACTATCTGCTCTAGTTATGAGGCTCAGAATATCTTCAGCCGTCCCCACAGCGTAAATTCTTTCTATGACGCGGGAAATTTTAATCTCAACACAAATGCGGCTTTTCAGGGGGCAGTGGTGAGATTGGTGAAGATTGCTTAGTGCCTGAACAAAAAAAAATGATATTTCTTGCTCGTAAGGCATACAGCAAAAATACAAGCGCATAGAGGCACCACAAATCACACGGAAATTCCACTATTTGAAAATCGATTATTCGTGAATAGCGGAAAAACGAAGTAACTCATTTTCAGCGGGTCTTCTAGCCAATTTAAGTGAATAAGTGATGGCTAACTAGATTGTCCTATCCTAGCCCTTTTCGGTTAAACTTTAAATATGCTGGTTTTTATATTCTAGCACTTGGTGTAGCTTACACCAAAATCGAGAGTGGGTAGTCCTCCGGTGGATTTCGTTTTGTGATGATCGAGAGCTCACTCGATTTGTGTGTGCACTGCCGATGTCTTTTGGTTTGCAAAGAAGGTAAAATTATAACTTGTGACTACAATTTGTCAAGTATGATTTTGCAATTTTAACTTCTTCTTCTCAAAAAGGACCCGTGAGAATATTTTTACAGCTTCCATTACGTGGCCGTTCTGAAAATGATGTGCAGCCACATCCTTTTTAACATCGGTTTAAAAGCTGAATCCCAAGGGTTTTGCACTGGCAAGTTAATCTTCGAATTGATCAAGCTTCCAAGCTGACCGTTAGATTCTTTAACAAATATACATAGTGGTGAAATAAGGCTGTTACTGTTAATTTTTCCTCAATATTTAATTTTTGTTTTCTCAGTCGAACAAGCTAAAAAAAAAAAATCTACTTGGTTTTGGTGCAGCTAGGTTCTATAGCATTATGCCTGGGAGTCGCCTGGAAAATGGACTAAATTGTAGATTTGGTAAGGAAACGACAAATCTGATGAATTGATCAAGCTTCCAAGCTGACCGTTGGATTCTTTAACAAATATACATAGTGGTCAAATAAGGCTGTTACTGTTTATTTTTCCTCAATATTTGATTTTTGTTTTCTTGAGTCGAACAAGCTACACAAAAAAAAATCTACTTGGTTTTGGTGCAGCTGGCCTCTAGGTCCCATAACATTATGCCTGGGATTCGTCTTGGCGCAGGGCCTATATCGCTACGCCTGGAAAATGGATTTCGTTGTAGATTTGGTAAGGAAACGACAAATCTGAAAGGTTTACATAACCATTTATGAATCCATGTTCTGGAGACTGTATGGCAACGATTTTGCTCGTCCTGCGTGTGACAGTGTAAACAGTTTACCAGTTTCAGACTCGGAATGTTTGTGTTTCGCGCAAAGGATCTCCGCGGCCGTTCGAAAGTCACCTTTGTATTTTTAAACGGGTGGTCGCATATATACAGTTGTCCACTAATGTATTCCTGAGCTGTTTCACGTTGAGGAATGGAATGGGGCCGCGTACAGCTCAGTCGTAAGAGAGCCGAAACTCAGCGGAAGTTCCGGTCCTTCTGCCCAAGGCCGTATCCAGGGGGGTTAGGGGGTCTGGCCCCCCCCGAAACTCACAAAATTAATCTTTTTTTGTAGGCTTTAAAATCTGATCTTTTTTTTACTTTCTAGTCCGACCCGCTGGCAACCCCCCCCCCCCGAAATAAATTCCTGGATACGGGCCTGCTTCTGCCTTTTACAGATGATCGCGGTCGGGAACTTTGCGTCCTGCCAGGATTTTCCGCCCGATCACCTATTCCATACGGGAAGGCTGAGATTTTTCAACTTTCTAATGAAAGTGAAGAAAATCCGGTCGGAAAACCGGATCAATTCTCAGCATTACTGATGTCCGGTATGTGGATGAGAACTTGAAACATGTGTTGTGCGAATGGAAGGGGTGTGAAAGTAAAATGAACGTGTAGCGTCATGGGGGATGGATACTAAACAGTTGGCGAGGTTCCTTAAAGTTTAACTGAAAAGCCAACTTATTGCTATATCATTTGACTGACTACACTGCATTATTTTGATTGTGTTAAGGGATTTTTTTTATTTTCACTATTTGCTCTTGTATGATGTTCAGAATATCTACAGCCGTCCTCACAGCCCAAAATTCTACTATGACGCAGAAAAACTGAATCTCAATACAAACGCGGCTTTCAGTGGTCAGTGATCAGAGGTGCGTTTTATTTACGATCCGAGGGTCCGCTAGCGGGTCACTGTGACGTCAGCATTTTGCCGTTTTATTTGAGCTTGCGAGCGTAAATAAAACGACATTTTTTGTCGATCAGCTTATTTTCTGGCGGAGAATTCAAGTGTGTCAAACAGGCGTCATGCTCCTAAAAGTAGGCCTTCACAAAAATGCTCTAAGGGGCCTCAAAGCAAAACCAAATATTCTGAAATATATCTTAAATCAAAGAGGAGAAGTCCTGCTTCCTAATACTCAGTGCTCGACCCTCTGTGACTCCCCCAGGAATTACAAAACCATTTTTAAGTTTTACATTAGTAAGATAGGGATTAAAAATTTCAAACTTGGCGCCAAATGGTACTTTCCTAACGATCGCCCGCTCACTTTTCCAGCGGGTGTCTCATGGTCCGCTAGCGGACGAATTGTCCGCTGGGGTAAATAAAACGGCAAAACCGTGACGTCACTATGACGTCATCTGTCACCCGCTCGCTAATAAAACGATTTTAGTGACCCGCGCGGGCGAATGGACCTAAATAAAACGCACCTCAGCTCGAGGAAGGTGGCTCACTGCTTGAACCTTTATTTTTCGTAAATCGTTTTCGTGAAGCATACAACACAGACACAAGCAGATAGAGGTACCACAAATCACAGGGAAATTGCACTATTTGAAAATCGATTATTCGTGAATAGCTAAAGAACAAAGTGACGCATTTTCATCGGGTCTTCAAGCCTTTTTAAGTGAATAAGTCATGGGCGCCTAGATTCTGCTATTACATTCCTTTTCGGTCAAACTTTAAGGCACCCCGAGCCCATAGGGAGAGGTGCTGATAGGGGGCATTATTTTTGTTTGTTTAAATATTCCCTCAGCCCAAGCTGACTGCGAATCATATTTTACAGTGCAAAACGGAAACGTCAGCTAAATTTTATTAGAGGTATATTTCGGCCCTTCTTGGCAAGGGTCCTCTTCAGGCTCAAAACCGCTCAAGTTGGAAAAACGAACTTGTGGACAAACCAACTTTTGTTCACAAGTTCGGACAAGCCAACTTTTGTCCACAAGTTCGGACAAGCCAACTTGAGCGGTTTTGAGCCTGAAGAGGACCCTTGCCAAGAAGGGCCGAAATACAGCTCTAATAAAATTTAGCTGACGTATCCGTTTTGCACTGTCAAATTTGTTTGTTTGTGTTTATTTTCCATTTTTGCCATGGCCCTTGGCTCTTAGTATGGATAAAATGTTATCTTATCTCATCCAAACACCCTTCTACCATCTAGCCGGCGGTTGGAAGCTAAGTAGTCTCCTTGATCATCGCTTAGCCCAAGCAGAGCCCGATTATATATGTCGTTCTTGTTGTCTTCGTCGTTCTACTAAAAGTCAATGGATAGCTTAGTAGATAGTCAGTGTTGGGGACTAGAACTCCTGCAAGGCTTTTCGGCACCGTAAGATTCTTTCAACTTCGCGAACAGGTGAAGGAAATCTGGCCGGAAAATCGTCTGCTTGCACAGTAAGTTATTGCTTATTGCAGCGCAAGCCCCTTGGGGTTTCCTTTCTGTTGCACTAATTTGGATTTCGGTTGTTTTTATTTCATCTGAATCTCGTTAAGTGGGGTTATCTTGTTATTCCTATCTTATCCTAGGAATGCAGAGAATTGCTGCGTGTTCAGGGCTTTTTTTATTTCAAGGTCTCCACCCAAAAACAAGATGGCGTTATTCCAGACGCCATGATTTCAACGGGTGGGATTTTATGGGAGTTTTAGGTCCTTAATGCCCGTGGGACGGGGATCATCCTCAAGACCTCACATATCGAGACATGTGTTTATTTCGGATGCACAACCTCTATCACATTATGCACTGCCTTAACTTTTTTTACACAAAATACCGACAGTAAAATGATGCAAGCATCATAACTTAAGTATAACAACGATAGAAAAGAATTGTGAAACACTGAGAAGAAACAACAATTTAGAAACATTTAACTACAATATGGCAAGACTTCATGTAATGGCAACTTAAGAAAATCGCTTTAAGTCGTCTTTCTGAGAAACAGAAGATCCTTCATTCAGTTTACGACATGGGTGCTCGTACACCAAATGCAATTTTGAAATAGACACAGACTCAACTTCGACGTGTAAAGCGACCTTGATTAAAAAATTACTTTAGCATACACTTGAGGGATTTACGTTTTGATTTAGGCTGAAAGGTTCGTTCGGCTTCACATCCGATCTCAGATGCGACTGGGGGTTCTTAATGTGCAGGAGCCACTTTTCTTGCGTCAGAAAGAGCTTCTGGCACCCCTCAAATGAGCATCGCATCACTTGCCCACCGTGTCTCCTCTCGTAGTGTCCGTAGAGGGATGATTTGCTTTGGCAATTCTTTTTACACAATTTACACTCAAAGTCATTCTCGGTGAATAAATCATCATCTAAAGCTTCACATTTAATTTCCAGCTTCGTATTATTGTTCAATAAAGGGTGCATGCTAAACTCGCCATAAGGGGGGAGGAGTAGGGGGTGCAATCCCGGCATAAAAGGATTAAGCTGTTGCATCATAGCGGTGGGATCCCCATACAGGCGGGATAGGAACTCGTCCCTAAGTGCAGCCCCGTTGGCAAAAGCACCGATTTGGATCTGCTCCGGTGTTAGCTGAGATTCCGGTTTATCAGGGCTTCCGGGAGTTTGTCCGGACGAGGTCGATAATAACTTCCGGTGCAGGTTAAGGTTCGCGCTGTGCCTGTCTCGGCTGCGCTTTGAAGGGAAAGCTGCTTGACACCCGTCGACGGTGCACTTGTGCATCAACTTCAGGTGAACGTTTTGGTAGTGAGTTTTCACACCGAAGTGGTTCTGGAACATTTTCCCGCAGGCGATACACTGCCGCGGGTTTTCTTTATTTATAGGTACTTCAACGCCGAGAAACGAGGATCCGAGGGAAGAACATTCGGAGTTTTCTTCGGAGAGGGGAGAGCTGCGGTTGGAATCGGAGTGGTCATCTTCGTCATTCTTTGGATGGTCTTCGACAATCTGCAGCCGCCTTTGCTCGTCGCTCATCGCGGCCGCAGCAAGAAGACCCAAGGGAAAGGACTGGTAAGGGTTCATGTTCCCAATAACGCCCCGAGACATCAACTCATCAATTCGGCCCTGGGAGAGGTTCTCCAAGTGACGAAGTGGGTTATCCGGCGGAGCCTTTCCCTCATTTATCACAGCTTCGGTCTTAATTTTCTTCTCTGGCGCGTCCCTCAGATCCAGCGGCTGTCCAGTCTGTGGCGGTGCATCGGTCTTTTTGGTCTCTCGGTCTGAGTCGGAAGAGTAATCGCACTTTTCCGGGCGTTCGACCTGCATCAGCCGAGTCGGATTTTGACTCTTTCGCTTCCTCGCTGCTCGGTGCGAAGATTGTCCGTCATTAACGCTCTGGTTGTCAACACTTGTCCCGTCCTCACCGTCGCTCAATCCGTCACTGACTTGATCGTCCATATCATCCAAGTCGTTCTCCGACGAGGTGTCATGTTCTCGCCTAGGAGACGCATGACCGGGCGACATCATATGCGAGTTCTCATACCTATGCATAGAGTGGAGCAGAGAGGGGTTGAAACCCTGAGGTAAAGTAGGGAGAGGGAAAGATGGGGACATGGAGTTCTGCCCCATTGTGATCGGGAGGGGTTGTGAGGTGCGACCGTCGTGGGGGGAAATTTTTCGCCTAAGGTGCGGGCTGTGGAGCTTTGGATTCGGGTTGGCACTGTGACGGTTTCGTGATCTCCTGGAGCTAAACATCATATTGCACCCCTCGACAGTGCATCTGTGCATTTCTCGGAGGTGTACAGCGGAGAAGTGAATCTTCAGAGCACCTTTATCACAGAATGTCTTAAAGCAGACATTGCACTGAACTCGTTTCTTCCCCGTAGCGGGATTAATAAGCTGTGTCCCCAGCGAGTTCATTGGGTTCCAGGGCTGCTTCAAGGACCCATGAGAATCGTGCATGTCCATTCGTCTATCGTCGTGAGAGTCTGATTTGGCCTTAGTAAGATTCAAAGCATTCGAATCGCCATCATCGTCAGAGTCCAAATCGATATCGCTCTCGCTTGGAGACTGAGGTCGGGGTCGGTCTTTCTCGTTCCTCTTATCAGGGGTGAGAGACCCGTTCCCGCTACCGTTATGATCGCTCTTAACAGATGGCGCAGAATGTCCGGGAGACGCGGCCATTGCTGGCGCCTTCGGAATATCAAACTGGGACATAGGTAGGCGCTGAAAGGACCCCGAAACCTGCGCGGAAAGCGGCGGGCTTAGTGGCAAGTTTGGAAGCGGAAATCCCGGGAACGGGGGGAAATGGCGCTGGAAAAACGACTCCGCGGGTAAATGATGCTGTAGAAGGTGGTAAGGAGGGATTGGCATGTCTTGTGGAAAGTGCTTGAAAGGCTCCTCCTTCCTCTCTGGTTCCTTTTTCGCCTCGACACGTCCCTCGTGTTTGTCTGCATCAGGGGCGCGTAAAAGCTTTTGCGATAGCATCTTCGTCTCCTCGAATCGTGCAAACTGTTCGATGACGAGCGCTTCCTCCTCTTTCGTGCACATCGCCCACCTTTCAATCACTCGTCCTTGTCGGTCCTGAAATAATAACAAAACATCCAATCAGCGATAGAAGAATGCAAATGCATGCAAAATAGGAACATGTCGACAGCGACTCAAAAATTTGGAGTGTCAATGGAAAAGACGAGTCGGCGTCCGTCGATGTCAAGTTTTTACGCCGAGTGTTTAGATATTGGGTTCCAGCGAAGACAGACAGAGAACTAATAATTTCAAGATACACGTTTCGATCATCATCGTCTTTTGAAAACTGAGAATCCGACAGTCCCGCAGCTTTTCTTTTACTTGATTTGGCCTTCCTGTGGAACGACCAACTTCAAAACTATGCAATTAGCGATGTGGCAATAATTTAAGGTGTCTGTTTGCACGTAAATCAGAGCGCATTTTATGCACGGTAGAAAATATTAGGAGAAAGGAACGAGGTGACAAAACTCCCAGATTTAAAACTATGCTCTAGTTTTAAGCAAATGTTTGACGTGGACCAAACTAGGGTGAGACAATCGCGGAATTTTTCATAACATCTTTTCAAGCAAGGTGTGCGTATATAAATCTAGCCTACCAATGATTAAAGGTGGGGGCAGATCCCAAAAAATCTGTGGTGTACGATTTAGAGGGTGTACTATCTAAAAACGAAAACGAATGAGTAAACATAAGGGTTTTCTCATGGAGAATTTCCCCATCCCCCAAAAAAAAAATCTGCCAAGAAGTTCAGTCACAAAAATGATCTTCTATCTGGCTTATCCGTTTTGCTTTGTCAAATATGATCTTCTATCCATCTCTAAATAAGCAAGGGGTTGCTCACTTCGATTTTGGTGTACAGTTTGTGCCACGACTTAGAATGTTAAAATCATCATATTAAGAAGCGTTGAAAGACGCCTAATTTATGGCCGGCGCTGCTGGTGCCGAAAAATGGTGTATAACAAGTGTCGAGGAGTGGGTATCCCTTCGTAAATAAACTACTCTTTGCGTTGCTTATTCTTACCTCCTCCCCTAAAGTTATTCCCAGGGACACAGGACATAAGTTCGTTATCCAAATATACTTTTCCAAAAGTTTGGCGAACAGCGACTTCTTATCAAAAAGCAAAAGAAAAATTCTCCAACTTTTTGGTCGGATAATTACCCGCGAAATGATCATCATCATTAACGTAGCCGACAGAACACAGACTAGGGACAAAAATTCCGAAAAGGACAGCGAATTTAAATTACGAATTTCGCTACTGAATCGAGGCTCCGACATAATAAGCAGTTGGAGATGGCCAATTTCCGCGGTGGCAGACCCCAGAGAGGATTTGAAATGGTAATCAAGGCACAAGCGCGTTTTTGGTCATTATGAGGTCACACGCGACGCGACGGAGAACCGTCAGAGATGGAACGGTTTTTGTCAGGGCCTTTATATGTCCTAAATCATAAATTTCTGTCCCTCTAGCAGTTGCAACAAGACAGCGGGGAGCATATCAAAATGCTAATGCAACTTCGTCGTAGTGATAGAGTTTTGTAGCCTTTCAGTGATTTTACGATTATTTCATTACTGCAGTGAAATATTCTACGTGTGGCTGCGCAATTAGGAAAAATGAATCATATAAGAATCTTTTGTTTTTGTCTTTTGTGTTTCGAAGATCTGTGCAAGTCCGTCTTATGGTATACCGACTCTCAGGATTGGGAAGCGCTGATCAATTTTTTTTTTATTACTTTACATTTCCTTCAACCCAAAATTTCTAGTGCTTATAAAATTTCATTCCACTCGAACCTGGGACGCACAACAGTTTCAACGGTCGAGTGGCTCTTGAGGTAATTTAATGTCAAACACGAACGGCGGGGGGTATCTGTTACTTTTTTTTTCATTTTTAGTTTCATTCGTAGGTCATGCTCACCGAAAACACACTGTGGGCCAAAATTAAGCTGACTTCCATAACGTGTGTGACTGATGACCACTCTTCCAAACCAAACGTAAAGGTTTCCTGGCCTTTTCATATCGCACAGTTCTTAATAATTAATCCTTTAATTCAGAAATCCCCTCCTCGTCCAAAAGAATTTACGACGCCAGAACATCTAGAAGGGATCTCAGAAAATCGTTAAAACTAAACTTTGTACGTTCACGGCTCATTTCTTCCTTTACGGCGGATTCACAGCCGAGATTGCGACTACGTTCGTCATCCTCTTGAAAGATGGTGTCCCAAGACACCAGATTTCCCTCCATCGTCAAACGCGTAAAGCCTCGCCCCGGGTGGTATAGGCCATTTGAATGCCGTTTTAAACTTAATTATTTTCCTAACAGCCCCGTTTGTTACTTTGTTTTTCCCAGGGCTCGGTGACAAAACTCACACCTAGAGATCCAGATGACACTCAATGTAAACAAAAACACGTGCCATTTGGAGAGCCCGCACGCGCTGGAGACGATTACTCCACTGGTTAATCGAGCGGAAAGTCGCCGTTAATGGACAAGATGAGCGTTTGTCATCGAGGAAAAGACGCGGGACAAGTTTGAAGTCTGCGGCAGAGGAAACGACGATTAGGTGAGATCAGACGACAAGACTTTAAATGGAGACCATTTATCAATTGGGCCAAGTATCTAAGTGGAATGTCACATGTCGGTTTTGTCATGGAGACAGATTACTTTATGAGACGCCTGGCGTTGGAGAGTTAAGAAACCAGAAATAGATGAATGCTTCCTTGATGCAAACACTCGAGAAAAAAGGGGAGATGAAGTCGCCCAGAAAGTAAGTCTGCGACGGCCAGACATGGCAATACTTCAGGACTGGCGGGAGTTATTAATCTTGACAAGTCAGGAATGACGCAAATCCCAGACACGAAGACAGGCCTAAGCCTGCTCTGACTAGAAGCGACAGGAGTGTGGTCACAGCAGACTCAAGGTGACATACATCTACCGGTTTTCCCAATTTTTGTTCTGGTAAAATAATACAAGGAGTCAGAGAAGATTGATTTGCTTGAAAAAAAAAAGAAAAGTGAAATAACCGTAAATGATTTCAGAAAAAAATAAAGCTAACAACATTTCAAAATATTGGAACAGAAAACTCTTCTAATGAAGAATGTTGTCTTGCTTTTGTAGCCAGAGCGTAATGCAATGGCAGGGTAGTGTTTATACCATCCCCTTTAGCGGGACGTTCATAGCGAGGCCATAATCCAAATGCTAAAGTAATGCTTGTTTCTTGTTATTATTTGTCTTACTGCAAAAAGGATGAGTACAAAATCCGATTTGAAATATAAAAAATAAAATCAAAGCTAAAAGTTCAGCGTGTCAAACGTTTTTTGCACACGGATGTCCATAACTCGCAAGCTACTATCGGGATTCCGAGCAGGTTGCGCTCTACATCATGAGGGTTTGTAAGTGCAATTTAAAGTGACGCTTTTAGCAAAATAACTACTTCAGCGAGTGAATTGAGTGAGGTGACCGGAGGCGGGATTTGGGGGGAGGGAGACCCTGTAGATTCCAAAATCTTCCTCCTTAGATGGTATTTTATGGGCGCTGAATATTCTCCAAAGGCAAAATGCAAAGCAATGACTTCAGTTCAAGTATGTTCGAAAACTACTTGAATTTACTCCCAAAATGTAATCAAATTTTTAGTCTGTGAAACCAGGGGCTGGGGCCAAATACTGATTCCCTCCCCCCAAGGCTTATTGAAATGGTTCCACTGGAGGTAATAGGTTTTTGCAGCAAAGATAGCCCTAGCATGGAGTGGAAATAAACACTGCCGGCTGTTTTCGTCACTCAACAACCTCTCGCAGTCGCTTTATGGTCTTTGGCGGGGAGCTATATCCCGCTGCCGCTCCATTTGTGTCACAACACGCTGCTCATTTCGCGGCTGAAAATTGTGATTAGGGATGATCTGGTCCTATAGTACAGCCAATCTAGCGTCAAATATGACCTGACCGCAAACAAATTGCAACAGAAATTATTTTTACACCATCTTGTAGAGAAAAAAAAACTGTACAACATATCAAAAGTTGAGAAACCTAGCGGGGTGCAAAATTCATGTTTTTTAGCGTTTTATGTTTTATTTTTTATTTTTCTGCTGAAATTTTTGGTTTTCTTAAGGCTTGGTATTTACTTCGTGGGAAACACATTTCTGATGTAGTTTTATGTGGTGAACTCGAATATCACATCAGATTCAAGATACGGTCAACCGAAAGTGTTTCACATTCATCACCATACAAGAAAGCCGTGAATCTTGTAAATTACAGTCGTTGATCGCATCAAATCGCAACAGAATTTTTTTTAAACCATTTAAGAGAAAAGGAAACGGTTCAACGTTTCAAAACCTGTCTCAAAGAAAAGCTCGTGTTTTGTAACATTTTCTTTTTCTTTTCTTTTTCAGCTGGTAGTTTCGATTATCTAAAAGCTTACCGTTTGCTTCATGGGATACATATTTTTAAGGTAATTTTCTGTGCTGAATCTGAATATCGTCTTAGATTCAAGATATGTTCAACCTAAAAGTGTTTCACATTCATCACAATACAAGAAGTTTCCTTGAAAAGATATTACCGTATCAAGCAGAATTCTTCAGATAATCCTATTCATATACTCGAATCACGGGTACAAAAAAATCACAGTGGTAAAAGCCTGAGAAATTTTATACCTTCCAGTCCATAGTGCAATGAATATGCACATTATGTTCCACCACTTTACTCTCACATCATCTAGAGGGCAGGGTTTTCGAGAGATTCCTAATCACCTTTCGGCGACCAAAGCGCATCTCCAAAAATGTGGGAAAGCGATTCCTAGGCTAGAATCACTTTCCACTTTCCCGCTGGACCGATCGCGAAAACGCATGGAAAGCTCAAATCGCCGGGAAATTGTTGAATTCCAAACCTTTCAGAATAAATATTGTTCGCTGGACGTTTCTTTGATTATCAGATAATCGAACGACGCCATCCTTAATGCGGCTTACCATTTATTTTCTTTCGTTTGTTAGTGACACTGTTTTTCAACAATTTCGAGATTCACGCCCGAGACGTTAAATTTCCCGCGGAGCTTCCCACTAACTTTCTGGAATAACTTTCCGGGAATGCTGCTTCGGCTTCCAACCAGCGCGAAAACCATTGGAAGGTGATTCTGACTCTGCTTTCCAGCTCGCGAAAACTCTCCTTATATTTGGTCTCACTCGGTGGTCGGGTCTGGTTTCAGCGCTGCGTACAAATATTTTCGGTGGAGGGGCCCTGAAACCTAGAATCCTAACCTTAGTATCCCTAGACGACAGGCAGGTTAGCAGAATCATCCTTCGTCCCAGACCATTAGAAATTAAACCACCACAAAGATGAGACGAAACACAAAACCAAAAATCGGCCTACACCAAGAAGCCAAGGAAATAAAGGTTGCTGATGTAATGAAAAGGACATCGACGTACTACGGATCAATAACGGAGAAGCAAAAGCTGACTACGAAGTACCGAGGTAGACGGTGCAAGTGTTTCAGCTCAAAAAAATTCCCCGCGAAGAGACCGCAGAGTACCCTTTCCCTAAAAGAAAAGATCCTGAGACCCACCAACGAATGGAAACCGAAGACGCTAGAGTCCTGCAGTAAGCGCCGACGGACCCCGATGCCCTTTCCAACAACGCCAACCAGGCACCACGAAGCCCAAAATGGCCAATCCATAGCAACTAAATTCCAGGATAACCCCCGACCTGTCAACATGAAGAACCTTGAGACAATAAAGTATACTTTATAATCTCGAGGTTTTACGAACGATGTGAAAATAATATTTGACCTTAGCAAACATGAAAAAACTCACTGAGAGCGTGATAATACGAGAAACCACATACACTCCTGCCAGCTACGGGGACCAAGACACCTAGGATTCTGCTCCTTAGAGCCTGGAAGAACTAGAGGCCCTAAATTGCACAATCGAAAGGGAATCTGCGACTAAGACGGACGCAGCCTTCACAAAGCTCATAGATGTGCGACTGATCCCGCAGCGGAGACAGCCATCCTTAAATTCCTTAAGAAACTACCCCAAGGTCGAACATAGGTTGCTGAACCTCCTTGCTAGAGACAACCGTCGGCTAAAAGTTGTCGCTAGAAGAGGTACGACAGGGTAACGTAGACCGACCAGAACATCAGCAAACACCGGGCGAGGACGGTTTTAACGATTTTAATCATTACACATATGTATGGTACTTAAATTTAAAGATTAATAACTGGTTATAAAGATTTATAGTTGGTGCTACCCGTAAAACTTGGTATCGAGGTTTATCCTTAGAGAACTAATATTACTGGGTAAGGCAGTCTTAGACCTCTTCAGGCTAAGCTTGCCTCACCCCACTCATAGCCTTGAGTAGGCAATAAAAAACAGCCCGTTTTGTCTTAGGGTCGAAAACACGACTTGAAAACGGATAGATTACTCATTTAAATTCACCCCAGGTTATAGAAAGTATCTCCCTACTCATAGGCCTAATTAGAAATAGTGCGACGGACAAATGATCAACTATAAAATTAGTGACGTCAGACAAACATAGAATAATTAAATAATTTACAATTATTGTTAATACATACATTACAGTTATTAGTTAGCCATTTAACGCATCCATTTGGGCCTGTCTTCGATCCCAAGTGCGAACAGAAAGGAAAATGTAATATAAATATGGATTTCTTGAATAGTGATGAATGTGAAACACTTTCGGGTGACCGTATCTTAAATCTGATGTGATATTCGAATTCAGCACATAAAACTACATCAGAAAATGTGTTCCCCATGAAGTAAACACTAAGCCTGAAGAAGGTCGAAAATTTCAGGTGGTAAAAAATAAAATAAAACATAAAACGCTGAAAAACATGAATTTTGCAACCCGCTAGGTTTCTCAACTTTTGATATGTTGTACAGTTTTTTTTTCTCTACAAGATGGTGTAAAAATCATTTCTGTTGCAATTTGTTTGCGGTCAAACCTTATATTGACTGTACTACTAGCCGCGATTGGGTTTTGTTCAACGTTTACACCCGACGGGGGGTTTCTTTGTCGCTTACATGGAATGGGATGGATACTCCAAAACATTGCACCAACGACGATCAGGTAACAAGAACTGTTGCAGAACTTTCGTAAGACGTACAAAAGTAACCGCCATTCGGCAATTATTACTATTACGTTATTTACACTATTTATTGCTATTATTAGATTATTATTGTTACTATTATCATTAACTGATGCCCGTAAAAAAGAAGAGAAACAGCAAAAGTAATTGCGTTGCATTTTGTCTTTTAAAACTTATTTAGTGCCCAGAAAATAACATCTGGGGGGGGGGCATGGACCTCCCCAAATGGCGCCCATGGATAGACCCCTCACGTACATGTTCTTGAGGAGCAGTGAATCGAATTGGATATAACCGCCTATGGAGGTGGAATCAATTGTGACGGCCCGTCCTACTCCACGCTGAAAAGCATCGATGGGGACCCAAGGACATAAAAAAGCCGCTGACAGCATAATGGGTCTTCTTGATGAAAGTAATCGAGAACACGCTTGTCGCTTTTGATTTGTCATTTTCTTTCAACCGCAAACGAGGGTCGTAAAACAACGGGGGTTGCTTAAAAAACATTTCCGGCCCAAGGTTCCCGCCCCCCGAAACTGAGATGGGGAAGCCAGGCGTGACTACTTCTCTTTGGGGGTTGATGATTAGGGGTTGATTTTGCCTTTTGAAGGAACATCGCCTATCAGTCGAAAAGAGAGTACCAGTCGACTACGCATTTTATATTGCACAGAGCGAGCATTTAGCGTATTTAATCCGACAAAACTGGATGAACTTGGCGCTCATACGCAAAATGAACAAGAGTTATTTGAACTAACCACAGCAGGTTACACAAATGTTTAAATAAAAAAAGATAGGTTTTAGCCACAATAAATAATGTAAAATCCTTGCTATATGCAGCGCGACGAGCAAAACCAACAATTACAACAATTATCTAACGAGGTTCTGCACGCTCACGATTTTGGTGAACGCCAAGTGCCCAGTGCCGGGCCAATGCCGGCCCCGTTGCCACATGTTAGAACATTAAATTCCACGTATTAGACGTTTTGAACGATGAATCATCTAATTTATGGTCGGTGACGCGGAAGGGTGTACACCAAGTGGCGGGGAGTGGGTAACCCATCGTTATCTAAAGCCTGTTGTTACATGTGATGGACGTTTCTAAGTTTCTCTCTAAAAAAAAATGTAGAAGAGTTTTAACTTATTACAAGTTATTACCAAAAAGTAAAAAAATCGTCACATTTTTTTTCACGGCACTGCCAAAATCCATACTTTTCTCCCGTGTGCGAACACGAAACAACAGTGAAAAATTTGACGATCAAGAGCAATCACGCTGGACTTCAGTCGTTCATAACTACTGTCTTCTTGTCGGAGCTGTACATACCGCAATCAAAATACGCTAGTTCAAGTGGCAGACAATAAATGTTTTTTAGTCACGCCAAAATTTGCTTTATAGCTGGCCATTCCACAATTAGTTTCTTACAGGGGTCTGACGATCGTGACAAAGTTGATTGGATGTTTCATTATAGTCCTCGACTTCGTTTCATTATCCACGCTCATTTGTGGACTAGAGGCAAAAACAGAAGGGCTTAGGCATACTCGTGTAGAGGGAAGTTGGAGGGTCATGAGTCAAATATTGGCGGGAGACGAAGAGAGATCGCAGAGAACATTGCTAGGTCTACTCAGGGCAGAAGTATGTGAAAACTTCCATCGCAGTTACAGTTAAGCGCTATATTTTATTTTTACTTGAGCGATCTTATTTTTTTTTTTTTACCTGAGAGAGAAAGCTCAGTGTTATTTTATTTTCTTTCTTTTTGTTCAGTGCGAAATAAAAACTCCTAATTATCATATGTCCTGGCCGCAATAATTCAAAGATAATGAAAATCAATTCTTACCTGGACGACATAACCTCTGGCGTATTCTTCAGGCGACCATCCAAGTTTTTCTAGCAGCTGCGCCACACCATCTGGCGGGAGTGAAGAGAAGAGTCGGTCGAGAAGAATCTTGACGCGGACTGGGATTGCATGACAACCGTAAAGCGCTAAGCTTGCGATATCGAACACGCTCCCCGCAAACGGTGGCTCGCAGTTGCTGCCAGTTGAACGCATCCGGAATTTGGTGATGGCTGAAAGGACAATTGAATCATGAACTATTTCACATTACCTTACACTTCCTCCTAGCGTTTTCCGGTAGAGGTTATCTCGCCGCCATTAAAGAAGCCAAGACAGGGAGCGCGGTGTCAGGTTTCGTAAGCAAATGCAATGCAAAAAAAAAACTCCGTCAATAAATGAAAATCGCGCGTAGGGGGGAACCTTGTTGAAAATAGCGAAAATAAAAATAAAAAACAAGGATCAAAAAGTACAAAAAAGACATAGATCAGTTTTTAAAGCCTAAAAAAAAACGATTAATTTTACGGGTTTCGGGGGGGGGGTAACCCCCCTAACCCCCCTGGATACGGCCCTGAGAATGTGGTATTTTTTAGCTTGAAAAAAACCCACAAAAATACTAAACTTTCTTTTGTTTTGACGGGCAGTTCTTATGATGAAATGATTGATAATGATTCCCAGCAGTACAGTTGCAACACATTGATACGGATATCCAATTCATCTCTCTTTGGTACAAACAAATTTCAGTTTTTTAAGAGCTTGGAAGTAAATTGCCATTTTTTTTATATAAATGACGCGAATCGGCATTTTCATGTACTCGATCCGGGGGTCTCGATCAGAGGCTTAACGAAAAATTGCCACAAGATCAGAAGTTAAATATTAGGCAACGGTCAGAAAAATAGAAAATAAATAATAGGTAAAAACATCTAAATAATTTAACATCAACAACGCTAACTTGATAACAAAGTATTGATGGATGGATACAGCAGGCGCGATATTTTGGGGGTACCAGGGCAGGAAAAACAGGCTGAAAGCTACAGAGAATGGAAGTCTGCCGTTTTGGCAGCCTTTGACATGCTTGCCATCAACGATCTGCAACGACTAATTTACAAAATTCACAACATCCTTTCCAGCGTTGTCGCGGAAGTCGACTTGAAAATTACCACCGAGCCGTGACACACATCGAAACAGGAAGACACAAGAAAATGACAAATTAAGAAGCCAACGACTCAAATTAAGTACATATCACCACCAACCCTTCACATGTCTAGCTTGAGGACAGTTTGGCAGGAAGTTGGCCACAGACCAATTAGCTCCCGTTCCCAACAGTCTGGGAAAGCAAAACAGCAACGCGATTACCCCAGTAATAAGCACGGCATCGAAGACGCAGCCACTGTCGTATGTCATCATCTGGTCGCACACATGACACTTACGGGGTATAATCGTAGGGTTTGACAAAGTACAGGCTAAGATCGTAGGTAACTACGCGACATGGTTCGTAGAAGGGACATGGCTAAATTACACCTTGTCAAGCCAAGGTAATAAGAGTTGGTGTTCTGAGTTATGAGACGGAGACGAATAAGGGATATTATGTTCGCAGGGGTCCTGGCACGTATTTAAGATCACCTAACCGACGACAGTATGGGCGGCAAAGCGAAAAAGTAATATCGTGCTTGCACGTTTTTAAAACTAACGCCACCGGCCATGACAACACGGAATGTAAAATGAAGCTAAGCGAAAGTGGAAAAGACAAAACGTGACAGTTTATTAGCAGTGCGACATAATTTTCCATAACCATAAAGAAGACGATATCTTTGGACCGATCCGATTTTTTGCGTCTTTTGCTTAGTTTTGTTGGTCTTATGCGTCTACCACGCCATCAAGTTTAGTGGGATATAAGTTTTTTCTTTCATTACTGCGTTCTTTTCGTAAATACGTAATAACACTGTCAGGAGTTTGGTAACATGGATGCGTCCATGAGTTAAAATTATGGCGCATGTGAAGACCCTTTTAAGTGATATATTTTCGAAGAAGGCATTTAAAAGGTCATAACATGAATAGTATTTGCATCCGTCATAACATTTAACACAAAGATGCGAATCCAGGTGTTAAATATACAAAGTGAAAAACAAAGGCCAATTGCGGTGCGGGAAGCAAAATTCTTAATCATGAATATCGTCACACAGTAGGCTAAAGCCTCATAGTATGGTTTCGGCCTACCCCCGGTAAGCTTTCGAAGTTTCCCAAGTCCCACCAAGCGCGAAAGTCACTTCACGCTTTTGTTTTTCTGTCTCCGTTGCTCTATCTAAGATCATGGTGCTTTTTGGAGGGTTACATGTACAATAACAATTATCAAATCTGTTATTTCAGCTCATACCATTCAGCCATGAGCCAAAGGACACTAGTAAATGCAATTAATAACGCAGGCGGCACTACCTTTCTACCCGGTGTGAAAACAAAGCAACACTACCCATTGGCGGCACCACACAACCCACGACTTGACAGGTTCATATACTTCAGAATAGACAAAAATGATAGATTACCACAGCAAATTAATCCGAAAACTCTTTGTCGTCCATCAATTAGACCAGAGCCTAAGGAAGCAAAAGGCGAAACGGCGGTACCATACCCCACCTATGTGGACCGTGTTTTGGTCTAAGACAACGAATGATACCGCCGTGCCTACAGGAGCAGTCATTATCAACTGTATTTCCAATTAACCAATGGCAAGGAAGCGGCGCAGCAGCCCTCTATAATTTAGGTTGACTTAGAAATAATACTCGAGGACAGTCAGCTTATAATGACGCTTTATGTCTAACGCATTCCAACCGAATGCCGAGATGAATAAATTAAGCTAAGAGTAATTGCTGAAGTGTGGTTATAAACGGACGAGAAGTCATTTTCCTTTTTTAATCGGGGCGTAAGAATTGTCTCAGGTTTGACAGTGTTCACGTGAAAGAAGCTGTGTGTTTAGAGCATTTAATTTTATTTATAAATATATTTGGCGTTTTGCTTTTAGTTTGTCAGCATTGACGTGATGTTTTTTTCGTAAAATACAACACTAAAATCAGTACGCAATGTGACGTTTAACGAAAACATTACACTGAAAACGTGATGACGGAGATATTCCACCGGCTATTCCACAGCCCGAGTGTAATTTGTTGAAATTGCGTTGGATGTAAACTGTTCTAGAACACCAAAACACTCAAAGTCTGAAACTTACCACCCGAAAACAGTGTCGCAATACAAAGGTGAAATGACCTGTAATTCTCAAGAAAAATTTACCTTAAGAATCGGCAATTATAAACTCACACGCAGAAAAGTTCACGTTCGACAAGGAGCACTCCGAAGCTGTCGATATCACGATCAGTTCATAACTAAACCGCCAGCACGGTGAACAAAATGAAATTGAATGTCGCCGCTCTACAACATCACCAGACGACACTCGGTCACGGAATGAATGACAAAGAGGCAAGAGGACAGGAAAACGAAAAAGGCAACGAGCACCCTGCCGCACGGGTCGAATTAGCACTTGGAAAGACACTCAAAGGCGTGACATGAAAATACAGTCCCTGCCAGCATGCGGTGTCGTTTGTCCTTTGACCGAAGACAGCCTCCTAACTACGGTCCAGGAAGGCTTATAATTGCCAGAATAAAGAATATGTCGTGAGTCCCTGGTCGCTTGGTACATAATCGAACTGTCACCCCGCCGTGACTAATGAATTGTAGGAAATCGAAAATGACGACGGCACAAACACCTACGAGCGATACAGATGCAATTTCGATTGCCTTGATTTAAGTCTGTCGCCCTGAGCTCGATCCGCCACTTACTCTTAATGGAGCATGGAAGAACAACGAGGGACCCGGATCATAATTGACGATATGTCGTACGTGTGACAAATGACGAAATGCAGCAAAGGTCAGGTTTATCAACACACCTCTTTTCTTGAGTGATCGACGCCAGGCCGGCAATCAAAGCGAACAGGCCTGTGCGCTCTGACACTTTATTTCCGCTGACTTAGGACCATGCGAGTTCACATGGTTCAACCAAGAACTTATAAAGCCTTTCGGCACAACGTTCCGGTCTATCAGTAAATATCCATCAATTTACACTGGTGTTGCCTACTCGTACCAGTTTGTACGGTACAGAAATGCTGAAAAGACAAATCAGCCTATGAATTATTTAAGTTTATCTACAGTAAAGCCTTTTATCGGATATTGTAGAACACAGAACAAAAATTTCACATTAAAATAAAAGGAGATGAAGATAGACAATATCCCCGGGGATATTGCCAAACTACAAACTAATACCAACAAATGTTCAAGAGATAACAAAAATGCCGTGTATCGGTAGGCTATTGGTGACAGTTTAGAGGTGGGAGACAGTCTCTTGACGAGGTGACTTGTTCGAGCTGCACTGAGCCGCAAAAAAAGAAGAAAAGACAATGTCGGGAATTTTTTTTAGATTATCAGCTCGCCATAAGGATCAGTCTGGGGCAGCAACATACCCATTTTGCTACTCTAAGGAACTCACATTAGTAGTTTTTTGTTTTTTTTACTTCAGTTATAAAATTTTGCTTCTTAAGTAAACTAACTTTGGGTACTGACACTTTTTAGAGACAGCTGTTCATCTTTGTGTCATGGAAAGGAACCGTATAGCTTATTTTGAAAATCAGTTAAGTCGGGTCTTCACCTTCCGGAATCTGGGTTCCCAGATTCTCCGAGATTTTTTTTGAATTTCTTCTGCGATACTTAAAAATTCCGGAAATCTGGAAGTTCAGAAGCCCCTTTTTTCCGGATTATTTTGATGTACTTTCGGACCGGTTCATATTCCAGATGCAATTTACAGAAGAAGTCAAAGAATAATCTGGAAACCCAGATTCCGGAAGTTCTGGGAGGTGAAGACCAGACTTTAGACGTTTCACGATTTGCACTGTGCGAACTACGGAAAAAACATGCAAATCAATTATTACCCCGCACCATTTTTAAACACAGCTTATACAAGTTGTCATCACCACCCACAGATATGCAGATTCCTAGCTATTCGTTCTGTTTGGCACCAATTGGCAAAAAGAACCGAGAAAGCAGCTTTTAGTTTTTTTTTTCAATAAGTAAATACTTGCTTTTGGCACGGCAATAAAAGATGTCATCGCCAACCATCAAACCAACGGCGTCTCTCCATCTTACTGAAAACCCCCGCCACAGTCCAAGTACAACTTCCTCAAACCCTCATTTGTGGTACATACACCAAAATCCGCCATTTTCTCGTTCCTCAAAATGGGTCCTCCGTACCTCGTAATGCTGTCAGACCCTAGTCGAATGTACTCCTTACATACTGAGCGACACTTTACTAATGTCAAGTCGTTTTCGATAAGATCCGACGCGGAAGGCCCGCCCAATATGACACAGCCACTTAGTGACATCAACCACGCGAGAAACGCAAGACTAATGGGACACTTGTCGATCCGCGACGGAGATAGGATCGCAAAAGGTGTCACCGAGGCAGTTCAGGAATCATAGAAGTTGACATATAATGGACCCACTTACAAGAGATCTCCCTTTGAGATACGGCGCCTTGCCATTAGCGCACAGCTTTGCAGCGAAAGAAGTTTGAAAGTGGGTAGTGTTGGGAAAAATTGTTCGATGGCTGAAGATAAACCACGCAGTTTAAAGGGCGATTCTGCGGTCTGGAAAGCTCCGCGAGCTTATGCGCCGGCTGTTCTTGCGACTTCGGCGCTTTCCAGAGCTTTTCCCGCGCTCCGCTTGTTTCCGCGAGCACCTGGAAAGCGAATCCACTTTGCGAGTGGAAAGTGGTTTCGGTGCAACTGAGGCGCAACGACTTTCCGTGTGTTCTTGCGCTCGGCGGATTCTCGCTTTGCTTTCCGGAAAGCGAATCCAAGAGATCGCCAGAGTCGCCCTTAATACAATGGTTGCTTTTTCAAAGCCCGAGGGCCATTACGAAAAAAAGAAGAAAGATGCCGTACTACCACGAAACAAAATATTTACTTCAACTTCTGCTCGCTTGAAATTCACCTTCTCCGTCAATCAGTAAACATACGTAGGGACGTATATTCGGTTTGTTACCGTATCTGAATGAAGCTGTTTCACTGCCAAGTCCGCTGACATACCACCTTGCCAAAACATATTTTAATAATAAAGTTATGTGCACTCTTTGTAGTCTTCTAGTCTAATTTCAGTGTCGAATATGGTAAGTTAATGTGTTTGTAACATAAAGAGAGCTGATTCCTTTGCTGGAAATGGTGATTGAAAGCAGTTTGACTGCCGTGTCCTCTCCAGAAATATAATTGTGAATCTGGATATTCGCGAGCATACCCAGATCTGTCCTAAGACGTCAGTAAACCTACTAACAGGCTTGTTGATGAATGTGAACCTAATATGAAGGTAATTTAAAAAAAGGACTATCATACAAATTGTCATACAAACTGGTGATATTTTTTTTGTACCGAAACGCAAACGGAGAGTGCCACGTCCGGACCAGTACGACATGTCTAAATCTGGGTGTTTTGCGAATTTATATGTTAAAAAAAATGCCCCAAGGTTTAGTAAGAAGTTAAGAACAGTGCTAGCAGCACCTCATCCTTTTACTTGAATAGGTATTTTCAAGACGCGAGTCCACAGAATTTATCATACGTAGCTAATTTGCATACGAGGACTCGACGTGCAATGTCTTGTCTGTCTGAGGCACGGGCACAGGGTTACTGAAGGGTTGATACCCCGGGGTTTATTCCTACTTGTCTCAGATGTTTAATGCTGGCAAGAGCCGCATGCGTAACTAATGAGGACCTGCGTGTTTTTCGTACGCAGGCTATGATTATAAATTGACGAGGGTTACAGTTGAAAATTCGCGTCATCGGTCTTTGATTGATGATGCCCTTATTTTTATCGTGTATGCATTTCTAATGCGACCGTCTATTATTCACAAACTTTGTCGCCTTTCAAACCGACTGAAACAAGTATTTCGTCACGTCATAAGGAAGTTTTAAATGTACATAATGTGTGTTACTATACTTCATAATTCTGTTCGTCTTTGCAATTAGATATGCCACATTTCTAGAAAATTTATTCGGGGCTTCTCTGGGGATATTTTTAGTTTCTTATAACTCTACAATAATACAAAAAAAAAAATCAAATATACAAAGATATCTGCGGTGAGAATGCTATTACATATAGCATAAAATATAGCATAAAATATAAAAAATCCATGTTTTTTTTTCATCATTGAACTTCGCTTTTCTGTTCCTAGCGTGCAATATGTTATTTGTAACAAGAACGAGTGGTTGCGCATCTCTGAAATACTCTGAATCCGGCGTCTATAGTATAACACGAGTGCACAGTCTCCTCGTGCTAGGCAGGTGTCTCCTCTCAGTCCTCACCTTCACTGCGGATTCCCATTTCGTTAACCCAGTATTTCCCAGTAATTCCTCAGTTTTCCATCTTTCTAATCATTCACTAATAATAATAAAATTTTATAAAATTTTATCATCATCATCATCACTAATATTTAAAATAAAACATATACCTTTCAACACGTAATTTTCAGTAAACAGACTTGGTCAAACACGCTTTTCCAGCGTATTCTACAAAAGCGCGCGGGTCACAGGAAATGTAAGGTATCGAAAAGAGTCGATGGTGGTACGAGTACGACGAAGTATCCGAAAATATCAGTAGGACGGAACAGGTGGACCGTATAGAATTCAAAGTTTCGGAGATAAGAATGGATTCGAATGGATTCTGCAAATAAGGCTAAAGAATAGTAAAAGGATTAGTGCTAAAGAACAAAAAGACTGTGTTTATGGGTAGAAAAGAGATTCTGTGAAAATGAGAAATTAGTGACTGAAAAATGTACAACGGGAGCTGAGAAAAAAAATTTAATGGGAACAGTTAACTCCACGGATACTTGAACTATCACGAGGTTGCTCTAAAACCGGGTTTCCCAACGTATGCTATAAAGATACGCATCTCGCAGGAGGTCCAAGGGTTTCGAAAAGAGCCGCTCGTGGTGACCACAAATCAGAAATCAGCCAAAGTTTCTCGGATAGTAGAAAGTCACGCAATTCGTCTGAAAAAATCGGTGGCGGTAGCTGGAGAATGCATAATTGTACAAACTTTATAAAATTCCTAGTAGAACCGAATTCTTGACAAACTATGACAAGCTATTCCGAAAAAACTTGCCCCAAACAGAATGGCAGTTTGGGTGGAATCAAGGTCTAGGACAAACTCAGACAAAACTAGAAATACATGTTGTGACGCAAATCAACCTCATATGGTCTACGTGTATGACAAAGCTCCCATAAGCTTTGTCTGGCAGGTGCGTCTTTCTTCGTTCGGTTCTATTCCGATTAGAAAAATTCTCACGTGTCATTGCATTAAATCGGTTGTAACAAGATCCGAGTAAGAAATTGAGAACTCTCCAATCTGATTGACTGGGGGAGTGTGAAATAAACGGAAAGTGACGGTGTATGTGTTGACATATCGTTCGACGGTTTTCAGATGAAAACGATACCTGTAGGCAGCAATGGGCTAGGTCAACGTACCGTCCTTCAAACTGAAACTAATGCTAGTACCTAGTCGTAAAATGTCAGAGGTTTGATAACAGATAACATATTTGCGTATCATAATTTTAAACGTTGTGAGAACATAGCTGATATGACCCTTCTAAATGTTATCTTTTCGCGAAAGTAACACTTAAAAGGGTCATAACAGAAGTTCTGTCCGGAAACATAACACTTGATTGGGTCATAACAGATACATTTTCATATCTTCTAACACAAGGATGCGCAAACAAGTGTTTTCAGTTATCAAACTTCTGGGAGTGTCCCCAACCACGGGTTAAAGTCACACCTGGTTCGCAAAGACCGTGCCGATTGCGTTATGTTTTTCCGCAAACACGAAAACGCAACACCTGATTTACGAGACTCTCAGCTCGACGGTAAACACGTACCGTTGTTACTAGCTTTACGAGACTCTCAGTTCAACGGTAAAAAACGTACCGTTGTAACTAGCTAATGCAATTCATTCCAAGCAAAGGCTAAGTCTGGTACCTTGCCCCGGTCAAAACCGAAGTCGGGTCCGGAAAAGATTCTGACAAGAAACTATCTCAAAACAGAACCAGCATCTATCCAAGGTATCTGCAGGAGCCACAAAAAGGTTATACGGCAAATAAACGAGAAAGCAATTAATATTTGTATGATCGAACTGCAGGAACTTTATAGTCGCATAAAGCAATGAGAAGCTATTAATTTACATATTTATAGGCATTATGGCTGAATAATAGTCATCCGTGGTTTCCGACCAAGTCGAAATAGCGGACGAGAGCACCCTGTGGCGAGCTCGCTTCATCGCGTGTCGGTAAAACGACATGACTTTTCTATGATAAACAGCACTATGCAAATGACACATCGGGACAATATACCGAAAGGTCAGACCCTTCGCTAAAGGCATGGCACGAGCCCCAGGGCCCCCGATCATGTCATACTGTCTTCGCCTATCCAGGGGGTAGCGAACAACAGGCGGTTACCGAGGACCGTCAGCCGAATCGCGGGTCTCCTAGAGGTTTACGGTTTGAGACACAACTCCAATGAATACAAATGAGGAGGTTTCGATGTCGAATACAAACGAATCGCTTCGCGAAAGTGCCGTCATCAATCGGACGAAGAAAGGGACTGACTTGATGATCAAGCGGCACAGGTGAAAAATAGGCTTCTTTTCAGCCCTCGTCATATTCGATTATCAATGACCAAATTTTGTCGGGTGGCGACAGTCTGGGTTTTAGGGTGACAGTGACAGAAGTCGATCAACTAACTGTCTCTATGGCAGTTAAGAAGAAAGAAAAATATCAGAAGGCTTGGTCAAGGGAGGTGATGCTGCTTTGTCCGCATTAGCGTGCTGGACAAATTAGTTTTCAGACAAATTTGCCCCGAGCGAGATCACTGTTCCTGTGGCCCGTTACTAACTGGCGATCATAGTGGTTTGCGAACTCCGTTCCGAGCTCCGTTCACAAGCCCCTTGATAGCTGAATTGGTTAGAGCGTCTGTATGCGAAGCAGAAGGTTGCAGGTTTAAACCCCACTAGAGGAGAAATTTTTGTTTTTCAGTTCACTACTATTAGCTTTCTATACACTGTCAGAAGTTTCATAACAGATAGCGCATAACACTGTCAAGAATAACACTTTTTCACTAAGAAATAAAGTGTTATGACCAATTAAGTTTACACTATTTCGTGCCTAGATCTCCAACAACACCTTCAATTGGTAAAAATACTAACGGGAACGAAAAGACATAACAGATAACATCCCAAAGTGTTATCTGTTGAAACCGGGCATCCTTCTGTTGTCGGTATGTAACTTCTGACAGTGTAGTATGTTTACCAATTGAAGGTGTTGTTGGAGATCTAGGCACGAAATAGTGTAAACTTAATTGGTCATAACACTTTATTTCTAAGTGAAAAGGTGTTATTCTTGAAAGTGTTATGCGCGATCTGTTATGAAACTTCTGACAGTGTAGGGAAGGGACGGCCCACCACCTTGATTATCCTAAATAAATACGACGCAAAATGACCTCAGAAATGAGAACAGATGTAATAAGTAGGGACGTACAGTGAAGCAGTAAGATAGGTAAGACGGACCCTTTAAAAAAATGTGTGGACAATCGGATGGAAACTCTCAAATTTCTTTCAAACTAACAGGAGGTCAAAGATTACATCGAAAAAAGAGAGGTAGAAGAGAATTTTCTCGAACCACCATCACCAAGAAATGGTACGAAACATGTGCTCTTTTCCGTGTCCGAGCCACGCACCCTCCCCTTGCAGAACTTCAGATAACGCGCAGGTGTTGGCCATTCCTGATTATATGGTACTTAGCTTTAAATCGAGCATTTTATTATGACCATGCTCCCACTCTAGCCATTTTATCATCGACTATCGCATCATGCCCAGTGAAAGATAAAGTTCTCAACCGACTTTTCACACGAAAATAAACAAACAAAATTGAGTCGATTAGACCAAATACCCAAAATTACAAAATGATTTACATGTAGCGTAGTGTTTTCTTATTACGAACTATAAGACGTCAATTTTTGAACTTCGGACACTTTTCTCGATTTACATTATTCGCATTGTTATAGATTCCCACGATTTGATACAGGTGGCCGTGCAAAGAATCTATTACACTGCATATTGTTTACACGTCATGTCACGAATGAGAATGTATGACTTGTCTCAAACTGTCATGCAGTTTGTCGGTGGCACGACAAACAATAAAGATGATACATTAAAAATGGATTTATTCAACAGTTGGATTCTGTTCCTTTTTATCATTCAAATGAATTCACTCCGTTTGGATGCGTGGTTGAATAAATAATCATCCGCGTTCGCTTGATAACTAGTAGCAGGATGGGCAGCAAATTCGAAGATCTCAAACGAAAACAGACAAATAAACCGGACAGGTACGTAACTAGCGCAGGTGAATCACTATAGACCTCAATGTCTAAATCATCGTTTTGTATGTTTTTAATGAAACGGTTCGTCAAAAAGCCACCTAGTATTTCGGTTACTTTCATTTGTCAAACTTGACTCCATTTGTAACTCAGTACAAAAAACAAGAGCTGTAAGCTCATATGGCACTTGCAAGACTTGGTAAAATGATGAAAGTAGGAATTCACCAATGCGTGTGTTTGCTGTGATCATTTGTAAGCAAAATCCGACTGTTCTTAAGTGAAACTTGTTAAGTCCCTGATATGCCTGCCAAGTTTCATCGTCCTAGCACATGTCTAAGCGTCTTGTCAGGATCACCGGAATTCCGGAACCCTCCCTCCAACTCCCCCACAGTACTCGGATCCGGTCCGGCCTTGTCAATTATGTATTTAGGGCTTGTGCTTATTCTTCCCCCAAAGTTTCATCCCGATCCGTCCACTCTGAGCATGTCAAACAATTCCCCCCCCCAACTCCCCCCAAAGTCACCGGATCCATCCCGGACTTGAAGTGTGACGTCTGAGTCACGAGATCTTTCCAAATGTCAAGTTTCATTAAGATCCGGTTCCCCGTTCTAAAGTTATAAATACGTAAACATTCCGGATTCCCCCTCCTTCCATCCCCCCCGGTGGTCGGATCGAGGAAATGATTATTTCCAAGTTAGTTTGGTCGGGTCCCTAATATGCCTGCCAAGTTCAATCGTCCCAACACATGTGTAAGTATCTTAAGTCGGGATCACCGGAATTCCGGAACCCTCCCTCCAACTCCCCCCACAGTGCTCGGATCTGGTCCGGTCTTGTCAACTATGTATCTAGGGTTTGTGCTTGTTCTCCCCACCAAGTTTCATCCCGATCCGTCCACTCTGAATCTGTCACATGATTTCCGACTCCCCCGTCCAACTCCCCCCAAAGTCATCGGATCCATTCCGGACTTGAAATGTGACATCTGAGACACAAGATCTTTCCAAACATCAAGTTTCATTAAGATCCGATTCCCCGTTCAAAAGTTATAAATACGTCAATATTCCGGATTCCCCATCCCTCCACTCCCCCCACGGTGGTCGGATCGGGGAAGTGACTATTTCCAAATTAGTTTGGTCGGGTCCCTGATATGCCTGCCAAGTTCCATCGTCCCAACACATGTGTAAGTATCTTAAGTCGTGATCACCGGAATTCCGGAACCCTCCCTCCAACTCTCCCCATAGTGCTTGGATCCGGTCCGGTCTTGTCAATTATGTATCTAGGGCTTGTGGTTGTTCTTCCCACCAAGTTTCATCCCGATCCGTCCACTCTGAATATGTCACATGATTTCCGATTCCCCCCTCCAACTCCTCCCAAAGTCACCGGATCCATTCCGGACTTGAAATGTGACATCTGAGACACGAAGTCTTTCCAAACATCAAGTTTCATTAAGATCCGATTCCTCGTTCAAAAGTTATAAATACGTCAATATTCCGGATTCCCCATCCCTCCACTCCCCCCACGGTGGTCGGATCGGGGAAATGACTATTTCCAAATTAGTTTGGTTGGGTCCCTGATATGCCTGCCAAGTTTCATCGTCCTAGCTCATCTGGAAGTACCTTAACTCGAGATGAGTGGCCTGACAGACCGACCGACCGACCGACCGACAGACCGAAAAGTGATCGGTATATGGCACTTGAGCGAAGCTGCAAGTGCCATAAAAACCAGTTTACTTGCCTCAAGAGAAACTTCAGAAAGTCCTGTCTTCATAGCATTAATTGTAAGATTTAGCTTATTTTTTTATAGAGGCTCTTTTGAGGAACGAGCGGCCAGGACATACGAATGATTTTACTCATTAGGCTACTGTAAAGAACCCCACTTGAAACTCGGGGAGCAGTGCAGTCATGCACAAATCCTCAATTTTTGGGCATGGTGCCCCAACGTCAGGGCATGCCCCAAGGTATGGGCATGGTGCCCATACGTTGGGGCACCATGCCCTGGAGCATGGGCATGGTACTAGCATGGCACCCCCATGATATTTGGTTGAACTGAGATTGATTACATACCTAAATAGGGCCTTCTTCCTCTCCTAGACCACAAGATACTTGATCTTATGTTCTATCTAACCTCTTTTTCCAATTTTAAAAATATTAGAGAACTTCCAAGAAATTTAGCCTTTAATGAAGACCACTTTTTCCTATTGGTTTACCATGGTTTACCTATCCATTTCAAGGGAAAAAGGGGAATTCATTCATTTCTTGGAAGCTCTCTAAAATTTTTAAAATTGGAAAAAGAGGTTAGATAGAACATAAGATCAAGTATCTTGTGGTCTAGGAGAGGAAGAAGGCCCTATTTAGGTATGTAATCAATCTCAGTTCAAACAAATATTATGGGGGTGCCATGCTAGTACCATGCCCATGCTCCAGGGCATGGTGCCCCAACGTATGGGCACCATGCCCATACCTCGGGGCATGCCCTGACGTTGGGGCACCATGCCCAAAAATTGAGGATTTGTGCTTGACTGGAGCAGTGGCGGAGCAAAGGGATCTTGAAACTCGGAATCTTACAACTCTGTCATCTCTTTGGCTTCCCTCTACCACTCATCATTAGGAATAGCGATAAGACCCCCCCCCCCCCCAACTTAACTACCCTGCTAATATAATGAAAAATGAGGCCCTTTGAAAGCTAGCCTACACTCTCTTATCATGAGCTCATTTCCAAGAAGTGATATAGTTTTGCCAGGTCACACAAGACAGAGCTAATCCGGGACTTCAAACGAAAACACAACACACGGTTGGAAACCTATTATCTTGAAACAGTTTAGGCTTGATAATGATGTCCCAGTGTTTGTACATTTCCTTACGTAGTGGTCTTTTCGTTTTTCCATTTCTTACTACTTCGTAATGATTTACACAAATATAATAATTAAACGATTCTTAGGAATTGGAGAGAGGAGGTTTGAGGAGGTCCAGGAGGGATCGTCGAGGTAAGTGGATCAGAAGTTAGTCGGTATGGTGAATAATAAGTTTCGTTATGAACACGTGTTTTGTTGCCCTCCTCTGAAACCTTCGTGGGCGTGTTAGCATTTCTCTTTTTACATTTCCCCAAAGAAGAATTAAATAAAAAAAATCTTATTTGTAATATTATTACAAACCATCCAACCAAAGCTTACAGGTGAAAACTATCACCGACTTGCATTGTTTCTGATTACGTGCTTAGAATCCTGATCGTCATACTATCACTGCTGATGATGGTTTTCTGCGCGGTGGTATTCCAACGCGCTGATGCTTAATTTAAGTCTGTAAAGGATATCAGAGACGTCGTAAAACTCCAAAACTGTCGCTTACTAATAACATAGAGGAACGTTGTAATTCAAACGCTGTCCTAAAATTTATGACGATAAAATCCACCCACTTGCCTGGATTGCCAACTCCGAATGACCAGAGCCTCATAAGTCTTGCTTTGTCTCAGACTCTACCATGGAAAGGCGGTCCGAAGAGCCATGTATGATAATCACAAGAGTCAGTCTAATAGCTTTGGGCAATCATAGTGAGGACAACAACCATACATCAGTGACAGGTTACATGCCAACACAGGGTAGACGATGTACGAAATATTCATGACGAAAGTCCACATCCAGCTTACTTACTTTACATAATTCATAAGCGCAATGACAGTAAGTGGCATCGATGTCCATTTACGACGATGGGACAAAGAACTCGACGACCGACATGAAATTAGCATCATTATGCATTTTTAAATTCTGTGACCGCCAAATCCGGAAAGGATAGAACTACTGTCGACACATCAACGGGACGACCAAATAAGTCCATCGGTATTTTTCAGGTGGTGGGTAATAAATCTGGTGCTGTTCAAGCCGATTGCCATTTCGTTAACTGGTTGCGCTGTGACTCAACCTACTCTGGCATATCAGATTGTCTTGCAATTATCTCAGCCAGCCTGGAGTCCGTCATTTTCAACGCTGATTTGCATACAAGTTGAATTGAGACCATGTAGCTCGTTGAAAAACTCGCTCGCTCGATGGCATTCCGAGACAGGACATAATCGCTCCAAATGGCAGTTTTTCGCCTTGTCGCGAACACTATAATTAAGTCAACTACGACCGCAAGATATAGAGCGGTGAAGGTATGGGCTACCAATCAATGGAAAGGTTCTCCTTGCGTGCTAGCACCACCTTTTCGATGCTCGGTGATCTAGCCGTGTGTTTAGACCGTCATATTGATGTATATCGCTTTTACGCAAGGCGTTTATCATCCCCTTCATCTGATGAAGTCAGAAGGAAGAAACAGAAGGGAGGAATGCCGAGAGCTACACCCCACGGAACAACACGGTTCAAAATGAGCCCGGTCCATACCTCTTTGGTCTATATCGCTGAAAAGTCTGTTTGTAGACCCAAAAAAAAAATTGATATGAAGCGGGCTGTCTGGTGAGGGATATACTTTTGCCCTCTTTGCAAGCTTGGGGAGGAGAATTTGTCCGATTTCTTCCTCCAGTTTCAGGCATTTCTGCATTTGAGAGAAAAAAATTGTTGTGGGTGGCAGTAAGGTCGAAGTGTCTACCGAGAATTAAAATTATCGTATAGATAGATCAGTTTAGAATGGTGGAGGTGAAGCAATTCGTTTATTTTTGTGTTATCCATTTCTGTTAAAAAGTCCTTTCGGCTTATGAATACTGTTATTATACATAGATGGAAGAGGCTATCGTCACTGAGTAGCGAAAATTAAGTGTAAGGAGCTGAAGCTTATCTTCCAGGCTTTCCTTTTCTTTGGATGCCTCCAACCCCCTACAATCACATCAGATTATAGCAGCGTGCTTTCTTCACCCTTAATGACTTTCCGTATCGACGATATTGTGTCGATAATGACCGAGACGATGTCTGTCTTGCTAGATCCAGAATTACAAAAACAAAAGCTTTGAAAAAATACACCTGAAGGTGTGTTCTCTTACTGAAGAAAATCAGGAAAAAGACTGATCATGGAATATCAATTTGTAGATTCTTTCTATTTCAAAATTACTCCGTCTCAGAATTAGCACCATTTTGATTGTCTTAGTGTTCTGCTATGTATAAATAATCAACTTAGTACTTTCGGCGAAGTGTCGTATTTTTGGCACCGAAAAGGCGGAAGGTGACGTTTCAACTGCGGAAATAATCATCTCTCCAAAGTATTTTTGAGCGTTTCAATAATCCTACACGTGTGAGAGCTCCTGTTTGTGTGTATGTGTGTTTTAAGTACAGAACTTGTAGTAAAGAAGTCATCTAAATACTCGACCTCGCACTTAACCTTTCCCGGCACCAGCGGTACCATAAATTAGGCGATTCGTCTTTCAACGCTTCTCAATACGCTGATTTTTTTATTCCATCACGTGGAAATCGGCACCTGGCCCTGGTGTACACCAAAATCGTGAGCGGGCAACCCCTCGGTCTCACGTTTCAACAATTCAGGAGGCAGTTTGATCGTCCCCGTCTCTTGCCAATCAACCGTCATGTCTTCAATCTCCGACCCGCTGACCGAACGAACTATCCCCCTATCCGGACGTTACATTAAGAGATGCCGCCACGAGTCCTAGGGCAATACTGAATGGACTTCCGAGTGCCACAAGCTCCATTGCCCCCGGCAGTATCTTACGGAGACGTCGAGTGCTAAATGACCATTGCGCTTGTTTACGTTTCACTTGTTAATTACAGCGGAAGGAGAGCATAACTGGCGTTGACAGTGGATCGATGCCCTGTTCCAAGACTCTAGGACTAGTTCTCTCGGATATATAAATTACGGAACGTCTGACTTCCTCTCCCGAAGAGAAACGAGAAACAAAGTTGAAGAGCCGCTTGACTAATCGCACTTTTTCAGATCTCAGACAACCGCTTTCAAACAAAGCGGACAGTTGGCTCTAAAGGCGTCTCCAGACCAAGTTACATGACATACGAATCGTAACGTAAATTTTATCGCGTTCCGAGAAGGCCTCCATACCCATTCCAGGCCCGTGCAGACAGACGTAAGAGTAAATGAATCAAATAGTTTCAAACTATACACTCCCAGAAAATGTTCATGTACAAGTATTCGAAACTGCATTTTAATGTTTGTTATTCATATAACCACTTACAGTCTACGGAGAAACTACATTTTTTGTTTCATTAGTTCTGCCCGTTTCTTACGTTTACATAAGAAACGGGCAGAACTAAATGTTACTTAAACGGGCAGAACTAAATGTTCAGTATTATTTTTCATTTTTATTTCATTTCTTGCTCGAAATGTGCTGATGCCTGAAACCTTGTCTCATCCTGACAGTAGGCCAAATCATCCGGTGTTTTTGTTTTGACGCGACACTCGCGACAGCTTAACATTGGATTAGGAACAAAAGTCTAAGTTTGGATACAGACTTCCAGCCCTTTGCCTAGAGAAAACGCATTCGTGTTCGATCGGGAGAATTCTGATAACGCTCCTTGAGGTCATGATTTCGGACATGCTAAATGTGACAAAATTTGATCCCTTTTATGAATTTGTGTAGTTGCAGACTATTTAGCTTCGGTTTTTCTTGTCACCGAACTAATCCGCGTGATAACTTTGAGGTACACTGCCGCATGGTGCACTAAATACCTGGTTATCTTTTATCGGTGACAAGAACCTGGTTAATCCCAGGCGATATTTACATGAGCACTTTCTAATTATTTCCATCTCTTGAAGTCTCGGCGCAAATCGTCAGTGCTAAATAAAAGTTTCGGTATGGCTCTTGATTCTAGATTATAAATAATAAATGTACTTTATTTCCTTAATAGCTTGTATTGTACACGCTAGCATTGGATCGTCATTTTACAAATAACACATGCGAAATTACACAAGTAAACAATTTATCTATTCGCACAAATTAAAATACTGCGTCAAATAAGGTACAAGCGTGTGTGTGTGTATGCATGCGTTCCAATGGTTGGAAGATTCTAAGAATTTTTTGTCTATACTACTCGTCACATTTGGCAAAAATAAAACAATTTGTATCATTTACAATCTGGTCTGACCACTGAACAGAACTGGATTTTATTTTATAAGCAAAGGTAAAGAGTAATTTGAAACCCCACAAAAACCCTAAGGTCTACCTTGGGGGTAACTCTTTACTCTACTTTGAGGAGGCTCAACTAATCATTAACAATTTACTAACAAAAAAAGATAATCGAAACAGTACGACAAACGAAATGAAATGGGGATTATTGGCTAGTCCGCTACTCCGCAAAAAAAACTCACAAGAACACTGAAAAGTGGGTTGTCTATGTGTGTTCCAGTGGGTTCCACTTTTCTCGCAGAAGTCTTCATTATTAAGTGTGGAAATCAAAGTTTGGCCGGGACATCCTCTTAAGAGCTTTGTTTTATTTCCTAAAACCAACACGTCATGTTCTTTAAAAAGTTTCACCGTACGGCACGGCAGGGAGGAAGTGATGTTTCATTCACGACTCTGCCATTGTTTTTCTATCTGAATAGTTTACTGATGAGTGGTTCTTTGTGCTGTCACGAGATGTCACCCTTTACTATACACATATGACGTGGATCGCATTCAGTTTGGTTCCAGCTAAGCGTGACGTAACGTTTTCATTTATTCATTCACAGTTTGTTGGTGCGAGGAGTCATTCCCGTGTCCGCTAAGACACATGATTGCCTCTGATTGTCGCAGCCAGATGGGAGAATAAGTGTTTTTCACCTGTCATCTCTAGTGACAATAGCTGTGCCGCCGCATTGGACAGGATGATCCACGTCATCTTTGTCGGATTCGCTGGACAAACGGCATTCAGCTCTGGTGATATGCACATTTTTAGTTCATTCTTTGCAAATCAGGGTTGGACACGTAGTCTATTTCTCTGTCTTTCATAAAATAAGCATCAGCGTCTGTCAATCGGAATGTGCCAAGAGAAACAAGAGGTCAGAAGAGCCTCTGTGACATCAGAATGCCACAGAGCTTGTTTCAAAAGAAGATCTGATGATGAAGTTAAAAAGCTCATGTCAACGGCTCTGCCTTGCTTTGGACCGCAGGAGAGGCTCAAAACCTAGCCCGAAAGACTTGTGACGTTGCTTATTTCGGAACCATGGAAATGAACCGAGGAGATAGTTATTGGTGCGTCTAGGTGTACAAAGTCCTGCGGCCTCTCGTTGTGCTTCCCGGCCTGTCTGATACCCTTGCTGCAGTACATGCCCCATTTGTCTCCTTTCCTGCCGCAATTTAATTTCGTCATTCATTAATCCGAAAAATCTGTGTACCTTGCCTCTAAGGTACGTGCACAGACCGTATGAATACATTTCGTATGCGAAATTCGCATCGCAACACTGTGCCAAGTTTTCCGTTTGTATCTTGATAGTAACTTCTACAGTAGTTCTGGATACAGAAGACAATTTTCGCTCGTATCCTGATAAAAGCAAAGTATTGTCTACGGACCGAAGCAAGCATGCGAAAGTCAACGCAGCGAAGGAGAAACATCGCATTTGACTGCGAACATCGAACTGTATGTTCACGTTACTTTTCGACCAGGTTGACCAATGAGCACGCCCTCGACCCTTACCCCCTCTTCCCCTATATATTTTAGCTACACAGTGGCGTTTTCGTGAAAGTTTTAAAGACCCTTGCTATTGCAGATTTCTTCTAGGAACTTTACTGCAAATGATTCGAAGGAAGAGTCTGATATTGGGGTTTAGCTGTTTCACAAATAGTTCGAAGGATTTTTAAACGCTTAGTAATGTACGCGAGAATAAACCCCGGCCTTTGTGCTTTAACCAGTTCGAATGAACAAAATGAATTCGGCAACCAGTGATTCAGAGAGAATGAAACATATACCTAATGGAACCACTTCCACTGACGGCACAGCATGAATATTTTTAAGCTTTCGGGGTTCAGTGTAGAGTAGAGTAGAGCAGAATTCAGTTTAAAAATTACTTTCGCAGCAATGATGCCCAAATTTGCATTTCGTGGCCTCTTAAAGGTAATCGTAAACAAAGGCATCCTCAATGTACAGATTTGAATATCTATACAATTTAAACACAATCAAAGTATATACATTAAAAATTACAGAATATAGAATACAAAAATGCTGACTTTTTTGTTTGTCGTCATGATGTCAGAAAATTCAGCAGATGCTTTTTTGGCGTTTTTTCGGCTCTTCCTGGCAATGCTTCTTATGCATAACATTTCAGACACAACAGGTAACATCCGAAGTGTTGTTTGTTACGCATTGTCTGTTGAAACCGCGCATCCTTGTGTTATCTGTTATGAAACTTCTGACAGTGTATGTTTGTGTAAATGCTGTAAAACGGTTTATGTTATGCTTTACCTGAGCAGCGTTTAGCAGAAGATACACATCTGTGTGTCAAGCGTTATCAAACTTCTGACAGCGCCCTGACAACAAACCTACGAGCAACAGGATAGTGAAAAGGAGATCTCACGATCCTCATCAGTTCCTTTTTTTTCAATTCAGGGAATCGAATCCGAAGTTTTTCACGGCCAAAAAGATCCACAGCGACCACCTAACCGCCCTTGTCGGCGAGTCTTTGAGACGGTCAATGCTGTCACTTCGTGTCTACTTGACGTCAACGAGAAACTACCAGTGTGGTCCGCTGTGACACAGGGCGGTTGTCCACCGGCATCCGAGGATGATCAAATTGACAAACTTGAGCCGGTGGACGAAAACTTGTTTTGTCTTCCAGTTTTGTTACCATTCCCTTTGTCGGTGTGGTTTTTCTTATGACATCCGATAATGCTGAGGCGGCCGAGTCTTTACGGCTTCAAAGAAATCAAATTTCATAACGTCAACACAGCAAAGTCAGCAGTCCTTCAGACCTCAGAAGCCGCTGAATCTAATAGTCGCACAATCTCGCATGTTTCCAAACAGAGCAGAATCTCATACGGATGACATTTTTTGTGAGGAACATGTCCTTTTCGTTCGCTTTATTCTTATTGTTGTTATTACTTTTGTAACGTCAGGAACCCTGACTTGACCACATTTACGTTCGGAAGACTTAGAAGGTAAGCTAAAACTCCCAAATTTACAGTCATTGGTAAAATTTCAAATATAATGGCAGCACCCTGAAATCCACGAACGCAAACCTTATTATTGAGTTTTCGAAATATATCCAACGAGTGACAAAATCTAGGAATAGGATAAGCAGGTTAATTGTTTAATTGTGAACTTGCAACCATGATGTTTCCGAGGATGTTTCTGATTTAAATGTTCTGTTGTCCGACATTTCGGCTTTAAATGGAAAATTTAATACTACGAAATATCTATTCAAGTTTGGAGTGAAGTTCATAATGATTTTGCTAGCATCCAAGTTCTGCAGTGTAAGAATGCCTGTAGACAATTCTAGCAGCAAATCAGCAGAGAAGATAGTGTTAATCACTGCACGATAGTATCTCGTTTGGAGTCGGTTTGGAGCAGGTTGGTCAGAAAAGCGAGTTGTTGGATTTGTGGGAAAACATGAAAAACCGTTCATAGGGATCTGTTCTTCCCATCTTTTCCCGTCTTGCGCTACCATGTTATGTCTGTGACCTCGAAACACAGTAAGACCAGTTGTCTCTTGACAGTTGACCCACTCTTAATTTTAGTGTGCAGCAACTGCCCGGTGCCGCGGTGCCGGCACTAGTTGCCCCGTTTTAAAACATGAAAATAAGCACTTTTAGAAGCATTTGAAAGATGAATCGACTAATTTATGGCAGACATCGGTGCCGGCACCGCCCATTTTAGTTATGTACAGCAGGTGCCGGGGAGTGGGTAACCCCTCGGTTGATAAACATTGTAGTTTGCAAACGTAGTAGCGTTGGGAGGAGACTGGGAAAAATACTCTGGTCTACTGGAGTGGGTCGGTCACCCAAGACCTGGGCGTCGGAAGTAATAATTTCCAATCTCAACGGCCCAAACCTTGCTGGCCCGCGTTCCCGTACGGATTTCCCGCCTGAAATCCCAGAAAAACTGAAGCAGATTTCGACCCGATTTCAGATTAGTTTCTTCCTCGGATCGACCGGAATATTGGCCTCTGGCAATCTGGGGGACGATGTCGGCCTCGGCTCTGCCGGTCAATCCGAGAAAGAAGCTAACCTAAAAGCGGACCGAAATCTGTTTCACTTTGTCCGAGTGGATTTCATGCGGGAAATTTCCGCACGGGTTGGGATGTCGTCTTTCCGGAAAACCCAAACCGACTTGCAAGGCCGTATCCAGGGGGGTTAAGGGGTTCGACCCCCCCCCCCCCGAAACCCACAAAAGTAATCTTTTTGTGTAGGCTTTAAAATCTGATCTATGTCTTTTTTGTACTTTTTGGTCCGACCCGCGGGCAACCCCCCCTCCCCCCGAAATAAATTCCTGGATACGGGCCTGCTCACTTGCATAGCAACGCCCGAGGGACTACCCACGTCCCGGTACTTGCTGCACACCCCATCCCGACAACGGGCAGTTGGTGTCACCAAAATCAAGAGTGGGCAACCCCTCGGCAACGTCCCACACACAATATGTAAACGGCATGGAGGCACGCACCCCTACCTGCTGACGATCTGGCAGCTGATGCACGTTAAACCTAACTGGCATCCTTTGCACTTGCGTATTCCAACTTGAGGCCGAGCCATGGCGAGTGGATAAAGAAAACCATAGGAAAAATTGGCTGCTTAGCCAAACGCAAAAATGCTGTACCCATTCATGTTGCATCTCTCACGCTTTATCCGGTCATCCCGGTATCTCGACTATCATCTCTGGAATAATCAATCCTCCAGCTGTGCACTCAACATTTATCAGCGGACTGACTTGCTGGATCCCATTCTGCCACAACGCTTCAAGCACACTGCTAACACAAACGTTAGTTTGTGTGCCGATAAAGCCGCATGCTAAACTTATTCGAATCGCAATTCTGGCAGGTTTAATTACAACCAATAGAAGACGACTGACAGCCTCAGGCCTGATATGAAAATTGAATTGGTAACTGAAACGTTTTTCGCCTACATTTGTTACAGCAATTATCTTTTCTTAGCTCGCATAGCCAGTGTTTAATGGTTGATTTCATAGATACTGTGATTTACCTCAGGGATACGCGGAGTTGAGAATGCATATGATGCATCGCTGAGCAGTTTCAACCAACTAGAAGGCTAATTATTAGCATTCTGGGGTATCAAGTAAAGTCTGTTTAAATCGTGGATAATTTCGGCAGGTGACGCTGAGAAGAACATCAAAATCGTTTTTACTTCTTGGACTAGCATGGAAGCCACTTGTCAGTTCATAAAAATAATTATAAGGGAGAATCACTAATATTTTCGTCACGTCCCTAATTCCGGACACAAGCACTACTACACTAATTTACTAATTTAAGTAATAACTTGTTTCTTCTAGAGAAGAACTGAAGAAGCCAAACAATTTCCATAAGTGTGAAAGACAATTAGTTTCGCAATTAGTTCGTTTCGACAAATAAAATTTTATTTTGTCTTCCACCTACGTCCACGATGCAGGACAGAGCGGAGCGAGGAATTAGTTTACAACTCTTGTAGTGAAGGAGACATGGAGAGCTTGACAAGGTTTGAAAATCACGAGGTTGCCCACTCTCGATTTTGGTGTACAGCAAGTTCACCAAAGCGCGGTACCCGGCCGGTGCCGGCACCGATTGTCACGTGTTAAAATATTAAAATCAGCATATTTAAGGATGAATTGCCTACACTGAAAAACACGTCATGAACCGTCATGAACATGGGGACGAGAATGGCACAGAGGGAGCATTCGAGTTTTCAATTTAAACTCTTCCAACTTTTACAACAAGGCAATTTTTTTTTCTAACCATGAGTGACACATCGTGATTCAGTTGGCTGTTTGACAAAGGCTCCGGCAAACTAAAAAAAATCGAGCGCATCCTGATGACATGTTCTTATGCTGTCCTTGAGCGTCGATCCTGACCAATGGGATTGCAGGGTAGGAAATTGGTGACTTCATGATTGGCTAAGGTGACATTGACATATGGCTTGTCACTAGACAGCCAGCGGGTCCTCTCGCGCCCAGCAACGCCCCTACACAAACCCGATTTAAAACAGATAAAGACAACGATTTCTTTCTTAAATAAATAAAATGTTATTATTGGAAGTTACCGAGGTGTCAGGTATCTTAATTTGAGCGGTGCAGTTATTGTCAAATGGTAAAGAAAAAAACATTCAGACGTCCTTTGGAGCTCTTAAGGAACTAACTCAACAGTAGCTGACTTTTATTACAGCTAGTGGACTGATATTGGCACCCGCAAAATTTAACTCACTGCATGCTGCGCGAACGAGGGGTTACATACTCCCAGTATCAGGGGGCCAAAACTGACCGAAAATCCAATGGTCACAGGCTGTAGACGAACAAGTTTTATCGGAAACCCTCGCAACAGCCATCGGGGTTGCAACTTGCAACAACACACATATTTAGATAAAGGCTATTTTTATCTTTACGCAAATGACGTAGAAAACAACAAATTAGCTTGTCTGTTATGCGTTTTTCTGAATTAAACTAAATTGAACTTAAACCGAAATAATCAGAAGTCCTACATCGTAGGCCTATTTTTGTTATCGTATCCAGAGGGAATCTACCTTGAGAGAAAGGATAGATTAGGACGAAACAAAGAAGGCCAGGGCGACAAGTGGCTCCAAACTCAAAAGCCATCGGCCTCGAGAAGCCCAAAGAAAGATAGATTTCGAGGGGTTGCGCATTCACGTCCACCTAAATCCCAAATCCGAATATAAACCCGGTCACTGGGAACTAGGGACCCCTATCGTAGACTCACAACAGAACACAATTGATTCCTCCGGTTCTGCTCTCAGTTCTAGCTCTCAACTGCTTAATGAGACTGCTTGAAAAGAAATTCATTCCAACAATCCAAATCGAAAGTAGACTAGGTGGACCAGGGATCAAAACTTACTCGCGTCATCAACTTATCCACACCTACAACGGACCAGTTCAACTTTGTTTTTAGTGGCTTGATTATCCCTTAAATCCATAGAAGAAAAGCAGATAGCGCTTGTTTCGAATTTGCTATCCCACTTCAGTATATAGATTGTCGTAGATATGCTATAATGTCATTAACAGACAACAACATTTATTAATGACCTTTTTAATGTTACGTAAATTTAATGTTACGTTGTTCTGCATGGTAGGTAATCTTATTCTTCGACTAGTGTTCAGCGTCGAAGGTGACAGTTTTCCTTCCGTACGAGGAGACTTGCACGAAAAGGCTAAGCAAACCAACTACGGCCCGACTATCACGACGAGAACTTGAATCCAGACGAATATGTCTCGAGGCAAATGACTGTCAAGACTCCAATAAGAGACAACGTCATACTCTGGTCATGAAGCCCATTTGGCTAGCCTGTTTACATTAGCATGCATTAGAGATCAAAGACAATGGACTCACCATGCTCAGTCCAGGTGTGGCCACATCCTTCGCAAATCCTCTCTTCTGCATGTCGCGGCCTATAGCGATCGCAGCTACACTTCGACGTACCACATGGCAAGGCCTGGAACTGGAAAACAACAACGTCATTGGTCTGATAAGCTCCTCGTCCGACCCCCGAGACGGCTGTTTTTTTTTGTTTTTTTTTTACTTAGAAGTATCATCAGCATGTATGCTGCAGTGAGGTGCAGACGATGAGGTGCATTCCTACTACTCAAGGAATTCCCCCCCCCCCCCCCGAAAGTTAGAAGCCCAAGATGTTCTTCTTTCTAGCCTTTTTGACAGTGCAAAACGGAACGTCAGCCGATTTTGATTAAGAATATTTACGTTTCCGTTTTGCACTGTGTAATATGATTCGCAGCCAGCTTGGGCTGAAGCAATATTTGTCTTTCTAGCATACTAAGTTTGGGAATAATTTGCGTATCACCCACGTTTTCAATGCCGATTTCCACCCCCAAATTGCCCACTAAGCTAACCAAAGAGCTTTGTGCCAGCGTTTGTAGAAATCTTGAATAAATGACGAATGTATTCCCTATGGTGTTTTAGCTTTTTAGTGTTTTATTTTGACGGGTCATTTCTTGACCATTGCCTTGTAATGTCATTGTGTTGCGAGAGCAACACTTTGGTTTTGTCGTGGTTTTTTTTGTGTTTTTTTTTCCTAGCACCTCGATTTCAGCTTATTCCTAGAAAGTGGTAAGGGTCTAACCTCTGCGGTTTTTACGGAAAGTGTGGACCTTCGGCCGGATTGATGAATATGACATTACATTTTGGAAAGCTTCGTAGAGCTCTTGCCTGGGGCAAAAAAGGATGGTTTTCGCTTGTGCGCGAGCTACAGCCTACGGTGTGTGAAGTGAAGTGGAGTTGTGTAGCCTATGTCAGAGAGGACTATCTGAAGTTATGCAGCCAAGCTTTCGTTTCATCAAACCACGTTTCTGCTTTCGAGTGGAAAGCTCCGTTCTAGCAGGCGAGCAGGCAGGAACCACTTTCAAATTGAAGGTGGACTAAAATCTACAAGTGCGAAATATGTGCGGCAGTTCCCCGGCCCCACAACCAATATATCTTCTTTGAGTGATAAATAGAAAAATTTACAGAAACAAAAAAGTGGCATTTTCCCACAGGTCCGAAAGTGCTGCCATCTATTGTTTATACACATTTCTGTTCGTGATTTCTGCTGAGTTCATCAATCCATTTATTACACTTGGGATTGAAGAAGAGAAATGGTATCGCACATACCTCTTAAACTTTATAAGTTCTCTCACTGTTAAAGAAACTGCAGCTTATACTTTGCTCCTTTCTAAGTGGTGATATTAGAAAGTTGGCCTACGGCAAAAAAGTCAACTTTTGAACTAATACAGATAGAATTTTTTTTTCAACGGCAATCGATAGATCTTGATGAGCTCATCAAAGTATATGTCATCCGTTTTTTGGTAGAAAAATTCCTTCATGAGGTACAACAGTTTGAAAGTTTGGAGGGGTTGACAACTTCAGTAGTAAGGTACACACCGAAACCCAAAATAGTCGCATCCCAATTGTGAGATATGTTGGGGACTTGTAAGCAACAATCGGATGTTAGACCATAACCGTCTTCGTCGATGAGGGGCTAGCAACTTTTGCTAGTTGGTGTACCTATTAATCCTATTATTTGTTTCCGGTGTATTTGATGCTGAGAAAAGTTTGTTACCATGTCTACCACGGGGAGATGGACTTGTAAGGAGGAATCGGTTGCTAGAAGGGGTTCATAAGGGGCTAGAAACTTGTGCAAATTGATGCACATTTTATTTGATCTCCATAAATCTGAGGGTAAGAAAATTAGTCTCCATGGTCTATCACTGTAACTTAGAATGAAGTCTTTGAGGGGTAGACAACTTAAGTGGTAGGGTGTATAATGTTCCAAGTTTTCGTCCGTCACGATTGAAAAGGATAAAGTGCAATTGGCTGCACACTTTATTTGATCTCTATAAATCTGAGGATAACAAAATTAGTCTCCATGGTGTATCACTGTATCTTAGAAATAAATCAAGTGTTTACGCATTATTTTGATCCTGAAAAGTTATGGATAGATTTGTAATACTAACTAGGTTATATAAGGCAATGTTTCAAGTTTTCACCGTGCACGATGTCTACGATTGAAAAGGATAAAGTTCAAGTGGCTGCAAAGAATTTAGTCCGTACATCCGATATTCTGTTTTTTTTTCAACGCTGAAGGATATCCGTATGATTAGGGATTGTGTCATCAGTCCGGAACAGAAATCTTCTTGGAACATAAAATTTTGAAAACGTCGGGTTGACAACTTCAACGATAGCGAAGAAACAAAACCAAAGTGTTGCTCTCGCAACACTTTAGTCGGCGAAGCCGAACAAAGGTTGCCGCAACACTTCACGTTGCCCAGGCAACGTAGGTCTAGTTTTGATTGTACCTGACGAAAAGGCCTACTTCGCGGTATAATGCTGGGAAAGTTCGTTTTGTACTGAAATATCTCTCTATCGACATATCAATATATATAGTGACGTAGAAAGGATTTTCGGAGGGCTTTTTTTTGTTAGACAATGTTAGACGTATCCGTCTAGTGGACTCGGTCGGCCTAAAGTTTTAGGATGTGAGTAATTTCACGTCACAAAGTTTTTTTTCTGGAAAAAAGTCCACTGTGCTTTCTTATTTCCGTACGTTTATTACAGCACTGGCGGATTCCAGTTAATGGTGGAATCGTTTTACAAAATTGGAAAGAAGCATTTGCTCTTCGTCCGTCTCCTTTTAATTACCCTCCGAATCCCAATTTATCAGGACCGAATCCTTCTGTTTCCCGGACCATCCAATGATCCAGAGTTCCTTCATTCATCTAAGGAAATTCCCTGATTGCCCTAGGACGTATCGCTTCATCACTTCTCTGGTGCATAAAGGACCCATCGAGCGCATAAAGGCGTATGACATCCGTTCCCGAAAGTGATAACGTTGTCCAACGATCATCAAGCTTCCAGGAGATTCATCACGGGGCCAAGTCCACGTCAGGACCACTCGGACTCTCCCAGGCTCTAGATCTCGGCCTCACAATGGAGTCCGAATCACATCCCATTACGCTGGACTCTGGCTAATCCAGCCACGACAATGGAGACCTTAAGTGTACTAACTAGCGATTGCAATTAATGGAGGAGAGTGTGGGACGTTCGGTGTCATGACACTGTTTTTGTATCCCTTGGTCGATAATGGACAATGGACAAACTCAAATCCACTGGGAATCCAAAGTTTATTAAGACTCCCCTCTGCTGGGCCCTGTAACGAGCTCCTGTTTCTCAATTAACCGTGTCACAGAATAAAAGGAAGTTGTTACAAGGCTGCTCTTTCAGACAAACATGTCCAGTAGGGAAGAAGATGTGATGGTGTGGCTGCGACTGCAATAACATATGGTCACAGAAATGGTACAACAGTAGGCGAAGGACATGGACATTAATAAAACAAAATTAAGAATTCATAAGTTTTGGTACCTAACTGGGGGCCTGGGAAAACTCGGGAAACAGCTAGAAGACTAGAGAGATAGCAATTCACCGTGAGACGAGGTTCGGGAAGGTCCGAATGATCCGGACGTGATCAAGTCAGCGAAGAACACGGACTAAGAAAAAATCAGCTTCGGTAAAAACTCCAGAAACAGAAGGCTAGACAGTCAGTGGATAGTCTTTTCCCTGAGCGTAAGCTCAGGAAGGTCCAAACGACTTAGTCTAGCCAGCGAAGACGAAGGATGGAAAACAAGACCAGCAGGAAAATGGCAGAGGGATTGCTCACTGACCGAGTTGGTGTACAAAAAGGCACAGAGGCAGAGGACTTGACAAACAAAGGGTGCACACATGTAGGCTGAAGGCTGGACAGCTACTCAGATAACCCTTTCACCGATTCAGGTTTGTTCGAGTTCAAATTATTGCGGTGCAAACCTTCGTCCAATTATTGACCCGAGCTTGATGTTCATGTTCCTGAGAGGGATTTTTTTTTTTTTTTTTTAACACAAAGTAAGCAGGGGTCAATTAACAAAATCCAACCGCGAATGATACTGGATGAAAAAAAAGATTATCCCCGCCGAGTAGGCTCGTGTGATTTAACATAGCCCAGTTCAGATCAATTCTGAAACTGCTCCCTGGACTACAAATCAAATGCCCAAACAGCTGACCAAGGGTCTAAAAAACGAATAATATGGATCTGGAATCCTTGAAAAGCAACCAATGTAATTCTTATTTACAAGCCCTAATGAAAACAGGACTATTCAGTTTCCGCCCATATGTCAGCTTTGTATCCTTTCCGAGTCTGGTTTCACATCTGCTCGCATTCTCAATTGCTATTGGCCACGAACTCTGTTATTTACGGCAGGCTATTTTGCATTTTAATGTTAAATTTTCCATGTTTACGTCTTCGTTTTCTTCCTGACTCGGCTTCACTGACATCTTTATCTGTTCCAATGTCACCACGGTTTCATTTTTGAAATTTAAATTCGAAGAAAAACTCGTTCTCACTTTGGCTACCCCTTTGAGGCCTCCGTTACAATATACATGAGAATACGTTTCCCGGGGGAGGCCCGGTATATAAGCTAATTTTCGCTGTTCAAGTGGCAAAGTGTTCCGGACTGAGCCCCTGAAATTGAGCCTCAAACTTTACGCGGCCTCAGGGAGGATTCGAAAAGGGATTGCTGAGTTTTCAATGTGAAACTCATTTGCATCCCTAGTACCATGTGCTGTAGCGACAGAAAAGATGTGATCTCCTTCAATCGTAATTGAAAAGCGGCAGAATTAGCATTTCATGAAAGGCTGATCCTTGGGGTACCCAGGGCTTTGGAATTTATGATAAATTTTCTGCCAACACTGGAGATGGAGGAAACTGAGCCGCAAGTTGAGCAAATGGCAGAGGAAGTGGGACTCGACAAAATATTTACATGGGCACAATGTGGTCAGGAGAAGAGCAATACCATCAAAGGCATTACTAGCCAAAATGTTTGGGGGGGGGGGGCAGCGTTTTTACCGACTGCTGGTAATTTGTACCGACTGTTTTTGCAGAAAAAACGACAGTTTTGAAAAAAAATGACTGATTTTCAGAAAAAACGACTGTTTTCATTAAAAATTTAATGTTTTGACGAAAAATCGCGGCGCGTGTTTTTTACCGACTGGCCGAGAACATTGGGGGGGGGGGGGGCGTCCCCACTCCCTCCCCAGTCGTAACTCCCTTTAGTACCATCACCGTTTCTGAATGGTAAAAGAGATGCAGAGTACCAACAAGGAACCATGAAATATAGTCATCAAACTGGAACAACTGTAAAATTGGGATTCCACCAAAGATTTATATGAGGCATTTGCTTAAGAGGAAGCTTCAGTAGAACATAAGCAGAAGCTTACCGACAAAAAAACAATTATCATTCTGAAACGACTGCAGTCACTTTTTGTTTTTAATCCTGCAGCATCTTTTGCAATTATTTAACTAGTAAATCACATTCCGTACTTTTTATGGCTACTCATATTTCCTTCATTGACGTTAATTTAATCTATTTTTTTTACAAACTATCAGATATTTACGTCACCTAATTTTTAAAAATAATCACTATTTAATTTATATTTCCCCCCTTAAAAATTTAAAATTAATTCTGCGACTGCACGGTTGTGGTCTATAGCATTCCCGAGAACATTCCTCCTATTTTCTCTGCTTTATTCTTCTAATGTATATTTTTTTACCATTTGTGTTTCTGTTTGTCTGTTACAGGGATGGGATTCGACAAAACGTCTAAATGGGGAAAGCTGAACAAGGGAAAGACATCGCCGCTTCCGGACCGTATAGGGGAGCCAAGTCACATGTAATGCAGGAATTTATTTCGGGGGGGGGGAGGGTTTGCCCGTGGGTCGGACCAAAATTACAAAAAAGACGTAGATTAGATTTTAAAGCAGGAGGATGGAGCAGGAGGATTATGATACTTGAACGACTGAAATCTTGAAACAGACCCGATATTTATTTTCTCTTTTGTCTGCTTCGTTCTTTTAATTTTATCTTCATTTATGTCTACGCTTATTTTCTTGCAAGGAGTGGGACTTACCAAACGTTTACATGGTGCAATCCGGTCAGAAGGACAGCTTTTCTTCTGAACAGAAACAGAAGAAACAGCATACATACAAGAATACATGTGTAACACAGCTATCATTCTGGAACGACTCTAAACAGACCCACAATTTGTTTCCGATTTTCTCTGCTTTATTCTTTACAATGTTTATTTATATTTTGATTAATGTTTCTTGTTTATTTTTACAGGACCTGGTCACGTGATAAAAACACATTCAGATTTGCGGGATTTGACCATTTCAGGAAAGAAACATACAATCACTCGCTGCTTGATACATGTAAAAACGTGCCAAAGGAACCAAAACGTACGTTTAACGAAAAAGCACCAATTTTAATGTGACAAACAAATCCTTCTCGGTTATATGGTCACGTAGTGTTCTTTGAGAATCCAACAAATGTACAAAATTGGGAACTCATTAAGAAGAAATGGCTCGACGCCAGCTAAGTCCGATTTTCTTGTAATTTATTCACTACAATTCTGGCACTGAACCGCGCAGTGTGAGATTATTTGACAAAAAATAATAATAATAGTTTTATGTACTACACAAACACTAAGAGTACACGAAACAGATGGAGTAAATGAAAAAGAAAGAAAAGGAGAAGAAAACACTATAGGCTAATAAAGAAAGAAGAGGGCTGTGAAATGTCTTGCAACTACATCTACTTTCTTGATACCTACTTTCCATGTAGTGGTCCTATTATTTTACAGTGTAATAGGTAGCCCTCGAGGTAGCCTCCTCCGTCTGTCTCGTAATTTAATCCACTTGAACCGGGAAAAAGAATTGGTATCATATTTTCAATGCTTAATTTGTCATTTCAACTCAATTTGATTTTATTTCCAAAACGGAAAGCAGTAGCCGAATATTCGTTTAGTCGTCAACATTATGTATGTTGTCATTAAGAGGCTATAAAACATGTATGTTCAATTTAACAGTCAAAATTTCACAACTCTTTTTCAAACAGAACTAGTCATCAAATATCTAACAACAAAGGGGGAACCTCAGGCACAATTTCAATATCGATTTTGTGAACGTATAAATTTGTCAGCAACATATTTGTTTAAATGTTCATAGCCTACAATCATATGCAGGATCGATGCATTTCTGGACCATATAAGAAAGAAAAATTACAAGTATGTGAGAAGAGTGAAGTTAATAAGTTCACTTTAAAGTTGAAGTGATCAAAGAAGTTCGTACTGGATGCCAATCTTGTATCGTTTTTGTTCATTCCCAAAGGCTTCAATAAACGTCTATCTATCTATCATTTTGTATCGTCTGTAAAGGGGCCTGAAAGTTCAAAGATACAATGCAGGCCAACCGTCAACTAATCCCGTTTATTCTATTTAATATTCCAAAAAAGGTAACGCAGGTGAATATTTTTTACTTCATCCCTTTCTTCATATACCAGCTAAAAGAAGAGAAAAAATAAAAAGATCTACTGAAGGTACTGACGGATTAAGAAGAGAAGAAGAAGAAACATTAAAGGACCCCTCTTGCTTATTCTGCGTTTTAGTTTATCCCTAGCTCCCTTATGGAATTATAAGCTTTTGAAATCTCCACCTTTCGCCATTGCTTCGTTTTTCACGATTTTTCACGACTTCTTAGCGCTTTTTCCGCCTAGCCGAGTTTTCCTAAGCAGGCAACGCAAACTTCGCCGAAAGCGCCAAGATCCGTCCCCAACTCTTTCACGCATAAGGACACGATAAGCTTCTGTTTTTGATTTTGGAAGACACGGTAGGCCATCACGTCTATCTTCTGTTTTGGACTTCTTTTGTTTGCTTGATTTTCCTACTTTTTAACCACGGCGCATTCATTTTTCAAATATTTTGCGTCTAATCACCGCGTTGGAGAGCAGGAAGGCTGGATCTAGTCGACAAGCGCCACAAAAAAATCGCTAATTTCACGTGGAAAGTAATGGTGTTTTCGGAAAACGACATTGCTGAGTTATTTCGTCATGGAAAGATCTGGGAAAGATCATTTCTAGTAAGAGTTGTGCTTTAAGACAAAGAAGTTTACCATGTGAAGAGGACGAATACAAGTATAAACAATAATATACAGAGAAACAAGAGCTGTAAGCTCATATGGCACTTGCGTGGGTTGAGATGTATTATTTGATTAAAAGTAATTTTTGACTGCGCGGTTCAGATGCGCACTTTAAGGAAGCTAGAGAAAAAGTATTTTATCGTAGAACTTGGCTGTAATGATGCACACTTTAAAGGCACTAGAAATTCATCTGTAAGGAAGACCCTTGAGGCAAAAACGATATCAGGCTCTTAGGGATCATTGATATATACGTATGATCAAAAGTATTTTTTTTCCGCTAATGCGGGTAAAATGCGCACTTTAAGGGTGCTAGAATTTTTTTTTTTTTGCAAAACCCTTGTGGCACAAATGATCATAGGTTGAGATGTATCGTTTGATAAAAAGTACTTTTCGACCTTGCGGTTAAGATGCACACTTTAAGGGAGCTAGAACTTCATTTGTAAGCAAAACCCTTGAGGCAAAAATGATCATGGACTCATGGGGATCATGGAAATGCATATTTTGCTTAAAAGCATTTTTCTTAATTTGCGGTCATGATTGGTACTTTAGGGAATGGTCGGATTTGAAAAGTGGCGATTTCTAAGCCAATCTTGTCGAATTTCTAATATTCCAGCCAAATTTCATCGTCCTAGCACATCTGGAAGTACCTTAACTCGCGATCACCGGAATTCCGGACCCGCCACTCAAACTCCCCCCACAGTCGCCGGAGCCAATCCGGTTCGGTTTTGGACTTGTTTGTTAATCCCACAAAGTTCCATCCCGATCTCTCCAGTCCAATCCGGTTACGCATCCCCCCCCCCCAATTGTTGTCGGATCCGGTCCGGACATGAAAAAGATCACCACAGGCCCTCTGTTCAGTTATTAAATTTCACTCGAAGTTTCTCCCACTCCCAAGTTTCGTCGTGAAAATCCCAAAAACTGTCATCACCAGAATTCCGGGAAAATCCCCTCCACCTCCCCCCCCCCAAGTGTCCGGGTCCAGTCCAAACGTGTAAACGATTTATATGGAGCAGATTCTTGTTCTTCCCAGCAAGTTTTACTCCAATCCCTCCACTATAACCGTCTCTCGAGATTTCCGGTCTCCCCCCCCCCAACTCCCCATAGCTGTCGAATCCGGTTCGGACTACAAATGGAAGATCAGAGATATGTCATTCATTCAGGTATTAAGTTTCGTCCCAATCCGATCACCCGTTCGAAAGTTACACAACACTCAATTTTCCATATTCCCCCGCACTGAATCACATATACAAACCCCTTTGACCCTCGAATGCACTAGCTCTTTCCGATGTTAACAGAGTGATCCGATGCAAAGAGTGACGTCACGCCGCGCGCAGACCTACTAGTGAGAAGAAAGGGGTAGGGGTTTTACAAAAACTACTAAATTCTCAGGATTCCCCGGCCCACCACTCCCCCCCAGATGGTCGGATCGTGAAACTGATTATTTCCAGGTTAGTTATATCGGGTCCCTGATATGCCTGCCAAGTTTCATCGTCCTAGGACATCTGGAAGTACCCTAACTCGAAAACAGTGGACCGCCCGACCGACCGACCGACCGACCGACCGACAGACCGACCGACCGACCGACCGAAAAGCGATCGGTATATGGCACTTGAGCGGAGCTGCAAGTGCCATAAAAAGCAGTACAATTAGAACAAAGCCGGTAAACATCGTTCAAATAGTTTGAATTGTCTTAGTTCTTCGATTGAATAGAGACGACTGAGGGGGCAAGGTTGAAAGTTGAAAAATATGTTTGTTTTTTTTAAATTTTACGTTAAGATAGTATTTATATGATGCACTTCAACCATGATAAATAGGCCTAAAGTAATTTTGCATTATATTTTAGAAGTCTAGGACTCCAATGTCGGAGCGTCGTAGACGGTCAAGGGCCGCCATGGCAGAGCCTCGCGCACAACACGAAAGAAACCAAAGCTTTAAAGGACCCCTCTTGCTTATTCTGCCTTTTATAATATACCTAGCTCTCATACAGAATTATAAGCTTCTAAAATCCCCACCTTTCTCCGTTGTTTCGTTTTGTGCCTACGAAATTTGGCCTTTTTTTGGCCTTGCCGAGTTTTGCCCGTCACACAACGAAACGTTTGCCGGAATCTTCAACGTCCGCTGACAACTCCTTCACACATGCGGATCTGAGAAGCTTCTGTTTATTACTTCTTTTATTTGCTTAGTTTTCCCACTTTTTAACCACGGTGCGTTCAGTTTTCAAATGTTTTGCGCCCAGCCGCCGCGTCGGAGAGCAGGAAGGCTGGAAATAGTCGACAAGCGCTAACAAGAAAATCGCTAATTTCAGGTGGAAAGGAATGGTATTTTCGAAAACATATTTTTCTGATCCATTTCGTCGGGAAAAGATCATTTCTAGTAAGAGTTGTGCTTTAACTGATGGGGAAGAGCGCCCTTGAGATGATAATATTATCTCCTAAAAGTATTCAAATAATAATCTTAAACATCTTTTTAACTCCCAAGTCACTGCCGGTTGTGGAAGAATAAATCATTGAAAGAGTGAAGGCTTTCAGTTCTGCCTTAGAAGCAGGTCCATATCCATGAATTTATTTCGGGGGGGGGGTGTTGCCCGAGGATCGGAACAAACATTACAAAGAAGATATATATCAGAGGTTAAAGCCTATAACAAACGATTATTTTTGTATGCTTTTGGGGGGGGGGGTGAACCCCCTAACCCCCCTGGATACGGCCCTTCTTAGAAGTCTCATGAAAAATTCGTTCTGCACCTCGTCCGGCCCTGATCGTGAATTCCAGGAGTTTGTCGCCTGTTGACAGTGGATTCTTCTCACCTCTCCAGCAGGGGACTTTCTTGAATGCCCTCCAGATTTCCGCCGGTTGACAGACTAACTGACATGCAGAACACGGCTGGGCTGTCAGCACTATCCCGAATGTCAGGCTAATTGTCACCAATCTCGGGGACAACTGATAGCTTACGTTTCGTTTCTCGTTTCCGGGCTACTGAGGTGTTAGAAAAGAGCTGGCATAATGATTGGTTTTCAAAAGGGTGGGAAGCTGTTGTTTTCAAGATAGACTTGGTTAGACTTTCATCCGGTCATGTCAAGGGCCCCTGGGAAGTGAACAGAGTCAGGGCCCCCTTTTGATAATTTAGAAATAAACTTTACTTTTATTTTTGTACATAATGAACATACTTTAACTTTATAAAGTATAGAAAAACAGACTTGGAAATGAGATATGAACATTAGAACATTAAATTTTACGCATTTTAATTTTTAGATTTACCACCTCGGCCTTGGCCCCGACTCTTCCGAGGTTGTGGCCCTACACAGAAGTTTGCCACTGAATTCAATTGCAGGATCGCGGCCAATAACTGTGAAGAAGTGGAGAAACAGTAAGAGAACTTGGAAGATCGTGAGCAGTCGACCTAAATAGGACGTATGCTAAGGTCAATAGTCATCCATACAGGTCCTTCAGACTGAAAAAATATCTTGCGCACGCTCTTTACACTCTTTACACAAAACTAACATAAGAAAAGGTGCTTGATAATATGATTTGCCTGTTTGGTTTATGCCTGAAAAAGTTTAAGAAAAAGTAGATAAGGAGAAAGAAATTCCGCAATATCATGTGGTCGATAGGATAGCATAAGGGGTAACGCAAATACAACCTGAGTTTTCCGTGTCAGTCTGAATGGACCTTAAAATACCGGCAAGGTCTAATTTTCACCGCTAGGTGGAAATCGACCAAGCACTAGACTGGTAAAAGGCAACGGAGGGGACTGGTTGGATTTCAGTACATTAGGGCCTCAAGGATCTTAGACTGTTATTAATTATTAGGTAGAATCGGAGGAATAAGTTGGTTCACTTTGGAAAAGAAGGCGCGGGTTGGGCAATAGACCTATACAAGATCTCTGGGACAGGAAATATACCGCGTATGTTTGCAGCACCGAGATGCCGAGAACGAACCAAAGTGACAGACATATGAACAAATTTCTGCTACAGACGAGAAAAATCATTCAAGTGCAAACAAATGAATGTAAAACTGCTACTGGCAGATAGCTTTCTCAAGAAGCAGCTTCACTCGACACGAGAAGCGTTTTCCACCCTCCTAACAATAGTAACTATTAGTTACTTTTTTCGTTCCAAAGTTATTACACTGACCGTTCGAACCTTCTCAAAATAGTAACTATTAGCTTACCACGCTCGGGAGCGTAGTAAGCGTGGTAACTACGAATGTCTGTTACGTGATTGGCCCGATTAGCCGGTAGCATGATATTTTGCCGAAAATAGAAAAATGCGTTCAAGCCTTGACGCCAAGGAGCAAGGATCCGCGGTGTCATGCGTAGTAACTACGGTAAGTAGGGTGGAACACGCTCGAGGTGGGTGGGGGCAACCTCACCCCCAGTAATTTTGTCCTTATTTACATTGGCCCTGAGATGTCCTGTCGAAGCACAGAGGCTCACGTCTCACTCCCTGTCAAGCGACCACACGTGTGACAGACACCGAACACGAGGCCTATGAGAGAACCGCAGTCACTGTCACTTGTCGACGCTGAATAAACAAAGCTAAATCTCCTATATTGACGCCTCTGGACCGAGTCAAAATATGGGAGGACGGATGACAAATTTAAAGTGTTGTCATAAGAAGGGGAGATCGCTGGAATTCCAGAGTCACAAACTGGAAATAGAGTCAAAGCTGAGAAGATCTGGCAGATCTGGAAACGATGACACAAGCATTGCAGATTTGCAGCTCAAAAGAAGTTACGCTGATTATTTTGAAACCATGGGCAAAAAACAGATTCAGTATCAGCTACAACCTAGGTTCGGGAATTTTTGTTTAATTTCAATAATCGCTTAAAACTGCAGTAGAGGTTTATGCTCTCATTGTGTGTGTGGGGGGGGGGTCTACCGGGTCTACAAAAGCTTGGTGGTTAGGAAGACAGCTTCTGCTTCTTCAGTTTTGTGTAGGCCTACTGCATTCAAAATAATACGAAGAAATAAACTGCAAGCACCTAGCGGCAGAAGAAGCGTAGGGTATGGCATCCGAAATTTTCAGCTACACGCATTTTATTCTCCTGGCGGACGAATTGTTTTCTCTGAAGATACTCTTCATCCTTGGCAGCTTCTACAGACAACCATAACAAAACGAAACCAAGTTTTCTATAACTTTTGTTCGGCTATACTTTTCCCTGTTCCCATTTTCCCTCGTAAAAATTTCCAAGAATTTTGAAGAAACTTGAGCTAGAAAAAATGTAAGGGACGTAGCAAGTGCTGCAAAGTGCAGTTTTTGTTCGTATTATTTGTATGGGTGACTACTAAACTACTAATTTATTCCACTCCGTTTTACCGCCAAATGCCAAGCATGAATCCTCCGTTCCAATTCCAGTATCCCAATATTGTTTCCCTGGAATGCTTTGATGTCCCCTGTCAGGCTCCAGTTTAGGCAAATCACTCAAAAGCGATCATCGTAAACTTCCTAACCGCTTTGTGTATCCCGCAAATTCCAGGGACCTGCATCCCTAGAAAGGGACCCTTCAATCTAATTACATCCCGATTAATATCACAGCCGTCAAAGGTCTTCGGGACGCCCTCACAGGCATGCAAAATACTATTGCGCTTTGAGATAAAAGTTGAATAGAAATTTAAGAAGACATTAATTTTGTTTCGATGTAAAATACTGGAAAGGGTCACAACAGAAATATCCCCGATCTGTTATCAAACTTATGACAGTGCTACTTCAAACTATGTCAAAGAATTTTTAAAGTAGTTAAACTTCAAGATTCATTCCTAATGTGCAGGCATGTATTTCCAGACCCAAGCATTGAGTTCAGTTCAGTTTTCAGTTCAGTTCAGTTTTAACTCATTATGACCCCACCATAAGGCCTAACATAAGGCCTGGCAATGGGCGGGGCTTAAAAGTAGGCTAAGGGATCCTTTAATATAGGTCCGTATCCAGGAATTTATTGGGGGGGGGGGGTTGCCCGCGGGTCGGACCAAAAAGTACAAAAAAGATATAGATCAGAGGTTAAAGCCTATAAAAAGGATTATTTTTGTAGGTTTCGGGGGGGGGGGTCGAACCCCCAACCCCCTGGATACGGCCCTGCTTTAATATAATTACATCCCCGATTAATCGAATAGGTATCCGAGAAACCACCGAGACGTAAAAATGCGGCTGAAGACTTATAAATGTAAAAATTACGAAGAATTAGGAATAAATTCCTGGATCTGGACCTGCACGTAAGTAACCAGAATTACGAGTAATGAATCAAAACTGCAGTGAAATGGCACATGCTGTAGATACAGGATGAGTATCAACCAGATGGACAAACGTTGTGTAACGCCCGCAATTTCAACTTTGCTGGAGGCTGTTGCTAATATTTGATGTGATGTACGGCCAACTGGCTATTAAATATTCATTCATTCATTCATTCTTTCTAGCTTGAGCCTGGATACGACATTTGCCAAGAAGGGCCAAAACATCGCTAGAATAAATCGATAAATGAATTTCCCGTTTATTACTATCAAATATAATCTACAGCCCACCAACCAAGTTCATAATCTGAAACATAATTCTATTTCCGCCATTAATAAAATGTCTGTTTCACGAAGACCCTCCTAAATTTTGAAATCTTCGAGATAAAAGTAAATGCTCCGTATCGCTGACACGGCAAGTGTAGGAGTTATTGCAGTATGTTTTGGCTGGAAAGTGGACGCCTGGATAGTGTCAGGTGGACATTACTTTGTCACCTTATCGCAAGATGGATCATTTTCCATCGTAAAGCGGGCGGAGATTCTCTGAAATGTGCGAGCACATTCCACAGTATCCATTTTTACCGCTGACATCTAGCGGGCAGAAAAGACGGGCAGACGTTTTAGTATCGAGGGGGTACCAACTGTCGGGCACACTCTGTACCGGGGAGTCGGGCACAATCGGCACACTCAATTGTCGAGCACACCTGAACCCCAATTTTGGGAGTTGGCACCCCCGAGTGGGTATCAATTGTCGGGCACACTCTGTATCGGAGAGTCGGCCACAGTCGGTCACACTCAATTGTCGAGCACACCTGTACCCCAATTTTAGGGGTTGGCACCCCCTCGGTTAGTATGGGTTCTGTTTGAAATACTACATATGACTACGTTCAAACACGCCAGTGAACCTCGGGAAGAACAAGAAACGTCACCCAAAACAAACCCTCTAAACTGATTCAAATCATGTGTAAACCAATGAACAACGTTTGTTGTCGTGATCTATGAGGCATAAAAGAAGGGCAAGATAGGCAGTTTAGGTCGGCCAAGGGTTGGTCGATGCGACTTCGTATATACTGGTGGGGACAGACATTCAAAGAAAAATGTGAGCGTTTCGATCGTCTCCAATAAAACTATCTGATCTGAAATATTTTGATGTTGCTTGATAATTTCCATTTCCTCTCTTGCTCACTATTAAACTGTTGCACCCCTGTTATGTTATGGGGTTGAAAAGGTCGGTAATGATTACAGTTTCCGAAGGGGAACTATCTTTTTTTTAAAGCTATATCTTATTTCCTGAAATGAACATTTCTGGCTAACATTGAACGAATATTACGCATGCTCGTTTGACTCACACAGATTCAGAAGGAGGGACGGAATAGGCGCACAGTAAGTGCCCAGTGGTGCACACCAAGTGAGCAACCCCTCAATTGGGATATTAAAAAATAACTGACTAGTATAGTTAAAGCTTTCGCTCGCGTCAACTTAAACGTTTGTGAAACTTGTATGGTGGCATTCGCTTTTGATATAAGACTGTATGGGCTCCCCTCTACGCCTCAAAACAACCCAATCAAGTAAGGAGTGTTCGAACCCCAATACCATCGTCATTCAACCTGTATGAGTGGATGGATATACGAGGAGATATACAGATTGGAATGGCGGTGGTACCTTTCAGTAAGTACTAGTAGGAGGGTGAACAGACCAATTGCCTACGATAATTTCCGAGGCCAAGAGCAGCAGACTAACCGGCAGGGCAGTGTTGCCAGACATGTTTGCTTTTCGTCCTTTTCGTGTTGTTTGTATGATAACGGACACTTCTTTTTTCAAGTGATCACATACGTGACATCGACTGCACTGTCAGAAGTTTCATAACAGATAGCGCATAACACTTTCAAGAATAACACCTTTCCACTAGAAATAAAGTGTTATGACCAATTAAGTTTACATTATTTCGTGCCTAGATCTCCAACAACACCTTCTATTGGTAAAAATACTAAGGGGAACGAAAGAAACATAACAGATGACATCCCAAAGTGTTATCTGTTGAAACCGGGCATCCTTCTGTTGTCGTTATATAACTTCTGACAGTGTAGTATTTTTACCAACTGAAGGTGTTGTTGGAGATCTAGGCACGAAATAGTGTAAACTTAATTGGTCATAACACTTTATTTCCAAGTGAAAAGGTGTTATTCTTGAAAGTGTTATGCGCGATCTGTTATGAAACTTCTGACAGTGTGATACACCTAGAACCGACGTTCTGTACAAAAAAAAGTATATTTACTGGAAATCGGGTTGGGGGGTAAGAAAATGATTCGAGTTAGATTTTGCAAGAAAATAGTGCATTATTTAGAAAAACAATTAATGGGTTAAAAAGTTTGACGAATGAGTTTTAAGCCGTATTTTATAACATCATCTGGCAACACTGCCGCACAGACTGCGCTAGCTTTCTGGCACATCAACTTGAAGTCCGTTCGAGGTGGAAAAGCAGCTCATTCTTAGGGTTATCACGGGCGAGATCACGGGTTATCAACTCTCAAGGAAGCCCGAATCTGATCACCGGGGCAAATTTGCAAATTAGATGAATCGATCGCGTGGGGACAGTAGAGGTACGCTTCTTTGCGAGGGGTTGCCGACTCCCCGGTACCTGCTGTACACCCTTTCCCGGCACCGACCGAAATCGGTGGTGCCGGCCATAAATTAGGCGATTCACTTTCAATAGCTTCTACAGATGCCTATTTTTATGTTTTAACACGTCGTAACAGGTGCAGCCACCAACCGGGCACAGTGGCACTGGGCACTTGTGCTGTACACTAAAATCGAGAGTGGGCAACCCCTCGCTTCTTTCAACGTTAGTTGGCTTTGAACACTCCACTTGCAAAGTTGACCATCAACTACTAATCAGGCAAAGTAGATAATGAAGGGAAGGCTTTTAAGAAGATCTGAACGGCTGTTTTGGGGGGTTGATTTTACCGGAGACTTTACCACTTAGCCCAAATACTGTTCAGAATTGACTAACGTTCAAATAAGCATACCTCTAATATATTTGTTAGAAGTTTTCCTTTTTGATTCATGACTGGTATTTTTAGACCAGCAATAAAAACACGGTACGGACGCAACACCTGTCAATTAATCATGCACAACAGTGTCCTAGTCACAACAGCCTGTTTTCTGTTCCCAAAGCCCCATAGAGAGAGCCTCATGTTTTTCGCTATGACCATATTCTCTAGCACTTACCAGATCCATATCTTAATGGCAACAGTCCTTGTGTCTCTTCAGTTCACCCACTCCTATTGGTCCGTTCGGAGCTCATGCGCTCGCATGGGAGGGGACTGAGTTAAGCTCCTCCTTTTGTGACCTGAAAAAGGAATGACACTTGAAACTTCGCTTGTAACATGCAATAAAAAAACACGACTATTATGTTGATTCCAGGATGCGTTCAGAAATGAATCGGCGGCAAAACAGATCAAATTAAAAGAATTTAATTGCTCTAACATTTAAACTGGAGATACAACTGGCGGCAGTTACTGCTGACACCTCGAGTTCCCTAGCTGGCTCCATTTCCAGCTATGGATACGGTAGAGGTTTACTTCTTTGAAAAGTTGCTTAACTTCCAGTGCTATTTCATCATCTTGCTGCAACAAAAATAAAATATAGTGAGCCATGGGAGTTCCTGAAGTGGTCCAGACGCTCCATATAACTTATGATTGCACGTATTGTGTTTTTATTGTTTTATTTAGCAAAGAAAACTGCACTGTTCAAAGTTAAGTGACTATCCAAAGAAGCATACCTCTAAAGCTCTACAGAGAGCTCTACTGTAGGAAAATAGGCATCGCACCAGGGGATCCACTCCTCTTAGATTTTGCAACAACGGAACATTTAAAATTTTGCTGGTTAAATCAAATTGTAAAAGAACAATAAAGTTAAATCCCAGTTTCGTGGAGTAGAATAATTGGTTTACGAAAAATATTGGTTGATAACGTTAAAACTAATTAGGAGACAATTTACGACGAGGGACCCAACACTTTGACAATGAAAAGAACACGTAAAACAAAACAAGACAAAAGATCACACCTTCACCAATCAAAACAAAAAATATCCGCAGGAATGTTGAGTGCTTTCTTTACATTTATAAGAATTTCCAGGATATAGCTTTTGTTCGTGGATTTTGGAATACCGAAAAACAAAAACAAACAACAAGTAAAACCATAAAATATGCTGTTCATAGTTATCAGCAAAGAACAACCTGTCATGGGCCCTTGCACGTACCCAATGTCCAGGATTTTCAATTTTCTCTAGACTTGTGAAGCAGGGGCAAAAAGTAGATGGTGGTCTCGCCACTTTAGTTTAGACAGACATAATCAATAGAGCATTATTTTTAGCAAAACGGAGTTTCTTAAGTTCGTATTCGATACAAAAAAGGTGCCCTTCAGCGCCCATCTTTAATTTAGTTATTATTTCACTAAATAAAAATTTAATTTAAACCACTAACGTAATTATATGCTACATGGTATATCAAAAATCATGTTATCACTAACATTTGAACTTGGAGAAAACCAGTGGAACCTGGCGCGGAACCAAAATCTGCGTTGAGACCTGTTCGATGTCCCATAAAAACCATGATTAGAGGAAGAACAAAAATACCGAAATAACAGGAATCAGCACAGGTCATATATTAGGCATTAGGATTTGCTCATATTCAGCTATGCAACTGCAACTGTCAGGGTACTCTACTTCACCGACTAGCAATGAGCCCATGCTAGGGACGAGGCTAGGGACTGTCGAATAAAATCTAGCTCTCAAAGGGCTCTCCCCTCGTCATAATAGCAGGGTCAAAAAGTTGGTCTCCAAGGATTCTTATCTCTCTTGCTTATTATCTGAGGTAGAGGGTTGCCACAGGGAGATTCAATATATTGTGCTCCACCACTGCTGTCCCGAGTTCCCCAGCGGAATTCTTGACAGTAATGAAAACAAAATCATCCGAGTGATTTAACGCGTATTCTGGTGACGGATAGAGCTGTCGTAAAATGTTCCCAAAGCCTAGGCCTACCACAGAGTAACTTGAATTTCCACTCATGAACTAAATCACGCCTAGTCTTTTGCGTCAAAGCCCAAAATTTTATACACGGCCTATGTACTATGTCACCGCGGTCTTGCTGTGTGTTCGGACACCACGAAAAAGGTTCCACTTAACCTTGTCGGCGGCTAAACAGAACAAAATTGATAACAATTAAAAGCAAAGAAATGTGTTAATTCTTACACGCCTTTCAACAAACGCGACATCGGCAAAAACGACAGTTAAAAGGAATTAACATTTTGTTATTTCCTGTCCGTTCGTGGACGTTTTTGCGCTCATTTACGAATACAGAAGAGCGAGAAAAGTCCCGTCGGCAGTGCAACAAGTCAAAGAAGTGTGGATGTATTAATATGCACTGAGGCACTTCCAGTGCTGACGTCCCTTCGGACATTAAAAAGAAATGAAATACTTCTGAGCTCAAATTCTTGTAACTGGATGAAGGATTTTGTGTTTTACAAAGTAGTGTTGTAGGCGGAGTAACTTTGTCTTGTCAGTCGGATGTTAGCCGTAGGATTTTCCAGGGTTTTCTTGTATATTTTCAATCTTGTTTTGATTTCTTATTCGTATCTTTTCTGAACCTTCAACTAGTGCTTCATAGTTCAAGGTTTTTATATACATGACATGGGTATAAATATACATGTATATAAATACACACGGGACAAGTACTGCGGGGAAACATATTTTGTAAATTGAGTGCTTGTCCAATAATTTTACATTAATAAATAAATAAAAAAAACTGTGTGACTTGTAAACCTAACATATAATATGCCAAAAACCAAGCAATAACTAAGTTTCCGGTTGCCAGTAAATCCGTTCTGCACCAAGAGTTTCGTAGAGTTCAAACCTCCGGTCAAACTGGGAATAGTGGAAAACACCATACGACTGGGAGAGTTTACAACTTTTCTTTTTACAGACGGATGAAAAAAGATAGATTGTCGAAAAAGCTAATTTTGAGAACTAACTGAAGCACCTCGCTAAACAAGATGTTAAAAATACTTATTTTTTCCAAAGCGGTTGGCTACAGGTTTTATAACAAACAGGGATACCGGAAAAAAGGGCAGCATCGACAAAATGGGATCGATAAAATAATTTTTTTTAATGTCGTAGTAGTCGCATATTCCAGTGCATCCACGGGGGTATTGCAATAAAAAATAAATAAAAAAACAGTAAAGAAACGGACGTCTTTTCAACCAACAGGGTTGTCATGTACACCTGATCCTGTTAAAAGGACACCTGTTCCCCAACCCGCAGGGCGCTTATAATTTCCTACATCGACACAGGACAGGTCCCTTTATAAAAGAAGTCAACACTTCTTTGTCGGTGAACCGAATCGGGCTCGATACGACCTAAGCCAGCACGACCTAATCGTTGGAAGATCCCTTTATCCATAAAGTAGCATAATGACACTTTCAGACTGTAATGGTTACGATACTGATATCCGGTCAGCCCCGCACGAGCCCTTCGCCCCCCACCCCCACCTGTTCCTTAATTACATCGAAATGATACATTGAAGAGGTAAAACATAAAGTTAAACGTCACCCCCACCAAGCTTAGTTTTAGAGACGGAGGAATGAATTCATATCGATAAAAAAAACAGATAAATAATAGTAGTAGCAATACTGTCTTTATCCCACTAATGCAAAAGCGTCCTGCCCGAGTATAAAGAGAGTAGGCAGAGAAATACATGCGTGTTTTCGGGCACTCGTATGAAATTCAGTTATTGGTTAAGAAAAGGGTGAACGATTCTCACCAAATCCAAACAAATAAAAAGATGAACAATAACAACAATGAACTTAAAGAACAACAAAAGAGACCTTGATCATCAGATCTGTATGCATATTTTGACTTTATAACTCTCAATACATAATGTATCAACTGGTTGAGCATGATCCTTGTTTGTGTGTTTGTTTTGCTGTTGTTTTTTTCAGTTTTTTGCTATATGGCAATTCTCAAACATTAAACTTCTTATCTTTTTCCATTTACATAATCTTGCTGACAACTCAGTGGCTGTTTCCATCCATAACAATGATGAAACACAACTATACCCATAGTTGGTGACACTATAAAACAGTGACACGGTATGTGAAGGGTTACTTATGTTTTCGGTTGTTGTTTATGCTTTCTTTTCCTACACTGACGGCTTTATCCTTACTAATCTCATCAAGCAATTTGGTTAATGAATTATCAAATGGGAAGAGGAAACAAAGAGATCAAAGATGACCGACGGGTGAGAATCAAAACTAGACAGAGGTTTCGCCGTCACGTGCCTGGAAAATAATAGTCCCAGAACAGTAGTTAGAAAAATTAATTTATCAGAAGAAAAGAAGGATTTGAGGGGAAAAAGAGATACAACCGGGATCATTTCCTTAGAATAAATCACAATTACTTATGCCTGGAAAGAAAATAGTCCCCGAAAAGTCTAGGAAGTTAAGTAAAAGAAAGGATTTGGCCAAACAAAAAGCGATATCATCGGGATCATTTTTCTTCCAAACAGTCACAAGTATTTTTATTCGCGACGTTATCGCAGATCCATATTTTATCATATGAGCAAGACGCACGTCCTACTCTTTAAAATTCGTTTTTTAGCAGTCTAAGCTTCTGGCGCACCGCAACTTGCATGTTTTTTAGTCTTTTATCAAAACGATGTTCCTGTTCCCTCATGAGGCTCTCCTTGAGGTCGATATATGTAAAACCGACATTTTGCTTATTTGGTTCTTCTGCGATTTTATCTTGCTAACTGAGACCTTGGTTGGAAGAATTGTTTTTTTTCTTGCACTTGCCATATTCGTTTTTTCGAATAATCCATCTTCAGCCGAAAGGTTATAAATGCGTTAAGAAAATATAACGTGTCATAACATCTTTTTTTATAGTCACCTTACTTTTCTCCCCGCCAATCCGTCTCAAACATACGTGCCAGATGATACAGTACTTGACAATAGACAAAGATTCAATCCAATTCCATCTTTTCCTTCCCAAAACATTATCCAATACAACTTCCACTATACCTCCTCTACCAAGCACCTAAACACTACCACTGATCGCCAAGAACATCACTGCGCCGTTCACCTACACCTACTAGAACTTATCGACACCGAAATCCTCAATATCCTACCTTACTCAAACTTGAGACTTACCGGTAGAACTTAGAAAAAATCCGGCAGCACTTGGAGTTCACATCGACTCAGCGTCACACCACTTTTGGATCTGTGAGCGCGACAGGACAGGACGGAGACGAGCACCGATTAGGTTGGGCACAACCGAAGACCAAGTCAGAGGACAGCGGAGAGAAGCGCTCCGCCTGTGTGGGCCTCACTTCTGCGCCTCGGGGAAGAAAGAGGTAAAGGGACTGCGACACTGGAGAACTGTCAACTCAAGTGACACTGCCGGGCCCTTCGACGACAGGATTGGTGAAGATTGTCGTAAAGGAGTGTCATTCGAGGACCTAAAACGAACGGAGTTGAACGAATGAAGAAAGCTGGATGATGAAGGGACTAAAGGAGACGATGAGAAAGTTGAGAAAACTACAAGACCGGGAAGCTTTCTGTGGGTGGACAAAAGCTAGTTCCAAGAGCTGGAGTTAGGTAAACAAGGGAAACTAGTCTAAGAAATGATTACATTTCATGATGGAAGAAAGAGATAAAGAGACTGCGATACTGGAGAGCTGTCAACTCAAGTGACACTGTACGGGTCCTTCGATGACAGGATTGGTGAAGATTGTCGTGAAGGAGTCATTCGAGGACCTTAAAACGAACGGATTTCAACGAATGACTAAAGCTGGATGAAGAAGGGATTAAAATAGACGGTGAGAAAGTTAAGAAACTGTAAGAGTGGGAAAATAAGGATGTGATCATGAATCTAGACATGGCACAATGTCTGCTGCCATCTGAACGAATTACTTTGCTCTTAGTTTGCGAGAAACTAAAAAAAAAACCTGATTAAATAGTATAAAAATCAACAACTGACGAAGCATAACGTTTTCAAACACAACAGATTACATCCCAAGTGATGTCTGTTAAAGTCGCGCATCCTTGTGTTATCTGTTATGAAACTCCTTACAGTATAAGGATACCTGACTGGGTTCTATGGGTCTTCATATTAGCTTTAAGCCTAAAACTGTCCTGTTCAAAGTAATCTAACGTTCAGAGAAGCCTACCTCTCGCTCAGTTAGTCGGCACCACTGTGCTGGGCCCCGGCTGGGCACTGGGCACTTACTGTACAGATGTTTTGGGAGTGAGCAACCCCTTGGGCAGGTGCCTATTTTGTCTATTTAGTAATCCGGCATTGTTCTCAAGTTTCCAGGCTTTTTGTACGAAGAAATTGTTGTTTTTGTCATTGTATCCTTACTTACCTCTTCGCTAGCTGTTCAATGCAAATTTACCGACAGCCAAATCGTTTTCCAGAGAGCTCAATACAAAGTTAGATTTTACGCAAACTCGCTGCAGATTTACCTACGAAAGCAGAGTAAATATCCCACCAGTCACCACTGTCGATTATATATGACAAAATCCAATCAAATATAACAATGAAACTCGAATAATGAGGAAGAAAAGTAATTCTTTAAGCTTTCCTAATAACAAAACCATTATCACCCAAACTGTTCTCGTGATGGCTTTTCTTAATCTGCCCGTTTTTCTTCCGTTTCTTTCAAAGACTTGATCTCGTATCCTCAGCGTTAACTTTCCTTGCAGCTTCAGTGAACGCATACCACAAAATCACACATACTTAGCTATATTCCGTGCCTAGCTCTTTAATTAACAGCAATTTAGTATCAAGGTATCTATTATAGCACCTTATTTACGAGATCCCTAAGCGACGTTACAACTCAATTAATTTGTAACTTGAGCATTTTAATGCCAAATATTTTCAGCGAGCCGTCAGCTGTAAGCGCAACCAAACAAAGTAAGTGACCTTAGTATAGAAGCGCAAACTCAATTTGTTGTTACTGCTTCAGCATGAAGCTGATTATCCTATCTAAAGACGTCTAAAACCAACATATTTAAATTCAAAGCATTCAAAAAACAAATAGAAGCATCAAAAAACTTGTAATCAACTTTCCATGCATTCACGCGTTTCCCCAGGATTCCGGGAAACTAGAGTAAAGGCAGGTCTATGTCCAGGAATTTATGTAGGCGGGGGAGGGGGTTTGCCCGCGGGTCGGACCAGCAAGTACAAAAAGACATAGATCAGAGGTTAAAACCTACACAAAACGATTATTTTTGTATGTTTCGGGTGGGGGATCCCCCCTGGATACGGCCGTGAGTAAAGGTATCTCCCGGGTCTTATTAAAGTTTGGCTATCAATTTATTTACTTCGTTATATTACACATCAGATGTTAAAATTACACTAAAACAGGACTATTCTTTAATAAATATATACAATTGTTTCGTCCATTCGGTGGCTGAGGGCAATAGCACAGTCGACGGAAAAGGCGGTAAAATTTAAAATTTATTTATTTTGATTCTACATTGATAATTATTAGACCATATTTAATGGCAAACTCTCAACTGACTTTTTCGTTTAGCGCCATCAAATTTGATTAGCAGTCAGCTTTGGCTGAAGGAGTAGTTGTCTGAGCTTTCCCAAGAACATCCGAGTGGGCGTGATGGTACAGGTTAGCAAAAACTTCGTCCACTGCAACTTGCTCTGACGTAGCCCGGTTTTAGGGAATGTTTGCGAAATTAAAAAGGTGGGAACAGGAGAGAAAGAGGCGCCGATTTTTATACAGCTGAAGAATCGATACTTACGATGAGCAAGAAATACCAATAAAAACTGTGAAGTAACTCAAACTCAAGAACTATCTGTAAAGTTGGAGCATGTTTGGATTATATGGAAAGTAAAAGTGTACGATGTTATTTTGGGAAGTGGAGTTGTCAAATTAAAAGTTCGTCCGTATATAATTAGTACTTATTATAGTTTTGTTGATGGTCGAAAAGCTTCAATTAACATATATCTATCATACCTCCTGTGTACTGATCTAAAAAAAAAACACTAAGGCGGAGCTTTCTTGTTAATTCACCAGATTTGATCCCCTTCCCATTTCCTATTTTCAACCGCTGAGAACTCTTACGCTTCTAGAATCTGGCCCCCAAATTTGTTAAATCTTCAAGAAGCTGTCCTGTATTCAGGCGGATAAATAGGTGAAAAGGAAGAAATAGAATATCGGAAGAAACGGAATATCGGATAAATAGGTAACGAGGACTTGTGTTGGTCTCGCCAAAGGACTTCTGTGGGTCTCGCCAAACCAATGAGAACTCAGCAGTAACTGAAAGTTGAAAATCTCGACACCATTTAGTGAAGTCGCTGGAAACCAAAAATTATGACATGTGAAACCGAAAGTCTACGCTTTCAAACATGGCGCAAAACGGAGATTCAGTCACAGTAACCCCTTCAACGAAATTCGTCCCAATATTGGTTCATACTCAGCAAATTCAACACGTTAGATTGCAGTTCATACCGAAGTTCCACGTAAATCTGAACAAGGGTAAAGGGGATAGGAGTATGCGATACAAAAAAAAACATGGCCCTCGGGCTTTTGGTGTAAGTATATGTAATATCGTATCGTATCATTGATATCGTCTTTGCGAACTTAATTAGCGCCAATACTTTTTGCAACGAAGCAAAAACACAAAAATCCAGCTTGCGATGCTCTATTTTTGACATGAGAGAACCGCCTACCTTCATCAGTGCTGTGATATTTCATTAAATGGACCGGTCATTTTGCACGCTCTCTAAACTTCTCTCCACATAGCTCCGCTAGTGCGCAAAATCATCGCATTTAGACAAATCTCATAAGTAAGCATGTCAGAATAACAAATCATACTTTTACAATAAAACTTAGAATTAAGCTTGACAGAAAAAAGAGGCGGTAAGGTTGGAAAGCTGCTAGGCTAAGCAGTAAAACAAACGATCATTTGTTTATGTCTCATTTTGTGAACGAGGAATGAAAGTGTTAAAACGTCTGTCGGTGGGGCATATTGCAAATCATTTCATAATCAACCTGTTCTGATTGCACAAAATGTTGATATATCTTTTTCTTCCGATCTTTTTGCTCGCCCGACTGATAATTCATCCGGAATCCGGCAAAACTGGCGCGGATATTGTGCCAACCTGCAGTCTGCACTTTTCCCGGACTAATCGACCATAGTCGAAAACCTGGTTCAAAGCCTCTTTTCCCCTTTAGACACCTTAAAGAATCTTTTTCATGTGGGCAGAGAAGGGGGGAGACACCATTATCTTTCGATGGTTCAGATTTTTATGAACACACTGTTACCTTGTTTTCTTCAAAATCCTCACGGTAGCCAACGATATCCACAAATTACTTGAACACAATTCACTCTTCAAGGCAAGGTAGATATTGCTCATTGATTATTCAGTGATCTCCCGCCGGAGATTAAAAGGGTTACTAAACCTTCGAGAAGATCGAGGGGCGAGTAAGAAGCGAGGTAAGAAGATTAGTACAGCTACGTATGTCACCACGTTAATGTTTAAATATGTCGGAAGAGGAAATCGTCTGCCAGTTTGACATTTTTTGCTCTCGAAAGCTGAATATTATTTGGCTAAATTTCAGAATCTTCAAGAAATCACTACAACGAATTTAGTATAATTACGGCGTTTGTTTATTGTGGTCCAGTTTACATCCTTTCTTCTTTGGACTTGATGAAATTAATAAGAAAAACCAGAAAGCAAAATATTAAAAGAAATCGACAAAGCTAGTAATTAGTTTGATTTTTCTTCACATTTTTCATATACCTGTTAAAAAATTTTTTTTGTTAGATCCATAGTCAAACTATGATCCCAGCCTCTCCATGTCGGGTGCTTACAAACCGCGCCACTAGATGACCCAGCGGTTGGATCGTGTCACGGCTTCAGCTTGGATCTTGGTGGGGGGGGGGGTCTAGACATTGAGACTGCTAGAATGCTTACGATGTAACTCTTTTAAAGTCTACCCTTTCATGCTGGGAACAGATGATCAGGATCGGGCGGACACAGACTAGAATCTTAAACCCGGTGGGTTACAAACATATTCCCTACCTACATACCCTAGTTGGGATCCCACCGAAACTTTAGGTCTTGTTCTTGGATGCAAAAAGCAAAGGGAGGTGGCCCTAAATACATTTGTAAGGTGAATTCTATTTAAAAAGAAGATAAAAAATCGTTCAATCCAAATAAAAGGCTCCTACTGGTCCTACCCCTGACAAACCATATACAGATTACCAGTATAATCCGCTTCGTGTCAGCCCGAGTGAGAGTTCTGCCACTTTTTGCAGCAACCGGCTAGAACCTGGATTCTATTTTTTCTCGAGGGTTAATCAATTACTGGGATGCAGACGCTTCTACTGAAAGTCAGATGCTCTTATACTGATTAATATAAAAAGACAGCTAAACCACGGAAGCACGAAGTTCGCGATGTCCCCGACGCCTTGGTTGTCAAGAGTTGTGGAGTCGCTCCATCTCAAAAGGAATTTGTTATGCTGTAAGCCACGTGTAAACGTGGCTTCTTATGGATTACCAAGGTTTGGATGCTGTTTGGAATCATCCTTCGACTTTAGAAACACTCCTATTTTGTTGTTTGGTTTTGCGCATTTCACCACACTATCGAAAGGTCAATGTAATTTTTTGTTACTTTGTTTCCTTACTTAGCTATTTCCTTTCGTTGTTTCAGTGCGTACTAAAATTTATCATCACCATCATCATATAATCAAACCCGGGAGCTGCACGACAGTTTATCCACAACCTTCTCAGTCAAAGTGAAAGAACCCGGTGACGTGTCAATAAAGAGACAAGCCTATTTTACTGGTCGAAAACTGGTATTTCACGAATAACTCAAGAAAGCTGAAATGACAGTTATACCCGAGGTTATACCGTGTTTATTTCCTAAGATTTGCAAGTTTTCATTATCGTGATTTTAGAAATCCTTAAAGTCACCTCACGTAGATACTCCTTCTCAAAGAACGCGTGTTGTTCAAACATGCTGCAACTTATGTTTCCCGCAACACCTTATCAGCATCAAATGAGAAAGAATCGGGTTGACGTATCTATCCAAATACAAGCATTCGGTGTCTAAACATGAAGGCGAACCCGAACGAAAATGATGTTCTGTCATAAGGGCAGAAATGAAAGGCTTAGACACTCGCAGTGAACCGAAACCAGAGTCGATCGTCGTCGCTTTTAATATTTGGTGACGTCATTATCGTTTGTCTGTCTAGGAAAACCCAAAAGAAAACAAGGGTCCGTTTCTTTGCTTTTCCTTGCGCAACGTAGAGTTGCATCTTCTACTCCAATTACGTTGAGATACAAGCAAATACAATACAAACGTTTAAACTGGATTGGTTCAGCGACGGATACCTCACTGGGTAAAAAGACTCCGTGTTACACTGGACGGATTCGGAATAACATGAGTCACTCACAAAGAATGAAGATGGACTGGCGGCAATGCAAGCTATTACGTGAATACAGCCTATATGACAGTTCGGACCTTCTGATTTACGACAGTCGCAGACTAGCTTCGTCCCCTGACTGCAGGCCTACTACCGGATCGGACACTCAATATTGTAAACTGCATCGATTGGAACTGGGGCCCTATCCTTCATCTTTGTGGTAACGACAACTACACGAACGACATCATTCGAAAAGATCGATGATACATTCTCTGGATTTTAAGGACCTATTCCAGGCGTGCTCGGAAAAGCAAGATAAGATAAAAACTCGTTACAATCATCTTGGTCTTCTTAAGGCAAAGTTTAGAACTTCTCAAGTTCTTGCCCTATGTAAAGTTCGTTTTCGTCATTGTGTTTTTCATTTTGTTTTGTAGTTTCCTATCTAATAATGTCTTATTTTATTTTAACACCACGCATTTATTTGCTTTAAAGCAAAGCTCGAACTTAAAATGATCTTTTCACGATAAAGTGGTTCAGAAATATCATTTGAGAAACTGGACATTCCATTGTTGGTGGTTATCGGTTGTTTCCACTTTCCGAAGCGGATATTCGACGCAAACTATTTGAAAAAGTGTGCGCACCGGGGTTAAAAAGTGGGAAAAGCCAAGCTAAAGAAAAGAAGTCTGATACAGAAGATGGACCTGTCGGCCTACTGAGTCTAATTTGGAAAACGAAAGTGAAGCTTCTCATGCCCTCATTTATGATTTATATAAGAGTTGTCGGCTGACCTTGAAGCTTTCGGTGACGTTCGCTGCTCGACTGGCAAACTCGGCTGGGCCGAAACAGCGCAAAAGGTTTCAGGTGCAAAATACAAAAACGGTTAAGGACGGGGTCTTCTGAAGCTTTAAATTCTATAAGGGAGCTAAGGTTAATGTAAAATGCAGAATAAGTACGAAGGATTTTTAAAGTCAGTAAATTTTGGGATCTGAATAGTAAGCGTTTAACGTTTCTATGTACGTATTTATGTCTCGCCACTTGGTGGAATAGAAGCTTCCATTACTGTCATCCGTAAGGGCAGTATTTATATTCCGAAATCTTTGACGTAAAATTTCGTGAGTGTCCGAGAAGGTGAACGAGTAGGTCTATGACGGTACTTCATTTGAAGTGGATACATGACGTAACATGGGGGAAACCTAATTATCAAAGACACTTGGGAAACTGGGCGATGCTCTTCATAACTGAACTTCCATGTCAACCGACGAGCTCTCTCACCTGGCAGGCCTGAAGGAGATGATCGATCGAGATCATCATTCTATTGACTCTAGTCGGCCTCTAGGCTTGCATCTTCAGACGCCCAAGACCACCTGCACAGTTATTTTCAATTACCGCCTTATATTGGTCACTTGTCATATTTTTCTTTCCCAGGAGTAACTTCGGCTTAACTGACTTCCAATGAAGACGAATGGTCGGCGGACAACGTCAGAAAATCTGTTGCTCCAGGCGCGCAATTTCTGATATTGCCGGCAAGCGTGGAACATCCGTGTAAAATAGGAAGAGAATTCCTCATTAATTATGCCACAGTCGTCCTCAGCGAACGATGCTTCATACCGAATGTGACACACAAATTGGTTTGTCCAAGAGACTTTGTCAACGAGATTGCTCCCAGTAGCCTACAAGAAGACAGAAACAAAGAAAAAACTGCCCGGCTAAAGCAAGATTCTGACTATCAAGTAGGAAACGCGGAAAAAATCAACAATGGCTAAAGGTACGTTCGTACACAATTCGGTTTTCGCAGTCGCATGCGAATTTCCTTGATCGCCCCGAAATTTTGACGCATCGCAATCAGGTTTTCCCATATTCACACAAATTCCGCACGCAATTTTTTGGATGTGAAATGTTGCCGGACTGTGCACACGTGGCCTAAGTTTCTCCTCGTATCGCCAACGCGGCGCTACAAGGTGTCTCTCCACCTGTGTGCCGACAGATAGCTAAGTGCCCATGGTGTACATGTGTGACGGCAGTTGAAATAGCGCACAGCGAATTATTTCCACTAAGCATCAGATTCACCTGTTCGAACGTGAACGTCAATTCGCGTTATCTGGGCGAATTGACAATGTTTTTCTACTCGCTTCGGAAAAAAATTTCCGGACCGTAGTATGCATGTGATAGGTCCGAATTCGGGCGAAGGAGGAATTCTTACTCGATTACAAAAATCGGACTCTGAGGGAACGTTTAAACCCTGCTGCGAAATTCGTACGCCAATATTGTAATGGGGGAAGCTTTCGCAGCCATTCGAATCTGTTCGGCGTGCAAGTTAGCTGAAGAGGCTGCAATACTCTTGATGACTAACTCTCCTTGTTGATGCGAAATCGCCGGGTACCTAGCGGAATAGCCGGAAGCAACATCACAGCTAAGCCCAACGATCAACTTGATTGGTTGACACACGATTTGAGTTGCCGAGTTTGAGTCGTTAGTGAGACGTTTTCTCGTTCTTCCTGAGGATCACTGGCGTGTTCTGGACTTATTCATACAGAGTACTGCGGATCCTGGAGCAATTTCCACTTCAGAATCAAGATCAAAACGTTGGCTGCACGTCTGCCAGCAAACATTTCAACGACATTCGCCAACCAGGAAGAAGACCAACCTACCACGGGCAGCAAACCAGGATGTTTCCGCAGTCGACATCTACTGTTACTCCACCGCCGTCCATGACCTGCTATCTCTACTAGAAAAGGAAGTAACACTCTATCTAATCCTCAAATCAGAAGAAGAGTCTTTGCCGATATTGTTGTTTTTTTGCTGCCAACTAGGATGAGAAAAGAGCTATTACAAAGAATGACGAAATGACAATCGAAGATAAAATGACGGTCTAAAAGCCAGAAAAAGGATGAGGATAGATCGACCTCGGTCACCGATCGCAGTTGGATAAAAAACAGAAAAGTTGCCAAAAATTTCCTCCGCTTTTCCGTATCAGTAGCCAAGGTCCTATCTGTCCATAAGCTTTGAAGTATGACAGCGAGAGTATACTCCTCGCTTTCCAATATTCAGACCCAGAGATTTGCAAGAGTGAGACTTCTGGTGATGCGAATGTACAGGTTACAAGAAAGGCCAAGTGATTCCAGCATACCAAAGAGGAAAGGAAGGTGAAACAGCAACATGAACAGAGGACCCAAACTAAACGCGGTAAACGCCAAAGCATTTCTTTTAAGATCCAAGTCTTTACAACGAGTTCTACCGAATTCATCAGCAGTCTGACAAGAGTTTCTTATTACGGTTAGACTACATGTACCTTGAACATGTAGCCTATCTTGGCGTTCTACACGATTGGATTTTTGAAGCTGAAATTTGGTCTAAGCTAGCTTGTGCTTGTCTTTTGATTTCGAATCCTCGTCCGAAGCTGGATTTAGTTTTATGACCGATAGAAAAATTGTGAATACAAAGAAGTTTACGAAGTTGAGGTTAGTTTTGTTCTGACAATGAAGTCATAGACAGAATGTAGGGTTTCGACGAACCTTTAACTAATCTGGCTCGCTTCCGTCATCAAAAGTCACTAGAAAGAACAAAAGCAGTAGTAATTGCACAGTTGCTTACCTATATCTTATTCAAGAACGTCCGGAAGCTTTTGCCATCCCTGTCTCCCAAGCTGGAAAGGGTGGTTTGACAAAGAAGTATATGATAGAAGCAGGGCCGTATCCAGAGGAGGGGGTTAGGGGGTTCGACCCCTCCCCCCGGAACATATAAAAATAATGGTAGCCTAGAACATTTGGAAGCTACTACCATCTTTGCTCTCCCACGTTTTCTTGGATCTACGGTTTCACTTCCCAGACGAAGAAACTCTCTGGGATTGCTCCACATCCGTCATAGACCAACTGACTTTGCATGACTCATTTGATTCGTAAGTTCTAATATGATCCTGAAACCTTTCAGAAAATTAGTACGCTCGTAAAAATGTGCTTGCTTGGCTGTTCGAAAGGAGTCCTGGCTGGCGTAGCGTCGCGACTATGAAACGAGGTAACAGGAGTAGCGCCAATGCCTGGGTCACCCAATGCTGCCGATTAGTTAAAATGTACTACGCGAAAAAAGATTAAGTAACATGAACTTGCCGATGTAGAACAAGTTCCGTTCGAATTATGCAACGTTGGAACATTGTATTACACTCCAGTGAGCGGTGCTCTTGCGGTGCGACGAAACTCTTCGCCGAAGACGATCAAATTTCTGTACCTCACATTAAGTACGGATGCAATTTACGGAGGTTATCATCATATCATTGGGTATATAGAGTGGGCGCGGTGATGGGATCCGACTAGCGAAATCCACCGTGAAGGAAACAAGAGCTTTAGCAGTCGAAATCAGTGTCATGGGTCACATAACTCACCCGCCGAGTCCCTTTTGAGCGGGGAGTGTCGGCAAACGAACCCCGTCTTTTTTCTTCGTCTAATCGCCGTTTCAATTATAGAGTTGTCCGACAAATCATCGAGTGGGGTCTCATCAGGACGGCAAGTCGATTAAGTTTTGCCCCTTATTAATAGATGGAGAGAAACTAAACCCAGTGAGAGAGGCGACCCGGGACGAAGCGGCAGTGAATTATGAACTCAGTAGGACCCGTCATATTTTTATTGTAACTGAAATGGATCGCAGATGAAGGCCAGAGAGCCCCGGAGTGGCAATCATATCTTTTGTTTCCTAAATGGTGTCATAGCACGAATCGGGTATGAGTAAAATACAAATGGGCTCTTAACTAAAATTGGTAGCCAGCTCATCAGCATACAGCAGAAGTATTTTTTGAGGGGAGACACACAATGTCAGCCGTATATTGATCCAATCGCTTCGTCAGGAATTTAAGGTCTGAGCAGCATGCTCATTACAATTTGCGCAAAAATGCGCTGCCAGACACCGCAAACTGAGAGTCGTCACATTGCTTCCTTACCATGACCAATTGCAGACCATACAAGAATAAGTATTTTAAGAAGTAAAGGTCCTGAAACTTCGGTCATCGATGGACTTTGTGGACTCAAAATATGCAGAGCACAACGAAGAAGGATTGCAGGTTTGTTCATTCCCCAACGTTGTCCCTGATGTTCGACAGCCTCACGATGACCCTAGCTAAGAAGGACCGAAATATCGCTGCCACGGCATCGTAGCTGACATATCCGTTTTCTGCATTGTTCGAATAAACGAACGAGAAGGAGGGATGCAGCCAGCTTACGATTTTTGAAACCTTTCTCCCACAACACAAATACTTGTACACGTTCAGTAGTGTCCGGCAACGTTTCGACTTGGAAAACCGTTATTTGGCGTCTTAGAAAATCAATCACACTAGCTCTACATTATATTTCTTGTAGATTTAAGTGTTTGTTATAGTTATGTTGTAGGTTATGTATTTTTCTTTTGTATTGCCATGGCCCTTGGGCTTTTAGTGTAATAAATATCATATCATATCATATCATATAGGACATGCTACCAGAGTCGTTACTAGCCAGAATGCTTAGGAAGGGGAGAAGGACGAAATAATATTTCTTAAGAAAAGTCGACTATTTTAAGATTAATTGACAGTTTTAAAGAAAAACGTGGCGCTTCGCGCCGACTAACTTTGTTAATGACTGGTCGACAACATTGTAGGGGCGTCCCCCTATATGCGGCGCTTCCACATGCTACCGACGAAAGCAAAAGCAACCCATGCAAAACCAGTGACAGGGCTAAAACCGCGACTGTCATAATATAAAATGTAAATAAAAATTAGCCACGCCCCTTTTTTCTTTAAAAAAAGATCAGTTTCTTAATATATTGAACATGTGCTTTATACTTCTCTAAACAACAAGGCTTTACAAGAATTGTAAATACCACACCGAATTTTTCGCTAAGTTCTTTTGTAAAAAAAAAAAAAATCCTGCAGTATTTGCTACTGGGATTAACCTTGTCTCCAGTGTAATAATCTTTTCTCTAATTCGGATTAATCTTATCCCAGTAGATATAAGATTAATCACAGTAGTAAATACTGCAGTTAACTTTAATCCTTACTCGGAGAAGCTTTTTACAGTGTATATTTGATGGCGCTAGACGGATGATGCAGCTGAGATTGGTTCTAGCGATATTTCAGTGTTAGAGTTTCAGTCTTATTTCAGTCGAGACTCTTGCCAAGATGGGTTTAACTATCGTTAGAAGAAACCTCTGCTGACTTATCCCTTTGCGCCATGATTCGCTGTCAGCTTGGGCTGAAGGAGTGTTCTTGAGCACTTCGTACTTTTCGCATAAACTATAACTCAACTGAGGTTAAAAGATCAAAAGGTACTGAGCAAGCTAAAGAAAGGACGGAAAATATCATAAAAATGAGAATTTATTTGTGTAGAAGCAAGAACAAACATGCCACTAGAACTTCCGTCTCTGGTCCCATGCAGCGACTATGGATACCCCGACAAAACTAAGCTGAGCTAGAGGTACTTGCTGAGCTTTGAGTTAAAGCCCAGCTACTTCCATCTTCGCCGCTGCCTATATCAGAGGAAAACTGCAGAAGGCGTGCTGTCACACTCTGCAGTGTGTCACATGCGAAGTAACATTGGTAGACAACCAATCGGCTTTTACTTTCGAAATTTCTTCTTCGGGGCTACTGCGATATAGATGTCTACAAAGGTAACAAACTCTGATGTTCAGCGTAGCTCCTACCCTCCGCTCGTTTGCATCGGGCAGGGTATAGGGACTAGGGAATCTATTGGACTCCGCATGGTCGTATTATAGAGATAGAGAGACGGAGGTTCTGGTGCTTATTTGTTCTTCGTAGAAGGTAGGCGAGATAACATGTTAGTGGAAAGACTCTGCGAAACACATTAACTTAGTGACATTAATAGCTACGATCGACTAGTACTTTCACACCCTCTCATGCACGGGCTGGCAGTATATGATATAAAGGGTTACCCACTCAGAGGCGTTACTAGCCAAAATGTTTTGGGGGGGGGGGGGGGCAAGGTATTTACCGACTGGCTAGTCATTTTTACCGACTATTTTTGCGGATAAAAACGACTGTTATTGAGAAAAAAACGACTGTGTTGACGAAAAATCGGCTGATTTTAAGACAAAATGACTACTTTTAAGAAAGAATCGACTATTTTTACGAAAAACCGACTGTTTTTTATTGTTTTTAAGAAAAAAAGACTATTTCCAAGAAAAAAATCCACTGTTTTTACTAAAAATCGCGGCGCTTCGCGCCGACTCGGTTATTTTTTACCGACAACATTGGGGGGGGGGGCTCTGTTAACCCCAGTAGTGACGGCTCTGTTAACCCACTACCCGGCACCTGCTGTAGCCTACACCCTTTCCCAGCACCGGCCATAAATGGCGATTATGCTTCTAAACATGCTGATCTAACACGTGACAACCGATACCGGCATCAGCGGGACAACCTGGCACCGGGCATTTGCTGTACACTAAAATCGACAGTGGACAACCCCTCGATAGGGTGTGGAGTCAACCTTAGCTGAGACCTTAACCCCATCCATTATACATAACATATAACAGAAAATGATTAACACAGACGACTGTCGTCTTAAAGGACCTCTCTTACTTATTCTGCCTTTTAAAATATATCTAGCTCCCTTGTGGAAGTGTAAGCTTCTAAAATCCCCACCTTTCTCCATTGTTTCGTTTTGTGCTCACGAATTTTTAGAGCTTTTTCTGCCGTGCCGAGTTTTGCCAGTCACACAACGCAAAGTTTGACGGAATCTTAATGTCCGCCGACAACTCTTTCATATATTAGGATATGAGTCTTCTGTTTTAACTTCTTTTATTTGCTTAGTTTTTCCAACTTTTTAACCACAGCGCTTTCAGTTTTTAAACGTTTTGCGCCCAGCCGCCTCGTCGGAGAGCAGGAGTGCTGGATAGAATCGACAAACGCTAACAAGAAAATGGCTTATTTGAGGTGGAAAGTTATGATATTTTCGAAAAGCTTTTCTTCGGGACGGTTTCGTAGGGAAAAGATCATTTCTAGTAAGAGTTGTCCTTTAACGGTAGCGTCAAAACTGACCAGCAGCAAATGCAAGACAATGTAATAACCGGACCTGCCTAATATAGCTGCAAAGCTCTCGGTATAATCGTCTTGTAAGTCTGACCCAACGCTGTGATTTGGATTCGAGCGCGACATTATTAAAATCGTGGATGAGATACTAGCCATCATAATTTTCGATGTGACGGTGTGACGCCCATTCCGCTAGCGGGATATGCAAATTCGGTCATCAGACATTCCAACTATAAACAAAAGGTCGAGTGGTTGTCGCCTGTGACGGTAAAAAGATGCATGCAACTTTAATCGCGCAATCAAAACCAAAGTGATTGCGAAGGCTCGCGCACGCAGAAATTTTCCTCTAGGGGAATCGAGAAACCTGCTACGGCTTCTCTATAAGTAATTACTATTTATGTAGAATAGTATATAATTTTCTATTTAGAAGCCAATGGAGTTTCACGCTTTGTATTAATGCTAGTGTTAGTATAGTGTTATTGCTAGTATTTTGGTACATCGGTACATGATTTCATGTACCGGTACTGAGATTTATTTTCTCAATTTGTTTTGTTGTGTCGTTTAACAGCACATCCTCGTGCTTTTGCTGAGTTGTTGATCCATTCTTGATTGTGTTTGTCAAGGGGTTACCCAGTTTCAATTTTATTGTACAGCAAGCACCCGGTGCCGCGGTGCCCGGAACAGGCTGACAGCAACGCAGTTTGCAACATGTTATAACATTAAGATTAGCATGTTTAGAAGCAGGAATCGCCTAATTTATGGTTACGACCGGTGCAAGGAAAGGGTATACAGCAGGTACCGGGGATTGGGTAACCCATCGGTGTTTGCTAATAAAACTGGAAAGAAGAAGAAGAAATAACAGGTGGCTCCAAAACCAAAATGTAGAAGAATCTCTACCCTTTTGAAGACCCATCGTGCAGCAAAAACAGCAGCCTTGCCCAAAATGAAATCACAGCACCAGCTTTAACTACAAGCAGTTTTCATCAGATATTTAAGGAAGGATGCTTAAAGTTTAACCGAAAAGGACTGGGATAGGACAATCTATTTACCCATCACTTATTCACTTAAATTGGCTTGAAGACCCGCTGAAAATGCGTTACTTGGTTGTTCCGCTATTCAGGAATAATCGATTTTAAAATAGTGGAATTTCCGTGTGATTTGCGGTACCTCTAATTTGTTGTATGCCTTACAAGAAAGATTTATGACTTTTTCTGTTCAGGCACTAAGCAATCTTCACCAGTATCGCCACTGCCCACTGAAAAGCCTTGTTTGTGTTTAAATAAAAAATTTCCCGCGTCATAGTATAATTTTCGCTGTGGGGACGGCCGCAGATATTCTGAACGTCATAACTAGAGCAGATGGTGGAAAACAAAAAAATCCCTTTGCAGAATCCAAATAATTCAGTGTGTTCAACTAAATGACCCAAAAATAAGTTGGCTTTTCAGTTAAGCTTTAAGTGTTGTTTCTACAAGTTTATTTTCCAGCTTGAGCGGCTTGAGCCTGAAGACGACCCTTGCCAATTAAGTAGGGCCGAAATATAGCTCCAATAAAATGTAGCTGACTTATCTGCTTTGCTTTGTCAAATATTTTACTACTCGTTAACTCGATAGCTTCCCCTTGTAAATTTGTAATATTTGTGTTTAGTTTTTTTTTACTGAACCCCGAAAATCATGTGACAAATTTTGGTGTTTTTTTTTCTTATACACGAGACTTACTATCAGATATAACTTCTTACAATATTATTTCGGCGCACAGTTGCGGACCTTCTCTTTGGTAAATGCCGAATCATCAAGGGCCTTTGTCGTTACTGCTAACTAATTTTCACAGAACATTATTAAGACATTGATTAAGATGGACTCATTAATTATAAGTAGAATATTCTGCGCCCTTTATAATATTTAAGGTTTGTTCAAACCTTAAATATTAAAAGGGCGCAGAGTTTGCTAAAAGTATTTTTAGTTAGGTGTGCCTCATTGAACTTTCTGGAAAAACTGTTGCACTTGGTCCATTCACACTGCTTCTGGGTGCATCATTCCAAACCGGGGGTGGTGGTATAATCTGAAAGCCTTTGGGAAACTAAGTCTTTTTGCGCTCCTTCAGTCGCTTTTCGCTCTCGTTTTCACCATACTCAAACAGGACTCCAGGAAATAGAGAACAAATAATCAAATATGCCAAACACCTTCTACCCGAGGGGTTGCCCACTCTCGATTTTAGCGCACAGCAAGTGCCCGGTGCCGCGGTGCCTAGCCGGTGCCGGCACCGACTGATATCAGCCGGCACCAGTTGCCACGTATTAGAACCTTAAAATAAGCATGTTTAGAAGCGAAATAACTCAACTTATGGACGGAACCGGTGCCGGCACCGCTAATTTCAGTCGGTGCCGGCCGGTGCCGAGATAGGGCGTACAGCAGGTGCCGGGGAGTGGGTAACCCCTCGCTTCTACCCCTACCAAGATCTTTTCGGAACTATACGCTGTCTGAAAAATTAAATATTCAAGACGCTAGCGCTATACTGAATAATACTGATCCCTTCAGGAAATTGTCTAACATTCGGCTCATTTTTTTGCGTTTTCTTAATTTTTTTTTGTTACTCAATACTCCATCTCTTAAATTCCACGGGTTACAAACATATTACTTACCACAGCTTACTATACGTAAGCTGTGTTACTTACTCACTTAGTTGTTTCCATTGCGGTTTATTCTCTACACATCACAAAACATCTACTCCACATTCATGCGAGCTCTTGTCAGTTGACCTAGTTGCGGACTGTGTATCGTCTAATGCGATTTACCAACCTCGTTGCCAACATTTTGTATTCATACGATTAAACTTAAAAATTCTTCTACAAGAGCAAAGCATATGAAGAATTTATTCGCGTTTTTTTGTATATTCTTTTTTTAAGTAGAAACTCATAATACAATGTTTCTGCTCAAAACAAACTCACGATAAACACAGAGGAGTTTGTTTTAAACAGAAACATCGTATTATGAGTTTATCTTTAAAAAAGATCATGAAAAAAAATGCGAAAAAATTCTTCATGTGCTTTGCTTTTGTAGAGAGTTTTTAAGTGTGATCGTATAATGATAATGATGATTTAATCCGTAATATCTTTAAATTTATAAAAATAACAAAATATTGGCTTTTTGTCTTCCATGAAAGCGTCATAAACACTGACAGAAAACGCTCGTTCATTCACTTCAGGTTACTACTCACAAGACAAGTGGCTAACCCCTTTGCTCACCATCTGGGCGTGGCTCGGCGACACTGGGATTCTTAGTTTCCTTCAATGAGCGTCATGAACCATCACTGAATAACTGGCAATTTAATATCTGTAATTTGCAAATATCAGCGTATCAAATATCCTTGCGAATAATTTCAATCTCTTTCATTTTATCTTCTGTTCTTGCTCGAAACCGGTTGATATGTAGGACACAATGTTTCATGCATGAAGTCTTGGCTGGTAGTCATGGTGCCACCCATTAGAGAGAGTAGGCTTGTGTAATGGACAATCTTCTTGTTACCGTACGAACGACATAATTTTGTGAACAAGGCAACTGAGTCAGCAGCTTGAGTGAGCACTTGTTTCTTTGTTTATATTAGCTATTTATATACATTGCAAATGGTCCTCTATTTGTATAATACTATATGGAAGATATTTTATGGAATTAGGATAACGTTTCCAGGTTTGAAACGGACTATAACATCCAGTTTCTGAAAGGTTTAGCTGACTAATCCATTCAGTAACACCAAACGCGAGCCAAACTTTACAATGAGCCCCCATACAAAAATAAACACAGAGAAATCACAAAATGCAAACTTCTATCAAACTTCACTGGACGTGGTTTCCGAGGTGGTTTCACAGTCATGCTTGTACTACCTTTATGTTACGAAATGCAGTGGCCGCTGGTAGTTGTGTCAGCCCCCCTCAGTTTTAGCAGCTTAAACCAAATCCAGGAAAACTCCGGTACTTCAAACTCCGTGAATAAAATGGCAACCGAGGCCATTCCAAAAACTGTGGGTTTATCAAATAAACAAAAAAGTAGAAATCCTGGGAACGGCTGCGCAAAAATAAAATCTGACTGATGTCCTGCTGGTCATACAGTTGACATTACGGAACCTTCCACTTCGGTCAGTCTGAGAACGGACACCCGCAAAGTGATGGTCGGTCCCATGATTAAGTCAATTTTAAGCTGTAGCAACCAACACCAATTGTTATTTGATTATGCTGAGATTTCACTGTGAGTGACTGAAAATGATTCGGTTGTGACAGATGTTGGCCCTGATGGGACAGAGACACTTGAGAACTGCGGTTGAAAAGTGGCATCATTTACACCGGTTGGGACATTATATTCATCCGCTAATTGTGACGAGGACAGAGTTTTCCTACGGATGAAATGACACATAATTGTGGGCTTTTATCGTGCACTGACTTGCATAATTATGGTTTGTTGACTGAAAAAAGGCAATATGACAGCTAAAGATGAAGCGAATGTGTCTATGCAACCAAATTTTTGCCATGTGTTTACCAATAGTGCACTTTATAAGTAGTGACATGCTGAATGCAACGAACAGGATGGCCCAAGAGCTGGTGCAAGACAAAGACGAGTGGGACGCGACCAGGGCCGGATTTACACATTTCTACGCCATAGGCCGAAGCAAATAATTCTGCGCCTCCTCCCCCCCCTCCCTCCCCGCCTATCCAAGTCCTGCACCCCATCCTTGTCAAGAAGAAATTTCGACTTCCCATCGGGCAGAACGCGAAAACAAGATCCAACACTTGTTGCGATCATGATCTGCAAAATCGCAATGGAGAGAAGCGTTTCGCTCTGGGTTATGGATAAAATCTGTTTCCCGTTAACTGCATATTATATTGCCTCTTGCAATAATACTGAAAACTATGTAAATATGTCGTTGTCATTTCCTAGGTTAGCGTATGGCCTTGGTTAGTCTTGTGTACTGTAAGAAGTTTCATGACAGATAACACAAGGATGCGCGGTTTTAACAGACAATACTCAACAGAGAACACTTGGGATGTAATCTGTTGTCGAGACAAACGTTATGCTTGAAATGTTTTGTATAACAAGCATCGCGAGGAAGAGCTGAAAATATGCCAAAAAAGCATCTGCTGAATCTTCGGATATCATGACGACAAACAAAGAAGGGCAAACAAGTCAGCAGATGCTTTTTGGCAGTTTTTCGGCTCTTCCTGACAATGCTTGTTATGCATAACGTTTGTCGCGACAACAGATTACTTCTCAAGTGTTGTCTGTTGAGTGTTGCCCGTTGAAACCGCGCATCCTTGTGTTGTCTGTTATGAAACTTCTGACAATGTCGGAAATCCAACCGTGGACGCGATCTGACGACAACTTGCGGAAGTCGGGTGAGGCGGCGATCGCCTGGACCCGCTTTCAAATCCCCTTTTACGATCGCCTGAATCAGCTTTCAAATCCCCTTTTATACGGAAAATGTTTAACTGATTCAGATTTTACGCATTGTTCTCTTTCCTTGGACGCATAACACATTCACTGAAAGTTTGACTGAAAAGCGAGCTTATTTTTATATCAGGGATTTCAACGCACTGCATTATTTTGACTCAGCAAAGGAATTTTTTTTCGCCTTTCGCTCTTGTAGCGTGGTTTAAAATATGCACTGTTTGCCCGACAAGACATCTAAAGTGCGTTTGTAATGGCAAACGAAGCGAAGCTCAGGAAATGTTTAATTCCAGATCTCGTTCCAGACTGTAAGGTCACTTATGAAAGAAGCCCGCTATTGCATGGGACCCGGAAAAGTTTGTTTTTCAGCAATCAATATACTGTTGTAGTTGCTAAATATTCCAAGCATAGAGGTACCACATATCCGAAAGAAAGAGTTCGTTCGATAAATCGATTATCTGAATAGCACAGCAACGAAGTATCGCATTTTCATCGGGTCTGCAAGCTTATTTGAGTGAGGAAGTGGTGGGTAACTAGATTTCCGTATTTAAGCCATCTATTCGTTGGTTCTACACCGGTTGTTTATTTTCAGTGACTAAACTCTTATTTTACATGATTTGTTTCCTACCTGGGATCAGTGTTTCCTATTACCAATGCACATTTCTTAGCAACATGTTTTGTCCTGATCAGGACAGAACGCTCAAAAGTTCACAATTTGGAAGCTGATGACGTCTGACCTCTGACGTCGAAACTAGGGGGAATTTTATTATAAAAGCCAAACCCGTAAACTAACACTTTAATCTCGGATTAAATTGTACTGCTTATCGGAGATTAAAACGATGAAGTGCAAAATAATTCTGACAGTTCGAGTCGCCAATTTTTAGAAAAAACGGAATCACAAACAGCAAAAACAAAATTTGTAGCTAGGGGATTAGAAACTGATTTCTGGTCAGCAATGTGAGTAGTGCAAAAAATTACCTGCTTGATCACACATATTTGAGTTCCCGCCAACGAGTCACTGAGACCTCTACTTGGTTTACATGGAAACGTACCTTACGTACCCTGTCTGTAATGAGTAATCAGCGACTTTCATGTGAAATTAGGCTACAGGCACAGCTTAACCGTCTGTCTGTGGCTACAGGACAGGTATGGAATAGCGGAAAGATACAAAATGATGCTCTGTACAATGTCAGAAGTCTCGTAACAGATAACACAAGGAGGCGCAGTTTCAACTGACAACACTATTTGGGATTTTGAAAACGTTATGCATTAAATGTAATGCAAAGCATCACAAGCATTGCCAGGAAGAGCCGAAAAAGCATCATCCGACTTTTTTGTTTGTCGTCATGATATCGGAAAAGTCAGCAGATGCTTTTTCGGATCTTCCTGGCAGAGCAAAATAACACTAGGGAGTAGCGCCAAGCAAAAACAAAATTGACACACACTTTAATAGCAGCGATACTAGTACTACTAGCGATAGACAACGTCCCTACTGAAACTCTTTCAGTCATTCACCGCCGCTGGCTTTGATAACTTCATATCCTGACGATTGCAAAAAAATGGTACTGCCTCCACTGTTTCTTTGGTGTGGGCAGACCGCACTTTTGCTTTACTAGCAATTTCTAAACTCGCAAGTTTGTCTCGCTTTAAACGCCGCAAGCGTAGTGGGCGGCCCCTACGAGTATGACCCTCGGTATGACCCGTTTGCAAAGCGTGGAAAGCATAAGTCTTTGCGCTACTCCCTAGTGTTATTTCGCTCTGCTTCCGAGGGGTTACCCACTCCCCAGCACCTGCTGTACACCCTTTCCCGGCACCGGCCGGCACCAGCCGAAATAGGCGGTACCGGCACCGGTGCGACAGTAAATTAGGCGATCCTTCTTTCAAACGCTTCAAAAAATGCTTATTTTGATGTTTTAACACGCGAAAGATCGGTGCCGGCTTGTTTCAGCCGGTGCCGGCAGCGACCGGGCACTTGCTGTACACTAAAACCGAGAGTGGGCAACCCCTCGTCTGCTTCCTGGCAATGAAGACCAGACTTCTTACACATTCTAAATGTCGTCCTACGATCTCTGCCTCCACCATCTCGTGTTGTGAAGCAACTGATTTTGTTAGGGTCCGCCCGCGCGTCAGAATAGGATATAATTCATAACATTTTCAAAATCACAACAGATTACATCCCAAGTGTTGTCTGTTGAAACTGCGCATCCTTCTGTTATCCGTGACAGTATAGGAGGACCCAATGATCGCAGTGGGAGTTATAAATGCCCAGTAAAGTCCGTCAATTTTTTGATGTCCTTTTTTGTGTATGCCATCAGTTGCAGCCTTCGGCTCAAGTGCCATCTACCGATCGCTTTTCCGTCAGTCGGCCTGTCGGTACGGTGATCGCGGATAGAGTAGTTTCAGATAGGACGACGAAACCATTCAAGGCAAATAAGGGAAGTGGCCAGATTGATTTGGAAATTATCACTTTTCGGATCCGACCATCCAGGGGGATGGCGGGAGGGGGAATCCGGAGCCCCAAACTTCCGAACGAGCTATCCGATCCGGATGAAACTTGACAGTTGAACATCCATGTCCCAGATGTTTTCTCAGTGCTGGACCGTATCCGGCAACTGCGGAGGAGTTGGAGTGGTGTTACCGAAAACATTGTGGTACGCTTAGAGTCGAGGAATAGGGACGAGACTTGGCGGGAAGGACGAGCATTAGCATAAACTCTAGACGTGCCATTTACAGAACCGGATCTGGGACGTGGGGGGAGCTGGAGGAGGTCCCGAAAAACTTTGTTCGCACAAGTTAAGGTACTTCCAGATGGGATAGTATGATGGAACTTATCAGTTACGTTGGGGACCTGTCCAGGTTGGCTTGGAAATTGCCACTTCCCCGACCCGACCTTCCTTGGGGAGTGGAAGGGGGGCAACCCGGAATATTCTGGAAGGCCAGAGTTGCCCGACCTGGATGAAACTTGACTGTTGGCAAAAGGACATGCACCGGATGGTTCATTTCAGGTCCAAACTGAATCCGGCAAGTGCGGGGGGAGTTGAAGGAGGTTCTTTTAAACCTTTTGGCACGCTTGGAATGATGGGATTGAAACAGTAATGGAAAGAATGAGGATAAGTACGGTACTGGTACGGTACTTATTTTGAATTTAATAATAACTGAACTGAACTGAACTGGACTTACCACTTACAGATTCAAACTGGATTGAGGCCCTGTCGGGGAAGACGGATGGGGGGGGGGGCTCAGAGTTTTAACATACCTCCAGCCCAAGCTGACATCGAAACAGGTTACGTCAGCTGAGTTTTATTTATTTTATGTTTTTATTTATTCATTAAACTAAGGACCAACTAGGGCCACTCACAAATATACTAGAAAACAACAACATATCAAACAGTAACAAAATAAGAGAGAAAAACACAAACAACAAAAATGGTGCTTGGACATCAAGTTTGTTTGTAAAGATCTCACCAGACCAAGTCCGCCAAAGTGGCAGAGATAGCTGAAAAAGCGCTTATTCTAGCGCTTTCCAAAACACTTATGCAGGAGGAGTAGTTCCCCACTTAAGTAGCTTTAGAGTCACAAAGAGCTTCGTCAAGTCGATTCGCCGGGTCTCCCTCAATCTTGTAAGACTTTACGGTTTGAACAAAACCCTTATCGAATTCAGTCAGCACATCAATTATCCTGGCTACGAACGCTGTAATTATTTTCCCATTTTCATTAAGGCGAAACGTTTTGGATTCATTCCTACGAAAATGGCACTTTATGATAACTCACAAGTACAGCACGGTGGAATTCGCACTCGAAGTTGCTTTTGATGACGGAATCAGTATTTTCGAGAACTTATAATAATAGCCTACTTTGATTTATAAACTGAGATTTCGGGACACCACTCGCAAATTATCTCCTACAATTTTAGTTTTCCAACTAAAACCAACTATCAGATTTTGAGAAAATTGACAAAAATGATTTTAAATATATAAAATTTCAAGGGTTTTGGTTAAAGAAAATTTTGTAAAAAAAATGATTTATTAATTTAAATGAGAGAATTTATTTCCAATTATTAGGGGGGGATAGTAAATGAAATATGGGTTTATTTTTAGAACATAAGTGACGCGAATAGTTAAAAGTGGGTAACAATAAATTAATATTAACGTCACTCAGGGATGGAGGAGTAGCCATAAAAGTGCGAAATGTGATTTCTTAGTTTTTTTTTATAGTATAAAAATCAGTTAAATACAAAAGATACTACTGACTTTAAAAAAAATAGACCGATTGTAATTACATTAGATGAACAATTATTACTATTATTCGTTTTGTGATTGTTGTTCATGTTATTCATTTTGTTTTTCACTTTTATTCATTAATACGAAATGAATATTCTTATCCAAGACACCTAAAATTAGTGCAGCCCACAGTCTGGTATACTTCGTCTATTTGGGAATCCGGCAGTACTCTCAGTTGCTAGATGGAATATACGGAGGGTTTTCGCGAGATTCTGGAATCACTTTTCAGCGAGCGAAGAACATCGCGATAACTGTGTGAATGCGATTCCTGAAACTGCTGTCCATTTTCGGAATGAATTGATCGCGAAAACAGAGGGAAAGCTGAAATCGGCGGTAAAACGTGGAATTCCAACCTGTTTAGAATAAATATGGTTCCCTGAACATTTCTTCGATACTCATGTGTTCCAGTGAAGTCATCCTTAATGACTTAAAGCGTTTCATTAACTTTCTGGAATTACTTTCCGAGAAAGCTGCTTCGGCTTTCAAAGTACGAAAACCAGGCGGAAAGTTCGGCAACTTTCCGAAGCCGCGCGAAAACCATTGTAAAGTGATTCCGACTTTGTGGCCGACTTTTCTTTCAAGCTCGCGAAAACCCTCCTATAATCGTCCGATTAGTGCCTCTGCGCTCAGATCAATTTTTTAAAAATCATCTATACTGTCATATGCTTACTAATACACAAGGCCGTATCCAGGGGGGGGGGGGGGTAGGGGGTTCGACCCCCCCCCCGAAACCCAAAATTAATCGTTTTTTGTAGGCTTTAAAATATGATCTATGTATTTTTTTGTACTTTTTGGTCCGACCCGCTTTCAAAAAACCCCCGAAGGGCAACCCCCCCGAAATAAATTCCTGGATACGGGCCTGCTAATACATCTTATTTATACAAATTAATTTGTCGACTCCACAGTGGTGCTAACTTATTTTACAGAAGAGCGAAATGGATGCTTTTTCTGACACATTCCCGACGCCCAAACAAAACAATCACCCTTTCCGGAGTATTAAAGCGAAGCGACACTTCGTCCGTGTCGCGTGCCGACGGAGCCGAAACCGGAAAATCTGTTCAATGACAATTCATTTTGACATTGGTCTATAAACCACGGTTGGCGGAGCAGTCATACGAACTATGAAATGAATTTCAAAAAGAAATACGGTCCACAGGGTCGCTGTCCTGGAAATTTGGCAAAAATGGTGATCAACTTCACGCCTATTAACTGATTAAAATCTGAATTGCTTTTGTGTTTGTGCTCCCTGAAAGAAAGTTGTAATAATCCATATTAACGGTCAGCAAACCGCAGCAATTTCTGTAAAGGCGATAGTTCACAGATGACACTGGGAATGAGCCTCAAAATTACTTTTGTGAAATTCTTTTCAAACAGCAGTAAGACTCTTGTGTATCACAGGCTAAATGCAACCTAGGAAAAATATGGCCATACAAAAAAAAAACAATCCTGAAATTACCGGTGAATTCAAATTCAGACAGTTTTTCGGGTCCCGACTTTGTGAAGGTTTTATCTCAAAGTAGTTAGATTAGTTCTTGAAACTTGGTCCCATGGCTGGTGGTTCAAGTTCAGAAATGGGCGCCAAGCCCTAGGATAAGTAAAAGGGATTACAAGTTAAGGCGTGAAAAATCTTTGATTCAAAATGGGGCTGTCGATTTGGGACTAAGGGTACAGAGAGAGCCCCGGGTAGAAAAATACAAAATTCCTCAGATGAATCAAAATATACGCGCAAAGCGCTACGAGCATAAGTTGTACGATTTTATACGAGCTAAAAAATTTGGTACAACCAAGTTTACCAACATTGCCAACCAGTTTTCTGACACCCTGCTCAACCAACCATTGATATAGCAATAGAATCAATACCTGACGGAAACTGCAACTTGAGTGGCAACCAGTGAGTTTGTGACCACAGAAGGAAATATTTACTTGCAATTAATTATCAGCTCACATTAGTCAATAATTTTCACGATGTTGCAGGATGTCGGTTACTTACTGGTGATCCAGAATTTCAATCAGGGAAACAACTGGGGGGGGGGGTACTGTGTAGAGAGAGGCTGTTAATTGATTTGGTACCATACCCAGGGCGTCCCGACACCTTCCTGATAGTGGGGGGGGGGCTTCAGAATTTTACCGTAATTTTTCGAGGTTTACTTGAAATTCCCCGTAATGACCATCTCTGCAGAAACTCTAAAATACATTTGTGTTCTGACTTTGAAAATGTGTTTTATTTGTTTTCAACTTGTTTTGCTGGTTTGAAGTCGGGTCACCTAAAACCGTAAAATCAAAAGTCGTAAGGACTGACCTGTAGTGCGGTAGTTTGACAGAGGAGACGACCACTAATAATGGAACCTTCTTTTTACTGTCGCTTAAAGCCGGGAAATCAAGAGCGCTACTTAAGTTCGCTTGACCTATCCCTCGCTCCTTCTCCTCTGTAAATACTGTGCCTTTGGCGACATCCTCGTGTTCCTCAAGTCTGCTTAATTGAGAGAGTTACATGAGTGGAACTCCTAATTATTGAACTTTCCTAAAAACCATTTTCCTGAGCCACTTTCTTCTCCAGAAAAGTTTTCGCTTCTGATAATGGGCAGGCCAAAGTTCCATACGGAAAGTTTCCGTACCAACAAGTCTTCTTGTTTCCATAAAATTCCCAGGAAAGACTTTTTAGCATGTCATAATAGGTCTCTCGCATTATTTTAGGCCGTGTGGTTTTAATCAGCCCTCGATTTTTTGCGTTAATCGATTAGTGGAATTCCGAATAGACGTCAAAGTCCATCGCGTGACAAACGGAGGAGTGTCATATGACGATGGATGTCCAGGCGTTTTTCGTGTCTTCCATCAACTGTCATGCCGAAGATAATCTAAATACGAAGTAGCTTAAGAAAGGAGTCATGGTAACCAGGAAGCCATAGCTTTCGATTAGCACTTCTGACAGTGTATCACAAGAATATGCCAGTGTGTACGACAGTATGTAAATTCTTCACTGCTAGTATATAACACATGACCGAGCCAATCGGGATGGCTTTTGCCGACATTTTGTTGAAAACTCCGGGTGGTCAGCAGTAGCAATGACTCCTGAGACTCCTCAGCCACTTCGGCTGAACAGTTGGACAGTTCGGTTGGTCGGGTGGACAGTTCGTCACGGGTACTTTTCCAGCTGGCAATCCATCCCAAAGAGGGCATGTCACATGAATATTTCTTTGCAGAGATAGTTTGTCCAAGGACGATTGATCCCAAGGACAATTCGTCGGGAGGAATATTTGTCAAGGAAGCAAACCGGTCCACATAGAATTAGCCCTAGAAATTTATGACTGACTATAGTAGGGCAATTTTCAGTAAGCCAATATATTGATGAAATCTGAAATTGGCAATGTTGTTGGCGGAACAGATAGACAGGCGACGGGTTATTGCATATTGCTGATGCGTTGGTCCTTTAGACAGTAAATCAGTACCATTGACCTCAAAATGAGAGATCAGCTTGTGACCTTCGCCATCCGCCATTTATAAAACATATGAAATCACGGTAGGTGATAAGGTTATGGCGGGTGTTGAATATTTCTATAAGCGAACTCGGTTAGCGACTCTATAGGCTCAACATAGTGTCTATATATTTTAGGAAAATAGCGTTCCTACCTGCGTTAGGAAAATTGCGTTCCTAGTTTTGAGAACTCTAGGAAGAAAACGGCCGAATTTCTGCCGCCATCTTGTGACCCTAAATTATTAGATTATTAGCAATTATCGTTCCTGATCGTCCGTCAGACTAATGTACTTGAGTCTATATATATAGAGCCGAGCGGCTTTTACATTTTTAAACCGTCCTAGGGACAATCAAGTCCCACGTTAGGTCCTCATCTTATGACGTTACCAATAATCCACAATCAGGAGCGATAATTGCTGATAATCTAATAATTTCAGGGCACAAGATGGCGGCAGAAATTCGACCGTTTTTTTTCCTACAGTTCTCAAAACTAGGAACGCGATTTTCCTAACGCAGGTAGGAACGCTATTTTCCTAAAATAGATAGACACTTAGCTGATAGGCTTCAGGTTTATTTTCGGTTACGAGCTAGAGGCATATAGGGGATATTAGCAGTCCAGTAATTCGAAAATTATGAAAGCTGATGACAAAACCGCAGGGCTCTAGCGGCATCCTAAGTGCCTTCGACAACATCGACACATTGCCTCGTAATCGTATACCTGCGGCTTTGTTTCTGAAGCGAGCAAATAAACAAGGTTTTAGGCAGGACATCATGTAGCATAATCTAAAGTGATTACTTGCTAGGGGTTAAACGTAGCACATCCGTCGCAGGCAACTCAGTTCGGCCCTTTAGCAATACTCTACATGACTAAGCCCAGTACACGCCAGTGATCTTCAAGAAGAACGAGAAAGGGTCTCACTAACGGCTCAAACTCAAATCCCATGTCAATCAATCACGGTGATCGTTGGGCATAGCTGTGGTGCCGCTTCCGACTCTTCCGCTAGGTACCCGGCGATTTTGCATCGGCAAGGAGAGTTAGTCATCAAGAGTATAGGCAGGCAGCAGGGGATACATTAATTGCATTTTTTCTTTTCTTCTGGCTACAGCCTAAAGAAGACTCTTGCCAGTAAGGAGCAAAGCATCGCTTATCCGTTTAGCTCCATCAGACATACAAGAAATATTTTAGCTAGTGTGCTACACAGAGCTTCTGTTTCAGACTGTGTGCACCTGTCAAGAGCTCGGGAACTTCTTTGTGATACCGGAGCTCACGTGCCTTCTTTGTAGTCTCCCAAGCTTTCGGATTCTATGAGATGGTTTCCTAGATAACGGAAAAAAATACAACATTAAAAAAAATACATTAAAACAATATACTCCCTGAGCTAACGTAGGGATTCAAAAGCTTTGCGTCGGCTGCGGTTTTTCGTCTAAGCCGTTTTGGACTGAACTGAGGACAGCCTAGTGGTGCAAAGCGTTTCAAGAATCCCCAGAAGCTGGAAATACTCTTGACGACCATGTCTTCGTGCTAAGAAAGAATCGTGGTGTTCCTTGAGCCAGATACGTCACCACAACCAACGTCGTCGATTGGTTTACATAAGATTTGAGTCACTTTTGAAGATTCGTTTGGGTTACCTTTCTCGTTCTTCCCTTGGACTACTGGCGTGTTTGGGACCGCGGACTCGCCAGGAGCTGAGGTTATTGTCTTGCGGAAGGTTCTGGACCAAAATGCTTGAAGGTCGGACCAAAAAGTACAAAAAAGACATAGATCAGATTTTTAAAGCCTACAAAAAACAATTACTTTCGTGGGTTTTGGGGGGGTCGAACCCCCTGACCTTCCCCCCTGGATACGGCCCTGTCTATAGGTATCCATTTTACATTTGTTTGTCACCTGCGTCTACTTTCTTCAAAACTTTGATGTTTTTCAATCCCAGTAAATTTAAAAAAAAAGTGAAAAGTGAAAGTAAAGAAAGGAAGGTGAAGTGAGCATAAGCCTACTTACTTTCCATAACGTTTTCTGGATCAGCACAGACAAATCGAACATCGCTTTAGCAACCGCCATTGGACATTCATGAATTGCTTGAGAATTCTCTTTTAATCGACAATCCTCTAAAATGCTACCCATGGTTATTCTTTATCTGTGTCTATCTTCAAAGCTTTCCTCATTTCCCCCACTCTCTTTTATTTCTTGCCACCGGTCCCCATTCTTCGACCTCTTACTCGACTTGTCTAACAGCATCAAGCAAGAAATTTCAGTCGCGTCAAAAATCGCACATCAGAGTCTCGTTAAGACCATCTCTGAGGACCGCAGAAGTAAATCCAATTACGAACAGTGAGACGTTCAGTAATTAGTTGACCGACGGGCATTCTCGCCTCCAGCTGGATATCTAGTAGCCCCAGAGGAATCCTTGGAAGAGTGACGCTGGAGCTGTTAAGACGCCCCAGCGAACTCTGCGGTCGCGCTCAATTGATAGATGGTGATGGGACTGTTCCCCGAGAGGGATTTTCGCAACGTGATGGTAGCTCGACGTAAAAGAAAATATGTAGACTGCACAAGAGAGAGAAACGTCGCAATCCAATCAAGCTACTCGTGAACAAGCCGCTGTAAGATGTAGTCGAAAGGCAGATGGACTTTTTTTGCGGAATCATCGGCTAATATTGGGGATTAGCTGTGTGGTTCAAGGTTCAAGGTTTAATTACACTTCATTATAAAAGTTATCATACATAGGGTTAAGCCGGAGACACAAGGTCGATTGACCAAAACCCGGTAGGCTGGGATCATCACAGCCTACGATGTTCTTGATATTTCCTTTCATTTTTCTTTTTTGTAAAGTCGATAGAATGAGTTATATGAGTAATTTTTCTTATAATAATTTTTCAGCTTTATAATCTTTTTTTTACGAATGTTGTATTGATGTTGATACATCCAGACGATTTTTGTTTAGATATTATAACTGATGGTATCCTGTCTTAGCCAAGCACTACTGTCTGTGCCTTCTGGTAGGTATTATATGTATTGTTGCTGTTATTGTTTAAACAGAGATAAACGAGACATCCCCCAGTAATCATCCTCATAAATAAAATTACCACGATAAAATGTCCAAATCAATATCCCTCCTTGTGAGAAAACGTCTCCGCACAATAAAGTCCGGTCTTCACCTCCCGGAACTTCCGGAATCTGGGCTTCCAGATTATTCTTTGACTTCTTCTGTAAATTGCATCTGGAATATGAACCGGTCCGAAAGTACATCAAAATAATCCGGAAAAAAGGGGCTTTTGAACTTCCAGATTTCCGGAATTTTTAAGTAGCCTATCGCAGAAGAAATTCAGAAAAAATCACGGAGAATCTGGGAACCCAGATTCCGGAAGGTGAAGACCCGACTTAACGTCCACATGCGTAAATTCAGTGGCTATAGCCTTCTTGCTATAGCCTTGGTTTTTGGCTCATTGTAGCTAGATGAGTGTATCTAGGTATAGTTTGGATTGTGGTAGTATTTGCAAGTCGAAGTATAAATTTCCTTAGCACACAAAAACTTTCACGGACTCAAGCCCGTCTGGGTTTGTGCGTTTTATTACTAAGAACCTCTTGTCAGCTTTGTTCGTCTGCTCGGCTTACAAAAAAATGTATCTTTGTTTTGTAGGCTATCTCAAATTTCCCAGGCAGACTGATGAATGTAATACAACGTGCCCGGTGACTCATTTTCCACAAACCATCTTTGGCATTCAGAGGCGAAAGCGATGAATACTTATTCGGAAGCGGATAAGTGTAAGCTATACAAAAAGGTATGTTCTTTTTCTACCTGTAACCGTTTTCTAGCTCCAAAGTTTCAGATTTCACAAGAAACACTGGAGACGGAAACACCCTTTCCAGTAATTCCAGTTTTCCATAAAAAAAACTGGTGGCTCATCAAATTGCTGCTTAATGTCGCTGACTTGTCTTCAGGAACTAAGCATATTTCCCCGCAATTCCTCGTGCTTACATTTCGGCTGTGAACCGTCCCTGAAACGAAAAGTCCTGATTGCTCTATCCTCGTCTTCGCTTTGGCGGGAATTCAGTTTGGTTTTAAAACTTGTTTGCCACGTGCTCTGTGACATCAGTTCCAAACTTCTATGTCTTTGCAGACGTTAATACAGTTGAAATTGCCCCTTGAAAGTAAAATAAAACTCATTGCAAAATGAGCCCAGAAGAAGTAAAAGGTAACCTAAGGTTTGAATCTGATTCATCATACTCAGTTTTTCAGCATTGCCATTGCCATTGAGCCCATATTGAGCCAGCATTGAGCACAGATGATTTCAGCTGATCATCCACTGAATATGACCCGATTTAGGTCTTCAGTGAGAGCTTGAGCATCAGAGGCATCATTTCGTTGAAACCTGAAGGGGGGCAGCTGAGGCGAGCTGCAGCTGAGTAGCACCCTTTGTAGGGTAGCCACAAAAACACCTAGTGGCAAAAATTGGCGATTTTTTTGTAATGAATGCATGAATTGCTGTGAATTTTCCTTATCACTTTTACCTATCTAAAACATGTCCAAAAAATATTTTAAAAATACCATTGCATTCAGGACAAAATTGTCTGTTTTGTAAGGCCATCAGTAAGATGTCCTAGCTATTTAATATTATTTCTTAATATTCAATGGAAATTTAGATGTAAAAAAAAGTAGCTGAACTTGCCTACACAAATTTTTTGATACTAGGGAGGAAAAGTCAGCAGCCTATAGCAGCAATAGGTCTATTGGACTATAACCTTGATGATCATATTCATATTTTCTCATCTAACTCACTTGCTGGGGCTCCCCATGCCCTCAAAACCAGCTCAAAATCACCCAGTTTCATAGAATTTCATTGAAGGACATAGTTCCAAGCTGGCCACTAGATGGACAAAACCCTAAAGTCAATGGATGAACAAAGGCATTTCCTTATGTAAAATACTGTTTTCTAAAGAAGATTTAAGATGCTTAGAGGCAAGATAGAGAGGTGATTTTGGCCTCAAATCAAAGCTAAAAGATAGGAGAATCACAGTCTGATCTTCAAAAGCTCAGGTTTGATTATTTTTTTTTTTTGTGGCTACCCTACCCTTTGTAGGGTAGCCACTAAAAAAAAAGAAAATCAAACCTGAGCTTTTGAAGATCAGAATGTGATTCTCCTATCTTTTAGCTTTGATTTGAGGCCAAAATCACCTCTCTATCTTGTCTCTAAGCATCGTAAATCTTCTTTAGAAAACAGTATTTTACATAAGGAAATGCCTATGTTCATTCATTGACTTTAGGGTTTTGTCCATCTAGTGACCAGCTTGGAACTATGTGCTTCAATGAAATTCTATGAAACTGGGTGATTTTGAGTGCATGGGGAGCCCCAGCAAGTGAGTTAGATGAGAAAATATGAATATGATCATCAAGGTTATAGTCCAATAGACCTATTGCTGCTATTGGCTGCTGACTTTCCTCCTTAGTATCAACAAATTTTTGTAGGCAAGTTCAGCTACTTTTTTTTACATCTAAATTTACATTGAATATTAAGAAATAATATTAAATAGCTAGGACATCTTACTGTTATCCTTATAAAATAGACAGTTTCGTCCTGAATTCAATGGTATTTTTAAAATATTTTTTCGAGATGTTTTAGATAGGTAAAACTGATAAGGAAAATTCACAGCAATTCATGCATTCATTACAACAAAATCGCCAATTTTTGCCACTAGGTGTTTTTGTGGCTACCCTACCCTTTGGCTTTGCAGGTTTGGGTCCCGTGCCCAGCCTGTGCCATGATGCTGCCATGATCAGGGGCGTTGCAAGGGGGGTGCAGCACCCCCTCACCTTTTTGAGATTATGTAAAATTTTACGGTATTTTTATATTTATGGAGATTCGGTAAATAGATAGAAGCTGTTCTGCAATCGTGCCCGGTAATATATTCTCCAAGTGGCCTTTGCCAAAATGCCGCTTAATAGTTGGCTTATCGTTTTTCATGCTGCCCTTTAATCTTACTCTTCCTATGTAATCCTTTCTGTTCCATAATTTGAAGCTCGAATTCTCAGTTTCTAGGATTCGGTAAAATTTTTGAGAGATTCTGTAAAATTTTGGCTCTGCACCCCCCCCCCCCCCACCAAAAATGCACTTGTGATGCCCCTGGCCATGATACAGGGGCGTTATGAACTGCTTGGAATAACTACCAAAAATTCCTCTCTTTTATGTCTTTTGGACTAAATACTTTAGGTAGCCTAATGAAGAGGGGGCCCAAGCAAGAGAGCCCCCTTAAAGAGGGTTATGACCATATTTGATAGTGGTTCTGTTTATAAAAACCATCCTTTGTACCACTCTTCAAAACTCAAGAATAATAGTTTGTAATCACATATGACTCTGATCATTCTAAAATAGGATCCCACATGCTTCCTGTCGTCTCCTCACTCATGTTATTTGAAGAGTTGTTTCATGTTTAAGGTTTAAGGTTTAATTGTTACATTTCTTTACAAGAAAAAGAAAATGGGGGATTAAAGTTGGAGACACAAGGTTGGTTGAGAAAAACCTGGCCTCACAAACTCCCAGATTTTCAGTGAATGAATGAAAGGCTTTTATTCAGCCAAAATGACGAGTATAACATTGTGAATTTATGTTTTTTCTAGACTAATAGAGTTCATTCTTGTAAAGAAGGAGAGAGAGAGCTTCGAGAAAAGGTGTTCTTTCTATCACTTGGGCCTACCTTATATTTAGCTGCAAAATTAGGGATGTTAAATTAAGATCTGCTCTGTCATGCAAATTCTGTTTGTCAAAAATTCATCTGTCCCATATCCATATATTAGTGTTAGCGGCTCACCACCTTCTTGTTGAACTCTGGGTGAGCGCCTCTTACTTTTTCAGCACGGTTTTCCACTGCCTGCCTGAATCTTTATTCAGATGATGTGAAGTCTTTGTTGATGGCTCCCGATGAAGGTGGCACATATTCAGTCACAATAAAGTGAGTTTTTTCCTTTTATGATATGCATCACTAGATATTGTTTATGTTCCAATATTCTGAGATGTTATTCTCCTTTTCATTTATCATATGACTTCGACAAATTATGTGCCCCTTCTAACCGAGTTTTCCACCCACATTGATGTTTTGTTTGCTTCGGTGCATAAAGTAAGGCAGATAGAACAAACGATTTTTCTGTCAAATAGCTGTGGGATCAAGAGACTCAAGTCAACAGGCCAAAGGGTCTTAGTGTTAGTAGAGGCAAGACAGGCAAATGCCATTAGTCTGGATAGATTGTCTGGATTTTAGTGTGGAACGCAGAAAAGAAGAGCTGGTCAGTACAGTAGAGGTAGGCTTCTTTAAACACTTCTCTGGATTTCAGACCTCCTTGCTTTTGTTTTTCGCCTGTAAAACAGTGGGCTGGGAAGGATAAATTAAATAATTTAAATCAGCTAAATCTTTCAGCTTTCTTTTGGAATAAAGAATGAAATGAAACTCTTTTGGTGTGGTTTCTTATTTCTTTTTGAGCGTTCTCTTTCTTCTGTTGGGATTCTTTGGAGGATTCTGAAATGAATTCGAAACTGTTGCAACACTTCGGGTGCTGCAACCTGGCGAGGAAAGTGTGAAGAAGAAACGGAGCAACGGAGAGCTTAAGTCTCAAAAGAACAACAGTTTCTGTCTTTTGATTTTTACTTAGCCTAAGTTCCTCCTTGCACCCGGTACTATGCCATGTGTCGGCGCCGTTCAAAGCTAGACTTGACTTATGTCTCCTGCCGGGCGTCGCTCAGCGTAGAGAGTGATGTCAACCTCCTCCAGCTGGTGCGATCAGCAGCTAGCTGTGGTGCATCGTGGACGTCGATGTTTGTGACGTCCTAAGTAACTTATCTCTGCCGCACCGTATCATAATCACTGCATTCCATTTGGTTATGTCTTAACAGCCCTAGCAAGTTGGAATTTGTTTTTCTTTTCTTAAAATCGAAATGAATTTTATGGAAGAGAACTTGTTTTCAGAATGAATTAAAATAATACACTAACGGTACATAAATATTTCGATTTGTAGTAACATAGGAGTCACTTAAGGAACATAACTATCTCTTCCGGTAACGGACGAGGTGCCGGACTTCGTGCTGCAGAGACATGTCTTGCGAGAGCTAGAAAACCTATTATGCAGAGACATGTCTTGCGAGAGCTAGAAAACCTTTTATACCAATTTTTGTTCGCAACAACCTTCGGGATAACCCAAGAACTCCCCCTCCAGGGGATAAAAGGAAGGTAATATTTTATATTTTTGTAAAGTTTACCTTTCCAGTGATAGTCTTTTTTTTCAGCTTTATGCATATCTTAGACGACTGTCAACAGCTTTGTGAGAACATCCTTTGCAAACCGTCTGTGTGTCTTCCTGTTGGCACTGCAGCACTGGTGACAGCGCAGAAGCATCTGTACGAGGAGCTCATGGATGACGAGAAGGCACTGGCAACAGTCAAAGTTCGATGTCGGCTACAAATTGCAGGTAGGCTATTTCTACTTAACCTCTGTCACTTCTGTCGTTTTTCGCCTGTCCATCTTTCAGAATTTCAAGGCAACTCAAATCCTCAAGGGTAGGGTCGAATATCCCATGATTCCAACCTAGGCCATGGCCTAGGGCGTGGCAATCAGGGAGGTATGTATGCATAAGAAATAACCACATATTTAAAGAGTTTTAGCCCCACATATATTGGTCTGTAACTATTCCTCTAATATGCGTCTTCTATGTTCTACGGATGGAAATAGTTGCAGACCCAAAAGCAGTGGTAAGTTTACGTAGTTACAGTGTTCGAATTCAACCAGTCCCGAAGCTCGTAGCTGCATCAGGGGAATTGGACGAATGACCGACCCGGGTAGCGTTGACAATTGCACAGTGGACCTATTCGGATTCGAATTTCGCTCCAGACTTATTGAGAACCGAGCTTAAAGTCCGTGTCCAAGCCTAGACTTGTTGATCCTAATCCAATGTTCAGGTTCTGCTTCAGACAAACCCACCCTCAGTTGTATCTCACCATCAAGAGGAAACACGATTTCAGACGATTGGTCTTTACCTGTTCACCGCCGTATTAGTTTAGTTGACGTTTTGTGATTAAACTTCCTAGAAATAATTGAAGTGTCTTATTTTTGCACTTTGTATACTGATGCCTGGTGCAGTGCGTAATAAATCGCAAATTGCTCACTCATTTAAAATAAGAAACAGAATAAAAATGAAAGAAGATGTTCGAAATATTTGCAAATAATTGTTTGCAAGCTGACAAAAAATATGCCATGTATATGCCATTCCCAGTTATTAACAGATGATCCATGAAACTCATTGAAGGAATTTAGGAATTCTTGTTCCGTGTAATCGGGAGAAAAGAGATACAGGCGATGAGCGAAGGGATTAGAGACTCTGCAATTAATAACCAGAAGGTAGTAAATGCATGTGTAGTATTTTCATTGTTTACTTTTGTATTTGATTATATACCAATACCAATAAAAACAATAAGCTTTAAGTTTGTGTCGCTTGGGGAGAAGTTGTCAAAAAGATTATAGAGTGTTGTTGGTTTTTAGCAGCAACAGCTCGTTTTGAGCCCGTCCTCAACTTTATGCTAATTATGTCATGCGTTTAGTAATGGAACTCGGATTGACTTATTTACGTCTCAGGTCTGCCAGAATGCCCCGAGCTGTATCGTGTCACTATCCCTCACACCAGGGATGTCGGTCTGTTTATTTGTCTCTCTGGAACTGTCATAAGGACGACTCAGCCAAAAATGCTGGAATACAGACGAAGTTATCAATGTGCCAAGTGTCGATACGCGCTCACAGTTGAGGTTAGTTTATTTGTCCAACTTAACGTTCGGGATGTGTAAAAATGCGACCGGGAGACGCCGCTGTTTTAAAGTCTCCGACTTCCGAAAGGGACGCAAGGTGATGATAGCCGAAAGACAGTCCAGTTCGTTTCAGAATGCAAATCGTCGCGCAACTCCACAGAGCTAATTTGCGAGCCTAGGAGGGAATTGTACAAGCTCTGGGACCGTAATTCGCCAATGTTTAGACGATGGACATTGCAGTATATAAATAACAGAAAAAGACGTAGTAAGAAGTAAAATAGTAATACACATTTTGTAGGAAACATGCAGACAATTATTTTGTTTAGAGAGCGTAAGTGACGTTACAAGGTTATTTTAAATGCTCACGCAGCCTAATCAAGTCGTAATGCAAGTTGGTGCAGGAGGAGCCATAGCCCAAAAAGTAAGAAGCTATGAGAAAAAGAAGACGCTACGCTGATCTGGATTTTTTTTTGTCCTTTAGCTCTTAACTTCCCCTTAATATGTGCCCAGAAATCTCGATATGAAGTTACATAAGGTCCTAAGTAACATACTTCTACTGTACACTGTAAGGGTCGGTCCGGTCTTTAAAGTTTGACCGAAAAGGGCTGAGATGAGACAATCTAGTTACCCATCACTTGTTCACTTAAAGAGGGTTGAAGACCCGATGAAAGTGCGTTACTTCGTTGCTCCGCTATTCACGAATAATCGATTTTCACTATATACGCTTGTACCTGTGTTGTATGCTTGACGAAACGATTTACGAAAAATAAGTGTTCACGCAGTGAGCTCACCATCCGCAAGCTGATCATTGGTCCCCGAAAAGCCGCGTTTGTATTGAGATTCGAATTTTCCGCGTAATGAACTTGACGTTGTGAGGACGGCTGTAGATCTTCTGAACGTCATACTAGAGCAAGTAGTTAAAAAAAAAAAAAATCTCTCACACACAGTCAAACACAACCAAAATAATGCACTATATTCAGTTAAATGATACAAATTAAGTTAGATTTTCAGTTAAAATTTAACGCGCGTGCACAAATAGTCTGATTTTCGCAGTCGGATACGAATTTTCTCCTTCGCTCTGAAATTTTGCGCATTCCATGCAGGTTTCCTCACAGGGACGCGAATTCTGCATACGTATTTTCGCATGCGGATCCTTAAAGTTTCACTGAAAAGCCAACGTGTTTTTGAATCATTTAACTGAACGAACACACTGAATTATTTTGGATTGTGTTAAGGGATTGTGTCCAGTAGTGACGCTCAGAATCTCTACGGCCGCCCCACAACGTAAAGTTCTACTATGACGCGGAGAATTTGAATCTCAGCACAAAAACGGCTTTTCAGTGGCGAGTGATAAGGTTGGTGAAAAGTGTGGCTCAAACATATATGGATGAATGCCAACTGCCAAGAACGTCACATTTGCCCGTCTCCAAATCGATTTCATTTTCCTCACTAGAACACTTTTTTTATTTTTATATTCGTAAACCGTTTTCGTCAAGCATACACCACAGGTACAAGCTGCGAAGCGCATAGAGGTACCACAAATCCCACAGAGAAAGTCTACCATCACTGTAAAAAGTATCTCCGAGTAAAGATTAAAGTTAACTGCAGTATTTGCTACTGGGATTAATCGTATCTCTACTTCTTATTAATCGTGTCTCAGTAGAGATAAGATTAATCCCACTATCCCAGTAGCAAATATTGTAAGATTTTTTTTACAGTGGATATGAAAATGATTATCGCTGAATAGCGGAGCAACGAAGTAACGCATTTTCATTGCGTCTTCAACCCTATTTAAATGAAAAGATTTTGCATGAGGAACGATAAGATGTCCGATGTGTGGCAGATAGTAGAGATGAAATAAATAAATAAATAAACTCTTTATTTCCATAATAGCACGTGGCTAGCGGCGGACGTCATACGTTACAAAAATAAAACGATTTATACTATATACAATTAATTAACATTTCAGACGTCTAACGTTTTTCCCATCGATTCGTCATTGAAGTGGCCCACGAAGTAAGGGACGAAGGACGATAGGTATCTCTTTGAAGATTTTCGGGGCGGGGGACAGAGGAGTTGGCACCTTGAAGTGAGGATTCCTCGACGAGTACTCGGCCCACTGCTGCGTGCCTGTTGAAAATCAGGCAGGATTTTACGATGAACCTCGGACTGCAGGCATTGTTTCCCGAAGCGCATGGTGAGGTCATGACGCCTTTCAGCCAGCCTTTGCAGCCTCAGTTTTTGCAGGCTGTCATCATAGGACATGTAATTAGCCCCAAGCATAATTTTACATGCCCGTTTCTGGACATTTTCAAGTTTTTCGGTTTGCACAGCAGTTAGTCCTGGATGCCAAGCTGGACAGGCGTATTCGGTCTGGGACCGGACGTACATGCAGTATAGCCCACGCATAATTGAGACGTTGATATTGAATCGGGTAAGGCATGCAAACGATTTCAGACATAGGGCAGCCTTTTGGAGAATGGATTCAACATGCGGATCCCATTTAAGGTTGCTTTTGAAAATCACCCCCAAAATTTTTATTTGATCCTTGATGTCTAGTCCAATATCGTCTTGCGGGGGGATCGCAGATTTTAAGAAGCTAACTTGTAACACATGGCTCTTTGTTTCGCTAACAGTAAGCATGACATCTTGAAGGTCGTGTTTTAGCTTGGAAAATATAGATGAGATGGTGATTTCCTCTGCGACCCTAGTTGAGGTTCGGAATGAAATGCTCGACAGGTCGTCGGCGAACTTGTAGCGACTCTGTGATTCTGCTAGGACGGAGTTGAACACGATCAGGAAAAGTAGCGGTCCTAATTTTGTCCCTTGAGGGGCTCCACACCAAATTTCAGCAAATTCAGATACTTCTTTGTCTCCGAGCTCGACACACTGCCTCCGTTTGTGCAAGAAACTGGCTACCATACGCAAAAGAAACTGCCGAGCGCCCGTTTCTTTCGCTCGGTTGATGGCTACTCGGTGATTAAGGCTGTCGAAAGCCTTTACGATGTCACTGATTAGCACTTCTGCGTATGCCTCATCTTTCTCGAGATGTCTCATCAGATCATCAATGAGGCTTACGAGATAGTGGGTGGTGTTGTGTTTGGGCCGGAACCCAAATTGCCGGGGATCTAGATTTGCTTCGATGTCTTCGAATAGATAACACCTTAGAAAGACACGGTGTTTTTGAGATAGGGCGCAGGTCGTTCGGCGAAAGCGGTTTTTTTACTTTGGGAATAGGAGTGATATAGGCTGACTTGAAGCAGTCAGGAAATGCACCATCGATGAGACATTGGTTGAAACAGGCTGCCAGAATGGGACCAAGTTCCTCGGAGCACGTAGCTATCAGCTCGATAGGAATTTCTAGGGGGTAGTTACTCTTCCTGGTGTCTAGTCGTTTGAGCTTCTCGCATACTGCTTGTGGGTGAATGATCGGGATTTCTTTGACGGGTCCATTTTCAGGTAGCTCGGCTAGAGGTGGGTGCGTGCGACAGATATTTGCGAAGTGCGAGTTGATCTGGTTAGCACTTACGGGTTTACCATCAACTCCATAAATAGTTGTCTGTTTTCGATTTTGTCCCATAATCTCCTGAACTTTTTGGTGGAATCTAGAAGGATTAGATTTCCATAGCTTGTTCACTACTTGAGCACCAAATTCCTTTTTTGATTTCTTTACTTTATCTAAACCATCTAAACCATTTGATGTACAAATCTGAAAGTTTGTGTGAACATAGGCTATAAACATTTGGAGCGAATAGAAGGAGAGCGAGTAAAGGATGTATACATGCAGGCCCGTATCCAGGAATTTATTTCGGGGGGGGGGGGGGGTTGCCCCACGGGTCGGACCAAAAAGTACAAAAAAGACATAGATCAGAGGTTAAAGCCTACAAAAAACTATTACTTTTGTGGGTTTCGGAGGGGGGGGGGGGGCGAACCCTCTAACCCCCCCCCTGGATACGGCCTTGTATACATGCATAGTCAATGTAAAACAGTTGGCGAGGTTCCTCAGGGTAACCGCGGCCCTTAGGGGTAGCAATATATATTGTTTTCGATATTTAGATTTCTGTCTCTTAGAGCAAACAAGTATTATATCATCTGGCCTATAGAAGATACCAGGTTAAAAAGTACACGAATATTGAACAGCTTAGGCCTAGACCGAATGCAGAGGTCCATGCTGAGAACTCGAGCATGAACTGGTTTTACTGCCTTAGAGGGAATAATAACCCAACTTCCGCCGTGGATCTAATGCAAGCTCTGAATCTTACAGGCGGATTTTGAACAGTTTTATGTTTTACAACCGCCGTTAAAGTGTTCCGGTCCGGATGGATGCAATGGCACAAGCTTTACTCCTTGTGGGAGAACTAATCCAGACAACTGCAAAGATTTCCAGGAGATAAAAATTCAAGTAAGTGTCCAACGCCGGCAATTAAAAGACGGGAATTCAGATTTCTAGTGTAGTTCTAAGAAGGAATGGGAAGTGGAGTCGAGAAGGGGAATTACACATAGGAAGGTTAGTACGGTAAAACAGCGGGAACTGGAGTAAAAAGGAACTTACGCTAGAAACATGTTTGTCTGAATAACACTCAGAGCGTGTTCCAACCTTTTAACAATAGTAACTATTAGTTACTATTTCCGTTTCAGCCTCACGAAAAGTTACTACGCTGAACGTACCAACCTTCTCGAAATAGTAACTAACAGTAACTATTTGCTTACCATGCTCGGAAGCGTAGTGAGCGTGGTAACTACGGATCTCTGTAACGTGATTGGCTGGATTACCCCGTGGAGTGATCTTTTAGTGCAAATAGATAAATGCGTTCCAGCCTTGACGCTAAGAAGCCCGAATTCGTGACGTCATGCGTAGTAACTATGGTAAGTAGGATGGAACACGCTCTCAGTAGGCTGAATTTTCGACAGGATGTTTGACATTGGTTAAGTCGGCAATAAGATTGTGTGTTCTCTTTGTTTTTCTTTCTCAGTTTTCTTTATTGTAACTTCGTGTCCTGTGGACTTGCTTTCAGTAACTTAGGACGGTGTCTCAAATAGAGGGCCCGGAGAAAAGTTGCCAAGTCACTTTCGTTTCGGCTAGTCATTTTTAGTCATTAGCCTAGTACGATATTTATTTATGTTAGTCAGACATATTTAGTCAGATATATACTGTAACTAAAATATTACCGAGACTATGACGAGTCACTACAATCATTTTTGTTTAGATCCAGGAGCATACAAACTTCTGTTATCATATATACGTTTAGATTTTTGTTATAACGCAAAAACAATGGCTTGTCCGTTATGTGTTTATGTGTGAATTGAACTGAATTGTAGTTTTTGGAAGAATCCAAGGACGGATTCGAAAAAGCTTAAAAACTTCGCCTGAGGCATTCTTTTTACAACCAGAGTTGTAGAGGGTTTGCCTAAGTCACGTGTCTGAACTTGAGCCCTTTTATTGACTTCAAGATGATTATAAGAATAACGTTTCAGAACAAAATTATTGATGGGTTTCATCGATCTCGGTGTTGCTGGGTAGGAAGAAAATAAGAACAAACTTATTTTCTTTTGGGGGAAGGACCAAATAGTTGATGGATTTCATCCACTTCATTGTTGTTGGGTAGGAAGACAATATGAAAATTTGTCCTCTCAAAGACACTACCGCAAGACACCATCGGAAAATCAAGACTGAAAATAGACAACAGTCTTCATTTCCCCTTCTCACGACACATACCGTGGACAGGCTCGGATCCATAGTCCGAGTGATCGTATAATAACAATAGTATTAAATTCTGTTTACTCCATGTTGTGGTTGTGTCACATCAGTAGGCTATACAAGAACTAGATTGGGCTTATAATCTTGAAGGATCCCTCTTACCTATAAACTGCTTCAGTCGACGTCCTCCATCCATTCTCATTTCTGAAGTTTCCGACTTTTTTCTATCCAACCAAAAGACACAACTCCGATCCTTAGATTTGCAGTGTTACCCGATCTGCGTCGCGGCGGATTAGGCCTCCGCTTATTGCCACCGAGGATCTTATTGGTCAGAAGTACTGGTTGTAAAAGTTTTTTCCGTGTTTCTCATCGACACAAAGGGGGCCAAGCTAGGCTAAACATAGGCGGAACGGGTGTATAATCTTTGGGAAATTCAGCAGAGTTTCAAAGGTGTCACGGACGTTAGAATGTTGGGATAGAAACTGTGTCTACTGTGACTTGTGCTTTAAAGGACACCTGAATGAAGAGTACTAGTATCATCCCTATCTGTATGACTTCCGTTAACATTGCCTGCAGAAACCTCAATCCAAATACGAAATAGTGTTTCCAAGCTATGATTTTTGCTCCATTTTGCATCTGTCCTTATTTTAGCACCGAACAGTTTTAGGAATGATCAAATGTCTCCAATCAACCCTTCTTCTGGAATATTTTTTAACCAGTTAAGCCCAAACGTATATCTAGAAGAAATTCCAATACGATCCGGCCAGCGCTGTACAAAGATTTGAATGAATTGCGCTTTGTCTTGGAGTCTGCGTGTGCAAACCTCCAGAAACGAACATCCCTATTTTGAAAACGTCACGCTCAGGAGAAGAATGCTCTCTGTGGCTATGTCTGTAAATGCATTCTCCATTGTCTGTTCAAGTATGGTTTCATTGTTCAGGTGTCCTTTAAGGGTTCGGAGCTGTAGGTTTGATTTCCTTTTGTTTTAGGAACACGTGCAGAAGCTATCTCTTGGAAGCATACCAAGATCTATCTGGGTTACTGTTGAAGACGACTTAGTTGATCTATGTAAAGCCGGGGACGACGTTTGCGTAACGTAAGTGTGCTAGCCTACTATTTATCCTCGTTTCTCACATCCCCGCAAGTCAAAATTGAGGCCAGAAAAGTATACAACATCAACAACAAAGGCACCGCTATTAGCCTGCATCTTGGCTAGGACTGATAGAAGCTGTCAGGATGTAAAAAAAAGCACCATGTGCAAATACAAAAAAAAACATTGAATATCAGAGTCCTCCTCATAATTCGTCCGTTTTCGTCAATGTTGTCGACTCCACTCCTTACCAAGAGCAAATAAGACAGTAAAACCTCCGTCTTCGGAGGTTTATGGATACCCCGACAAAACAGAGCTGGGCTAGAGGTATTTGCTGGGCTTTGAGTTAATGCCCGTCGACTTCCCTCTTTGCCGTTGCGCATATTAGGAACAAAGGACAGGAGGCGCGCTGACCCGCACTGCAGCGCGTCCAGACAACCAAATTTTCTTCTCCGGGGCTTTACTGCGATGTAGATGTAGAGGTAACGAATTGGAATCTATTCGACTCGGCATGGTCGTATTACAGAGATAAGGAGATGGAGGTTCTGGTGCTTATTTGTTCTTGTCTTTACGTCTATATTTAGCTATTGTAGGATCATTTGCCCAATCAGTGACATACGAACCTTCTGTTTAGATAGCGTGCGTTTGAAGTAGACGTTTGGGAATCAGCTTAAAAAGCGACGACTCGTTTCTAACGGCTGTAATAGAAGCATTGCAGCAAGTTGCTTTTTGTGCCAAGCCTGGCCCTCAGATTCAATCCCCCCAAAAGTTAAAGAGGGCATCAAAATACCCTGTGTCGGCTTAAAATCAACTCCTCTCTGTAGCAGTGTAGCCTGTATCATGATATCAGCAAACTCTTCACTCTGTGAAGTAGAAACATTAGAAATTTATTCACTTCGTAGTTGCTACTCGCAAGTGGCTAAAACCTTGCTCACCACCTAGATGCGGTTCGGCAATGTCGGGATTCTCAGTTTATTTCCATGAGCGTAATGAGTCATCAATGAGTAATCAGCAATGTAATATCTATGATTTTTAAATATTTGCATATGTAATAAGCTCGTCCTGGCGAAAACTGTGTCCTTTCATTTTTATTTCTGTTCTTGCTCGAAGTTGACTGTTATGTTGGACAGGAATGTTTCATGCCTGAAGTTTTGGCTGGCATTGATGGTGGGTCTAAAAGGGAGGGTTGTGTCAAGCACAAACCTTGTTTGGATTAGGATATATTGGATTTTGGATTATGACTAGTTTGTCTAGGTTTTGACACATACTTTAAAAAGCGCGTTTGCAACCACTGTAATAGATGCGTTGCAACCAGTTGCTTTGTGTATAGTAGAGGTATGCTTATGTGAACGTTTAACTTTGGACTTTGCCATTTTCATGCACTTGCTGTGACTAAACTCAAATATGAGTTAGCCAAAGTAGGTAATTAAGGGCCTCTGAAAACGCTTGAATATGTATTTTGGATCTTCATTCTACCATTTAGCCCAAAACCGCATTGTTCAAATTTAAGTAACTGTTCAGATAAACATACCTCTACTGTATCAAGCCTGACCCTTGTGTCCTTCAGTTTGTCGGTATTTGTCGTATACGGGTCAGCTGCAATTTATTCGCTCGGTTGGACGCTAGTGCAGCACTTCTTGAAATCTCAAGTAAGTTTTAAGGACCATCTCGTTCAAAACCTCGGTTGGAAGATTGACTTTTTTCGTCTTTTATTCATGATTCGTGCTGTTGGATATGGAAAGTAATTACTGATTTTATTTTAAAGCCCTTCTTACCGTGTGAACTAAAGATATGATTATTTTCGAGTTTGTCACGGTCTGTAGAACGTAATATTTTTTTTCACAATCAATATTGTCTTCCCCGGGGGTGCAGGGCTGGGCAGGATTGCGTAGACGTTTCGTTACCTCCCCTGCGAACAAGGTCCGGCCTTGGAATTTTGTTTCGAGAACGTGAACCGGGATTCGATGTTGAACTTCGAAAAATACAATTCAAGTCCGAATGTGGTTCCCGGGTCCACGCTGATGCATGGTAATGAAGGACAGAGACTCGGTCGTCTGTGTTACCTTTTTTTATGGCACTTGCCCTTCGGCCAAGTGCCATATAGCGATCGCAATTTCTGTCCGTCCGTCGGTCGGTCTGTCGGTCGGTCGGTCTGTCGGTCTGTCGGTCGGTCTGTCGGTCGGTCCGGGTTTTGCTAGTTCGGGCACTTCCACATAAGCTAGGATGATGAAACTTGGCAGGCATATCAGGGACCCCAAATGATTAAGTTGGAAATAGTCACTTTCCCGATCCGACCATCGTGGGGGGAGGGAGGGGAGCCGGAATCCGGAATTTAGTGGCATGCATAACTTTCGAACGGGTGATCAGATCTTAATGAAACTTGATATTTGGAAAGACGTCATGCTTCAGATGTCCCATATGAAGTCCGGACCGAATCCGATGTATGTGGGGGGGAGTCGGAGGGGGGAACCGGAAATCATGTTAAACGCTTAGAGTGGAGCGATCGGGATGAAACTTGGTGGGAGGAACAAGCACAACCCCTAGATACATCATTGACAGAACCGGACCGGATTCGTGCACTGTGGGGGGAGTTGGAGTGGGGTTCCGGAATTCGGGTGATACGGAGTTAAGTTACTTCCAGGTGGGCTAGGACAATGAAACTCGGCAGGTAAATCAGGGACGCGACCAGATTAACCTGGAAATAGTCAGCTTTCCGATCCGACCATCGTGGGGGGGGGTGGAGGGAAGGGGAATCCGGAATCTTGAGGTATGTATAACTTCCGAACGGGTGATCGGATCATGATGAAACTTGATATGTAGAAAGACAACATGTCTCGGATGTCCCATTTCAAGTACGGACCGGATCCGATGAAGCTGGGGGGGGGGGGTCGGAGGGGGATCCGGAAACCTTGTGACATGCTTGGAGTGGAGCGATCGGAATGAAACTTGGTGGGAAGAACAAGCACAAGCCCTATGTAGATCAGTGACAGAACCGGACCGGATTCGGGCATTGTGGGGGAGTTAGAGGGGGGGGGGGGTCCGGATATCCGGTGATCGCAAGTTAAGGTACTTCCAGACATGCTAGGATGATGAAACATGGCTTGAAAATTAAAGACTTGACATGATTGGCTTAGAAATAGTTAGTTCCCAGATCCGGTCATTCCTTAAAGTACTAATGCTAACCGCAAAGTACAAAAAAATACTTTTAAGCAAAATATACATTTTCGTGATCCCTATGAGCCCATGATCATTTTTGCCTCAAGGGTTTTGCTTACAACTAAATTCCTTAAAGTACAAACAATACTTTTGAGCAAAATATACATTTTCGTGCTCCTGATGATCATCTTTTTGGCTTCAAGAGTTTTGATTACAGATGATTTTCTATAACTTGGAAATAATCACTTGCCCGATCCGACCATCATGGGGGGAGGGAGGGGAGCCGGAATCCGGAATTTAGTGACATGCATAATTTTCGAACGGGTGATCGGATCTTAATGAAACTTGATATTTGGAAAGACCTCATGTCTCAGATGTCCCGATTCGAGTCCGGACCGAGTCCGATGAATGTGGGGGGGGGGTCGGAGGGTGGAATCGGAAATCATGTGACACGCTTACAGTGGAGCAATCGGGATGAAACTTGGTGGGAGGAACAAAAAGAATCCCTAGGTTCATCATTGACAGAAACCGGACTGGATTCGTGCACTACGGGGGGAGTTGGAGTGGGGTTCCGGAATTCCGGTGTTACGGAGTTAAGTTACTTCCAGATGTTCTAGGACGATGAAACTTGGCAGGTGTATAATGGACTCGGCCAAATTAGCTTGGAAATAATCACTTGCCTGATCCGACCATAGTGGGGGAAGGGAGGGGAGCCGGAATCCGGAATTTTATTGACATTCATAATTTTCGAACGGGTGATTGAATCTTAATAAAACATGGTATTTGGAAAGACCTCATGTCTCAGATATACCATTTCAAGTCGAGACCGGATCCGATGAATGTAGGGGGGGGGGGGGGTCGGAGGGAGGAACCGAAAATCATGTGACATGGTTAGAATGGAGCGATCGGAACCTCCCGAGCGTTACCGTCGAAAAGGAAGTGCTTGAAAATTTCGCTGATTTTTCCATAAGATGTCAAAATATTTAAAACAAATTGTTCAAATCTATTATACAACAGCAAATATAACTAAGTGACCATTTCTTTTGAACGTAACTGTAGTACCAAACAACCCATCACATTGACAAAGCTACTATCCATTCACATCCTACTACGATAACTTGAATACAAGCTAAAAAGCTTGCAAGTGCCATATGAGCTTGCAGCTCTTGTTTTAGTTTATTTTGTACAACCAAAAGATATACTGACTAGTCACACCATAAGGCCTGGCACTTGTGTTTTCAAGGAAACAAATAAAAAAGTATAAAAGGAAATAAGGAGAAAAGAAAACGAAAGAGAAAGGAAAGTAGAAGAGAAAAATATGCAGCTGATAAGTTAACAAGAAAAAACCACACGGGAACAAGCAAACAGCCTCCGTCGTATAACAAAAAAAAATGCATGTTTTAGCGTGAGCAAGGGCCCGATTATTGTTCAAAATTTGGGACTGAGAAACGGGTTCCGGGGAGTGGATGGATATTCCTCATCAATGCGTGTACGCGCGAGCTATGTTAGCAGGGGACCTGCAGACAATGCACGGTAATTGTGTATGCCGCCGATCCAATCCCCCCTCCAGGACACGTCTTTTATATAGTTTATATTGACACAGTGACCTCCGCTACCGTTTCTTTTTGTATGAAGTCGCCTTTATTTCGTTTTATTTCCTTTAGTGGCATTGTTCTCCAGCGCTGGAGACCCCTGTCCAGAGGTCAGCGCTCTGATATCGAGTTAGTCATCAAAGCGAATCATATTCAAGTAAGTGCAGTCATATTTTTTCGAAATTGTAATTAAAGCAGAAATGTTACTGTTCATATTATTGTTTAATCTCTAGAACTTGGAGTTAATATTCGAATAGACTGGTTAGTGAATGACGCGTTTTCGTGATCAGTTATTTCTAACTTAACGAAATGCAGAAAAAATATTAGATAGATAGATATAAATTTTTATTGATCTAACTCATAGCGCCGTCATGGCACTAAATACGTCGACCATTACATTCAACGTGTTAAAATACTTGAATATTTATAATTGTTACATAGAAAAAAATATAACTTGTATGATGTATGTACACAATAAAGTGTGAATATTTCGCCTTAAAAACGGTCTCAAAATACGCTGTTTCTGCTAAAACCGAATCTGTTCTCCATTTTCTGACATCTGTAACTTTTCCTTTCACGGAAGTGTCTTAATGTGAGTAAACTACATATGCATTCGCTTGCTTAGGCCTCTATCTCCATTTCTCATCGCCTGTTTCTCTTTTCGACTTAATCGGCGATGCTGGGATTCTTAAATCCCCCCTTGAGCAGAATATTGGTGCTTCTTTTATTTCGGTTTCTGTTTTGATCGATGGTGACCCACAACAGAGAGTGTATTTGTATGAAGCAAAAGCTGAAGATTAGAGTCCATGTTTGGGTAAGACTTTTGAAGGTGACCTTCAAAAGGTTCACTCTTGTCATTATCGATGTAAGCATTCTACCAGCGTTTGTTGAAATCAAATGAAGAATGTATTCCCTATAATGTTTTAGCTTTTTAGTATTTATTTTGACCGGCCATTTCCTGACCATTGCCTTTATAATGTACCTGACAAAACGACAAGTTCGACAGTCTGTTCGTTGTGTAATTAAGTGTATATCTATATAAAACAGTTACCATGAATTAGGAATACTTTTTTTTAACTCTTCAATCAATCAGTCTTTATTGTTAAAAAAAAATTTGTACAGTATTTCCAAAAAAAAAATATTACCTTAATTACCTTATTTTGCACTTCGGAGCAAATTAAGATCTGTAGATCTGTTGAATGCTCCTGAGTTGAATCGGTGGTATCTCATAGCAGGTATGAGCAGGACGGGATGTCCCACTCATACTTCCAATCTTTCGTGGCCCACTCTTTGTCCAGTGCCTTCTTGAATGCTTCAGGGGTGGGGGTGAGACTGTTGCTTCGCATAGTTCATTCCAGGGGTTGACGATTCTGTTGGCGAAGAAACTTTTTCTGGCCCTGGTTTTGACTGACTGTTTGAATAGCTTCTTTGAGTGTCCTCTGGTGCACTGTGGGGGGCCTGGGTGGCTAGGCAGGATCTTGGCATATGATCAGTTCAGCAGTTTGCGGGTCATCGTCATGTCGCTACGGTTGCGCCTGTACACGAGGGTAGGGAGGTTGAGAGCCCGGAAACGATCTTGATATGGTTTGTCTCCAAGGTTTGTGATGGCCTTAGTTGCTCTCCTCTGAACTCCCTCAGTTAGCCTGACATCTCCTTTGTACGTTGGGAAGGCAGCGCACATGCCAAAATCCAAAACAGGATTTTTGGCACCGTCCTTTCGTCAGGCATAGGCTACTATATACAATCACTCTCGCTGAGTGTAACCAAGGATGAAGTACTTTCCTGACAATTTTGACTAAATACCATTTGTCTTTGTCCTCGAGACAACCTGCTTAAACCGTAAACAAATTAACACAAAATTACGATTTTTTTTATATCCTATAATCTCTTTGTTGCCTGAAATTCATAACCGTAATCCGCCGTCACCTGCCTCTTTTTTTGGCTTTGACAAATAGAATAATGAAAAGGAAGCTGTATTTGAAAAGCACGTTTTTCGTCTTTATACGAAATTGAGAGGGCTCCAGATCCTCTTGAAATTGCTATGGGCGGGTAATCGGCGTAAAGTCTTTGGATGTTTTGTAGTTACTCGTGTGGAATGATTTGGAATTGGTTGAACGTATTGTTAGTTTTGTTACATTACAACACATGGAAGCATATGAGCTTGTTATATGGAAGGGGTGGGAGGGTGCGGAAGACCTGAGGCCATTTTTAACTGGGACGGTTTTCATTGGAAGCATGCCTTTCTTGCTTTGCGTAACAAGACCAATCAACCTCAAGTCCTCATTTATGAGGAAAGGCAGTCTACCCATAAGTCTCTGACTTTTAGGTAGGCTATACCCGCAGCCGCAGTTTGGAATAATCTATGCCAAATGCTGGGCACCCCAACCCATGGTATAGCCTACATTAACGATTTGAGTAAATATTCAGGTTAAACAAGAGCTGTAAGCTCATATGGCACTTGCATGGGTTGAGATGCAGTGTTTGATCAAAAGTACTTTTAAGGTTACCTTTGCGGTTCAGATGCGAGATACGTACATGATACGTACTTTATAGGCACTAGAAAATCATCTGTAAGAAAAACAAAACGATCACAGGCCCCTAGGGATCATTGATATATACCATTTGGTAAAAAAAAAAAATCACATTTCGGTTAAAATGTGCACTTTAAGGGTGATAGAATAAATTTTCAAGCAAAACCCTTGTGGCACAAATGATCATGGGTTGAGATGTATCGTTTGAAAAAAAAAAAAGTAGTTTTCGACCTTGCGGTTCAGATTCGCACTTTAAGGGAGCTAGAACTTCATTTGTAAGCAAAACCCTTGAGGCAAAAATGATAATGGGCTCATGGGGATCATGAAAATGTACAATTTGCTTAAAAGTGTTTTTCTAAATTTACGGTCAAGATTGGTACTTTAAGGAATGTTGGATTTGGAAAGTGGTGATTTCTGAGCCAATCTTGTCGAATCTCTAATATTCCAGCCCAGTTCCATCGTCCTAGCACATCTGGAAGTACCTTAAATCGCGATCACCGGAATTCCGGACCCCCCCTAAAACTCCCCCACAGTCGCCGGAACCAATCCGGTTCTGTAAGTGATTTATCCAGAGCATCTTTTTATTATTTCCATAAAGTTCCATCCCGATCTCCCCAGTCTGAGCCGATCACGTATTCCCCCCCCCCCCCAGTTGTTGTCGAATCCGGTCCGGACATGACAAAGATCACCAGAGACATGTCCTCTGATCAATTATCAAATTCCCCACGACTATCGGATAATGTAAATTTTTATTTATAAGTCATTTTGATCGGGTCCCTGATTCGCCTCCCAAGTTTCGTCGTGAAAATCCCCCAAAACCGCCATTACCGGAATTCCGGGAAACTCCCCTCCACCCCCCCCCCCCCTAGTGTCCGGATCCAGTCCAAATGTATAAACGATTTATCTGGAGCAGACGCTTGTTCTTCCCAGCAAGTTTCACTCCGATCCCTCCATTCTAACCGTTTCTCGATATTTTCGGTCCCCCCCCAACTCCCCCATAGCTGTCGAATCCGGTCCGGACTTCAAATGGGACATCAGAGGTATGCCATTTATTCTGTTATTAAGTTTCATTCCAATCCGATCACCCGTTCGAAAGTTACAGACTACTCCAGTTTTCCGGATTCCCCAGCCCTCCACCCCCCCCCCAGAAGGTCGGATTGGGAAACTGATTATTTCCAGGTTAGTCCGGTCGGGTCCCTGATGCTCCTGCCAAGTTTCATCGTCCTAGCACATCTGGAAGTACCCCAACTCGAAAAAGTGTGAGAAAAACTACTTAATTTTGAGAATTCCCCGGCCCACCACTCCCCCCCAGATGGTCGGATCGGGAAACTGATTATTTCAAGGTTAGTTTGGTCGGGTCCCTGATTTTGCTGCCAAGTTTCATCGTCCTAGCCCATCTGGAAGTGCCCTAACTCGAGATGAGTGGACCGACCGACCGACCGACCGACCGACCGACCGACCGACCGACCGACCGACCGACCGACCGAAAGGTGATCGGTATATGGCACTTGAGCGAAGCTGCAAGTGCCATAAAAAGACATAGATCAGAGGTTAAAGCCGTAAAAAAACTGATTATTTTTGTATGATGGAGCTGATTATTTTTGTATGTTCCGGGGTGGGGTTTGAACCCCCTAACCCCCCCCCCCCCATGGATACGGCCCTGGGTATAGCCTATACAAAAATCAGGAGTTTGTGGCAGACTGTGAAAAGGTTATCCAGAGACTCTAATAAAGTCACCCAGGGTTAGACTAGGAAGGCTGTAAGAATGATGGACTTGTGGCTTTAAAAAGTAAGTAAGTAATTTATTTCTCACCCGCCATTTTGGAAAGCGGATATAAAGAAGGGTAAATAAATAAATAAAACACATACAAAACAAATAAGGTAACACAAGTTTAATCTTCGGCCAGGAGACAGGATAAAAGGTCGTGCGCTGGTTGGGTCCAGTTGTCGATGGTTTTCAGTAGAGACGAAGAGACTTTGGGGTAATACTTGCATCCTCAACTTGAAACTTATCCGTTAGGGTGTGGTTATAAAAATAGATAATTCATTCATATACAGTACAATAAAATACAATACAATACAATAATTTTAATCCAGCCAAACGACCAAACGACATATACCATGGTGGCCCAAATGGAGCAGCAGTACTTTCCCATTTGCAAGGTTTTCAAATACTTCCAACCTTCTTGTTGATCCAGTATTTGGGCCACTCTTTCCAAATGTTGAGAATTTGTAAGAGATTGACAAGACTAAACTAGGCTGGGAGCTAGTGTACTTGACACATTTTTACGATTCAAACAATCTCTTGTTCGGTTCGTCGCTTACGTGTTCAGTTATTTAGTGTTGTTATTGCCATACAAATTAACTATTGTCTGATTCATTTCTTTGCCGCTTCTCCAATATATCTAGGGCAAATTGCCTCTGCAGTATGATCTCAAAGAACCTAGTAAGTATTATAAATGTATCCGCAACTTTTCAGAATCATAATACTATATATAGATACACTCTTCCTATAACTGCGAAACTACGTCATTGTCTTGTATCATTATTTGTAATCGTCGCGTAAAAACTTAGTTCTAGGTGACAGTATCAGACCATAGAGACTAAATTTCTTCCATTTCGCATGATTGACCACACATGTGATACTCATATCTTACTCAAAACCTTGGTCGGAAGATTGACTTTTTTCGTTCTGTTGTTCGTGATTCGTACTGTTTGATATGGAAAGTAATTACTGAATGACGTTTTGTACCTACTTTAAAGCCCTGAAACCGTAAAAGTAAAATCAAGTGATTTTTTGTTTGTAACCTGTCTAAAAGGACATAATATGATAAAGAAAGGAAGAGGAAACTACATATTACAGCCACGAAAAAAAAAATCATTAAAATGAATATCAGGGGCCTCCATTGACGATCACAACTGACTCTTCATTTTCTTTGTGGGCACAGAAGGTTGATCTGTACCAGACTGCAAACGGGGGGGGGGGGGTGCTTTTCCAGATATGATGCGGGCGTATGCTGCACTCATACGCTTCAGCAGATGTGCTGTCAGTAGTTATCCGTTGATTTTATTGTTATGTACGTCAGGCTGGTACTCAGTAGTAAGTAGGCTGTTCCTTCAGCCCAAGCTGACTACGAATCATGTTTGACTGCGTTAAAGGGATACGTCACCTTAATTTTATTCGAGTGCTCTTTCGGCCCTTCTTGGCAAGGGTTCTCTTCGGGCTCAAGCCAAAAGAAAAATCACAGGTTTCTTTTAACTGGCTTGAGCCCGAAGAGGAACCTTGCCGAGAAGGGCCGAAATATCGCTCGAATGAAACTCAGCTGACGTGTCTGTTAACACAGTCAAGTATAGTCTTTAAACTTGGGTATAGTCCCTCAGCAGGTCCATATCCAGGAATTTATTTTGGAGGGGTTCGGACCTAGTTCATACCAAAAAGTACGAAAAAGACATGGATCAGAGGTTAAAGTCTATACAAAACGATTGTTTTTGTATATTTTGGAGGGGGTTCGACCCCCCCCCCCCAGATACGGCCCTGAGTCTTTGCATATAGTCCAAGCGAAAGACAAGCGGTATATTTCGTTTCATCGTTAAATTTTTGTCTAAACCTTCATTCGTGCTCTACGTAATTAATTTGCCTTCCCATTAGCACCCAATCAGGAAGATCCCTCTCAAAATTCAGAGCCTTTGTTGTTAACAGCTCAGATGAAATTCCTGCGATTCCGACCGTCATCTTTCAGGCCGACCGTAATGGAACCTGGAGATAATTTGTTATCATGTTTGTATACTTCGGTGGCAGGCTGGAAAAATCTATTAAAAGGATGAATTCCCTTGTAATCGCAGATATTGAGTGTTTATTCCACCTTCTTTGTAGGTAAATAATGATCAGCGGGCGGCGGCTCTGGTCACTGAGGAGTTAAAGCGAGACTTCGGCCATTTTTGGTCCCGATTTAGAGCAGAGCCGCTCGTGGGGCGAGATCACATTCTTGCTTCTTTGTGTCCTCAGGTATGTGTTGATTTTCTTTTTGTTTTGATTAGGCAAAACGCGTTTGTCGGGTGGGAATGCGTGCTTTTGTCTTGCGTCGGGCTCTCAGTGACTCCTGATTCGATTGTTCGTGTAATTTCAGTTCGTCGGCTAGTCTTGGGTGGCTAGAATGATAATTGAATGACTCCACGGGCTGAGGATTTTTGGCCTGCGGTTGTTTTTGTTCCGATTTTGAGGGCATGCCACTCCCTCCTCCCCTCGGATTTTACTTGTGCAAACTACTATCATATGGCGCTGATATAGCGCAAGGTAGGTAGGTTTTATTTTTAACCAAAACATAAACATGAAATAAAATAACAAGACTAATATATTATTGCAGCAAAAAGGAAGTCCTAAGGACCAGAGGCGTTACTAGCCAAAATGTTTGGGGGGGGGGGACAAGGAATTTACCGACTGGCTGGTCATTTTTGCCAACTACTTTTGCGGATAAAAACGACTATTATTTAAAACAAACGACTGTGTTGGCGATTGTTTTTTGATTGTTTCTAAGAAACAAGAGCTGCAAGCTCATATGGCACTTGCAAGCTTTTTAGCTTGTATTCAAGTTATCGTAGTAGGATGTGAATGGATAGTAGCTTTGTCAGTGTGATGGGTTGTTTGGTACTACAGTTACGTTCAAAAGAAATGGTCACTTAGTCATATTTGCTGTTGTCTAATATATTTGAACAATTTGTTTTAAATATTTTGACATCTTATGGAAAAATCAGCGAAATTTTCAAGCACTTCCTTTTCGACGGTGACGCTCGGGAGTTCCGATCGCTCCATTCTAACCGTGTCACATGATTTTCGGTTCCTCCCTCCGACCCCCCCTCCCCCCACATTCATCGGATCCGGTCTCGACTTGAAATGGTATATCTGAGACATGAGGTCTTTCCAAATACCAAGTTTTATTAAGATTCAATCACCCGTTCGAAAATTATGAATGTCAATAAAATTCCGAATTCCGGCTCCCCTCCCTCCCCCCACTATGGTCGGATCGGGCAAGTGATTCTTTCCAAGTTAATTTGGCCGAGTCCATTATACACCTGCCAAGTTTCATCGTCCTAGAACATATGGAAGTAACTTAACTCCGTAACACCGGAATTCGGGAACCCCACTCCAACTCCCCCCGTAGTGCACGATTCAAGTCCGGTTCTGGCAATGATGAACCTAGGGATTCTTTTTGTTCCTCCCACCAAGTTTCATCCCGATCGCTCCACTGTAAGCGTGTCACATGATTTCCGGTTCCCCCCCCCGACCCCCCCCCCCCCCCACATTCACCGGATTCGGTCCGGACTCGAATCGGGACATCTGAGACATGAGGTCTTTCCAAAAATCAAGTTTCATTAAGATCCGATCACCCGTTCGAAAATTATGCATGTCACTAAATTCCGGATTCCGGCTCCCCTCCCTCCCCCCACGATGGTCGGATCAGGCAAGTGATTATTTCCAAGTTATAGAAAATCATCTGTAATCAAAACTGTTGAAGCAAAAAAGATGATCATCAGGAGCACGAAAATGTATATTTTGCTCAAAAGTATTGTTTGTACTTTAAGGAATTTAGTTGTAAGCAAAAGTCTTGAGGCAAAAATGATCATGGGCTCATATCAGGGATCACGAAAATGTATATTTTGCTTAAAAGTATTTTTTTGTACTTTGCGGTTAGCATTAGTACTTTAAGGAATGGCCGGATCTGGGAACTAACTATTTCTAAGCCAATCATGTCAAGTCTTTAATTTTCAAGCCAAGTTTCATCGTCCTAGCATGTCTGGAAGTACCTTAACTTGCGATCACCGGAATTCCGGACCCCCCCCTCTAACTCCCCCACAATGCCCGAATCCGGTCCGGTTCTGTCACTGATCTACATAGGGCTTGTGCTTGTTCTTCCCACCAAGTTTCATTCCGATCGCTCCACTCCAAGCATGTCACAAGGTTTCCGGATCCCCCTCCGACCCCCCCCCCAGCTTCATCGGATCCGGTCCGTACTTGAAATGTGACATCCGAGACATGTTGTCTTTCTACATATCAAATTTCATTTTGATCCGATCACCCGTTCGGAAGTTATACATACCTCAAGATTCCGGATTCCACCTCCCTCCACCCCCCCACGATGATCGGATCGGGAAGCTGACTATTTCCAGGTTAATGTAGTCGCGTCCCTGATTAACCTGCCGAGTTTCATAGTCCTAGCCCACCTGAAAGTAACTTAACTCCGTATCACCGGAATTCCAGAACCCCACTCCAACTCCCCCCACAGTGCACGAATCCGGTCCGGTTCTGTCAATGATGTATCTAGGGGTTGCGCTTGTTCCTCCCACCAAGTTTCATCCCAATCGCTCCACTCTAAGCGTTTAACTCGATTTCCGGTTCCCCCCTCCGACTCCCCCCCACATACATCGGATTCGGTCCGGACTTGATATGGGACATCTGAAGCATGACGTCTTTCCAAATATTAAGTTTCATTAAGATCTGATCACCCGTTCGAAAGTTATATATGCCACTAAATTCCGGATTCCGGCTCCCCTCCCTCCCCCCACGATGGTCGGATCGGGAAAGTGACTATTCCCAACTTAATCATTTGGGGTCCCTGATATGCCTGCCAAGTTTCATCATCCTAGCTTATGTGGAAGTGCCCGAACTAGAAAAACCCGGACCGACCGACCGACCGACAGACCGACCGACGGACGGACAGAAATTACGATCGCTATATGGCACTTGGCCGAAAACAACTATTTCTAAGAAAAAAATCGACTGTTTTCAATAAAAATCGCACCGCTTCGCGCCGACTCGGCTATTTTTTACCGACTGGCCGACAACATTGGAGGGGGGGCGTCCCCCCCCTCCCCCCCCAGTAGTGACGCCTCTGCTAAGGACTTGTGCTGCAATTTCCTATTACTACTTGTGTCTAATAAATAAACATCTAAACACAACAGCTTACCATACCAAGGTTACCGGCTCTGTTCCTGAAGGCTGAAACTGAGGTAGGAGAAGATTTGGAGAGAAATCGTTACAGGGCAGTTACACGCCCTCAGGATTAGTCTACCACAAATTACTGTTTTTGGGATCTCGAACAGGGGGGCACGTATATACAATCGTATATTTGTCCATGTGTCAGTCCGTCTGTCTGTGATAACGATAACTACGAACTCATTGATAATAGTTTGATAAAAGTTGGTTTGTGGTCGATTTCGTAGTTTTGTACCCCAACGTTTAGGGGTGGAAATAGTTATCCGACCAAAGTGAGTGGCAGATTGAGATGGGGAAGGGGAATAAAAATGGTAAGCAACATGCTGAATATGGTTATTCTCATAGTTTTGAATCAGGTGGATGGATTGGATGATGAATCCATCAAAAAGTGACTGAGAATCCAGTTTGGCTGAGAAAAATGCAGTCCTGTTTATTCAGGGTTTGCTTATTGGTTTGAGTATGCTGGGGTAGGCCCATTTAGAGTAGGCTGCCCTGCAGATATTCCGGATGTCGAAATGTTTTGGTATTGCGGACAGAATATTTTTGCCCTTGTCGTGCCTGCCTTGATGGTGATCACACCAGAGGGTGGGTTTGTATGAAGCGTAAGCCGAAGATTTGATTGGGGCTAAGAAGTTATATGTTTGGAGACGTGTTTTAAGTTGGAAAACGTGTGCGCGAGGTGTGCCAAACATGCAATATTTTTGTTCAGAAAAATTGTTGTTTGGAAGTCGGCTCGTGTATCCTAAGGCGTATTCTCGCCGTTCCCCGAGGTCTCCCCTAGGAATAGGGGCGAGAATAGAGGGAGTCACTCCACGCGGAGTCCGCGTACGAAAAACAACGAGAAAACGGGGAATGCTTTCAAAATGGAATTTGCTCGAAATTTTTTTTTTAGCAGTTGACGAAATTAGTCTGGACCCACTTTATTTTTAGTTTTGTTTATTCTGATTGTTTCTTATTAATTTTACATTGCACCAACAGCAACAAAAATTGATTCCCCTCGAATCTTAAAAGGAGTAATTTTTGATGATGGTGATGCTAATCGGAGCATTCCCCGTCCGTGGGGACTCGCGAGAATACGGGGAGTTAGTCCCCGGGACAAACAAAAACGCGGGGACTCCTCAAGTGGAGTCCTCGGGAACGGCGAGAATACGCCTCTAATCGCGCTCTTTCCTTGCCCTATCCAGATGGCAGATTTTATTATCACAGATATAGCGTTCCTTTTTTATTCGTCGGATATGGATGTCTGATAGGAGCATTTAGCATTTCTCCTCGCATGTCTTGATAGAGAGAGATGTGTTCTCACAAAAAGCCAATTGCCTCGTCGTCGCTATTTGGTCGCCAAATCAGGATGTGCGAAATTGAAAATGATGCGCATGTATCACTCTTTCGGAGCGACATTTTCCGGCGAGGCAATAACTTCGTGACAGTTTTTTCGACGGATGATTGTTTTACAACCTCAAATTGGCTCTGCTTTTTGCTTGGGTGCTCAGAATGCAGTGGCGAAACAACAGTGTTCCAAAATCGGCGTGAGTTTCCTGTCGTGTCAACATTTATTTAGATACGTTCGCTTTTTGCTTTTTCAAATGACGCGGCGAAATATGAAACAGCGTTCGTGGCCAGTCGAAGCGTTATTTGTGTCAAATGATCGTAGCTGCACTCTTTGCGGACATATTGTCACGCTCAGTTCTACGCAGCGAAACATCGTACTTCGTATAACGAAGCAAAAATGTTACTTTGATTTGTGGATTCAAGTGATTAGAGATGCAACCTGTGAGGTGCCGATACATGCTTTAAGGTCGTTAGCTAACATCCACTGCTGCGACACAGGGGGCCTGTTGAGAATGTCTGAAAGCGACACTACTGCCCAGTTGACACATACTTCCGTAATTATTAATAATAATAATAAATGATGTATTGTCCAACATAGTGCACAAATGTACATGGAGTAATTAGAGAATAGAAGAACACAAAGAACAAAGAGAGAAAGGAAAAGAAAAAAGAACAGTAGGCAAACTGATGACCACCACTTCATTACCACCTCGGGTCGCACACAATATTCACTACAAGAAATACTGATGTACGAATAAATAACAATACCACCTAACGGCCGACCTCCACTAGGCATGGGGGGGGGGGACAAAGAAACACTTAAAGTACGTGCACACATATTTCGATTTTGGCTGTCGGATGCAAGTTTCCTTCTTCGCTCCGAAATTTTTACACATCGCATTCGGGTTTCCCCATAGTGCGAATTTTGCATGCGTATTTTCGTGTAGCTAAAATTACTATCGAAAGTTAATCCGATTTTGGCCGATTTAGTTAGTGGTTCTCAGGAGGCAGAAAATATCCGACGCCTGGACTAAATTGTAATAATAGGCAACTTTTCTGCCAACCCGCTATAGTTTAGTGACATCGTTTTTGATAATAATTATTAGTAATTATTGTCTACCTTGACTCACCTTACAGGACACCATGGAGAATGCATTTACAGACATGGCCATGGAGAGCGATGTCGTTTCTGGAGGTTTGCACATGCTGTCCATGCAGACTCCAAGACAAAAAGCGCAATTCATTCAAATCTTGTACAACGCTGGCCGGATCGTATTGGAATTCTAGATATACATTTGGGCTTAACTGTTGAAAAATATTCCAGAAGAAGTGTTGATTGGAGACATTTGTTCATTTCTAAAATTGTTCGGCACTTCGGCACTGAAATAAGTACAGATGCAAAATGGAGCAAAAATCATAGCTTGGAAACACTATTTCGTATTTGGATTGGGTTTCTGCAGGCAATGTTAACGGAAATCATACAGGTAGGGATGGTACTTGGTACTCTTCATTCAGGTGTCCTTTAAAGCTACGGGCACACACAGCCCTGAGATTTCGCACGTAGAATTCGTGTCACTGTGTGGAAACCTGCATGCGATGACTCAAAAGAGCCAAGGAGGAAATACTGTACATGACTAAGTCCGAAACACGCCAGTGAACCTCGGGAAGAACAAGAAACAACACTCGAACGAATCCTTAAAAGTGATTCATACCCTATGTATACCGATCAACAACGTTTGTTGTGGTCGGTTGGGGTGAAGTTTCTGGCTCTTCGCCAGGCACACGGCGATTCTTCATCGGCACGAAGAGTTAGTCATCAAGAGCATTCGCAGCCGACTGTGAAAATCGGACTGTGTGTGCATATACCTTAAATCGCACTTGCCAGCGACAAAATATTCCGAGGTTTGAACCGAGGGGTTGCTCACTCCCAAGATGGTTGTACAGTGGTGCCCGGTGCCCAGGTGTGCCCAACCAGCGCCCAGCCGGTGCTCACTCCCGAAATGGTTGTACAGTGGTGCCCGGTGCCCAGCCGGTGCCCAGGGAGGGTGTACAGTGGTGCCCAGCGAGTGAGCAAACCCTCGGTTTGAACACGCTCTTAGTTAAGCCTAACGTTCATGACAAGTTTGGGGCGTTACTTGAGGCTTGCGATGGAGCATAGTATGAGTTTCTCAGATTAGAGTTTAATTGATAGTGCCCGTTGTGAATTGTCAAACCCGTTAATTTATTTATGTAATTTGGTGGCCATGGCCCTGAGGATTTAGTTTTCATTCGTTTATTGATTATTAATAATTACATTCAAAAAAAAAATAACCATCGCCCTTTACAAGTCGACACTTGTTGGGAAGTATAAAAACCTTCCTAAATCCCTGCTGGGAATGTTGCCAAAATCGTACGCTGGAAAACTCGTGGAACGTTGAAATTTATCTCGAAGTAATTTTCGACCCGTCTCCGGCCGTTTCCTGTCCGTTGCCCTTGTCCCATTTTATGCACGTATCGCGTGTCACTTTTTTTGCAACGTCCAGCATTCCGCTTTTGTCACCTTTGTGCGATTTGCGTGACACGAAGCCAAGTTGGTTCTTAGATGGGAACATTCCTGTATGATTTCATTTTATGGCTCTTCGCCGCCGAAGTTCGACTTTTGAATGCTATGATCATTGGCAAAAAAACTCAGTATTCGCCCCGCATGCAGCCGTCATAAACTCAGCTCGCCTCGCTCCCAATCTTCGTGTTGTTTTTTTATTCAATTTCATAACCGTGTCACTTGGGAGAAGGTTCCGTGTTGAAGACAGCGTTTTTCCGTAATTAAAGCGACTTGCTCTCATTGCTGTCGTCTCCCGGGAGCGCTTCCGTGTTTAATCTTAAATATTCTGTCAAAAAGACCTGTCCAAAAGTCATTTGAATATTTTTGGAAATTGAGATTGCAAATCTACCATGTCATTTTGTGCAGGGAGGGCAAAAACCGAGCTAAGAGTCGAGATTTCAGGTTTCGAAGGCAATTTGACCGAGTCGCTTGTCAGATCAAAACGCGACGGTTTGAGTTTCTTTGAATGTCCTATCGTAATAGAATCGCTGGAACCTGCGCTTGGCACAACTATAGGTGAGGTAGTGCGAATAAAATAGCTTGATGCGAAACTCGCCATTTATGGTAATTATGCTAGTAAAATTAAGTAAGAAGGTGCCGCTGATTATTTGCCAGACGTGTCAGCTGCATGATTGAACGTTTTGAGTTGAAGGCCCCGCCCGTGTGGGGGATTTGGTATGTTCCTGTCTTCTGAAAATCCCATTTCTGAGCGAAGGCAGTGCTGTACTACCACATTTGGCTTTTTTCAAATTATTGTTATTGTTAAATTTTTATAGGCAGAGTAGGCACCTGCCGTTGTGCCACGACTTCGGAGTTCCACACATTTCCTGGCAAGCTTCCTTTAAACTACGAACGTCCAATGTACAGTAGTGATGGCTATTCCCATCTGGTGGCCGACGTACACTCTACCAGTAGATTTTCTAGCGGTCCCGAAACTCCGAGTGCCTAGGGGCTTCGCGGGGTTTTGTCCGGCACTGGCGAAAGCTTCTTCTGCGCTGGGTTATGACCAGGGGTTTACTGAGTTTTCCAACGTTGACTAGGGTACACACAACGTCATTCAGCAATTTTTTCCGCTTTCCTGTTCTTTGACTGGCTGTGGAACAACCTCGAAACAAAACGTCCTAAGCCAAAAAACAAGCATTGTCAGGAAGAGCCGAAAAAACGCCAAAAAAGCATCTGGTGACTTTTTTGTTTGTCGTCCCCTACTAATCGTCCCCAGTCGAAAATTTCCCGACAAAAAATGTCGTCGACGAGATATTTCGAAGTAAAGAAACGCCCCCACGCAAGATTCTTCTTCTCAAGCATAAATTCAGTCGTGCGGCTTGTCTTCTAGGCAGACACCCTCGAAATTTTACGTGACAAATTTGAGGAATTTAAAAGGTGGATACGATTCTAGTGGTTTGGGTTATCACCTAATCTCGAACTCCTTATTTCTTGTCAAGCTGATCTATCGGTAAAGAAAGAGAAGTTCCAAAGTCCTGTCCTGAAAGTTTAGTCCGTATACAAACATGGGCTTCTCAATCCCATTATAATCTTCAGCTTTTGCTTCACTCAAAACCTCCATCTGTTGTGGTTCGCCGTCATGGGGATACAATATTTCGTGTATCATACATTGCTGTTCTCAATAGTAACCTGTAAAAGGAGACATCCAAACGTTTAGCAACTAAATATGCATATCTTAGAATCACAAATATGCCATTGCAAATCATTCACAGATTATTTTTACCAACTTAATCGCTCGAAGGGGGCTAGAAACTCTGCAGATAACAACTAAAGGTAGTTAATGTGATCGCTTTTTTTTCGTATTATTATGATATTTTTTGGTGGGAGAAAAAAATACAGGTGTAAGGACATATAGGTTAAAATTGGTTTTTAAAGCACACCTCGTACTATTTACTGTTTATGTTCCAGTATCCAGAAGTAGTTAAAGTTTAACTGAAAAGCCGATTTATTTTTGCGTCATCCAACTGAACACACTGAATTATTTGGATTCTGCAAAGGGAATTTTTTTATTTTCCACTATCTGCTCTAGTTTATGATGTTCAGAATATCTGCGGCCGTCCCCACAACGTAAATTCTACTATGATGCGGGAAATTGTAATCTCAACACAAACGCAGCTTTTTAGTGGGCGATGGTGAGATTGGTGAAGATTGCTTAATGCCTGAACAAAAAAAAAAATCATAAATCTTTCTCGTAAAGCATACAAAAAAAATTCACTACCATAAATCACAAGGAATTTCCACTATTTGAAAATCGATTATTCGTGAACAGCGGAACAACGAAGTAACGCATTTTCAGCTGGTCTTCAAGCCAATTTAAGTGAATAAGTGATGGATAACTGGATAGTCCTATCCCAGTCCTTTTCGGTTAAACTTTAAGTACTGTAAAACTAGGCTCTGTTCTAAACAAATTATACACGGCTTTGGCTATTATAACCCTTTTCCCAGGCGCATTGTCTTCTAGCAAAAATACGGCAAAATTCAGATAACTGGTTTTGGGCATCAATAGTATGATACCCGAACACTCGTCGAAAGCATGATGGGCATGGAAAATAGTGAAGCGTCGTAAGTGTGAAAATCAGTGAGGTGCCGTTAGCGGGTTAAAATGTAACATATGAAATTCGGGTCTCCGGGCTTAAAGTTTAACCGAAAATGGCTAGGATAGGACAATCTAGTTACGCATCACTTATTCACTTAAATTGGCTTGAAGACCCGCTGAAAATGAGTTACTTCGTTGTTACGCTATTCACGAATAATCGATTTTCAAATAGTGGAATTTTCGTGTGATTTGTGTGCCTCTATGCGCTTGTATTTTTGTTGTATGCCTTCCCAGAAAGATTTATCATGTTTTTTTTTGTTCAGGCACTAAGCAATCTTCACCAATCTCACCACTGCCCACTGAAAAGCCGCATTGGTTTTTTGAGATTAAAATTTCCCGCGTCATAGTAGAATTTACGCTGTGAGGACGGCCGGAGATATTCTGAGCCTCGTAACTAGAGCAGATAGTGGAAAATCAAAAAATCCCTTTGCAAAATCCAAATAATTCAGTGTATCCAATTAAGTGACACACAAATAAGTTGGTTTTTCAGTTAAACTTTAAGCATTAATAGATGCAGCTGTAGACGTAGATTGCATTGGCATTGTACATACGACGGGTCTTTTAAGCAAAAACAGCGTAGAAAGCATAAGTTGATGTGTATATTCGGACTTGTATCCGGCACGGTCTTTGTTGGATGTTGGCGGATGGTCTTGGTCTTTTGTAAGTACAGTAGAGGTATGCTTATTTGAACAGTCGCTTAAATGTGAACAGTGCAGTTTTGGGCTAAGCGGTAGAGTTAAGATCCGAAATACCTATTCAGGTATTTTCAGAGGCTCTTAATTACCTACTTTGGCTAACTGGTAGTTAATTTTAGTCACAAGTGCATGAAAATGGCAGAGTTCAAAGTCAACAAACGTTCAAATAAGCATATCTCTACTATAGTAAACTGAAAGACAAAAATGCTCCTCAGCCGGGATTTGAACCCAGGATCCTCCGCTTACAAGGCGACCGCTCTACCGGTGGAGCTACCGAGGGGCTTGTGAACATAGTTTGCAAACCAATTCAGTAGTCGGATAGAAGCCGGCCGTAGGAACGGTGATCGCGCCCGAAGGTCTTAAGCCCAATTCACACAGAGAGCGAATTTCGCCACGCCTGACGATATTCGTCACGCCAGGCGTTGAGAAAAGGCTTCGTCAGGTTTCGGCTCCGAGCCGAAAAAATTCGCAACGCCAGGCAAATAATTTGACGCCCTCTGTGTGAATTCCGCTTTACAAGATAGACTGACGAAATATCTTCAGAGATGACAGGTGAAGAAATGGATTCCTTTTTTGATGAATATATGAAGCAACCTTGTTCCCGAATTCCCCACTTTATTTTCAGATTTATGGATTGTATGCCGTCAAGTTGGCTGTTGCCTTAACCCTGTGTGGTGGCGTCCAGCGCGTGGATCAAAGCGGCTCCAGGGTCAGGGGCGAGCCTCACTTACTTCTTGTGGGTGACCCTGGATGTGGCAAGTCACAGTTCCTCAAGTATGCCGCAAAGTTGTGTCCAAGATCAGTACTTACCACAGGAATCGGTTCTACTAGCGCTGGGCTAACAGTAACTGCCGTTAAGGTGAGCCATCATCTCCGATACAACTTCTCCGGAAAACCCCTCAGTTGGAAGCAGATTGAGTACACGTTCAGAAGTTCCATAACATTCAGGACGCACAATTTCAACAAATATGAGATAACACACTATCACTTGACGTTACTGAAAATTTCCGTTATTACCTTTTGAGTGTTATTTTTGCAAGCCATGTTAGTGATGTGTTTCGCAGAAACGTAAGTCTGAACGACTCACAACTCATTTTGTCTGTAACATGTTGAAATTACGCATATGCTACTTAAAAGACACGTCGTACATATGATAGTAATTCATTCTACTTCAATAGTATTTCCATCCATTCTCATTCCCGAGATTCTTCACTTAATAAGTATATCCTCTATATCTTCCTCTCTACCTTTTTGTCACTCTCTTTATCTTATCTCCTCTTAACTCTCACATTACCACGTTTGTTCTCTTTGTGTGACATATCATGCTTCCGATCGTTGCGTCAGAGGAGCTTATTCGTCCGGAGACCGATTAAGCAAATTTTGCCAAGATTGTCATTCAAGGTAACGGACATAGAAAGCGGCGAAAACTGCCGAAGCCGTTAGTAATTTTCTGTAAGCATAGCTTAGTTGCCAAGTGGGAAACTATTTTAATACATGTGAGCAGAAAGGCTATGTAGTGCGAGGTGTCCTTTAAATGTTATGAAGCTTTTGACAGTATGGATGCCATCTTCTGTAATACTTTATATGACTAAGTCCAAAACACGTCCAAAACACGCCAGTGATCCTCAGGAAGAAGGAGTAAACGTCTCCGTGACGACTCGGACTCAACAACTCACATCCTGTCTCAACCAATCATGGCGATCCTTGGGAGCAGCTGTAATACCACTTCTGCCTTTCTTCCGCTAGGTACACGGAGAGGCCGGAGATTTTTGCATCGGCAAGGAGAGATAGTCATCAAGACCATCATCAAGAGAAGTTGACGGAAGAGCCAGCATTTTTTTTCTCATTGACTTTTGTTCTCTTCTCTACCACTAAAGCAGTCAAATATCACTGAATCGTCTGCAAAGAAAAATGATTTTTCTTGTCTTCAATATTACTTTTCATCTACTAAATTACTGTTGCACCTCTCCGTAATCACAGCTACGTCTTCAACTTTCTTTCTGTAGTCTCGTGCTACCTGGCGGTTCAATGCAACTCCGTCCTCCCGTGAAATAATAGATGGCGGAGGCGCGTTGTCTGGCACAGGGTAAACGGTGAAGGTTCGTTGTTCGTTTCAGGATCACAGAAGACCATTACAGATTGTAGGTAGAACTTATATTTGAAAGAATAAATGTAAGGTTTTACTTTAGGATTCTGGTGAATGGCAGTTGGAAGCTGGCGCTCTTGTACTGGCGGATGGTGGAATCTGTTGCATTGACGAGTTCAACTCAATTCGAGAGGCAGACCGTGGCGCCATCCACGAGGCCATGGAACAACAGACAATCAGCGTTGCCAAGGTACGATGGATACTCGCGGTTTCGTATGGGGTGGGGGTGGGGTGGGGGGCATTGGCTGCAATTGATGTGAACTGGATTTAATGTGATGATTAGAAAAGAAATTAAACGTAAAGAAATAAGAGACGCGAACGTCAGATTGCGCAACAGGAAATAATAACGCACAGACTCGAAACCATGATCTTCGGGTTGGTGACAACATCTGATCGGTATGGTGACCTGTGCGCTTACCTTAGTTCAGAGCAAAATTACACTAGGGAGTAGCGCCTATGCTTTCCGTGCATCGCAAACGGGCCTTACTCGTAACGACGCCTACTATGCCCGAGACATTCAAAGCAAGCCGAACTTTTGGGTTTAGAAAGTTTCTAGTACAGCTAAGATGCGGTCGGCAGAAATTGAGGAAAAAGGGGAGGTTGTATTTTTTATGGCACTTGCCCTTCGGCCAAGTGCCATATAGCGATCGTACTTTCTGTCCGTCAGTCGGTCTGTCGGTCCCGGTTTTGCTAGTTCGGGCACTTCCAGATAAGCTAGGACGATGAAACTTGGCAGGCATATCAGGGACCGGGCCAGATTAAATTAGAAATAGTCGCTTCCCCGATCCGACCACCTGAGGGGGAGTGGAGGGAAGGAGAATCCGGAAAAAATAGGAAAATTATTTATTTTTAACTTGCGAACGGGTGATCGGATCTTAATGAAACTTGATATATGGAAGGACCACGTGTCTCAGACCTCCCATTTTAAATCCAGACCGGATTCGGTGACATGGGGGGTAGTTCGAGGGGGAAACCGGAAATCTTGAAAATCGCTTAGAGTGGAGAGATCTGGATGAAAGTTGGTGGAAAGAACAAGCACAAGTCCTAGATACGGGATTGACATAAGCGGACCGGATCCGCTCACTTTGGGGGAGTTGGGGGGGGGGATCCGGATTTCTAGTGATCCCGCGAGTTCGGTGCTTCCTGATGTGCTAGGACGAAGAAAATTGGCAGGCATGTCAGGGACCGGAACAGATTGACTTCATAAAATTCGTTTCCCCGATCCGACCATTCGGGGGGGGGGGGGGGGGGGCTGGAGGGAAGGGAATCCGGAAAAATTAGATATTTTTAACTTACGAACGGGTGATCGGATCTTAATGAAACTTGATATATAGAAGTACCTTGTGTCTCAGACCTCCCATTTTAAATCCAGGCCGGATCCGGTGACATAGGGGGTAGTTGGAGGGGGAAACCGGAAATCTTGAAAATGGCTTAGAGTGGAGAGAACTAGTCCTAGATACGGGATTGACAGAACCGGACCGGATACGCTCACTTTGGGGGAGTTGGGGGGGGGGGGGGTCCGGATTTCTAGTGATCCCGCGAGTTCGGTGCTTCAATGATGTGCTAGGACGATGAAAATTGGCAGGCGTGTCAGGGACCCGAACAGATTGACTCATCCGGGGGGGGGGCTGGAGGGAGGAGAATGAGGTATTTTTAACTTACGAACGGGTGATCGGGATCTTAATGAAACTTGATATATAGAAAGACCTCGTGTCTCAGACGCCCTATTTTAAATCCGAACCGGATCCGGTGATATGGGGGGGAGTCGGACGGGGGAACCGGAAATCTTGGGAAACGCTTAGAGTGAAGGGTTCGGGATGAAAGTTGGTTGGAAGAACAAGTGAATAGCATAACCGGAATGGATCCGGTCACTGTGGGAGAGTTGCAGGGGATCCGAGTTTGTAGTAATCCCACGAGTTCGGTACTTACTGATGTGCAAGGACAATGAACTTGGCAGGCTTGTCAGGTACCCGAACTATTGACTTGAGAATGTCGTTTCCCCGATTCGACCGTCGAGGGGCAGTGTACGGAAGGGGAATCCGGAATCCAGTGGCAAGCTCAGCTATTGAACGGGTTATCGGATTCAACCGAAAGTTGATATTTAGAAAGGTCTCGTGCCTCAGACGTCCCATTTTAAATCCGGACCAGACCCGGTGACGTTGGGAGGAGTTGGAGGGGTGAACCGGAAATCTTTGAAATCGCTTAGAGTGGAGGGATCGGGATGAAACTTGGCGGGAAGAACAAGCATAAGCTCTAAATACGTCATCTAGAGCTTTCGGATTGAATGAACCTAGATATCCTAATTCTAGGTCCGAACCGCATTTTTGAATGGCGGGGGGTTTATTGTGAAGTTCTCTTCTACTTTCTCGTACCACTACTCGTAACAAGTGCCATATGAGCTCGTAGCTCTTGTTTTTTGCTGCGTTCGCACTATTGATTTATCGGAGCCAGCGCTGGTGCACGACTAATTGAGCTTCAGTAGGGACGTTCTCTATCTCCAGTGGTGCTAGTATTGCTGCTATTCGAGTGTGTATCACTTTTAGAGCTATTCCCTGGTGTTATTTTGCTCTGCCTTAGTTCCTCCTTCAGCGGTTAGGTCATCCAGTATTAGGCTAGTTGCCAGTCGTCTTTGCCGCTGTCCAGACATTTCCCATTCGGGCTGGACGGACCTGTCGATGTTGCGGAGATCCGACTTGTAGGTTCGACCGAAGGGTGTTTTTCTGCCGTCCTCTTCTTCTGGATCCGCCCGGTTGCCACTGGAGGATAGCGTTCGGGACTATGGTGCTGTGAGGTGAAATCTGTAGTTAATCTTGCCTGAAAAAAAAACCGGATTGTTATACGGCTAACGACCAGTACATATAACAGCATATGAAAAATTTGCTATCAGAAATACTAATGAACTGAATGTGCTATCGAATGTACTAATACTAAACGCGAACAGAGTATACAGTTTCGACAAAGTACAACTCCACCGCCAGATGGCATCTGCTTCCTACACAAATTTAGAATTTGGTTCTTGCGCAAAAAGATTGTCAAATCACTTGCATACAATTCACTACTCAAGTAGCAAAAAAAACAGTAGCCTACTTTCTGTTCGAAAAAGTTATCCATCCATCTCGGTTGATATCGGAAAAACAATCTCGACGGCCATTTAAAAATATCACATAAAGTTTAGTTTAGTTTGGTCAAGGTGTAACGGTTTATTTTCTGAGATGCGATACAGGTGATTAATCTTTCGGCAGAATAAACAAACATTATTACTGGTATTAAATGCCATGGGTTGGCGTCGCGCTTGCCTGAGGACTGAGCTGTGATGGTCATAGTCGAGGAAAAGTTGACTTGAAAATAGCAGCTGAAGTCTGTGCGACAGTTGCGTTCAATCATACTAGGGTCCGTAATAAGCTTGTTTACTCACAGCCAAGGTCGTATCCAGGGGGGGGGGGGTCGACCCCCCTTCGAAACCCACAAAAGTAATCGTTTTTTGTAGGCTTTAAAATCTGATCTGAGTCTTTTTTTGTAATTTTGGTCCGACCCACGGGCACCCCCCCCCCCCGAAATAAATTCCTGGATACGGGCCTGCTCACAGCGGCATTGTAGCACATCATCGCAAAGGACTTCACAAAATCACAACTGATGTGATGGAAGTCTTGTCATCTTTTGATCTGTCTTGAATAAGCTCCGATAAATTTGAATCTGTCGAAAGAAAAGTGCTCAGAGCACCATGAACTTCTACTCGTAGCTACAATGTCCAGTATGTAGTGGAGGACAGGAGGAAAAAGATCGCAGATGAATCAGGTTAGCGGAGTGCCCATCTGAATGACTATGAACAACGCCTCACGGGCCCTGTTATGCCGTAAGCAGCCGAGCTCTCAAGTTCGAGTCTTTGTCACCGAGGTTCATCTTTGTTATCCAGTCCAGGGATTTCCATTATATTGTTCTCTCGTTTAACCTAATCTGTTCAGTTATGTTACTCAATTTACTTTTCTAGGCCGGTCTCGTCTGCAAACTAGACACGCGTTGCTCTGTCCTTGCTGCGACCAACCCAAGGGGATGCTATGACCCCACGCTGCCGATATCACTGAACGTCGCCATTGCCAGCCCACTCTTGTCCAGGTTTGACTTGGTCATGGTCCTTCTTGACAGGAAGAACGAGGAATGGGATAGGTAAGCTGAAGTTGTGCTTGTGGGTGTCATCAAATTGAATCGTTTATTGATCGCCGAACTTCGTAGCTGTCTTCCGTAATTTTTTTCAGTTCAGTTTTATTCATAAAAATAATACGCACCATTAACTCATTATGACCCCACCATAAGGCCTAACATAAGGCCTGGCAATGGGCGGGGCTTAAAAGATGTAACAATAAAATAAAAATATGTTACACTAATTTCCACTTCGTTAAAAACCTCTGCAAAGTAAGGAACGAAGGCGTTTATAAGCCTTGACGTTCGGCCTCTTGACAGGTATTAGATTATTTTGCCGTTTTGTCCTGCTATTTTTGGGGGCATCAGGGAGTGCAAGGATCGGTACTTCTCATTCGCCAACATCTTTTTACCAAAGATAAGGACTAGGAGCTCATCCGGATGGAGTTCATATCAGCTCCGGTTTTCCCTTTGGTTTGTAATCTATCGGTTTTGGGTGAAGCGGAAGATTTGAATCGTGACTGGAGTGGAAATCCGATTTCTAGGAGAAAGAAAATCGACCTCAAGCTTCGGCTTCCAAGTCGATAACTAGGCCAGATTCGCCGGAATTAAACGGGAAATTCGTCAGTTTTAAGAATTCTTTGTCCAGCTGCTGGTGTTAGGGTGTAGCGGTAAAGTCCGGTCTTCACCTCCCGGAACTTCCGGAATCTGGGCTTCCAGATTATTCTTTGACGTCTTCGGTAAATTGCATCTGGAATATGAACCGGTCCGAAAGTATATCAAAATAATCCGGAAAAAGGGGCTTTTGAACATCCAGATTTCCGGACATTTTAAATATCGCAGAAGAAATTTAAAAAAAAAAATCTCGGAAAATCTGGGAACCCACATTCCGGAAGGTGAAGACTCGCCTTAATACTACGTGAATCAGTCTGTCTGCTTCACTTCCCGACCGGTAAGATGATGAGACTAGAATCCAGCGTCAACCAAAACGGTTAAAAGCTTTATTGGTTTTAGTTCCTTTTTCTATCATTGCCGTTATGGTCGACATTTGTTTACGGTCGAGTTTCCAGTAAAATAATGAAACTGTTTAATCTACATACCGTAAGCTACCTCCGGGTTGTTGCTGAGCAAACCCATGCATGTTCCATAGCAAAATTTCCTGGTATTCGTGCTAACTCGATTTTTTTTTTTTTAAATTAGGCTTGTGTCTACCTATATATTGGAGGGAAAAGATCCAAAGTCCTTTGAGCAACCAGCGGAAAAGGAAAAGTCGGACCTGTGGCCAATGGAAAAATTACAGGCCTATATAGGTTTTGTTCGGAACCTCAAACCAGTTATGAGCGATGCAGCAAACGATATTCTTGTCAAGTACTACCAGTTCCAACGGCGAGCGGATTCCAGGAGTGCTGCTAGGACTACTGTCCGTATGCTTGAGAGCTTGATAAGGCAAGTCTATGTATTTGGTCCCTAGTCCCCCTAATGCCACCTGCTACGAGCAGCTATACTATTCTACTAACCCACCCTTGAATATGCAACGCTTACCTGATATTTTTCATGATCGCGGTAATAAAGGAATGGATAGAAAATATTTCAGAGGTGCTGATTGCTCATAGTGGAGCAAAGCTTCCATACTCCTAGCTTTTGAAACATTTTAACCTGAAACACTGCAGAAACGCATGAATAAGCTAAGCAGCGACTTCGACTCAGCCATAGTTGCTCGTTTGCTCACCCTAAATATTCCTTCAGCCCAAGCTGACCGCGATCATATTTGACATTGCAAAACGGATACGTCAGCTAAATTTTACTTGGCAAAGGTCCTCTTCACCCTTTTCTTTTGTCCACAAGTTCGTTTTTCCAACTTGAGCGGTTTTGAGCCTGAAGAGGACCCTTGCCAAGACGGGCCGAAATATTGCTCTAATAAAATTTAGCTGACGTATCCGTTTTGCACTGTCAAATATGTTGTTCATCCTTCCACTCCTAAATCATCCCCCCCCCCCCTCCATCAAAAGGACTAGAACGAATGGCCAAATTCTCCCTCCCCGGCAAGCTCTAGGTACCCAAACTCTGACCTATGGTCCGGAGCACTTGAGATCTTTCAAAAGTTTTATCCCAGAGTTCGTGACGAAACATGATTGTGTACAGTGTATCACACATACTGTGAATATTTTTTTTTTTACAGTAATCGCAAATTCGTTTTTTGACCACGAAAGTCGATTTGCAAAATAAACTTTCTATCTATCTATCCACTTTTATGGCGTCTATCTATTTATTTTGATTTGGCCAGAAAAGCTCCTTAACGATCGTGTTGAAGACCGCTTGCAAATTAAAAGAGGTAATCCAACCGCTGATCGTTATCAGCTTCTAGCGCTTGCTTCTATCAAATCAGGGATATCTTTTACAGTCGATTTTAATAATAATAATAACAAATGTATTTGAAAAAGCCAGAACTAATCAGCGTCAGCAACTTGGGCAATTTGGTCGTAAAAGGTAAAAAGTAAAAGGTTACGACGGATCTCGCCAGGTCTTAACCGAGGTGCGACCTAGATGAGATGCTTCAACTTGGCATGAATACAATGCCGGACTAGGTTTCCGCTAGTTTGTCAAAAAATTGTGTTTTATGTAGATCTGGGTTGCATTGACAGATATCTTTTTTTTTCGTACCATTCGGGTTCACAGTAACAACAAGAACACCGGAAGTGCGATTGAAACTGCACATTGACGTCACATCCGGTGACAATCAAACTGTCGCTCGCGCTATTGACCGAGTGTTCAAATTTGAGGACCATCAGGTCGGTTTTCGGCTGAGCAAATTAACACTAGGGGGTAGCGCCAAGACCTAAGCTGTCCATGCATCAGAAATGGGCCTTACTCATAGCGCGGCCCACTACGCTCGAGACATTCGAAGCGAGACAAACTTGCGAGTTAGAAAATTCCTAGTATAGCTAAGATGCGATCTACACACATCGAGGAAGCAGGGGAAGTTGTATTTTTTTTGCTGTGTTCAGGATCTGAAATAATCGGAGCCAGCGCTGGTGCACGACTGATCAAGTTTTTCAGTAGGGACGTCCTCCATTACTTTATTTTAATTCATAATTGTGGACTCTAAATTGTATATATATATTTACTGACGACTAAACGAATATTCGGCTTGTCCGCTTCCCGTTTTTGAAATAAATTGAATTGAATAGTGGTGCTAGTGTCGCTTCTATTCGAGTGTGTGTAACTTTTTCAAGTCTTGGCGCTACTCCTTGGTGTTATTTTGCTCTGGTTTTCGGTTACTACTGATCATCTCAAAAAGGCTTTTGGGTAACGGTTGAAGTCGATCTGGTGATCACGTGATATATCCAGTGATAGATCTAACGGTTGAAATAGCAGAACGTCACATCCGGCGGTCACGTGACCGACCCAACGGTCACTCCTGCGTTTTCACCGAATATTTAACGGTCATCAGATCAGTTGTGATTAACGTGGCTTGGCAGTCGTTTCGTGAAGTCCAGAGCAAAATGTGAAGTCGTTTGTGATAAGTGCTATGATGATTGAATTTTGAAGAGGATGTCAGTGTATAGCGTAGGTTAGATAATCACTGCCCATAAGTCGTGGTGCGTGCGGTACCAGATGAAAGATAGACGGAACCTCGGTGTCAATTACATATTCAAACAGGAAACTGCACGGTGAGGCGTCTCGTTTACTTGGGGATCCTGTGTCGATTGAGCGAAGTTCGTAAAGTTTGTCTGTCCGTCTGTTAGTGAAATAGCTGCCGAAGGGGTTGGTATAATTTGTTCAGACTTGATGTGAGGATCTTTTGGATCAGAGTACAGGTCAGTTTAGATGAGCACCGTAACCCTTGATTTAGCGGTGGGACTCGATTAGAGAACTCTTTACATGGGGGTAAGAATACAGTCCATATTTGTTTTTCGGACCCTTTTTCGGCGGATCACTCGTTCGGCCGCAATCCGGTGAAAACCGCTACATTGATTCTTTGTGAAGTTTCAGGTTCAGGTTCTTTTTAATAATAAATTAAATAACAAAATGTCGAGAGCCCGGGTGAGAAGACAAATTCGTAATGCACGGGATAGAAAGCTGTAATCTTTCTTGTATTTTTGTAATATTTAACTGTAATCAGCTGATGCGGTTTAACGTGAAAATTGGGACCGCAGCTAAAAGAGTCGTGCCTGGTCTAAAAGGTTGAGCGAGACTGGATTTTGCTCGACACATTTTGCGCGGTTTAGAACTACTAGGTTTTTTTAAGCCCATAGGTCATTTGTTCAGTTAGGGAGAAGATTTAATACTCGTATAGTAGTGTTACATCACGAGACTTGTCGAGGATTCCATTAGGATGATCTTGCAGGTTTAAAGTTTAACTGAAAAGCCAACTTAGTTTTGTGTAATTTAACTGAATACACTGAGTTATTTGGATACTGCTAAGGGATTTTTTTTATTTTCCACTGTCTGCTCGAGTAGTAACGTTTATAATATCAACGGCGGTCCCCACAACGCAAATTTTTACTATGACGCAAGCGCGGCTTTTCAGTGGCCAGTGGTAAGTCGCTTTCCTCAAGCATTCAACACAGGTACAAGCGTATAGAGGTACCACAAACCCGACAGGGAAAGTCCACTATTTGAAAATCGATTATTCGTGAATAGCTGGCAACTGTAACGCAGTTTCATCAGGTCTTCGAGCCTGTTTAAGCGAATAAGGGATGGGTAACTAGGTTGTCCTATCTCAGCCCTTTTCGGTTCAGCTTTAAGAAATCTGGCTGAAACTTTAAATCTGCAAGACGTTGTCTGTATCAGGATGCAGGACGCAACATATATTCTCCTTTGGGATCGATCGAAACCTTCAGTCTTTTTTTGTTTACTGCTAGAAAGGGCTGGAGTCTTTCTGATTCTTGGTTTTACGCTCATTTCCAGGCTCTGCCAAGCCCACGCCCGTCTTATGATGAGATCCGAGGTTACCGTCTGCGATGCAATTACTGTAGTTTCCTTATTTGAGATTTCAATGGAAGGAAGCTCTCTTCTTGACGGCAGATGTCCCCTACAGGCGGCTTTTCCCGTGGATCCTATGGAGGATTACTGGAGATCAGGTATGTAATGTGTTTTGGAACTTCGCAGTCAGTTCGTTTCCATGTGTTCGGCTGATTGGTTTTCCGGTGAAGTTTCGTAGTCTGGTGGCTAGGCGATGAGATTTAGTTGAATCGCGTCTGAACTTCAGAGGAGAGGGGAGTCCTGAAGTGTCTTGTATGCGATTATCCAGAATCGTGTTCTTTCGTGTCCATAGTTTGGTCACAAATTTGGTCTCTAGTGCCTTGACCAAGTCGTACATACGAAATGACGACCAGACGAACTTGTATATATAAATGTGTGCAGAAATTTGACGAGCCACATGCACATTCGTCTGAGCGATTTTGAAAAACATTCATTCCGTTACGACAAGCTGAATATTAAACAATTTCTTGTTCGTTAATTATAGTGTATGACGGGCGTACCAACGTTATAATTGCTATCCATCGGTGTTATGGCGATTAATCCTTATTGAATTGAATTCCATCACTTCACGGACTCAGTTACTGATCTTAGGGAACAAGACCCTAGGTTTCTATGGGATCTTAAAGGGAAATATGGACTTCATCTTCATTTCCTGCCTTCGCCAGATCCGTTAAGTAGGTTATTTATCCCTAATCAATCACTTAACGAAAACCAATCTATCCGGTCTACCTCAGGCTACGACCGGAACATCAATGCTATTCGAAAATGTCATAGAAACTCTGATCCAACACTTTCTTTAGGCGATTTAGCCTAACAATATTTAGACTTTAGGCCACAATTTCTGGGGTGGTCCAATCATCTCCCCACGAATACATAGATGGCACTTTATACAAGGGACTTTTACCGTGACCAATGAACCAAGAGCACTTTTTTGAATTTAGTGTAGAAGTCTAGGACTCCAATGTCGGAGCCACGTAGACAAACCAGGATCCACTTGGCGGGGTCCCATGGTGAAAACCAAACAAATCCAAATGTAATTTTGATGGGGAATACGCCCTTGAGGTGGCCCATACGCCCCACGGTTTAGGATGAATAAATGGGTTTATTCCAACCGAAAAACCTCCAACTCTTCAGTGCCCAGAGGCTAACCTGCAAGGGATTACTTTACCCTAAAGCATCAAAGAAAAGAAAAATTGCTTTAAAAAAGGAAAGGAAGAAAGAAAGGAGCATGATTTGCCCGGTCTGGGACGCCCAAACAACAAAAAACTTTCGAACCAAACACACTGCGTCCCTCCCAATAAAGAAAAAAAAACTAGATCTACGTTTCCTGCAGGGCAAAATGAAGTGTTGCGATAACAACAATACGGTTTTGTTTCTTCGCTATCGGTTAAACGCTGAAGTTTTCAACCCATCGAAGCTTTCAAAATGGTATGTTCCAAGAAAAAAAAATTCTTCAGCAAAACTGATGGCACAACCTTTAGTAACATGATCGGCTATCCCTCAGCGGTGAAAAAACAACAGGATATCGTAAGAAGGGACTAAAAAATATATAGGCTTTGCAGCCAGTTTACCTTTATCCTTTTCAGTCGTAGACATCGTGACGAATGAAAACTTGGAACATTTTCTTATATAACCTAGTTGGTGTTATAAAGCTATCCGTAACTTTTCAGGATTAAAATACCATGGATGCCACTCTAATAATTATTGCGAAATAACGTCATTGTTTTACATTATCATTTGTATCCGTTGCGAAAACACTTCACTCTAGGTTACAGTGATAGACCATTGAGACGAATTTTCTTACCCTTAGATTCATAGTGATCGAATAAAATGTGCACTGATTTGCACAAGTTTCTAGCCCCTCAGGAAAAGGACTATCCTCTAGCAATCGATTCTTACTTACAAGTCCCTCTCCGAAATAGACATGGAACCAAATTGTTCTTACCATCAAATTCACCAGAAACAAATACAGGTACACCAACTAGCAAAAGTGGCAAAACTGAATATCAGATACCACGATAACTGGCCAGAAACCACGATAACTGCAAAAACGCCTTTTGACTGTGGTACTAGATACTACGATAACTGCGAAAACGACTTTAGACCGTGGTATCAGATACCATGGTATCTGCAAAAATGCAACTAATGCTGAAAAAATACGGCGCTTGTCCTCGTCGCGCCACTTTGTAACGCCTCAGATGTCGCCCTTGTTACAGTTGTTTCTGACAGAAGGAACGGCCGATCAGTAGGTTGCTGGAAGTTTGATCTCCCTAGCAACGGTTTTCTTCCCTCCTTAAGCCTGCAATAAAGTGAATAGTCAGCAGCTTGTCAGCTCGCCGTACATCCGGGGTAACTCTTGAGTAACGTAAACACTTGTCGCTCCAAATCCCTTCTGAAGTCCTTGGGGCAAAGATAATAACTGGAGACCCTTGCCGGGATACGCCGGAGGGCGTTATATCGGGGACTAATGAGATCCTCCCGTCGACTCGATAAAGATGCACTCTCCCTGAATGTCAGTTCCGAATTCGCTTTGATGGGAAAGGAGAAGTTTTGGAAATAGAAATTGGAACTTGTTGGGGAAATCAGACGAGCTGGTTTCAGAGATGAGAAGTGGAAGTAATGCTTGAAACAGGTCCGCAGGGTCGAAGTGAGACCTGAAAAGTAAAAAGCAAATATTATGTCAGTTCTGGATCTGCTTCCGTGGGAAAGGAGAAGTTCTGGAAGCAGAAACTAAAACTCAGAGGCATGAAAATCTATTTTAGCTCTCAATGGAATCTTCTCTTCGTCATTCGAATGACGATAAAGCTTTGTATAGGAGGTTTTTACTTTCCTGACTGAGAGCTAGCGTGCAGCGATAGAGGTTTTGCCACTTTATTCTGTTCAGTCTCCTCGATCGATCTTGCTCCGTCCTAAATTATCGATTTCAATGAATCCCGGCCGCGTTCTTTATCCGATACGAAAAACTAACAGCATATCCAGATTCTTCATTGTTGTGCCTAGCACAACTTCTGCCTAGCACAACTTCTGCCTAGCACAACTTCTGCCTTTCTTGCGATTTGCAGAAGGCACTAACCCCTCGCGCTCGCCGTCGTGACTCACTATTGTCGATTGACTATAGTCAGTGTAATAAAATTCATTCCGGTTTAGTTTTAGTCGCGGATCGGGAAGCGATCTGACCACAAGCCGATCGCTGGCCCGGGGTCGTTTGTAAATATGTTGTATTCGCGACTTCCGAATTTCCGGCTTTGGACGGATTCCGACCGCATAAGTTCTCCTTCAGCCCTAACTGCGAATCATATTTGATGGCGCTAAGCGGATAAGTCAGTTGAGATTTGCTCTAGTGATATATCGGCCCATCTTGGCAATGGCCCTCGTCAGCAATCAATCAATCAATTGCAGTCACGTTTCTGCAGCAGCCTGACGAGGACCCTTGCCATGAAGGCCCGAAATATCGTTAGATTCGTTTACAACCGTCAAATACGCATTATCCATCCTTTCCGGAAACTAACAGAATATCCAGATTCGTGATGATATTAAAAATATTAAACGTAGAGGCAATTAGTTACATTCATTAATTTGTTTTTGACTGATTCCGGTCCAGCTGTCCGTCGGACACTAGAACTGATCGATTTCCTTACGCCGTCTGTGTCCTTCCAGTGAACTTGATCGGATTACTTTTTTCGCCCCTAAATCTCTAGGCGTCATCGGTGAAGCGTCTTACAGAAAACTTGACATGTTACCAGGATTCAGTCAACTACCTCAATCTGTTCGGGAGTCAAGAAGCATACGGATGGACAGAAAGACGGACATACAGAAATACGGCGTTAGAGACATCTCTCACTTTAATGGGTCCCAAAAACTCGAAACACCCAGGTTGATCTTCCAGGATGGCCGTTTACTTGCTTTAGGAAAACCTTGTGCATGATGAGTTTCTTGGCGTTTTTCTCACCCCTGATTTGAATTCCTGACTGGATCTAAAAGTCGTTTAAATTTTTCGTCCTGGGATGATATGGGTGAAAAAGCGGTCAGCGTTCCAAGACAGCTCTGGTTTTGTGTCGAAGGCTTAGAGTAGAGCTTAAGGCCTAAGCTGCCCCGTTACTTCTTGTTTGAATGAACAGCGCTGTTACCTGCACGCCTAGTCTCGGTCTTCCTTGACAGGCCTTCCCCTATAAAAATTAAATTACTGTTTTTTGGCTCTTCCTGACAAAGCTTCTTATGCATAACATTTCATGAATAACGTTTTTAAACACAACATATAACATCTGAAGTGTTGTCTGTTACGCACGCACTATCTGTTAAAACCGCGCATCCTCGTGTATCTGTTATGAAACTTCTGACAGTGTAGCCAACAGAGGCATGGTTCCCCGTATCTCTCGTGTGAGGCTAAATATTCTAATTTCGTCTTTTTTCCTCGCTCCCTTCCTCATAATTGCTCCCTATAGCAGCAGTTCGATTCCGGCTGTTTTTGAGTAGCGGCGAGCCGAAACCCTTTGTCCGTAACTTCACATTCTGACTTTAACTTGTTTTCTAGCTCAGTCCATTCTGGGAAAGCTGGAGTTGAACGAAATCTTGGAGGATGAGAAACAGCGACTCATCGACGAATACCAAATTAGTCCGGGAGCTGTTGAAGAGAATCTCAATGACCTGGTGGAAGGAGTGAGTCAAAAGGCTCTTCAGAAAACTGAGAAGCTCTTGCAGAATATTCAGCAGAGACGTGCGATTGAGCAGACTCAAGTGTGTTCCAACGGGAGGAAAAGAAAGAAGAACTTCTTCAAAAATGTTCGGAAAAAGAAGAAGCTGGCGCCTGAAGTCGAAAGTAGCAGCAGTGAGGAGGACGAGCGGGCTCCTGTTTTGGAGGTAGGCTAAATACTCTCATTAAACATTAGGGCGGATACTGGGGTCGCTATTGGGCTTATTATAATGCTCTCCCTGGAATCTTACCCTACCTCTTCAGATATTCGATAGTCAATAGTCAATCAGTATTCAACAACGTAATTGCACTAACAGGCTTTCGCCTCGTAGAGATTTCGCAGAACACCCTTAACCAATCAGGTGACACCTGTTTCAAAGAGATTCGTATTTTCTGTTTTCACAATGCTTTTAGGGAGATGGTTCCGACGTTCCAACGCCGGATTAATAAAAATCTTCCTATTTCCTTACAAAATTCTCATCGTGAATTATGAGGTCGTCCTCTGGTTGTAGTAGGAACAGATGCCCTAGATCTGCCATTATCACATCCGAACTGGATCGCACCGTTGTGAGGGTGGGGTCGGATTCCTGAAATGTAATTTGAGACGATGGATGATCCGACTCCTCCAAAAAATAGTTGAATGATACGAGCACCGCCTTAAATGTTCAGCCTGTATGTTCATACCGCACCGGTTGTGACGAAGGAGGGGGCGTCGAAATTTGGCGACGCCCTCATTTAATTTCTTGTAAAGTCTTCCCATGACAAACACTATATGATCTCGCAGCTCTGGTTTCATTGCCATCTTTTAAACCTTAAAGCACAAGGGGTATCGAAAGTCACTTATGTATAACACACAAAAAACCAAGTAAAGGGCTTCCAGCTTACCGGTCTGTCTGATAACTTAATCGTCGGCGGGAAATTCAAATATGTGTGATCAAGGCTGTAATTTTGGAAACTACATATATTACGGAATGATCGCTGACCAGAAATTATCCACTTCTGTTTGCCTGGCTAAAAATTGTGTTAATCAAGTATGTGATCGCGTGTGTTCTAAAATTGGCGACTCGAACTGTCGGAGTTATTTTGAACTTCTTTCTCTTCGTTTAATGTCCGAAAACCAACAAAAATCATATTGTGAATATACGCGTATGGCTGTTTTAATAAAATTCTCCTCATTTTCGACGACTTTTTGACGTCGTCGGCTTCCAGATGAGCGTTCGATCCAGATCAGGACAAAATGTTTTGCTAAAAAATGTGCATGGCAGTAGGAATCAAATTGTCAATGAACGCGTATAGCTCTTGTCATAAAATTCTCCTAATCTTGACGTCTTTGACCTCGTCGGCGTCCAAACGGGTGTTCGTCTAATCACGACGAGACATTTGCTAAAATAATATACCCGGCATGTGAAACGAGAGTTTAGTGGCTGAAAATGCACAACCACAGTAGAGGCAAAGGATGAATAGGCATAATGAATGGCTTGGCTGCTTTATGTTTGCTAAACTTCCTATCTTCTTGAGATCTCCAGGAATGAAGTATCATTCGCGAACGAATTCGGTTGCAATCCCGGATTTCCGAGATTTCATCATTATAGAGGTTGTAAATCCCTATTTACGTCGAAAAATCCTCTCTTTTCCTTCTGAATCCCAGTGTCCTTCGTCCTCCTCTTTTCAGATTATTCTTGAAACCCTCGGGGTGTAGTTGGGAAGATACACCGCCCTATTATTATCAGATTGAATTTCCTCGGGAACTGTAATTTTTTTTTGTCCGGTTTGCTCTTGGCTGAATGAACTTGTTTAAACTGGTACCAGTGTAAAGCAGAGTCTGAAAGCTTTTAGGATGTAATTGCCCCTGTCTGAAACTTTTGTATTGAGACAAGGTAGCTCGGATAATATAAAGTGGATCGTGGCCCGAAGACCGATTTTAACGTTAGAAGCCCACACTGTCTGAAGTCTCTTAACATTTACAAACGGTTGTGCCATCTCAAGAGATGAGATAACACACTACTGTTTGTTGTTATAGAATGTTTGTGTTATTGGCCGTTTAAGTGCTACGTTTCTAAAGAATATAACACAAACATTTAGCACAAAAATTAAACCGAAAAGGTCTCAACGGAGGTCTTCTGCGACGTCACCGTCTAGTGTTTTATTAAAGGTTAACTTCAGACATCGAGGTTGATATCGGAAAATAACACCGAGACGGCCATTGAAAATAACCTATCCGAGCCGAAGGCGAGGTAGGTTATGAAAAATATCAGCCGAGCGGAGCGAGGTTGATATTTTTGAATGGCTGTCGAGACTGTTATTCCGATATCAACCGAGATGGAGGTATGTTAACTATTATAACTTTTTCGAACAGGTATTGACAATTACAATATGCTTGAAAACTTTTTTGAACATGTTTTTTCTATTCCTACTGACGCAGTATTCCCTAAGATCATTGTCAAACTACACTAGGCTTTTGTCTGCGCAAAATAGGGCACCGAAGTTTGTGTAGACAAGCAGATCCAAAAAAAGTTTTTCGGGGCTGCAAAAAAAAAAGTAAGAAAATTTACCAAATTCTGAATATTGGTGTTTCAAATCCTCACGGGCGACCGCACAACGTTTTGCGAATCTGCGCAAAACAGTAGACTCTGTTCCTCAAATCTATGCCGTTTATGAGCCTAGTACTGGCCTAGTGTGACCAGGGTCTAATTACATTCCGACTGTGTTCACACGCGTTTAGTATATTTGATACCAGGCAGAAGACTTGATAGCTTCGCGTGAGAAGTTTGAAATCCAGCGAGAACGTGCATTACGATAATCACGTGGTGTTTGAAATTTATAATAGATCTTTCCTCTCTCAAAGACAGAGTGAAGTGCTCATTAACTACCATTTTGGAAAGTAGGATGTTGTTTCAGTTGACAAGCTGTATTTTCAGGTGGAAATCTGAATGTGAAAAGGTATGACATAAGGCATAGGCTGATTTTCTAAGAGAGTAAAATATTCTGTCATTTTTTCAGTGCTGAATAACTAGTTTTTGGAAATCAAGGGATAGTAGGATGTTGTTTCAGTTGACAAGCTGTATTTTAAGTGGAATCCGATTGTGACAAGGTATGACCTTGGCCATAGGCTGGTTGTCTAAAAGAGTAAGAAGTTCTGTCATTTTTCAAATTTTATTTTATTTCTTATTTTATTTTTTATGTTTTTTAAGTATTTTTTTATTGAAAGTATTGTTTTTAATTTCTTTTTTGGAGGTCAGCTTCTACTTTTCCATATTGAGGTAAGGTGCTCGATGAATTCAGTATTTGAGGAAAAGTGTTCGATGAACATCTGCGGAGGCTGTTACGGCTTCGTATCATCCTCTCTGGAGGCTGATACGATATCTCATCCAACCTATTGAACCTCCCTGAAATTTATTGTCAAAGTATAACAACCTGTGGGGCATAGGAAGATATGCATTGCATACCTGTTCGAGAAAAGTTATACATGTGTTGACGTTGCGCATCCTTTTATAAATTTCATGAAACTTCTGAAATGCGTAAATGTTTGTAGTAACTAATCCAATAATTATCAAACTGGGTACTTTAAAGATTAGCTGAAAATGCAACTTATTTTTGTATCATCTAATTTAATACACTGAATTAATTTAACTGTGTCAACAATTTTATTTTTTATTTTTCACTAGGCTATATGCTCTAGTAGTGACGTTGTTCAGAATCTATATGGCCGTCCTCACAACGCAAAGTTCTATTATGACGTTGAAATTTGAATCTCAACACAAACGGCTTTTCAATGGCCAGTGGTGGGGTTGATGAACACTGTGGCTCGAACAGATATGGACGAATGACAAGAACTTCATCGTCACTTTCGCCTGTCTCCCAATCTATTTCATTCTCCTCACTAGAACACTGATAATCTACCATTCTATTTTTATTTCGTAAACCGTTTTCGTCCAGCATACAAAACAGGTTCAAGCGCATAGGGGTACCACAAATCCGACAGGGAAATGCAGGGAAATACTATATGAAAATCGATTATTTGTGAATATCGGAGCAATGAAGTAACGCATTTTCATCGGGTCTTCAAGCCGATTTAAGTGAATAAGTGATGGGCAACTAGAATGCCATATCCGAGGCCATATCTCAGTCCTTTCCGGCCAAACTTTGGGTACTCAGTATTTCAACCGCTCTGAATTGTGAAACCGGACCCCGCACCCGCATCCCCGCAAGTGCATAGGGGTACCACAAATCCGACAGGGAAATGCAGGAAAAACTATATGAAAATCGATTATTTGTGAATATTGGAGCAATGAAATAACGCATTTTCATCGGGTCTTCAAGCCGATTTAAGTGAATAAGTGATGGGCAACTAGAATGCCATATCCGAGGCCATATCTCAGTCCTTTCCGGCCAAACTTTGGGTACTCAGTATTTCAACCGCTCTGAATTGTGAAACCGGACCCCGCATCCGCATCCCCGCAAGTGCATAGGGGTACCACAAATCCGACAGGGAAATGCAGGAAAAACTATATGAAAATCGATTATTTGTGAATATTGGAGCAATGAAGTAACGCATTTTCATCGGGTCTTCAAGCCGATTTAAGTGAATAAGTGATGCGCAACTAGAATGCCATATCTCAGTCCTTTTCGCCCAAACTTTGGGTAGCCTACTCAGTATTTCAACCGCTCTAAATTGTGAAACCGGACCCGCATCCCGCTTTTCAAGCGTTATTGAAACGCGGGGGCATGGGCTTGATTTGCTCGTCTGATATTTACAAGACCAAAGGTTTCGGTGGGATCCCAGAAACTGATGTTATCGCTGAGATCCCTTGAACACGTTGATCTTTGTCCCTGATCATCCGCTTGAAAATGTATAAAACATTATATCGTTTGGCGTTTTTTGACAAATTACGGCCAACCAACTAATCAGATGGGAAAACCAAGTTCATATATGAATTCAGCATGCGCGTCTTCCCCTAGCTCATATCTAATCGACTTTAGAAAAGTAGAATTATAAATTCCTATTGCCGTTTAGCTGTATTCCGGGCGAACTGCATGCAGAGCAAAAGAGCTGGTGGCTCTGAGAGGCGAACCAAGAACCTTTCGATCCAGATCTCCGGGTTTTGGCAAGCTTCGGCAGAATTACTTGTCTGACGAGAAAATTAAGTTCAGTGAAGATTCACTCGAGTGTTGTTACCCACGGTACGAACCTCTAATCGAATACTCTATATGACTAAGTCCAAAACACGCCAGTGAACGTCAGGAAGAAGGAGTAAACGTTTCCGTAATGACTCAAACTCAACGACTCAAATCCTGCGTCAAACAATCACGGTGCTCTTTGGGAGCAGCTGTGACACCGTTTCTTTCTTTCTTCCGCTGGTACCCGGAGATTTAGCATCGGCAAGGAGAGATAGTCATGAGGCGTATTGAGAATGAACTTTTATTTTTCCCAAATTTCCGGTTTGGCCGGATGTGGGGTAAACTTCTTGTCATTCTGCTTTCAGATGTATGATTACTTTCAGATCTGGATTCAGCAAATCTTCTCACCCTGTATCGACTATCTCATTGGGCTTAAGAAATTCCACTACCTCATAAAAAAAATATTTGTATTTCGCCCTGATTTCGGAAACCCCTCCCCCACCCCTAAATATAGAAATACAGAGCCCATCGAAGAACTTGACATGTTGCCCCGCCCATTGCCAGGCCTTATGTTAGGCCTTATGGTGGGGTCATAATGAGTTAATGGTGCTTATTATTTTTATGAATAAAACTGAATAAAAAAAAAAAAACTTTGACCCAGAGAGTCCTCATACTAAGTTTGAACGAAATATCTCAATCCCTTCGAGAGTTATCGTGTTATAACAGACGGACAGACAGACGGACGGACAAACCGTACGAAGTCGTAGGATTTTTCGTCAAAACAGTTGATTTTGTTCATGAAAACAGTCGTTTTTCAGAAATTCAGTCGATTTTTCGTCAAAACAGTCGATTGTTCTGAAAATCAGTAATTTTTTTTTTATCAAAACTGTCTTTTTTTCTTGAAAACAGTCGTTTTTCTGCAAAAACAGTAGGTAAAAATTACCAGCCAGTTGGTAAATACCTTGCCCCCCCCAAACATTTTGGCTTGTAACGCTATAACGTCTATAACGATTTGGGATCCCAAAATCATATATACAATATTGCTTTATTAATATGATCCCTGACACTTTTCTGCTCAGGTTCGTGAGTCCGGTTTTCGAATCACCCAAGGTGCATCTTTCTTTTAGGTCTCTTTCGATCCCTTGTTAAGAGCTGAAGAAAATGAGCAACTTGAGAAAACTAAGTCGGCGGCAAAAACAGGCAGCAATGATGAAGTTTCCTTCAGCTTCTCTGACGATGACGATTTCGCTCCTAAATCGTCGTTCCTGTCGAGGTACCGCAAGAGCTTCACGCCTAAGTTGGCTGTTCGTAAGTTTTTTTTTTTTTTTTTTTTTTTTTTTAGGATTATCCTGAAGCGGCGCTTGTCTTGTCGCATGTGACAAAGATTTAGTTGCTTTTACTGCCCTGCCCGTTTTCTATACGCTACCCCGTAATGAAGGGTATCCTTCTGTCTTTTCTCATGTCAATATGGATTTTCTTTTTCTGGGTTAAAGAGTAATGATAATAATAGTTTCGATTGGGTAGCCTAGGGTGTATGTGTTTGTAAGTCGTTTTTGATATGCTCATTTTGACTGAAATGACATTGTAATAACAATAATAATTCTGAAGCTCGGTCAACGAGATGTGTCCGGTGGACCCCGAAACATCCATTCTTCTATCTGTCCTAGGCCACGTCATTTACACGTCAAGTTTGCTGAATCACGTTCAGAATGAGTGAACGAATGAATTTGATGTTGGGTAGCGTTGGGTGGATTGCATGGTCGGGAGAATTTAAGCCTGGTTTCCACCGGGTCGGATTCTTTTCCAACCTGCAAATTCCGCTTCTATTAGTCAAAATTTCGTCAAAATTTTAACTCCTACATTTCCACGCCTAGATAAGTAAAACTTGTCTTGGATATTTTAGCTTCTTATACTCCCCAGAGAAGTTAAGGTATCCCAGCTAGAATCGCCAGCTTTCTCTCCGTGGCTCCATTTTCTGATTATGCAGTGTTTTTAAGAGAATCTTAAAAAGCATTCTTAGCATCCCTTACCATAGGTGGATTGCGCCCCCCTCCCCCCAATCTCTCTCATCATTATGGAGATGTTGATCTCCCACCCAAAAAGCTTGACATGGCTAGTTTATGTCTTGGCTGTTCGTTCCTCCTGCGTCCAGTGGGTAAATGCCCGTTCAAACTGATATGTACGAACTTACGTTACGCTGCTTACATTACATGCGCTCTTTCACACCTGCAGTGGACCCTTCACACTGGCTTGGCGTAAGCGCAAGATTGCCGAATTTCTTTTCTGTTTTAAATTTTGCATTGCTTTTGTTGGAGGCCACTTCTTGTGTTCTTTTCTCATCAGTCAGAGGTCTTTCCTGGGCAGACTTTCAAATCTTCTAAACAAGTAAATCCATTTTTTCTGATTATTACGTCCTCTTCTTAGGTTGCCTCACTTTACGTTTGAGTTTTTACTCACCTCACATTTACGTTACGGAGAACTGCGGAAGCTTTTTATGTCGATTTAACGTCCGTTAGGGTCTTGGTTTTTAGGGCGCATGTAAGAGCCTTTCTCAGTCTCAAAGGGACGGTCACAAACTTATGATTGCATTTCGGAGAATATCAAATCATAAAAAAATATCAATGATAATGGACTTTCATACGGGAAATCTTTATGGAGTCCCGAAAGTTTTCGCCTCTTCACAGGGTTTTTGCTGTTTATGAAGGAATTCCGTTTGATTGATAGTTTGTCTAAGGACAGTAGCTCAATCAGGACAAAGTGGCAGGCCCTATTTGGAGAGCGTAATGGCTCGGGTTAGAGCGCTCTCTGCCTTTCAATAGTTTGCTAAGACTTCCCGGGTGCCAGGATGATGGAGTACTTGGCTGTTTGCGGCGCGATAGTTCATTCTCGTCTGAAAGGAAGGAAACTTAATGGGATTAGTGCAGTGGTGAACTTATGCCTGGGCTAACTAGGCACCAGCCTAGGGCCCCAACCCCGGAAGGGCTGGGGCCCTACCCATGGAGGGCAGTGAGGCCTCGGGAAGAAAGATGAACTGCTCTTTGGGTGTTGGGTCCCTAGCAGTGGAGGGTTGGGGCCCCACCCATGGAGGGTAGGGAGGTCTTTTGGAAGAAATAAAAACTACCCTTTGGGGGATTGGGTCCCTGCGCATAGAGAGTTGGGGCACTACCCATGGAGGGTAGGGAGGGCTTTGGAAGAAAGAAGAACTACTCTTTGGGGGATTGGGTCCCTACCCATGGAGGGCTGGGGCCCCACCCATGGAGGGTAGGGAGGTCTTTTGGAAGAAAGAAAAACTACCCTTTGGGGGATTGGGTCCCTACGCATAGAGAGTTGGGGCACTACCCATGGATGGTAGGAGGGCTTTGGAAGAAAGAAGAACTACTCTTTGGGGGATTGGGTCCCTACCCATGGAGGGCTGGGACCCCGCCCATGAAGGGTAGGGAGGTCGTAGGAAGAAAGAAGAACTACTCTTCGCTTGCGTTGTGGTACAAGAACCCTTTTAAACCCCTGTCTGCGAAAAATGTTCACCCCTTACGTCTTAGACCAGAACGCCAAACTCCGGTTGCCCGAACACATAAAGGTCTAGAAAGAACTTAGTTCCGTCTTTCGTCGAGCTCTATAAAGAACTAGCAACGATACCCTGGTCACTTTTTATCTTTTATTTTATTGCTGTGTTTGTAATTTTATTTATGAAAAATTTCGAAGATACACGATAAGTATTTTGTAAATATTTAGGCTAGCAGGTATTTTTATGTTTACGACAAAGCCAAATTCGTCGTTACGTCATGATAGTAATTTTACATTAGTATGTGATAGTTACTAATGAATTCTACTCTACTCTGCTCCACCATGGGCCAAAGTGGTAAATGTAAGAATTATAATGTGTAAAAATTAGAGTGTCTATTACATTTCTACGCCTGTATAAAGTCAAAGCATGTTAAATAAATGCAAAAGTAAAAGTTAACTTATGAGTTTCCCGTATACAAAAAAAGCGGTAACAAAGCAAAAAACATGCAGTTGTGTTAATCTGTAAAAAATAATGCATTAAATAATTATAATGTGGGTAGTGTGACATATACCGTCAAATGAAGTTTGTTTGGACAAGGATATTCTCTGTTATACTGTTCAGCAAAATAACAAAAAGCAACCAAATCAGCCGACTGTCACTATGATTAACTATCGGTTCGTTTGAACGTAGAAACTGTACTATGTTGAAACAGTGATGTTAATTTTTCAAATTTCAAATTAATTGTAAGACCGATTTCGAATATTGTGATTCCTGTGTTGAAAGTCAGTCAAATAAATACTTCCTACACACCCAGCAACTCGCAATGAGATAGCCTACGTGTTTTAGCGCCACCGTGATTTTTCGCCACTGAGTATTTTTCGCCACTACAGGCAACGCAACAGGTAAAGAAGGGCAAAAACAGAGTGTAGAGAAGTGGTGCGACTAGCAAAAAGATCTCAGAAGGATTTTGCGCCACTCCTCGAGCTACTAGCTGCAAAGAAAATACAATTAACTATGAGCTGCAAAGAAAATACAATTTAAATCTTGTATTTACTAATACTGTAGTTTTTGTGTGTAAATTAAATGCTTGTATACAATAAATTTTCTGGCATACGATCTTACTTGCTGAATGGCTAGGCTAATTGTATTGTTTAATGAGTTACGAGAATGGCGAAAAATCCTAGGTCACTAGTCCCACTAAGCCTTCAGGTAAGTACACCAGGTTCAGCGCGTCACTAGAATATGGGTCGAAGCCCAGAGTGGCGATAAATGCCCAGTGGCGAACCGGTGGCGCTAAAACTCTGCTACGCTCACAACACTCATTTTTGGAATCCAGTCATTTGCTTTCAACGCTTCACATGAATATCTCATCTTGATATGATATAGGTGAGCTCTGAAAAACAAGAAGATAAGCGCCGCTTACAGTCATGTTTGCCACCGTTGAACCAAGTCTGGGCCTTCTTAAGTTCTTGCCATATGAAAATTTGTCATTATTGTTTGTATTTTTATTTTTACAATCTTTTTATTTATTTGTGTGTTTATTTTATCACATGTATTCATTTTAAGAGAAGAAAACCAGGGGCGTCATTAGGAGGGGGGGGGGTAGCTCTCACCCGCCAAGTAGCTTTCCGAGCGGACTCAGAGAGCGTGTTCCACCCTACTTACCGTAGTTACTACGCTAGTCGCCGTGGTTACTACGCTAGGCTGGAACGCTCTTTGAATTTTTTCGGTCGATATCAGGCCGCGGGGTGATCCAACCAATCACGTAACAGAGATGCGTAGTTACTACGCTAACTACGCTCCCGAGCGTGGTAAGCAAATAGTTACTATTAGTTACTATTTTGAGAAGGTTGGAACGGTCAGTGTAGTAACTTTTCGTGAGGCTGGAACGGAAATAGCAACAAATAGTTACTATTGGTAGAGGGGTGGAACACGCTCAGAGCCACCCATGGAATCTAGTCAACGAGGCACAAAATCGCATATTTGTATACTGTTTAGACAAGATTCTTCTTTTCCAAAGTCTTCGATAAATATTTTTTACTTTTCGCTCATTTTTTGTTAATTCACTATTTTTGGTCTCGGCCATAAAGATTTACCGTGACACGCTGCTGCCCTCCCCCACCCCCTCTTGCGTATTCGTGGAATGACACATCTGAAGGGAAAGTCTAGATCAGAATTGTAAGAGCCCAAACGTTCTATTTATTCGTTTATGTCTCGTCATTCTTGCGGGATAAAAGCCCTTATTATTCTCTGCTGGCCGTATCTTCGGCATATCCTCCGATCGTAATTACCCATCATTATTCTGTAAGTTACTACACTAGATCCGAACGGGCTCTTATCCAAGCTAATTCCAGACTATCAGGTTCCCGCTAGGCCCAATATACTCCGACACGTGTCTCCTTTTCCGGATGATAGACTTTCTTCCATTTATTCATCCCCTTCTTTTTTTTATTGTTCTTCTGTTCGCGCTGAGCAGTCCTTGTTATTTTCAGGAGAGATAAGCGGAAAAACGGCCCATCTACCGAGAAAGACTAGGGACAAAAACTCTGCAAAGAAGTCAGCGGACGGCGTCGCAACCGACGAAAAATCGTTGGCGTCAGAAGAACAAAGAATAGAAACGATTCGTTCGGAGAATAGCAGTATGAAAGCTTGCTCAGCCCTTCCCGTATCTGAAAAGGGGTTGATGGAAAGGATGTGTTCTGATGCCTCTTCCGTTGAGCCGAGAAGCCAGTGCGCGGGGGAGTCCGTTGGTCTAGGACAAAGATCACAAGGAAAAAGAACTGAAGGGAATCCTTCTAGAATCTCCCCTGAAGAAGCTGTATCGGAGCTTCGCCGATGGGGGACTATCTTTCGTGGTGCTTCCACTTCCGTCTTCATAGAGACTGGGAGCGACTGTAAGGAAGAGACTCTCAAATCACAGCCCAGAGTTAGAAACGCTGAAGAAATTTGTCAGAGTGAAAATCCATCTGGAAGTGCCCTTTCCGATTCCTCTAGATCTGAAATGTTCGCCACCAAGAAAAGCAAGTGTGGTAACGGACCTGTCTCTGCAAAAAAACAAACCTCTTTCTCTCGGAGAATTGACAGAAAGCTCTCAGCTTTTGTCAGGGTTGAACCTGACAGCGAAGGAGCCACCTCGAATAACAAGCTACAGCTAGGCCACGAGGAAGAGACGGAATCTCATAAAGAATCCAAAGGAAAGGTTGAAGAAGAAAAATCAATTAATGCGGGGCAGAAACATAGTTTCTCAAAGAAGATCAACTTAGACTCGGACGGTGACTTATTCAACGAAAGCACCGTTGACATTCTCGAAGTGGGTCTTACAAAGTCCAAATCGGCTTTTGAGACGGGCGTCTCTCCACCGCTGCAGGGCAGAGATATCAAAGACAAACCGTGTTCCGTGGAAAACCCCTGGGATCCAACGGTCGAGAGTGTTTCAGCAGAAGGAACTCAGCTAGGAGAAGGACCTGGAGCGATTAAGGCAGTGCTTCCGCCAATCTCGTGGGAACGCTCATCAAACAAACTAAATTTGCCAGAATCTCGGGTTACTCTAGTTCCCGAAAAGGCGAACGAAAATGAAAAGTCTCTCAAGGAAAACACGAGGTCTGAGCAAAGACCTGCTGGCTTACGGCATGGCGTAATACTCGGACCAACGGAAGGGAGATTAGCGAAATCTCATGCGATTCCTGGGCCGGCTGGCAGCCCGCTCGTTCGGGCGGTTCGGCCGAGGATAGAGGAGCGATTGAGTTTTATCTCAAAGTTACGCCAGCGTGGCTGTGATGATTCAGGGTTCTCGGAAAGTCCTTCCAAGTCGATTCACGCCGTCTCATCGCCTCCCTCGAGAAATTTGAACCCTAAGCCTTATGGGACTTGCCAGGTTGCAACACCCGGAACTGCTGGAGGTAAGAATTTGCTGTCCTGCGATTTGTCTACGGTAAGTTCTTCCTCGACTCTTTCGTCCAAAAAGAGGTTCTCTTTTGCCGATCAGTTGAGAAGTAAAAGTATCATAGCTGCCCCACAAATATCTCAGAGTAGTATTAAACCGGCCGTGCCTTCTGTTAGTAACCATGGACCTAGTGCTAAAAGCTGTAGCCTTCCCCCGTCTTCCTCAGCTCATTCTTCCAGTCCTCAGAACCCAGCAGTCATACTTGACACCAGTGCTGGAAAGGTGAAGAATATCTTCGACTCGTCTGGCCGCCAGGGCAGTGCTCTGGAATCCTCGGACTGGTCAGTGCATTCTCCTTCACCGTCTTTCGGTGTTGGTGGACGACCTTCTAACTTCCCACTTTCCAAGCAGACCGGTGAAATTTCCAGTATCCAGCTAGAACAGTTCATTACGCCACGCGCCGAGTCTTGTTCAGAAAAAGAAACTTGTGAATTTGTAAATCCGGGTGCTCCGGGCCGCGAAGTGATATTCCGTTTCAAGCAAAAAGTTATACAAAGCAGCTGTCATCATTCTCTCACAACACCGGAAAAGGAGAACCATCCATTCTGCGAGCCGCGGGAAAAGGGTTACAAGCGCTTTGAAACGGCTCATTATTTAAGCGATATTAAGAAAGTGGAAGATGGGAGAGCTCGTTTGAACGTAACTCAAGGGTCTCCAAAAGAGGACAATAGCACCGGTGGCATTTCCGGGCCGGTTTCGGGTAGCAAAAAGACGACCTTCAAGGATCTGTTGAAGCGACGCCGTGCTGAAACCGCCGGTTTTGAAGAAGACCCTGACCTTGATGATATTTTGAGCAGTCTTGATTTCTGAACCACCCTTTAAGAAGTGTTATCTGGATACTATGGAGAAGTAGAACTTAGAAAGCAAACTTACTCTTGAGTGTGTTTTAGAGAAAACGTAAGGGACTAGGACACTCGTTGATGACATTCCAACCGTTAACCTACTACCCGTGTAAGAAAAGAGTAAATTTCCGAAAAGAGAAACACTGCTGGAACCGATTAAGTCGCGCGTCGAACTCATCAGTCTGAAACTAGAGCTGATGGAGGAGAGGCCATGCTTGGTGAGAAGAATCAAATAGTGAAAAATGCTGGTCCGCTTTCAGGCCTTATTGCCCTAGGAGGCTGGGGAATGGCTACTGCAGGTAAGTCTCAGCGTTGAGGGAGGAGTCACGTGTGACAAGTGACAGATTTCTTTGGCCCCGCCCTTAGGGAGGAGCTACACCATCAGAAGTTGCTGCTGCGAGCTGTGGCCTAGAGGTTGTGGGTTCTTGGCGAGTCACTCGCAGTTTTGTTGTCCTGACTTCCCCGCCTGCTGTAGGAGTTTCATGCTTTGAACCTCGTGGAAAAAACAAACTTGGCCTGTACGAGACAGGCCAGGCCAGGCCGAGCCTACTGCTCGCTAGCCTAGCTGATATAGGAACATTGCATATGGCCCATTGGAATCCTAGAAGTGTAAATTTGATCTTGAAGCCATAAGCCCGGATTTCCAGCTGCGATGGTCTCTAGTTCCTTAATTGAAAAGTTGAAATTTGGGGTTACCTCCTCCTTTGACGTTGAAATCCGCTTGGAACGAACTTGAAAAGTCATACTCGGCAACTCGTGTTTGAACCGAAGTTATAAATGTAGCTAATACTTGGCAGTAGCGCACTTCAGCGAATGAGTCTGATCCGACTACCCCTATCCTAAAGCAAGAGCTACTAACCCAATAGAGGGATTGTACCCTACGCAACGAAAACGGATCTGAATCTATTGCTATTAGGAAGCCATTTGAAAGTTCATTGTTTGCGATGTATGATTTTGACGCGTTTTTCTCAGTTGTTAAAGTATTTTTTGTGGGGGGGGGGCGAATTAGCAATGTGTTTAGATCATACTTTTGGTTGTGTTGTTTGGGCGTCCCAGATCGGATAAGTCAAGCTCCTTTCTTTCTTCTTTCTTTCTTCTTTTCTTTTTCAATTAATTATTTTCTTTGATTTTTACAGTCATTCTCTTCCTTACAGACTAGCCTCTGGGCATTGAAGCGTTGATTGCTTTTTTTTTGTGGTTGGAATAAACCCATTTATTCTCTCAGGCTTTGAATCAAATGTGCAAAAAACGACCTAGGATGCGATACTCCTTTTTTGTGGTAAAACTTTGATACCATTTTAGTATCAACATCTGCTCCAAGGCTGTGCAATGGAGTGTCGGAAAAACGTTCAAAACAATCTTAAGGCAGTGCCGTCTTTTACTTTTGGCGGACCCTAGGCCATCCGTGGATTTTTGGCCCCTTTTCATAAGTCAAAAACGTAAAAACGCCAGCACATTAGCACACATGTTTCTTGGTCGAGCCACACTATGGTCACGTCTGAGCATAATTTCGGTGTCATCTGGAAGTAATGAACAAGACAATAGCGCTAGAAACCGTGGCCTGATTTATCAACAACTTACGACCGTTTGGCCTCCAGTTTCCCCTAGCCACACAGCACCGGTCTAAGGATAAAGAAAAGAAAGTTCAGAAAAGAAACCAAACTCCGTCACTTCAATAAACAAGAGCTGGAAGCTCATATGGCACTTGCAAGGCTGGGTCAGAAGATGAAAGTAGGAATTCGTCAATTCGTGTTTTTTTTTTTCATTTGTAAGCAAAACCCTTGAGATAAGAATGATCATGGGTCCTTGGAAATCACGAGACTGTATCGTTTGGCAATGCATTTGGCTGTGCGCACTTTAAGGGCGCTAGAAAATCAACTGTAATCAAAACTCTTGAAGCAAAAAAGATGACCACCAGCAGCACGAAAATGTATATTTTACTCAAAAGTACTGTTTGTACTTTAAGGAATTCAGTTGTAAGCAAAACCCTTGAGGCAAATTTGATTATGGGCTCATAGGGATAACGAAAATGTATATATTACTTAAAACTATTTTTTGTACTTTGCGGTTAACATTAGTACTTTGAGGGATGGTCGGAGCTGGGAACTAACTATTTCTTAGCCAATCATGTCAAGTCTCTAATTTTCAAGCCAAGTTTCATCGTCCTAGCATGTCTGGAAGTACCTTAACTTGCGATCACCGGAATTCCGGACCCCCCCCCCAACTCCCCCACAATACCCGAATCCGGTCCGGTTTTGTCACTGATCTACATAGGGCTTGTGCTTGTTCTTCCCACCAAGTCATTCCGATCGCCCCACTCGAAGCATGTCACAAGGTTTCCGGACCCCCCTCCGACCCCCCTCCGACCCCCCTCCGACCCCCCCCAGCTTCATCGGATCCAGTCCGGACTTGAAATGGGACATCCGAGACATATGGTCTTTCTACATATTAAGTTTCATTATGATCCGATCACCCGTTCGGAAGTTATACATACCTCAAGAGTCCGGATTCCCCCTCCCTCCACTCCCCCCACGATGGTCGGATCGGGAAGCTGACTGTTTCTAGGTTAATCTGGTCGTGTCCCTGATTTGCCTGCCAAGTTTCATCGTCCTAGCCCACCTGGAAGTATCTTAACTCCGTATGACCGGAATTCCGGAACCTCCCTCCAATTCCCCCTCCCCCAGTGCACGAATCCGGTCCGGTTCTTTCAATGATGTACCTAGGGGTTGTGCTTGTTCCTCCCACCAAGTTTCATCCCGATCGCTCCACTCTAAGCGTTTAACATGATTTCCGGTTTCCCCCTCCGACCCCTCCCACATTCATCGGACTCGGTCCGGACTTGAGTTGGGACATGTGAGACATGATGTCTTTCCAAATATCAAGTTTCATTAAGATCCGATTACCCGTTCGAAAGCTATGCATGTCACTAAATTCCGGATTCCGGCTCCCCTCCCTCCCCCCACGATGGTCGGATCGGGCAAGTGACGATTTCCAAGTTAGTTTGGTCGGACCCCTAATACGCCTGCCAAGTTTCATCGTCCTAGCACATCTGGAAGTACCCTAACTCGCGATCACCGGACTGACCGACCGACCGACCGAACGACCGACGGAAAAGTGATCGGTATATGGCACTTGGCCGGAAGGCAAGTGCCATAAAAAAACAACTTAAAACTAATAGTGGTAAGGAAAAGAAGTGATATGTCGTGAAATATGGAAGACCGTTACCAATCAACAGGGATGATTCTCTAAATTCTAACGCCAGCAAATATCATTCCCAACTAACAGAGAAAGCATCATCAACCCCTCGTTACAATGGTTCTGTCAAATCCGCCCGCGCATGAATTATTCAGTTGCTCAAGCAGTGTGCGACACCTTAGCAGAAACACCTCTCCTTCTTGAAAATTTGGCTGATGTTTGCTGGCAGAATTTGACATAAAAACTCAAAGTTTTTTTTTAAAAGACCTAAAAAACAGATATTTAGTTGCATTTTCGTTACTTAATAAAAAGAAAAAATTAACATAAAAGCTAAATGTTTTTTCCGGTTGTCTGATTTTTGTTAAGATATATTTTGAGCTTGCCGATGTGAGCGCTTCCGGATCGCGCCACTAGATTATCACACAATGGTGCCGACACCTGGTTTGAACTGGCGACTTTGATGTCGGTGATCAGGACATTGCAAATGCTAGAATGCTTATGATTTTTCCGATTTCCGTTCGGAAATGGTTTTGTTGTTTTGTTTGTTTGTGTTGTTTAATGGAGCTTCCAGAATTTCTTCTCTATGCTCCAGGATCCTTCTTCTTTATTTGTCTCCAACCTGGAAATGACTAATTTCTGATTCATATTACCTTGGCCCCCCACCATCACACATGCATGCTTCGTCATAACAACTAATCTACCACACTTAGACTGACAAATATTCTAATATCCCTGTCAAACTTTAAAAAAAAAAAATTTTTACTACTAAAAAAAACGGGTTCTGGTGATGAAAATCGACTAAGTCCAAAATGGGAGGCAGGATCCGGGTTCTTTGACTGGATTTTGACCAAGTCCAAACTCTGAGGCAGGATCCGGGTTCTGGTAATGAAAATCGACCAAGTCCAATCTGGGAGGCTGGATCCGAGTTCGTTTACGAAATTTTTTCCAAGTCCAAGTCAGGATCCGGGTTCGTTGATTGAAAATTCAAAGCCAGGATCCTGGTTTTGGGAACCCGGATCCTGGTTTTGGGCAGGATCCCGGTTCGTTGACAATTTTAACAAAATTCTAGAAGGCCTGTGATTGGCTGCTGGATCCAAGTCTCCGCCTTAAGGGAGGAGTTTCTTTGGCCCCGCCCTGTGGGAGGAGCTACGTCATTGAATGGCGATGGTGTAGAAATGTCCGTTTTTGTCGGGTAGGCTACAATCTCCATTGGTGGAAAAGCATTTCAGTGGTATATTGTCTGAAGACGAGAGCTTCGACGTCGAGCTCTGACGTCGGTGTGTAGGGCCAAAGATGTGCAGACAAAAAGTAAGTAGAAATCTATCTCGTGTGACACTGTAGTAAACAGTAAAGTGGGTGGAGGTCTAGCAGCACTTGTAACCAAGCTCGAAGATGTGATAGCGTTTGAACCTTTTGACCGATCAAGAATACTCACGAACGTTAAACAACTAGTCCTCCCTATATCTCTGCTTCACTCACTCAGCGTCCCTACTCGTTTCGTCCCAGTTTCATCCATTTTAATTTCCGAGATTTTTTTCCACCCCTAACTGCATTTTTGCATTTGTCGCTTTAGCTCTTTTTCTGAAGAAAGGAAAAAATACAACAAAGATAATTCATTAAAAAGTCTTACGAATTCTGGAATAAAACCTTTTGTTTATCTGACGTGTTTCGTAGGTATACGACATTGTTTCGGTACGGTAACCTAGAACTTACCATTCATTTTGGTCGATTTCAAAAGTTTTAGTAGAGGATTTGGAAGTGGAGAGCAGAAGGGTTACTAGTCAAAATGTTTGGAGGGGGGACAAGGTATCTACCTACTGGCTGTTAATTTTTACCGACTATTTGCAGAAAAAACTACTGTTTTCAAGAAAATAACGTCAGTTTTGGAAAAAAAATTAACTGATTTTCAGAAAAACGACTGTTTTGACGAAAAATCGACTGATTTTCAGAAAAAACGACTGTTTTCGTGAACAAAATCAACTGTTTTGACGAAAAATCGCGGCGCTTTGCGCCGACTCGGGTATTTTACCGACACATTCGGGGGGGAACGTCCCCCCTCCAGTCGCGACGCCCCTGGTGGAGAGCATGAGGCATCATGGCTGAACCGAAGTCAGTGCTTAGCTCCTTTGTGCGCACCTGCGGTGTTTCAAGATAAAACTGTTTTAAAAGATAGGAGTATGGAAGTTTCGATCCACTGTGGATAATAAGACAGCGGTTCTGTAATTTGTGTCTGCGATAGTGAGAAATCTCCAACAGGCGCTGCGTATTGCAGGGTGGGCCTAATGAAAGAAGAATCTACCCGTAGTAGCTGGCATTGGGTTATTTCATTTTTAAAAGAGTTTTAAATCTTGTAGTCCTGCTTCAGCACGTTTCTGACATTCAGTATGACCTGGCAGTGTGCTTCCCATTTTAGTTCTGGGGTTACGGTCAAAGCCAAGGGGATAGGTTTTAATCTTTTTAAACCCAGCAGAGCTTCAAAGGAGTCACGTTTGTTAAAATTTACGAATAGAAAGTGAATCTGCTGAGACGTGTGCTTTAAAAACAATATCTCAACTTTCTACTGCGTAGATTTGGCGCGACAGAAATGTCTGCACATCGATATAAGTACTTCAAGCTTGGTTCCCACCGTCCAGATCTCTTCAAACACCCAGCCAGTTTGTCCTTTCTGACATGCAAGCTTTCTCTTATTTGTACATTTTCTCTCCGGATTTTGTTTTGTATTTAGATCTGGGCAGTAGGGACTAGATTTTCCAAACATAAACTTTCTGTAGACTACGGCGCTAACATAGACTTCTGCAAAAAGTTCAGAAGCTTCGTGCCCTAAGAGTGCAAGAGAAGAAAATGCTCCCTTTCTATTTTCCTTCTTCTTTATTGTCTTTTTTTTCACTTTATGACAAAAGCTGGTGATGGATGTCATTTCTCAAGTCAGGCTTTAAATAATTTCCAGCTATTGTCTGTATCCTCGGTCGATATTCCGTGGAATCCTTTCCCGGGAACTTTGGAAACCGCCTGCGCGCTCCGGAAAGAACTGTCGCTAGGGGCGCTAATTTTGCGTAGTCGAGCTAAGGTTCGATTATTTATTCCAGTGTCCACTTGTGAAGTGACAGCATCTATCGTATGAGGATATTTTCGATCGGCTCTGGAATAAAATCCAATAGGTAAGAAGAAGCAGTAGGTAAAGAGTGGATCGGGTCGAGGGAAGGATAGAAAGCGAGTCAGAAGAGTAAGCAGATTAAAATTAGTGGAAAGAAAGCAAGTTTAAAAGTTTGAATCGGTCACGCAGTCATCTAGTAAATAGCGATACGAGCAAGAAGAGGGGAATTGGGGGAATGTTTCTGCCTGTTTCACTGTCAACTTGTATTTCTTTAAAGCACAAGTTGCATTAGACAAAATTCATATTCCAGCAGTCGAAATTTCCGAATTTGGGGGATGAGAATGGAAGGAACGCTTAGGAAGTACTTTGGTACGACGGGTCCTTTAAGACTAAGTTGAGGGTTTGAATATAGAGAATGAATATAGAGGAAAACCTCGATGGCGAGGTAACACATTAGTAGTATGCTTCTACCGGTTTCGCCTTTCCAAGAGTTTAATTGAATTATACCTCGGCATTGATTTCCCGGCCGTTCTGCACTTTACATTCAGAACCAGAACTTAATTTCTTGTCGTTCCCCAGAACAACTACAGAAACAGTTTAGTAGCGTATCCTGCTTATGTCAAAGAATCTGCTGGTCAGAGAAAAATGTAGTATTCGATTTGTCAGGTTTGGGCATGGTTTTACAGAGGCCGGAATCCTTGGTTACGTAAAAATGTGACAGTTTATCGTTTCCTCGTGTTGTTGTCATGCTACATTTGACAATTTAAAACGGAGACGTCAGCTGAATTTTATTAGAGCTATATTTCGGCCCTTCTTGGCAAGGGTCCTCTAAATATCTGATACTATGAGTTTCTTTGAATATAGAGAATGAATGCCATGATTTGATGCCATGATTTCATTTTGGACACGGCTGCTGTTCGTAGTCAGCTTGGGTTGAAGGAACATTTATGTTGTCTTGCTGTTACAAAAAAAATAGAAAAAAAATATCAACTGTAGTACTAAAAATTCCAAAATTGGAAGTTTGAGTAGCCTACAGTTGATTTTTTTTTTTTTTTTAGTACATAGGCTAGTCAAGAGACTTTCAGATCATCCTGCAAAGTTCGGTGTTTTAACAGATTTGTCGGCTTTTTTGCGCAATATTTCCACCTTGTTAGGACCAATCGAATCTAGTGAAACGGGTTCTTAGGTGCCTAGCAACTTCCGAGACAAATATATAACATTACGAAGTTTCCCGAAGTTGAAATAAATCACCGATGATACTTCAATCTAGACATGCTGCTCTTTTGTATGTGTGTTTCCTTGATCGGAGAGTGAACATTTTCAAAGAATTCTTGTTGCGACGCTTGTTGTCGAACCAGTCATCCTACTAATATATTTTTTTTCTAGCTTAAAGGGTATGTCAACCTGAACTGCGTACCCAAAGCTTTTGGATGTTGCCTGTGGAAGACAACCATTGACATCTACCGGCAATCGCAATAGGATATGATAAGTGATGTTGTACAGATGAAGAGACATCGACACATTTTGAGATATGCTTCCTGCAGGAGTATTCTCCATTGTCCCCCTTTTCTTCTTGACTTGGATATTCTCAGGAGGCAAGTGAACCCTCCCATTTACATTTCTTTATTATATTGAGTGATAGATTTAATGTTCTGCAACGCCACAGTAACAAGACCAAAGGTTTCGATGGGATACCAAAATATAATATCTGATACCCAGACAACTAGGTCTTGTCTTCCAGGGATCCAGTCTTCGCCAGGTTAGTCATCTGAGAAAATCAAGTTCAGATATACCTGTATAAACCATATCTATTTTGACGATACTGATCGAAACTTCCTGCTTTACTTCTGCCAAATTTCCTGTTTCGGCCGAAATCCGAGCGAACTACTTGTCCAGCCAAAAAAAGATAGTTCAGAAACGACTTCAGCGTATCTCCTTATCCCTATAAAGAACATCTAATCAACTTCAAAATAAAACTTTAACTTATACAAAAAATCCGGTTTCAACCGGATTCCGGACGAACTATATGTCCGGGTAAATAATGATTGTCATATTCAGATTCAGCGTCTCTTCTTACCCTTAAATCTGCCATCTAATCAACTTCAAATAAAAATTTTGCTTTTAACAAATTTTCTGGTTTCGGCCGGATTCCGGGCGAACTACTTGTCCGGCGAGAAAATGGTTTTCACAATCGTGTTCAGCATGTTTTCTTACCCCTAAACCGAATATCTAATCAACTTCAAATTAAACTTTTTCTTTTAACAAATTTTTCGGTTTTGGCCGGATTCCGGGCTAACTACTTGTCCGGCGACAAAATGGTTTTCACCATCGTGTTGAGCATGTCTTCTTACCCCATAATCGACTACCACATTGGTTGTTTCAAAGTATTTTGTTTGCCCCTTAATTTAAACCCCCTCCCCCACACCTAAATGTAGGGCTACAGAGCCCATCTACGAACTCGACCTTACTCTTGATCCAAAGAATCCTCACACCAAGTTTCATCAAAATATCTCATTCCCTTCGAGAGTTATCGTGCTGACAGACGGACAGACGGACAACTTTTGCGATGTCATAGGTATCCGTCACTAACGTTTTGGGATCCCAAAAAGCAAACATTCTGGAAAAAATACAATTATTTTCCTCCAGAATTTAAGATTCACCTAAGCGAGGAGAACATATCTCAGAACAAACATACTTGTAGCCTAAGTAGTACATATTCTATTAGCCTACGCTAAATAAATCAAACCAAACAACTTTCTTCACTAACCGTTTCCCGAATAACTCTTCTCTTAAAGGAACAGTAAACTTGACTACGCAACTTTCGGCCATCGAATCGCCCGGGGGGGGGGGGGGCTTAAATAAATATACAGGGTCTTATTGTCGACAGGCCCCCCCTTCTTTGTTATCTCGAACCGTCTCGAACCCCCTCCTTAGTGTTCCCAAAGCTAGCTGGCAGGCCCTTGCCCCTTTATGCACTGTAATTATGCACTTATGTATGGTAAAAGTTGGCCTTTTTACGTGTGGACTACAGACAAACGACCTCCCCGACAAGACGGCCTGGGTTCGATTCCTAGTCGCGGCACACAAACCTCTTGCTTTTTTCTACTAACTCAAAAGTCGAATTCTCGGAAACTGCCCGGAAACTGCAATGGTCGTAACGAGAATTTTTCTTACTCTCAATATCGACTCTGGGTACATACTTGATATGTTAGCTAACTCCCCGAGTCAAGTTTGAGTCAAGTTTTCTGTTCCTTTAAACAAACTATTACCCAAAAGATTAGCCTCCGTCGTAATTACAACAAGGTAAGACCTGGGCGTACAAAATGATACAAATATTTAATACGTATTTATCGTGCCGACATGATAAATAAGCCGCGTTTTATTTGCTCCTAGTCTATCCCTCATTGCCATTCCTGCTTTCCTATTCGAAATGTCGAGTATTTGCCAAACAGGACTGCGAGCTTTCCTTCCAGTTAAGTTCAGATATTCCCCATTGTGTTCCAGAAGAATGGGTCCATTATCTCCTTTACAAATAAAACGTACCTACGCAAACAGGTCTGGCAAATAAAATGTCGTTAGTAGAAAAACTGAAAGGGACGCTATAGCGTCCCCGAGTTACAGGAGTCGAACGATTCCTTACAGCACAAGTCGCAGTAGATACAGTGGATGTTTGGAAAAAGCCTACTTATTTCGGTATAATTTAATTGAACATACTGAATTATTTGGATTCAGCTATTTTTTTTTTCCATTATCTGCTCTGGTAGTGAAGTTCAGAATATCTTACCGCGGTCCCCACAACGCAAATTGCGCACAACTGCTTGCTTAGTGCCTGAGCATAACAATTTCGTAAATTTTTTTCGTCAAGCATACAACACAGATACAAGCGCATAGAGGTACCACAAATCCGGCAGTGAAAGTCCACAGTTCGAAAATCGATTGTTTGTGAATAGCGAAGCAACGATTCATCAGGTCTTCAAGCCTATATAAGTGAATAAGAGATGGTAATTAGATTATCCAATCTCAGCCCCTTTCGGTTAAACGTTAAAGCTGTGCTCTCTTTTCCCCAAAAAATTAAGATCCATCCCAGCTGTTTTAGTCGCGTGCGGCCCACTTAGTTTTGGTGAGAAAAACAAAGAAAATGGCATAACCTTGCTTTCTGACTCTTGAGTAGGCTCATTGAGATCATGAAAATATATATTTTGCTGAAAAGTATTATTTGTACTTTAAGGACTTCAACTTGTAAACAAAAACCCTTGAGGCAAAAATGATCATGGGCCCTTGGGGACCATGAATATCGTATCGTATCGTAAAAAGTATTTTTTTTTACCTTTCGGTTAAAATGCGCACTCGTAGGGGGCTATAGAAATTTCATTTTTAAGCAAAACCCTTTATGGCACATAATGGATCATTAAGGGAGTTAGGGTTATTTTCTAAGAAGTCATGGGCTCATGGGGATCATGGAAATATATATTTAGAATAAATGTATATTTTTTACTTTGTGGTTAAGATGAGTACTTTCAGGGAAGATCGGATCTGGAAAGTGACAATTTTTAAGCCAATCTTGTCTTATCTCTAATGTTCAATTTCATCTGGGAGTACCTGAACTCGCGATCACCGAATTCCGGATCCCCCTACAACTCCCCCCACAGTGCCCGAATCCGTTCCGGTTCTTTCACTGATGTGTCTAGGGCTTGTGCTTGTTCTTCACACCAAGTTTCGTCCCGATCGCTCTACTCCAAGCGTGTCACAGCCCCCCCCCCATAGTAATCGGATCCGGTCCGAAATTGAAATAGGATATCCAAGACACGAGGTCGTTCTAAATATCGAGTTTAATTAAGGTCCGATCGCCCGTTAGAAAGTTGTGCATACCTCAAGATTCAGGATTCCCCCTCCCTCCACTCCTCCCACTATGGTCTGATCGGGGAACATACTATTTCTAAGCAAATCTTGTCAAGTCTTTAATGTTCAAGCCAAGTTTCATCGTCCTAGTACATCTGGAGTACCTTAACTTGCGATCACCGGAATTCCGGACCTCCCCTCTAACTCCCCCCACAGTACCCGAATCCGGTCCAGTTCAGTCACTGATGTATCTAGGGCTTGTGCTTGTTCTTCTCACCTAGTTTCATCCCGATCGCTCCACTCTAAGCGTGTCACAAGATTTCTGGTCCCCCTCCGCCCCTCCCACATTCATCGGATCCGGTCCGGACTTGAAATGGAACATCGAGGCACGAGGTCTTTCCAAATGTCAAGTAGTAACATCCGATCATCCTTTCCAAAGTTATACATACTTCAAGATTTCAGATTCCCTCTCCCTCCACTCCCCCCACGATGGTCGGATCGGCAAAGTGACTATTTCCAAGTTAGTTCGGTCAGGTCTCTGATATGCCTGCCAAGTTTCATCGTCCTAAAGCATCTGGAAGTTCGAGAACAGTGGACCGCCGGACCGACCGACCGAAAAGTGATCGGCACTTTAGCGAACACACCCTATGCGAACACTTCGCCCAGACAAGTGGTCTCACTGCACTGTCAGAAGTTTCATAACAGATCGCGCATAACACTTTCAAGAATAACACCTTTTCACTTAGAAATAAAGTGTTATGACCAATTAAGTTTACACTATTTCGTGCCTAGATCCCCAACAACACCTTCAATTGGTAAAAATACTACACTGTCAGAAGTTAAATAACGACAACAGAAGGATGCCCGGTTTCAACAGATAACACTTTGGGATGCCCGGTTTCAACAGATAACACTTTGGCCTCTGTGCTTTTAGTGGAATAAATCTTATCTATCTTATCTTATCTGTTATGTTTCTTTCGTTCCCGTTAGTATTTTTACCAACTGAAGGTGTTGTTGGAGATCTAGGCACGAAATAGTGTAAACTTAATTGGTCATAACACTTTATTTCCAAGTGAAAAAGTGTTATTCTTGAAAGTGTTATGCGCTATCTGTTATGAAACTTCTGACAGTGTGGTGGCGAATTTCGCACCTTTAGCGGGAAATCGCATAGAGAATCCATGCTTCTTTGTGGCTCTCAAATTGTTATTTGTTTCCATTTTCCGCCTCTACGGAAGATAGAAGATACACCTCTTTAGTGGGAAATTGATTTTGAAAACTTACTAAGCGTACTTTGAGGATAAATATTCCTTAAGCCCAAGCTGACTGCGAATCATATTTGACAGTGCAAAACGGATAAGTCAGCTGAAATGTATTGGAGCTATATTTCGGCCCTTCTTGGCAAGGGTCCTCTTCATCACAACAGGTGAAGAATGGTCCACGTTATCACAAGTTTCGTATTTTCCATCTTGAGCAGCTTTGAGCCTGAAGAGGACCCTTGCAAAGAAGGGCCGAAATATCGCTCCAATAAATTTCAGCTGACTTATCCGTTTTGCACTGTCAAATATTACTAACCGTCTCGGAGTTACCGGAGCATCAGATTAAGTGAATATGGGGAAGGGCTCTTGTCTCATTATCTAACGTCCATTACCCACGTTAACCTCCCGGCCACTGAGATCTTCTCACAAGGGAGTTAGTATGCCCTCTTCCCCTTCCGCTTCCAGTTTGATCTTCCCAACTAATTGTTTTCTCTGAACCCTCTTCTTCCCCCAACAGATATTTTGCAATACGCCTCTTTTATCCAACGTCGACAAGCTTAGAAAAGGCGGAACGGATTAGAGTGATCCTCATCTTGTTAGATAGGCTAGGCTTCGGCTATTAGAAAGCGCACAGAGAACACCTTCTTTTGTGAGGCATATTTGAACAAAAGGACTGCGAAGGGCAGTTCCAGTCACCACGACGGGTGGTCCTGGGGAGGGAGAATGGGATTTTGGAAGGCAGGCAAGGGCGGACGATGTATACCGACGGGGCATGGGGAAAGATTCGTAACAGTGGGAATTGAGAGATCTGTTCTTGTGGTTTTCGGAAAATGGTATTTCTAAACCATTTTACGTGAAAACATCTTTTTTAGTAAGAGTTGTGCTTTTTAACGACTGTGTTTTGAGTGCTCTCAGTTAAGATAATCTTTTTTTTTCTGAAAGCTTACGATAAAGTAGCGGGAATCTTGGCTTACCGTTCCTTTCCTGCGATCCCAAAATTGCCAGTGGGAGATCAAGTTTTTTTCAACCTTTTGACCATACCACTGTAGTTTGCAGAGAAGTAGGGATACACACCCTCCAGATCTCAGTTCAGACAAACTCGAGCGATGCAAATTCTTTAGTTAGACGTGGTTGAAAGTTTCTGTCGAACGGAACCTTTTTCCCTATCTAATCAGTCTCATAATAATAATAATAATAATAATACAAAGCAAGAGAAAAGGCTTTCGCCTCTAAATGAGAGTAAAGACGTTGCGGATTCCGTTTGCTAAAAGTGTGGTTCTCCCTTAAGCGGGGATTGCCGATGACTTGGATGGACGATCAGGGTCTTGGACCGGAATTCCTGCCAGAATTTTCCGTCAGCTTTACGGTGAAAGTGAAGAAAATTTGGCCGGAAAAACCTAATCGTCTGTTCGCACCATGAGTGTCATCGCTTTGCTTGTCCAAATTTTCTTCGCCTGTAGTGTGAGGGGGTTGAGGCGGCTTTTAACGAAGATTCTGGTTAACCGAAGCGAAAATGCGTGGAAAAGCAAGGTTTGATCCCAGGTAGCAACTGATGTTTCCTCTAGTTTGTTGAACGTCTATCTGGGACCGGGGAAGAGAAACTTTCAGTTATGCTATTTATCTCATTAAAAGCCAAACTATGCCGAGTCTAATGGCAGTGTCTTTCAGAAAAAAAATTTAGAAATGTCTTTGTAATTGATAATTTAGAAGCCGCTGATGATTTCTTTTTCAATAAGAGGTTGGATCTCTGGCCTGTGCTACAATATTTCGAGTTCTCTTCTATTCCGTTCCACTCGTATACATAATAAAATGCTAGTCTGGGAAAGCTTTTTTTTTCTATTTTTGCTTGCCGATCCTTAGCCCGTGCTATAAGATGGTTTTGTTAAATTTACCAATAAACGAACCCACAAACGAACCTTTAACTTTCCACTATTAAGTTTTTTTAATTATCTTTTTACCCTAGGAATATGTTCCGAGGATGAAGAACGGCTAGTGAGGAACTTGTTCCGAGGCTACAATAAACTCATCAGACCTGTTGAAAACCTCACCCAGAAGGTTGAAGTCCAATTTGGCCTTACGTTCCTCCAACTCATTGATGTGGTAAGTTTCATGTTAACCTTCGCCATTTAACCTTCCGCTTTAATCTATTGCTTGCTGTGTCCTTGACTGTAGAGACAAGAGTGAAGCCGTTTAGCTCGTTCTGGAATTAGTCGACAAATTTCCGTCCAGCATCTCTGTGAGAATCAGCTTGTGAAGTCTAGAACGAGCATGAATTTTAGAACTAGCTTTCTACTCCCATTTGTTTTCTGTGACAAGTACGGCGTATTCCGAGAAGTTAGTACCGAAAGAGAAATTACCTAATGGAACTAGTTGAGTTGGTGTAGGAGTAAACCAGCACATGTTTACTAGTACTGGTGATATCGGAAATATACAAGACTTTGATAAGATTAATCCTTTAGGTCGAGGCAATCGAGGTTTTGATAGGCAATTAATTAGTGTATAACTTGTTCATGTATGGCTCCTGGCCGAAGATTAAATTTGTGTTACCTTATATGATTTGTGTTTGTTCTTATTTATTTATTTCATTTTGTTTATACTCCGCTTTCCAATGGCGGGTGAAAAATAAATTACTTATATGGGGCTTTAAAATATTTGTTGAAAACGTTGGTGAGAACGCAGATTATTGTACAAAGAGCAGGGTCCCCCCGAAGCCATTTCTGAGTTCTAGTCATTCTCAGAGGAGGAGTTATATATTAAGACTGACGAATAGCCCTTTTAAAGTCTCCACGACTCTGAACCTAGTCACTGTTTTGTCGTATCTAAATTTATGGCTGGAAACTACTTTTTGCTCGAGTGCCCATTAAGGACAACATAGGAAAGTTACTTAGGACAACTTTGAACTGAGTGCACTTGAAGTGAGTGAAGTTGAACTTGAAATGCGTGTCCGGTTTGGAATTGTGGTCTGACATACGAGGATACGGACTCTATTTTGAACGCAGAACTATTTATAGAGGGCCTAAAATGCTCTATTGTTTCTATTAAGTCATTATTAGTAGCAGTAGACGTTTAGTCACAGTAAGGGCGTAGTAGTAAATTCGAAAACCGAAACTCAGGTAAACCTCGAGAAGGTGCTACTTATGCGACTTTCCCAAACTGATGAACCCCAGATTTTTAATTCATACGAAGTTTTTTTCCTGTCTCTGGAACAACAGTATAAAATAGAGACCCTCCGTGATGAGTGGGAGAGGCTGTCCCGATGAAAAATTTGTAGCCTGTGTAGTTGTACGAAAACGTTGCATATAATGATATGCAGTAGTACAGAATACTGTAATTTAATGAGCCTCACACTGGGCTAATATTAAGCAGTAGTGTTCAGTAGCATCCCACGTTGCTCCAGTAGCATTCAGTTCAGTCTTAGCATGTAGTAGAATCAGTTGGTACTGGATGCTACTTTTTCGTACAACTTCATAATACTATTTTGAGATAATTTTTCATCGGGGTGTAATGAGTTTAGTCTGAAGTCACTGCAGAAACCCTCCTTTCTCTTCCTTCTGCTTTTGTCTCACCTCTTTTCCCTTCCAAATTGAACGTATGCGTTCACAAAGGGCGGGTGCGGAGCCATTCCCTGTCTCACTGAACGGTCCCGAAATAGCTTTGTCTCCAAACTTTTTCATGCTTTTGAGTTTTAGTTTGTACTTTGTTTGGGATTATGTAAAAATCTCAATAATAGAACTCCAGGCTTTCGTCCTTGCCATTTAGTGCAAAAGCATCTTCAGTTTTATTTCCACATACTAAGAAAGTTTTTAATTTTATTGTTTCGACGTGATTTTGCTGCCAAATTTGAATTTTTTCGCCAAAATCGAGCCACAAAATCGACAGTAACCTCGGCAGTTGTTTGTCGTTGCGAGCCACGAAAATCTTGTTGGTCGCGGAAACACACTTCTGGGCCGCACGAAAGGTCACGGAAGCAATCTTTTCGAGCCACAATCGACCCACAACCTGTTTGTGGGAGCACGGAAAAACGGCTCATGTTTCCCACAAGGATGTGTACGATGGGAGTTCTGCAAACAGACTTGTTGGAACTTGGGACAGTAAATTTTGAGGCAAAAGTCTTTTACGATGCAATATATTGGGCTATTATTTTGGAAACCGCCCCCGAAAAATGAAAAATGAACTTGAACCGGTACGTCACTTGATAGTTTGTCAGTGCTGCGTATGATATGTGTGGATGAATGTGATGTGTGTGGATGGAGGCTTCATAACCAGAGAGAGGCGAATCCGATCATGAGAGGAATCGAATCCGAATCCAGATCTAGGGCTGGGTACGAATTCGATTCCGAATCCACCATTTGGTGCTAAGGATTTGAATCCGGATTCGAATCCGATCTTCTTAAAAAATCAAATCATGTAAACCGCGTAGGTTAAAGTTTAAAGGACACCTGAATGAAGAGTACCAAGTATCATCCCTATCTGTATGACTTCCGTTAACATTGCCTGCAGAAAACCCAATCCAAATACGAAATAGTGTTTCCAAGCTCTGATTTTTGCTCCATTTTGCATCTGTCCTTATTTCAGTACCGAACAATTTTAGAAATGAACAAATGTCTCCAATCAACCCTTCTTCTGGAATACTTTTTAATCAGTTAAGCCCAAACGTATATCTAGAAGAAATTCCAATACGATCCGGCCAGCGCTGTACAAGATTTGAATGAATTGCGCTTTTTGTCTTGGAGTCTGCGTGTGCAAACCTCCAGAAACGAACATCCCTATTTTGAAAACGTCACGCTCAGGAGAAGAATGCTCTCCGTGGCCATGTCTGTAAATGCATTCTCCATGGTGTGTTCAAGTATGGTTTCATTGTTCAGGTGTCCTTTAAAAATCAGAGTTGACAAAAGAGCACCGATGCCCAAGGCAAATGCGACAGTTAATTGGACGATGTAAACCATAGTTAAGTTTTTGCAGATACCATGGTATCTATTCCCACGGTATATAACTGGATCTGCGATTAGTCGTTTTTGCAGTTACCGTGGTATCTGGTATACGGCTGCTCTGCAAAAACGACAATTGCCGAAATTGCGGTTTTCGAAGTCATCCCAAAAGAAAACTGATATCCAGTCATATCATTAAGCGCCAAACTACTTTCCCAACAACTTGACAAAAATTGATGAAAGTGAGACGACTTTTCAGATACCACGATCAGTTCCCACGGTCGGACCGTGGTATCTGAATATCAGATAACACGATAACTGGCCAGATACCACGATAACTGCAAAAACGCTTTTTGACCGTGGTATCAGATACCACGATAAATGCAAAAACGACTTTAGACCGTGGTATCAGATACCATGGTATCTGCAAAAACGCAACTCATGTTTCTAGGTTGAAATTTAGAGTTCTTTAAGCATGGTAACTGAAGCACTGTGTATGAAAATTGGGAAAATAAAGGAGTTGGCGCGGATTCGTAAGATTTGAAGCTTGGAATCCGAGTCCGAATCCAGCCTGACAAGCAGAAGGTTCGAATCCGGATTTGAATCAGGCCAGAAGGAAGAATCCTGGATTCGAATCCGAATCCCGATTCCGTTTCGCCCATCTCTGCATAAACGTGTGCGTATTGAACTCGGTTTATCCGACTAGGTGAAAAAGTATTTTCGTGCGAGCAGCCTGTAGTCCAGCGATTTGTTGATCGCTGTTTTGATTGTTGATTTCCTTTTTCAGAATGAGAAAAATCAAGTTATGAAGTCGAACGTCTGGCTTCGACTGGTAAGTGCTTCGATAATTTAATATAAGACAATCCTGTCTGTCAGGCGTATAGAGTTTCCTGTAAACTTCTGGAACTGTAACCCCAGGCTAACGGTAGTTCAACTCCCACGATCCCTTAACCAGTCGCGACGAACACTTCTTTAACGAATTAATTAGTATTTCGATACTGACAACTTAAAGGGGGCTTCATAAATCGATACTGCATTGCTCATATACACACGCCACAAAATTATAGCAAACGTGTATCGTTTCGCTTTAAATTAGCGTTAGAGGCCGTGGCCGATGATAACCGACGTTATTAGGACCAGAAGATGGCGATACTTAGGCCACGTTCTACCATGGATGGATCCAAGTACCACCACAAATAGCTGGCAGCTACTATGAACGTCGACGGTGAAGATCAAGAAACACGATCCGTCGCACTTACCGGAGCGACCTTGCAAACTCACACGCAAGTTTGCAACCTGTGTGGGAGGATGTATTGGTAGCAGCTCACCAGAGAGAAGCATGGCGCCTATTTATTGGATGTCCTTTGTGCCTCTGGTCGCTCAGGAGAGTCTGAGGTCCAAGCTAAGGTAAAGTAGGAACCGTGATAGGACCTCCCTGTGCTCGGATACATTTTAAATTATGTTTGCAAAAATAACTTCAAAAAGTATCTATTAAAGGAAGGTCAGCGATCAGTGAAGTATCGATTTATGGCTCCAAAATGCAACTGTACAACTGCCAGTACAGTATATAACTGCATCTCTCGATACGGTTGTGCACGTTTTGCGAACGCCAGGAGCTGCGTGGGTGGGGAAAAGATTTGTATGGGAAGAGCGAGTTCAATAAAGAGTGGGGGAAGTAGTGGTGAAGAATGAGTGTTTTGTGAGTTTTGAGGGAGTGGGGCGTTTCCTGAGGCTAGTGACGTAGCACTGAGCCGCTTGGAAAAAAAATATTTCTATCTCTGCATTTGCTCGACACAGGACTCCAATCGGGAGAAATGAATTGAATAGTGTCGGGTTTTAGTTCTGCTTTAAGGGGTGAAAGAAAAGAAAAGTCTCGTCAGTACATCAAATCATGTCCAAGAATCTCTGCTTTATGATTATAACTTGTCCGTACTTTTGCTGTTATTTATTTTCTGCAGACAGAATTACTTGCATAAAGTTTTCAGTAATTATATCATCGTTTCCCCTTCCTGTCGGGGCTTCCCCGTGATCTGGAACTTAATGCCTCTGTATTTTCCATGTTCGGGGACATTATTCTATCTGTATCGACCGCTTGGGCAGACGGCGGGATTGTGCCCGGGACACTAAGTCCCTTCCAATTTAGCTAGGATTGATTACCCGGTTTGTTAATTCATCCCCTGTATTGCAGATGTGGAACGACTACCAACTACGGTGGGACGAGGCCGACTATGGTGGAATTAAGGTTTTACGGTTACCTCCCGACAAAGTCTGGAAGCCGGATATTGTTTTGTTCAACAAGTAAGTCTTAAGTTCTTTTTCTCCTGAAGCACAGAAATGAAGTCCGACAAAGGCTGTTTAAAGCGTCGATATGGATAGCAGCGCCGGGTTGAATCCTGTGAAGACCCAGGCAGTTGAAATGTCGGGGCCCCCCTTGCAAAGTAGACCTGGACGGTCTTGCCTGAATGGTTAGCACGCTCAACTCACAAGCGAAGGGTCGCCGGTTCGAGTCTCGGTGGTGCTTACCGTTTGGTTGGGGCGAGGGTTAGTGGCGGTTTGTAACAAGCCAAAAGTCCACCCAGTTTCAAATAGGGACCTAGAGAAATCTAGGGAAAAGCATGGCAAGTGTCGGATGATTTGCCCGCAACCACGCCGCCCACCCCCTGCCAAGGGAAGAAATAAGGAGATTGGCACCTGCGTTAGGCGAACCTTTACTGGTTGCAGGCGAAAGTTTGCTTTTGCATTATTTTGTCTTGCAAACTGTCTCATGGCAGTATGCAACTCGACCGCTAGCTGTCACTACTGTACATGACGCGTAATTTCCACCTTGACTGTAATTTTTTCCAAGATGAAATCAGTATTATTTTGATAAAATGGCGTAGGGCCCCTAAAAGGATAAGGGCCCATAAGCAGATGTCCACTCTGCTTATTGGTAATCAGGAAATGATCGAGAGCCCGGACCCCAGAGAAAGCGGGCAGGGGTATCACCCTTTACTCGCTGGTTGAATGGCGGAAAGATGGTAGTGCTTGGGAACAGGGGCGGTTCGAAGTGCTTGGGCATGGGGGGGTGAGGACCTCAAAACATACGACTAGGTAATCGGCAATTATGTCGATTAAAAACAATTGAAATAGAAAAGCACATACCAGCTTCTGACGTATGTGCTCAAGACAACAAAATTCAACTGCTTCCCCTACAAATTCTAGCTTTTCATGTAGCTCAGATCCCAAAATCGCAAGCTTAAAACTCCACCTAATTGACGCCACCCTTTTCAACTACTTCCCATTTAAATTCTGCTTGTAACGTGGCTAAGATCCCAAGCAGCAGCCTCTAACTTTTTACTAAAGAAAAACTGAGCACCGCAGGCGAAATTTTTTTAATCCGAGCAAAATTCAACTGCTTCCCCTGCAAATTCTAGCTTTTCATGTAGCTCAGATCCCCAAATCTGAAGCTTAAAACTCCACCTAATTGACACAACCTTGAACAAAATATCTAACAGGATACTAAGAAAGGCGGCGCAGGCGAAATTTTTTTAATCAGCCTTTTTTCTGGCAAAATTCAACTACTTCCCATTTAAATTCTGCGTAACGTGGCTAAGATCCCAAGCAGCAGCCTCTAACGTATTTACTAAAGAGAAACTGAGCGCTGCAGGATAAATCTTTTTAATCTGACTTTTTACTCGCAAAATTCAACTACTTCCCATCCAGTTTATAGTTTTCAATGTTGCTCCAACCCCAAAATCTCAAGGTTAAAACCCATCTGAATGACGCACGCTTCAAGTAAATAGTGAAAGAGTTGCTACGAAAGGCGCAGCAGGCGGAACTTTTTAAATCCGCCTTTTTTCTGGGAAAAGTTCAACTACTTCCAGTAGGCTACAAATTATAGCTTTTAACGTTGTTCAAATCTTATGCCTAAAACGGCACCTAAATGACGCACCCTGCCACTAGATAGAGAATAGACTACCATGAAAGGCGCCGCAGGCGAAGTTTTGGAAACATTTATGGGTCTTTTTCGGAACCCAAACAAAAGTAAGTGCTCCATATGATATCACAGATCTGTCCGTAACCCCGATAACTCCAGGGAGTAGGATATCTTGCCTGAAGTTGGTACACAGCAGTGCTTCCACTTGACCCCTTCCGAAAAAAGGGAGTGGCCATCCATAATAAACAAGACCAAAGGTTCCGATGGGATCCCAAAAATTTCAATATTTATGATCCAGACAATTAGGTTTTGTCTTAGCCAGATCCAGTCTTCGCCGGGCCAAACAGCTACTCATTAAGAAATCCAAGCTCAGATATGGATTCAGCATTTGCGTTTACCTCTATAAGCCGATCGAAACGATCCTAGCTTACTTTTGTGAATTTTGCGGTTTTGGCGAAATTCAAGAACTACTTGTCCGGCGAAAAGCTAAAGCTCAAAAACGGATTCAGCGTATCTCCTTACCCTTGTACCCAACATCTAATCAACTTCAAATAAAAATTTAACTTCTAACAAATTTTCCGGTTTCAGCCGGATTCCGGACGAACTATATGTCCGGCTAAAGAATGATTGTCATATACGGATACAAAAATATTATTTTGATTAATTAGTGTTGAATGAAATAAAGTTAAGTTGAAGTAGTTTGTGGTAGCCGCCCAGTGCCAGTGCATTTATGTCTTCTCATGGGCGGTTACCTATCATGATGGATTATTATGTAATTTAGCAATAAATAAAATCTAATCTAATCTAATCTAATCTGGATCTCTTCTTACCCCTAAATCTATCATCTAATCAACTTCAAATAAAACTTTTACTTTTAACAAATTTTCCGGTTTTGGCCGGATTCCGGGCAAACTACTTGTCTGGCGATAAAATGGTTTTCGTATTCTTGTTCAGCATGCCTTCTTACCCCTACATCAAACATTTGATCAACTTCAGATAAAACTTTAACTTCTAACAAACTTTCCGGTTTTGGCCGGATTCCGGGCGAACTGCTTGTCCGGCGAGAAAATGGTTTTCATATTCGTGTTTAGCATGTCTTCTTACCCCATAATCGACTATCACATTAGCTGTTTAAAAGAAATTTGCTTGCCCCTTAATTTAAACCCCCTCCCCCACCCCTAAATGTAAAGCTACAGGGCCCATCTACGAACTCGATTTTACTCTTGACCCAAAGAATCCCCACACCAAGTTTCATCAAAATATCTCACTGCCTTCGAGAGTTATCGTGCTTACAGACAGACGGACAGACGGACAACTTTTGCGATGTCATAGGTATCCCTCCACTTACGTTTTGGGATCCCAAAAAGACAAAAAGTAGATTTGGTTTGAATTAACAATATGGTGCGATCACCAGGCCCGTCCTTGCAATGCGTACATCTCCAGTTTTATGGTCAAACCTTACTCCGCAAGCCAAAAATCAACCTGTTTTATTCTAGAATAGGATCTTTGGCACAAAACCAGATAGGCTACTGTTGAAATTTCAAAATCAGCTACGTGTTTTCTGCTAAAATACAGAGGTTTTGGTACAAAACCATGGTTGTGTTCAAACTGTGCACCACCAGGTGAAAATCACGATTCGGTAACTGTATTTATGTCATTCTGACAGGCTCGAAACATCTGTCATTCTAACAAGCTCAGTCAAAACATACGATTGACTCGTGACATATGAGTTATAGAAAATCTACACGTAACCACACGTCCAGAAACAGGTCATCTGCGACTGAAATTCAGGATTAGGTGCCTTATCTGGCAATCTCAAAACTTACGACTGTCTCTAATATACGACTAGAAAAATCTGTTCGTAAATCGACAAGGAACATGTGATTTGCTTCTGGCGAAATTCACGATCTGGTGTTATTCTGGCACGCTAGAATATACAACTATCATTATGACAAACTCAGAACATACAACTACTTTGAATCTGACAGACCTAAAACATACGACTAGGAAAGCTCTTCGTAGCCATACGACTAGAAAATGTCATCTGCGGGCAAAATTCACGTTTTGTAACTGCCTTTATGTCATTCTGGCAAGCTCACAACATACGACTGTCATTCAGACAAGCTCAAAACATACGACTGAGAGTACGATTCTCTGAAGCATGGGGGGTGAGTCACCCCCCCACGCCCCCCCCTCGAACCGCCCCTGCTTGGGAAGGAATCGGCAAAAATAGAGGGTAGGATAGAAAGATTGCCAACTTTGTCTTTGCCGAACCGTCGCGCCAACTCTTTAACTTTAATATAACAAGAAAGCGCAGCCAGAGGCGTCACTATCCAAAATGTTTTTTTTTTGTGGGGGCAAGGTATTTACCGACCGGCTGGTCATTTTTACCGACTGCTTTTTGCAGAAAAAAAATACTTTTTTAAGAAGAAGAAAAAACACTTTTTTGACGAAAAATCGTCTGATTTTAAGAAAATTGACTGTTTTCAAGAAAAAATCGACTATTTTTACGAAAAACGACTTTTTGACAAAAAAATCGATTGTTTCCAAGAAAAAATCGACTGTTTTGAAGAAAAATCGATTGTTTCCAAGAAAAAAATCGACTGTTTTAAGAAAAATCGCAGCGGACTAGTTTATTTTTTACTGACTGGCCGACAACATTGCATCACGTATGGGGGAGGGGAGGGGGCTCCCCCCCCCCATACGTGACGCATCTGAGCGCAGCCATCCTCCACCCCGATTGCGCCCAGGTTCATTGCCAGAACGAAAGTAGCTATCTTCCCAATCCTGACCGCTGAATTGGTTCACGCAGTCATGGACTTTCCCCATGCCAAAGTGTGATAGCAAATTTCCTTGCTTGAACAAAAGTAAGCTCTACAATTTGCCACAGTCCAACAGTTTAAAGCCAAGTGGATTTCCGCCAAAGTGTGATAGCAAATTTCCTTGCTTGAACAAAAGTAAGCTCTACAATTTGCCACAGTACAACAGTTTAAAGCCAAGTGGATTTCCAGCTAATTGGAAGAGACTGGCTGTTGCTGATTCTATTTTTCCTTGGCGCCAAAGCAACTTTCCAAAATGGGGAAAAGAAAAAACAGGCAGCCATTACTTCCATTCCCTCGCGGGCCGACCAATTACGGTCAAAGTTCCCATTCTCTGGTTTAGCAAGAATTATTTCTCCGTCAGCGCAATCTCTCGGACAAAATATTTGCCGTATTAGAATGTCGGGATTGGCACAAGAGCGGAAGGCAGCAATCCAATCTCGGACAAATACCGGGTAAAAGCCCTCGTTCTGCGGAAAGTGGTCGTGAAAGGGCATTCCGGAGCAGCCTCAGAACTGAGGGATTTTACCGGAAAGCATGAAAACTAGGAAGGATAAAGCACGTGTCTTGGGATTTAAAGGAGCTCGGAAGTATTCTCGCATTTGAAATGCTTACACTGTCAGAAGTTTGGGTGTTTTTTGTTTGTATCTAGAAAAGTCTTTATTTCTTAAATACAGTCGGTTCATTCGTAAAAACGGTCCATTTTTCTGAAAAATGTTCGGCTTTACGTAAAAACAGTCGATTGGTAACAATCACCAGCCAGTCACCATTTGTTTAAACTTTGCGCCGCAGGTTTTAATGCAGAGATTATATTAAAAAAAAAAAAAATGCACTACAGATTTTTTTTTCAAAATCAGCATCTCTCATTTTTATGCAAAACTAGATTTGTTCCAGTTGCGGTGCGTTTGCACATGGACGAATTCGGATATCAACCTTCTTTTCTGCGCGATGATCCACCCGAAAGACGAGAAACGATAGAAATTAAGTATCAAAAGACGAAATAGTCTTTTTAGACTAAAGTAGTGAAGTACAATGGAAAACTATAACGTCGAATGGTCTGAAATAAAGTAAACTGCTTTGAAGCAAATTAGACGTAGAACCACTGGACCGCGTCTCCGTTTATATTATATATATTTTATTTTTATCCCGCCAAGTACACGAGGTGATAGCGGAGTAAATAGAATAACGAAAAATAACACAAGATAAATGACAGCACAAACACATAAAATTTAGACATAATTTCTAATTGGACCTGAAAAATTCATGAAAAAAATCATGTAATGGATGACGAAATGAACATGTAGTGACGCTGACGTTTTCTCAAGTGAACAAATGACTATCGGAACTTCTGAACTAATTTGTGGTTGCGGTAGGAACGAGGAAGGTACATCAACAATTTACAATGATTATAATAACCCGTCTTTAAAGCTTTAATGTCTTTTTTTCGCAGAATATGTTAAACACCGGAACAATACAAAATGTAAGACAGAAAGCGCTAAAAATTCGCCCAAGTGCCTTACGGTTGTATCGACCTTTGTTTGGCCATAAACGACCGTATGTAATACGAATTAAACTAGAAGTATCCTGAACAATAGCCGAACAAGTCTTGGAAAGCGTTTTTTTTTTAAACTGAGGCCAAGCCACTTTAGCGAATCAGTTACTGGAATCAAAATAGGTCCCACGGACAGCGGCACTGGTTCACCGGAACATAGAATTTCGAAAAGTTAATGGCAAGACCAATTTTTGAAAACTCTGAAGAAAGGATGTTAACATTCTTTTCAATTGTAAATTTACTTCTACTGACGAGCAACACGTCGTCAGCGTATGTAATATAACTCATAGCAGCATCTTTGTGAAAATAATTTGTTTCTTCCCAAACCATCTTATTTGCCCAATTCCTACCTTAAAGCACTCAAGGCTCTTACGTCATATTTGTTTCAGCGCCGACGGCAACTACGAAGTCCGCTATAAGTGTTACGTTTTAACGGTTATACTTTAAAGCACAGATATTCACATTTCGAAAAGTTAATGGCAAGACCAATTTTTGAAAACTCTGAAGAAAGGATGTTAACATTCTTTTCAATTGTAAATTTACTTTTACTGACGAGCAACACGTCGTCAGCGTATGTACTATAACTCATAGCAACATCTTCGTGAAAATAATTTGTTTCTTCCCAAACCATCTTATTTGCCCAATTCCTATACCTTAAACTACTCAACGCTCTTACGTCATATTTGTTTCAGCGCCGACGGCAACTACGAAGTCCGCTATAAGTGTAACGTTTTAATCTACCCTAAGGGAGAAGTGCTCTGGGTGCCCCCAGCTATTTACCAAGTAAGTACCTCCAAGGTCCATTACTCATTCTATCCCCTCTCCTAGCCGGACTAATGGATAGTCGCCGTGGTATTGATGCGGAAATTTCTCTGTCAGCTCTTGATACGTTACTTTGCGTTATTGGCTCGCGTGGGGAAATTCATGACAGCAGAAGTGGATGAAACTTTAATTGCTCAAGGGGAACTAGTGAGGGGGCGGTGATGAGAACTTGCATATGAAGCCGAAACAAGGATTTGCAAGAAGTTGAATCTCAGGCAGCTCGAAGCTAGCAACGATAAAACAAAAAGCAACAGCAGAGACGTAGGGCAAAGTAGTGATCAGCTTTATTAATTTCAGGGGTAGTAATCAAAGCAATTTCTGACGTGTTTTTACATCATAACAAGTTAAATTAAGGCTTTATGAGATTTCTTGATTTATTAAAGCAGTATAGAGTTCATATTCCAATAATCTGACTCTTTCGAAACTTTACCGGGTTCTCAAAGATTACAAATTAATCCTTTGTTCAATCTCGCTCGGCCCCCTTGGTTTTCAGTTTGAAACACGGAAAAACTTGCATAAACGATATTTCTGACCAGGTCAGGGGCATTCTGATTATGATCAAAGTCTTGAGAAGCTCCAACTCCAAAGACTATCAGACGACGTGATCTAACAATAAGTTTTGGTAAAAAATATTTGTGTCAGGGAGGCACCGGGACGGGGACTTCTTCCATCCTTGGCGCCACAGCCAAGGTATGCAACAAGGCACCAAAACAAGTTTGTGTCATGCAAAGCATCAGCGTTTTCCCGATACAGGCGCCCGTTTAATTTTGTACGCCATATTAGCTTGATATTAGCATGTAAGTGAAGAGTGACTAATCGCGGTGCATCTGCCACTGAATATGACTGTGTAATTATATGTTTATTTATTCATCTATGAAAAATTGTAAAAACTGTTCATCTATCTGTAAAGATAGTACGGCAATCAAACAATATCATTATCGATCAGCTCATGGAAGGCAATTAGCGGTAGCCTGGCCCACCTCGAAAATAGCCTAACATGGCAAATTTAAAAATCAGCGTAGTGCTGTCCGGTTGGTTAAAAATGTCCGAAATCTCGGAGTCTATCATTGACGGAACGATTAGGGACGTATGTGGAACAATAATTTATTTAGGAACCTTGACAAGCGGAAAGCAGTTGACGAAATCTGCTAATAAGTTTATTTTCCCCTTACAACTTAATAGTTAGGCCTACTCGGTTGCTGTTAACGCAGCTTTTTCCGTGCCTAGCGTGAGGGAGGGGGGCTTGATGGTTTTTTGGTAGATCAGTCTCTTTCGCATTTGATCATCCCAACTGTAATTTCTTTTTTCTTGGTCTTTCCAGTTATGTTTTCCCCCTCTTGTTTAAGGCCCATGGCCCGTTCAGGAAAACTGAATTTAATGCTGACCATGCTGATGTCAGATTCTCATCTGTTCTTCAAAATTGGATACTTCCACTTGCTGTCAGGTTCTATGTGACAAACACCTGTCTTTGTGCGCGATTTCATTATTCATGATGGTTAGATACGACCTTGGTTAATATTAATAGCACAGGATGATTACAGCTTCCATTTCCAGAGTTCCTGCACGATCGACGTCACGTATTTCCCGTTCGATCAACAGACTTGTGTCCTCAAGTTCGGCTCGTGGACATTCAATGGAGACCAGGTTTCCCTACGCTTGTACAACGACAAAGCGTTCGTTGACTTATCAGACTATTGGAAATCTGGAACGTGGGATATAATCGAAGTCCCCGCTTATTTGAACGAGAACAGGAGCGATAGTAATAAGACTGAGATCGATATAACGTTCTTCATAACTATCCGGAGGAAGACCCTGTTTTACACGGTGAACTTGATTCTCCCGACAGTGCTGATTTCCTTCCTGTGTGTACTGGTGTTTTACCTCCCCGCTGAGGCCGGGGAGAAGGTTACGCTTGGAATCAGCATTCTGTTGTCGTTGGTTGTGTTTCTGTTACTTGTTTCCAAGATCTTGCCACCGACAAGTCTAGTGCTTCCATTGATTGCCAAGTACTTGCTATTCACATTTATTATGAACACAGTGAGTATATTAGTGACAGTGGTGATTATCAACTGGAATTTTAGGGGGCCCAGGACTCATAGGATGCCCAACTGGATACGGGTGATATTTCTTAAGTACTTGCCAGTGGCCCTCTTCATGAAGAGACCGAAGAAGACGCGATTGAGGTGGATGATGGAGACACCAGGTAAGTACTGACATAGTTTCTTCTATTTCTTGTTAGGAAGTCTCTTATTTTACGCACAATATCTTCAAAGCAATTATAAGTAGCGCTAAGCTTGTCAGTACGTGAACCAAACATTTGTTTCTGGGATTCTAAGCGAATGGAAGGATGTACCTGTGACATCGCATATATGTCTTACCATTCCATCTATTTGTCAGTCTTTCTGCGACTTCGATCACTCCCGAGCGGATTGAGAAATTTGATTGTGCTGGTGTATGAACTCTGAAGGTCAAGAGTGAGGTTGAAGTCGTAGATCGGCTTTGTATCTTAATATTAATGTACGGGGGTAAGGACGTGGAAATGTGGGACAGAACATTTTTTTTATCAGATGTACTGGATTGATTTTGAAGGAGTATTTAGGTTCAAGGTTCAAGGTTTTAATTTACGCTTCAGTATAAAATTATCATACATAGGGTTAAGCCGGAGACACAAGGTCGATTGACCTTGAATATTCAATAATTGTGGTTATGTGGGAATACGTGTGAAAAGAACCGATCACGCGTTATATAACCGAGAGGTCGCATTTTTTCATGAACGGGAATTCTGGAAATTAATTCCTAGCTTTCAGGAGGTGGAACTTATAGGTTTCCATAAGGATTCTTTCAAAGGCTTTTGTTGGAACATTCTAAGGCTGGTTTCTACTGGATTTTAAGTTACATCTTTCGTTTGCTTCTGAGAATTTTGCTTGGCGTAAAATACCCGTAGTGCCTATAGCACTGATTCACTCTGCGTCCCTAATCTCATTTCCGAGATTTCCATCTTCCTTTGTCGTTTTTATCCACCTAGCGGCACTGCACCTCGAGCGTGTTCCACCCTACTTTCCATACTTACAACGCATGACGTCAAGAATCCTGGCTTCTTGGCGTCAAGGCTAGAACGCATTTTTCTATTTTTGTCCAAATATCGTGCCACGGATTGATCACGGGCCAATCACGTCACAGAGATCGTAGTTACCAAGCTAACTACGCTCCCGAGCGTGGTAAGCAAATAGTTACCAACTTACCATTAGTTTTGAGAAAGTTGGAACGGTCAGGGTAGTAACTTTTTAGGAGGTTGGAACGAAAACAGTAACTATAACAGTTAATAGTGTCAGAAGGGTTGAACAAACTCCCGAGTTCTGAATTTGCCGTTTTCGGCTCTTTTTGAGGCGTGTCAGGCTCCTGGTTCTGGTTTCCGAGGAGCTCGTTGTTAAGAAATGCAGGTTTTCCCTGTTTCTCATCAAAGCCAAGGGGGCCGACTGAGACTAAAAAGAGCCGGGACGGAATTGTAATCTTTTCAAAAACCAGGTGCTCCAAAGATACTGTTTAGTAGCCAATATGCACAGTATGTGCACTGTTCACATATGCACAGTAAAACGTAGTAGCATAGTGTGTAGAATATCACTCGTCAAAGCGATAACTTGCTATTTTCGTGAACAATTCGTAGAACAAGATTTATTCACTTTTTTTTAAACGACTCTCCAAGAATGGTCCAACTTTTCCCCTGCATAGAATTCCCAAAGCGAACCGAAAATCATTCAACTCCTTCATCTCTCCTACTTACTGTTGAATACGATCAGTAATGAGTTGGAGATCGACGGCGCCGGAAATCGATTAGAAGACTTCAAAGGCCCGTTGGGGCTTAGCAAAAGTTTTTTTCTTCCAAAAGACGCATTTCTCAAGAATGGCGTTAATATCTTCCGAGAATGGGAAAGTAAAAGCAATTCCTTTCCAGCCTTTAAGCAGATTACCCACCCTCGCCTTTGTGAAGTATTTACGATCTTGTTTTCGAAGCGTCCCAACAGTCTGATAAGAAGGTGTAGGAAAACAACCAAATATTTCTTCAAGCTCGCAGCTTGAATAAATGATGCCTCTGGCGGAAACTCGTCTGTGGAAAGTTCAGAAGGCCTTGCTCGATGTGTTTGAGCTGTTTGCCTTGAGCGTGTTCCACCCTACTTACCGTAGTTACTACGCATGACGTCACGAATTTTGGCTTGTTGGCGTCAAGGCTGGAACGCATTTTTTTATTTTCGGTAAAATATCATTCCACGGGCTAATCACGTTACAGAGATCCGTAGTTACAACGCTTACTACACTCCCGAGCATGGTAAGCAAATAGTTACTATTTTGAGAAGGTTGGACCGGTCAGCGTAGTAACTTTTCGTGAGGTTGGAACGGAAATAGTAACTAATAGTTACTATTGTTAGAAGGATTGAACACGCTCGCTTGTATGTAGGTTGGTTTAATGAGCTCTGTTTGCGTAATATGCGAAGGAGCACATCTTTCCAGTACCGATTCTTAAAGGTGAGCTGTAGAATTGAAAAAGAAGGCTTCCGGGTGACCCAGTTGGATACCTGATTTTTTTTTGAATTTTTTGATGTATGGAACATTCTCGTGGGTCAACTCCAGTCAGAGATAGCTCATAAAGTATAATTCCATTGGCTCCTTTGATGAGACCCCTCATCCGTTACGCCATGTTGCTGCTGTAGTCTTGCGTGAATGGGACGGACGCCAAACTTCGTAACACAGCATCAACAGGCTTGCAATACAGTGGCAGAAAATTCAATGTCCCGTCAACGCTTGATAAAGATGATAATTTACAAAATGAAATCTGAAATCAAGCAGTCGAGACAGTTTACCCACTTCTACTAGTGTTTCTGCTGATTTTTAAAGTGCGTACAGAAGTGTTCTTTGTGGAAAAGTGAAATTGATTGACCATTTGTCTCTGGGACCAAAATCCGTTACACCCTGACTTCCTGTCATCCTCCTCACTGTTCTGGCACCTTTGTTACGGGGTTGTCTGAGACCTGGTGTTTATATTTATCGCACTATGGTCGCTCTCAACCTTGTGGTTAAGGACCAACATTCAGCACACCATACGTTATGGTACCTACCCATGACCTACTCATTGCAGCATTGTCGCAGTACCTACCTATCCTATTCAGAAGCCTGTTTGCCTCATCCCCATAGGGGATAGCTACCAGCGAAACCCATTAAATAAGCAAGAACCTAAGTGATTTGACAAATTATGGACATGGTAAGCAATTTTGGTGGTCTCTCGCCTACTCTCTCTGAACTTTGAGCTTTTTAAGTACAGGAGGGGTACCTGACCTCGTTTTTACGCAACCTCGAATTTTGCTGCGAAAATGTTAAAATGAAACTTCCATGCTATCCTGACAGTCAAGAAGCAAAATCAGATTTTTTTGTTCAACAGTTATGTCCCAGAATATTACAATTATTTGTCTTTTCTCTGTTTTGAACCTGGTTTAAAAAGGGATTTTCTGGTTTTTAGCTTTATTACCTCTATCTTTTCTCACCACTTTGCAAGCAATCTGACCTCATGTAAAAATGGGTGAAACTGTTTGAAAATCAAAATATATTCAACTAGAAACATTGAAGTAAAGTTTATTTCCCCAACATGTAAACCATTCTATTAGCTTTACTCTAGTATTTTTGTCATGTTTTTTGGTTCCTTTTTAAGCCAGATAGATTTCACAAAAAAAAGATTTCTCTGGAAATTTGAAATCTTGTCTGAGGTTGGGTACCTCTCCTGTAGAGCTGATGACCTAGAATTGACCCTTACCTAGATGACCACTGCTCTCCAAAAATGAAGCCACTGATCATAGTGAATGAATAAATTGATTCCCAAAAAGCAAATAGTTGCATTTTTGTTCGACTTTTCACTCGCCTTTTTGACGGCTTTTTACTTTTTTGGCGTTTTCGTAAAATGGTCCTAATCGCTGTTTGACAATTTCCAGTTTTTGTCAAAAAGGCAAACGCCGACTTTCGCCTTTTCCCTCTGCTTTTTGCAAACAGGCAAACTTGGTATGTGACCAAGTTGCTTTCTCCTTTTGGCTTTTTGCCTCGCGACTTTTGTGACTTTACCCAAAAATTCAATAAAAGGTGGATTTGACTCAAAGTGATAATCAGTATTTGGAGACTGTGTCAGATTTTAAAGATTCAAAATTTGCAGTACAAATAAAATACAAGTAAAATGGTATTTGTCAAAATTGCGTTTTTGTCCAAGAAAAGGGAAGAGTCCTTAGTAGTAACGGCGATTTACAAAAACGCGAGAATGTTAAAAAAGGCCTGAAAAAGCCTAAAAGCTAAAGCCGAAAAGGGAAAGGCAAAAGTCGAACAAAAACGCAACTAATACTGCCTCAGCCGTAAAATAAAATGGATAACACTTCAAAACACAGCATAAACACCAAAAGGAGAAAACTTTCCCTCCAAAAACCACTCCTGATGATCCATAGCCTACCTAAAGGAACCTCCTAAGCCGACAAAGGCCAGCAATTTTTTTTTCTCCAGAAACAAGTCAAATCATACTCTTCAATTTTCTCCCGTCAAAATTCAGTGTTTTCTAATTTTCTTCTAATCTTTTAGCTTCAAGCATCAACCCACTAAATGAAATATATCCTCCCCCTGTGAACCCAGCATACGGCAAAAGTAAGGACCAGAATGCAACTTAACTTTCTTCTTTACCAATCTGCCTCCAAACTTACCATCGATTTCAGTTTGTCTGGTCTAAGCCCCACTTAAAATAAACTACAAAAAAGTCCCCCCCCCATGCCTATTTGGGCTAAGATGTACCAGTTCAGAGAACAAGAATTCAGTAGGCTACTCCGCACAGTCCAGTCTTCTGATCTTGTATTAGCTTGTTTTTAACCATCTTAGACAAATCGTTGTGACAGTAACCCTCTGAGAATGGGATTAAGTCTATCTAGCTGAGCATTAGGAACTTTGTAGTACGGTACTCAGTAACTACTTGTAGATTGTAGTCATCAACCATTCTGTTGTTCTTTGAAACCTACCACATGGTGCCCACAGCACTGTTTTGGGGCCTTTGTTGACAGGGTTGGATGTAGAACTGAGTTTTATTTACATTGGGTGTCTCTCTTAATCTTATGGTTAAGGATCAACATCCTGCAGAGCTTACCTCAACCTTTGCAGACCTTACGCATCTGATACTTGTCAAAGGAAATCATTGCAACCAGTAATTCTTTAAGAGTACAATCAGTAATAATAACTGTGGAGCACCTTAGTTGGTCATCAAACATTCTGTTGTTCTTTGAAACCTACCACATGTTGCCCACAGCAGTGTTTTGGCGCCTTTGTTACAGGGTTGGATGTAGAACTGAGTTTTATTTACATTGCTGGTCTCTCCTAATCTTATGGTTAAGGATCAACATTCTGCAGAGCTTACCCCAACCTTTGTAGACCTTACCTATCTGACACTTGTCAAAGGAAATCATTGCAACCAGTAATTCTTTAAGAGTACAATCAGTAATAATAACTGTGGAGCACCTTAGTTCAGGGCTCAGTTCAGCCCCAACTCATATCAGAAGGCTCATAAACTGGATTGGTGAACAAATTACTTACTCAGAGAAGTAGGCAATCTAATTAGGCTACACTGCTGTATTAACACAGTTGCAGATGATAAAAGCCAGTCTGACTGCTTACAAAGAGATAGGATGGCAAGCAAATATACTTTAATTTATGCTGTAACATACAATGAAGCGCACTGGAAGGAAAACTGTATTATCCTTTAACTTGAACAGTTTTGAAACATTCTCAAACCCATTCTGCTCCACTGAATGTCGTTAAATCCGGTGCATACTTGACTGATGACGACCTATACAGCTCTTCCACTATAACTGGCATCCAAGGGAATACGAGACATGCTTCCAAACCTGACAAGGCCAGGCGTTTATTATCCTGTAATTAAAAGCTTCAATTATAACCTAAATTAGTGTCTGAATATAGTTAGTTTGTGATGCTGTTTCCCTATAGCTTGCCCATCCTCTATTTCAACTACACAGCTCATTAAGCCTCTTTTCTCATTAAGCTGTGGATCATTGGCCCACAAAAATATGACCGTGTTATTGACAACCATTTTATTACACTGTAACACTCGTCATATCCCCAGCTAATGCTTCATATAAATCCATCGTCTGTTCTAATTCATGGCCAAGGCAAGAAAAGATTTCTATCAAAACAAGACCAAAGGTTTCAATGGGATCCCAAAAATGTAATATTTGATCCAGAAATCGAGCCAGACTCCTTGTACATTTTATTTGGAAACAGATTAGAGCCAAATAGCTAATCATCAGAGAAAACCAAGTTCAGATATGTCTTCAACATGTGAATTTACCCCCAGATAAGTCATATCTGTTTTGACGAAACTGATCGAAACTTCCTGCCTTTACTTCTCCCGAATTTCCGGGCCAAATTCCGGAAATACTAGTCCGGCAAATAAATAAAGCTCAAAAACGAATTCAGCATATCTCCTTACCCCTATACAGAACATCTAATCAACTTCAAATAAAACTTCAACTTATACCATAACAAAGTTTCCGGTTTCAGCCGGATTTCGGTCGAACTATATGTCCAGGCAGGTCCAGATGAAACACGATTGCCATACACGGATTCAGCATTTCTTTTTATCCCTAAATCTGACATTTAATCAACTAAAGATAAAATTTTTAGTTTTAACAAACTTTCCGGTTTTGGCCGGATTTCGAGCGAAATACTTGTCCGGCGAGAAAACGGTTTTCATATTCGTGTTCAGCATGTCTTCATACCCCTTAATCGACTATCTAATTAGCTGTTTAAGATTCTGTTTGCCCCTTAATTTGAACCCCCTCCCCACCGCTAAATATAGGGCTACAGAGCCCATCTACGAACTCGACTTCAGGGCAAGAAAAGATTTCAGGTATCAAATATTCCAGCTCAAACAGTAACTACTTACGAGCAAGGAAGGCAATATAAATTAAAGGCATTCAAAGCGTTTGCCGCATTTATAGATTTATATCAGAAAAGTTATACATAATCCTATACAGGAAATACTTTCAAGCAAGAATGGTAATACAAATTAAAGTATAACTGAAAAGCCAACTTATTTTTGTGTCATTTAGTTGAATACATTGAATTACTTGGATTCCGCAAAGGGATTTTTGTCTGCTCTAGTTATGGCGTTCAGAATATCTGCGGCCGTCCACACTGCGAAAATTCTACTATGACGCGGGAAATTTTTATCTAAACACAAACAAGGCTTTTTAGTGGGCAGTGGCGATACTGGTGAAGATTGCTTAGTGCCTGAACAAAAAAAAGTCATAAATCTTTCTTGTAAGGCATACAACAAATTAGAGGTACCACAAATCACACGGAAATTCCACTATTTGAAAATCGATTATTCTTGAATAGTGGAACAACCAAGTAACGCATTTTCAGTGGGTCTTCAAGCCAATTTAAGTGAATAAGTGATGGGTAACTAGATTGTCCTATCCCAGTCCTTTTCGGTTAAACTTTAAAGAAGGAATTCAGAAATTTTGTTAGGATGAAGCAAACTGATATCCCAAACTAACAAACATTCCACCACTTGTCACTGATGATTAATTATGGTTATGGAAAAGAATTTCAAAATCCCAGCATCGCAAAATTGCTGTATCTAGATAGTCAGGAAATGATAAAGAGGTTAGATCACCTGGAATTATTAAAACACAAATTGAGGGAGGTGAATGTTTGCACTGTTTTGTCACTGTTATGGCACTCTGGAGCAAGAAAGAGCTTGCAGGAAAAAGTGAGGCAGACTTGGTTTCAAACAGAAACAGCATACTTAGAATTCCCTGACAGCAACAATATATAACACCAGTACACTGTGCAGTCCCATGATACCAGTCCTACCTGATGGAAAATTCTTTGACTGTGTAGTAGTATGGTAGTTGTACGAAAAAGTTGCATGGAATGGTATGTAGTAGTATGGAGTAGTTTGATTAGTGATATGTAGTAGTATAGAATACTTAGATAAACATGCTTCCGACTGGGTTAATCTTATGTAGTAGTATCCGACAGCATCCAGTTTGCTAGTAGTAGCATGAAGTAGCAACAGTTACTGCTGCATGCTACTTTTTTGTACTACTCCACACAACTAATTCTCGGGTATTTTTCATCGGGTATCCTACCCAGTGCCTAAATCGCCAAAATTGGCTGATACCACCTTCGCTGCGCTCGGGAGAAGTCAGCCTATCAAGCTACCCGCGGGCCAAATTTTTTCGCTATCACCCTCAGGAAGGGCGATAATATATAATAAAATATAGCGAATATTGTTACTGCCCACAGCTGGTTCTCATTCAATGCTCGTGAAGTGCTTCACAGTTTCAAACTAAGCTAATCAATTCTTTCAATTAGTTACTGGCATAATATATACAACCACCAAACGTTTGGATGGAGCAATGTTTTGTGTTGATATGAGAGGTCCTTCAGAGAGCTAAAAAATTACCTAGTGTGATCCTCTTCCAAGACATGGTGAATCCTGTAATAAATATGATGGAAAAGCCTCTGTAGATGCAGAAAGTTCCCTGGGTACATACGTCTGTGTCCTTTGCATAATGAATGGTACTGACTATGGGTTGATCTCGACAGACGATATTCCAAATTTCCCAAGGCTTGACAACACTTCAATCTACAACAGAAACCATTGTCAGGACTATGACTTTATGGTCAGTATGTTAGTTATCAGAATGTACCCCAAAATGTAATTGTGACCTGACCAAGCAGTATGACAAGACAGTATCTTGTCATTGTCAGGCCATATTTTTTAGATGCTATCCGAATGGGTCATTCAGTAAAAAAGAAGTGGTTTGGCCCCAAATAGCAATGGGGTAAAGGCCCATGGTGAATAAGGAATAAGTAGGGAATAAGTAGGGTACAGACATTAACAGTATGGCAAAACACGCTTGTTTTTTCTGGACCAGGGTAAAAATTAACACCCAGTAAACCAACCACTGCTCACTTTTCTGAAAATATCATGATGCATTAGTCGATACCTACTACACATTAACTGCCTTTTCTGATCAAAAACACAATCACAAGTTATCAGTTAGTTGCTGATTGTGTGGGATTGTAATATATCTGCTGGGTTAGTGGTTTTAAATGTGGTCATATTACTGGTATTGATAAACCTGCTTATTTATTTATTTTGTTATTTTATTTTTGGACAAAGCAGCAGAGCCTGCTTGCAGCAAATAGTATTATGGCTGGTTCTACACAGTTTTCAAACGAGGATACACAGTATGCAGCATATTGTACTCACAAAGCCATTATCACTCACAGTATAAGAACAACAAGTCTAAAAGTAAACTGAAGTGAACATCGAACTGGTGAAGTTGCACAAGGAGAAACATGTTCACAGCGTAATAAGAAATTTTTGAAAGTTTATTTTGTTACTTGAACGGAGCTCCCGCCTCAGTCCACAGGTCGGTTAACTGACAGGCAAACAGAGCAAAAAAAAAACAGCATATAGAAACTTAGGTCGGTTAACCGAACGAAGAAAACAACTTATAGTGGGAAATCTTGTAGGTCGGTTAACTGGATGACTGCAAAAAATGCAGCTAATCATCATAAAAACGGTGAAAAAAAGTGTACATTATGAGATAAAAAAAGACTTCACAAGAGTCAGGGTTGTTTGTTATAAACTAAAGAGTTAAATTTTTTAGGGTTGCCTCGAGGTTCAAGTTCTGGTTCAAGTTCAATTTTTTTTGTAATTTGACACAAAAATACAAATAGGCTACACTAAACAAGCACTGTAAAGAATAAAAATTTTGAACATTCAAAGCTTGTTAAAAAATTTACCTTAATGACAGCAACTAGCCTATGTACCCTATAAATCTAACAAAAATAATATAACTTAATTTATGTATCTAACCTGTATAAAATGACCTGCTATCTACCAAATAAATAAATGATGCGCTCTCCTGGCGCTCTCAGCATGCCCATCTGCACATGTGGAGAGGATGCCTGAAAAATCAGATCCTCAGCTGTTAAAAAAAATCCTCCAGTGACTGTAGTTTAGATGACTGTCCCTGAATGTCTGTCTGTGCAGCACTGTCCAGTCAACAACACCTGCTGGGTACGGATGAAGAAAGTTTGGCTCAGTCAGGTTGTTTAATTACCTTGGTAGTGAGAATATCCATAGGACTTTTAAATTATCAGCAACAATACACGCCGTCGAATTTCGAATTTGTTGCCAAATATTCACGCAACACCGCCAAGTGGACCTATCAGGGTTGCCAGCCTAGACTATTTTCGTTGCCGTTTTCTCCGCTAATGATTGACGCGTCAGCACTTGACTTCGGGAATGGATTCCCCTGACCTATTGTGGGTCTCTGACGAATTTTAGGTCCAATTCTGGAGCTCCCCTTTAATCCCCTTTGATGCCCCGAAAAACAGCAGGACAAGACGACAGAATAAATTAGTGCCTGTCAAAGGACGAACCTCGAGGTTTATGAACACGTTTGTGCCCTTTTTTACAGATATTTTTAACATAGTGAACAGTACGTAGTATATTTTATTCCATCAATGTAAATGACCAGCATAATTTAGCATCTTCTGCTGAAGAAAGCTACGAAGTTAGTTTGTCAATAAGTTCTTGATTCTTAATGCCCTGGACAGACAATACGGAATGAAAATTTGTGGACTCGAATTCTTGTCCGGGTTTTCGGCACCATCATCAGTTCCACACGGAAATGTTGTGGGTTTTTTCAATTTGACGATAGAAGCCGCGAAGAAAATATAGCCGGGAAATCCTGATTGCATGTTCGCAACATAACCAGGCTCCATAGCACGGCCAGGACCATAACGAGTCCATGTAGAAAATAAAAAATCGTACCATTGAAGGTTCGTGTAGTGTAGGTGCCGATCTCCTGTTTCACTGCCCTCGGCGATGCGTCGTTGAGGGCTAACCATTTGATGCTTCCCATGCTTTACCCTTTACATCTAGATAAACTTTACAGCCTGCCGCTCGTCTTACAGAACCGCACCCGTCGAGTGCCTCGGCGAGGATTCGAACACGTGACCCACACCCGTCTTAGTTCAAATTCCAACACTATAGGATAACCCCTCGGCTATCGATACATGCAGGGTCTTTAAAATAGAGAAATGTTTGGATTAGCTTAATCAGCAAATAGGCTTTCCGCTTTTCGTCCAAGCATTAATTAAAGCAAAACTATGAGAATCAGCCCGTTATTATTCTTCCCGATTTCACCTAGTTTTAACAAAATATTACGACCCCTCCCTGAGTCATTATGCTAAGAAGCTGACAGATGGACGGACGGACAAACTTTACGAAGAATATTTATGAATCTTGTAAGCATCTTGATCTAAACATTCTTGACGAACGTTCAAAAATAGAACTTATCCTTTGCGTGTTACGATTGAATAAATGACTATAACACCAGTACACCGTGCAGTCCCATGATATCAGTCCTATCCTACCCAGTGCCAAAATTTTCTGGTATTGCCCTTATGTTAAAAGAAAAAAGTTCCAGAGGGCGATAACAACAACTATTATCGCCCTGCGACAACTGTTATCGCCCGCTGACAACTGTTATCGTCCGCTGACAACTGTTATCGCCCGCTGACAACTGTTATCGTCCGCTGACAACTGTTATCGCCCGCTGACAACTGTTATCGCCCTGCGACACCTGTTATCGCCATGTGATAACAGGGCCCCTGGTGTTATAATCATTATCGCCCTCGCTTTTCTTCGGGCGATAATGTATAATAACTACTTCGTATACTGCTACCCACCCCCAAACACGTCACTGCTTCAAGGACTGGTCACCCGCCTCAGAAACTGTTATTGTCTGCTGGAGATTCCCTATGCTGGAAAGCCGTAGAATTTGTGCATCTCATAATTAGGTTTATTAGGTGAATTAGTTTCGTACAGCACTTCTACACGAACACTGTCTCGCTCGAGGCAAATTTGTTTTAACAGTTGACATCCCCATGTCACGTGGTAGTTAGTTATCTGTAGAGCGATGCGACTTGTACAAGGGGGAAGGGCCGGAACAGGAACACACCATCAGTGCGTAACAGTCAGTATCTTTTTAGAAAGCCCCATTACACATTTTTACACCTGTGTGAAACTACTGCAAATCCGTTATGAGCATACGACCGTGCGGCCTTTTTTCTGTCTTGCGGTGTTGATCAATCAGATTACGTTGTTTTGGTAGTTTAGTACTTTCATGTTACTTCTTTTATTGGGATCCCAAAACGTAAGTGGAGGGATACCTATGACATCGCAAAGTTGTCTGTCTGTCCGTCTGTGAGCACGATAACTCGATTGAGATATTTTGATGAAACTTGGTGGGAGGATCCTTTGGGTCGAAGTACAGGTCAAGTGTCGAAGATGGCCTCTGTAGCCCTATATTTGAGGGTGGGGGAGGGGTTTCAAATTAAGGGGCAAAAAAAATATTTGTTGAAAGCTATTGAGATAGTTGATTTAGGGGTAAGGCGACATGCTGAATCCGAATATGAAAGTTGTTTTCTCACCGGACAAGCAGTTAACCCGGAATCCGGCAAAAACCGGACACAAAATTTGTCGACCAATTTTCGGCTATTGCAGTCCCTACCCCTTTCTTCACACTAGTATAGCTCTGCGCGTGGACGACGCACAGAGCGCGTAATCTATGAAGGTCGGAGAGAGTTAGTGTAATCGAAGGTCGAAGGGGTTGGTATATGTTGTTCAAGGTTAGTAGGAAGGTTAGGCAAGGTTAGTTAAGCTTAGTATGAGGATTCATTGGCAAAGTACAGGTCAAGTTCGTAGATGGGTCCTTTAGTCCTATATTTAGAGGCAGAGGAGGGTTACGAATTTACGGTAAAAACATTTATGTTTTATGAGCTAATAAGATATTCATTAAAGTGGTAAGGAGGTCCGCTGAATCTACATCTGAACTTAGTTTTCTTGATGGGCAAATGATTCATCACGAATTCGGCCGAAACTGGAAATTTGATTGAAGCTCAAGGTTGTTTCTGAAGTCGATTTGAGATTCGGTATCGGGGCAAGGAGACATGTTGATTACATTTTTGAACTTTATTTTAACAGTAAAAATCTTAAAGGAATCTGACGAAGACTGAATGGCAAAGACCTTTGGTCTTGTTTTAATTACTCGCTATATTCGGTGTTAACGGGTAATGAAGATTTAGGGTTATTTCAGGGTTATTTAGACCCTCACAGGTTATCCTCTGGGCATTGAAGCGTTGGTTGTTATCTTTTTTCTTGAATAAACTAACTTATTATCTTATCAGATCAATGAATCCATTTGCCTTTCTTTTCCACATCCGCCAATAGACATGCTATCCGGAAATAAAGCTTCGGCTGTTATTTGTTAACCCCCTTTAGAACACTGCGAAAGAGACGGAATGATTAACCATCTCCCTTCCAGGAGGCGGCGTGTCGATGCCCTCTTCGTCAAGCGGAATTCCGCCTCCGCCGTTTCCGGCCGCTTCACCCGCCGGAATCAGGAATAACGTCGAACATGTGGAGCTGGCCGAGCTTCATCACCCCAGCTGTAGGATGTCCCGGCAGAATAGCGATCGAGATAGGTAAGAAGCGGTGATCCGTATCTGGTGGTTTCCTGGCGGTCAGGGGAGGAAGCGTGACAAATCACAGATTTATTCGGGCCCTCAAGTGATGTCGAAAGATCTGTCGCCGGAAATGTCCTTCGGCGAAAAATGGGGGATTTTATTTTCATGTGGATGGCCGTGCTCAAGTCTGGTGATAGGTAATCGATGCGGGGCTCGCGGTCGTAGGAATACTTTAATGCGGGTGGCGAAAGGCGTTTATTTATGTAATAACTTTTAGAAGTTACTGAAGGATGTGAACTGCATAGACCAGTTTGCCTTTGGCTGTTCTTACAGCCAAGTTTTGGCACTGTTCTTACAGCTCGCTTTTTATCTGAAAGTTGTAGTGGTTTACACGTCAACAAGCCCCTCGGTAGCTCAATGGTAGAGCAGTAGCCGTGTAAGCCAAATGTCCTGGGTTCAAATCCCGCCTGAGGAGTTTTGTCTTTCCGTTCAATACTCAGTAATGCTTATTTTGTTCGTTATTGGTCGATGTTTTTGAGGAGCGAATTGAATAAGAAAAGGTAGTAAGTTACCAACGTCTATTGAGATGCAGCTGTAGTCGGCATTGTATTGTGTTTTTCCCAACATTCGAAAATAGTTTGTCTCGCTTTCAGTTGCTTCTCCCAGTTCAGAAAAAAACACATAACCTTTTTACCCGATTTTAAACTTCGGGTTATTGTTCACTGCAAGAGGAAAATCAATTCACTTCTCACAAAACCTTTGTCTCAGTTTATGGTTGTGGAGACACACGTGCCAATGGAGACAAAAAGCGTCTTGAAAAGAATCGATTATTATGAAGCAAGATCCAGTCACATGTCTGTTAGGTTCATCTGCAGTATTCTAGCTCTGAAAGCTTAAAGTATTTGCGTTGCTAGATTATTTTTCGTCCGAGCATTTCAGTATTTTTTTTCTTGCTTTTCTATTCTTTAACTAACTTCAAAATATAACACTCGAGTGACCGTGAAAGCACAAGTAACGCAGGCGACCAAAGAGTATCAAAAAGAGTCAAGGCAACGGTAATTTTTGTTTCAAGTACTGTTAGGGGGAAAAGTGTGCAATTCAAAATTTGAAATTTTGAGCGATGAAATTTTGAGTGATTATCGGAGAAGAGTCTAACAGCACTACACTGACAAACAAGGCCAGTCCAAGGATTAATCTTCATATTTTCTTAACGGAAACACTGATCGAATGGTAGATTGTGGAAACTGACACATCGGTTGCATGGTTTCTTGCTATTAATATACCTCTCTAGTTCACATTACAGTTTAGCAGTTCATACGTGAAATACCAAGCTAATTAATTTTGATTTGACTCGCAGCCTCTCTATGGCTTCAGTTTGAATTTCTCGGAAAACGACCGGGCGGATAATTGTTCTCCAGCTCTCTCTGTCCCTGGAGAACTCGAGCTCAAGTTGAACCCTGTTCGTTTTTGTGGGCGACCCCGTACTGGCCGGTATTTTCCGTCGTGAGAAGTTCTAATTTTGGAAAAGTTCACAGACACTTGTTCTCGTGCTTAAAAATCTGGACGTAAGGAAATCTTGCGAATCTGCTGGTTTTGTGTGGGCGAATTCGTACTGGCTGGTTTTTCCACTTTCATTATTTTTCATCACGATGAGTTGAAATTGTAAAAAAAATAATCACGGACAACAAGTTTTCTTGCGGAAAAATGTTGATTTTTCTTAAAATCCAGCGAAGGACGATAAGAATCCAGATGGTCTCTAAGACTGCATCCTTGAAAGTCGAATAGTTAAATGTTGTTTGTTTTTGCTGTGTTTGGGGTAAGTTCAGACTGCAATGCACAGCCTGTACGGGGTCTAGATAGAAATGTCACACGTTTTTAACTACTTTTGCCACTGTGGCGTTAGCATTAGCGATATAGATTCTGTCGGTTCCGGTAAGCGTCATCCACACAGGTCTACTATAGAGCGTGCTCCACCCTTCTAGCAATAGTAACCAATAGTTACAATTTTCGTTCCAACGTCGTGAAAACTTACTACGCTGACCGTTCCAACCTTCTGGAAATTGTAACTAATAGTAACTATTTTGCTTACCACGCGCGGGAGCGTGATTGGCCCGATTAGCCCGTGGCACGATATTTTGCCAAAAATGGAAAAACTCGTTCATCAAGCCTTGACGCCAAGAAGCCAGAATCCGTGACGTCATGCGTAGTAACTACGGTAAGTAGGGTGGAACACGCTCATAATGACAGACGATTACGTCATTCCATAACAGACGATCCATAACGGACTTTTGCGACGAAGGGCCATGACTAACGCTATTTTCGCTACTATCGAAATATCAAGGTTTCAATACTTTTTTTCAGCAAGTGCGGTTTAAACCACCGATTGGCACAAACAAATCGGCCGCGAACTGCGTAGAAGACCCTGTGTATAGACGTTATTATTTGGCCGACAGGCCACACAGCAGAAGGAACTAATCTTCCTAAGAACCTTTCTGCACATCGAAACTTGTGGATTTCAGAATACCGAGAAGCTCTTTCGTCGTTTTCTTCTTTATGTCTGATCACTGATCTGATCAGATGACTTGACTGAATTGCTTTTATTTCTAGGGATTTCCGAGGAGTCGGCTCATCCGATCCGGAGCGTGAGCGGGAAACTTACTGCGGCGCGCGCCGGGTGAGCGAGACGTCTGACACAATCATGTTAACACCTGAAGCATACAGGGCTACAGAAGCCGTGGAATTCATAGCTGAACATTTACGGAACGAGGACGAATACATCCAAGTAAACCCCGCTCCTCACTAAATCTTTTATCGCTGTTTCCGCTTAAAAATCAACATTTCGTGATGCTGCAACCTTTATCTTCCACGAAAGTATAATAAAGACTGACAAAAGGCCACTTCAGGTTGCTAAGTGCAAGTCTCTTATTCCGTCGCTCACCACTTGGTTGTGGTTCGGCGACGACTGGATCCTCAAATTTAATCCATGCGCATAATTATTTTCAGTGAATAATTAGCAATGTCATATCTGAGAGTTTAAGAATATTTCAGTATTTAAATTTTACTGATATTGACATTGCCCCACAAGAGAGTGTAGCTTTGCATCAAGCAAAATCTGAAGATTGATTCGGATTGATATTAGACATGTTCATGTTTTGATACGGGCTTTAACGGGTCTGGGGAATTGAGTACCGTTCAGGAGAGTCCGCGCTGGGACAAAATTGTGTAGAGCAAATTCTACGTCCTCCTGTGAGGGAATTATATATATATATATAACACCAGCACACCATGCACTCCCATGATATCAGTCCTATCCTACCCAGGGCCAAAATTTTCTGGTATTGCCCTGATGTTACAAGAGCCAGCCGGGCGGTAAAAACTGAGCCGGGCGGTAAAAACTGAGCCGGGCGGTAAAAACTGAGCCGATCTCCAAAAAAATGAATAAAAGACATCACTTTCAGGAGGAAAAACAAAAAAACACTAAAAAATAATACAGTAAACAAAAATGTTGGAAAACGTTGTATAAAAGTCTTTAAAAACTGAAAAAAAAATGTTGCTTTCCTAGCCAGCCAACCTGGGTTATACCTTGTTACAGTCATATTCCCACTGGAAATGGAACTTGTCAACTGAAACAACATTACTTCCAACTTAATCTAACTTGTTTTCCTCTAGTCTCCAGAAGGCAGCTATAGAGCAATTCCAACAGTATTATTTTTAATTTTTCTCTGAAAAACAGTCCATCAATATCCAGTGTTGCCACTTTTTCTGATGGAACCTGTGACTTTTGGTCAGAAAAAAACAATGCGTGTTTGCACTTTAAGGATGTACCCATGCCGTGGGCCTGCCATGTCTTTCGCAACCATTGTCAAGTCGTAGTTACGTGTTACGAGGTTTGCATATAAGCATATACCAGACATCTGTGTAGATAGCCATTGATTGTACAGTCCGATATCGACGCCCGTCAGGCATCTGCAAAGGTTGCCAGTCGGTACTTTACTCTCTACAAGGTCCTCCTTGGAACTGCGTGACTCTTTACAAGTTATTGGGTGTTGTGACAATATTTTATCTCCTATTTACTTTCTTCCTCGTCGGAATATCGTTATTGATCGCCAGTCTTCTATCTTCCCAGTGAGTGCGTTTCTATATTGCGTCATTCCTCAAATACGGTCCACGTGAGAGGCAGGTACAAAGAGAGAGCCTTCTTCGTAAAGGACGTAAATGATGAAGACAAATTTGGGCGTGAAAGTAATTGATAATCTGGAACTTATAATATGATAGGGCCGTGCAGCTAATGGTGCTTCGCCTTTACCTTACCTTAAATTGCAGCTTGGAGCAAAATAAGGATTTCTCCTGTAGAATTCGCTCCGTAGTTGACTGTATGGTTCGTCTGTATGATGGTTTGTTTGTTTGTGGTGAAACGTCACACGTTGATACTGGTATCAACGGCATCTCATTTCAGCTTCCACTCGACGTCGTCCCACTCCTCATCAACGGATTTTTGGAAAGATTTGACTGTTTCACAGCTTACTGTTTTTTCGGAGAGGGAATCCCAAAGAGGGATTGTTCTGGTAGAGAAGAATCGATGTCTGATCTTGTTGAGGCATTGTTTCTTTTTATTCTTCTCTGTGTCCACGTGTTTTGATGGCTGGGTTTGGTGTGAAGATTTTGGGAGACTGGCGAGTCCGGAGGATCTTGGCCTGGATAATGTTCTTAAGGGTTGTAAAAAATCTCCAGACTCTGGAAAGGGCGGAGCAGTTGCCCTTTCGTCCCCTCAGGGCGACAGAACTGGTCCTGGCCTTGTAACAGGCCTGGCCGATACTGTAGTTGTACAAGATATCCTCGACCGGTGACTTCCCACTAACGCTCTCAAACCGGCGATAAAAAAATACCGGTAAATATAGTTTCATTATCTTGGTTCTTCGGCGTCTTTAATGTGTGTTCACTCTCCTCACCTCTCATCCTGTCAGTCTGAATCTTATTTTCGTGGTAGCAGGGACCCATAAATTTCCTTTACAGGGGGCTTGTCATTTCCTATGCTTCTATGTTGCTATGTTGCCCGACCCTTGCCTACTTTCTAAAAATTCCGCTTGGGTCGAATAGGCATTCTTGTTTGCCTCATTGGACGTGAGCGCCAAAGAGACTCCTCCCTCCAGGCGCCAGCAGCCAATCCCAGATTTTGTCTATCTGGATAGTCGCGTATTCTATCCCCGTGGGTATTTCTCGAACTACCGGACGGTCGGTCAAGAGCGCATCAGAAATCTCATATTGACAAGCCCCCTGAATGGCGAGGCATTACAGGAAATTTATGGGTCCCTGGTGGTAGTTTGATGGTAGGTAGTCTGCTGAAACAGTGCTGCTACTTAGTTTACCATAATATCCATCGACTGCTGCTGTCTGCTGCTACGATGAGTTGACCTCTTCAATAGCCAGATCGACCAGCTTCTCACAGACAAACTAGTAACATGTTTCTGAGTGATTTTAACCGGAGCAAAATAACGCTAGGAAGTAGCTTCAAGACGGGTAAAGTGACACACACTCGAACAGCAGCGATACTAGCACTACTAGCGCTAGTGAACGTCCCTACTGAAACTCAGTAAGCCGTGCACCAGCGCTGGCTCCAATAACTTCATGTTTTAAACACAGCAAAAAAAAGATGAAACCGCCACTGCTTTCTTGATGTGGTAAGACCGCATCTTAGATTTGCTAGAAATTTCTAAACCCGCAAGTTTGCCTTGCCTTAAAATTAAATGTCGCAAGCGTAGTTCACTGCGCTATGGGTGTGGCCGGTTTGCCAAGCACGGAAAGCTTAGGTCTTGGCGCTACTCCCTAGTGTTATTTTGCTCTGATTTTAACATAAGTATGTCCGTTGGGAAATTGGATTTGCTGTTGGAAAGTTGAATTTCCGTGAAAGTCGAATTTAACGTTGGAAAAGTTGTCCAAACATGGGAGTTTTTGAAAGTAACCTCTTCGTTTACGAACCTTGCCACTTTCTTCGTTTCAGATCAAGTTACAAAAAATTAAAACGCACAAATATTATGTAAATCCATAAAGTAAAAATCACTGTCTGAAATTTGCTTTCTCTCATACCCGAAATTTGGCCTGTATTTGTATGACAAGCTAGTTACTTTTTCCCAAGGAGAAACCTGAATAATCTGAAAATTATTTATAGAAAATTTACACCTAATATATGCAAATGTGCCAGAATTTGTGTGTCTGTGGTGAAAGGAAGTCTGGGTGAAAAAGTCCAGCGGATATTCCAGTGTTGGATCTCAACGATACACTTGGCCGATCGACGCCTGTAGGCAGTCCTTGATCATGTAACTCATGTAAGATGGGCTCCGATTAGCCTTTTATTTAGAGGTGAGGGAGAAGGTTACAGGTTAAGAAACGGTCAACACCTTTGTTATTTTTAGTGTCGTATATAACAAGACGTGCTGAATCTGTATCATCAGTTAGTATCAACTTTCTCACCTGTCTCGTTCGACCGAGATTTCGTGGAAATCGGAAACGTGTATTGTTCACAATTCAGATTACCTGACCGGAAACTTGTGTTCTATCTTTTGATCGGAGTTTTGTGTTGTCGTTATTGTACAATACAGATAAAACAGAAACTAGAATTTTTTTTACTTACTTGGCCCATGTTATTTATTTATTTATTTCTAGACGAGTTTACCACCGAATTGTTGGGTTTGGCGCATCCGGTGGGGACGGAAATTCGTTTGTACAGGATAGATACCGCGTTCGGATGTCAGTTTGAATGTCAGTTGCTCTTAGCAGGTCGTCTGTGGCAACAGAGTGCTTCTTGTCATGTTTTTTTCTCTTCTGACAAACATGGTCGGCGTCTTTGAGCCTTCGGTGAGCTACTTTGTCTCCCTGGTGAGATTTTCGAATTTAGCAGCTGGAAATTTTCAGAGCTGTTGCTACGCACTACGAGAGGGTTTTGGGAGGAGTGGTGGCAGATAATCTTAGGGAGAATATGGCTTTAGTTGTCTTTTGGGCCCCCATTTCCGGCCCTTTCGAGGCCGGGCTTCCGGCAAAAAGTTGGGAAACAGGAGATTCTTTGTTGGCGTTTGCCTAGAAATAAAACGCTAGATCAGTATATGTTCAAGAGAACATATACTGATCTGCAATTACTGATCATGGACGTGTCGTGAGAAAAACGGTTTCAGGTGTGTTTTAGGGCCGATCCGATCACACGTGAAACCGGTCTGTTTAGGAACTATTCTGGTGCCGCTAAAGATCCTGGCTTTCGTTTGCGATTCAGAGAGGGATTCCGTCCGGATTTGGCTTTCTGAAAACAGTAGGTTTGACGCATCCCTTTTAGAGTCTTTTAGCCTATACCATTTTTCTGGTTCCCTGCGACAAAAAGGGGCGAATTTGTTTTCTGTCCAAAACTGGACGCACAGGATGCGGATTAGGTCTCTTGTTGACATCATGTTCGTGTTGCTGGTAGCCGGGGACCCGAACTGAAGCTTCATACCTGATTTTTGGCGCTTTGTCTGTCGGATTTCGGATTGCAACCGCTATCTGAGATTATTGGCGACCGAATTTTGGTAGTTAGCATATCGAATGGTCGGTAGTGTTCCTTGTCTCCCGTATCTTAACGTCGCAATACCAAGATATTTGTTATGCAACATTTTTTTTTACTTTTTGGAAAGATGGATGGTTACTATTATCGGGACAAAATCTTATACTAGCGCAGCTTGTTTCCGTCTAAAAGCATGTCGGACAATATCCTTTCTTGGTATATTTTGATTTGCCCGAAATATTCGCGGCACTCCACATCGTGCTGGATCTTGGCTGCATACGAATGAGGGTTTTCAAATCTCCTCTTCTGCGGAATACTAAATATTTGACTACTGCAAAAACAACCGGAATGGAAAGAGAATATAATGTTTTTCCGGAATCCAACTGCCTCTCAAACTCAGTTCAGTTCAGTTTTCAGTTCAGTTTATTAAATTTAAAAATAATTGAACAAAATAAATTTCGGACCCCTACAAAGCTCCGTGGCCCGTTACATAGGGGTTAATACCAAAAATAAACAACAAAAAAACGAGTCTCTTCACTATTAAATCATAATAAATAAAGAACAATAGGAGAATTTGTTTTATTTTTACTTACTGCTTCATCCTCGAGGTTCACCTCCAGGTCCACACCGATCTCCCACAATCACTAAATTAAAAAAAATAAAAAATAAAAAAATAATAAAAAAAATAAAAATAACTCAAGCCTAAGCGTCCAGGGATGTCGTCCTACCCTCAATAAAGATATTACCGTTACACATAACTCAAATTAACAAATTCAAAACAAAAAAATGTGTATTGCCGAATGTGATTATTCCCCATTATATTTATCAACCAAAAATATTTTTAGCTGGGTCTTAAAGGTGCCAAGCGACTGAATGCTACGGACATTGTCTGGGAGACCGTTCCATATTTTGCTATATGCAATACGAGGACTGAAATCTGATCTCACAGTCTTGGTTGGAGGTAACTGTAAGTGGTCCTTGTTGCGTAGATCATGAGAACTCCTTGACTGGACGAAATCGGGAAAGAAAGAACTGAAGCAGCGGGGCAGATGCCCATGAAGATATTTGAATATCATCGAAGAGCACGAGACGATATACAAGGCGTGGGTATTCATGAGCGGTTTTGGATATCATGGAAATCCAATGGTTACGAGTTGTCTGAAATGAGCGGCTTTCAATGATGTAGGAAACGCCATTCCGGCCATTTTACGAGAGAGGAATGTTGACATTTCCTTCGGAAGAGAATCGGATCTGTGAAAGGAAGGCAAATAATGCAAATATCTGGAGCGACAGCAGAAGAGAGAGAGGCTGGAAAGAAGCAACTTTTCGGAAAGTCGGATGACATCAAAGTTGAGGATTCTTTGAAGTCCTGTATCCACTCCCAGAGATATTTGAGAAACAACTGGATGTAGACGAACCAGAGCACCGGGACTAAGATCCTGTGCCTTATTAGAACAGACAAGAGCTCAGAGCTCTTGTTTGTTCTTGTCGGACGTCGCTCTGAAATTACCTTAATTTGCCATTCGGAGTAAATTAAGATCTAAAGATCTGTTAAAACTCGCACCTGAGTTAGGCAGGTGGTTCGTCGTAGTATGTAGGAGCAGGATGGGATGTCTCAATCATATTTGCCCATTAAATGCCCATTTTTTGTCCAGCGCCTTCTTTGAACGCTTCGGGAGTGAGAGCTGAGACTGTTCTTTGGGGTAGTTCGTTCAAAAGGCTTCTTTAACAACCACTCTGTTGGTGAGATTTGAGATTGAGTTTGCTTTATTTGTAAAAAGGAAAAAAAAAATCAACAGATGAGTTCCGGAACTGCCAACATGCCAAAGGCTCTAAACAGCCAGTTCAGGAACTCAAAATAAGTAGTACCTCTCTAATGAAGAATAATTTCATCTCTTGACAAAATCACTGGTCACAACCTATCCTATAAAACTCTATAAAAGGTGAAGAAGCCTTTTCTGGCCCTAGTTTTAATAGACCGATTGGATACCTTTTTCGAGTCCATACGAATTCAAGAGAACGAGAGCATTTCCTTACTTCGGACATTTTGTGAAAATTTGACACTTTTCGACTAACGGTAATTTATGGCCCAAAGCCTGTTTGAGGCTTTGTCTTTTTGGTTGCAAATTGGACAGCAGGGAGTCCGCTTAGGGTCAGCAGGGAAGACTTATGTTCTGAACTTTCGAGTTAGACGAAAACAGGGGATGTTATTTTAGTAGATCATGTGGCAGACACAGTGACGTTCATCGAAGAGTTCGTTCACTTCGTTCACGAAGTTGTTTTCATCGAAGTAAAAGTCTTGTTCTTTTCTTTTTATCCGTGAAGAGTTGGTGTTTGTCTGTGTGTGTTCTTGCAGTGCGAGGAGAAAGTTTCGTATGTCCGTTTAGCTTGTACGAAATAATGGTAATCCGAGCGAAAACCTCGAAGGATTGGCTCGTATCTGCGGAGTGGGGAAGTTCGGACTATTGGTCCTATAAGCTTCTACATTCAATAAGCAGTGTTTTTACAAGGCAAACTTACATTGAACGGTGAATTTCAGCATACAGTAAACAAATCCTTTATCAGCTGACAGGCTGCGGCTCGGTTACTCACTCTAAAATCGACCGACTTCTCCAACATGGGCACTGATTGTCATACTTTGTCTTACACTCATCTTGCAATGATTCACTGAGTTGAGTCAGGTGAGTATTGGTGTCTGCTTAGTTACACCAGGGACCCATAAATTTCCTTTACAGGGGGCTTGTCAATAAGAGATTTCTGATGCGCTCTTGACCGGTCTGAAGATAGTTCGAGAAATACCCACGGTCCAATCACCTCAAAGGCCAGATAGACAAAATTTGGGATTGGCTGCTGGCGTCTTGAGGGAGGAGTCTCTTTGGCGTGCACGCCCAATGAGGCAAACAAGAATGCCGATTCGATTCAAGTGGGGATTTTTGGAAACTAGATTTGGATCGGTCAACATAGCAATATAGAAGCATAGGAAATGACAAGCCCCCTGTATAGGGAAATTTATGGGTCCCCCAAATCTTGCTTGGCTTTTCCATTTCCCTACTAACGGAAGATGTCAGAATAAGTGAGAATGACTTTCCAAGAATATGGAAGTTAACCGATCCCCACAGCACAAGCAGTTTGGTGATGTCATTTTCGGTTGCAAAGTCAATACCGGGAGTTCCCCATGGAACACTCAGTACACTGTCAGAAGTTTCATAACAGATCGCGCATAACACTTTCAAGAATAACACCTTGTCACTTAGAAATAAAGTGTTATGACCAATTAATTTTACACTATTTCGTGCCTAGATCTCCACAAAACCTTCAATTGGTAAAAATACTACACTGTCAGAAGTTACATAACGACAACAGAAGGATGCACGGTTTAAACAGATAACACTTTTGGATGTTATCTGTTATGTTTTTTTCGTTCCCGTTAGTATTTTTACCAATTGAAGGTGTTGTTGGAGATCTAGGCACGAAATAGTGTAAACTTAATTCGTCATAACACTTTATTTTTAAGTGAAAAGGTGTCATTCTTGAAAGTGTTATGTTATGCGCTATCTGTTATGAAACTTCTGACAGTGTAGGGATGAGTTATTCAAGACTAGACTCCTGAACTTGCAAGAAGTGACAACGGCTAAGTTAAGAATGTGGTTGTTCACTAGCCCAACGTCCAAGAGTCCACTCCGTAAAGAGCTGTCCCTGTCTCGGTCAAAATCAGTATATCGGCTTGCCGTCAGAAAATCCAACGGAAGAGTAGATGATGATAAAGTATGGTAATTTAGCGTAAGCCGTAACTAGTCTACAACTATTAGATTTTGGATATGACGCACAGAATTTTTTTTCTGGTCTGGACAGTGTCGAAACCATTTGTATTGTATTGCAATTTGTGCGAGGTTAGGCTATTAAATCTCGTAGTAAATTACGTATTAAATCTCGTTTTACTGTGTTTACACAAACAAGAAAAGAACAACAACTAACCAAGAACGACAACTGGCCAGAGCTATTGGTACGGGATAAGTCTCGGAAAATATGATTTGGTAAAGTGACGCCTTTTTGCCTTTCTAAAAATCTCCGGGAGCGACATGCAATTTCAAGTGACCATTTCAGCACTAATAGTGGCGTTTTTTATTGCCGATTAGTTCGGCGATAAGCTGTTTGACTTTTTGGCGTTTTTGACGTTCGCCGGAAGCCGATAGCCGTAGCTGTTTCTTCTAATTTCTGTTTTTGTGCTCAACGGCTAACGTCTATCGCCTAAATTCCTGTCCATCGCCTATCGGCCTAGGACTCGCCGATAGGCGATGGACGTTGCCTCCAACGGCTATCGGCTATCGAAAACAGTAAATAAGCACGAATCGGCAAACTTCCTTGTCTACCGGGGAAATTTCATCGGCGATCAAAAACGCCACTAATACTACACAGAAGAGAGGTTTAGAAGTGGAACCCTCGAATTTGAAAACAAAGAAAACGCTGGAATTTGCCCTGCGTATAACGTAAGTTTAATAACCGTTGCTAAAGCAGTAGTTTGACTGTTCCAGGAAAGGAAAATATTGAAGATCGTCTACCTGCCTAGTCGATTGCTTAACTTCTAATTGCTCAGCAGTGCCGTCTTTGCCCTTAGGCCGGCCAGGGCAAACAAGAGGCCATACGGCCGGCATAAATGATTGAGAAAAAAAACGTTGTCTTGAATTCGATTGATATGGATGGTGTTATCAATTATTTTTCTGCTCTGAAATGCCGCCGAAAGTGCTAAACTGTTGATGAATTGTCACTGCTCTCATTTCTAATGGTTTCATAACTGTTTTGTAACACCAAGAATCGTGTGTGGTAATGTGCTGGCGTTTTACGTTTTTGACTCTTAAAGGGCCAAAAATCTATAGACGGCCTAGGGTTCACCAAAATTAAAAAACAGCACTATTGCTCAGTGAGGGTTTTCCATATCACTGCAGTTCATTAACTCAAGGGCACAAATGCTATGGCTTTGATAGCAAAGTCAGTAGCCTATCAGGAACTTCGATTAGTTTCAAAATCCTAACTCCCTTCGAAACGACCTTGCCATATAAACCACTTGTCGGAATGAGAGTTTGGTTGTATCCATGAAAAGAAGAAGTTGAAGCTCATCTACCTGACTAGTACCCTGTTTCAACGATTTAAATTGGAAGCATCCTAATATTTGCAATGCCGACATTGCTAATGTGGACTTAGATTTGCATCCCTCCCAAACAATGGACCATTTGTAACCTGAGTTCTTGGCCTGCCCCACAGAACGAAACAAAATAGTCCAATCACCGATCCATGTCGCGAGTTTAGAACAAGAATCGTACGACCGTGGGACCCTCTAGGGTGAGGTTTACGCGAATGGGCAAGCTCACAGTAGATTTTTGAAAAGAAAACAAGTTAATGAGAAAAAGAAAAATACCTGGTATGAATAAAAAGCAAATAAAATAAAAAGCTAAATTTTTGACAGATTTTCCAACAAACTGTTTTTATGTCCTTTTTTGCCAAACCATCAGCCAAATTTTGAGAAAAAATATTATGTCCGTTTAGCTAGTGTATGCTGTCAGTTTATGTTTTAGATAGAACAGGTACTTTACTGTTCGTAATAATCATTCCTGTAAACTGGTTATGGTCCTATCCAACACGCTTCCACCCGTTTTCCGCCATATCTGATAACTTTATTAACGTTTCTGTTTCCATAATGTGATGCATTGTCAAACTTTCGAGTGCTATTAGTTCAGTCGCAAACACTTTGGTCCTATCCTTTTCGGTAGCGAAGTCGGAAATGGGGGATTCCCCTTAGAAAAGTTAACGGAAGTGAAGTTAGGGAGTTCCAAACTCTCTTGTTCCTAAGTGAATCCGGCCTGCCCGCAGCGTTCCTGCCAAAATTTGTTGTGGGATTAGTCATTTTCGGACATCGAACTCGAGTATTCTGGAGAATTTCCGCTCCCCCCCCTTCAGTTCCTCTCCACTGAAGTCGGTCCTCGCGGCTTATGCAGTTGCATTTTTGTACCGGCAAAGTTTCGTCCCAGTCCTTTCACCTGTTTGCCTCTATGTGTACCATAAAATTTCTGGAGCCTCGGACGGATCAGGGTCGAACCCGTAAATGCCATCCTCCTGCCATATCTGGAAGTGTGCGAACTAGCCAACACGCCCACTCGCACGCACACAGACATACGGGCGGACAGACTTTCGGCCGAATTATGGTACTGCAGCTTGTGTGCCATTTCCTTACTTTTCTCGCAAAACTGGGCCTTGGGAGACCACAAGACTTAATTAGATTCTTCTTGTATTTCTGAAACTGTAGCACTATATATTAACACTAGTCTATGAGAAGACTAGTGATATGCGAGTTCTTTTGGTTTTCTTCCGGTGGAAAACTTAGGAGTCTCCAAAACGAATGGGACATGTTATTGATTAGGTTCTCGCCAGAGTAAAATAACACTAGGGAGTAGCGTCAAGACCTATGCTTTCCTTGCTCTGCAAACGGGCCGTACCCATAAACGTCGCCCCCTACGGTTGCGGTATTTAAAGCGAAACAAATTTGCGGGTTTAGAAATTTCTAGTAAAGCTAAGATACGGTCTGCAGACATTGAGGAAACAGGGGAGGCTGTATATTTTTTTTGCTGTGTTCAGAATATTAAGTTATTGGAGCCAGCACTGGTGCACGACCGATTGAGTTTCAGTAGGGACGTTCACTATCGCCAGTGGTGCTAGTGTCGCTGCTATTCGAGGCGCCACTCCCTAGTGTTATTTTGCTCTGGTACTCGCCTCCCCTCCCCTATAGTTCAGATATTCAGTTGAACTAACGTGAATTTTCGGCACCGCTGCCCCAATCTGCACGATGAAAGAAAAATTTGACCGAGATTCGTGATGAATTCTGTTGGCTTTCGGGACCACGCAAAAAGTTTAACTGAAGATCCAGATTATTTGGGTATCTTGTGCTTTGTACACACTGAATTGTTTTACCACGACAGACTGTCGTAGTGACGCTGGTAATATGAACGGCCGCGCAATTAGAATTTAATCGAGGGGTAATTTTTCTTCGGTAAAATCGCGCCCTAAAGACATATATATCTGGCTAAAGAAAAGCTCAAAGGAGCCCTAGAACTATCTGCATAGCAGGTTGTTTAATCGACAGCAGGCTATTTTGTGCTGTTGCTGTTGCTAAATATCTGAAAAATCCACAGAGCTACCATAAATGAGGAGGACCTTTCAAAAAAAAAAGTGTTTCGTGACCAGATTTGCGTGTTTTAGCACTACTCAGTGAACTCCACCCGCAACTCCTATGCGGAGACGCGCGAATCGAAATAAATGCAGAACCTGCTGAGAGCGTGTTCCACCCTACTTACCGTAGTTACCACGCCAGTTACCGTAGTTACTACGCTAGGCTGGAACGCTTTTTTATTTTTACGGTCAAATATCAGGCCGCGGGCTGATCGGACCAATCACGTTGCAGAGATGCGTAGTTACTACGCTTACGACGCTCCCGAGCGTGGTAAGCAAATAGTTACTATTAGTTACTATTTTGAGAAGGTTTGAATGGTTAGCGTAGTAACTTTTCGTGAGGCTAGAACGGAAATAGTAACTAATAGTTACTATTGGTAGAGGGGTGGAACACGCTCTGAGTCTTAGCTGGTTCGCAGACCTTATTTATAAGTGCGATTCCCCTGGCTCATAACATTTGATTTATGCCGAGAATTTCTTTTCTAGATACGAGAAGACTGGAAATATGTTGCCATGGTGATAGACAGACTTCAGCTCTATGTATTCTTCATTGTTACTACCGCTGGTACAATCGGAATCCTTATGAACGCTCCGCACATTTTTGAGTATGTTGACCAGGACAAGATTATGACCCAATATAGGTGGTAAGGTCTGATGCTTTTTACGGGCTGAGAGCTCAGGACTTCAGAAAAGTGATAAGTGACGGGTGGATCCAAGTCAGATATACTGGAATTGGCAAACGTGACAGACGTGCTGGCATTGGATACGTTGAAAGTTGTTTTACTTCGCGATGGTCTGAGAATGTAACGCTGATGCACAAGCCGGCCTCATCCGTGCGACAGTGATTTGATTATTCTCAGTCACTTCCAGACGTGGGTGAACACAATTCCTAGGCAATATCTATGGATCACGCCTGGTTGCGACTTCCTTCGAGAAATGCGGCTGTTGCAGCTTGTAGTTCGATACAGGTTTCTAAGGCATTCGAAGCCCGATGCACATTGTTCCAGGACCAATCAGAGGCGACTCCCACAAAAATGCCATTCTCTTCTTGGCTCGAGCCAAAAACTCGTAGCTCTTTCAACGAGAAAACGGTTTGGCGAAGAGTGAGACATTTTTTATTTTCGCGAGTCCGCCTTGACAAGATTGGTAATTATGGTGCAATATGGAGCGAATTTTAAGTAGTGCTTTTCGTCTGGACGTGTCCGCACAGATGTTACAAACTTGTGTCGGGCTGGTTTCGGAATCCCTTTGTTGTTTGGAAGAGGGAATATTCCGCGAGCCTGGGAAAGTCTATCTGGTCAGACTTTATTAGATCAGTAAAACAGTTGAATAATTAGTCGGGCTTTATTGAATTTGTTAATCCAAGTTGCATAAACAAGTAGTGAAAGTCAGTTTAAATGTTCTTTTCTGTCGGATTTTCCCGAGAAAACCAAGGATCGTCGGTTTGGCCTGTTCTGTCAGATCCTATGGTTAAAAAACCAAGAATCGTCGGTTTGGCCTGTTCTGTTAGATCCTATTGTTAAATCCGGTTTATTTTCGAAACATCGCGGACAAAGTCGAACATTAAGGAAAATGTTCTAGAATTTTGAAGTGATAAATCTTTTCGGACACCTATAATTCTGTGCAGGATGTCACTGGTAATGAATTTCTTGGTGGTTTCGGTTGGCCCTCTGTACGGAAAAGGTATGCGTTAGCATATAGCTATTTTGAAAAAAATAGAAGAAAAGCACGTTTATTGCTTCTACAGGGTTTGTTCGAGTACCAGCTGGCTTCCAGCGCGTGGGGGTGTTGGATAATCATACCGGCTATTTGTTGTATAGGCGCATATATTGGATTTTTTACTCTTACAGTGAAATATTCTCGCGACTGATGCTCAAACTTATTTGTAGAGGCGCTGTAGGCGCCAATGCGACAGAGTCATCTATTTGTTCAGAGATTGAATTTTTATCGGACAGCATTTTTATGTTGCTTCCATCAATAAACGAATCTACAGAATTCGATAAGTTACTTTCCTTTTCGACGCCCGACAGCCCCGATGAGGAATGAACCCGTTCATTCGAAAGCTCAATTCTCTGGAACGACGGAATAGTTCGGCGCGTGGAGGCCCGGAACGGGTGATGGGGTACATTTGAGTGTTTGGCCTCCGAATCAGAACCTCGTCTGGACGGCAAAACAGTTCAGCGCATAAAAGCTGTTTGTCTTTCTTTTTGGCGGTAATTTTGAATGCGTAAAATCCAGATAAAATCTTGAATGATTGTCAAATGGCTTACCATTCTGTACTAGAAGGATCCTCAGTTCTATGCGTATCTGCTTGATAAAGTAGCTAGTTTTATTTTTCAGACTTTAATTTGCCGCAAAATTTGAGACACATAACTTTGTTGGTCGCGGAAACAACTTGCAGGCCGCAATAAAAGCCACTAGGCTACTACGCTACTTGAAAACTTACAGAATCTTCAGATTCAGTTTTTTTTTTGTCTCGACCGAATCTGGCCAAACTATCGACTTGGTTAAAGCTTTAAGATCGATTTCTATGTCTTCGTACCATAGGTCAAAAAACACAACACCCGGTAAAGACTGCACGAGGCATATCGAATTTCCGGTTCTCGCCGAATTCCTTCCGTAGTGTCGACCTATATAGCAGACGGATGTAGTCGACGTGTCCACTGTCAACAGTTACAGCGGTCCGGCAGGAAAAGAGAGTAAAGACACCGATCAGCGTGTCTTCACACCCCTATTTTGACACTCCAACTGACTGAAGGCAAAACTGATATATTTTCTCACCGGACACGTAGCTCGCCCAGAACACGGCGAAAGATTTGGATCAGCGATGCTTGCTTCAGCAAAAATATTTTTCACGCCTTAATTCGAAACAGACTCCTCCACCCCTAAAAACAGCACTACCTCTGAACTTGACCTGGCTACCAAAGAATCCTCGAAACAAACTTTACGAAGTCACAGGTATCCCGTTACTTATATTTAGGGGTCCCAAAAAGCGGCAATTTAAACATGGAACGCCGCTGGCACCCTTTCCGTTTGGCCGAAAACCGCTTTCCCATGACTGAAGACCGTCAATTCTAACGGAAAAAGGCTTACTAGCATGGAGGAAATCTTTTCATCAGGAGTAAAGATTGTTAGACGCGTAGTGTTTGCCCGGTTTTTATGGCACTTGCAGCCTCTGGCTCAAGTGCCATATACCGATCGCAATTCCGTCTGTCTGTCGGTCGGTCGGTCGGTCGTTCCCATTTTTTTTGTCCCACATGTTCGAGTTAGGGTACTTCCAGATGTGCTAGGACGATGAAACTTGGCAGGAAGATCAGGGACCCGACCAAACTAACCTGGAAACAATCAGTTTCCCGATCCGACGATCTGGAGGGGAGTGGAGGGCGGGGGAATCCTGAGAATTTAGTCGTTTTTGGCAAACCCCTACCCCTTTCTTGACACTAGTAGCTCTGCGCGTGGCGTGACGTCACTCTTTGCACCGGGTCACAGCACACGGATGCATTCGAGGGTCAAAGGGGTTGGTATATGTGGTTCAGTACGGGGGAATACGGAAAATTGAGTGATGTGTAACTTTCGAACGGGTGATCGGATTGGAATGAAACTTAATACCTGAATGAATGACATATCTCCGATGTTCCATTTGAAGTTCGAACCGGATTCGACAGCTATGGGGGAGTTGGGGGGGGGGGGGTAGACCGGAAATCTCGAGAAACGGTTATAATGGAGGGATCGGAGTAAAACTTGCTGGGAAGAACAAGTATCTGCTCCAGATAAATTGTTTACACATTTGGACTGTACCCGGACACGGGATGGGGTGGAGGGGAGTTTCCCGGAATTGCGGTGATGGCGATTTTTTTGATTTTCACGACGAAACTTGGGTGGCGTATCAGGGATCCGATCAATCTCACTTGTAAATAAAAATTCACTCGATCCGATAGTCTTGGGGGAGCGGAGGGAGGGGGAATCTGGAATAATGAACCATGCTTAACTTTGGAACGGGTGATCGGATTCGAGTGAAATTTAATAATTGAACAGAGGACATGTCTGTGGTGATCTTTTTCATGTCCGGACCGGGTCCGACAACGATTGGGGGGGGGAGGGCGGAAAATACGTGACCGGCTTGGACTGGAGAGGTCGGGATGGAACTTTGTGGGAATAACAAACAAGTACAAAACCAAACGGGATTGGCTCCGGCGACTGTGGGGGAGTTTGAGGGGCGGGTCCGGAATTCCGGTGATCGCGAGTTAAGGTACTTCCAGATGTGCTAGGACGATGAAACTTGGCTGGAATATTATAAATTCTACAAGATTGGCCACTTTCCAAATCCGACCATGACTTAAAGTACCATTCATGACCGCAAATTAAGAAAAATAATTTTAAGCAAAATTGCATTTTCATGATCCCCATGAGCTCATTATCATTTTTGCCTCAAGGGTTTTGCTTACAGATGAAGTTCTAGCTCCCTTAAAGTGAGCATCTTAACCGCAAGGTCGAAAAGTAATTGTATCAAACGATCCCTCTCAACCCATGATCATTTGTGTCACAAGGGATTTGCCAAACAAAAAAATATTTCTAGCACCCTTAAAGTGCGCATTTTTACCGAAAAGTGGAAAAAAATACTTTGACCAAACGGTATATATCAATGATCCCTAAGAGCCTGCTGTCGTTTTTGCCTCAAGGTTTTTGCTGACAGATGAATTTCTAGCGCCTTTAAAGTGCGCATCATTACAGCGAAGTTCAACAATAAAATACTTTTTCCCTAGCTCCCTTAAAGTGCGCATCTGAACCGCACAGTCGAAAATTACTTTGAATCAAACAATACATCTTAACCCATGCAAGTGCCATATGAGCTTACAGCTCTTGTTAATTATCGCCGCAAGCTGTATTTCCACATACTCCTTTTTTTCCACGCTAAATAAACAAGAAGGTCAAACAAATAGGCTACACGTACCAATTTTAAAGCCAGTGTCCCTTCTTTTAGACCCTCTCCCCCCCGCTTTCCCTAAAAACGCTTTCCCTAGGCGAAATTGCACACTTTTCTGAAAAGAAAAGTACCTCTGAACTTGACCTGGCTACCAAAGAATCCTCGAAACAAACTTTACGAAGTCACAGGTATCCCGTTACTTATATTTAGGGGTCCCAAAAAGCGGCAATTTAAACATGGAACGCCGCTGGCACCCTTTCCGTTTGGCCGAAAACCGCTTTCCCATGACTGAAGACCGTCAATTCTAACGGAAAAAGGCTTACTAGCATGGAGGAAATCTTTTCATCAGGAGTAAAGATTGTTAGACGCGTAGTGTTTGCCCGGTTTTTATGGCACTTGCAGCCTCTGGCTCAAGTGCCATATACCGATCGCAATTCCGTCTGTCTGTCGGTCGGTCGGTCGGTCGTTCCCATTTTTTTTGTCCCACATGTTCGAGTTAGGGTACTTCCAGATGTGCTAGGACGATGAAACTTGGCAGGAAGATCAGGGATCCGACCAAACTAACCTGGAAACAATCAGTTTCCCGATCCGACGATCTGGGGGGGAGTGGAGGGCGGGGGAATCCTGAGAATTTAGTCGTTTTTGGCAAACCCCTACCCCTTTCTTGACACTAGTAGCTCTGCGCGTGGCGTGACGTCACTCTTTGCACCGGGTCACAGCACACGGATGCATTCGAGGGTCAAAGGGGTTGGTATATGTGGTTCAGTACGGGGGAATACGGAAAATTGAGTGATGTGTAACTTTCGAACGGGTGATCGGATTGGAATGAAACTTAATACCTGAATGAATGACATATCTCCGATGTTCCATTTGAAGTTCGAACCGGATTCGACAGCTATGGGGGAGTTGGGGGGGGGTAGACCGGAAATCTCGAGAAACGGTTATAATGGAGGGATCGGAGTAAAACTTGCTGGGAAGAACAAGTATCTGCTCCAGATAAATTGTTTACACATTTGGACTGTACCCGGACACGGGATGGGGTGGAGGGGAGTTTCCCGGAATTGCGGTGATGGCGATTTTTTTGATTTTCACGACGAAACTTGGGTGGCGTATCAGGGATCCGATCAAACTCACTTGTAAATAAAAATTCACTCGATCCGATAGTCTTGGGGGAGCGGAGGGAGGGGGAATCTGGAATAATGAACCATGCTTAACTTTGGAACGGGTGATCGGATTCGAGTGAAATTTAATAATTGAACAGAGGACATGTCTGTGGTGATCTTTTTCATGTCCGGACCGGGTCCGACAACGATTGGGGGGGGGGGGGGAGGGCGGAAAATACGTGACCGGCTTGGACTGGAGAGGTCGGGATGGAACTTTGTGGGAATAACAAACAAGTACAAAACCAAACGGGATTGGCTCCGGCGACTGTGGGGGAGTTTGAGGGGCGGGTCCGGAATTCCGGTGATCGCGAGTTAAGGTACTTCCAGATGTGCTAGGACGATGAAACTTGGCTGGAATATTATAAATTCTACAAGATTGGCCACTTTCCAAATCCGACCATGACTTAAAGTACCATTCATGACCGCAAATTAAGAAAAATAATTTTAAGCAAAATTGCATTTTCATGATCCCCATGAGCTCATTATCATTTTTGCCTCAAGGGTTTTGCTTACAGATGAAGTTCTAGCTCCCTTAAAGTGAGCATCTTAACCGCAAGGTCGAAAAGTAATTGTATCAAACGATCCCTCTCAACCCATGATCATTTGTGTCACAAGGGATTTGCCAAACAAAAAAATATTTCTAGCACCCTTAAAGTGCGCATTTTTACCGAAAAGTGGAAAAAAATACTTTGACCAAACGGTATATATCAATGATCCCTAAGAGCCTGCTGTCGTTTTCCCTAAAAACGCTTTCCCTAGGCGAAATTGCACACTTTTCTGAAAAGTTTTTCAAACGCGGGTATCCTAAAATTAGGCATTTGGAGAACACTTTGCCAAAGAGCGACGACGGGAGGCTGTTTGCTACGCCACGACCCACTCTACGCAGTGAAAACTCGTTACTACGATACCGAAGAAATTTGTTTAAAATTGCTCTTCAGTATGTTATTTTATTTACCCAGTTCAAGTGAGTGCAAAGGCAACGTGTCAAGTGACCATACGTGCTTTAAGAGGCGTGATAATGGCACGAAATAGTCTTGGACATGTGCTCAAGATTCACCATTTCCTCTTACCCCTAGTTGGCTGACTCCCTAACAAGAAAAATATGTATTTCATGCCTTAATCTGAAAACCCTCTCCCCCAAATAAGCACTACGGGACCCATCTCAGTACTTGACCTGTATTTTGACCCATAGGACCCCGCACGGACAAATTTCAATGGACCTGTCTCACTTATAATATCGATGCAACCTACTTCCGTAATCGCTACATCCATTCTTAAGCCCCGGAGACCCGAACTTTTATACTGAACATTCGAACACCCTAAAGGTCGGGCTTCACTACCCAGACGCCCCGGAATCTGGGGTCCAGATTATGTGAAGACGGTCCCAAACAGACAAATAAAATGTCTCTTCAACAGTCCACATTTGGGCATTTTTCAGCACTTGTGTCATTTTCTTAGATTTTACCACCTCAACACAGTTTTTCCAAGTCAAATGAAAACTACTTTCAAATTCCCGCTTCTTTTCACCCAGAATCCGGAAATCTAGTAGATTTTTCTATCAGATTCCCGGACGCGTCCGGGGTGCTTTCAGACCTGTCTTTACTACCCATACCGATATCGAAGAAAACGGGAACCCAGAATCCGGGCGAAAAATCTGGGTAGTGAAGCCCGACCTTAACGACAAATCACTGATTTTCTCACGCGTCTTGTTTCGCTGCCTTCGAGGCGTATCATGCCGCCGACAGTTGTTCGCGAAAAGTTAATCGTCAGAAAAACGGTCAGGTGAAATCTTCCCTGTTATTGCTAAAAGTCAACGTGACAGGAAATGCCTTAAAACAACCAAAGCCGTGGGTAATTTGGTAAAAGCAGCGCCTAGCTTTAAAGTATTCAACTATTTTAAAATGCTGGAACAAAAACAGTAGATACTAGACGAGTCCCGCCACTTGCGTTCAGGGATTCCAACATAACTCTCGTCTACTTTTCAACAGGATAGACGTAGAAAAAAATTATATTACTGACAAAATAATAAACGAGTCCGGTTACAACACCATAAGGCGAGGAGCAATATTCATAGCCATAAGCTCCTGGAACAACAGCTTCGCGGCATACGGGAGTTTTACTTGCGAAATCTGAAAGATAAAAAAAGAAATGAGACAAATGCTTGGCCGCCAGAGGCCGAAAAACGGTAGGGGTCTAGACGAAAAAGAGAATATATCTAGTTATATCGGCCGTGGAACTTCTGAGAGAACAAGACCAAAGGTTTCGATGGGATCCCAAAAGTTTAATATCTGATCCAGACAATTGCGACTTGTAAATATCCGGTCTTCGCCAGACTACTTGAAAATTTTTACTATTAAAATTTAGAAACAGATTTATGCCAATGGCTAGTCCGTGTCCGTCCGTGGCCGAATGGTTATATCGCGCCGAACTCACGAGCGAAGGGTCGCTGGTTCGAGTCTCGGTTGTGCCGACCGTTTGGTTTAGGGCGAGGGTTAGTGGCGTTTCCCCGTAAGACAAGCCAAAAGTCCACCCAGCTTCAAATGGGTACCTGGAGAAATCTAGGGAAAAGCACGGAAAAGCGTCGGATGACTTGCCCCCAACCACGCATTGCACCCCGGCCGAGGGCCGAAAATCAGGAGATCGGCACCTGCGCTACGCGAACCCTAATCGTTTTGCATGCGAAAGTTTTTTTTTTTCTAGTCATCTGAGAAAACGAAGTTCAGGTGTGGATTCAGCATGTGTATTTACCCCTATACGTCATAACTACTTTGACGAAACTGATCGAAACTTACTACTTTACTTCTGCCAAATATCTGGTCTCGGCCGGATTCCGGGTGAACTATTTGTCGGGCAAAAACTAAAGCTCAAAACGAAATCAGCATATCTCCTTACCCCTATACCGAACCTCTAATCCACTTCAAATAAACTTTAACTTTTAAAAAATTTTCAGGTTCTGGCCGGATTCCGGGCGAACAATTTGTCCGGCGAGAAAATAATTTTCATATACGCTTTCAGCATGCCTTCTATACCACTAGATCGAACCTCTAATCAACTTCAGATAAAACTTTTACTTATAACAAATTTTTCCGGTTTCGGCCGGACTCCGAGCGAACTATATCTCCGGGTAGAAAATGATTGTCATATATGGATTCAGCATGCCTTCTTACCCCTAAATCGAACATTTAATCAACTTCAAATAAAACTTTTACTTTTCACAAATTTTCCGGTTTTGGCCAGATTCCGGGCGAACTACTTGTCCGGGTAGAAAACAATTGTCATATACGGATTCAGCATGTCTTCTTACCCCTGAGTCGAACATTTAATCAACTTCAAATAAAACTTTTACTTTTAACAAATTTTCCGGCTTCTGGCCGGATTCCGGGAGAACTACTTATCCGGGTAGAACCAACTGTCATATACGGATTCAGCATGTCTTCTTACCCCCGAGTCGAACATTCAATCAAGTTCAAATAAAAATTTTACTTTTTTACAAATTTTCCGGTTTTGGCCGGATTCCAGACGAACTAATTGTCCGACGAGAAAATAAGTTTCAGATATGGATTCAGCATGTCTTCTTACGTCTAGATCGACTATATCATTGGCTTTTTAAAATAATTTTTGTCGTCCCTCAATTTGAAACCCCTCCCCCACCCCTAAATATGGGGCTACGGGGCTCATCTACGAACTTGACATGTACTTTGACCCAATGGATCCTCACACCAAGTTTGAAGAAAATATCTCTACCCCTTCGATAGTTATCGTGCTAACAGGCGGACAACTTTTACGAAGTCATAGGTATCCCTCCACTTACGTTTTGGGATCCCAAAAACAGCAAACGGAACTATAATTTAGGCCTTCAGACCTACTTTAAACTTTGTACCAAACTTGTTTATCAGTCTGAACTCGATCGATCCAGGCATCCCCTATGCATTAGGATCCCCTACGTCACACACTCCTCTTTTCATTTTGTAATGAATCAAAGAAAATCTCCGCGTCCCCTTTGCCTCCAACGGAGCACTTTTCAACAACCCCCTCCCCGTTCAACAGGATTCCAGTGTTCCTATTGATTTTCCAGCCATTCTTTCTCTCTTTGGCTGCAGCAACGAATCCTGGAGTTTAGCATATTCGATCCTTGTTAGAGCGCCGTAGAGGATTTAATGGCAGAATGGAATTTATCTCATAAGAGATGGGAGGGGGGGGGGGGGGGTAATAAATTCTCCAGGTTTCTCGACTAAACCGAAATGAAAACTGGTGTTAGATGACTTGGATAGAATTATGGCTGTAATGTTATGGCTGTAACATGACAGGGCCAATATGTGTTTGCGTAAAATATAAGCTAACCAATAGTTTGGCACATTAAAATTCTGGCTGTCCAAGATAAGAAACAAATCAAAGGCTCGAGATTCAGGATAGATTCTGACACCAATCAAAATTTATCAGGGTTCAGGATCTTCCGGCTGGATTTTCATCTTGTAGTCGAAAAACTCTCAACTTTTCCGTATGGAACCGGTGATGGTGCCACAATCCATGGCAGGAATTCCAGACCGCGACCGTCCGGCCCTCATCGTCTGTCCCCAGCACAAAAGAATTTGAGTGTGGAACTTTTACTTCGTTTTCGGCCCTTCGAGCTTTATCAAAAATGTTCAAACTTTTCGGCGGGATATCAAACCGCAGAATGTCCTGGTTTTCTTGATCCCCTGACATTACAGCCGAGGGGTTACCCACTCCTAGGTACCTGCTGTACACCCTTTCCCGGCACCAACCGAAAAAGGCGGTGCCGACAATAAACGGGGCGATTCATCTTTCAAACGCTTCTAGAAACTCTTTATTTTGATGTTTTAACACGTGACAACCGGTGCCGGCTTGCTTCAGACGGTGCCAGCACCCACCGGGCATCGCGGAACCGGGCACTTGCTGTACACTGGAATCAATAGTGGGCAACCCCTCGATTACAGCATGTGGCAGGTTTGCTGAACTCGGATTTATCCATCGACACGGCGAGAAAACGGCCAGATAAAAAGTTTGGATATGACTTCTCGCCCCTCCACCTGCACCCTCACAAAGTGCAACCTTCCCACATTTCTGGATTTCGCTGGGTTCCGTGTGCTCCGGTGGTGGCAAATGGGACGTGAAGACTTTCTTTGATTCATTACAAACTGAAAGAGCAGTGTCATAACGTCGAGGATTTGCACAGGGAATGTCCAAAACTAGGCAACTCTTATCCTAGTCAGTTTCCTTGGTAAGTTTCGTTCTCATATTTACCCATTTCCGCCGGATCCCGGCCAATTTTCAGCCCCTGTCGAAAACTGACAGCAGACCGTAATTCTGCATATTTCTTTTTTTTTACCCCTGAGCAATCCTCTAGTCAATTCGTCAAGTTAAATTTAGTCCGTTATCAATTACGGCTTTTACCGGATTCCAGCCGGACTAATCGTCCGGGGTAAAAACTAACTTTTCTCGAACAGGTGTGTAATGCATATCTTCTTATGTCCCAACGGTAGTTATATTACGACAATCTTGACAGCGTAAAACAGAGGCTTTTTGGGATCCCAAAACGTAAGTGAAGGGATACCTATGACATCGCAAAAGTTGTCCGTCTGTCCATCTGTAAGCACGGTAACTCTCGAAGGGAATGAGATATTTTGATAAAACTTGTAGTGAGGATTCTTTGGGTCAAGAGTAAGTCGAGTTCGTAGATGGGCTCTGTAGCCCTACATTTAGGAGTGTGTGGGGGGGGGGGGGGGGTAAATTAAGAGGCAAACACAATATTCTTAAACAGCAAACAGCAACCACTTTCTAGCCGGACAAGTAGTTCGCCCGGAATCTGGCCAAAACCGGAAAGTTTTTTAAAAGTAAAAGTTTTATTTGAAGTTGATTAGATGTCCGATTTAGGGGTAAGAAGACATGCTGAACACTTAGGTGAAAAGCATTTTCTACCTAGACAACTTGTTCGTCCGGAATCCGACCAAACCGGCAAATTTGTTAAAAGCAAAAGTTTCATTTGAAGTTGATAGATGACAGATTTAGGGGTAAGAAGAGACGCTGAATCTGTGTATTGCAATCTTTTTTTTTTTAACCAGACATACAGTTCGTCCGGAATCCGGTTGAAACCGGATTTTTATAAGTTAAAGTTTTATTTAAGTTGATTAGATGTTCTTTATTGGGATAAGGAAATATGCTGAATTCGTTTGTGAACTTTCTTTTTGGGATCCCAAAACGTAAGTGGAGGGATACCTATGACATCGCAAAAGTTGTCCGTCTGTCTGTCTGTGAGCACGATAACTCTCGAAGGGAATGAGATATTTTGATGAAACTTGGCGTGAGCGTTCTTTGGGTCAAGAGTAAGTTCAAGTTCGTAGATGGGCTCCGTAGCCCTACATTTAGGGGTGGGGGAGGGGGTTCAAATTAAGGGACGAGCAAAATATTTTTAAACAGCCAATGTGATAATCGATTATGGGGTAAGAAGACATGGTGATCACGAATATGAAAACCATTTTGTCGCCGGGCAAGTAGTTCGCTCGGAATCCGGCCAAAACCGGAAAGTTTGTTAAAAGTAAAAGTTTTATTTGAAGTTGATTAGATGTTCGATCCAGGGGTAAGAAGGCATGCTGAACATGAATATGAAAGCCATTTTCTCGCCGGACAAGTAGTTCGCCCGGAATCCGGCCGAAACCGGAAAGTTTGTTAAAATTAAAAGTTTTATTTGAAGTTGATAAGACGTTCGGTGTAGGGGGAAGAAGGCATGCTGAACACAAATATGAAAACCATTTTCTCGCCGGACAAATAGTTCGCCCGGAATCCGGCCAAAACCGGAAAGTTTGTTAAAAGTAAAATTTTATTTAAGTTGATTATATGTTCGATTTAGGGGTAAGAAGAGATGCTGAATCCGTATATGACGATCATTTTTTGGCCGGATATATAGTTCTTCCGGAATCCGGCTAAAACCGGAAATTTTTTTAAAAGTTAAATTTTGATATGAAGTTGATTAGATGTTGGATATAGTGGTAAGGAGATATGCTGAATTCGTTTTTGAGCTTTATTTTTTCGCCGGACAAGTAGTTCTGAAGCCAAAACCGGAAAATTCGCAGAAGTAAGGCAGGATAGTAAAAATGTTCAAGGGGTCTGGCGAAGACTGGATCTGGCGAAGACCAAACCTAGCCTAATTGTCTGGATCAAATATCGAATTTTTGGGATCCCATCGGAACCTTTGGTCTTGTTTTTGCTGGACAGGTAGTTCGCTCGGAATTCGGCCGAAATAGGAAATTTGGCAGAAGTAAAGCAGGAGGTTTCGATCAGTATCGTCAAAATAGATATGGCTTATAGAGGTATATCTGAACTTGGTTTTCTCAGATGACTAGCCTGGCGAAGACAAGACCCAACTGTCTGGATTATATATTAAATTTCTGGGATCCCATCGAAACCTTTGGTCTTGTTTTATAAGCAAGTTCCTCCGACTCTTACGATGCCGTGTTCCCACGAGCTGAGAGGAAATATCCATCACTCAGGCCTACTCTGGAAACTGGATGGTCCCCATTATAACTCTCTACTTCCTTCGCTTACTGAAGATTCGTTTACTGAAATCGATTTCATTTCGAATCAATCCGTGGCAGTATCCGATAAATTACTCTAATTGTTCAAGTGCCAGATCCCTAACCACAAGGAACGCGATTAGGGCTCAAAATTAAATTTCACTGTCCACCAAATTTCAAGAGGGGCGGAGTAATGTTATGCTCGGCTTCAGGACTGCGTACAAGCTTGGGAGAGCCACTAAACTTGTGTCAAAGCCGCCAAAGTGGACAGCTCGCGACAAACAAGTAGTTTCCAAGGCGGCTGATTGTAGGCACGCTATGTACTGAGGCAAAACCCGTATGGTTGCATGCACACATAGACAAAGTTACATCAGTCTAACATTAGTCCCTCTCGAGTCGCTTCAGTACGGACTGAAAACCGAATGTTGCTTCGCTGCAGGAGATAAGGGGCTAGGTCATGCAATTTCTGGCTAAGCATATCGAAAGTGGCAGGGCGAAGCTAAACTCGCTCTCACTAGTTACGCACTGAAAAAAAACTCTCCGCTTTCAGATAACTTAATTTGCAGTATTTTGCATTATAGCGTTTCAATCCCCCATTAGGATTTTAGCTGTCCAAACTCGGAATAAAAATCTCCCAATTAGGTTATTCACAATAACGTTATTTCGATGTAGGAGAGACTTTTTACAGTGTGGGCTTAGTTCAGGACATGAGTGAAAAGAGATCTGCAGATCTTCTACACAGTAAAGGCCCCTTAGGATACGACGCAAGATTTTTTTGTTTGTTTCGCGCCCGTTCCCGCTAACTTAAAGTCAGGTTTTGCCCAGATGTCTGGGGCTTCCGCATAGTAAAACTAACCATTCCGGATTTTATGTCCCCTTCAAAACTCAAACCACAACTTTTCAGTCAATCACTCTCCCTTTTCTTCCTACATTTGCATATGTATTATGTCTCTCGAATGTCTTGCCTCTATGGCACCTTCCAGACATCCGGAATCTGGAGTATCCAACACCCCAGACTTCTGGACCTTTTTGGCCTGGCTTCACCTTCCTGACCCATCCCGTCGAAAACGGATGTCTGGAATTCGCAAGGAAAATCTGGAAAACATCACCTTTTGCTACAGCGTTTTCTTGTGTAACCTGGGGGTCCAGGTTCACCTATCCCTGCCAAGTCTCATGTTTTTTTGTTCCCATAGACTTAAGGGCGTCCTTCGTCGCCGGAATTGGTGTGGGACACACGCGCACCCAGCCGTACACATTTCCATAATTTTTGGACAAAGCGACCCAACTTCAGCGCATGCCCTAGAGCAAGGGCACAGTACCCCATACAAATCTGTTTGAAAAGCAAATTTTGCTGACAGATTTGAATTCAACAGTTTTATCTGGGGGTACTATGCCCTGTGCCCTGGAGGTATTAGGAGTACCAGTGCTCATACCTTGGGGCATATGTTGGACCACTGTGCCCTTCAACTGAGGATCTGTGCATGACTGCGCTCGCGGTTAGCTTTAACTTAAAGGACCCCTCTTGCTTATTCTGCTTTTTTATAATATATCTAGCTCCCATACAGAATTATAAGCTTCTAAAATCCCCACCTTTCTCCATTGTTTCGTTCTGTGCCTACGAAGTTTTAGCGCTTTTTTGGCCTTGCCGAGTTTTGCCCGTCACACAACGAAATGTTTGCCGGGATCATCAACGTCTGCTGACAACTCTTTCACACATAAGGATCTGAGAAGCTTTTGTTTATTACTTCTTTTATTTGCTTAGTTTTCACACTTTTTAACCACGGCGCGATCAGTTTTCAAATGTTTTGCGCCCAGCCGCCGCGTCGGAGAGCAGGAAGGCTGGACATAGTCGACAGGCCCTAACAAGAAAATCGCTAATTTCAGATGGAAAGTAATGGTATTTTCAAAAATGTTTTTTTCTTATCCATTGCATAGGGAAAAGATTATTTCTAGTAAGAGTTGTGCTTTAAAGGTTGAAATCAAACGACATATGCTTCAAAAATTGCAGTCATGCGGGAACCAAGTCGGAAACTCTTTGCAGCTTACACATCCTTGCACATAGGCACTCAGTCCCTCTTTCAATGCCTAATGTGGCACCTCCCGACCTGACAAATGACAATACACAAAGGACAACATATAGGAGCTCACCTGTGTTTTGTTCCTGCACCCTTTGCACTCAAAGGTATTATTCCTCAAGTTGGCAATGGCGATAAGGCCACAGAGATTACAAACGTGGATTCTATACGGATCCGAAACTTCGAAGAGACGTTCCCTTAAAAACTGCGCAGCTCCGTGAGAAATTTGACAATCTCGCTCCATCTCGCCGAAACGAAGGCCTCCATCTCTGAAAAAGGGAAAAAATATGTTTAAAAGACCGTAATAACAATTTATTTTTGACCCTCTACAAAAAAATTAAAGCGGAGTAGCAATAAAAGAAACAAAACAAACACTTCACAAAACAAAAAGAACAAGAAAGTAAAGCAAACGAGTAAGGCCACTGTGGGCGGGCAGATACTTATAAGTAGACTGGGGTATTTTACAATAATGATAATGATACAGACATGCGAGACTTCTCTTTTCAAAGCTTGATAAGCTACCCTAGCGGTGGAGGAGGGGTACGACCTTCTAGACCTACTTTCGACTCCTGAGTATGGTATTCAGTATAGCAACCAAACAACGAAGGTCTTCCAAGTAGCAGAACAATTTGGAATACGGTATAACATTCTATGGGTCTACTTCGACTCCCAATTCGCATTCTAGAGGTAGTTTCAGCCTGTCATCTTGTAGAGGAAAACGACCCCTAGCCCTGGTTCCCCAACTTCCCACTGACGGTGTTAAGTACTATCGGAATTACTATCGAAAAACGTTTTAAGGAGTTCATTCGTAAGCATATTAGCAGGTGTATGGGAAATCTGCAGAAAAATCAAACTGATTGCTAGCATTATCGATTTCTTTTAGTATTTTGTTTTCTGTTTTTTTTTTTTGTAAACTGGATCAGAATAAACAAATGCCGTAAATTATAATAAATTCGTTATAGTAATTTCTACACGATTCTGAACTTTAAGTAAATAACATTCAGCTTCCGAGACCAAAAAATGTCAAACCGGCCGATGATTTCCTCTTCCGACATATTTAAACGTTCATGTGGTGATATACTTAATTGTATTAATCCTCATACTGGCCATTCGATCTCCTTAGTACCTCTTTTGACCTCCGGCAAGAGCTCACTGAATAATTAATGTGCAATGGTCACCTTGCTTTGAAAAGTGAATTTTGGTCAGATCATTGAATAATTAATGAGCAATGGTCACCTTGCTTTGAAGAATAATGTTGGCTACCGTGAGGATTTGAAGAAAACAAAGGTAACAGTGTGTCCGTAAATATCTGACCCATCGAAAGATAGTGGTGTCTCCCACTTTCTCCGCCCACTTGAATCGCATTAGAAATTCAAAACAAGCTGAGGTTTGTGTCAGGTTTGTGTCACGCAACTTGTGTTACTTCAGCGACGTATCGACGCGATACTAGACACTAAGGAATCGGCCAGTGACCTGACTCACTGCACGTTTGAACCCTTGGGCACTTACCCAAAACGTCTACATGGCCGATGTCATTTGAGCAAACCTGTATACATCCAAAAAGGAGTCTTAAAGGAACAGAAAACTTGACTCGGGGAGCTCGCTGACATATCAAGAATGTACCCTGCGTCGGTATTGAGAGTAAGAAAAATTCTCGTTACGACCATTGAAGTTTCCGGGCAGTTTCCGAGAATTCGACTTTTGAGTTAGTAGAAAAAAAAGCAAAAGGTTTGTGTGCCAGGAGTAGGAATCGAACGCACGACCTCTTGACTACTATCCCAGTCTGTTAGTCAACACGGCCAAAGGCGAACTTTTACAGTGCATAAGTGCATAATTACAGTGCACAACGGGCAAAGGGCCTGCCAGCTAGCTTTGGGGACACTAAGGAGGGGGTTCGAGATAACAAAGAAGAGGGGTCCTGTCGACAATAAGTCCCTGTATATTTATCTAAGCTCCTCAGGTCGGTTTGATGGCCGAAAGTTGCGTAGTCAAGTTTTCTGTGCCTTTAAAAACAAACAAATTTCCTGCGACTAACCCGTAAACACCGTTGACTTCGTCTAGATCGTGGCATGTCAGCATTTCCCGGAATCAAGTTACAGCACACGAGTTTTTTCTCGACAGAACCAAGATACCATCGAGCCTACGACTCGAAGTCTTCACGGAATTCTATCCCTTCAAATTGCAACTTCCAATCTTTTCGATTCAACGAACCACGAGGACGGAATAAGCCGTATCAAGTTTGCTCCTTCACGCTTAGCTTGCCTTTCCTTATGGGGCAAAAATAGTCCAGTATTCATTTCTCTTTCGAAGTAAACGTTTGACGGAACGTGATCCGATAAAGTACTTAGACTATTGGAAAGGCTAGAAAAAACAAATTTTCTGGGAGAAGCAAAATGTTCTCAAAAGATGCAATAGAACTGGTTCGGCCCTGATAACATACTTCTGTAGCAGTACGAATATGTAATGTTGTATTTATGTGCGTAGTTCTGTACTATTTCTTTTTGTAATTTCCTCTCCAATTTCGGCGGACAGAAATAAAATGATATCCAGTCTCGTCCGGCTTGAGTGAAAATTTTCGGACCCGAGTCCAGTTTGTACAATCGTAGGGGATTTGCCTGGCATTGTTCTTGAATCATGCGAAAATGTATAGCGCCCTGAAGGAGCTTGAAAATCAAGTAATCGAGACTTTTAATTCTAAGGAATATTGAGGCGTATCAGTTTACGTCATTTGTAAAGGCGAATACACTTTTGCACTGCTAAAGTTCCACGACAATGGCAAGTTTGGTTGTCGAAGAGACATTTTCGGATTTTAATCATGTTTTTGTTATCATGTGCAAGAAGACATTCAGATTATTGCATGGTCCTTAAGTTGACCTTGTATTTCCCGAATGGAATATTTTGTCTAGGAGGTCAAGTTCTTTTATTTTTCAACATTACAAAAAAAATTACAGCTCTGAGCATAGAGATGAACTTAACTCACTCAGATGCAGAAGAATTTTTTTTCAAGTTTTGTTTGAATAGTTTGAATTCTGTTAGTCCCTTTATATTCCACTTTCCCTCCTATATGAAAACATAAGCAATGAGCTCATATGACACTTGTTACGAACAAGTGACATCTAATCCATGTAGTGCATTCTCGAAATGCTCCACCGGTTTGGTCCCTATGCCAGAAAACATTTTCAGGACATCCCTCAAAAACTCCCAAACATGCCTGGATTCGGTCCACATCTACAAATGGCACATCTCTTTCCTTACACATATCAAGTTTTTCTCGAATCGGATCATGTTCGCAACTACACAGGTCACACGAAGTCGGACCCCCCTCCACCTTCTCATGGACCACCGGATCCGGGAAAGAAACTTGTGCTGTGTGACATACTTTCATGGGCTCCCTCCAACTCCCCCACCGTGCCAAGATGCGAATCGAACATATGACCTCATACCAACCACATAAGTTTCACTCGAATCGGAGCACTTCCAGAAAAAGTTCGACCCCCCCCCCCTCCCGATCGTGGCCGGATTCAGTTCCAACCCACTAGTGGTGGGATACTACAGCAGAGTAATCACAATGGTAGAAGGTCATGATCATGTCATGGGCCCTGATATAAGCGTACCCAGCAGAGCAAAACCTGTTAAGGGTACAGACCAGACAGCCGATCCTAGCTTATCTCGCCAGCTTCTTCTCCACCAGTTCTCTGAAGCAATACGACTCGTATTTCTGTAATAAGGCCCATACCGACCAAACTTAATACAAAACATTGGCCTCCGTGGGAATAAGGCCCATATCGACCAAAACCTACAACACAAGTGCACGTGATAACATGGAAACCCGAACACAAGTGGACGTGATAGTTGCAAGTGCAATGTAAGGTAATGCTTGCTTTTGTGGAGTCATGGCAAAAAGCGAGATTTGCCAACTAAGTTGATTTCCGACTGAAGCGTCCGTCCGTCAGTTTGGATGCATGATCATTCTCTAACGGTTAAGATATTTTCATGAAACTTCTGAAAAGTACCTTCAGGTCAACCAGAGGCCTTACTAGCCAAACTGTTTTTTTTTTTGGGGGGTGGGGGGCAAGGTTTTTACCGACTGGCTGGTCATTTCTACCGACTGTTTTTGCAGAAAAAAACTAACATTTGAAAAAAACGACTGTTTTGACAAAAATCGACTATTTTTACGAAAAACCGACTGTTAAGAAGAAAAAGCAACTGTTGCTCGGCTTTTTTTTACCGACTTGCCGGGGCGTCCCCCCTCCCCCATACGTGACGCCCTGAGGTCAACAGTAAGGTTAAGTTCGTAAATCCTTGTCTCGCCAAATTGGGTGTGGGGTCGGTAAGGCTCTGGGAAACTCTCGCTTTCTTTCGACACTCCAAAGGGGCAGAATTGCAGTCGAACACCACATCTTTCGTTTAACTGGTCAATTGCAATAATTCATGTTCCTCTCTCCCAGTTCAGCCCATTTGCTGCAAAGTTCCGGGATCAAACAACTTCTTACTGATTTGCCAAGAAAAGCCCCCCAAAAACCACGCACCCCTCTTTACTTAGAGGCCACTACCGTCATCCGTGACCTCGTCTTTGGAACTAAAGGCAAAGCCTGACACTTTGAAGATTGATTAATCTGCCTTGAAAACAATCAGGAGCAGCAGCAAAATGCAACAGCGAAAAGGATTTCCACCAAGTTTCCCAGAGCACACTTCCTCGTGGAAAGACGGAGATTGACTTGTCGGGGGGAGGTAATAGCCTAATGCATTTGGTGTGTACGGTTTGGTGTAGTTAGCGATGAAGACGAAAATCACCCCTTTAACCTGATTGATTACGTAATTTTGATTGTTTCCGTTTACCGGATTCCGGCCGAACAAACTGATTTTAGCCAAAGACTAACAACGTTCTTGTTTGAGCGTGTCCGCTTTTAACGAGACTTGCTGCCTTAGGCTCAACTGCCATATATACCGATCGCTTTTCGGTCGGGCAGTCCACCGATTTCGAGTTAGGGTACTTTCAGATGTGCTAGGAGGATCAAACTTGGCAGGCATATTAGGCATGTGACTAGATTAACTTGGAAACAGTCTCAAATCTCAAGTCAGTACATATTATGCATCCTATCAGGTGTTGAAATTCAAGTTGGGTATTCCGATTTAAAACAGAAGGAAGAAACAGTCCGGTTACGGAGTTGTAACAGGATAACGCCGGCTCAGTAACAACGAAATAAGGCGACGGTCCACCCCAAAACACGGTGCAGCCTAATTAGCAAAGAAACGCCGACTGTCCTGGTTCAACCACGCGAGCAGAAGAGAAGAGTCAACCCTGGCGAAGAAAGCTCTGCTCGCCACCCCGATGCGCGGTTGGAAGAAACTTCGGGGAGGTCAACGTAAAACGTGGCTGAGAAACCTCAAAGAAGACCTCGAGCCCATCGGAGACTTCCGCCGGCATGGGCCGAGGTCGGATCCCTACTGGCCTCAAATCTCGATGTCGTTCAAAGAGGACCGAGATTCATGACATGCCTTGTTCCGTCAGCTGCTGTCACCAGGGAGAGCTGCACAGCTTGCGTCCTGGTGCAAGTACAAGTAATGTACTTATTAAACCCACTTTACTCTCCTTGTTCGTGACATCTGTGGTTAGAAGCAGTCTTAGCAATTATAAGGGTACCCCGCGACGAAATTTTGCGAGTTTTTTTTATTCTGGAAAGGGACTCCAACAGGACTTCCGGTATAACATTTTAAGGTTATTTTTACGGACGTTGCCATTTCCAGAAAGACTGCTTCTCTTGTCTACAAAATCGACACTGGCATAGCGTAAAGCCGAGCAGCTACAGTTAGTGATGAAAGTTCGGTTCAGGACAGATAACCAATTAGGAATCAAGGCCATGCATCGATAGCTTATACGCAGTATCTCCCCCTCTAGAAATTCATCAAAGAAAGCGACGAGATTAGAGAGATAATGAAATTAGCCATCGCGTTATTGGTTCCCGATAGGATCCACACACCAAGGGTCAAGCTGAAGGGATAAGCAGACGGGAATGAATGTTTCGAGATGCACCATTGCCTATTCCATCTTCGAAGCATATTATTCCCGGAAGGCGCAATAATGTTCCAGGAAATTACTTTTTCTGATAAAAGATCGTCCATCGCAAGCCCTTGTAATCCAGCGTTATTCGATTTCGACAATCAACACTAAGGATGTAACACAGATAGACAGAACCAATACCAAGAGCAAGACACAATACTCCTGCCACCGGCGCTGCTACATGGAGCGTGTTCCAGCCCTCTACCAATAGTAACTATTAGTTACTATTTCCGTTCCAGCCTCACGAAAAGTTACTACGCTGATCACTCCAACCTTCTCAAAATAGTAACTAATAGTAACTATTTGCTTACCACGCTCGGGAGCGTAATAAGCATAGTAACTACGCATCTCTGCAACGTGATTGGTCCGATCAGCCCACGGCCTGACATTTGACCGAAAAAATTAAAAAGCGTTCCAGCCTAGCGTAGTAACCACGGTGACTAGCGTACTAACTACGGTAAGCAGGGTGGAACACGCTCATGTTGTGTCTTTATTCAGACCTCAAACGTCGCAACATCGCAAGGAGCCTTCTCGCTGACTGCTACGAAGACCAGAAGGCTACCTGCCAAGAGATATGCTCCTGGTCAAATCAGAGGCTAGGTGGAACAGGCGTCCTGCTCGGTCAAATTAACAGCTCGTAAACCGTGGCCAAGGCAGATCTCAAAATTCTCAAAGACCATCAGCTTCTTCCGCAAGCTCGGCCGTCACTGGGAAGAAAAGTGGCCGAAGCTTGCCCAGACTCTTTCCTGTCTCTACGAAACCAAAGGTTGGTTTTTGGTTGAAGTTTAACTGAAAAGGCAGCTTATTTTTACGTCTGATATTTGAATAAAACTGAATTATTTTCACTCATCTAATGGATTTTGTAAATTTTCAAACGGGGCTCTGGTATTAAGTTCAGAATGTGCGCTGCTTGCACGACAACCCAAAATCCACCGAGACGCGGGGAATTTGAATTTCAACAGAACTTGCACTTCCATATTGTGTTACGGACCCTATGCTCGGAAAACTGGATGAAGAACTCTGAAGAGAGTAGGAAAGTGATGATAAGAGATATGTCTTTCTGTAATAACTTTGTAGTGCTGAATATTTCTAGCATAGAGGGACACGCACACAGAGGTACCACAAATCTGAAAGAATAAGTTCATTCGATGAAATCGATCATCTTTGGATCGCGGTCAAACGAAGTAACGCATTTATCGGGTTTCAGGCCTATTCAAATAAATAAGTGAAGTGTAACTAGACTGTCGGATCTCAGCCCCATTCGGTTAAATCATAGGGATCAAATAAAGCGCTGTGTCTAGGATTCTGGATTTTAGACATAAGCCTTGGCAGCTTGGATATCTTGATAAAGTAGAACACAACTGATTTCTGGCGTCCCTAGGGATTTCAAGAAAACGACACGGCTTAGGAAAGCTGAGCTTTGAAGAAACGGTTATGATGAAGATCGAATTCTGTTTCCCCCCTTTGTGTTCGTCCGATGTATGTTCGTTCGCCGTGAAATAACAAGAGCTGTAAGCCCATATGGCACTTGCAAGGGCAAGTACCATGTATTAAAACTAAGGGTCGCATGTCCTACGGTCCTTGTCAATACCATATCCAGGGCCCATGACCTTTGTACGATCCAAGTTTCATCTCAAGTCCCTTCAACCGGCTATAAATCTCTGCGCATTTTACAAAAATTCCGTGCTCCCTCTCTGGTACTCTCTCCAGACCCCCCCCCCCAGGCCGGATCCGGTTCGGACCTCAGAAAAGCATATATAAGACTCATGACGTTCGTAGCAGTCCCTCCATCCATCAGATGCACAAAATTCCTTGCCCCCCCCCACACTGTGGTCGGATGCGGTTCGGAAAACGGAACATCTCGGCCACCTGCTACTATCACCCGTCAAGTTTCACTCGAATCGGTCACCCGTTGGCAACTTATTCGAGTCACAAGACCCCGGATTCCCCCCTCCACCCCCTCACGGATGATCGGATTCGGGTAAAGCAGGGGTCGTTGAGCATTGGGTCGGGTCCTTTATATGCATGCCAGGTTTCATCATCTTAGCTTACGCGGAACTGCACGAACCAGCGACACTGGGACAAACCAAAAGACAGATGGACAGACATTACGATCTTTATATCGCACACAAAATTTGCTGACTTTATCGTACAGTGTCCTGCCGATTTTTCTGGTCTCCAATAAGTGCCAACTACGACCGACAACCGCCCGCCTCTACTTCACATTTTAGCGGACAGACTGAAACAAAAAAGGCGAGAAAAATTCAAACTTTCCGGAAAGCGTGTCAATTCCCAAATAAAGGGTGGGACTTTCAGACAAACGGGACAGCTAGGCGGACGCAAGGCAGCAAATCAGACATCTCGGAGATTTAAAGGTACACGAACGACACTCTCCCTTTTATAATCGCGAAAATCTTGGTGAAGCGGAGTCAGGAAAAAGCTGTGAAAAAACATATAACGAACCTATCCAATCTTCAGCAGCCAGCCAGACAGCCTCCGGCGTGTAATAAAAAAGAGCACGACATACAATTTTAGCTTTCCTGTTTCGATTATAAGCTTATAATCCGTGTCAAACCTAAGATTTTTAAAATATAACCCAATCTCTTCATACAAACCATTGAACATTCATATCCTATTTAACACTGTAAGAAAACAGAAACAAAACTGGAAGACAAAATAGACACAACGAGCGTGTTCCACCCCTCTACCAATAGTAACTATTAGTTACTATTTCCGTTCCAGCCTCACGAAAAGTTACACGAAAAGTTACTACGCTGACCGTTCCAACCTTCTCAAAATAGTAACTAATAGTAACTATTTGCTTACCACGCTCGGGAGCGTAGTTAGCGTAGTAACTACGCATCTCAGTAACATGATTGGTCGGATCACCCCGCGGCCTGATATGTGACCGAAAAATTCAAAAAGCGTTCCAGCCTAGCGTAGTAACTACGGTAACTAGCGTAGTAACTACGGTAAGTAGGGTGGAACACGCTCAACATATTCGTGAGGATGACCATTTACGATTTTGATATCACAGCTCTAAGTATTGACTATCGATTTATATATCGTAGATGGCGATGCGTCTCGTACGGCAGTGCAAAGCATCCATTAAATTTAGCTTTTTTTGTGCCTAAAAAAGTCTTCACATATTTTTGTGTACCTATTGATTGTATTGTATATACTCGAGTTATTTTGACCCGTTCAATGTAATGGTCGACATGTTTAGGGCTAATTCGGTCCTACACTGTCAGAAGTTTCATAACAGATTGCGCATAACACTTTCAAGAATAACACCTTTTCACTTAGAAATAAAGTGTCATGACCAATTAAGTTTACACTATTTCGTGCCTAGATCTCCAACAACATCTTCAATTGGTAAAAATACTGCACTGTCAGAAGTTACATGACGACAACAGAAGGATGCCCGGTTTCAACAGATAACACTTTGGGATGTTATCTGTTATGTTTCTTTCGTTCCCGTTAGTATTTTTACCAATTGAAGGTGTTGTTGGAGATCTAGGCACGAAATAGTGTAAACTTAATTGGTCACAACACTTTATTTTTAAGTGAAAAGGTGTTATTCTTAAAAGTGTTATGCGCTATCTGTTATGAAACTTCTGACAGTGTACGAGTTGTATTAATAAATGTATAGAGATCTAGAAGTCTAGAAGTACGTCTAGAAGTACGAAACAAATGAGGGTCTTACCTTGCACGACCTTCCATAGGCTGACGGACCAAAATCTGCACAGGGCCTCTCGCTCGGGAGTGAATCTTGTCGTCTACCATGTGCTTGAGACGCTGATAATAGGTTGGCCCCAAGAAAACCTGAAAAACGGGATTTAATTACTTCCAATTTTACCTTAGGACACCTCGTACTTTATTCTGCCTTTTATATTATAAGCTCCCCCACGGAATTATAAACCTTCCGCAATTGTTACGTTTTGCACCTAGGACCTTATAGCGATTTTTCGGCTGAGCCGAGTTTGCCAGTCGTGCAGAGCAAACTTCGCCGAAAGCTTCAAGGTCCGCTGACAACTCTTTCAGAAACAAGGGCATAAGTGGCTTTAACATTTTGTTTTTCATTTTGGAAGATTTGGTAGGCCAACAGGTCCATCACGTGTTTCGGACTCTCTTTCATTTCCTTGGCGGTTCCCACTTTATAACCACGGCGGGAATAGTTTTAAAATATTTAGCCTCGAACCTCCGCTTAGGATAGTGGGAAGTCTGGACAGAGTCGACAAGCGCCAATAAGGAAATCGCTAATTTGATGGGGCATATCGCCCACGAACATTCGAAAAATGTTTTTTCTGAGCCACTTCATTGGCATTCCCCGTTAGTGGGAACCCGCGAGAATACGGGGAGTATACCTGGGACAAACAAAAACGCAGGGACTCCTCAGAAGGAGTCCTCGGGGAGTCCTTCGGTATGTGGTATGGACAGGCAAACTGTCTTGTCGAACATTAGAAAGGACGACACAGGGGTGAAATATATTTAGAGAATCCAGTACTGGCTTTTATTTCTCATCCGGTGAAAACCGAAGATCTTTGGTGGAGCTGGTTAAACGGCAGACATGTGCCAGCATCGTGAAAAACGTACCTGATAATTCGACAAGGATCTAGGATCATCTACGAAACCATCTCATCCCGCCTGGTCCCCAACCGAAACCTTTGGCCGTTTTCATCTCGAAAGGATATTTAAACAATAAAAATTATAAAGGACCCGTCGTGTCTATATTGCCTTTGCAATCTACTTCCATAACTGCATTCATTTATTCTTAAACCCGGAGACCCGAATTTTACATGTTACATTCCAGACCCTCTAACGACACCTCACTAATCTTTGCACTCATTAATTCTTAAACCCGGAGACCCAAATTTTACATGTTACATTCCGGACCCTCTAACGACACCTCACTAATCTTTGCACTTGCCTTGATTCACTAGCTTCAACGCGCATTATGCTCCCGACGAGTGTAAGGATATCATGCTTTTGACGCGTAAAACCGGTTTTATGAATTTTGCCAAATTTTTGCTAGAAGTCAACGGATCTGGGAAAAGGCTTTAAACAGCCAAAGCCGTGGATAATTTGTTAAAAGCAGAGAAGTTTAATAGTATTCAGATAGGCTAGTTTTAAATACTGAAACATAAACAGTAGGCATAAGTAGTGCGAGGTGTGCTTCAGGTTCAGGTTCTTTATAATAATAAACTAAATAACAAAATGTCCAGATCCCGGCTGAGAAGACAAATTCGTAAGGCACGGGATGGAAAGACTTCTTTAACTAAATACAACATTTAATATTCACTACATGCCGTTAACAAACAAAGTTGTGGAATGGAGCACGATCGGCGCAGGAGTAAATCAGAACTGTAAATAAGATATTCCTGAATGTTCGGCTAGAATCCAGAAAAAAACGGAAGTTGGAGAACAAAACTGACCATTCGAGCTGAAATGAGTAAAACAGCATTCCGGAAAAAGAAACTGCTAGGCTTACATATCGGCCTCATCATGAGTCCATCCGAGCGATCATCGATGCAAACATACAGTTATCTTCCCGATATATACCCCTTCATGCCTTCACTTGCCCGTTACTACCTGATACTCAGTCCGAAAAAGGACTACGTCACCGAAACCCATTTTCCGAGATTTTGCTTCGTTTTTCGGTTCCCAATCCGTCGCAAGAGACTAGGACCAGCGGCAGGGATGACAGATCTCTCTAAAGGTCACATATCCGATTTATTTCGCGTCTTGACATAAAGGACCTCGTAAAAGATCTCCCATTTTCGGAACAGCTGTGTCGAAGCCAAAATTTCCAAAGCCATAAACCACGGAAGGGTTTTGTTATCTTTGGTCACATTCTAGTTCCCATTAGGAAAATATTCTTAGCCGAAATCTTGCATTACTTTTGCGTAAGATAAGAAGCTAATGCGTTTAAGCGGAATATTTAAAACAAATCTTGTCTGCTTGTGGTTTAAACCTTAACTTTCTGAATCTGTTGTCGTTGTTGAACCGAGTCAAGCTAAGAAGACTCAAATCGTCAGTCAGCCGAGCAGCTGATATCACTCTCTATGCTCCATGAACGTTCACAAAGTGTATAACCCCTGACCTGATTTCTCCTCCGTCTCAAACCTGAGATCTGCTGACGAAGCGGTGTTCAAAGCGAAGGGGAGTAATACTAGAACACCTTGTTATGAGGCTTTGGGAATCATTGACCCACGTCATGGGGGACCGACAGCGCGATGTCAAACGAGGGCGCGAACGGAATTCGGAATGAGGCAAAGGAGCAACGACCAGAGGCCTAGAGCCGTGCCAGGACTTCAAGAGGCGGATTGATCCAGATTTACGCAAGGATTTCCAGTAACGAGCGCGATCATACAGCTTGAGAAAGCAAATTGCCTCCTCTCTAAAAGCTAGTGACGACCGAGTGAGCAGGCAGAATCCTGGCGAAGAAATTGGGTTACAGGCATAGACTTATCCGTTGGCCATTTTGAGTCGAATTATCCAGAAAGGACAATTTCACATGGATTTAGGACACAAGATCTTATGGTCAAATAATGGTTACCACAGTCCCGATTAAAGCTGGGCTTCACCTTCCCAGGTTTTTCTTTCGGATTCCAGAAATCCGTTTTTTATCGAGATAGATCTGGAAGGTGCAGCCAGGCCAAAAAGTCCTGAGTGTTGGGCGCCCCAGAGTCCGGAATCTGGAAGGTGTCATAGAGGCAACACATTTGAGAGACAAACAAAAATGAAAATGAATGGGGTAGGAAAGAAGGAAGAGTGATTGACGGTTGAGATTGGGAGCTTGGGAGGCTTTGGAGGGGACACCTGGAAAATGATGAAGAATAGGAAAATTAGCTGTCATAATTATCATGAAAATCCGGAAGGATTGGCTTCAGGGTCAGGTTCATTTAATTTTCAAATAATTACAATAAATAATTTCACAAAACTTCATGGCAGAGAGCAGGCTCGATGGCCAGAAGATTAAATTAAAAAAATACGACTCAACATGGTCATACACAGCTGTATACAATATAACAACCATCCGGTCCCGAGAAAGGGGACATCCAGCAAATAACCTCCTCATTAAAAAAAGAAATGAACAAAAAGACGAGACAACCAAGAAACCGTCAATACTCAAAGGACAAACCATCGATCTTCTTACATCACTCAATATTCAATGAGAAGTCTTGCTTTGATTTTATTTTTTAAAACATTTGGAGAAAGTTGTAGGTCAAAACTAGATTGATATTTGTTCCATGATTTTATAACAGTATTTCTAACAGAGAATCTTGATCTTTCCGTTTGTATAAATGGTTGACATAGGAGTGATGCATTCCGTGTATAGTGTTGATGGGATGTATTGGTTTGAGCGAAAATGTCCGGCTTATAAATATGTCCTGGAAGTTGTTTATGATGGTGTTTAACTTTAAACAGTATAGCATGATAAGGGACAAAAAGACCAAGTGGCAAAATATTAAGAATAAAATAAAGGGTTTTGTTGATGTTTTGTTAGGAAGGCTGAGTGGAGAAGGAATGAATTGCTTAAGAACGCGAAGGGCTTTGTTTTGTTGTCTCTGTATACCAATAATATTTGTTGAGAAAGTATTTAAATAAACAAGTGGGCAATAATTCAGATTTGAGTGAATTAGGGAAAAATAAATGGATCGAAGGGCGTCATAAGGCAGGACAGATTCTAGGTGGCGAAGGAGACCGACATTTCGGCCCACTCTCAGTCTCAGTTGGTCAATATGGTCTTTGAAACTAAGTAGTGGATCAATGATTATTCCAAGGTATTTCATACTCTCCACCCTTGCTATGGTGATGTTGCAATCCACTAATGAAAGGCATGTAAATGTTGGAATATTTCTCGGCGATCGAAAGTAAACCATAAATTTAGTTTTTGCGGAATTTATTGATAGCTTGTTCGCATTGAACCACTTGACCCAATCTTCCTAGGGCTAGCTGCATCTTATCTCTTAAGGATGCTTCGTTTTTCCCAACAACATTACATGCGGTATCGTCCGCAAATAGTACATTTTGGCCTATATCCTCCAATGAACTGTTGATGTCATTTACGTAGATGAGAAATAGCAACGGTCCTAGGATCGAACCTTGTGGGACTCCTACTCCTCCTGACCATTCCATAGGATTTGACTTAATGGAAGTCAAACTCACTTGACTGTGAGGAAGCCCCGGATATCTAGAAATCTGGAAAGTGGGGCCTGGCCACTTTCCCGGGGTCAATAGACACAGACAGTAAGAAAGAAGCTTGTTTTCGAAGCGCCATGAGCAAGTATGCAGACCACCTTCCAAATATGTGGTCAGAGTGAGTGAAATCTTGAGGACAACCCAACCCAAACCACCTAACAAGACAGACAAAGTTTAGTCGCAATTCAGACCCTTTGAAAGACATGCTCGTCACAAACCAGTTTTAACAACCACGAAAACCCGTTGTGACACCGACCCGGCAAAGGCTACACCCGATACAACGCATACTAGCCAAATCCATCACAACAGTCACAAAAATGCGAATTCAACGCAAGTTCAACCTGACACAAGAAAGGAACGAGACAAGGTAGAACCGTAGTGTGTTACCACTTTACCACGGTCACAGACAGTGTTGCCACGATTGGCGATGTATCACCAAATTTGGTGATTTATTTTCTGTTTGTATCCCCAAATTACTCAAGTTTGTTGATTTTCACATCAAAAATGCCACAACAACAACCAAATTTCTAAGAAACTCACCCGACTTCTAAAAAAAAAATTCAGCGCGGCTTCACCGCGGGGTGTTCTTTTGGTGATTTTGTTTCAAGAACTGGTGATTTATTTTTGTCTGGCGTGACAACCCTGATCACAGACTGAGTAGGTCTCCCTAATACTTTCGTTTGGGATTCTAGTAACAGTCAGAGGAACAACAAGTGAGCGATGTCAGCTAAACTACCTACAAGACAATCGGTTCTTACCCAACCAAGGGCCCATGAGTTGTTGTTCATAGTTGTTTCACGAGTAAGTAGCGTGCTACGACCCATTAGCATTTTATTCATTGAATCTAGAGTCAGTCTCATGAGACATGATAACTTAAACCCCAGTCAAGTTGTCTGGATGTAAAGCCAAATGTAATGTATTTAAAGGTATCGATTCACCTTGCCAGCTCACATGAATCAGTCTGTATATAAACTATATGTAAAACATCGAGTCTGGTCCTTTGCTTATATGACAGATACCCACTAAAGCCTTTTACTAGCCTGACTACTCGACAATCTTCTCTTTTAAGTTTAATAGACGGTGCATAGGGACCCATAAATTTCCTTTACACGGGGCTTGTCAATAAGAGATTTCTGATGCTATGTTGACCGCACGGAAGACAGTTCGAGAAATACCCACGGTCCAATCACGTTCAAGACCAGATAGACACAATTTGGGATTGGTTGCTGGCGCCTTGAGGGAGGAGTCTCTTTGGCGCGCACGTCCAATGAGGAAACAAGAATGCAGATTCGACCCAAGTGGGATTTTTGGAAAGTAGGACTGGTTCGGTCAACATAGCAACATAGAAGCATAGGAAATGACAATCCCCCTGTAAAGGAAATTTATGGGTCCCTGCTTAGTTAGGTTTAGTTCTCGTTAGGTTTTATAAAAAACAAGAGCTGGAAGCTCATATGGCACTTGCAAGTCTGGGTCAGAGGATGAAAGTAGGAATTCGTCAATTTGTGGGTTTGTTGTGATCATTTGTAATCAAAACTCTTGAAGTAAAAACATGATGAACTCATCGGGAGCACGAACATGTATATTTTACTCAAAAGTATTGTTTGTACTTAAAGGAAATCACTTGTAAGGGATCATAGGGATCACGAAAATGTGTATTTTGCTAAAAAGTATTTTTTGTACGTTGTGGTTGCGATTAGTAGGCTAATTTATAAGGAATTATTAAGGAATTCAGTTGTAAGCAAAACCCTTGAGGCAAAAATGATCATGGGCTCATAGGGATCACGAAAATGTATATTTTGCTTAAAAGTATTTTTTGTACTTTGATTAGTACTTTAAGGGATGGTCGGATCAGGGAACTGACTATTTCTAAGTCAATCATGTCAAGTCTCTAATTTTCAAGCGAAGTTTTATCGTCCTGGCACGTCTGAAAGTACCTTAACTTGCGATCATCGGAATTCCGGACACCCCTCCCTCTAACTCCCCCACAGTGCCCGAATCTTGTCCGGTTCTGTCACTTACGTACATAGGGCTTGTGCTTGTTCTTTCCACCAAGTTTCATTCCGATCGCTCCACTCCAAGCGTGTCACAATTTTTCCGGCTCCCCCCTCCGACCCCCCCACCCCCTACCTTCATCGGATCTGGTCCGGACTTGAAACTGGGCATCCGAGACATGTGATCTTCCTACGTATCAAGTTTCATTATGATCCCATCACCCGTTCGGAAGTTATACATACCTCAAGATTCCGGATTCCCCCTCCTGTCACTCCCCCCACGATGGTCGGATCGGGAAGTTGACTATTTTCAGGTTAATCTGGTCGAGTCCGTGATTTGCCTGCCAAATTTCATTGTCCTAGCACACCTGGAAGTAACTTAACTCCGTATCACCGGAATTCCGGAACCCCCCTCCAACTCCCCCCACAGTGCACGAATCCGGTCCGGGTCTGTCAATGACGTACCTTGGGTATGTGCTTGTTCCTCCCACCAAGTTTCATCCCGATCGCTCCAGTCTAAGCGTGTCACATGATTTCTGGTTCCCCCCTCCGACTCCCCCCCCACATTAATCGGATTCGATCCGGACCTGAATTGGGACATTTGAGAAATGACGTCTTTCCAAATATCAAGTATCATTAAGATCCGATCACCCGTTTGAAAGTTATGCATGCCCCTAAATTCCGGATTCCGGCTCCCCTCCCTCCCCCCACGATGGTCGGATCGGGGAAGTGACTATTTCTAAATTTCTTTGGTCGGGTCCCTGATATGCCTGCCAAGTTTCATCGTCCTAGCACATCTGGAAGTACCCTAACTCGCGATCACCGGACTGACCGACCGACGGAAAAGTGATCGGTATATGGCACTTGGCCGGAAGGCAAGTGCCATAAAAATGGCACCCATGGATGAAGTGCTTCATTCTATCTAACGAAAAAACGGCGCACTTCGATGTCACACTCTGGACAAAACTAACCTCGAAACGGGGGAAAAGATCGAAAAGAGGATAGGTAGATGATCCATGTGAATAACCAAGTTATGAAGAGAATCGTGTGGAGAAATGAATGACGATGTATGCCACCTTTTGTGTGATTGTATAGAGTTACGGGGACTAAGGGAGGAGATTTTCGGGGTGGGGGGAACTGATAAGAAATGGATTATTAAAATGGTGGGAAGTAAAGATTTTAAAGAAATAAGAAATGCAGGGAAGTTCCTCATGTTAGCTTTTAAACACCGGAAAGATTTCTTTTGATGGGGAAGTTGTGTTTATAGTGTTAATAAAGTATTCAGAGTAAATTAAAAATATTAAAAGTGTGTTAGTGTGTATATACGCATGTAAGATTGTTCACTTTTTGTTTTGTTTTGTTGCATGATGATCTCATGGCTTTAATACCCGATATCCGATAAATATCGATCTCCGAATGTTCGATCTCCGAAACTTGTATTTCCCGTCCAGGCCGGATCCTTACCTGTGCCACCACTTTTCTTCCAGTGAATCCATTGTACATGATTTCGTTGCCTCTGAGGTGATAGCCGTATTCTTGCAAGAGGTTGGAAACTTTCTGCACGTTGACAGCGTCATTGAAGGGTGTAGCGTCACCGATTTCACCCTTGTTCGCAGAAACCTATAGAGAGACAGTCTTTAGTTAATCAACGCAAGGATGGAGCAGCATCTTTGGGTCAAAGATGTGTCGGAAAGGTTGGCGTCGTGCTGTGTGTTTAAGTTCACGAGTTAGGGTACACAGTAAGAGTTTTGATAACATTTAACACACGGATGTGTACCCTTCTGCTACATTTTACGATGGATGCTAAGCATACCTACGTTATTACCCTATATACAAAATGACTCAAAACGGTCGGCTAAGGACATTCTTCAGCTATGATAAGATAAGATAAGATAATTGCTAAGCAGCCCGAGGGCCATGGCAACAAAAAATAAAAATAAACACCTCCCGTACGTCACACGAGAAGGTTCAAGGTTCAAGGTTTTAATTTACGCTTCAGTATAAAATTATCATACATGGGGTTAAGCCGGAGACACAAGGTCGATTGACCAAAACCCGGTACAATAAAAGAACAAATCTATTTAACATATAATAATCATATAAATAAATAAATTCCATGACTCACCACTAGACGGGAACCCGCCCCTTAAACACACCGACACTCGGCAAAGATCAACCCGAAAACCCACAAAAAAACAACGATGCGCAAGCAAGGGTAACCAATGGCCGGCAACTTGTGAGGAATCCACCCAAAAAATGCACATAATTTCGTTTATTCCAGTTACAGCCTGATGAGGACCCTTGTTAAGAAGGGTCGAAAGATCGCTGAAGAAAATCCTAGCTGACTTGTCTATTTCGAATCATTTTTATAGACAACTGGGCTGAAGGAGTAATTATGACCCCTTTAATTAATATTTTTTTGCGAAACTTATCACTTAAAAGAGTCATGACATAAATATTATCAGCATCCTTCAAAACATTCAACACAAAGATGAAAATCCGAATTTGTATCAAACTTCTGACAGTTTAGTGTCGTGTTCCACTGTGACAGGACCGCAGTTAGAAGACGGGTTCACCCGAGGTTCACCGACGTGACATTTTTCTTAGCCACGCAATCTCCTTGCCCTTCCGAAAGCTTTCCGAAGCAAAACAAGACCAAAGGTTCCGATGGGATCCCAAAAATTCAATATTTGATCCAGACAATTAGGTTTTTCTCGCCAGATTCAGTCTTCGCCAGGCCAAACAGCTAATCATTAAGAAATCCAAGCTCAGATATGGATTCAGCATGTGCGTTTACCTCTATAAGCCGATCGAAACGATCGGCTTTTAATTGCTCGCGCATGAAATGTTGTATCCGCTTATTTATCATTAAACATTAAACATATCCTAGCTTACTTCTGTGAATTTTGCGGTTCTGGCAAAATTCAAGAACTACTTATCCGGCGAAAAACTAAAGCTCAAAAACGGATTCACCGTATCTCCTTACCCCTATATCCAACATCTAATCAACTTGAAAAAAAATTTAACTTTTAACAAATTTTCCGGTTTTGGCCGGATTCCGGGCGAACTGCTTGTCCGGCGATAAAACGGTTTTCGTATTCTTGTTCAGCATGCCTTCTTACCCCTACATCAAACATCTGATCAACTTCAGATAAAACTTTAACTTCTAACAAACTTTCCGGTTTTGGCCGGATTCCGGACGAACTACCTGTCCAGCGAGGAAACGGTTTTCATATTCTTGTTCAGCATGCCTTCTTAACCCTATATCGAACATCTAATCAACTTCAAATAAAACTTTCCGGTTTTGGCCGGATTCCGGACGAACTACTTGTCCGGCGAGAAAATGGTTTTCATATTCGTGTTCAGCGTGTCTTCTTACCCCATAATCGACTATCACATTAGCTGTATAAAAAAAATTTGCTTGCCCCTTAATTTAAACCCCCTCCCCCACCCCTAAATGTAAAGCTACAGGGCCCATCTACGAACTCGACCTTACTCTTGAACCAAAGAATGCTCACACCAAATTTCATCAAAATATCTCATTCCCTTCTGGAGTTATCGTGCTTACAGACGGACGGACGGACGGACAGACGGACGGACGGACGGACAACTTTTACGATGTCATAGGTATCCCTCCACTTACGTTTTGGGATCCCAAAAAGAATTTCTGAGTTTCGGGGAGGACAGTTTTAAATTTGTAGGCCTCTCTCCTTGGTACCGAGAAAGACGAAACTCGGCCATCAGATACGCTAAGCGGCTCGAATTTGAAGTCCTCCTTAAGTTCTCTTCGTAAAAGGAGGGAGGCGGGTCCTAAGGCGTATTCTCGCCGTTCCCCGAGGACTCCTTGGGGAATCGAAAGGAACGGCGAGAATAGAGGGAGTCACTCTACATGGACTCCGCGTACGGAAAACAACGAGAACACGGAGAATGCTTCCAAAACAAAAATATGCAGTTGACGAAATTAGTCTGGATCCACTTTAATTCTGGTTTTGTTTATTCTGATCGTTTCCGAGATTTCCGAGGTTACAAACAGAGTTGTCAGAAACTTAATAACAGATAACACATGTTTGCGCATCCTTTTGTTGAACGTTATGATAATGTATCTGTTTTGATCTTTTTATGTTGTCACGAAAATTAACACTTAAAAGGGTCATAACAGAAGTTTTGTCTCGAAACATTACACAAACATATGTGCAAATATGTGTTATGAATTATGAAACTTCCGACAGTTTACCCAGCTATCTTTAGAATTCTGGATTTCGAATTCCTGAATGTAAATGGTATAGGAGTCGGTATACTTCTTATTTTATTAGGCACTGTCTGTTCTTATAAGGAATGAATGGAAGGCTTTTCTCCGCCAAAATGACGACACAAATAAAGGAAAAAAGTACAAAGGTTAACGTATTTACAATACAAATATCGAAATTTTCTAGACTTCGTGCACATAATCCAAAGGTAAAAAGCTTCGAAATGTCTTACCTTCCCCTGGATGCACTCGATCAAATGACCAATCGTCATACGGGACGGAATGGCGTGAGGGTTGATGATGATATCTGGAGCTATGCCCTCGCAGCTGAACGGCATATCCTAAATAGGAAAAAATCAAGGCTCTATGAATACTTCAGCGCATAATCGGTGGAGAAAGGTGAGACATAGTTCCTGAGGAATTCAGTTATTAATTCTTTTATTTAATTTTATGGCCCTTCAAACCGAATAGCATACAATCGGAAACTATATAAAACAACTGACAATGTTACTACATGTATGCCCCCCCCCACTGTTCCAGTACGTCGGGGCGTCTGATAGGGGGGGGGGAGGGGGTACTTTCTCCGAGTATTTTAAAATTTGTACTTCCTCTATTCTTTCAAATATTACTTCAACTTGTTTCATAAGCTTTCCGATATTTCTTACATTGCATATGCTGACAATTTGTTGCTTATCTTAAGATCTAATCTCACTCTTTCTCGTACGATTTAAAAAGTTTCATCGTCGTTCTGTCAGATTGGTCTAGCTTTAAATGTCGACAGATCTGATTTTCTCCTTTTAACTCTTCTTCTTCTAATAATACACTCGTACACTTCTTTCATTTTTCTACCGGTGGATCAATCCGGTGGATTGTTATTTATATTTCAGACAAAATTTCAAGATTGTAGTATCCCTTCTTGACTTTATTTGTCTTTAGTTTATTTACTCCACTATTTCTATTGTCCACAAGTGGGAAACAAAATATTCATTAATTTAAAAATATTTATAGGCGTATGCTTAACATCCAAAGAGAGAAACAAATATAAGCTATCTTGCCACGTTTTTCCGGAAAAAAAGGAAGGATTCGTGGTGTCTACACCTAGGCGTAACAATACAGTATCTGGAACTTTTACCACGTCCAAAATTTTCACCGGGCAAGAAACCCCTAAAGGTGAGTCTTCACCTTCCGGAATCTGGGTTCCGAGATTTTCCGATATTTTTTTTATTTATTCTGCGATACTTAAAAATTCCGAAAATCTGGAAGTTCAAAAGCCCCTCTTTCCGGATTATTTTGATACACTTTCGGACCGGTTCATATTCCAGATGCAATTTACAGAAGACGTCAAAGAATAATCTGGAAGCCCAGATTCCGGAAGTTCCGGGAGGTGAAGACCGCACTTAACGGTTATCAGAGACCCATGGGAATGTCTAGACGATGCACTTGATAAACATGCTATTTCCAGTTCAAAGGAATAATGATCCCCCGCTTCCGCCGAGTTTCAACACTTTCTATTCCAACGCCTTTACTTTTCTTAGAAATTCTCCAAGATACTTTGTCGATGATGACAAACATACTTAAGAGATTTTTTGTTCCGTGCACCAGCTGGATCACGCCCAACGACGAACGCTCCCCTGAGGCTATCGCTGGAAATCCAAGTTTCAATTTACTCGCCACTTAATTGAGAGATTGTCTTAGACGGGGAAACTACAAGTCTAGAAGTTTAGAAACACGTGGTTTCTGGGATTGACCCGAGCAAATGACGATTTTTGCCTCAAGGAAATCTCAAGTTTGTGGGTTGTGACGCCAAACTAAAGAAGATGGCTCGATGTCAAAGAAGTACACGTGCTGCAAACAGGCGATCAGTGTTGGGTTGTCGCGTACTGAAATTCCTGACAGAATTTCCGGCACCATCAGCAATTCGATTTAACTTGACGATGAAAGTGCAGACAAATCGCGGAACGGCACACTCTGCGTCTACGAAGCCTCTCCATTCATCACGAAGCAAGCGGTTGTACTGATGGATTCCCACTTAGGCGTCGTTCGGGAAGTAGGAATTATATCCGAGTCTATCGTCGACGATTCAATTGCTGGAAGTTTTTTACGGGGACAGGTAGCAAGCCTATCGCCAACCCTCCTTTTACAACAGGGCTTGGGACCGGTAATGGCGGAGTTTTGAGGGATACGAATGGTAATTTTCTTGACCCACTGAACTGTATAAGGAACAGTCGAGTGTAAGAAAGAAAAAACGACTATATAGATAATCGAATCAACATCCTGTCGCGCATAGTTTGTCGACTCCTGTTTGGGCGGAATAATTACTACTTTAAAAGAACTTGTATTCCGCAGAAACTAGTAACGTAAAAAAGAACTGAAAGCTTTCAATTACATTGGTGTGGTTTTTATGGCAGTTGCCTATCGGCCAAGTGCCATATACCGATCACTTTTCCGTCTGTCTGTCGGTCCGTCGGTCTGTCGGTCTGTCTGTCAGGCCACTCTTCTCAAGTTAGGGTACTTCCAGACGTGCTGGGACGATGAAACTTGGCAGGCATATTAGGGATCCGACCAAACTAACTTGGAAATAGTCACTTCCCCGATCCGGCCACCGTGGGGGGAGTGGAGGGAGGGGGAATCCGGAATATTGACGTATTTATAACTTTTAAACGGGGAATGGGATCTTAATGAAAGTTGATATTTGGAAAGACCTCGTGTCTCAGATGTCACACTTCAAGCCCGGAATGGATCCGGTGACTTTGGGGGGAGTTAGAGGGGGGAACCGGAAATCGCCTAACATGTTCAGAGTGGACGGATCGGGATGAAACTTGGTGGGAAGAACAAGAACAAGCCCTAGATATATAGTTGACAAGACCTGACCGGATCCGAACACTTTGAGGGGAGTTGGAGGGAGGGTTCCGGAATTCCGGTGATCCCGACTTAAGATGTTTACACATGTGCTAGGATGATGAAACTAGGCAGGCGTATTTGGGACCGACCGAACTAACTTGGAAATAGTCACTTCCCCGATCCGACCACCGTGGGGGGAGTGGAGGGAGGGTGAATCCGGAATATTGATGTATTTATAACTTCTGAACGGGGAATCGGATCTTAATGAAACTTGATACTTGGAAAGACCTCGTGTCTCAGATGCCACACTTCAAGTCTGGAACGGATCCGGTGACTTTGGGGGGATTTGGGGGGGGGGGAAATTGTGTGACATGTTCAGAATGGACGGAGCGGGATGAAACTTGGTGGGAAGAACAAGCACAAGCCCTAGATACATAGTTGACAAGACCGGACCGGATCCGAGTACTGCGGGGAGAGTTGAAGGGAGGGTTCCGGAATTCCGGAGACAACGACTTAACAGATGAATTTCTAGCGCCCTGAAAGTGCATATCATCACAGCCAAGTGCGAAAAAAACTTTTTACCAAACGATACATTCTCGTGATTTCCAAGGGTCCGTCGCAATTCTTATTTCAAGGGTTTTGCTTACAAATGATCACAACAAACCCACGAACCGGCAAGTTTCTACTTTCATCCTTTACCAAGCCTTGCAAGTGCCATATGAGCTTACAGCTCTTGTTTGGTATCTCCCTGCCGTTCATTTATTGTCTGATCTTGTCTCATGTTTGTTTTGGCAGTAATGCTCACGACTGTATTATATGTCTCAGGGCAGATTGTTTACCGCTTGGGAGTGGAAGAATTTATATTGGAAGTTCTTCCGAACGTTCTGGTCAGTATTTCTCCTGTCCAATGTGTGGAGATGAGAATGAAAGTGTGAGGCATGTAATGTGTGAATGTGGAGAATTAAGAGAGCTGAGAAATGAAGTATTTGGAGAATGCGTGAGGGTGTTTGATGAGGAATGGATGTGTAGTATGATTGGTAGCCGTCAGTTTCAAAATGTGAGAAGCCTGGCAAGATTCCTCAGGGTCGCTTTTCAACACCGAAAACTATGTTTAGAGTCAGTAGGTTACTGTATAGATTGTTGTTTTTCTTTTTTTTTTCGTTTATTTGGTTGCCATGGCCTTCGAGCTTTTTTGTGCAATAAATCTTATCCTATCTTATCCTATGGGGTCGCCCCCTTAGGACAGGTGAAAGCTTTATGGGGTGGCCCCTGTTAACATGTGTTCACTGTGTTTTGCAATAAATCATCTCTCTCTCTCTGTCATGGTAGACGTACACGATGAATAGAACGAAACTAAAACAAGAAAAAGCAAGAAGCTCTCACCTCTTGCCTATACTGGATACCGCAAGTACCCTTCTGCCCGTGACGAGAGGCAAACTTATCTCCAATCTGAGGGATACGAACGGATCGGACACGGATCTTGCAAAACTTGTATCCATCTGTGTTGAGAGTCAACATCACTTGATCCACAATTCCCGTTTCCGAGTTCCGAAGGAATGTTGAGCAATCCCTCTTCACGAATCGCTTAGTCGTGCTGGACAGCTGGAAAAATGAAGCGGATTAAAGGATGGATATTGCTTTTGGGGAAATAATTGAGTTCGGAGCACAGGCGAAACTTATAATGCACGTATGGTAGCAACGGCTGCTTAGGGTCAGACAAATGTAACAGAGCGCGAGATTCGTGATACACAGGGATACTGTCAATCAACAATCTTTGAAAGTATCGACAACCTTTGATAGGAGTAATCGGTCCTCCTGGACAGGAAAGACGCGCTGACTCTTTCGGTACAGCGTGCTTGCGAGCTGCAGGACAAAACCACACCGAACTGCCGATGAAAAAGAGAGAAAAACTTACATCGTCGTCTGACTCGGGCAGCAGGATAGTCTTTCCAATGACCACATCGTCACCAGAAACTCGGAGACCAGGGGCGATGATTCCATCATCATCTAGTTTGTCATAAATGGCATGCCTCATTCCCTGTAAAGGAAATTCACGAACGGAATAAATAATATTATTTATCCAACATGAGGACCATATAACGTAAATGGTCCACACCATAGCTTTTCTGCTGGTCTACACACTGATACCTGATCCGAAATCACTGGTCCGAGTATTAACTGTGACGTGATAGTAAAGTAAGCGATAAAGGTATCTGACCGAGTATTCAATAACTTGCCTAAAGTTCAATGACTAAGAGATTTTAAGCTAGAACTGCCCGAACAAAAAAGCCTGGGCGATGACTTACACCAGGGGCCCAATCCCGTCATAATTAAAGTCCCAGTCCTTATACTCGTCCACTGGCGACGTGACAAGAGAATACACGTAAGAACTCAAAGAAAAAGTACCAACCTGGCACGTATCCCTTGTCGGCTTTTCAAAAGTCTCCTCCTGGTAGCCAATCTTCTTGATTTCAGAATCTTTGTAGGATCGGAAGAAAACGGACCTGCAACATAAACAATAGACTCAGAAATACAGTGCCTAGTTAGAATTCCAGCCTATACCTGGAGGACGGGTGGGGGTCAGCAACGCTCCCTCTTTCTCGTCTGATATCCTGTAGTTTAATTATACATATTTCAGGAGTTCAGGAGTTGTCAGGAGTTCAGTTATTAAAGATATTTGATTAGTAAGTTTCTATTAATTATCAGACGCAATTTGTGCACGACTGTTAGGACAACTTGAATTTTATAAATATATTATTGAATTTTATAAATATATATTTTTAATCTTTATTAATATTTACTTTTTGGATGCGCCCATATATTTTATAGCCTATTCGTTCTGTTTGTGCAATAATCGTCTGCGTCCTGCTACGTTTTAGAATCAATTGTTGATTGATTGACAACAGAATGTGGGAAGGCATGAAAGGATACGTAGCGACTGTGTCCTACTCTCATATAACGCGGCGTGAGGGAACCCTCCAAACGAAACGAAGAAGTATTTCATTCGGGAATGCCTATCACGACATGACTGCGTCAGCAGACCTGCTCCAAGAAGCTTCGTTTTACCGTGTCCCCGCTTCCACTTATCAACTTCACAAATGTTGCTACAATTATTAGTCTGTCGACAAACAGATTATGCAGTTTTAGTTTATTTTTTATAGGGTGTACAAAGTGATCCGTAGTTTACTTTACGTGATCTCGTTTCGTTAGTCTGCAGCTGCGGAATTTCGTCAATCCCGAAACAAACACATTCATTCTAAACCACCGCATGCCTCCTCTGTGATATATTCTGTCTACCCTTTCATCCAATCGAGACTCCGAAAATCAAGACGGATAAGACTCATGCACGAAACAAGCAATCAGGAAAAGCAGCTGCCTTCTCCTTCTTTCTTTTCTGGCATTTCTAATCCCCTCTTTCTGTTTTTCTCAAAGCCTTTCTCACCAATGAAAGACGCAACAAGATTGATATTGCGAGAGCAATAAGGCTCGAGGGAACTTTTTCCTCAGATGGCACCACAGCAATACGCCACAGCAAGTGGCAAAAGATAAAATATTGGGACCTTAGAACTCAAATCTCCGGAACGACCTCAATGAAGGAGCCACAGCTGCTGGGTCGACGGACGCTTTCCAACGTCGCTAGGAGAACCATGGCAATGTAACTGGGAAGCTCAAGAGTCACCAGATCGTGAACGAATGAAGTGGCCCACAGCCATCACGAGGAGTGGTCAGCAGAATGGAAAGTCATTTTTACCATTCAAGCTCTGATTTAAGGTAATGGATACGTGGCAGTTCCAATGAAACTGTTTCCATCTTGTCCCTTTTTTAAGTTTATTACTGTGAGACGAACGAGAGGCAGTTTTCCCGGGAGAAGCAGTGAACCGAGGGGGCGCTTACTCTCCCCTGAAGATGATGAACAAGAAAATGGACTTTACTAGTTCATTTTCCAGCTTGAGCCTGAAGAGGACCTTGCCAAGAAGGGCCAAAACTTCACTCTAATAAAGCTCAGCTGACGTATCCGTTTAGCACTGTGATACATGATACGCAGTCGGCTTGGGCTGAAAGAATATTTAGGGGGGAATTGTTTGGGCCCCCTCAAATAAAAGGATAAGCTACCGTTTTAATGTCATACATGTTTTACAACAGCTAAAATAACGTATGACTCGAAGATGAGACATTAAATTCCGGGTCGGGGTTTGGTCCTTTAAAACATCGATTCCGGAGTAGAAAAAGGATTACTTTTCCGGACAGTTTTCCGAACATTTTTCCGTAAGAAACCTAGAATTCCACCGGAAAAATATCGCAGTGAATTACCGAACATCGCAATCTGTGTCTTGTTGTCCCAAACTAGGTATACATACGTGTTCCTACCTTCATTGTCCACAAATCATTTTTTTTTCTTTTGTTTTCACGATATAGGGTGAAAGAAAATCTTTCACTTCCTACCCTCTTCAGAGGAGTTCTTCATTCACTCTTCCGAGCATCGAGTCCGTAACACATAGAAGTGCAGTAATAGGGTGAAAGAAAATCTTTGTTTTCCTGTCATATATACACGTCATCTAGCCAACGCTGATGACATTTGTAAGGCGGGAAGAATATCAGAAAGAAATCGTGCTATTGTAAGATCAATGTGAATAAATACGAACAGAACAGCATGGGCTATTCGCAACACACCATAATGGCGTCTCAGGTGCTCTCCTTACCTGAAAAATCCTCTCTCGACTGCCGATGCGTTCATAAGCACAGAATCTTCCTGGTTGTATCCAGTGTAGCAGAAAATGGCCACAATCGAATTAATTCCGGCTGGCAATTCTCTGAATCGGAGATACTCCATGGAGCGAGTGGTAACAAGCGGCTTCTGGGGATAGCACAGCACGTGGGCTAGGGTGTCCATCCGGACGTGGAAGTTGGTGATGTAAACTCCCATAGCTTGCTTGCCCATAGCACTCTGAAAGGTAGGCAAGTCTTACAAAACAAACAACTCTACGAACAGTTGGAGGAGTGACTTCGGAAGCATTCTCGCATCTGCTTAGATCATCCAAATTCAAGTCCCTAGATTATACCAGGACTTGGTACGAAAGTGGGATGATTTAGTGGTGCAGTTCTGAAGCATGGGGGCTGGAAGCTGTGAGATTAGCTCCTAGCAGAAAAATCGAAGAAAAAGTAAAGTATGTAGCTGATGTATGAGTAAAAGTAAAAACAATAGCTGAGTAAAAAATAAAAAAGCTTATCGTTAAAGGTTAACTTCCGACATCGAGGTTGATATCGGAAAATAACATCGAGACGGCCTTTCAAATAACCTATCCGAGCAGAAGGCGAGATAAGTTATGAAAAATATCTTCCGAGCGCATCGAGGTTGATATGTTGAAATGGCCGTCGAGCTTGCGATTCCGATATCAAACAAGATGGAAGTATGTTAAATGTTATGACTTTTTTAGACCGAGCCATGAATAATTACGCACTAACCACGCACATCATGGCAAGAAAATTATTTTCATCATCGGATTCGGCATGTCTCCTTACCACTAAGTCAACTATTTCATTAGCTTTAAACAAATATTTTTTTCGTCCCTTAATTTGAAACCCTTCCCCCATCCCTAAATATCCCCCACCCCTAAATATACAGCTATGAGGCCCATCTACGAACTTCACCTGTACTTTGACCTAAGGGATTCTCACACCAAGTTTCAACAAAATATCTCAATCCCTTCGAGAGCTATCATGCTAAAAGACAGACAGACGGACGGACAACTTTACGAAGTCATAAGTATCCCGTCACTTACGTTTTGGGATCCCAAAAAGTGACTTAACAATGTCTTCTTTCAAGAATTTGTCCTGAGGTTTTCATGCAGTTTCTGCCGAGAAGTCGCCACAGCATAAACACATAACCCGGCTCCTGTGTAACAATGCGCCACTCACACTCCAGGTCGCGAAACAGAAAACACGCTGTTGCGTTTTGCAGAAGGTTACCGTGATCACAGAAATATGAACGGAAAGACGCACGGATGGACGGACAGACGAACTTTCATACATATCTCCATTAGATCTGGAATTATCGAGGTGATAGACAAGACCAGCAACACGGACCAACGGACAAATTTACGAGAGGGTATCCTTCACTTTCGTTTTCGCTACCACAAATCCCTCCGCTTCTTCCCGCCTTTTCCTCAGAACGTTTCCCTGAGCCCGCGGGCCTATAAGGCTAGTCGCGAGTGGAAGATCCAGACGTAAAGCACCTAATAAAAAGAGAAAAATAAAAAATTTGAAAACCAACCTGGTATGTATTACGAGGAGACTGGTTGTGATCGGGGAAGGGGATGATAGAGGCACAGACTCCCAGAATCATAGCAGGGTGAATTTCACAATGCGTATACGTGGAGCAGTATCCCTCATTGTCCTGTCGTACGTCGTCTGGCGCCATGGCAATCATGGCTGTGTCTTCCTCCAAGGTATCCACGTACTCTACAACGCCGCTGCCAACCAGATCATTCCAACTAGAAAAAAAAAATCATTATCTTCTAGAATCTAGAACCATTTGCGCTTTCCGGTCGAAAAATATAAAAATAGTTGTATTTTTGCAGATACCATGGTATCTGACAATACGGTAGCTTTGCAAGGACGACAGTTGCAGAATTCGCGCGTTTTGTAAGTCACCCAAACATAAAAGATTTACATCCACTCACATCACAAGTGCCATAAACTTCTTTCCAACCAATTTGACAAGAACCTGTGGTCTTGTGTTGGTAGTGATGAACGTGAGATGACTTTTCCAGATAAGACGGTTCGTTGCTACGGTCGGGACCCTGTTATCTGCATACCAGATACAAAGGTAACTGCCAAAACAACTTTAGACCGTAGTATCAGATATACCACGATATCTGCAAAACAGCAACTAATAGATGACTGTGTAGCCCTTTCAATTACAAACCTAACTTTCAAGACAATCGCAAGACTTTTTAGCATTTATTTGGCTACTAATCATGCAGCAATGGATGTAGCCTACTATTTGGTTTTCCAAAAAAGTTATATAGATACACCACGTAAAAGCACAAACGTTTCAGATTGCTAAACAGATGCCAACTCTCTCAACGATAAGACCGTCCATTCATACCGTTAGATGTTGCTCGCATCGTCCCAAACAATCCCAGGGAGAAATTAAATGTAAAAGCTTATAAAGTAACAATATTTTTGTTCAAATATTTACCATAATAATTCACTAAACACAATAATTATTTATAACTGCACCTTGCCCTAAAACTGTCGTGCTTCTGTTGTTCTTGTTCTAACGGTTACTGTCTTAGGTTCGAGTTTTATAATTCATTCATTCATTTATTTGATTCCTTCAAAACTGAAGAGTATATAAAAAAAAGAGAACATCATGTCACAAACACTTCAGAGATAGTATACAAACAATTAACTGACCGTAAGAACAAGCTATCATACTAAATCTACAATAAAATACAAATGATAACACAAAATCAAAAAAAAAATAAACTAATCAGGGCACTTTTATAGTGAAGAAAGGAAAAAGGTTGTGATGGACAAGAATGTTTTCAGCCTTTTTATGAAAGTTCTGAATTTTTCTGTTTAAAGTTTCCAGAGGATTCTTCACTTTAAAATTGGAAGTTAGATGAGAATTACTCGCAGAAATAGGGAAACCAAGAAGGAATTTTGAAAATTTGTAATAAGTAACTTTTAACGCAGAAAGTTCAGAAGGACGGAAAGAAGAAAAGAAAGCAGACGGAAAAAGAATATGAGGAAGTGCAACAGCCGTATAAATCGAACCGAGAACATCTCTGCGATACATACCCCGTAAACGAATAACAGCACCAAATGCTCTTCTTATTTTGTCTTGCACATGTTGAATAAGGATAAGTTTCCATTCCCTGGTATTGGAAGAATAAGGGATTCCAAGATACGTAACTTTCTCAACAGGGCTGAAAACAATCCCCCCACCACAATCCAGAGGGGCATTCAGTGTCGGCAAACTACTAATCACAAAATAATTACATTTTCCAGAACTAATTATTAGACCCTTCTTCCCCAGTTTAGACACTAGAATGTTAAAATTTTCAATTAACTTTTCCTTTGACCGACTTAAAATAATAATATCATCAGCATAAGCTAAAAACGTTACATCACGCGCAAAATGAATCAAAGAAGTTTTAAGCGACCGAAGACAGTCTGCCAAACGTGCATTAAAAATATATGGAGATAAAATTCCACCTTGTCTAACGCCTTTTCCCACTGAAATTAAATTGGACAGAATTTTTGGGGAACGAATTGCCACTTGAACGTTAAGTCCATTGTACCACGACCTTAAAACACGCACAACAGAACGAGGAATACCATTGTACACAAGTGATAAAAGAGCAGCCGCATGAGAAACGTTGTCAAAAGCACCTTTTATGCCTATCAGAAGCGTATACAGCGGTTGTCCACTCGCTCGTGCATCATTGATTAAAGTGGAAAGTAGCGTGCGCATGATCGCAACCCATACCCCTTTGAAATCCAACCTGGTTTAACCCAGCATCAAGGCCTTCAAACATATTTTTAAAACACATTCCAAAAAGTTTACTGATAATACAATAACCCTTGGTTATTGGCCGATAAGAACCACAGGATTTTAAATCCTTCTTTCCATTTTTTAAAATAGGGGAAATTAAACCAAAACCACCGATAAAATTAAATTAAAAAAAGCAAGAAGAGTTAAAAGGAATGTTGGGGATACAAACTTGAGATGGTTTGAAAAAAGCCCATCACGGTCAGGCGATGATTGGAACTTCAATTTTTTTGGGGCCAAAAGTAAATCTTGATGTACAAGTACGTGGTCAGACGGAAAATCACTTAATATAGAGTCTAGCTCAGCTACGTCAGAGGGCAAATCATTAGAAGAAGACAGGGCAGACTTGAAATGTGTCTCCCATTCAGCAACAGACGGGAGAGAATCCGGTGCAGGTTCACTTAAATGCTTAGTCCTACGTAGCGCTTTCCAAATTTTAAGCATCACGAGACGCTTCTTCCATGAGGCAATTATTGTGTCGGCGAAGTTCAGCCTGAAAAATAGCCTTCTTCTCTTTCATCCACCGGAAGGAAAGTCCATCACGGGGTTTACCAAGTGCCTTCCATCGGACGTAAGCTAACTTAGCCTCATTGTTACTGTCACACAACGAAGAATTAAGTGACCAAAAAGGTTTTTGAGTCCCAACAACAACGGTCTTGGATTGAAAACCCTTTTTCGCCGAAACCCTTAGACAATGAACTAGCTGAAAATAAATACAATTTAACTCGAGGTCTATATCATTAGACGTAGCAGCAATTAAGATCCGTTGATGTGTCACTGGCATGTCTGGCACTTTTATTCAGTGACTGCCACATCTTAATAAACTGTACCTCATCTTACAATACCTTAAGTGGTAAACCATACTCACACGAAGTTGGTGTATTCTCTATCCTTGAGCTGCTGGATGTGGCTCCTCTTCAAAAGAAGGCGCTGATTCTCGACGATCAGCAACGGCCGACAAATCCGGCCGGCGTCAGTGTAGATTCGAATTTCCCTATCCTGGATATCTCTCACCATTGAAACTTCTGACACGATAATGTCCATCTGACGTCTGAGCTTCCGCAGTGTTGTCATGAGCTGCTCCGGGTCTCTGTGAATACCTACCCAGCAACCATTGACGAAGATCTTAGTGGCACTAGAGACAAAAAGCAATGGTCACGACACAGGATAGATGGGTGAAACGTCCTGAACAAACATTCTCTGTTCATTCGCTGAACTTCTAGCCTGATGTCAGGGTGCGCTTTAACTCGTGTCTGCAGTACAGAGCAAAATAACACAGGGAAGTAGCGTCGAAACCTATGCTTTCCTTGCTTTGCAAATGGGGCATACTCATAGCGCCGCCCACTACGTTTGCGGCATTTAAAGCGAGACAAAATTGCGGATTTAGATATTTCTAGTAAAGCTAAAGTGCGGTCCGCACCCATCGGGTGCATGGTGCACGACAGATTGAGTTTCGGTAAGGACGTTCACTATAGCTGGTGGTGCTAGTGTTGCTGCTATTCGAGTTGTGTGGCACTTTTTTCAAGTCTTGGCGCTACTCTTTAGTGTTATTTTGCTCTGCTGCAGTAGCACTCCGTAATCTAGAAGATCTGACGATGTCCTTATCCGCAACCACAACGGTCTCAGAGAACACAGCTGGAAACTGCGTGGTGAGAAATTTCGAAAAGACACTTGAAAGTGGAGCGTTTCAAAAACAGGATAGTGTAATACTGGAATGATAATAAATGAAATTCTGTAAACGCAGAAACTATCAATTACTTTAAAGCAGATGTGGATCGTCACCTGGCTGACGTTCAATTTAGTGTAAATAGTGTCGTGAGATATTTTTAGAGATGAAAGCCTTTTTGCTCCATTGTTCTGTTATCATTATTATCATAAATACGCACCGGAGACGACATCTCTTCAGGCCAGACCAGACGTCCACTTAATTCACATATCTCCGCAGTCTGTTTTGCATTAAATATTTGCAATAAATAAATATATCCATGATCGTCCAGTTAGGAACCCAAACCACCGTCCAATCTTAACTTGCTACATGTCAGGTGTAAACATGAACCATCGTCCCTATCACTACTCCTACTTACTCCGCAATTGCCGAGGGTGCAATCTCCTCCAAATTTTCCATGGACCACTCCTCCAAGAACTCAAGAATAGGGGAAGGCTGAGAACCAACTGAAATGTAGGCCATGAGGGCCAGATTCTTGACGAGACCGACAGCAGCACCTTCGGGTGTTTCGGCGGGACAGACCATACCCCAGAGGGTGTTGTGGAGCTGACGAGGTTTGGCCAGCTTACCGTCGCGACCGATCGGCGAGTTGACGCGACGCAAATGGGAAAGTGTTGACGCGAAAGTAAGTCTGTTCAACACCTAAAAGAAGAAAACAGTGAGCAAACGTACAAGGCCAGATTTGTTACGGGGGGTGACCTCTTCACAAATTACTGGTTTTATTATATTTTCTTAACAAACAAACGGAAATTATTAATGTGGCCGTCTGGCCGAAGTAGCCAATCATTCGACTATTCATAAAAATGGCAAAAAACACTTAAAATCTCGACTGAAAATAAACAAGCTGAGCTCCAAAGTTTCGCTGAAAATTCGTCCAAAGCAGAGAAAAATCAGGTTATTTTCCCGGATGATTCTATCCATAAAACAATTTCAAATATACATCACTGACTAATGTTCAGACTTTAGCACAATAATACCTTAAGACCCAGAAGTAGACCAATTCTCCAAATTCCTCTTCCGGGCCGCCATCCGGTTCAGTTCCGATTAGGCACCAATGATCATCACCATCATCGACGTTTGACTGAAACTCCGCTGGCGTGTTTGTTTAATTATATTCTTCAGCAGAAAAAAGGTACAAACCTCCTTGACGATATGAGATCTTTGCCCGACCATTCAATTTAAAAAGTGACAGCTTCTTTTTCTCTTCATTAGGCCTACCCGATGAAAAATTCTTTGACTGTGTAGTAGTATGGTAGTTGCACGAAAAAGTTGCATGGAATGGTATGTAGTAGTATGGGATAGTTTGATTATATAGTAATATGTAATAGTATGGAATACTTTAATAAACATGCCTCCGACTTTTAATTTTATGTAGCATAGTATCCGACAGCATCCAGTTTGCTAGTAGTAGCATGTAGTAGCAACAGTTACTACTGCATGCTACTTTTTCGTACTACTCCATACGACTTATTCTCGGAAATTTTTCATCGGGTAACTAATGGATCAATTGAACTATCTGTGCGAAAGATACCGCTTTATAGTATAAAAAATAAACAAATACCTGCGACACACCAGCTCGGGCCTGATGGGCTTTCTTCTGGTCACCCCAGTTGCCGGTAGCAAGTGAATACTTCAGACCGTCGGTGATGATTTTGGGTTTGATGGCCAAGTCCAAATTGAAATCCTTTCCTTTGTCAATGAACTTTTGGGCGTACATTCGAACTTCTTTGGTTAGGTTCTTGAAAAGACCCCTGAACAGAAGCGACATAAGGGGACCTGCGTAAAAGTGTAAGATTAACGGAGATGATTCGGAAGCACTCTCGGAAGCACTCTCGGAAACCCGACTTTTTGCTGCAACGGGGATGAATGTGATTCTCTGTTATTTGCGAATGGGATTGGCTGAGCTTAGGATTTTAAAGAAAGAAAAGGTGCAGTTATGTTCACAATAATCATTCCTATCGACTGGTAATGGTTTCTCCTCATTTTACCCCATATACATCAACTTCTTTAAGCCAACAGACTTAATCGAGTTCATATACAACACTCATATATTATCAGTTCCATCCTCCTTCAGCTTCTAGCTACAAGAGGGGAACAGATCCTCGCGGAAGACACTAGTACTGTGAAAAATTCGCTCCAAGTGATTATCCCCCTGTGATTACACTTTTGTGTACCCTAGGAAATTCAATAACGGTTGCTTTAGAATGAGATCCAGGAATTTCTTTACTTTAACTTGAGTTTCTTGCGTTCGGCACAAAAACATGATACGATGCGAACCACCAGACGGACCTTCACAACAACCACGCAATCATACAGCCTCTAAAAGAGGACGACATTGCAACAGCATAAGAAGCGATAAGACGCATTTTCCTGTGTGACCTCTGGAGGCACAGGGACCAACATGAGGAACTGAAGAGCTGAGCACACAAAGGTGATAACTTACTTTTTGCTAGTTTCGAGATAATCGCGTTTAAAGTTTTGGATGTTAGTATATCGAAAGCTAGTTATCACCTTTGCCGACTGAGCATCTCAGTAAGGAGTGATCTGGCGAAGGTTCTGAAAGCACAGGGAGAAAGAGCGCGAAAATGCGTCACAGACGGTGCTCTCAACTCAATTTGCCAAAAAAGGCGAGTTATAACCTTTGTGCGCTCAGCTCTTCAACTGGTAAGGGGTCTTTATGCTCTATGCAGTCAAGTTATTTGTGATAACCTAGCGGAGTATTTTCTAGAAGTATCCATAGTAACACTAATCCATTCTACTTCCCTGATCGCTCCATCCCGCTATTCTCGAGGCAAATCAAGCTCCTGGATATTCTTTAGGCAGATTTGATATGCAAATTTTCCCTATTCGTGATACGGGATCCAGGGGGCCTGGAGTGCATATAAAACAGCCGACGCTGTTTGCCAATTCTTTTAAACGGAGAAGGAGTTCAACGAGTCCGCTACCTTGGAATACTGGAACGTGAACTGGTGCTAGCCTATTAATATAACGATACTTCTACAGGCTATGCTACCCGGCTAGCTCAACTACCAGCAAACTCGGTCACCTTCCGGACAATCCCGTAAAGAACTTTATAAAACGCGCAGGATCGAGAACTTCGCGTGGATGACAATGCGCCCTCAAGTTCTAAGGGTTTGATAGCGTCGACCAGATCCTGACTGCAAGAGGCAGCCTGAAGTCCATTAACAGAATACGTTGCTACCGTTGCAGTTGAGGACAAGGAGTGGCTGAGGATCGCTGAAGACATGGCGAAGGATCTACGCGGTTGGAATGCTGCACTGGCGACCATCCTGGATGCCACGTGATGCGGCAACCTTGGTCCCAGCACAAGTACACGCAAGTACATGATACAAACGGCGTTGCTTCAGTGCCGATAAACGCAAAACTGTTACTTACCAGCCAAATCCAAACGTTTGTTTCCATAGTGATCTCTGTCATCTAACTCCCGCCGACCGAGCGAAGCCAGAAGCAACCTGTGCACCATATACCCCAAGAAATAAGCCTTCTTCGTTTCACAGAAATCGGAAACACCAACGTGCGGCAACATTTCCTTCTGAAGAATCTCGCGCGCGTACTTGATACGCTTTTCTTTGGTGACACCAGGTCGAGCACCACGAGCACCAATGAAATTTAGGGCGACGTTCTGTTCCTGAATGACGAAAGCTTCATCGAGGGAGGGTTTCACCATTTCCATCATTTCAGGGTCGTCAAATTCGTAGATGATGTGCTCGAGGATGTCACGATCTGCCACGAATCCGAGAGCTCTGGAAAAGAAAAAAGTTAAGGCATAAGTCGCAGTGAACACACTTTCCCATATTCTAGCATACGTGAAACTCAGCTTGGTTTCTTAAAGATTTCATATCCGTCCCAGTTGTTTTCAGCCTCAAACGGAACCCCTTGGTTTTGATGAGAAACACGGAAAACTTGCATAACCAGTATTTCGGACAAATGAGCTCCTTGGAAGCAAAAAGCATAAGCTACATCAGTCTCAAAAAGAGCCAAACATTTGAAATGCAAACATCAGCGTAGTGTCGTTAAGTGGAGCACAGCAGAGCAAAGCGAAAGCAGATAGGTAAACATAGCCTACGACTGGAGGAAGGGGGGACGGAAAAGTTCCTTCAGACGAAGCTGACTGCTAATCATATTCGATGGCACTGAAACGATAAATCAGCTGAAATTCATTATCACCGATCAAGGTTCTTTTTCTGGCTACAGCCTCAAGAGAACCCTTGCCAAGAAGGGCCGAACCATCACAGAATAAATTCCAGTTAGCTCATCCGTTCAGTGCAATCAAATAAAAGCTTTATATCGAGTGTTAAGTTAGAAATATAAAAGAGCGTACCTAAAAACAATCATGATCGGGATCTCTTGCTTAATGTACGGAACAATGGCTACAATTCGTTGACCAATGGCAGACTTCTTCAAGCTCTGAAAAAATGCAACACAAGTTAGTTCTCGGCACACCCCAAATACAGCCGGATTAAAATAGAGGTCGTGTTCCACCCTACTTACCAGACTAATTTCGCATGGCGTCATGGCTCCCGGCTTCTTGGCGTCAAGGCTGAAATTTTTTTTTCTACTTTCGGCAAATTACCGCGCCAAGCACTAGCGTGACAGAGATCGTAGTTACTGCGCTTAGTAAGCTCCCGAGCGTAGTAAGCAAACAGTTGCTATTTCGAAAAGGTTGGAACGGTCAGCGTAGTAACTTTTCACGACGTTGGAACGAAAAAAGTTACTATTATAAGAAGGGTGGAACATGCTCCAAGTACAGCAAGCTCGTACCAATACCGACGAAAAGGAATTTGAGTAAACATTATCCACCAATAGGGTGCGACCTTCTGTCTAGAAAACAGGTTAAAAACCGGCCGATAGCATGTAACACTAACCGTTTTCGTCTTACCTCCGGTACAATCTCTCTACTGAACAATACAATTTTCGCCTAGGTACTTGTAGATGACTCGATCCCCGTTGATTTCACTAACCTTTCCTCCCAAACTAACAGTTTGATATAATACTACTGGTCGGTCCTCCTAGTAACATAATCTTGTCCTAAAGAAAACTTCGAGCCCATCGGAGGTTTCCGTCGTCATGGGAGGAGGTGGGATCCCTCCTGGCTTTAACTCTCGATGCCCTATACAAAATACCGATATTCAAGGCACGACATTGTTCGTCAGCTGCTACTGACAGGGCGAGCTCGATAGCTTGAGTCCTGATACAGGTACAATTACCAGAACACGTACGACCGCAACAAGCTTTTCAGAGCGTGTTCCACCCTACTTACCATAGTTACTACGCATGACGTCACGGATTCTAGATTCTTGGCGTCGAGGCTGGAACACATTTTCCTATTTTCAGCAAAATATACCACGGGCTAATCGGACCAATCATTTCAAAGAGAATTCGTGGCTACCACGCTTACTACGCTCCCGAGCGTGGTAAGCAAATAGTTAATAATAGCTCCGATCAGCGTAGTAACTATTCACGAGGCTGGAACAAAAATAGTAACTAACAGTTACTATTGTTAGAAGGGTGGACCACGCTCTGAATTTGTCACTTCGGTTGAAAAATCGGCAATTCTTTTCACCGCGACAAAAGAAAGAGCGATTCACCGGAAGTTTCAGAATATCTTTCAAAAGTTTCTTCTGCTTCGCGAGATTTCTGCTTACTTGACTAGTACGTAACTTTCTTATTGGATTACAAATCAAGATGATCGTGTTGACGAATACTTTTAGTGCTATACTACTGTTTTAGGTATTCACGCTGATTGGTGCTCTATCGTTTAGCAGAGCAGTTCATGTCTAAATAGCTGTTACTGCTTTATCAGATATTTGGTGTTTGTGTGAGTTATTCACAATACACAATACTTAAATGCTGCTGTTACTGGGGGCCTTAACTGCTCCCTTTCTGTTTATACCACTGGCAAGTCCAATCACTTTTTCTTTAGGTTGAAGAAGTATGGAACGAAGTTAAATTCTATTTTATACATAACAGAATTTGCCATGAGAATTGACGTTCCCACACCGCTTGGGAGAAGAATTTCTCCCAAGTATTTTGGAAGTTCTTCCAAACGTTCTGGTCAGTATTTCTCCTGTCCAATCTGTGGATATCAGAATGAAAGTGTGGTGCATGTCATGTGTGAATGTGAAGAATTAAGAGAGCTGAGAAATGAAGTGTTTGGAGAATGCGGGAGGGTGTTTGATGAGAAATGGATGTGTAGTATGATTGGTAGCCGTCAGTTTGATGATGTGAGGAGGCTGGCAAGATTCCTCAAGGGCGCTTTTAAATTAGGTTACTGTTTAGATCGTTGTCTTTTTGTTTTGTTTATTTTGTTGCCACGGCCTTTTGCCTTTTTTGTGCAATTAAATCTTATCTTATCTATCTATCTTATCCGTCGGTTTCACCGGGGATTCTAGTACCGTAGCTGGCGCTGGGCCAAGACTCCTTGTTTCCTGAGGACACTTTATGAACTCTCATGTACCTTGTGCCAGTTGTGCCATGTCTTAGTCGTAGTAGGTACAGTTTCCATTCCAATATTCAACATGTGACTCCTTTGTCACTCTGTTGGGTTTCTCAAAGATTAAAAACCTCGGACATTTTCAGCCACGCTCAGCCCCTCTATATTGTTGAGAAAAACGGACATAATTCCATAGCCGGCATTTCTGACCAATGAGCTCAACGGAAGCAACAAGCAGGGGCATGATCTGCTTCAAAAAAGCCAAACACGGCAAATGCAAACACCCACGTTGTGTCATTGCGTGGATAACAATGCATAGGAAGTTCCAAACTTCGGGAATGAGAATGGATAGAGCGATTAGGCACGTAGTCAGGCGCCTTTATCAAAGTATTGCAAAATTCCGATTGTTGTAGGCTAGCTTACCAATTACCCCATAACAGGGACCCATAAATTTTTTACAGGGCCCCCTTTACCTTATTTCACGCAGTATTTTAATTCTAGCTAAGTAATTATATTTTAATTTGTGTGAATTGATAAATTGTTTACTTGTGTAATTTCGCATGTGTTATTTGTAAAATGACGATCCAATGCTAGCGTGTACAATACAAGCTATTAAGGAAATAAAGTACATTTATTTATTTATTATTTATTGTCAATAAGAGATTTCTGATGCTATGTTGACCGCACGGAAGATAGTTCGAGAAATACCCACGGTCCAATCACGTTCAAGACCAGATAGACGAAATTTGGGATTGGCTGCTGGCGCCTTGAGGGAGGAGTCTCTTTGGCACGCACGTCCAATGGGGCAAACAAGAATGCATATTCGACCCTAGTGGGATTTTTGGAAAGTAGGACTGGTGGTCAACATAGCAACATAGAAGCATAGGAAATGACAAGCCCCCTGTAAAGGAAATTTATGGGTCCCTGCCCGTAGCGACATCAACAAAATTGGAGGATAGGTACTTCTTCAGCCAAAACTGACTGCAAATCACATTTGATGACGCTAAATGGATAAGTCAGTTAAGATTTTTTCTACCGATATTTCGGCCCTTCTTGGCAAGGACCCTCATCGGGTTGTAGCTAAAAGAAACGAGCCTACAATGGAGGGTGGGACAGAAACCAAGACTCTTACCTGTCCACCCTTCGCCATCATGTTGACCCACAGCGTTGAAACAGGCCTTGAGGAATGCTCAATGCAAGATCGGATTTCTGCTTTATAAGCAAACTTTGAATCTTTCATGGAGAAGACATACACAGTGTTGGTAGCCATCTTCTCCTGGGCAATGAGGACCTGCAAAAACAAAATATCAGTCATACTCTCGGTGTCTCATTGTTCATGGCCCTAGCAGTGCCCGGATTACCTAATAGGCCGAGCAGGTCCCCGCCTATGACACGATCCATTTAGGAGCCCCATCCCGATGGACCAAAATAATACTCATTTCATCTTGTAAGATTAAGTACAATCAAGCTTTCTCACGTCATGACTTACAAATTTGGAAGAACGGAATAACAAAAGAAAACAAAAGACTTTTCAAAAAACAGTTTTCAGTCTACATTGAGGAAACAGAGCTTCATATCATAAGCTGTTTGCGCGCAGTGGTTGATGATTTTTTACAGGGACGATGAAACTTTCAAACGGGTAACGCTCCCACTTGTGAATGGTTCATCGTTTCGAAGTAAACGCCACATGCGGAGTGAACAGTAGTGACGGTTATCCCTACCTAGCGGTCGACATGCCAACTACAAGGACATTGTTTGAATTGGTTTGCATTCCCCAGGTTCCAACTGCCTAGGTGCCTCTACAGGTTTCAATCCGGCACTAACTGTCAGTGCTTAGTATTAACACAATAGCCTCAAAATGCAAATTCCAACTCCTGAATTTCCCTTGCAATTTTTCTTTGCGCTGGTTAAATTTTTGTCTGCTCAAGTGGTCCTGACGCGTAGAATGTGGAAACGCAAGTTTTGTTTTTATTAGCTCACGTGGTCAAAGATTTATAATTCATTACAGACAATCGCACTGGATTAACCATGCTATGCCGCGATAACGACTTGAACAGAAATCGATACTGTGCAGACTGGAGACGGCGCTGGTTACTACGAAACAAAACGGTGAAATAACGTAGTTGTTCATGATCTATTTCAAGATAACTTTAAAAGAACAGAAAACTTGACTCAAACTTGACTCGGGGAGCTAGCTAACATATCAAGAATGTACCCTGAGTCGATATTGAGAGTAAGAAAAATTCTCGTTACGACCATTGCAGTTTCCGGGCAGTTTCCAAGAATTCGACTTTTGAGTTAGAAGAAAAAAAGCAAAAGGTTTGTGTGCCGCGACTAGGAATCGAACGCAGGCCGTCTTGTCGGGGAGGTCGTTTGTCTGTAGTCTACACGTAAAAAGGCGAACTTTTACAGTACATAAGTGCATAATTACAGTGCATAAGGGGCATGGGCCTGCCAGCTAGCTTTGGGAACCAATAAGACCCTGCATATTTATCTAAGCCTCTCCGGGCGATTCGATGGCCCAAAATTGTGTAGTCAAGTTTACTGTTCCTTTAAGCCTGAAACTCGAAAATCCTCTGCCAAAGATTTCCAGGCATGAACTAAACCCAAACAACACCTGGAACTGAACAAGTAAGTACAATGTACCTTTTCTGATCCGTTGATCACGAAGTAACCGCCAGGGTCCAAAGGACATTCATTCAATTCAGCTAAATCTCTGTCATTGAGGTTGTTCAACATGCAATACGTCGAGCGCAGCATAATTGGAATCTTGCCTGGAAAAAAAGGTTGCTTGAATGTTACTCAATCCCAACATCTTAGACACTTGGTCTCCAGCAAGAGGAACAACTGACATCACTTCAAAAACAATCCAACACCACACAGTCAATGGAAGTGCACAACCTAGACTCTATAAAAAGAAACACTCAAATTTCATTTTTCGAAATTTCGTAATTTCCAAAATATCGTCGAAATTTGTTCAAATAATAAACAGAAATTAGGCCTAGGACTACTACGACTTTTTGTTTGTAAATGACTCTCTTGTTTCTGAAAATAAAATCATTATAAAGGGGATTTCCACGAAGTCACCCCTCTGGAACGATATGGGGTACACACGATGATCAACATAATAAAAGGATAGACGTTTTCCTTTTCCTTTAAAGGAACAGTAAACTTGACTACGCAACTTTCGGCCATCGAATCGCCCGGGGGGGCTTAGATAAATATACAGGGTCTTATTGACGACAGCCCCCCCCCTTCTTTGTTATCTCGAACCGTCTCGAACCCCCTCCTTAGTGTTCCCAAAGCTAGCTGGCAGGCCCTTGCCCCTTATGCACTGTAATTATGCACTCATGTACTGTAAAAGTTCGCCTTTTTACATGTAGACCACAGAGAAACAACCTCCCCGACAAGGCGGCCGGGGTTCGATTCCTAGTCGCGGCACACAAACCTTTTGCTTTTGCAAACCTTTTGCTCAAAGTCGAATTCTCGGAAACTGCCCGGAAACTGCAATGATCGTAACGAGAATTTTTCTTACTCTCAATATCGACTCAGGGTACATTCTTGATATGTTAGCTAGCTCCCCGAGTCAAGTTTTCTGTTCCTTCAAGACTGGGGAAACAACATTCAGTGCCAACACTTACCAATGAAAGTTTTCTGATGCTGAGTGATTATCGGATCTTCACCATCTTTCACTATAGTTTTTACTATATCTACATAGAGGGGAGCTGAATAGGTGAGATTTCTTAGACGAGCTTCATTTGGCATCATGGGACTAGCAGCACCATCTTTCTCCCAGTGAGTGGGTTTGGAAAGATAAATCTGTTCGAACTTCACCGTGTATTTGGGCTGGAAAGGAATAAGACATTGACAGTATGGTACAAATTCTTCTACAAGCAACTCAGAAATACACCACGTGAGGAACAGAAGACTCGGATGTTAGTTCAAGAGCTTCGCAGGCCAATACGCACTGTTTGGTGATATGTCGACAGCCTCACCGAACATCCTGATTCCTTCACGATGTGCTACTTTTTGGGATCCCAAAACGTTAGTGACGGATACCTATGACATCGCAAAAGTTGTCCGTCTGTCCGTCTGTCCGTAAGCACGATAACTCTCGAAGGGATTGAGATATTTTGATGAAACTTGGTGGGAGGATTGGTTGGGTCAAAGTACAGGTCAAGTTCGAAGATGGGCTCTGTAGCCCTATATTTGAGGGTGGGGCTAAAGCTTTTAAGATAGTTGATTCAGGGTTAAGGAGACACGCTGAATCCGAATATGAAAGTTATTTTCTCGCCGGACTAGTAGTTCGCCCGGAATCCGGCGAAAACCGGAAAATTTGTTAAAAGCAAAATTTGTATTTGAAGTTGATTAGATGTTCGATTTAGGGGTAAGAAGACATGCTGAATACGATGGTGAAAACCATTTTCTCGCCGGAGAAGTAGTTAGCCCGGAATCAGGCCGAAATCGGAAAATTTGTTAAAAGCAAAAGTTTTACTTGAAGTTGATTAGATGTTCGATTTAGGGGTAAGAAGACATGCTGAACACGATGGTGAAAACCATTTTCTCGCCGGACAAGTAGTTCACCCTGAATCCGGCCGAAACCTGAAAATTTGTTAAAAGTAAAATTTGTATTTGAAGTTGATTAGATGACAGATCTGAGGGTAAGAAGAGACGGTGAATCTGTATATGACAATCATTTTTTACCCGGACATATAGCTCGTCCGGAATCCGGTTGAAACCGGATTTTTTTAGTTTTATTTGAAGTTGATTAGATGTTCTTTATAAGGATAAGGAGACGCGCTGAATTCGTTTCTGAACTATCTTTTCTTGGTTGGACAAGTAGTTCGCTCGGAATTCGGTACTCAGGGGCGTCACCTCGATGAGAGGGTGGGGGCAACACGTCATCTATGGGCTTGTCATAATTCCTAGCAGGGATCCCTGGAGCTATGGGCCGCAATATGAGGAACTAGCACGGAAGGCACTTAGGTCGAGATACGATTCTATTCCATTCACCACAAACACTATGGGCTTGTAGTAGTAGATCCGTCCTACCTACAATGTCAATACATCTTATTTCCGTAACCACTCAATCCCTCCTCAAACCCGGAGACACCAAATTAATACGTCGTCCCCCCCCCCCTCACGACACAAAACTAATTTTTACGCTTGCCCTTTTTCGCTATTTTCGATGAAGTTTGGCGGAAGTAAAGCAGGAAGTTTCGATCACCTATCGTCAAAATAGATATGGCTTATACAGGTATATCTGAACTTAATTTTCTCAGATGATTAGCCTGGCGAAGACTGGTTCTGGCGTAGACAAGACGTAGTTGTCTGGGTCAAATATTAAATTTTTGGGATCCCATCGAAACCTTTGGTCTTGTTTTTCGTGCTGACGATATTTTTGTCCCTTAGACGAGTCCACACAATCAGGTGACAGGGCATTCTGATCAGCTTGCCATTGATTGAGGAATCTCCTACATAAAAATAAGCGGACTGACAGTGCTATGAGGAGGGGAAGACTCTTTATCCAGGTTACTGAAAAACAAAATGATGAAACACTCTAGGTTCTAGGCTCTACTTCCACGACAAGGGTGTGTCAAGACTGCTGCAAGGTAATTGCGGCAACCCGTCTGACAGGCTCTGTCTCTTGTTCCTGACGGAACTTCACTGACAGGAGAGATAAGAAATGTAACAGTAAACTGGAAGACAGAACCGATGACAAGGGTCCCCTGACATAGGAAAGTGAACTGTTTTGATGCACATGTTTTCGGGCAATAGGATCACAGATCCAGTAGCACGGTTGTATCTGACAACTCAAGTGCTTTGAGACTACTTCACAAGTCCTTTGGTAGATAGCTTGGTGAGCGTATGTCTTGTAAACGAAAGATAATGCGGTCAGATAATGCCTCAGAGCACTTCCAGCACTACTTTCTAAGTGGCAATCAGCTGAACAAACTGTTGAAAAGGGGAAAAGGTTACAATCCCAGCAACTTACCGGCATCTCAACTTCTCCAGAAATATGCTGCGCTTCAGCCTGGAGCTCAATAGGAGGCGTGTCTTCCACTATTCTCTGGATAGACATTTGAATAAATTCATCAAAGGAGTCAAGCTGCTGTCGCACAAGACCTGGAGAAAATATTGTTAAGTTTCAAGATGACCAAGGTATATGCTAATCTCTTTCATACCTTGCTTGATCTTCATCCACATTACTCTACATTTAAATTAGGCATAAGACCAACTGCATTGGCTGCTCCATAGAGATTCCTGAAGGCAAGAAAACACCTCACCAAACGCTGTACATGGACCTAATATTCAAGCTTCAATTAAGACAAAAAATAAAATAAAAAACTCACCTTTTTCATCAAAATATGCATTGATGACAATCCAGCAGGCTTCCTGCCAAAGCTCAGCAGAGATCTCATCTGCCCCCTCATCTTCATCGTACATTGTATCAACTGGAAAACAAAAATGACAAAATAAGCTAATAATCTTTAATGAGAAATCAATTAAGATACTGATAGTTGCTGCCCTGCTCTACAATTATCCAGTGTCATCTAAGCAATTTGTATTGATCTCAAAATAACTCAAAATTCAGGACAGCTTTTGGAACCATCATGCACAAGTAACAGATCTATCAAAAATGTTTGAACTTTCTCTTCACTCTGCTTCCTTTTTTTCCTCTTACTTTTTTCTGGTACTTCAATTTGTGCTCATGAGAAAGTAAAGAATTCATACAACCAGGCGAATGGTTGATTTGATTGGTTTTAGAAAGGGTCAAAAGTCAAGTGATCCTTCTTGAAAAAGAAAACACCTTGGTTACTTAATGGGAATCTTCCTTGGTTTATAAAGCAGACGATTATTTGGATTTCTAAAAAAAAAAAACATGCACAGCCCAAAGTTAACTGAAAATTAGGAAGGAAGGGAAGGAAAAAACAAACAAAAAATAATAAGTAATATAACAAGTAGCCTATATATAATAAGAATGGAAAAGTTGGTAGGTGAATGAATTCCCCTTTTTTCCTGGAAATAGATAGGTAAACCAATGGGAAAAAGTGGTCTTCATTAAAGGCTAAATTTCTTGGAAGTTCTCTAATATTTTTAAAATTGGAAAAAGAGGTTAGATAAAACATAAGATCAAGTATCTTGTGGTCTAGGAGAGGAAGACAGCCCTATTTAGGTATGTAGTCAATCTCAGTTCAACCAAATATCATGGGGGTGCCATGCTAGTACCATGCCCATGCTCCAGGGCATGGTGCCCCAACGTATGGGCACCATGCCCATACCTTGGGGCATGCCCTGACGTTAGGGCACTATGCCCAAAAATTGAGGATTTGTGCTTGACTGGTTAGGAACTTTTATTATTGCAAAGAAAATTCATTTTAACATTTTTGAGGTCAGGCTATGTAGATTCAAAGTTAGGTAGGCTACCTCTCCTCTACTTGCTGTTGACAGGGAGGAATCAACAGATGATATGCATGTACTCGTTGCAATTTCTACAGAAAAACAATACATGTCAGATTTTGGTTTTGAATTCAGACTCCTGGTTGGCACTAAGATCTAAGACTAAGGGAAATTATTAACTGAACTAATGCATACCTTTTCGTCTTTTAGGAAAGATGACCTTGCTGAAGATAATGAGAAAGTAGTATTTTGCATATTTAATATGATATAAATCATCTCTATTACTATAATGTTACAACAGTGTATAGCCATAGGCTTAACCATCAAAAAAGCTGTCTTCTTCACTGAAGCCTTGTGCCCTCGTTTTGTCTGTTTTGAGACATGTTCCTCAGTTCCTTCGGCTTCTCAAGTCAAGTCCAAGACTCAAGAGCTTGTCTGGCAAGAAACTTGCAGAAAAATTGATGTCGAAATACAGGACGTGCACCAAATTCCGTCCACCATGACCGCGAATATGTACTAAATCCAGCCTCCCATTTAATTTCAGTGCTTTAAACTTGTCTAAACTTACTTTCCAATATCTTGAAAGTAAGCTCTGCTTCTGATCTTCCAGACACTATTTTTTCTATCTGGCTAATGCGTCTCAGCGTTGCAAGATAAACGTTTCAGCAGAAGGACCAATTTTTTTTTGGCAGAACTGAATTCCGCCTCCAAAACGAATTTCCGCCCACTTTGCGATCGAATTCCGCCCAAAAATCCAAGACGCTGAATAAACATGCTCATTATAGGCAAGTCATGCTGATTACTTCGCAGGTCGCGATATGATTCGATTCAAGCTTTTATCGGCTCTTAGAGTTCTTTTGAAGTCTCGATTTGTTTTCCCGCCGATTTTTCAAAATGTGCTTCTTTTCCCGCTCTTGTGTTGTTGCCAGATAAGAAGTGGCGAAATATTAGTGGCGTTTTTGATCGCCGATCAGTTTGACGATAGCCGTTTGATTTTTTGTGTTTTCGACGTTTGCCGGAAGCCGATTGCCATAGCTGTTTATCTTATTTTCTGTTTTCGTTCTAATCGGCTAACGTGTATCGCCTAAATTCGTGTCCATCACCCATCAGCCGAGGACTCGCCGTTAGCCCTTCACGTATGGATTTCGTTTGAGGATTAGGCGGTATTTTCAAAAATGAAAAACTCGTTTTTGCCCACCCAGAAACATCGGCGATTGCCAACGGCTATCGGCCATCGAAAACAGTAATATGCACGAACCGGCAAACTCGCTTCGTCTACCGGGCAAATGTTATTGGCGATCAAAACGCCACTATTGTGTCTCTTCGTCGTACTGCAAAAAAACATCTGTAATCAAATGTAGGCATCACAATCGGCAATTATTTCATTAGTCGTCGAAAGTGAAATCGACATTTTTAACCAAGACAAACCAATGTTTTGAACGCTAGATGCCTTCAGTCGCTTGCTACTCCAAACATGTCCGTGAAATTTCTGATCTGAGCGTTTTCTACTCTTGTGTCCAAAATCCGACCACCAGAGGTCTCATTTCCGCCGTTTGCACCTTCGAAGAAGAAAGAGATTCTCTTTGAAAGGATTTGAAGGGAGATTTTTACATCAGTAGATAGGTGTAGTTATGGTCATTCAGAAACCAGCTAGAATATTCAGTATCTGTCAAATTTAACTAGGGGGCGGAAATCAGACGGGGGCGGAATTTATGGCACATCCTGTATTACTCTGGTCTTGTGAAAAACTGTCAAATGATGGATACAGATAGAACTAGGCTTCGTCTAGGCCATGCTAGCCTACACTATGCCAAAATCCAAATCAACAAATTATTTCCTTAGGCTAGTCTTACCATCTTCACTTTCATACATGACTTCCAAACACCAAACTTCAACCACAAATGGTACTGGTCAGCTGCACCCTTGGCTCTAAAGATTATTTCTGACTCAATCAAGAAAGCTAGCTAGACTTCACAAGAATTCTCCCTTCAACAGTTTGAACCAAAGTTGTGAAATATCTCCTTCTGAATTCTGTCTGATCCCGGCTTGTTTTCAGGGTTGCCACTTGCCAACTTCAGCCAACTGCCAAGAGCTTGGCTCAGGAAACTGATGAAAGTGTCATAATTCCCGACAAAAAGGTGCTTTGGTGTAATCACAACAACATTTTTTGGCGCGTACTTTAGCTCGTTTTTATGCCACTTGCCCGTGCACTTGCCCTTCGGCCAAGTGCCATATAGCGATCGCAATTTCTGTCCGTCCGTCGGTCGGTCCGGGTTTTGCTAGTTCGGGCATTCCCACATAAGCTAGGACGATGAAACTTGGCAGGCATATTAGGGACCCCAAATGATTAAAGTTTAACCGAAAAGGACTGGGATAGGACAATCTAGTTACCCATCACTTATTGACTTAAATTGGCCTTGAAGACCCGCTGAAATTGCGTTACTTGGTTGTTCCGCTATTCAGGAATAATCGATTTTCAAATAGTGAAATTTCCGTGTGATTTGTAGTACCTCTAATTTGTTGTATGCCTTACAAGAAAGATTTATGACTTTTTTTTTGTTCAGGCACTAAGCAATCTTCACCAATATCGCCGCTGCCCACTGAAAAGCTTTGTTTGTGTTTAGATAAAAATTTCACGCGTAGTAGAATTTTCGCTGTGGGGACAGCCGCAGATATTCTGAACGTCATAACTAGAGCAGATAGTGGAAAACAAAAAAATCCCTTTGCAGAATCCAAATAATTCAGTGTATTCAACTAAATGACACAAAAATAGGTTGGCTTTTTCAGTTAAACTGTTGGAATTAATAGTCACTTTCCCGATCCGAATATCGTAGGGGGAGTGGAAGGAGGGGGAATCCGGATTATTGAGGACTTTATAACTTTTGAACGGGTAATCGGATCTTAATGAAACTTCATATATAGAAAGAACTCGTGCGCCAGACGTCCCGATTAAAATCCGGACGAAACGGGTTTGTCCGCAAGTTCGTTTTCCCAACTAGAGCGGTTTCGAGCCTGAAGAGGACCCTTGCCAAGAAGGGCCGAAATATAGCTCTAATAAAATTTAGCTGACGTATCCGTTTTGCACTGTCAAATAAGGCTTTGGAGTAAAAACCTGAAAAGATGTGAATTATTCAGTGGCGATTCTTCTTTTTATATTCATTGACATACATATTTGTACAGAAATCGATGGTGTTGACTGGGTTTGCTTGATCCCGCTCCTCCAGAACAGCGCTATCTCGTGTAGCAACATAATCGTATTAAGTTTTACCACAAATGGTTTGAAATTTCTTTTTTAATTGTTAAAAATCTCCTGATCCGATAAACCACAGATAAGCAATTTAGATTTATCCTAATTTTGATTACCGAGTGAATTAGTCCGTAGGCTAGTTGAATTAATGTTTTTACGAATAGCGACGATGGCAGCTGTATTAAATACAGGCTTTTTGCTGCGGTAATCCTTAACTTTAATAAAAGTAAATGAAAATGTGCCTTTTTCACCTAAAAAAGTCACATGTAAGGAAAGGTGTCCTTTTTTGGAAAAAAAAGTGTCACAGTGTAACACGCCTATGTAAAGTGTCAAAAATGCACCAAAAGTGTCCTGAAAGCGTCACACGTTGCAACACTGTGTAATTGTTTCTTAAGTTTCTTCTACTGCTTCATTAGCGGCTGAAAACTTACACCGTGAATGACTCTCCGCTAGATAGCCCTCATTCGTTGGAAAGCAAAGCAAAAATTTTAAATGCTTTACAAGACATGGTCTCCGGAGACACCTCTTAAGTGTTAAGAGCAGCTTAAGAGTAAAAGGGTAAACTATTTTCTTCAGTCTTCTGTAAGTTAGCTTGTACTTCGGAAATTTTACTTTCAGTTGTAGAACCAAAAAATGGCCATGAATAACTAAAATGCAACTAAGTTACAGCAAGAACAAATAAAAGCAAGAACATCTGTGTCTCGTCCATCCTCCGATCAAAAGCGTTCCGGAAAAATTGAGCGGAGGTGGAGCTAATACAGAGCCTTCTTGTTCGCCCGTGTATACTCGTTGGTCTCTTGGTCTCCGCCGTTACACACTCAAGTCATTTACGAAGAAAACAACTAGCGAGGCGTATGCTCTGGCCTGTTCACACAAGAAGGAAACAACGTTGGTTTTAATGACTAGATGCTGGGTGTCTAAATGATGCGAAAATAAAAACGAACTTGACGATGGTCGTTCGTAATTGCACTTGTTAGGCTATACCATGATCAACAATATGGACATTGAAATCCATTGTGACATGCCTTTTTATATCTCTGGGGAGAACTATATAATGTAAAACCGGAATTCGAATCAGACTCACTGAGGTCATGACCCATTGTGTTTCAACGTTTACAGTTGTTACTTTGTCAGACGAGTGAAACTAAGAGTAGTTTAATCAGGCTTGCGAGGATTACTGAAATTACAGAAGAGTTAGAGTAGCCTGTAATAGTCAAAATAATACTGGTAGGTGATTTTATATTTTGTATTTGTTTTCGTGGAAAAAGAATTGTTCACATTTCGATTTAGTGAGTTGGATTAAATTCGATTAAGTAGTGAATTGAAAGACGAAAGTTCACCTCAACCATAGCTATCCCAGACGGAAATGTTCCACCTTCGTAATATTTGTTCATTTACATTTAGCATACGAAACCTGTCTTTTTGAAAGAATCTACTCGTTTTCATCCGATATTCTCAGATGAGTGTTAATATCTGTAATGAAATTTATATTTTCTTGACCCCGAAAAGATACAGTTTACGTTACACATATACAGTTTGTCGTACTTTTAACTAAATTACCAGAGACTTCTACACATTTGTGATATCTGCTTTATTTGGAAGCCAGTTTCTTTCTATTTGGATTCTTTGTTGTTTCTGATTTTTTTTTTGTCAACCCCTAAAGCTTGTCTGAATCAATGAGCCGGTAATCGCTGTTTCCGTCGCGCTTCCAGTCCAGTGTGAACAGGCTTTTCACTCCTGCCTCCATTCGATTTTTCTTCCTCGGTGGTTTACTGCGTTTTACCTTCTCTGTAGAGATAACGACTTTTGGTGTACCGGGTAAGCTCCACCTCCGCTCTCTCGGGTCGGAAATTGGCCATATTTTAGTCGACTACGCACGATAGCATCAGCGATATGGGGAGACGAAAGTTCTTGCTTTTATTTGTTCTTGGTTACAGTATAGGTATGCTTATTATGTGAACGTTTGTTGACTTCAGATTTTGCCATTTTCATGCACTTGCTGTGTCTATAGCTAACTACCAGTTAGCCAAAGTAGGTAAAGAAGGGCAGCTGAAAACACCTGTACAGGTATTTTGGATCTTCAGTCTACCATTTAGCCCAAAACTGCAGTGTTCACATTAAAGTAACTGTTCACATAAGCATACCTCTACTGTACTTTATTTATGCTCTCTTGATTTGAGTTACCTTATGCAGTCTTGAGCATAAGGTAACTTAGTTGCATTTTAGTTATTCACGGCCATTTTTTGGTTATAAGATTGAAGTTAAAACGATGGTTTACATACCAGGATGAAGTCAACTTCTCGGAGCTAGGAGCTAACTTCAACCTGGTGGTTTACATTTGGAAGAGCTAATTACTCTTCAGAGTACCAAATTAAAGACTTTGTTTTCCTACGATATCATTCATTGATACCAGATTCACTCCTGCCTGCACTTGAACTTGCTTCTGTGATTGATTAGATGATGAAAAATATAGGAGTTGAAAAAGTTAACAAAATGAAACACCATTTTTAAAGCAGGTTCAAATCCTAAGATGTAGCCAACACTTTAAGGAATATCACTCTGTCCCTCCCACATTGCTCCCACATACCAAAGAAACCTTTGTCCCGTCGTGCTCATACATGGGAAGGCTAGCCCAGAGCAAACTAACTATTGTTTCTTCTTTCCCATCATAGATTGTATTCTAAGTCATAAAGCCAGTTTCTTAATGTATCATAGTTGCTTGCAGGCTATTTCTGAGTGACTAGCCAAAGAAGAACTCCAAGAGAAATATGCCTAAAGTCAAACAAGAGAAAAAAGATGAAGAAACCACAAAGAAAATAAAAGTGAAAGAAGAAAAAACAGACAACAGGAAAAGGAAGCATGTAGATGACAACTCTGATGAGCCTGCCACAAAAGTTTCTGTTAAGCAAGAAAAACTGGAACCTAAAGGTCTTTCACTAGCAGAGGCTGCCAGGAATGGATCTCTTCTTAAAGTTGATGGCTCTCCAGCAAAACTTGAAGCCCCAAAGAAGCTTCTGTCATTTAAGGATCAGGTGTCACCTCAAGCATCAGGTGAGATTTATGGCATCTTAGTGCAATCATACTAACTTGATAGTGTCGGAAATTTGTCTCAAGCTGAGACTCATTACCCCTTGTGGGTGAGGACGCAGTCAAGATTGAAGGGTGGAAGTTGCTATTGCTGACAGAACATGGCAATTTGTCAATAGAGAGTTTCAGTTATTCGCTGTTTGAATTTTTGCCTGTTTATTTTCAAGAGCAAGATCTACATTCGCTAGGGCGATTCCAGCTCTCGTGTCTCCCTTTTCGATCCAGTGGTCGGTACAATAATTCTCCTCGGGCAATTTCTTTATATTGAGCGGTGAAAATACGGCTTCCTCCTTAAAAGTTTGTTCAAATACGTCTTTTGACCCAAGGGATGTAGACCTGACTGTTGACAAAAAGGCGGTAAAAGACGACCTAGATGGTCCTAATGCCGATAATACGACGCATTGCTATTATTTTAATGGCAGAAAGGCACACTGTCAGAGCCAAGCCATGTCTCGGCCGAAGAGCTGGGTTGTGACTCCCAAAAGTTTCGGGCACGACAGAAGAGGATAAGCGCGTGCGGTAATGGTTCGACATACACATCCGTGACAATATACTAGTAATTTAACTACAGTAAACAGGCGGTCACACCTGCTTTAAACTGATTAATGGTTATGAACATGTTATGAATATATAGAGGATACAGATAGCTGAGTAATAAAGCGAATACGCTAGTAAAAAGATACGCGGAACGCGAAAAGCAAAGTTAAACACTTCTTGTTGACAAACTAGTTAAAATTTGATCGTAGGCTTTGGTTAAGATGAGCATACGCTGTATTTCTTTCCAAACAATAAGTCTTCTTGCCTTAAAAAAAAGGGAAATGCGATATGCCCTGAAAAGATCTTTATTTTTAAGACGTGTGGGACAAAAATGCAGCTGTTTCGTAAAAACGATGGATTACGCTACTTCTGCCATATTGCGACAAGAGACAAACTGGTGCGGCAGATGGCAAGCCTGCAGACCAACTATCCTTTGCCACACACGAAGCGAGGGGCCGTGGCGTCCCACGTCGACGCCAAAAAATGAAATAATCCATATTATCTACGGCTCGGACCATCACACTAGACGCCTCTGCTTGTAGGCTACTCTTACAGAATGCTGCTGATGTTGCATTGCCTACAGATTAATTGCTAGTTTGGGTTTCGAGTGCTAGCCAGTTTTGTCTGCACGGAAAAATGCTTTGTTACTTTAGGTTTGAATATTGGAAATCCAATCGGGGAATTATTCACTATATTTTTTTTTTTTTTTTTAGCTCTTCAAAGGTCGGGGTCATCCCTACTATCATCTCTCATAGCCCCAAAAGCTGCACCGGCTTCTAATGTGTTCAGGATCAACAAGGCAGCAGCTAATAAGAAGGTTGTTGCTGCAAGTCCCAACCACAAAAAAGAGAGGTACTATTAGCTATTTTCTAAATGAACCCTTCCGCAGGTCAGTGACCTGGTGTGGTGTGATTTTCGTACTCTTGGGTTGGGATATCGTCTATATTCTCTGCGTCTAGATTCAAGACTGTTTAAATACGGTGTAAATATGTGTTAGTTTAGAGCACTTTACGCTAATAAGAGGAAAAAAACGCGATTTCCTGTATGCAGCTGCGCCATTTGCCACTGGCGTATCTGGTTCTCCTCTGGACAATCAAGGTATGTTTCTGATGTTAATATCTTGGAGTATCATGCACTTACTGTGTTCTCCGTCTCCAGCCCTCCAGGTTTAAGAATTGGTGGAACAGTTACGGAAGTAGGTTGCGTTGGCATTACAAGTATGGAAGGTCCTGAGTTGGGGAGGGGGATAAGTTTTGGTTTAACATTTAGCCAAAAACTGCGTATCTCCCTGTCCTTTGTTGGTATTTCGTTTTGTTGAAAATGCTACCTGCTCTAAAGCGTGTGCTGATCGCAGTGCTTTATCAGTGTCAAAAACCTATTTCTAGTCTATCTGACTCAGGGCACAAGCTGTTCAGCCTTTCCTGCCAATTGAAGCAGAAAAAGGACATCGTACCGTCGTAAAATGACGGAAAAAGTTCCGAAGAAGTCACTGTTCTTGTAAATCCCAAATTGCAGACTTAAGTATGAGAAGTCCTGCAAACGTCAGTGCTTCCCCGGCCAGGCGAATTCTGTGTCCGAGTCTTGTACCTGAGAAATGAGAATCCTGTTTCAGGTTATAGCGCAAACACTATTATTTTTTCCAGGGTTCCAAAGGAAAAATACAAGAAAAACACGGATCGCCCTGACAAAAAGAAGTTTGCCAAGGATGACCGATTTGTACAGGTATGGTGTTCAGCTGATTTTCTGTTGTTAGTCATTACGGGTAATCTACGTCGGTTTCTTACACTATCCCCTTGCTTGGATATTTCGTGGCCTACTTTCTTACGTAGCCGAATGTAACTTCTTCTGTTTCCGGCCGCACGAAAATTTAATCTCTTTATTTAATGTTGCTTAAATATTTAAATATTTTAAATATTTTTGTTCTTTTATTGTACCGGGTTTTGGTCAATCGACCTTGTGTCTCCGGCTTAACCCTATGTATGATAACTTTTATAATGAAGTGGAATCCCCTCTCGTATTTTTACTTTCCTTCTTAAAGGAGATGCATCATAAGCATTCTAGCACTTGCAACGTCTAGAACCCCCCCACCCAAGACCCAAGATGAAAACACAACTCGATCCGACCGCTGGGTCATCTAGTGGCGCGGGTCGGAAGTGCACGACATGGAAAGGCTGGGATCATAGATTGACTTTGTATCTAACAAATTGTTTTTATTGTATCAGGCACATGGAAAATGTGTAGAAAAATCAAACTAACTATTTGCATTATCGATTTCTTCGAGTATTTTGTTTTCTGTTTTTTTCTTGATAATTCCCGAAGTCCAAAGAATTAAGGATGTAAACCAGATCACATTAAACAAACGCCGTAAATTATACTAAATTCGTTATAACGATTTCTTAGAGATTTTCGAAGTAAGCAAAATAATATTCAGCTTCCGATACCAAAAATTGTCAAACTAGCCGAGGGTTTTTACTTCTGACATATCTAAACGTCCCCAGGGTGATATACATCGTTGTTTTAATCCTCTTACACGCCCCTTGATCTTCTCGGAGATTCTAGTATAGCTCTGAGCCACAACAGGAGATCAGTGAATATTTAATGAGTAATGGCGAGTTGACGAACTTGTTTTCAAGAGTGAAAGTAATTTGTGGATTACCTTGGATAGCATGGAGATTTCGGAGAAACCAAAGGTAACAGTGTGTTCGTAAATATTCGACTCATCGTAAAATGATAGTGTGTCCTACCTTATCGGCCCACATGAATCAACTACTTTAACCTCCGTCTGGACTGTACTCCACTTGATGAACTTTGAAGTTTCCTGGCGCTCATGTATCGCATCATGTATCTTAGAGGAAAGCTTCTTTGAACGTTAGTTAACATTAGTTGCGCTTTTGGTATCTGATACCACGGTCTGAAGTCGTCTTCGCAGAATTAGTAGGTGGTTGGAAAACACCCTACAGCTGCTGCTCAATACGATTGTCCAAAGCAGTGAGCCGACGGTTAGTGTTCTGACAGAAGACAGTTCTCCGCGAAGTTTGCAGAAACACTCCACTCCACGTTAAAACTGGTCTAGTTCCAGTTGCATATTATTTTACACTCCTGAGCGACTATTACAGATGAACGTAATTTTCGTCTTGCAGGTCCAAGGAGTCTTCTCACAAGGTGTGGCCGATAATGACATCAAGAAAAATGAAGGGCTTTCCCGATCATTTGGCTCGGGTCAAGGTGGTGGCGGCGGTGGCTCAGGACGCACCGCAACGCGCCGCGTGCCTAAGAAAAACCTCGCTATCCTAGACGACGAAAAAGAAGTCGACTCTGATGAAAACTTAGGGGAAGACCCTGATATTCCGGTTATGATTGGATCACTTAGAAAAATCCCTAAGGCCGAGCCTGTGCCCAAGGTCGAATCCGGTGAAACCAGTGGCGTAAATAGCGCAACAGCAGGGGTGAACGTTGCACTGTCCGCTTCTGAAATCAAGAAAGAGAAGCTAGAAAACATGAAGACGGAAAGCGGGCCGACAGAAAGTAGGACCAATAGCGCTGCCTTTACCCTACTGGAATTACCAGTCAAACTTCCTGTCGAGTTGCCAAGTGAAAAAGGACAAATTAGAGAACTAGGTGACTTAGAACTGTGTGATGGTTTATTGAGAATGAATATAGCTGGATCAGTCTTGCATGTGCTCCCCGGACAGAAAAAGCGATATCCAATCGTAAGTATGCCCTTTCAGTTGTTTACTGGAGCCGGAACCATGGATATGGTACACGGTAGTCCTTCAAATGACCCGGTCCTTCCCGGGAACTTCAACAATCTCTTGCCACCTTAGCGACTGTTCGCTTGCTCTTGTGCATGCATATAATATAGTAGATGGCTTGGGCCAGCCATGGCACTTGTGTAGTTAGAACGTTCACTTTTGTCGGGAGAGAATCAAAAGTGATGGATAAACTGTCACATCTCAAATCTATCAATCGTCTGTCTTTGATCGCGATAACTTCCAAACGGATTTAAGTGTTTTGATGGTGGTTGGTATGGAGACTTCTCAGCTCAAGGGTGAGGTCAAATTAGTTAATGGGTTTTGTCTGAAAGGCTAGGGAAAGGCTTAGAAGTTAAAAACTGAAAACGTCTGGACCGAACCGGTTTTAAAGTTAAAGATATGCCGATTTAAAATTATGTTTAGTTTTCACTTCGGATTAATAGGTAGACCCCCAAAAATGCCCAGTGAAGTTGGATTAATCGGTCCTCAGTGAGCACCGAGTCAAGTATCCACTAAGCTGACTGCGAAACGTTTAAGTCAGCTATGATTTTCTAGAGCAATATTTCGGCCCTTCTTGGCAAGGGTTCTCGCCAGTCTGTAGCTGGAAGAAATGGAACTGCAACCTTTTTTCTGCATTTTTAGGGCACTTGCCCTTCGGCCAAGTGCCATATAGCGATCGCAATTTCTGTCCGTCCGTCGGTCGGTCTGTCGGTCCGGGTTTTGCTAGTTCGGATACTTCCAGATAAGCTAGGACGATGAAACTTGGCAGGCATATCAGGCCTATCAGGGAGCGGACCAGATTAAATTAGAAATAGTCGCTTCCCCGATCCGACCACCTGAGGGGGAGTGGAGGGAAGGGGAATCCGGAAAAAATAGGAAAAATGAATTATTTTTAACATACGAACGGGTGATCGGATCTTAATGAAACTTGATATATGGAAGGACCACTTGTCTCAGACCTTCCATTTTAAATCCAGACCGGATCCGGTGACATGGGGGGTAGTTGGAGGGGGAAACCGGAGATCTTGAAAATCGCTTAGAGTGGAGAGATCTGGATGTAAGTTGGTGGAAAGAACAAGCACAAGTCCTAGATACGGGATTGACATAACCGGACCGGATCCGCTCACTTTGGGGAGTTGGCGGGGGGGGGGGGAATCCGGATTTCTAGTGATCCCGCGAGTTCGGTGCTTCCTGATGTGCTAGGACGATGAAAATTGGCAGGCATGTCAGGGACACGAATAGATTGACTTGATAATAGCCGTTTCCCCAATCCGACCATCCGGGGGGGGGGGGCTGGAGGGAGGGGAATCCGGAAAAATGAGGTATTTTTAACTTACGAACGGGTGATCGGATCTTAATGAAACTTGATATATAGAAGTACCTCGTGTCTCAGACCTCCCATTTTAAATCCAGACCGGATCCGGTGACATGGGGGGTAGTTGAAGGGGGAAACCGGAAATCTTGAAGATCGCTCAGAGTGGAGAGATCCGGATGAAAGTTGGTGGAAAGAACAAGCACAAGTCCTAGATACGGGATTGACATAACCGGACCGGATCCGCTCACTTTGGGGGAGTTAGGGGGGCGGGATCCGGATTGCTAGTGATCCCGCGAGTTCGGTGCTTCCTGATGTGCTAGGACGATGAAAATTGGCAGGCATGTCAGGGACCCGAACAGATTGACTTGATAATACCTAGTCGTTTCCCGGATCCGACCATAGGGGGGGGGGGGGGCTGGAGGGAGGGGAATCCGGAAAAATGAGGTGTTTTTAACTTACGAACGGGTGATCGGATCTTAATGAAACTTAATATATAGAAGTACCTTGTGTCTCAGACATCCCAGTTTAAATCCGGACCGGATCCGGTGACATGGGGGGAACTGGAGGGGGGAACCGGAAATCTTGGGAAACGCTTTGAGTAGAGAGATGGGGATGAAAGTTGGTGGAAAGAACAAGCACAAGCCCTAGATACGTGATTGACATAACCGGACCGGATCCGTTCACAGTGTGGGGGGGGGGGGGCTAGTGATCCCGCGAGTTCGGTACTTCCTGATGCGCTAAGACGATGAAACTTGGCAGGCGTGTATGGGACCCGAACAGGTTGACTTGAGAAAAGTCGTTTCCCGGATCCGACCATCTGGGGGTGGGGGTGGAGAGAGGGGGAATCCGAAAAGTGAGGTATTTTTAACTTGCGAACGGGTGATCGGATCTTGATGAAACTTGACGTATAGAAAGATCTCGTGTCTCAGACGGCCCATTTTAAATCCGAACCGGATCCGGTGATATTTGGGGGAGTCGGACGGGGGAACCGGAAATCTTGGGAAACGCTTAGAGTGGAGGGTTTGGGATGAAAGATGGTGGGAAGAGCAAGTGAATAGCATAACCGAAATGGATCTGGTCACTGTGGGGGAGTTGGAGGGGATCCGAGTTTGTAGTAATCCCACGAGTTCGGTACTTCCTGATGTGCAAGGACAATGAACTTGGCATGCTTGTCAGGTACCCGAACTATTGACTTGAGAATGTCGCTTCCCCGATCAGACCGTCGAGGGGGAGTGTACAAAAGGGTAATCCGGAATCCAGTGGCAAGCTCAGCTATTGAACGGGTTACCGGATTTAACCGAAACTTGATATTTAGAAAGGTCTCGTGCCTCAGACATCCCATTTTAAATCCGGACCAGATCCGGTGACATTGGGAGGAGTTGGAGGGGCGAACCGGAAATCTTTGTAATCGCTTAGAGTGGAGGGATCGGGATGAAACTTGGTGGGAAGAACAAGCATAAGTTCTAAATATGCCATTTAGAGCTTTCAGATTGAATGAACCTAGATATCCTAATTCTAGGTCCGAACCGCATTTTTGAATGGCGGGGTGTTTATTGTGAAGTTCTCTTCTACTTTCTCGTACCTCGTGCCATACTCGTAACAAGTGCCATATGAGCTCGTAGCTCTTGTTGTTTGTTTGTTTGCAGTTAATGAACATCAGATGGCAGATAACGTGTTGACAATTGCTACCTCGATACGGTACGGCGTAGGAGGGCTGATCGTTTCGTCTTTTTCAGGAACTTGCCGTTCTGGAGCTCCTTGACGCTAGCACACGCCAAGGCACTTTAATGAAACTAGGAAATATTTCTAACCATTGTGCTTTGGTCCCTGACTGCTTAGTACCACCGCCAGATCCTTCAGACGAGCCAGAGCCCACATAAGCCTTGTTGTCACTAGGTATGCAATTCCGAATAATTTATTGAACAAGGAAATTCGTTATTTAACATCGAAAGTCTACATGTTGAGAAGCAAGCAATAAAAACGACTGTTGACTGACTCACAATGATTATTAACATTTGCCATGGTTACGACTTACGACTTAAGAGACTAGCTGTCGAAAATATATAACCCTAAGAACTTCCCACTCCCGACGCAGCAGGGTTACCGTAGAGCCTGCTGCGCGATCTGCAGGGCTGAGTGACAACGTTTGCTGTAGGTAAAAGCGCAGCCTTCCACATCTGCAGGGCTGAGTGAGAACGTTTGCTGTAGGTAAAAGCGCAGCCTTCTACACAATCGTACGACGCGTTATTGGTTCTTAATGTCTATCCCCAGCTCGCGAAACTGAAGCGCCACATTGCGAAGTTTGATATATCTAAACACAAGGAGCGTGTTTTGTGCATATACCATAGGAAAGTTGTGTTACGATCTCAGTTGTTGCGGTAACAATATACTGTATGAAAGGTCATTGTGCCTCTTTATCAACGGTCTTGAAAAACCTTTTCCGCGCAGCAGTTATCCACTGAGTTGTTTGGGTTAGGTTCCCACAATAATTACACTACACAATAAAACTAGAATTTCGTTTTATGCGATCGTATGTCATAACACAATGCTGCTTAACAGTTGCAAATTTCTATTAAATGTCGTCAAACTTCTGACATTGTAGTGCAAAAACAGTGGCCAGATTACGAGCACATGGGCTTGGTACTGGGAATTCGCGGCGGAGAACCATTGCGCTTCTAATGAGTTGGACTTTCATAGGGGTTATGTCGCTGGTGGACAGGCAGAAACGCTTAATTTATTTTTTCACGAAAACGAGTTATGGTCAAATAGTTGAATCCGAGGCTAAGGCGCACATTCTGCTCTAGTCAGCGTATCTCTAGCATACATAGAGACCGATGTACAGTTAGTGTAAAGTGCAGGTTAGTACAGACGATGCGGCGAAATGCGCTTGTTTTTTTAGCCTCCTGAAAAATAAAAAAAATTGAGTTACGCGTTTCTGGCTGTCCACCAGCGATGTATTCCTGGTCGGATCGACTGTATTTTAGTAAAACGGCAAAGAATTTCATGCAGCATTTCCTCAGCGCAGAAAAACGTCATCAGAGCGCATAAGAGCTCCCAACTTGAAGGTCTGCAGCACACAAAAACTATAGCTCAAATACTTCAGCTATCAAATGTTGTACGGGTCCGGTATTTTCGAGGCTCATACATCCAAAAGCGCTGGTCTGCATTCTTTCGCGCACTTTACTATTGAAGAAAGGAACTTGAAGAATCCCGTATCCTTCGGCTTCTCCAGACCACGCAAAAGCCGGTTCTTCATCACAGCCACGAATTCTCTGTTGCTGAGCTGACCGTCCTCTGCAAAGTTTTTTTTTTATTATTTTAACGTGAAATGAGCGGGATGAATGAAATACAGCACTTCTATTACTCACCGGCTCTTACTTCCTAGTCGCTGGATCCAGTCTTGTTCCAGTAAGTTAGAACTTCGGACAAAGTTTGTCTGAGTATCTAACCACATTCGGTTGCATTGACCCCATTTTATTAGTCCAGCGGAGGTATGCTTCTTTCAGCGTTGGTTATCTTTGGACAGTGCCATTTTCATCCACTTGATGAACACTTGATCCCTGAATGAACATGGGATCCCTGAACGCAAGTGGCGGGATGAACACGGGATCCCTGACCGCAAGTGGCGACTGGCGGGACCCCTTGCACTATCTTTCGGACCTTCTACCAACTGAATTAGTGTTTTGGGCCTTCATTTTACCATTGACACCAAAACTGCACTGTTCAAACTTGAAAGTTAACTAACGTTCAAAGAAGCATACCTAAACCTATACACTACCATGATCTGCATTTTCCTACGTCCATTTGTTTCTGATTCGACGTATGGAAAACCGGTTAGTCTTGGTTCCTGCGATGGAACATAGGACACATGGGAAGTGGAAAACGAGTAAAGGTCTAGTGCTGTATTTCCATTAGCAAGCAATTTACCCTGTTTGTGTGCATGTGCGTCTCAGTTTAACTACAATATGGCTTCATGTCTACAATGTGCCTTATTTTTTACTCACTAACGATGTTTCTTAAAAGTCCAGAAGAAAAAAAATCTTTTGGACTTTAAGGGATCTGCAACTCTGTCGTCGATAGTTACTACTTTGTGGGGAAAAGACTGAAAAAGCATGTCAAGGAGCCAATCAGCTGCAGTTAAGTCATCAGACAACTGACCGTATGAGCGAGTTATATGACTGCCTCCACTGTCATCGCAACGTCAGTCAGAACGTACGAATCAGTGCCCCCGGACGAACTTCTCATAAACCATTAACTGACTAAGACTACAATTTACGAGTTCACTGCTCAGAGGCATCTAAAGAAATTCTACTTACCATCAGCATCAAAGATGGCGTAAACTACCTCGACAAGATGGTCGGACAACTCAACTTTCGCTACAATTCGAGCCACGTGCTTCAAGGTTGCTGTAAACAGAGTTTGTTTTAGCTATGTTCGCACAGATTGTTACTGACGCTTCAACTGGGACATGATGAGGCTAGTTGTGGTCTCGAATTCCTACCAGGACTTTCGGCATCATCATCGAGTTGATGATGATAAGGAGAAGCTGAGATTTGTCAGTTCCCCGATAACAGTGCTGAAAATTCGACCGGGAAAGCCTGATCGTCTGTCCGTACCAGGGCAGCTGACACGCTCAATTAAAATTCGAAGAATGTTCTAATACTCTGCATACAGGTGGCAGATACGTCGTACCAAGCCATTCTTTTTGACAGCTTGCTTGGAGTCAACGCCAATTTAGTCCCAAATCCAAAATTCGCGCAGAAAAGAACAGGATTCTACGCAACGCGATCCGTTTCCATCTCGTATATTTTCAGCCTGTAATTCTCGTACGTAAACGAATATAGACCAGCAAGAGCTGAACGGTCATATGCACTAGCAAGGACAGTTAGCAAGTATATCGGCTGACGTTCGAGCTGTCGAGACCGGATGGCTCTTGCGAGACCCTCCCTCTTCCAGCTCCCCCGTATCACACGATGGTGCTGTCAGCCAAGTGCCGTCTCGATCTCTCCACCGTAAGAGTCTGGTCACTCTAGGCGCAGATTTGAGAGAGTGCAGATGTATGCGGGAATTTCACGGCTGAAAATGAGTCTACTTGTCAGAGCAGATTCGTGAAACGGAGTGCGGCCGTGCGTGAGGGTACTAAGAATCGTTGGCGCCTAATATGCCTGACAAGTTTCGTCCTAGCCCGTCTGAAAGTGCCCTAACTCGCGTCCACCAGACCGACAGAGGGACAGACAGACGGAAAAGCGATGGTAAAAACGGGCAAACGTCAGCTTACGTTCTTTATAACTCATATATCCACAACAACCCTGCAATATCTACGCTTGGATACAGCGATTTTCCTCCTGTATTTAGGGTCAGTTTTGTTAATTCTGAACAGAACAGCGTGGGACCTTAAAATGGTCAGTCAACTGCCTAAAAATCAGACAGGAAAATGTGGCCCCAAAAAGTGCAGTGAAGACTGAAAATAAACTGTTCCTGTGTCACCTCTGCGGCAAGGAGACTGCAACCTTGAGTCTTTTGTGCTTTAACATGTCTAGCACTTCAGTGGCGATGTTTGGAGCCTTTTATTTAGGCTGCAAGCAAACGCAGGGCTAGTATCAAAGCTCAAAATAAAATGCTGAACCAAGAAAGAAAGAAACTCACCGGGGTCGATGGCGGCTCCAGCAACATGGTAAAAAGTCAGGGCGGTGTCCACATCGTTGATGTTCGAAAGGAAGTGAAAAAAGTTCAGATAATCTTGATGCGATATTCCTTCGGGACTTTCTTTGAACCTGGAAAAGAAATGAAATTGATCCGTGAAAACGCTAAGTGGTTCTAGTTTTGAATCCAAGGTCCGTCCAGGCAAACACATGTTCACCATAAACTGGTAAAAGTAAGGAATACTATAATGAACGGACCTCAAAGAGAGGTAGGATATCTCCGAAACATGTGTTGCAAGTTGGATGAGTTGAGGCATGAGATTTTTGGCATGAGAGTGTATGATGAGTAATGGATGGCGTGAATGATGAAGAGTGATTTTGTTTGCGGTTATTAAGAGTTTGGGAAGATTTATCAAGCTGGCAATGAGGCGTCGTGAAAATTTCATGTAGGCTTAAGACTGTCGACTTAATTTGTTTTTATGGCACTTGCAGCTTCGCTCAAGTGCCATATACCGATCACTTTTCCGTCGGTCGGTCGGTCGGTCCGGTGATCGCGAGTTAGGGTACTTGCAGATGTGTTAGGACGATGAAACTTGGCAGGCATATCAGGGACCCGACCAAACTAACTTGCAAATAATCACTTCCCCGATCCGACCACCGTGGAGGGAGTAGAGGGCGGGGGAATCCGGGAAATTTAGTAGTTTTTGTAAAACCCCTACCCCTTTCTTTACACTAGTAGGTCTGCGCGCGGCGTGACGTCACTCTTTGCATCGGATCACTCTGTTAACATTGGAAAGAGCTAGTGCATTCGAGGGTCAAAGGGGTTTGTATCTGTGGTGCAGTGCGGGGGAATATGGAAAATTGAGTGTTGTGTAACTTTCGAACGGGTGATCGGATTGGGACGAAACTTAATACCTGAATGAATGACATGTCTCTGATGTTCCATTTGAAGTCCGAACCGGATTCGACAGCTATGGAGGAATTGGGGTGGGGGAAGACCGGAAATCTCGAGAAACGGTTATAATGGAGGGATCGGAGTAAAACTTGCTGGGAAGAACAAGAATCCGCTCCAGATAATTTATTTACACGTTTGGACTGGACCCGGACACTTGGGGGGGGAGGTGGAGGGGAGTTTCACGGAATTCCGGTGATGACAGTTTTTGGGATTTTCACGACGAAACTTGGGAGGCGTATCAGGGACCCGATCAAACTGACTTGTAAATAAAAATTCACTCGATCCGATAGTCGTGGGGGGATCGGAGGGAGGGGGAATCCGGAATATTTAGCCATGCGTAACTTTGGAACGGGTGATCGGATTCGAGTGAAATTTAATAACTGAACAGAGGGCGTGCCTGTGGTGATTCTTTATGTCCGGACAGGATCCGACAACAATTGGGGGGGGGGAATACATGACCGGATTGGACTGGAGAGATCGGGATGGAACTTTGTGGGATAACAAACAAGTCCAAACTGAACCGGATTGGCTCCGGCGACTGTGGGGGGAGTTTGAGGGGCGGGTCCGGAATTCCGGTGATCGCGAGTTAAGGTACTTCCAGATGTGCTAGGACGATGAAATTTGGCTGGAATATTAGAAATTCGACAAGATTGGCTTAGAAATCGCCACTTTTCAAATCCGACCATTCCCTAAAGTACCAATCATGACCGCAAATTAAGAAAAATACTTTTAAGCAAAATATGCATTTCCATGATCCCCATGAGCTCATGATCATTTTTGCCTCAAGGGTTTTGCTTACAAATGAAGTTCTAGCTCCCTTAAAGTGTGCATCTTAAACCGCAAGGTCGAAAAGTACTTTTTATCAAACGATACATCTCAACCCATGATCAGTTGTCCCACAAGGGTTTTGCAAAAAAAAATAATTTCTTGCACCCTTAAAGTGCGCAAATTAGTGGGGAAAAAATACTTCTGATCATACGTATATATCAATGATCCCTAAGAGCCTGCTATCGTTTTTGCCTCAAGGGTCTTCCTTACAGATGAATTTCTAGCTCCCTTAAAGTGCGCATCTGAACCGCACAGTCGAAAATTACTTTTGATCAAATAATACATCTCAACCCTTGCAAGTGCCATATGAGCTTACAGCTCTTGTTATGTAATGAGGGTTTACCATTTGGTTTGTTTTGTTTGTTGTAATCGTTGTGTATTTGTTTTGCCATGGCCCTCGGGATTTCTTGCAATAAATATCATATCATATGTCCGAGCATCTCCTAACATATCCCGCATCACACGATAGACGCAACCTATCTATCTGCTAACAACTGGTGGAACATTCTTTGGTCACTGAACTGAGCTAGACCAAGACTGAAACTTCTTGATTGCCGAATCCTGCTGCACTAAAAGTACGTGCACACACAGTCCGATTTTCGAACTGTGGTAGTGGAGAAGCAGGAACTGGTGAGCGGTTTTGAAGCAGATGTGATCGAGATGATATCGCGACGAGATAGAAACTAGAATTAGAGTGAAGCCAAGCCAAACCAACTGGAATACCTTCGATAATTTGTGAACTCAAAGATTAATATAGTAAGTTAAATCGAACCACCAAACGCAAGACTAAGATCCCTATACGTCTTCGAAGAGTTGAGTTATTTCCCCACCGCTCGACGCTACCAAGATTTAGTCAGCCTTAGGGCTTCGGTTAGAAGAACCCCAAGTGGACAAAAGCCCATTGTTTCACGATGTGAATTTTCTCCTTCGCTACGAACCGTTGTCACATCGTATACAGCATAGTGCCACGAATTTCGCACGCGAAAGAAAGTTGTAAGCAAAAGGCGCCTACGCTGTGTTGTACAATGTCGAAACCTACTGAACAATGTAAACTCAATACTTACATTTTCCGGATTTTTTTCTTTGTCCGAAGCTTGAATTTGTCAGGATAAGCAGCATACACGAGCAGCATGTCGGTGAAATCCATCTCCGAAATTCTACCGTCTTTTCCAGCTCGTCTGTTGAACTAGAATAAAGGAGTTTCCAAAATTTCGTTCACGACCTTATGGGTAATAAAGTTTACTTACTTACTTCTGAACAAAATGGTCTCTATATAGATGTGCCAATATATTGTTGACGTACCTCTGTGTTGGAAATGTTTAGCAACTACAGCGGCAAACAATTGCAGAAAAATAACCATTACGTGGAGGAACTGGAGGAGTCTCGGAAATCTTGTGGAGAACATCCCGATAAAAAATTTGCGAGAATTAGCAGTAGGAAAAAGTAGCATGCAGTAGTAACTGTTGCTACTACTAGTAAACTGGATGCTATCGGATACTACTACATAAGATTAACCCAGTCGGATGCATGTTTATCAAAGTATTCCATATTACTACATATCACCAATCAAACTATTCCATACTACTACATACCATTCCATGCAACTTTTCCGTACAACTACCATACTACTACACAGTCAAAGAATTTTTCATCGGGATAAGGCCGGACGAGCTGAAGGATTGGGACGAAATGCTGTTTTTACAGCGGTCTAAACACTAGATCGCCAATTTACAGATCCGGCCACTGTGGGGAGCTGGAGTGGTTCCGGACACTTTGTGGCACACATAACCGAACGGGCGGAAGGGCGGGGAAGAAGTTGAGTAGGCATAAGTGCCATAATGTCTAGAAGATTCATCTTGGGATCGATCGCATTCGACTTCTGAATTTCATACGTGCTAGGAAGATGAAATTTTCAGGCTGTGTTGGAACGCCACCTGCTTCCTGATTTTTCGGGTTTTACAATTCTTAGGGGAGGAGTGAAGGGGAATCCGGAACACTATGACATGCGTATATCCAAACAGATGGTCAGATTCGGGTTATACTTAGTAGATGACAAGAGCAAATGTCCCAGGTATGCCATGCACAGATCCAGCCTTGTGAAAGTGTTATATGGGCTTGTCGCTATGTTTGTTTTAGCTACTGTGGAAAAAAAAATACAGTAGTCGCCTATGATGGTAAATCCGTAATTCCACATCTGTTAGGTCGACTGAGTACCCTAGCGATCTACCTTTATTTATTGCGGCAAGTACTTGTTAATGGTATTGCCGAAAAGCGGTATTTCTGAACCATGTTGTCGTGAAAATGTCAATTCTAGTAAAGTCTTTTAAGGTACCTGGCAGAAACGTTGAAGTGAAGGCTCGGTCTGTAGTTTCGGAAGCAACTTGTGTTGCCAAATGGGTTTTGACTTTGAATGTTTGCAGGTGGTTTCGGCAACACTGCTTGTTAACTGGGCAAAAACCTGGTTGGCTTACCTCAAGAGTCAGAATCTCGGTTTGGAGCCTTTCTTGGAAGTCAAGGAATTTGTCGATTGTCAACTTTTCATCTCCTTTTTCTCCAAAAAAGTAGTGAGATAACGCCGTATTAACACCCTAAAACAGGTCGTAACGTTTAATTATTCAACCTCACATTCCGATCAGTCCTAGGGTTCAAAAGCCGGATCGGGGTGGGGGGGGGGGTGCGCCCGATGAAAAAATAACAACAAAAAACTAATCATTTCTAAAGGAAAGTGATGATTTCTATTCCAAAGTTGCCTCTGGATCCGATAAACTGAAGTTTCTTTAGTTTTCACTCTTGAATATTCAAGATTTTTTTTAATTAATGAAATCCAAATCAATGTTTAGTTTTTCATGTTTATAAACGGCGTGACGGGGGTCGAGGATACCATAATGACTTCCCGGGATTCCCTAATCTATTCCTTTCCTGAAGGACGACTAAGCCTTACTTCGCATCTCCTGAAAAGCATAAAGATGATGACTTCTTTGTGGCTTGTTATTTTTCCATTTCCTGAAGAGAAAACTGAGCTGCTGCACGGCTCTATTAGTCCTAACTACATGTCCGTAAACTACAATACCAAATATGCTCCTGGCGCTAAGATTACAAGCCGTCCTTGAGAAAATAAAAAAAATAAAAAATAAAGACACCTTGAAAGTGCTTCCAGTGTTTGCATGATCTCGATGCCTCAAGCCAACACTCGTCTGCTGGCGTGCGAGGTCGGCGACCCTTAGAAATTCTTCCCTGTCAACGTCGCCGTCACCGTTGAGGTCAAACATTCGAAATGCGACTTCAAAATGTCGCCGTGAAGCTGAAAAAAAAGAAGAAATTAGCTTACACTTGTAGTGAATAAGTCGCTGTCCCATTTGTTAGAACTAAGGAAGTCTACTTGCACTAAAGACGTATTGGTCATGAACAACAGAAATAAAAGAAAAAGGAAACTGTACACTGTCAGAAGCTTCATAACAGATAACCCAAGGATGTGCGGTTTCAAGAGACAACACTCAAACAGACAACACTTGGGATGTAATCTGTTGTCGCGACAAACGTTATGCATGAAATGTTAGGCATAACAAGCATTACCAGGAAGAGCTGAAAAACCGCCAAAAAAGTATCTGCTGACTTTCTTGTTTGTCGTCACGAAATCGGAAAATTTAGCAGATGCTTTTTTGGCGATTTTTCGGCTCTTCCTGGCAATGCTTGTTATGCATAACATTGCATGCATAACGTTTGTCCCAAGTGAACAAAATCCCAAGTGTTATCTGTTGAAACCGCGCATCCTTGTGTTATCTGTTATGAAACTTCTGACAGTGTAGAGGAACTACCGTCTGTGCGAGAAACGAGCCTTTCTATGTTCTTTGCCCCAACAGAAGATTTTTGCCCCAACTTCTGCTCTGTTTCATCAATCTCCATTTCAAAACATCAATGTCATAGCAGCATGAGCAGCTACTGCCACCTTTCCTCCTGGTGTGGAGTTCTGCTACACCGTCGGACGAGGTGGGTCACTGGAAAACCGGAACCTCCGCCACCGGAACCGATGGCTTTGGAAACTAACCTAACCTAACCTAACCAAAAGGTTAGGTAAAAGGTTACGTTAGGTTAACCTTTTACCTAACCTTTTGGTTAGGTTAGGTTAGGGAGGTTCCGGTTTTCCAGTGACCCGACGAGGTTGCCTGTATGAAATCCCCTGATTTTCGGTCAGAGCTGAGACAAAGGACAGGCCAACATTAAGAAATGTAAGACCTGTAACATGCTTCACTGTGTATAAGACGCAAAACGATCAACAAGGAGTTAGTGAAAATGCATGATCTGCCCTCATCTTAAGTCTCCTAGAAAACACTTACTTGAAAGAACAGTCAGAAGAAAGATGTAGTCCGAAAATGAGATGAGTCCGTAACTTCCCAGTTTGTTGAAAACACTGTCGTCGGAAAGCCCGAACTCCTTTCGACAAGACTCAATACCCTGAAACAAACCGAAATTATGAGACAGCAAATGAGATTGATGTGTCAAAAAGCTGTCAGAGACGGCGTAATGGCGCCTATCGCCTTACCACGGTTTAATCCGCCCTTTTTTGTTACTAGTTTTTTCTTTTTTCTTTTTATGATTCCACTACATTATTCATTCTGTTGATGTATGATATAAAAATATCAATCCAGGACTTAGCATGCCACCTTTCCGGAAGCAAAGGCCTTACCACGGCCTTACAACTTAATTTCAGGTCCAAGGGTGAGTGCAGGATGTCCCAATGTTCTCGGATTATGCAAATCTTTTTTCAGCATATTTCCATATAATATTGGGTGATTTAACGTGTTTATTGGTTCCCATTCTTTATCGGGGCTGGTAATTGACCCTACTTTTGTTTTCTTACATCCATCTCACCGCATTCGGTCTGTCCATTTCCAAATTCGGTGATTTCACACATATCTTTATTTTGTTCCCATGCGCTACCGAATTTGGTAATCACCGGATCTTTGTTTAGTCCGCATCTATTTCATCGCATTCGGTCTGTCCATAACGTCGGAGTAGTCGTGGAAACCGTCGGCAGTCAACAAAACTATACGAAAAGAAAAAGCGGGTGCAATTGTTATGGTTTCCGAGCTACGAGCTACCAAACTCAATCCCAAAACGGGAAACTGAAGCTATAGTAGTACGGCAGTTATACAAAAAAAAGACACAGACAAAAAACATTCTCACTGCTTAAAGCACAATACCGAAAGGAAAAAAAAACACAAATTCGACACAGACAACCCGAATCAAAAGGGAAAACAGAAACGTCAACAGATCTGATACTAGAGAGAAAGCGGATGAACACCAACCTTGTCCAAAATCTGAGAGCAGAAAAGAAGAAACAGTGATAGAAAACAGAGCTCAACTGCAACTTCTGCGGTCTTACCCACTGGGCAGACTGTCATGCGAACACGCATAGCCTAAACAGTGCAAAGTACCTGAACTGAACATTGCTGGTTTTTGTAACAACCCTGACAGCACCACGACGACTTTCCGATGGCTGCCCCGCGGCCAAACGTGAGTTGAGCCATATTCAAGGGAAGGAAAGAAAACACACCGTAGACAAGCTACAAAACTGACAATATGATATAGTGACTTACCTTATCCATGCTCTTCAGTTGCGGCAAGAAAGAAAAAAAAATGCTCATGTTAGTTATAGCCAACATAAAACAGCCCACATGTAAAGATATGACACAGGTCTCTGTTGCGAAAGCCACGGAAACATTCATAAGGTACACCGAAGATACACCAGCTTCAGTCGCTAGTACCTTATGCTGGATGCAAAGTTGGTACCGTAGAGACAAAGTTAGAGACTTTAGGCAATAAAGTTCGATTTTATGACAAATGACGATGGTTACGATCCATCACACTTCCTAGCTTCCATCCATAGCCCCAGACAGGGTTTTAGTAAACATGAGCGAATAAGACCAAAGCACGAAGACAATTTCCTCTCCCCACATAAAATCGATTTAAGGGACGAAATGACAAACATACAGTGACTACTACAAAGAATAAATACCTTCAGATCGTATGTTCTAAACTGGTCCAGCCCAAGACCTGAAAAACGTAGAAAATTGTACATCCGCCTCGTAGTGGTCAGCCGACGCAGCAAGCCTGAACAATATTCTTTTCCCCATTCATACTGTTTGAAACCTGCTCCCTGTCTTGTGACCTTACAGTTACCAGCCTACCACAAACCCCTGCTTTTTGGATACCCTAGGCCAAACGGTGGATACTGTAACAACCAAGAACAAACAAGAACAAATTATTTTTTGTTCTTGCTCTAAACCAAAAAAATATTAATTATTTGACTGAGGCTGAGAAGACAACTAATCAAAATTCCTTCATGGTGGAGTAGGCCAGAGATAGGGTGCCTAGAGGCAGAGATGGGCGAATCCGAATCCGGATTCGAATCCAGGAATCGTCCTTTTGGCCGGATTCGAATCCGGACTCGAATCTTTTGCTTGTCAGGCTGGATTCGAATTCGGACTCGGATTCCAAACCCTCAATCTTACGGATCAGCTTAACTTTTTAGTCTACCTACATCCTTCCAGCTTCGGTTTCCCAATCTTTACACAGCAGGCTTAGACAATCCAACTTTTTGATCTGCATCGCCAAACATCCTCAGTAATCTATCACGTTATCCGATTACCTTAGATATCAGTGATTTCTACTGTAACCTACGTATATGATTTGATTTTCGTTAAGGTCGGACTCGAATCCGGATTCGATTCCGGATTTGAATCCTCAGCATGAAATAATGGATCTGGAATCGGATTCGCACCTAGCCCTAGCCCATTCGCCCATCTCTGCCTAGAGGTACTCAGCATTTGGCACAGGGTATACGAAACGATGGATATTGAGAGATTACACCTACCGGACGAAAACAATATTTCTACACCACCGGCAAAACTTCTACACCAGTGGTTCCCAACCGGGGGTACGCGTACCCAAAGGGGTACGCGAGACCCTTGCAAGGGGTACGCGAAGGAACCAAAATCGTTTTAATTCGCAACTTCAAAATCTCGCCTTACTCATATCTGATTGCCGAAACCCTAATACTATCACTAGCCAAAACGTTTTGAGGGGCAAGGTATTTTTACCGACCGTTTTTAAAAAAAAATAACTGTTTTTACGAAAAATCGCGGCGCTTCGCGCCGACTTGTTTCTTTTTAACCGTCTGAACGACCCAACTTTGGGGAAGGGGTGTTACCAGCAAGTGCGTGACGCCCCTGACTACAGCTAGCCTACTTCCGTAAAATCTGTTCCTGTGTCTAACAATATTGTTTCAAGAAGAATCGAAGACACAACAAGTGATATTGTCATTCAGGTTACGAATTAAGCTAACGAAAACATTTGCGATGCAGTTTGATGAAAGCACGGATAACACCAAAACCAAACACAGAAACAGGCTGACTGTAAAAAATGTTTTGCCGTAAATGACGTCGAGCCGAGATTTCATAAAACTTTAGCTAAAAAGCAGCCTCAAGTGTCTCATTGATTTTGTACAAATTTCTACACATGTATGCCTTATCATTTATGATAATAAATATCGTCTTTTTAACGTTCTGGAAAAGGGGGTACGCAACATTTTCGAACCTTGATTAGGGGTACGCGGTACGGAAAAGGTTGGGAACCACTGTTCTACACCATCAACAAAAGAATTTAACATAGTGAGGTGAAGGACTTTGGCAAATTATCGTCGTTTGGTAAGTATTTTGGGCCTGTAAATTGCTGGAAACGTTAATTTGACTCTTTCTTGTTTGTGTAGTCACATTTTCGTAAAAAGTTTCCTTGGAAATGAGAGCTTGAAGGCTTCAGAGTGTGAAAACAAAAATCTCGCATCTTATCGGTCGATTATGACGCGCCGTGCGAAAAAGGAAGCTGGATTTGTCTTTGCAGTAAAAGTTTAACGCCTTCAAGGTCTCATTTCTCAAGAAACTTTTTTAAAAATCTGTGATTATACAATTAGTAAAGAGCCAGAAAAATGTTTCCATTCGTTTACAGGATTAGTTAGTAAACGTCGATAATTCTGACATTATTACAGAATTATCGACGTTTAGTAACTAATCCTAAGTAGTAAGTTAGTAGTTAGTAAGTTAGTAAGTCGTATACCTCCCAATGTTAAATTAATTCTTCATGCTCCTTTTCGTTTTCGTCGGGTAGGCTGCAATCTCTTTATACCCATTTCATACCCGTTTGGCATGGGATATTCAGAAATCAGAGGTTTGCGGTAGACTGCTACTTACTGTCAGAGGCGTTACTGGCCAAAATGTTTGGGGGGGGGGGGGGCAAGCCATTTACCGACTGGCTGTTAACTTTACAGAAAAAACGACTGTTCTTAAGAACAAAAAATACTGTTTTGACGACAAATCGACTGATTTTAAGAAAGTGCCGACTCGGTTATTCTTTACCGACTGGCCGACAACATTGAGGGGGGGGGGGTCCCTCTCCCCCTATACGTGACGCCTCTGCTTACAGTTGTGCCACGGTGCCAGTCAGTGACTCGCCTTTCCATTGTCTTCCTTCGCAAATCCCATATAAGTCGCATGCTACAAGCAAATTCGCTAATCAGTATACTATAGGCAGACCATGATTAAACTGATGGCCCAATTAGTTTTGAGATTCAACTTTTTAAGTTTTATGATGAAATGCCAAACACTGAGACCAGATTACTTATCCCTTCGTTTGTTGTATCAGAGGGAAATCCAGTTTCATCAAGAACAAATAAGCCAATAGAGCCTCTATCTTTGGTCCCATGTACCGACTACGGATACACCCACAAAACTGAGCAGAGCTAGAGCTACTGGCTGAGCTCTGAGTTGACACCCGTCTACTTCCCTCTTAGCCGCTGTGCATTGAGAGCAAAAGACCGCAGCATGGTACGTCACAATATTAAGCAACCAATAGTATCTTACTCTCGACTTTTCTTCTCCGGGGCTATACTGCGACGAGCTCTTTGTATCAAGATGGTCCGCGTAGCTCCTGACCTCCGCTCGCTTGCATCGGGCAAGGCGTCGGAAATATATTCGACTCCGCATGGTCGTACTACAGAGATCAGGAGACGGAGGTTCTTTTGCTTAGTTGTTCTTTGTTTTATTTAGCCTTACGAAAGGAATTACAAGGTTATATTTACACAAAATAGCTAACAAGATCTACTAATCAGGAAGGTCGCACATGGTACAACAACTATTCGAGGAATAAGATGCTTTGACAACATAATTTCTACTATGCGGTCATTAACCACAATAGGGCTCCACATTTACCAGCTACCATGTTCCAATCTAAAGAGCAAAAAATATCACTTACCATCTGGTTGTTTCATCCCTGGAGTAAGCGATCTCAAGAAGTCATCAGGGGTCATGAAAACATCTGCTTCTCCGCTAGAGTTCACTACTCGGCATGTCGAAAAATATCGGAAGACCTTATCTGGAGTTGAGTACTGTCGAATTCGGTTCTCGTATTCAATAATCTACAAAATTAGTATCAAGTTCGAAAAAAAATAATGGATATAGTGTTAGGAGTCATTTCCAGGGTGCGTTGGCAGGCCAAAACTTCTGTTGCTGCAGATCTCCTAAAGAGAGCTCTATTTCGTAGACGAAATTCACTGGCTCCTGGCTTAAGGCATGGACCATTTCTATGAACTTGCTGGATTCAATGTTTAAATAACAATCCGAATTATGTCCATGCAAAGAAAATCAGCCAAATTTTAATTCATGTAGCCGACCCCCCCTCGTTCGACACCCAAGCACATCTCGTGTCAAATTACCGGTGGTCCTAGGCTAAATCTGAAGTCACTAATTTATATGATACGCATTTACTTAGGTGATACCCATCCCGTGGGTTGGCAGTTAAAAATAAAGGTAACTAACTTTTCTGTCTCGAAACCCAACTTTCTTCTTCTTTTTCTTCCCCTCTCCTTCTTCATCTGAAGCTTCATCATCAGACTCAGACATTTCCTTTATTTTGCTTGTCTCTTTCTCTGGATATAAAGGCTCTGCCGAAGCTCTGGGCAAAGCAGAATGCATCGCTGACGACACTTTCTTCTTGGCATAGAAGTAAATTCTAGAGAAATATAAAAAAAATCACGAAGAAAATTGTGATATTTTACATCTTTAGGGATGAGATAAATGATCGGAGATCCTGGTCAAAACACCGAATAAGTTTAGACCCATAGCCTATTTGATATCCAGTATAACTACCGAATCCCGGTAATCATATCGAACACTTCTGGCATCAACAACTACCGTAACGAATAATTTTATCCAGTATAACTACCGAATCCCGGTAATCATATCGAACACTTCTGGCATCAACAACTACCGTAACGAATAATTTTATCTCAACGACACTTTCTTCTTGGCATAGAAGTAAATTCTACAGAAATATAAAACAAAAATCACGAAGGAAATTGTGATATTTTACATCTTTAGGGATGAGATAAATTATCGGAGATCCTGGTCAAAACACCGAATAATAAGTTTGGACCCACGGCCTATTTGATATCCAGTATAACTCAAGAATCCCGGTAATCATATCGAACACTTCTGGCATCAACAACTACCGTACCGAATAAATATTCCTTCAACCCAAGCTGACTGCGAATCATATTTGTCAAATATCGTACCGAATAATTTTATCTCAAGTCTAAAAAAAAGGGGGAGGCTGCCCCCTACCCCCCTTTGCGACGCCCCTGCCCATGCAGTACTAAATGAACTGGTGCCTGAACAATTTCTCTATTCAGATCACTTACACGCCAGCCGAGAAACCATGTTAGGATATTTCAGTTTCTTCTTAAAGCTTTGGAGTCCTCCAGCTGGCAACTTCTTTGTGCCGCCTATGTCACAGTGTAACCGTGTTTCTGAGGGCCCCTAATTTGTTCACTCCCTAACAAAACATCAACAAAAACCCTTTATTTTGTTCTTAACATTTTGCCAGTTGGTCTTCTTGTCCCTTATCATGCTGTACTGTTTAAATGTTGAACACCATCATAAACAACTTCGAGGCTAACTTTACAAGCCGGACGTTTTCGCCCAAACCAATACATTCCGTCAACACTTTACGCGGAACGCATCATTAATACGTCAACCATTTATACAGATCGAAAGATCAAGATTCTCTGTTAGAAATACTGTAATAAAATCATGGAACAAATATCAATCTAGTTTTGACTTGCAACTTTCTCCAAATGCTTTAAAAATAAAATAAAAGCAAGTCTTCTGATTGAATGTTGAGTGATAAATACGTAATTTATAAGTATGCTGATGGCTTGTCCATTGAGTACTGACAGTTTCTTGGTTGTCACGTCTTTTTGTTTGTTTGTTATTTTAATGAGGAGGTTACTTGCTATGTCTCCCCTTTCTTGTGATCGGATGGTGGCTGTTCTATTGTAGGCCTATACAGTTGTGTGCGACCATGATTAAGTTGTAGTTTTTTCACTTTATCTTCTGGCCATCGAGCCTGCTCTCTTCCATGAAGTTATGTAAAATGTAAAATCAGTATTTGAAATTCAACGAACCTGAACCAGTGTTTTTGGGAGCACCTAATTTTTCACTTGTTCTGGCCTCCCTACTACCCCTATTTTGGAGTCACCCTTAATTTATTGAGCTCCAGCGTAATTCTAGGACAAAGTATTATCTTTGCAGCAGGCTAATGTTTTCCCGGATGGCTTATCCTGGGTTCCTACCTTCTTTAGCAACTGGAGCAGCAATAACTTTTGTGAAAAAGATAATTGTTTTATCTAAGATGACCAAAAGCAGAACAGTTCAAGATCTTTTTTTTCATATTTACATCAAAATCAAGCTCTAAAAAATAACCTGAACTTTCCTTGAACAAATTCTTAGTACATTTAAAAAGGTAGTTGTCATGTCAAGAGACGTGCTTATTCTAGAAGTACTTATTCCAAAAGTAATGAATGGTAACCAGCTGAAACTACCGTTAAATAATAAAGGATGGGAGATGGATAAATGTAATTCACACAACCGAACTCAGTAACCGGGGTGAACCAAATAATACAAGGAATTCCGTAATGGAATAAAACTATTATAGATCCATTAAAACAACCGAACGTTGCAAGTCTGGTAATAGATCCGGTGAATTACCGAATTCGGTAGCGAATCAGAACCAAATGAATCTGATTAATCGCCGAACTGTGAAATGGACTGACCGGATGAAGTGGAATAGAAAAGTCCTGTGAATTACCGAATTCGGTAACGAATGGAACCAAGTATACCTTAAATCACCGAATTTACAAAGGGACGGACCAAATGCGGTGAAATGGACGTGGACTGAACAAACGTCACGTGATAACCAAATTCGGTAACAAATAGCCAACATTAAACCACCGAATTTACAAATGGACAGGCCGAATGCGGTGAAATAGATGGGGATTAAACAAAAGTTCGGTGATTATCAGCGCAATCAGCCAATTTGGAAATATGCAGAAAGAAGATTTTATAAACGGGCTTCGCCGCGAAGCCCGTTTCTACTGAAATTTTCACCGAATCAGCGACAATTTACCGAATGCCCAACGCGTGGGGGGAGGGGGGCGTTGCGCTCCCCTCAGGACGTCCCTGATAGAAACTGCAGTATTTTAAAAATGAGCAAGGTAAAGGGGTAATTTTAATATCAAACCAAAGATAAAAGGTAGGAGGATCATCAGGGGCGTCACTATGGGGGGGGGGAGGGGGGACTCCCCCCCCTAAAGGTCTTGAGAAAGTACTTTCGTCGGGAGAAGCCCGGCGAAAGTTCACTTGTTTGTCGGCGCGAAGCGCCGGCGAACACAGAAGAAATTTTGTATGCTTTTGTCGGTCGTCGGTTGACTCGTCGGCACATCAGGTTATTTTATACGCAAGGAATAAAACCCTGCAAACATTTGTCGGGCAAAACACTGAAGAAATCGTATTCTCTATGCTTTTGTCGGCTTCTCTTCGGCACATAGGGTTCTTTTTATACATAAGGTATACTGAAGAAATACAATTTTGTATGCTTTTGTTGGGCTTCGGTCGACTTGTCGGCACATCGGGTTTTGTTTATACGTAAGGAATCAAATTCTGCAAACTTTGTCGGTCACACGCTGGAAGTGCAAGTCTCGTCGGCACAACGGGTTATTTTTAAACGTAAGAAATCAAATTCTGTAGAGTCTAGTCGGGCAAAACACAGAAGAAATCAAAGGCTGTATGGATTTGTCGGACGTCGGTATTCTCGTCGGCACATCGGGTTCATTTTACATGTAAAAATCAAATTCTGTAAACGTGTATTACGCGCATCCTGACAGTTTAAGTTTCGTCGGCACATCGGTTTCTACTTACACGTAAGAAATAAAGTTCTTCATAGTCTTGTCGGGCAAACCACAGACGATCGAATTCTGAAATACTTTTGTAGGGCGTCGGTACAAAATTATGTGATCTGTAGTTTATTTTAGATGTTTAGTTTTGTTTCTTTGTTAGTAGTGAAATTCCGTAAGGCTAAATTGTAATAAATTCATCATCATCATTCTTGTCAGCACATCGGGTACTTTATATACGTATAAGAAATCAAATTCTGCAAACATTTGTCCGTGCAAATTTTTCCGGAAAAAAGACGGATTAAAAAAAATTTCGCCTGCGGCGCTTGGTTTAACTTGTTCTGGGTACAGTCGTTGGAAGCTTCGCTTTTTAGCGAAAGTTTGAAACGAAAAGCCCAGTATGTGAATTTCAATATGCGAATTTACGTCAAAGGGACAGTCTCAACTGATGGATTAGTTAGTTTTACACAAATTTAGCCTGCGGCGCATTTTGTAGTATTTTTTATTTGGAAGAATGGTGTTTCACTTAGTGGGCATTTTAGGATTGAAATTCTTGGGGGTATGAAACACTTGTATGGTAGGTACAGCTAAATTTTTCCGGAAAAAAGGCAGATTTGAAAATATTTCGCCTGCGGCGCATAGTTTAACTTGTTCTGGGTACAGTCATTGGAAGCTTCACTTTTTAGCGAAAGCTGAAATGAAAAGCCGAATATGTGAATTTTAATATACGAAATTACATTAAAGGAATAACCTCAACTGATGCATTATAGTTAGTTTTAACCTGGTTCTATTTTATGCCGCGAAGCGGCAACGGCGTTTTTTGTCGGCACATTTTTTAGTCCGTCGGCACAAACCGGACGTCCCCCCCCAAAGGTAAATAGCTAGTGACGCCCCTGAGGATCATAATCCAGTGATTCAAGGCTCAGGATTCGAAAATTACTCTGACAGCATTCAGCTCAAAGGGATCCAGAGTGGACCCAAGTGCCAGTCGTCTGAAGGAAGGAAGCGCCTACCTGGTCATTAGACAGTGTGATTTCAGGGAATTTAAGAGTGGTTACTCTACCTTGGCTACATAACCAGATGGGGATTGGGGTTTAAGAGGAGAGTATTAACCCTGGATGAATCACAAAATTGTAATAGGATGGCTAGAGAGGGCACGGTTATAATCCATTATCAGGGGCGTCGCAAGTGCGTTTTCATTGGGGGGGGGGGGGCAATCTTTACCGAATCTGTAAAATTTTATACCGAATCTTAAGAATTATTTAGTACAAATCGTAACACTGAAGGGCAGCGCAAAAGCTGATTAGACAGCTCCTATAGGGTGAACTCGGGTAAGTCCGGCCACGGGGTAAGTCCGGCCATTTCACCCTTCGTCTGTGTTTTTTTGTATTTACTGTGGCTAACTAGCCTCTTTTCATCCTTAAGGATAGCACTTGGGAATAGAGTCGGAGATTTCCACAATTGTTTTACCTCGCGGAGTTACAACAGGTTGAAAATTTGAGGACGGCCATTTTTATGGTTCCAGGGTAGGGGACTTCACTAAAGTCAGTTTTTCTTGGAGATGCAATCAGTTACAGCTGTTTTTGAAATGTACTTACAATCTATGGTGATTGGAGAGTTCCCCAGAATATTTCCACATTTTTCTCTAGATAGCTACTTGACTTAGAGGGATGGCCGGACTTACCCCCAAAAAACCCTGTTTTGGGAAAGAGCGGCCGGCCGTACTTTCCTCGCATGAGGGAACTTCGGCCACTGGCCAGACTTCCCCCAAACAAGGGATTTTTAACTGAAATAGCCTATTACTTTGTGCAAAAAAAAATGATTCAGGCCAGTTCAAGCATTTTCAACTTCCTGATCTTGCTAATCGTTTCAACATGAGACATATTGACAAGATACTCATTGGAAAAGACTTCAATTCTACCGACGCCATGGGGATCCTTTTGAAAAAATAATCGAGGACAAGGAGGGGGTACTGCAGTTTTGGTGTAACAAAACAAAGAATGTGAAGGGAACGACAATAATGACCATTAACGAGACAATTAATCATTTAAAGTTTAAACGAAAAGGGCTAGGATAGGACAATTTAGTTACTCGTCACTTATTCACATAACCTGGCTTGAACACCCGCTGAAAACGAGTTACTTCGTTGTTGCGCTATTCACGAATAACCGATTTTCAAATAGTCGAATTCATACAGTGGAATATGTGGTGCGTCTCTGCGCTTGTATTTTTTTTTTATGCCTTACGAGCAAGATTTATCACTTTTTTTTGTTCAGGCACTAGGCAATCGTCACCAATCTCACCACTGCCTACAAAAAAGCCGCATTTGTGTTGCAATTAAAATTTCCCGCGTCATAGTAGAATTTTCGCTGTGGGGAAGGACGGAGCTATTCTGAGCCTCATAACTAGAGCAAATAGTGGAAAATCAAAAAATCCCTTTGCAGAATCCACATAATTCAATGTATCCAATTAAATGACAAACAAATAAGTTGGCTTTTCAGTTAAACTTTAAAGGGCGAAGTATTTTTCCGAAACAGAAAAAGTTAGAATATCTATACCAAGAAATTCCAGTTGAAGTTTCTGAATCAGGGTCTTTTGAAGTTTAAGTTAATCATCAAGGGGTCAAAGCGTAGCCTACCAGGCGATCATTGCCAAACGCAAATGAGTGAGCAAAGTTTGTGGACGCAGTCCTGATTTGAAGTTTCCTATTCAAATGTATGATCAAGATTTACAAGATACCACATTTTCGTGTGTACCACACTGTCATTGTCGTGCATTTTCGTTCCGGGGTAAGTCCGGCCGGCCGGAGTTACCACAAACTAAGGGAAAATCAATGGTTCTGACATGTGGCGGCTTCTGTTGATGACATAGCCTAATTTTAGAGATGCATTCATATTGATCGCAGCATGCTCTACAAGATGTCAGGCTCCAATTATTTTTATCTTCAAAAATAAAAAAGATAGATGGGGTGGCCGTATTTACCCTAAATTTGGGGTAAGTCCGGCCATCCTGAGGTGTCCTAGTTATAAGGACCACGGAACTCAACTGAGTTAAGTTATCATGAAACTAAGATATGCAAAATATTTGCAAGAATGTCAACTACCCTAGAAATACATCAAACCAAGTCCGACACTCAACAGAAAATCTTCCATCATGCTTTTGAAAAAAAAGCATAGTAAATGGCCGGACTTTCCCGAGTTCACCCTAGGTGTAGCTTTTTCCAAGAGAACTCTTAAAGTGTATTGATGGGTACGATTCCAGCAGCAGCTTTTAACTATTGTATCCAAGACAGAATTACACCAAGTGGTACAGATGAATTGTAAACTTTCTTTTTTTTTTGTCTGTAAAACTCAACAGCTTCCCATGCAAACTCTAGCTTATAATGCCAATCAAACCACAAGATCTCAGGAGTTTTCACAAATATCAGAACCGGAACCCAGCCTCGACAACAGCTTCTAGTTACTGTTGCTTACCCAAGGACAAGACCATAAGCAAGAGCAACTTTTTTAATTCGCCTTTTTTTGCCAAAACTCAATTATTCTAACACAGATTTCAGATTTTAATGTTTCGCAAATCCCAAGCCTGAAACTGGCTAATATTAACACATATTTGATGAGCCCTTCCAAAAAATAGAGAATGATGCAAAAGGTACTGCAGGCAAAATTTGGGAAACATTTATAATGAGAGCCACTTTTTGGGATCACAAATGAAAGTAAGGACTACCGTTACCAATGAACCCCGATTATTACAACAAAGTAATTCGGGTATAGAAAAATTACAAGTAATTTTAATACAATTTTGGGACTTTGGGCCAAAATTTTACTGAATCACAAAAAGGTAGGAGGGTGCTGCCCAACCCCCCTTGTGAGTACCTTCAACGCTTTTGTCCACTACTACTAATCTAATTGTTGGTCTGTTACTCAACTGCATAATTTGGGCAAAAGGGACAACACTGCCAACAATGGGCATTTGTATTTTAAGGTAAAGGCAGTAAAAGGGTAATAATAGTGCAGTAATAGTGGGCATTTTATTTGTATTTAGACCAATTACCTAGTAGGGTGGCCACAAAAACACCTAGTGGCAAAAATTGGCAATTTTTTTGTGATGAATGCAGGAATTGCTGTGAATTTTCCTAAACAGTTTTACTTATCTAAAACATCTTCAAAAAATATTTTGAAAATACCATTGCATTCAGGACAAAATTGTCTGTTTTGTAAGGCCATCAGTAAGATGTCCTAGCTATTTAATATTATTTCTTAATATTCAATGTAAATTTAGATGTAAAAAAAAGTAGCTGAACTTGCCTACCAAAATTTGTTGATACTAAGGAGGAAAAGTCAGCAGCCTATAGCAGCAATAGGTCTATTGGACTATAACCTTAATGATCTTATTCATATTTTCTCATCTAACTCACTTGCTGGGGCTCCCCATGCACTCAAAACCAGCTCAAAATACCCAGTTTCATAGAATTTCATTGAAGCACATAGTTCCAAGCTGGTCACTAGATGGACAAAACCCTAAAGTCAATGGATGAACATAGGCATTTCCTTATGTAAAATACTGTTTTCTAAAGAAGATTTAAGATGCTTAGAGGCAAGATAGAGAGGTGATTTTGGCCTCAAATCAAAGCTAAAAGATAGGAGAATCACATTCTGATCTTCAACAGCTCAGGTTTGATTAAAAGAAATTTTACTGGCTACCCTATACCTAGTACCAAGACCACCAGGACCAAACGAAGCCAGGACAAAACACAAAGACAACAACAATTGGCAACTAGCACCAACTAGCAGATAGTAGCACGCAACTAGCCTCAGCGGCTCAGCGTTAACTAAGTAAAGAACAGCAATTCCCCTTCCTTGACTTACCCTTGGTAGTCTATCACATTAAAGCTAATTCCGAACATCAAAACCGAGATCCACAATTTCCTTATAAATGAAGAAGGAGCTGCAGCTTGGTGTCCAAAATTTTTGTATCCTGTGCCTTTCATTCCCCGTACAGGCACTAAAAGGAGAGGAACTGGTCTTTTCTGCAATGGCAGAAGTAGCCTTGCACGGTATCTAATAAAGGGAAATAGCATTTTGCCATAAGGCAGCTGTCTAGCCATCGCAGGATAAACTTAGGTATTTAAGAAGGCATTCACAGTTTTCAGGTTAATCCTCGTTTGAAGTTTACTTTCAATTTTGCGCGAAAAGCAGCGTTCTGCAATAATGGAAATAACTAAAATGGCGGTAGCGCGGTCAAAAAAGCAAAAGTCGTTCTCTATCCTATGATAAAGTTATTTATTTTCCACTTTATTTTGTATATATCTTGTTATTTGTTACAAAGTAGGCACATTTATTTTTCTTTGTGTATCATAAATTTCGATAAAATGTTGTCGAAATATTTTTTTTCCTTTGGCACTGCAGGTTTGGCAGAACTTTCAAACTTGCAACACAAGGGTTTTATTTTATTTTACTTAATTATCGTTTCTCAGTTCTCGTACAAATCAACGTTCATGCGCTTCTCTGTGACAGCATTCAGCTCAAAGGGATCCAGAGTGGACCCAAGTCCCAAGTGCCAGTCGTCTGAAGGAAGGAAGCAGTGTTTCCACTTCTCATGATTTCACATGAGATCTCATGTTTTTTTTTACCAATCTCATTATTTTTTTTTCAATCTCATCTCATAATAAACTCGTGATTTTCGGGATTTCTCGTCTTCTTCTACTCTGAATGTTAAAACAAGTGCAGGCCTATAATACGGGGTTAGTTTTTTTTTTTTCATTCGTTGACAGGGATCGTTCGGAATCCCAGAATAAAGCTCTGATCACAGATGCTTATGAAAATTTTTGCCTGCGCCGCCTTTAGTAGTAGTCTACATTTTACGGAAGTGCTAAATAGAAGCGGAAGGCCGAGGCATGTTGTGCCTTAGGTTCGACTATCTAGCCACATAAAAGGCTACAATTATATGGGAGGAAATTAAGATTTGCCAGACAAAAAGCAATATAAAAAAAAGCCTACGGCGTACTCTGGATAATTTTTTTTCGAGTGAAGTGATTTCAACCTGCCGCTAGGGCAGGCTTAACTGACGGACCTGCTCGCACTTCTGTTGCGCACTGCCCTTACTGTACCTGCCCATACAAATTTCGCCTGCTGCGCTTTTCGTGATATTATTTATTTACTGGAAGTGCGCGTCATTTAACTGAAGTTTTAGGCTTGGAACTTTAAGGTTTTAGCCAAATTAAGAGCTAAAATTTGCAACGAAAGTACAAACTTTTTCGATAAAAAAAACTTATTTTCAAAAATCTAGCCAGCGGCGCTCAGTTTCATTTTGTCCTGGGCACAGTCTCTAGAAGCTACTGCGGAGGCTTCGCCCTCCAGCGAGAGGAGCCATGGAAACTTATTTCTTCTTTCTGGTGAATGTCTATCATATTCTGGTCAGAAGATGTTAAAGAGTTACTATTCCAAACTTGTTGTCTGACAAGTTGCTAAAATCCACACGACTTTTCAAAAATATCACTATTTTCTCGTCTATTTTCACCACAAAATCCCATGATTTTTCTCATGATTTTTGAGCGCAAATCTCATGTGTAACTCATTATTTTTGGACTGTTGCTCATGATTTTGAAAATTTCCGAGTGGAAACACTGGAAGGAAGCGCCTACCTGGTCATTAGACAGTGTGATTTCAGGGAATTTAAGAGTGGTTACTCTACCTTGGCTACATAACTAAATGGGGATTGGGGTTTAAGAGGAGAGTATTAACCCTGGATGAATGTGTTCTGTGTTCTGCTATAATGGAAATAACTGAAATGGCGGTAGCGCGGTCAAAAAAGCCAAAGTCGTTCTCTACCCTATGATAAAGTTATTTATTTTCCACATTATTTTGTATATATCTTGTTATTTGTTACAAAGTAGGCACACTTCTTTTTCTTTGTGTATCATAAATTTCGATAAAATGTTGTCAAAATATTTTTTTTCCTTTGGCACTGCAGGTTTGGCAGAACTTTCAAACTTGCAACAACACAAGGGTTTTATCTTAACAACAATGGAAGCTCCATTAAACAACACAAACAACAACAAAAACAAGAACTAAACACACTTAACTAGGTTTGCGCTTTTTATTTTACTTAATTATCGTTTCTCACTTCTCGTACAAATCAACGTTCATGCGCTTCTCTGTGACTCTGTTGACCTCTGTTCATGCTTTTGACAAAAACACGAATTTAGTTACCCATAGTCCCATAACTTAAAATACCGGAGTCTATACCAGGGGGGGTGCTGAAACCCCCCACCTTTTTGAGATCCGGTAAAATTTTGGGCCACTAATATTGTTCTGAATTTTTTTCTATAGCAGAATTATTCGGTATATTTATGGGGATTGGGATTCGGTAGTTAAACAGAATCCCAAAAAAATAGGCTATCGGTACAAATCTGTTCGATATAATTGCCAGTATTTGGTACAGGAGGGGTATCCAACCTCAGACAAGATTTCAAATTTCCAGACAAGTCTTTCCTTCAGAATAATTCATCTGGCTTAAAAAGGAACCAACAAATATGACAAAAATACTAGATTGAAGCTAATTGAATGGTTTACATTTTAGATAAATAAATATTGCTTCAGTATTTCTAGTTAAATTTATTTTTCTTTTCAAACAATATTACTTCATTCTAACCTTACCTCGATTTACGTAAAAATGATGAAAAAGGAAGAGTTAGCAAAGTCAATAGCCAGAAAACAGCTTTTCAAAACTGCTACTAAATGGAGAAAAGGCACAGAATTTGTAAATAATTTGGTCACATGACTTTGAAAAAAGTCGTATCTTGCCTCTTGACTGTCAGGACAGCTTGTACATTTCGTTTTAATATTTTCGCGGCAAAAATCGAGGTAGTGTAAAAACGAGGTCAGATACCCCTCCTGTAGTTATCACGAATTCGGTGAATTTACTGAAATTATTTGGAAATTTTTTTATGCCAGAACTATTCGGTATATTTATAGAGATCCGGTAGTTACACAGAATCCCAAATAAGCCATCGGTAAAAATTGTTTGGTATCATGATTGGGATTTGGTAGTTTATTTGGTATATTTGGTAGTTACCACGAATTAGTCTTTTGGTATTATTATCAGATTGCCTAGTCTTTCGATCCCAGAACAATTCGGGATAATAACCGGGATACGGTAGTTATACAATATCCAAAACATGCTGTCAGCCTAAACCTTTTCGGTATATCCTAATAACTGGGAGTATAGTAATTTACTCGGTATATTTGCCAGGATTCAAGAGTTACCACAGATCTCGAAGCTCGGAAAAAGTTGAGTGAAATACTGGTCGCATACTAAAGGACTGTTATGACGATAGCCCTTACTTTTATCTTCGATCTCAAAAAGGAGATCTAATCATAGATGTTTCCAAAATTCCGCCTGCGGAGCTTTTCGTAATAGGCGTCCTATTCTCTATTTGTGGAAGGGCGCGTCATTTGACTGGGTTTTTAGGCCAGTCTTAGGATTGGGATTTTGAAGCACTAAAAGCTTGAATCTGGATGGAAGGAGTTAAATTTGGCAGGAAAAAGCTAACTTAAAAAATCTCGCCTGTGGCGCTATTGACTAGACTACAGTAGCTGCTGCTGCCGGAACGTCAGAATGTGTTCTGAGTCTCGTTATTTAATCAAGGGGAAATGATAGCATTTGTAAGAGAAGCAGTTAAATTCGAGGGGTTGCCCACTCCTCGGCACCTGCTGTGCACCCCCGACTCGGCACCGGCCGGCACCGGCCGGCACCAGTCGGCACCAGCCGGCACCAGTCGGCACCAGCCGGCACCAGTCGGCACCAGCCGGCACCAGTCGGCACCAGCCGGCACCAGTCGGCACCAGCCGGCACCAGTCGGCACCAGCCGGCACCAGTCGGCACCAGTCGGCACCAGCCGGCACCGGCTTTTTGAACCTGTTCAGAACAAAATGATTTCACTAAGAAGGTTTCGTTCACCATGAGAATTCAGGATTTTAGTTTTGAAAAATAGCGACTGCAGCTTTTTGGGATCCCAAAACGTAAGTGGCGGGATACCTATGACATCGCAAAAGTTGTCCGTCTGTCTGTAAGCACGATAACTCTCGAAGAGATTGAGATATTTTGATGAAACTTGGCGGGAGGATTGGTTGGGTCAAAGTACAGGTCAAGTTCGAAGATGGGCTCTGTTGCTCTGTAGCCCTATATTTGAGGGTGGGGGAGGGGTTTCAAATTAAGGGGCAAAACAAATATTTTTTTAAAGCTATTTAGATAGTTGATTTAGGGGTAAGGGGACACCGCTGAATCTGAATATGAAAGTTTTTTCTCGCCGGACAAGTAGTTTGTCCGTAATCCGGCCAAAACCAGAAATTTTTTTAAAAGCAAAACTTTTATTTGAAGTTGATTAGATGATAGATTTAAGGGTAAGAAAAGACGCTGAATCTGTGTATGACAATCATTTTTTACCCGGACATATAGTTCGTCCGGAATCCGGTTGAAACCGGATTTTTTTTTCAGAAATTAAAGTTTAATTTGAAGTTGATTAGATGTTCTTTATAAGGATAAGGAGATACGCTGAATTTGTTTCTGAACTATATTTTTTTTTTCCTGGGCAAGTAGTTCGCTCGGAATTCGGCCGAAACCGGAAATTTGGCAGAAGTAAAGCAGGAAGTTTCGATCAGTATGGTCAAAATAGATATGGCTTATACAGGTATATCTGAACTTGGTTTTCTCAGATGATTAGCCTGGCGAAGACTGGATCTGGCGAAGACAAGACCTAATTGTCTGGATCAAATATTAAATTTTTGGGATCCCATCGAAACCTTTGGTCTTGTTGTTTCAGAAGAAACAAGAACCTTAAAATGGGACCTAGTATTGACAACTTAGCCTGTTTAATTTGAAGGACTAAGTATTGTAAGGTACTGAAACAAGGGTCATTTCATCTGTTAAGGTTACAGTAGAGGTATGCTTATGCGAACGGTTTTTGGGATCCCAAAACGTAAGTGAGGGATACCTATGACATCGCAAAAGTTGTCTGTCTGTCTGTCCGGACGTCTGTCCCTCTGTAAGCACGATAACTCTCGAAGGGAATGTGATATTTTGATGAAACTTGGGGTGAGGATTCCTTGGGTCGAGAGTAAGGTCGAGTTCATAGAAGGGCTTTGTAGCCCTACATTTAGGGGTAGGGGAGGAGGTTTAAATTAAGGGGCAAATAAAATTTTGAAACATTTAATGTGATAGTCGATTACGGGGTAAGAAGACATGCTGAACATGATGGTGAAAACCATTTTCTCGCCGGACAAGTAGTTCGTCTGGAATCCGGCCAAAACCGGAAAGTTTGTTATAAGTAAAAGTTTTATTTGAAGTTGATTAGATGTTCGATTTAGGGGTAAGAAGACATGCTGAACACGACGATGAAAACTGTTTCCTCACCGTACAAGTAGTTCGCTCGGAATCCGGTCAAAACCGGAAAGTTTGTTAAAAGTAAAAGTTTTATTTGAAGTTGACTAGATGACAGTTGAAGGGTAAGAAGAGACGCTGAATCTGTATATGACAATCAATTTTTACCCGGATATATAGTTCGTCCAGAATCCGGTTGAAATCGGATTTTTTTTTGTATAAGAAAGTTTTATTTGAAGTTGATTAGATGTTTTTTATAGGGATAAGGAGATACACTGAATTCGTTTCTGAACTTTTTTTTTTTTTTGCTGGACAAGTAGTTCGCTCAGAATTTGGCCGAAACCGCAAGTTTGGCCGAGCAGGAAGTTTCGATCAGTATCGTCAAAATAGATAGATAGATACATAGATTTATTTGCGCTGAAAAGCCACAAGGGCCATGGCAAATTATATGGCTTATACAGGTATATCTGAACTTGGTTTTCTCAAGTGATTAGCCTTGCGAAGGGTGGTTCCCAAAATCACCACGATTTTTTTGCCCACTCTCACAATGCCCACGCCAGAATGCCCATGATCAAAATGCCCACCAGACGGCACCAGCCGGAACCGTTCGGCACCGGTAAGCACCGTTCGGCACCAGCGGGCACCGGTCGGCACCAGCCGGCACCGGTCAGCACCAGACGGCACCAAGTCGGCACCAGCCGGCACCAGCCGGCACCAGCCGGCACCAGCCGGCACCAGCCGGCACCAGCCGGCACCGGGCACCTGCTGTGCACCCAAAAACTGAGTGGGCAACCCCTCGGTTAAATTTTAGCATAAAAAAAAAATAGTTGGGTTTGTATCGTCTTTCATACTGCCTTTTAATGTTACTCTTCCTACGTAGTCCTTCATGTTCCATAAGTTAAAGCTCGAATTCTCAGCTTCAAGGATTCGGTAAATTTTTTTTACAGATTTGGTAAAATTTTTGCTCTGCACCCCGCCACCGAAAATGCACTTGCGACGCCCCTAGCCTATACTATATATTTAGCATTGTGTTTTACCATTGGTGGATGTCTGATAGCTGTCCGACCGAGATGGTTCAAGTACTAAAACAGAGAGGAGGATGTATTACTTGTGCTTGTTCTTCCCTCGGAGTTTCATCCTAGTCCTTCCACTCTGAGCATTTCCTAAGATTTCCAGTTCCTCCCCTCTAACTCTCCCCAAAGTTGCTCGATCTGGTTCGGAATGGAACTGGATCATCTGGCACACGAGATCTTTCATATCTAGTTTCATTAAGATCCAATCACCCTTTTGAAAATTGTACATACCTCAATTTTCCAGATTCCCCTTCCATCCACTCCCCCCAGATGGCTGGATTGTGAAAGTTAACCTGATATGGTCCTTGGTATGTGTGCCAAGTTTCATCGTCCTAGCTTATATGGAAGTGCCAGAACTAGCAAAACCTGGACCAAGGGATGGACACAAATTTTGAAAACAATATGGCACCTGGTTGAAGGGCAAAAAAAAAATTCTACCTATACCCTAGTCTACCTGTATCTTTCAGTAATTTTAGTTTTTTCTGCTATGTTTTCAAGAAGAAGTCTGTTTGGGTCCCTGACATGCCTGCCAGTTGTCATCATCCTATTCCATCAGGAAATAGTGAACTCGCGGGATCGCCGGAATTCCGGATCCCCCTCTAACTCCCCCTCATTCCGGTCCGGGTTATGTTAGCATTCTCTAGGTCTTGTGCATGTTCTTCCCACCAAGTTCATCCCGAACCCTTTACTCTAACCGTTTCCTAAGATTTCCGGTCCCCCTTTCCAACTCCCCCATAAGTATCGGATCCGGCTCGAACCTTAAATAGAACATCTGAAACTAATCTTCCCACTTGCCAAGTTTCACTCAGATCCGATCACCCGTTTAAAGGTTATGCATGCCACTAGATTCCGTATCCCCATCCCTCCATTCCCCCACGATGGTCTGTCGGAGAAACAACTATTGTCTAGTCAATCTTTTTAGGTCCCTTATGTGCCTGCCAAGTTTCATCGTTCTAGTACATCAGGAACTCACGGATTGCCGGAATTTTGGACCCCCCCATGAACTCCACCCACAGTGCCAGAATCCGGACCGGTTATGTCAGCGACATATCTCACTCTTGCGCTTCTTCTTCTTCCCACCAAGTTTCATCCCGATCTCTCTAGTCTTAGCGTTTCCTAAGTTTTTCCGGTTCCCCCTCGAACTACCCCAAAATCACTGGATCCGGTCCGGCATTGAACTGGGTCGTCGAGGTCTTCCCAGATATCAAGTTTCATTAGATCTGACCACCCGTCAGGGGTGTCACGTATGAGGAGGGAGGGGGGACGCCCCCCCCCAATGTTGCCGGCCAGTCCTGGGCCAGTTGGTAAAGAATAACCGAATCGGCGCGAAGCTCCGCGGTTTTTTGTAAGAACAGGTTTTTTTTTCCTGAAAGCAGTCGATTTTTTTCTGAAAATCAGTCGATTTTTCATTAGAATGGTGTTTTTCACCAAACAGTCGGTAAAAATGACCAGCCAGTCTGTAAATACCTCCACCCCACCCCCCAGAATATTTTGGCTTGTACCACCTCTGTCACCTATTTGGAAATTACACATACCTCAAGTTTCCGGATTCCCCCTCCCTCCACTCCTCCCCCCCCCCCAGATGGTCGGATCGGACAAGTTACTTTTCCAAGTTAATCCGGTCGGGTCCTTGATACGTGTGCCAAGTTTCATCGTCCTAGCTTTTGTGGAAGTGGTTGAACTAGCAAAACCCAGACCGACGGACGGGCAGAAATTGCGATCGTTATACGACACTTGGCAGAAGGGCAAGTGCCATAAAAAAAGGAACTAATCAGGTCTAAAAATCTTCTTCCGTTCGAAAGTTAGTCATATATCAATATTCCTGATTACCCTCCCTCCACTCCCACCACGATGGTCGGATCTGGGAAATGACATGCCTGAGTGGATATGATCTAGTCCCTGATGTCTACCAAGTTTCATCGTCCTAGCACATCTGGAAGTACTTCAACTCTGGATCCCAGGAATTCCGCCCCCCCCTCCAACTCACCCCACAGTGCCCGAATACTGTCCGGTCCTGTCAGCTGTGTATCTAGGGCTTGTGCTTCTTTCTTCCCGCCAAGTTTCATCGCGATCCCCTCACTCTGAGCATGTCACACGATTTCTAGTTTTCCCTCCCAACTCCCCCAAAGTCACCGGATCTGGTCCGGACTTGAAGTGTGACCCCCCGTTCAAAGGTTATAAATACCTGAAGATTCCGGGTTCCCCCTCCCTCCACGATGGTCAGATCGGGGATTTTAAAATTAGTTTGGTGAGTTCCCTAATATGCCTGCCAAGTTTCGTCGTCCTAGCGCGTCTACTCAAACCCGCGATCACCGGACTGACCGACAGACCGACCGACGGAAAGTGATCGGTATATGGCACTTGGGCGGAAGGCAAGTGCCGTAAAAACATAGGCCAATACCTAGTAACGTAAGGGGTAAAGATAAAAAAAAATGTGGTCTCTATTCAACAGTTAATCTTCAGGTTTGACATGCAGTTGTTTCTTTTCTGCTGTTTGGATATCAAACGTAAAATTCATTTCGTACAGGGAATCTAAGATTAAAAGAATACCGAAGAATACTTGAGGCAGTTATTTAGGATGGATAGAATATAACATAGAAATCTGGATAGAGTTAGCACAATCTTGTAGAATGGATACCGGTATCGAAAATGTTGTTAGGAATAGCACGAGCTGTATAACACTGTGTCTTAGCTCCTCCAAATATGGTTGGTTAAGTGTATGAAATATTTATTCTACGTAGGATTATACATTTTCTATAAATTTTTAGGGGAAGGAACTACGCTAGTATTCTTCTGGCTCCTTACGTCAAGAGCTACACCCTAATTCTCCAGTTGCTCTCCAGAAACAAGAAAGCACACTAAACTAATGGCGCAGGTATTCCCTTCAATTGAAAAATACGATGGTTCCTGCATGATCAAAGTGACGAAGAAGGAGGCGCCTGATACCTCGGTAGGACAGTGATTGGTTGAAAATTACAGAGGTGGTTCCAGCTCCGGAGAACAGCCATCATGTTGCATGTTAGTGAGAACGAGCCAGTTATGCAAAACCATTGTGCTGTGAATGTGTATGATATTGCAAGAGCTTGTAAAGGATACGTTCGAGAACGCTGGATTCATGAAATTGTAAAAGTATCTTCTTGGAGGTAAGCTCTCTCAGATTTTAGGTTGGGTAGACGGTGTGGAAGAACAAAAGCTTTAGGCTACATTTTTTTTTACTTCTGTGCCCGTGTAAATTAGGCCTACAAAAGAAAAGGCAAAGTAAATACACAAAAACTAGGCTACTAGGTAGGCCTATACCTACTTTAATGATAATATTTGAACTGTCTGCCCACATCGCTTATATGGCGAAAATCCCCCAAAGCGACATGGGTTAGAGATGGCCTCAGAATACGTTGCTTCTGTTTAAAGCCAGCTCCTCTCTGTATTTCGTGATACCTGAAGCATATGCTCGTCCTTGGAAATATTTTAAACAGTGATACAATTGCAAATACGTTCATTCCGCGTGAAAATGGCTGGTTATATGTACTTTACTTAGGTTACTTACTTACTTCCTTTAGGTTGCTACTTGCAAGTGTCCAACCCTTCTCTCGCCACGTGAATGTAGTTGGCGACGTCGGGAATCTTAATTTCCGACCATGCCGATAATGAATCATTAGTGAATAATGTCATAATCCGATACTTTAAAAAATCAGCATGTGTGTAAGTTCATCCGTGCGAATATTTTGGATGTCTCCTTCCAGTTTTAATTTTTGTTCTTGCTCGAAATGTGTTGCTGTGTAAGAGAAGACCGAAAATCTTGGCTGGTGCTGATGGTGACCCGCAAGAGAGGGCTGGTTTGTACCAAGCAGAAGCTGAAGATTGGAAGAAGATTAAAACGTCCAGGTTTTGACAGTGGACTTTAACTCGTAGGCTCACTTTGGCAGTGTTTGTTTACGATAATTATGCAGATACAACAAATACAAAAATCGCAAGAGTTAGAGGGTGGAGTAGAGGCTGCTATCTCCCTGGTAAATTTGCCTTGATTACCTTAAATTCGTACTTCGGCGGGAATAAGACCCATGATGCATACGTTATGCTACCCGGGGGATATAGGGATCTATAGGGATCTTCTCTGGAGTAAAGCTCTAACCGGGATGTGTGTAGGTCCAAGCTTGTGGTTCAGGAAAACCCGAGCAAGGAGGCCCCGAAGCAGAAAACCCTCCATTCATAATAAGCTCTGGGCAATACCCGTTGAGGACGAATTCGTAAGGATGTCCGGCGTTATTTTTGATGACGGAGTAGTAGGCCGTTTGTTGACATTTTTCTTATGACACTGTGGACGGTGTCATTTCTATCCATTTGCTCTGATAAAAGGCGAAATTTCGTGATTCAGAGTGGTTCCTTAGGGGCTCCTAACTGAGTCGGTGTGTAGGGTTTTATTTCACCGTTAACTGCACCGCCCGAACCTAGATAAATAACCGTCCTGAATAACATACTTCAACTTGACTGTGAACTATTTTTACTTTCAGAATTGTTGTGGCAAATATACCAAAAAGTAATTATTTTCTAAACACGGTTAGCGGTCAGCTTGGACTGGAGGAATACAGTAGCCTAAAGGTATGTTATTTCGGACATCGCCCAACTTTGAACGACGCCGAAGAGTATGACGAATTTCAAACCTACCTCTATGCTGAGTGCAAACAGTTATTTGAAGTAAAATAAAGTCAAATTCACACAGTTTTTTTTTATCCTTTGTTCAGTTGCTTTGCACCTTTTTCCCGCCTGGTTACGAAATCCAAAATTGCAACGGTTTTGCATTTCCCTATTTTCGTGACCGTTCGAAGTATCCCAACAGAAGAAAAAGAACATTCGACCAGAAACAGGAAACTTAAGAGTCGCGTTTTGTTGGATATAGTCTCGGTGGAGTTTCACTCTTGTTGTCTTAATTCGTCCTAAAGTTTTGCTTTTTATTTGTCCATTCCAGATACTGTAGTTTCCAACTAAAACATAATAAAACAAAATTTAATGTAGCCTACGTGAAACTACACCGAAACTACACCCGAAAAAACGCACTTTAGGGCTGGAGAATCTGATTCATTCTCTATGTAAAAAGAAAGCTTAAACACCGTCAGATGATATAAAGTCCATAATTTATTCTTTTCACTTGACCTTTGCGAAACTCAAAATCAGTTTGGTCTAAAATTTTGAGAAATGTTCTCAGAAGCATACCGTACCTGTAGGCTACTGTACGGTACATGATAATTATTATTTTGAAGTCTGGGAGATTTTTTTCCCTCGGATCTGTTGGTAGTTCAAATACGAATTCGCGTCGCTTCATTGATTAATTTCTATCGTGTTTCTAGGTAAAGGACATGTCACATTTCGATCGAACACGAAGTGACTTCTTCTCTATGTATGGGCCGTCTTATCTTTTCGCAAACAACAATAACAGCCCTGGCATCTCCGCAATTTCAGCTGCTGGAACACAGCCGACTTTACATCCAGCATTTTATTCGTTTCCACATCTACCCGGACTGTATCGAGGTGAGGCTATCTCTAATACATTTTTCCCTTTAGTTACTGTCGAGCTTGGTTCGTTTTTGTGGACTTTTTTATTTTATTATTATTATTATATATTTGAATCCTTCAAACTTGAAGAGTAATATATAAAAAGAAAGAATAACATATCAGTCGAACTCACACACACTTACAAAGATAGTACACAGACAGACAACTGACTGTTAAAAACAAATTAGCCTACTAAATCTAACGAGAATTCTAATGACGGGGTTGCTCTAATCTGTTTTTTTTTTCAGTTTTTGTTCCGCCTTTATTGGAGGGTTGGCAACTTCAGACCTCATAGTTTACCCCGTACCCTATAGCCTAATGAGTTCGAAAGAAAGACCGAGTAGCATAGTCTAATCACCCATTTGACGCAGCTGTACCCTATCATCCCGGGAAACGAACGAAGATCTGCCACGGGGCTGTCCACAATAAGCTGTCTCCCGTGTTGTCGTTTTATTTGGAAAGAGCAAAATCGACCTGCGCACGGCTGATTTTCGTGCTAAAGTGGCTGTAGTTTTTCGCGACTACAACCTGACTTGATTATTCCGTCTTATCGGTGCTTGCTTACACCCAATTTAGCACCTACCATTGCTTTCTGGGGCTGAAACACTATAACATGGATCGCTTTTACACCTAAACAGGTTTGAAAACCTGATGAAAAATGCGTTGCTGTATTGCTCCGCTATTCTTGAACAACGATTTTTTTTTGTAAAAAATCTTCCGAACTTGTGGTAGCTGGTAGCTTTTTTCTTTTTTTGTTTCTTTCCTTTTTTCAAGTAGGCTAATTTCCGTGACTTGGGGATGTGAACTGATTAGATGAATTTGCCTTCGGCCGAGATCACTGTTCCCATGGCCGGCTTCTACCGGATTATTGTAGTGGTTTGCGAACTCTGCTCACAAGCCCCTCGGTAGCTCAAACGGTTAGAGTGCCTGCCTTGTAAGCAGAAGGTCCTGGGTTCAAATCCCGGCTGAGGAGCACTTTTGTCTTTCAGTTCACTACTTCTAAAATAATTTGTCATCGTTGTAAACCCATTTATTTTTCCACTTAACTAGAAATTTAGCAGCAACAACAGCGTTAAATTGATCCTGAACTCGATCCTGATAGGCTGCTAGTCGCGAGACTCTTCGAGGAAATCCAGATTGCGCGTCTACCTGTGATTTTCGTCGTGTCGGAACGTTGTCCGTATTCTTAACTTCAGTACGTACAGTCTATTGTGATAAAGAAGAAAAAATGCTCAACGGAGTCGAAATAGCCTAATTCAGTAAATGCGGATCCAAGACGCAAAATTCAACTGGCTTTTCGTGTAAGCCTTAACTGCAAAACGTCCTCGTACTTCTTGCACAAGTTCCACTTTTTTCCCAATTTATTCCCTCTCTCAAGTTCTTATTGTCAAGTTATTGATGATCTGTCTATCGTTCTCCCGACTGTTAGTAACAAGTTGAAATCGGCTTTCAATTATCAAACTTCAAAGGGAAATCGCTCCGGCTGGAACTGTAAAGTGATTAGCTTCCGTTTTTCAGATCCCTCGCTTCCACAATTCTATCAATCTCCCGGGAACAATCATGTTGTTTACAACGCCGCAAGCCAGGTGTCTCACCCGCCGATCGACCTATCACATTTCCCCTATGACCTTGCACTGTATGGTCAGGCACGGATGAATGAATTGGGATTCTCGCATGGATTTGGTCCTCCAAACCTAAACTTTTCGTCCCCCATTCCCCCTTTAGAAGCTAAAGTCGAAGTGCGTAGTGCGTCGTCTTTGGACTATAGATTCTATGGGGCTCACAAAGGGCATGTCTCGCCTGAGGGGAAAGTAAGAAAGAGACCTGGGTCGGCCTTGGATATGAAGTCGAAGCAAAAGAAACGCTCGAAGTCACCTCTGAAGGAGTCACGCCTTGCTGTTTCGATACCTGACATTGCAAGAGTTGCGGAGGTTAAACTAGAAAACGTGTTACCAGCGTCATGTGCTGTTGAGCAGACCGTGACAGATGTCGAGATTTCGGCAAAAGTTTGCACCAAGGAGATACCGTTCCAAGTGATAAAGCTGGAGGAGTGCCATCATGCGTTGAAAAAAGACTGGAAGAGCCTCCAGAGCCTGTACGATGTGCAGAGAGCGAAGAGCTGCGAGCCAACGGCTAGCGAAGCCCTGGACTTGAGCGTCCGGCCACGGAGTAAGACGATGGGAAACTCGACGAAAGGCGACTTAACAAGTCAGCCACAGTCTTTCTCTGTGAAAAGCGACCGCCTAGAACAATCGGTGTTGGCAATCAGACGTTTTCGCGAGTCGGCGACTACGCAAAATACGAAGGCTTTCTCGATGGACCGAATTCCTGGACGTGACGAAGGTAACTTTCTTGATCATTTCGCCCGGACATTTTTACAGCAGTTTTCCTTTTCCTCCATGTCCTAGTGCGTGTGTCCGTCGATGACAAGCTTTGGCATTTAAAGGACCCTTCGTACCTATAATGCCAATGCAACCGACTTCCGTAACTGCATTCATTAATTCTAAAGCCCGGAGACCCAAATTTCATATGTTACATTTTGGTCCCTCTAACGACACTCACTAACCTTTGCCCTTGCCCCGACTCACTGTTGTCCATGTGCGTTGTGCTCCCGACGAGTGTTCGCGTATCACGCATATTGATGCGTAAAACCGGTTATCTCAATTTTGCAAGGTTTTTGCTAAAGTCAATGGATCTTGGAAAAGGCTTAAACCAGCCAAAGCCGTGTGTCAAAAGCACTTGTCAAAAGCACAGCTCAGTTTGACAGTATTCAGATAGTTTTGAATATTGGAACATAAACAGTTAATAGTGCGAGGTGTGCTTTAAACATTACCTATGCAATCGAAACGTGGAAGGTAAAAATGTGATCCTTTTGTGCTCGTATGTATGTGTGCATTTATACACACAAAAAGGTATGGTACAAAAACAACACTATACAACTTACCAAACAACTTGTACCTCCTGTTCGTCCGTCTGTTTGGCCGGTGATTACGAGTTCGGATACTTACAGGAAAGATTATAATCTTAACGGACGAAACGTGGCAGGTATGCGTGTTATCGAATGAAAGTGAGTCCTTCGTTCTCATACGTGTATGTGCCTTTGTACACGAAAAGCCCCAACGGGCCATGGGACAAAAAAGATCACGACACAGATCACCAAACACTTGTTTCTCCTTTTCGTCCGTCATTCTGGCGCCGGGTTGCGAGTTTGGATATTTACAGACAATGCGTGCGGTGTGTAGTCCTAGTTTGTATATGGGGTAGAATCACAGAGAGACCTTCGTATTCTAACCATCATTGGCGGGATCAGGGGCGTTAAGAAGAGGGGGGGGGGCAACATTGGTGGGCGCCACCCAATGTTGTCTGCCAGTCGGTAAAAAAAAACAGCCGAGTCGGCGCGAAGCGCCGCGATTTTTCGTATAAATAGTCGATTTTTCGTCAAATAGTATGAATGACCAGCCAGTCGGTAAATACCTTGCCCCCCCCCCAAAAAAAAAATAATATTTGTGCTAGTGACGCCTCTGAGTCGGGTGCAGAAAAAAGTCCTGCTTAGCCTATTATACTTATTAAGGTTCTCGGTAGCTTAACGATCAACAACTTAATAAGCCTAGGCCCAGAAATGGCAGATAGTGATTCGTAATTTATGTTTCCGTGCTGGTGCACAGGCAAGAATAAAAACTTTTAAGTTCGTTCTGCTGTTTCTCCTCTGTCATGGCAAGGTTTAAAACTTTGCAAACTAAATTAGAGTCGAATGGAATAGCTCGACAAATTGTTTTTCGAAGTTTGGACTCAGCGGACCGTGCCGTTGTTAAGGCTTCCAGTTTGGATTCGCCTCGGGTGGTTTAGAACAAAAACAAATAAAATTGCGGAACAAGGTGAACAATAAAGCAACACACAATGCGAAGTTAAGTAAATGATGTTATAATGCACAAAATAGCAAATTTGTTCGTTCTATTGTAGAATTGTCATCAAGTATCTTTAAACGTAGCCATTCTCATCCAATTTTCAATCAATCAAATTTACAGAATTACTAAATAGCATAAAGCTAGAAGAGGTGAATAAAATATTTACGAAATACGCAGATAAAATAAAAATTCAGCTGTAATTGTAAGTCAGTTTAATTATCAACAGATTATTCATCCTGCTCGTGAAAGAATGTAGGAATCCCGGCATCATCGAGTTGGATGAAAAGAGGCAGCCGGTCAGCAAGGGGGTTAGAGACCCTGCAAGTATTAACAACTGAAAGAAATGAGTGCATATGCAGTTTTGTCATACTGTTGACGGTGTTGGAAAAGGAAAAGTTTCAGGTGCCAGGAGATGGAGAAAAGCATTGCTTGCAAAGCTTAACCGAACAGGGCTGAGATCCGAAAGTCTAGTTATACATCACTTATTCACTTAAATTAATATAATCGATTTCATCGAATGAACTTATTCTTTCGGATTTGTAGTACCTCTGTGTGCTTGTCCCTCTACGCTTGAAATGTTTAGCAACAACAATAAAGCCTAAGCCATTGCCGGAAAACAGCTGATTTATCATTTTCCTACTTTAGAGGCGTAACTTTTCAGAGCTTAGCATCTTTAACCCTGGAAATGCAGTCCTTTGTTGAAATTCAAATTCTCCGCGTCTTGGTGAATTCTGGGTTGTCGTGCAAGCAGCGCACATTCTGGACTTCACTGTATTTAATACACTAAAACAGTGTATTTTACGACCGTCTTTAAACTCTCATAATAAAGGGTTTAAAGTGTTTTGTTCTTTATGACTTACCAAAAGCTGCAAATAGTAATACGGTCCGTTACATACCCCTACCGTACGTCAGGGTGACTGGTTTAGTATTGTGAAGTGCCCGGGACGTAGACTCTAGTATCTCCCAGATTCTAGTGTTTCGCGCCTAGGCACCGTCCGTGAAAGGGTCCATCATAGATTCCTGATGTTTGGATAGTCTGTGCCAATTTTGGTGTAGCCTACCCTCAGCTTCGAATAGCCTATGTCAAGCATCGGTTACCCCATACCAGATAGATAAATGCGTTGCATAGTATAATTCATGATAAGTCCTGTTTTTGTCAATTAGGCTTACAAGAGAAGAAGAAATTATCCACATACATACTATATAACATAAGCACACACATATATAACAATAATTCTTGCAGTTCAGTCTTCTGGATGTTTCTTCATACAGTTAGTCTTCCGCCACTCACTGGAGTCCACTCACTGGACTCCGCCATTCACCTATCGTACCTAGGCTACACCACTGATTCAATCAGCTTCCCTTATCGATCAACCTTAACGGCACCGCGCCAATTCTTACATCCACCGTGGCTTTTTCAATTGCCACGGTGCCCGGCCGATGCCGTTTTGGCCGGCACTGTGGTTTCGACCAGTGCCGGGAAAGGGTGTACAGCAGGTGCCGGGGAGTGGGTAACCCCTTGGCAATTTTTTGAAAGAACACGGCACTGTTTCAAGAGTCAGGTACGTCACAATATTGGAAGAGAAACAGTAACTGCTGCTAGTTACCACGGATCATTTATCTCTATCTATCGTTAGAATGTTTCGTTAGTTTTTTTAATCGCAATCATACAATATTCTCTCAAAGCAATCGTTTCGTGATTACCTTACAAACGATTTATCAATGGTCCATTGAGCTGATCGGTTGTCTTGATGAAACATCCAAAAAAACGGAGTCCTTGAGCAAAATATTGTAAAGACTGCATGTTCTGTGTCTCTGTGAACGGTTAAATGAATAATTTATAATCCGTTTTAATGGCTAAATGATTGGCACATAGACTTCCGCAGCGCAATTTGATCGGAGCTGAATGACCCTGAAAACTTGAGTCATCCTGGCGAGGAAAATGTTGGCGCTGCGTTTTGTCGCTTGCAATGCATTCGAAAAACTTCGTTTTAGCAACGGTCCGTGATGTTATCATTATTATTAATTGTTAATAATAAATTGTACTAGTGACCCGTTTGTAGGCCTACTAGTGACCCGTTTGGATGTTGTGTATGCCATAAGATTCCTGATTCCCTCCACTCCACTATTTCGAAGTCCATTTGCCTGCCATGTTTTATCGTCCTAGCACCTCTTGAAATACCATAACTCGCGATCATCGGACCGACAGACCGACTGACGGAAATGTGATCGGCATATGACACTTGAGCTGAATGCTACAAGTAGCCTACTATACAAATTGTGAAAAAAATCTTGCTATGTGGCCCAAGGCCGTATCCAGGGGGGGGGGTTAGGGGGTTCAAACCCCCCCCCCGAAACCCACAAAAGTAATAGTTTTTTTGTAGGTTTAACCTCTGATCTATGTATTTTTTGTACTTTTTGGTCCGATCCGTGGGCAAACCCCCCCCCCGAAATAAATTCCGCGAGCAAAATCCCCCCCGAAATAAATTCCTGGATACGGCCCTGATGTGGCCCACCGCTAACCTCAGGAAGCGTTCCATTCTCTTTATGCTTACGAACACTCATTGTTCACAATAGGTGCGTTTTTGCAGATACCATGGTATCTATTACCACGGTAACTGGATCTGCAATTTGTCGTTTTTGCAGTTACCGTGGTATCTGATACTACGCTTGCTCTGCAAAAACGACACCGGATTTGCGTTTTTAGAAATCATCCAAAAAGAAATACTGATATCCACTGACAAACCTCTTTCCCAACAATTTGACCAATTTTACTCTTGTGATAGTGATGATGGAAGTGAGATGACTTTTCAGATACCACGATCAGTTTCCACGGTCCACCGTGGTATCTGAATATCAGTTACCACGGTGACTGGCCAGATATCCCGATAAATGCAAAAACACAACTGATATATTCAGGTCCTCGTGGGTCGAATTAATGTGCGATTTCTGGTGGTGTATGTACATAACGAACATACAAATACGCAATACTGCAGTATGCCAAGAGTCGGAAAAAACACCCTCAGCTTTGGAGAGCTCGAAAAAGCAAAAAATGCACATGGTTAGTTCAATGCTAGAAAAAAGAAATCTTAGTCGCAAAAAAATGTTCAGAAGGATGGAATTGCTTAGAGCACTTGCCAAAAGCTCGTGGAAGAACCAAGAATAAAATCGTGATTGGTCGGTCGTTAAATGAAATCGGTGTTCATTTTATGTTGCGAGATAAGAGCCGAGTTGGTTGGTCGTTGAAGGGAATTCACGAGGGGATGCTCACTCACAAAATAGCTATAAGTGCCCCTCGGGTACCCACGGAGGATGTACAGGTGTGCCCAGAAAGTTAGCTCCCTTTCGGAAATTCGTGTATAGGTTCCAAGGGCAGAACCGAGCCTTTTCGGAATCACATCATCGCTGTCATGATTACTTCAACAGGCTGACTTGTATGGAAATCTGGAGTATCTGAATTAGGCTATTTTATATCATCTTCCGCTGAAACTATTATTTTTTCCACAGTGCTTGTCCGATTTATTTTAGTGGTGTCATCAAGTAAAAATAAAACCTTGGACTACTGAGCAAAGCTGCATCCATCAACTGCAGAATCAAATGTCAGCGTATCTACATTGACAACTTGCTTTGTACGAGATTAGCAACTGCTGAACTCCTACTAGGCAATGCCACTTTAATGACTCCCACTTTACGGACCCATAGTGGCGGTTGAGGGGGCTACCAAAACCACGCTTTATTGAGGCCCAATTAGCCAATGCAAATTTGGACTGAATGGGTAGAATGGAATTTCCCCTGATTGCTGGCGCCATAGCTCATGACACCTTTAGTAGAAATAAAATTCTTTTCAGTACCTGACGATACCTGCGATTCCTCCTTGTTTATGGGCTCCGCATCTTCGGTCAGAGAGTTGCAGTCAGAAGAAGACCCCAAGGGCACCAAGGACAGCTTCGACACGGACGGGAGAGTACTAGAGGAAAACAGGGAGCCATTTAGCGATGGTATGTGTTTATTTGTGTTGATTACGCACTGAGAAACACGGGTGGGACTAAGGGGCTTCCCATTTGGTCTTGGACTGTACGTCTGTCGCGTTCATTCGCCGTTTTTCAGACACTATGTAGACAAGCATTTTCGAAATTGTGCGATACCATTTTTGAGACTCATCCGAAGTCATTTGAAGCACAAGTATGTGTTAATTTACATTGATTACACACTGAGAAACACAGGTGGAACTAAGGGGTTTCCCACTTGCTCTTCGTTTGGACGTCTGTCGCGTTTGTTCGCCTTTTTTCAGACACTATTCTCGAAATTGTCCGATACCGGTACGAATTTTGAGATGTATCCTAAAATGATGGGTGTCAGAAGTGGAAGCACGAGTATATGTTTCTTCGCGTTGATTGTACACGGTTGTAACTAAGGATCTTCCCGCTTGCTCTTGGCCTGTACGTATATCGCGTTGATAGTGTTCATTGATATTTTCTTCTTGGAAATTCTGATCTTTGGGAAAAAGGATATAGGCTAACGACTTTAATTTTTTTTTTTTTGTACTATGCCTTTTGACTGACGACCAAGCTTCCGCTTTGTCTTCTGCATTGGGACATTCTCGTATCTTGTTGTCGACAACCGTTGCGGTGTCGGGAATGTGGTTATGTTTCGTCGTCATCGAGAAGGTCCTTTCATATTCCTTTCCCCGTGCTGAGCAAGACTTTTTACTACATTTAATTTGTAGAACGCAATGTCGCCGGACGTTGTTGTGGGGAAAACAAACTTAAATCCCCCTGAATGGATGGCTCTCTCGCCTCTGCATGTGCTCATATACTCGAAACGCATGTCTTCCATGGTCAGACCAAATGATTATTTTCACTTTTATATTCTTTTATTTTCAAAAAATAGCCCAAAGGCGTCAACAAGCCGAAATTTTGTTCGAGATTTTGTTGGCATATAACAGTGGTCACACAAACCATTCAAGTTGAAGAAAATGTTCTTAAAGGACAGGTCGTACTTACGATAGTAATTCATTCTGCTTCAGTAGTTTATCCATCCATTCTCGCTCCCAAGATTCTGCACGTCAATAGTGTATCCGATCGCCTCTGTTAGCATTACAATGGTTATCACTATTGCCACGTTTGTTCTGTTTACGTGATGTATCACGCGCCCGATCATTGTTTCCGAGGAGCTTCTTTGTCCGGAGAACGGTTATGCAAGTTCTGCCAAGATTGTCATATAAGGCAAGGGACATGGAAAGAGGCCGAAAACAGCCGAAGCCGTGTATAATGTTCTGTAAGCGTTGCTTAGTTGTGAAGTTATAAACTATTTCAGGACATCTGAGCAGAAAAACTATGTATTGCGAGGTATCCTTTAACAATAATTAATAACAGCTAAATCTTGGAATTGTACCATTGCACGATTCCATTCGTAACGCGCTTGCACTGGTAGAATCGTTATACATGTTAGTGAACGAAATAAAAGTTGCCAATTTTTTTGTTTTTCTTTGATTTTTCTGTTGCATCTCCTTTTCCAGCCCTGTACTTTTGAATCGTTCACTAAATCACCGCACGGCCGTATCTATTTCTGGTTTGAACTAGCGTCTTGAGAGTGGGTGATACAAACATTTTGAATTAGCTCCTTTAGGATGGGAAGAATTACCATGGACTGAACGACATGCGAACGGTACAAATCTGTAGTTAATGTGTGTCTGTAGCATGTTCTGGGAGCTTCCACCTCTTCCTGGATCTATTTTTGTTTTTCCTCCTCCATGGCTGGGTCACTTCCTGTAAAACGGTATCAGAGTAATGACAATATTGGAAAGTGGGCTGTCCTATGCATATCATTGTTGACAAAGTTTGGAACCCAGATCCTTCACAACATGCGATATCTTGAAACAATTCTGTAGGCCTACCCTGCTTGCCTTTGATCTTGTCAATCTTGTTATGTCGTTCGTTGTATGCTTCAGTGTGGTCTGCAAGTTTTTTGTCAGGGCCTTAAAGGGACTCTTGCCAAGATATAATGGTCCGAAATACCGCCGAGTAATGTCAGCTGATCAGTTTGGCACCACCATACAAACACACTCCTTCAGCCCAAGCCGACTGACCGATGAATCTTTAACGTTTGACAGTGGCGAACGGATACGTCAGCTGAATTTTTGTTAGAGCTATATTTCGGCCCTTCTTGGCAAGGGTCCTCTTCGGGATCAAGCCGCTCAAACTGGAAAATGAGCTTGCGAAACAAGTTCAAATTTTTTTTTCAGAAGTTTATTTTCCAGTTTGATCGGCTTAAGCCTGTAGAGGACCCTTGCCAAGAACGGCCGAAATATAGCTTTAGTAAAATTAGGCTGACCTATCCGTTTTGCACTGTCAAGTATGATTCGCAGTCAGCTTGGGCTGAAGGAATATTTGATTCTTCAGCGATGTTTCGGCCCTTCTTGGCAAGGTTCCTCTTCAGGCTGTAGCTGGAAGAAACGAACCTGTAAGCATGCATGATTCGCAGTCAGCTTAGGCTGAAGGGATTCTTATGTTGTAGCCGCTTTACTTCGTGGCAAGGTCTGAAGCAATGGTGCGGACAGCCGCGTTTTCTGCACTTTCATCAAAGAGTTGTATTATCTCAGTTTTCCATCCGGAAATGACGAGGATGGTGCCAAAACTCCTGGCAGAACTTCCAGTCCGCTACCGACTCTCCGAACCATAAGTCCTGTAAAGCGGTTTCAGAGCTAATGACAATATTGAATAGAGCTGTCATGGGAACATTATTGTTGACCAAAATTAGAATCTGATTTCGCTGGCCAAATTAATTATCTTGATGTCCTGCCTATTTGGGTTAGGCTCGGGGTTAGGTTCAGTTTATTTTATTTTTAGCTTAACATGAATAACAAAGTAATGAATTATAAAATAATATACTTACAACAACAATAAAACCCTAAAGGCTACAATCTACAAAAAATGGAAAAGTTTTTCGTAGATTTGCTCTTCTCAGTTTTTTCCCGAGCTTGTTGTAAACTACAGTGTGGTCTGTCTTATAGCCGTACTAGGCCACATGATAAGATCTGCAAGTTTTGTAAAACAATTTTAGTTAATAACAATAATAATAAGTATATTTCTAAACCAGTTAATGGATTTCCAAATATTGAGTAGCTCTTCTGTCGTAGCAAAATAAAATTGTTGACCCAAACTGGAATGTCAGATCGTCGATCAGGCGCTGTATCTTGATTTGTGTCAATGTCTTACTTGCCTTGGTTACATTGGTCGTCGTTCCGTAGGTCGTAATAGGGTACACTGGGGTATGCAGTAAGTTTCAAAGGTAATATCAGTATTGTTCAGCTTTGCTGTTATAGTAACACCATTACTGAAATGGATATAAATATCAAACCCCCTCCTGGTTTAGTATTTAGATTTTTTGTGTCGTCGTCTTTGTCTTTTTCGTCTTTGTTCTTGTCCCATCGGTCGCGGTAGATTACACTGGCGTATGTGGCAGTCGTGTTATTATGATAAGGCTTGTATCAGGCCTTTCTTTTTTAGTTCAGAGACATTAGTGCATTAGGTCTTAACTCAGTGCAAGAAGGATCCTCAATCGATAAGCTACCTTGTCTAACAGGACTTAACGATCTGGGAATTGGTAGACCTACATTGTCAAAAGTTTCATCACAGATAACACAAGGATGCGCAGTTTCAACAGACAACACGTGGGGTGTAATCTGTTGTTATTTTGAAAATGTTGTGTATTAAAAGTTATGCATAACAAGCATTGCCAGGAAGAGCCAAAAAAGCATCTGCTGACTTTTCCGATATCATGACGACAAACAACAAAGTCAACAGATGCTTTCGGCTCTTCCTGGCAATGTATGTTATGCATAACGTTTTCAAAATCACAACAGATTACATCCCAAGTGTTGTCCGTTGAAAGCATCCTTGTGTTCTCTGTTATGAAACTTCTGGCAGTGTTATAGCCAGAATTATTTTATTTGAACGTCGCCGAACAGTGAACGGTCGCCATAAAAACTCGCAAACAGGCAACTTTTTTGCAGAATACTTGCCGAAAACGTTTATCTCACATCAGGCAACTTTTTTTGCAGAATACTTGCCGAAAACGTTTATTTCATGTCCAGTTTATCATATGTCAGCTTGATTTTGAAATATTTGCTCTTAATTTCCTTCTGTTTGTTCTGCCTGTTGATCTTTGTTCCATCGTCGTTTTAGGTTACACTGGGGTTTCTCGCAGTCGTGTTATTGTGACAAGGCTTGCAGTAACTTTTATGACTCCGCTACCGGATATATAGCCTAGCAAATTAGTCATGCTATCGGCCAGCCGTGAACATATCATGCACTGTCACGAAGTAATTATTTAACTTCGGTCACATTTTGCAAATCCTTCGTGCCCCTCAGGTTTTGTCATTTGAGCTAAACCAACCGTGGTCGTAGATGCGGACTGCATTATGTTTTGTCTACAGTATATTATTGCTTTAATTTTTATGTTGCTCACAAACAGAAAATGAAAAAAATACCCTCCCCCCCCCAAAAGAAAGGAAAGATTGGAAAACGCTCGTCGGAGGATATTAAAAAATTTTTTTTAGCATTTAGCTGCGCACGTTTTTCAGTTACCCAACAGATCTTGTTCGGATTCTTCAAAATGTGTTAGTAGTCTTCAGTGGGACGCCAAGTCGAAATCTTGCAAACTTTTAACAACTAGTCCGAGTTTTTCCCTGGTCTGTGATAATCAGTGCTTCCCGAAGTGGAGATACGTCAACACATGCAAGCCTTCTCGAGAGAAAACACTCGAGCCTTCTCGTACTTGTTTCAGTTAATTTCAGTTTTCTCTTGTGGTTCATAATCGGAATTTGTAATGGGTTGGGCCTTTTCAGGTAGACAGTGCGTGTTCATCTAATTCAGAAACCCCATGTGGTTGATAGCAAACCCTCTTGACAGTTTGTTCTGCTTTTCGTCAAGGGTTAAGATGTGTCATTGTTTCGGATGGTGGGCCTTGCATTCCGTTCCTTTGCTCTGCTTCTAAAGTGGGAGGCACACGTCGCCAACATCACAAAGCAAGCTAATTTGGCACTTTCTACGCTTAAATTTTTCTCCAAGTTTTCTTGTCCTAGAATCCAACTTTTAAGAATTTATTCAAGTTTTATCCGCCCTATCGTTGAGTATTCTTGTCCGGTTTGGCATTTTGGTTTAACTGTTTCCCAATCTAATTCAATAGAGTCAGTCCAGAAGCGAGCATTAAGAATTATTTATGGTCAAGGTAAACTCCCATATCACTTCCTTCTTAAGCATTTCCAGCTCACGACTTTATCGGAGAGAAGAACCCTCCTGTGTACCCGGTTTGGCAATAAAGCCATGACAGATCCCCGTTTCCAAGATTTATTCCCCCCGCCTTTTCAACCCTTACGATCCCGACCTCAAAGACCCAACTCCCAGAAAGTCCACACCCTTCAACCTCTCCCAACAATCCACGAGAGATATAGGAAAAGCTTCATCCCGTCGTTTGTAAATATTATTAACCAGTGATTTAGGCTATTTAGTTTTTGTTGTTGATTCATTTTATTGTCGACGATCGGTTTTTACCTGATTAGTTAATTACTTGACGTGAAGCGCAAGTTCGGCGCCATGCGCTGTGATAGTCGTTTTTTAAATTAAAGTACCTCTCTCTCTCTCTCTCGTGTGCTAAATACCTCGCTGACAACATTGATGCGATTCAGCTCTTACTTGTTTTAAGCACTTTAACGTTTCTTTCTGTGGTTTAGAATTGAAATTCTCAAAAGGCTAGGCGCTAGGCCTATTCTGTTAAGCAGTGTGTTCACGTAGTGCATAAACCCTTCATGTTTGATAGCAAATCCTCTTGACGATTTGTTCAGCTTTTAGTCACGCGGTTGAAATGTGTACTTCTTTCAGGTGGCTGCAGTCGAACAACACCTTTCGCGAAGGTTGTCTTCTCATGCAAACAAACCGTGGCCAAGAGCTCCGTTTTTTGCGCCCAGCAATTAACCCACACCACGGATTCCTCTGTCCCAGCTTCAAATGAGAAAACATGGTCTGAACGAAAGCCCGCCCAACCTTCGCAGCTGCCGCCGGCCTCCCCAGTCCCCACGCAGCGTGGGGCGGTAAATGACAGATCCGATATGATTGGGGATAAAAACGTCGGAAGCGCCGATGTGGTAAGCCCGGAATCGACACCCAGTGCTGTTGTGAAAATTGAGCAGAGTTCCCCTGAAGTACTCCGGTGTCATAAAGAGTCGCCGATCCCCCCCGCGGAAGAGTTGACGGTTGTTCAGAGCCCTCTACCACCGGAGCATAAGTTTAAAGTGGAAACGGGGAAGCAGAGTCCGTTCTGTGGAAATTTTTTCTCTCCCGGCCACGGAATTTATCCGAGTTTGCCGAAGGAGATTCCGAAATCGCCAGTGCCTGTGAAAAGTGAAGTGGTTGTGAAAAATACAAAAGAGGAATCGGAGGAATTGAAGTTGAAAAGTGTAAAGGAGGAATCGAGGAAAAGCGGAGGGCTGTTGCCGAAGAAACAAGGTAAGACCCATTTTTATCAGCCTTGAACTTTCGGACACATAAATGGGCTTGTATATGTGTAATCTAGCGAATCTTCTTTTGCAACCCGTCAAGTTTCACATGAATTTGATCAATTCCGGGCAATGTTCTTTGCCCCCTCCAGCTGCCCTACTGAGGTCGGATCCGGCTAGGACTCCGAAATTGATCATCTAAGGCACATGAACTTTGTAGCTTACCTTCCAAGTTTTATTATCGACTCTTTTGCTCCCTGTGCGTGCCACAACATTTCCGGGACCAAACACCGCGATTGGGGGGGGGGGGGGTCGTCGCACTACTTTCGATTGTCAGTGTGACGTCCTCCGACCCATTTTCAGCTAGGTACCCTTTATACCCACCATCTGTACGGATTAAGCAGGCGCCCTGCTAGGACCTTTCCCCTTCAATGTGGAGCAGACAGCAGAGGGCAAGTGAAGAAAATAAAGTGTGCCAACGGCCTTGGTTGCTTGAATTGCCCGTTTAAGGACTAATAGAATCTGAAACATTTTTCGAAGATTAAAGCACATATTCTCTACCATCATTGCTTGTTTGCAGCGTGCTACCCCAAGGGTGGATAACATAACTTGCTGTCATAGAAAATACAGTCGCACCAAGCACCTACCGTAAAGTAACAAGGCACCGTGTACGGGTCGAGTTACATACCCCTTTCATGCCTAATTCTTGAAGCATTGTCTTGGAGACTAAAAAAACACACATTCTCTACCACGATGGGACCGTCGTTGCCGGTTTGTAGCTTGCTGCACTCGAGGGGTTGGTTACTCGCGGACAGTTGTATAATCTTGGAACAGACACCGACCGACAGTTGATGCGGTGTACGTCCATTGAACGAACCCTTGGCTTACTCGTGCTTTCTGCCATGAAATTTTAACTGCAGGCCCCCACACGAAACGTTACCGTTTTATCCTGCCATGAGTACAGGAGGGGTCCCGACCTCAAATTACATAACCTCGAAATTGGCCTCAGAAAGGTAAAAGGAAATTTCTGTCTGGTCCTTGCGAGGTCCTAGGTCATTAAGTATTCTTCTTGACAGTTATGAACTAGTTAGAACTGCACAGAATGTTATTTTTTGAAATTTTCGAGGTTCTGTAATTCGAAGTTGGATACCTCTTCTGTCGACCATGAGGTCAAGCTAGATTCGTTGTAAAGAAGCGCCAGAAGACGCCACCGCAGTCTTGAGCTGTATCGGTAGGCTAGAGCATAGCCGTTTAATCACTCGATCAAGCCACTCGGATGAGCTTTACTGTCACTGCTGTCAAAGAACCAATTTCAGTTTAATTTCAGTTAAATATCACTTCATTCATAAGAATACGACTGACAGAAGACGGTTATTGTTGTCTAGATATCATAAATATAACCAAAAGAACTAAATAGAAAAACTCTATTGACAATTGACAAATATAAATGTTGGTTGCACTGTAGATCTCCGGCATTAAACAGCTTGACAAATAACTCAACTTGGGAACTCTGGAGAGCAGTGGCGGAGCATAATACCCTAAAGGAACGGTAAACTTGACTACGCAACTTTCGGCCATCGAATCGCCCAGGGGGGCTTAGATAAATATACAGGGTCTTATTGACGACAGGCCCCCCCTTCTTTGTTATCTCGAACCGTCTCGAACCCCCTCCTTAGTGTTCCAAAAGCTAGCTGGCAGGCACTTGCCCCTTATGCACTGTAATTATGCACTTATGTACTGTAAAAGTTCGCCTTTTTACATGTAGACCATAGAGAAACGACCTCCCCGACAAGACGGCCGGGGTTACGACCTCCCCGACAAGACGGCCGGGGTTCGATTCCTAGTCGCGGCACACAAACCTTTTGCTTTTGCAAACCTTTTGCTCAAAGTCGAATTCTCGGAAACTGCCCGGTAACTGCAATGGTCTTAACGAGAATTTTTCTTACTCTCAATATAGACTCAGGGTACATTCTTGATATGTTAGCTAGCTCCCCGAGTCAAGTTTGAGTCAAGTTTTCTGTTCCTTCAAAACTCAGCAGCCTACAAATCCATAGACAAATCCCTTTGGCCACCCTCTAATCCTGGTAATTAGCAAGAGCGATAAGAATTCTTAGGAGACCAACTTTATAACCCTGCTAACGTGACGAAGAGCCTTTGAGACCTGGGGTCTAGCCAACAGTCCCTAGCATAGTTTGCCAGTCAGTGTAGTGTAATCGGTCTTTCGTGCAACCATCGCCAGCCAAGTTTTAAATGCCATCCCTGAGGCGATCAATTTTTTTGTTCAAATAATCCTCTCAACGAGGAAAATTCATTTCATCTGACAGGTTTCTTGACTGATGGTTTTAACTCTTGTGCTTTGCGATAACATCAGTCTGAGGGGTTCTGCGCTTGGTTTAGGCATAAATGAGTCCATGCTTTGACGTATAAGAATAATTTTAGTTTTGTTTATGACGCGAGGGAGGGTAGAAATAGTTTTATTTGTGACACGAGGTAGAATAGAATATGTCGCTCTGATGATGGGGCGAATATCGGATTTTGCTACCTGCGACTACCGGTGATTTTCTAGTTTAAGCCGACCATATCAAGGGTCAGGGGCGGATCCAGCGCTCGACTCTAGGGGGGGCGAATGCTTTGAGAAAATTGTTGTCTCTTTTCGGCCGGCAGGCCAAAAAAAATTTGACGTTTTTACAACGTCCCCCCATCATTTTGCGAGCACAAATTCTCTGTTCTGTACTACCAATTCCATATTTTAACGACAAAGCAGTTCCACGCATTTGCAAATTCATCTGCGCTTGCTCTAAAACAGCATTAAAACGATACTTTTTAGTCCGTCTAGGGGGGGGCGATCGCCCCCCTCGCCCCCCCCCCCTGGATCCGTCCCTGTCAAGGGTGTTTGTTTAGACTACTCTTAATCAGAATAGGCATTAGACTTTGGAAAGGATAAGAAGATATTTCTGAGTTATTTAATTTTATCTCTTTAGCGACCCCAGCTTCTTCAGAAGCTTTAGCCTGTACCGTACGGCATAGTAACAAACCCCTGATTTTGTGATACCCTATGCCCAGGCCCGTATCCAGGAATTTGTTTGGGGGGGGGTGCCTGCGGGTTGGACCAAAAAATATAAAAAAAAGACAGAGATCAGATTTTAAAGCCTACACAGAACCATTACTTTTGTGGGGGGGGGGGGCCGAACTCCCTAAACCCCCTCTGGATACGGCCTTGCCTATGCCTCTTGCTGGATACACTATGCCATTGGTGGATACCCTAACCCAGTAAAATATTGATGATTTGAGTGAAGCTCAGAAATCACTCAGTTAGAATTCATCTGTAGTGGGGTAGGTCAGGGCTAGAGTACCAACAGGTATCCAGCGTTTGGCATAGGTTGTCCAGTGTTAGGCATAGTGAATGACATACGTTAGGTATAGCCAGCGTTTGGCATAGAGTATCCACAAATCAGCGGTTTGTTGTTGACTGGTACGGTAGAGGTATGCTACCGCGGCCTAACCTAGCACATATTCATGCACAGTAATAAGCAAAAACAATAATTTAAGTATCGTTTGCTATTTTTTGCTCTGTTGCTTTTGCATCCTCTTCTTAACATCCACGGCATCCAAAACATTGCAACAGTTTTGCATTTCTTTCGTGACCGTTCAAAGTGTACCAGTAGAAGGAAAAGAACAGTCACAAGGGTACAGCAGATGACATAAGAACAGTCTGATTTCATTAGTTACGCCAAAAGAAAGCTGAAACACTTGTCTCTTATCAGACATTAATCCTTGATTTTTCGTTCGCGGTTGGCTATTTTAGAGACGAAAAGTGCAACCAGCGCTAAAATCAATGTAGTCCAAAATTTAGAGAAATGTTAAAGAAGCATACCTTTACTGTACTCCAACGAAAGAAGAATCAACTGGAAGCTAGGCTATTTCGGAAAGGCGAATAAGATTCACCAGCCTGAGCCTAGGCTACTGTGTGCCAACGACGGCTCCGCACTCCGACTAAGAAAGCAGCAGAGAATGGTTTGCCAGCCTACGATTCAAAAGGAGTAAAGCTGCGTGCACGTTACGTGCACTTCGGTAAGAGTTCGCTTCCGAAAATAGGCATGCGAAATTTCGGAGCGAAGATGGAAATTCGCATCCGACTTCGAAAATCGGACTGTGACTGTGAATCTTGAAGGAGAGCTAAAGTTGGCACCTGGGTTTTATCAAGAATTAGTAACGAGACAGAATTACTGTCTCCCTATCTCGGTCATACAAACATGCATACAAACATGCTCCCGATGCAGAAGAGCGGGTTCGCGCCACATCACATTTCGTTACCTCTACAAATATTGAGATCGCCGGTAAGTTGTTAAAGAGGAAATCTAGAAGTCAACGCTGATTGGTTCTGTGGTGACGCTCCAGAGAGGATCAGCGCGCGGAGTATGCCTCCTGCTCGCCTCTTTCGATATTTCTTGTGCGATAGGCAACGGTGAAGACGGAAGAGACAGACATCAGCTCAAAGCTACAGTAAATACTTCCAGCTCCGCTCAGATTTGTCGGGGTTTTCATAGTCGCTGCACGGACTAAACACAGAAGTTCTTACTGATTATTTGTTCTTGGTTTTATGCCGGTGTAATGTAGGTTTTAGAATTAGCGAGGTGGAGAAATTTCGATCGGCGTTTCGTTCGGAAACAGAAAGTAATCAGCTAGGATCGCTGAACTAGTAAAAGACCAGTGGAAATGTAAATACGGATGCTGCAGGAATCAAAAGGTCCCGAAATAAAGCCGATCGTAAAAAGAAATCAGGTAAATGATGTTAAAAGGATCGGATATCCGTATCGTAAAACACTCAAAGCTTCCAGGAGAGAATGAATCGAGCAAAAACAAAGAAGAGTGAATCAGCGTTACAAGTACCGAGATTTCTTTACTCAAGCGCTATAGCCTATCCGTGAGACTATCTGCCCCTTCAGCATTCGTCGGAGGTTCGTGATTGATAAGTCTTTGTATGAACTCATGCAAGTCCTTGAAATTGTCTTGATTATACCTAATTACAAAGCAGATTTCAGCCATTAGGCGTCGTGCTGTTTGTGCTGCATTTATGATTCAGACCATGCCGTAATTTAACATAACATGTGTCATATAAAGATGGTTACAAGAACATGTTACTACTTTTTGCTTAATTTCGCATTTGCGGTCTTGCGATTATTATGTTTAGCCTACATAAGACCTGTTATTAGTGGCAATTGTGGCAAAGCATGGAAACGTCGTCTTTTCAGTATGGACAACGGTCTGCGATGGGGGGGGGTCAACCTAATGGAGTTACAGAAAAGTGAGACACACGTATGATCCTGTAATGGACCGCCGTTTGTTCATGCGTGGCCTTTGACCTCTCTTTCTTTAGAATTTGAGCATAGGTAGTCCCACATTTCTGTTGAGAAGAAAAGATTTTGGGAGCCTTGGGGAGCCGTGGGGGAACAAGACGAAAAATCCGCATATTTGAACTGCTCACAGGCCGCATTAAGGACGACTCAGACGGCGTTCGTAAAGTCGTTCGCAAAGTTCGTTAAAGTTGTTCCGCAAACCTGCGTAAAGTCCTTTAGGGTAGGCAGGAATTAAACGTTCGCAAAGTTCGTTAAAGTTGTTCCGCAAACCTGCGTAAAGTCCTTTAGGGTAGGCAGGAATTAAACTTTAGTTAACGTTTTTTGTAAGGTTCATAAAAGAGAGATACAAGAGTAAATAAAGAGTAGACATACAGGAGAGATACAAAGTAAAATTTAAAATAAATTTAAAATGTGGAGGGAACTGAAAATATGGTAGCCTACATACATGATGAATTTGAGTAGGCTAGCTTTTTTTTTAAGAATAATTTGCCACACAAAATTTTTAGATTCTTGTACGAGCGGCTAAGAACGAACATATTTTGCCCAGAACTGTAAGAACCCTACGAACGCCGTCCGAGCCGTCCTTTGTCCTTGTTCACACAAAATGCATTTCTCCGTTAAACCAGTGGACCTCTCACTGAATGGATTAGGCCCATAGGATCTTGGCGCTGTTATTATTCATTGGAAATGTGAACTTTTGCGTCTGTTGCGCTGCGTCGTCGGCGGAAAAACAAACCAGGGTTGGAGCACAAACGGAACGAGAAGCCGTTCTTTTGGCTAGCACTCACAATGCCCACGACATACCCACGATAAATGCCAACGACTCATAATGCTCACGTCTCAAAATGCCCATGGTTCAAGATTCCCACGACTCAAATTGCCCACGACTCAAAATGCCTACGACTCAAAATGGCCCACGGTTCAGAATGCCCACGATTGAATAGTTAGAGGTGTTCAGTCCGTAGTAATTCAGTGCGTAACTAAACTAAACGTATTAGCGCATTTCTTTTTTTTTACTTGCATAGTTTATCCTCTTTTTTCTTACTTTTTGGGCTGCGACCCTCCTCCTCTTGGCGCCATCATTATTTTGTTTGTAACCACTTAACGTCACCTATTATTTCTAAATAAACTTAAATTTTCTTTTAGCAACCGAATCTAAACCTTTATAAAAAAAATCACTATATACCTAATTTCGATTGTTTCAAACGTAACATATAGTTAAGTTTGAATTTCATCAAAATTTAATGGCGACAAACTAAAAGCTTAAAGTTTAACTGAGAAGCCAACTTATTTGTGTGTCATTTAATTGGGATTTAATTTGGATTCTGCAAAGGGATTTTTTGATTTTCCACTATCTGCTCTAGTTATGAGGCTCAGAATATCTCCAGCCGTCCTCACAGCGTAAATTCTACTATGACGCGGGAAATTTTAATCTCAACACAAATGCGGCTTTTCACTGGGCAGTGGTGAGATTGGTAACGATTGCTTAGTGCCTGAAAAAAAAATGATAAATCTTTCTCGTAAGGCATACAACAAAAATACAAGCGCATAGAGGCACCACAAATCACACGGAAATTCCACTATTTGAAAATCGATTATTCGTGAATAGCGGAACAACGAAGTAACTAATTTTCAGCGGGTCTTCAAGTCAATTTAAGTGAATAAGTGATGGGTAACTAGATTGTCCTATCCTAGCCCTTTTCGGTTAAACTTTAACGCCAAATGTAATACTAAATGAATTACATCATTAATAGTGTTTTCACAGACTCCATTGGGCTATCTTGGCACATAATCTTTCAAACCGTGACGTAATTACTGGAAAGATAAACAAAAAGAAAACTAAAGTTTTGTGCAAATGCCACAGTATCTGATATCATGGTACCTGGATCTGCATTGTGTCGTCTTTGCAGTTGCCACTTATTAGCCAGTGTATTTTAGTATTTCAGTAATAACACACTGAGTTATTTCCAATCTTCTTGGGGATTTTTTTTTTTTTCACAGTAGGCTTCTCCAAGTGACATCGAGAATATAAAGACTTACCAAGCAGGACGAAAATCACTGGAAGAACGCGCAATATGAATATTATCGAGGGCGTGGTTTTCTGTTCGGTAATATAGCGAATGACAGAAAATCGGAGGTGCCGCTATCTCCCTAACTGCAGAACAAGTCAGAAGGTTCCCAGTGGTCTTGAATGCCGGCTGGCCTGGTTTAGACACACTCTTCTGAGTCAATTTGATGCTGCTGCTCCTGCTAAATATTTTAACTTCCGCTCAGTTAATAACCACAACTTTGCAGATATGTTGATACAACATGTGATATTCAAACGAGCACAAGTTGAAATATAGGCTATATCTGTGGTTTGTTGTGGTAGCTAGAGTAGTGTGGATAAGTCATTTTTTGCAGTTTCTTTTTTTTTGTATTTGGACCTCGGGCTTTCAAAGATACGATCATTATTGTAAAGCGGGCTTTTATCTTTAATTTATTTCAAATATTGTCAACTGGCTATAATGTCTTGCTCACGGATAAATAACCGCTTATGAAGGAAATTGGAGCAAAGAAATTGCGCATTTTATCCTGTTTTCAGGCCTGCTTAAGTGAATAAATCATTCGCAACTTTATTTTCGTAAATCAGCATTATTCAGTTAACCTATAAGCTCATACTTTCACACCGGCTGTGCTCTCCTATATAATTTCAAATCATTGGTGATAAACACTGTAAGAGATGATGATGTGTTAGGAAAACAGAAAAGTTTATAGCCGACCGAGTAGCCGACAGGCCGGGCGTCAGTCCAGGTCATAATGACTCAATTTACATGGCCTTCTAAATAGGCTACCAGCAGCCGAAACTTGGTTTGGCACGTGCAGGAGATGCTTCGCATTTTGGTGATGGAAAAGAATCAACGTGTTTCCTTTGTCGGCTCGGTTTATATTACTGGATTTATATTTATTTACCCATCACCCACCTACACCAAGAATAAAAATAGTGGAGCAAAAATGTGAAGAAAAAAGAAGAAAAGGAAAAAGACAAGAATGTTGATAAAACAGACGGCTCAAGCCGTGGTGAAGCAACAGGCGCCAGTACGCCGTCTCTGACAGCTTTTTCTTCAGATCATCGGCTTCTGTTTTTTTTTTTTTTTCACCTGAACGTTTGTCATTTCAGGATCAATTCCTGTCGGAATCGCCGTAGCACGACAGCGGACAACAGTCACGACAACCACGATTAACAACACCAAGTCGAAAACAACAACTTCTTTTCGACAAGGCAATGTCCCTCTTGCTCCGAGACAGGTGGATCCTCGACCTTTCTTGGTCCAGATTTCGCCGACGACCTCAATCAGTATTCAGAGTAAGCTTGCTAGTATTTATTTTAAAGGAGTTGATTGTCATGGCCGAAAATGGGTTGAAACCGTTAAGAAATGATTGTCGGTGAAAACGACTGTACCTTTTCTTTCTGAAAAACCCTAACATCAACCAACATAATTCACAAGTAGCAGGAACCGAATAAACCCTCAAGCGGGAGTCGCAAGCTTCCAGTGATTATTCAGCGATATCATTCAATGAGCCGAATTATGAGAAATGACTTGTTCAGTTTTGTTCACATACCAGCTAAATATTTGTCTTCCTGTGTGGTCGTCGTATTGGGACTGGTAGCTATACTCTTGGTGACTATCTCTTCTTGCCGATGCAAAATCTCCGGCCTCTCCGGGTACCTAGCGGAAGAAAGGCAGTAGTGGTATCATAGCTGCTCCCAAAGATCGCCATGATTGTATGACACAGGGTTTGAGTCGTTGAGTTTGAGTCGTTACGGAGACGTTTACTCCTTCTTCCTGAGGATCACTGGCGTGTTTTGGACTAATGCCCGGCTCCCACTATAGTCACACCTGGTAATAACGGCGGTAATAAGACCGTCTGACGGTCGAAATTGGGAAGAAAAGACGCTGAAAACGTAAAATAGACGAGATGGAAGAATCCGTCTCCGCCATCTTGAAACGTAACGTAAACTTTTTTGCACCAATCACAGACCACAGTCACTGACTTTAGCTGGTTTTGTTTACATATGAGTGATGATGGTGGTAATATATCTTGAATTTCTTCGTTCCAGTGTGACCAGGATGAAACGTAAGAGTGGGTAATAACCAAATTAACGAACCAAATTACGTACAGGTGTGACTGAATCTGGCCCGGGCGCAAGTCATATAGAGTATTCTGACAGTGCCTCTGGTTTGAACTAGTGACTTGAATTAGCTTGATCTGGACATCGGCAAAGCGGTAATGAAGGAGGCTGAGTGGGTCCTAGGAAAATAGAGAGACACTGGGCGGGGTTATGGTTGACTACATATCTAATACTACCAGCTACTGCATGCGAGGGTGTGAACATAGTAGGCTACTATTGAATGTATTTTATTGGCCCACTACACTTGACATAGTAAAAAAAAGTGGATCATATAGAAAAAAAGAGAACGCAAGAGGAACATAAATAAGAAGAAAAGAACTAAACCAGAAAGATAACTAAAGAGAAGAAGACACTAGCATCATATATCGCACCATACAGGGAGTTGTTCTTGCTAAGAGAACGGGCATATGGAGAGAGCCGACCTTGGACGGCCCTATATGGGTCATCAATGCCATATCTCTCACTAATCCACGAGTTTCTAGTGCCGTATCTCTCACTAATCCACGAGTTTCTAGTCCAGAGTGGTAGGCCTGACAAGAACTTACAGAATCGATAGAAGCGGGGCCGGATGGAACGCTTATTCCGATTTGTCAACAGAGCCCAAAATAGCGACTGCGCAAAACAAACGTTACCTGGGGCAAAGGCCCAGCGCCAGTGGGAAAAAATAGTGAAATTTATAAAAACTCATTTACCCGCGTGCATGAAATGGTAGCACCCTTTTCGACCGATTATTGTTGACTCGGTATCTTATCCTACCAGTCCGTGCATGCGAGAGTGTCATTGTAGTACTATGCTTCTGAATTGAATCCTTTGAGCAGAAGGAAGACCAGCACTATTCATTTGGTTCATTTCTCAAGTGTGTCTCGTATATTGGCTGTGGAACTCAGTCCAAAACTTGTTTTTTTTTTGCCAGTCGCACGACATTGTGGCAGACACAGTTTGCCGACTAATTTAGTCTGGACTGCTCAAAGAAGTTAATCCGAAGTCTTCTCGCGTTCGCAATGTCTGTATCATCCATGCTCAGGTCGCTAGCGCTAACCAAGAGCGTGTTCCACCCTACTTACCGTAGTTACTACGCTAGTTACCGTAGTTACTACGCTAGGCTGGACGCTTTTCAATTTTTCGGTCAAATATCAGGCGGCAGGCTGATCGAACCAATCACGTTGCAGAGATGCGTAGTTACTACGCTCCCGAGCGTGGTAAGCAAATAGTTACTATTAGTTACTATTTTGAGAAGGTTGGAACGGTCAGCGTAGTAACTTTTCGTGAGGCTGGAACGGAAATAGTAAGGGGTGGAACACGCTCCAAGACTCGGCACGACCTACACAGCTGCACGCTATCAAGAGTCGCTCCTAAAAAAAAAAAAAAAGAAGCTAAATGGTTGGCAGTGTCTATTTCTTTGAAAAAATTGTTTTGAAGTTTTTACATCCTTTCTGCTTAACGATCCGCCCATGTTTTCATATAGCCAAATGAGTGATATTTGACTGCCGTAAACGTATACGTCACCTGAATTTTATTCCAGTGATATTACGGCTCTTCTTGACAAGAGTTATGTTCAGGCTCAGGCTAGAAAAATGAGCCTATGAACTCAGCCGACGTATCCGTTTACCACAGTCTATAGATGAATCGCAGTCTGCTTGGGCCTAAGAAAAAGAATGTCCACTAAGCTCAACGGATGCTATTATAATTGATAAGAATGCGACAATGTTAGTTGCAATAGTCGTTAAATTCAGGTCATTTAATTTGTGAATAATGTTGGCTGATATTAGGATTTTGCAGAAAGCAAAGATCCAGATGAGATAGGTTCTCAGTAAGCATCCGTATGTACTGGTAACGGTTTCTGCCTCATTTCTGCCGTACCGATGGAATGGAGCAAGAACAAATATGCCAATAGAACCTACGTCTTTGGTCCCGTGCAGCGATTATGATACCCGGAAATGGCCGACAAAACTGAACTGAGCTAGAGGTATTTGCTGAGCTTTGAGTTGCTGCCCGTGTACTTCCCTCTTTGCCGTTGTGCATATCAGAGGAAATAGTGCAGGAGGCGCGCTGACCGGCTCTGCAGCGCGTCTAGATCAGTGGTTCCCAAACGGTGGTACGCGTACCCAAAGGGGTACGCGAGACCCTTGCAAGGGGTACGCGAAGGAACCAAAATCGGTTTAATCTGTAGCTTCAAGCCCTCGCCTCACTCATTTTTGATTGCCGAAACCTATAATATTACCAGCAGAGGCATCACTAGCCAAAATGTTTTTTGAGGGGCAAGGTAATTTTACCGACTGGATCATTTTTACCGACTATTTTTCATAAAAAATAACTGTTTTTAAGAAAAATCGTGGCGCTTCGCGCCGACTGGTTTCTTTTTATAAGTCTGGCCGACCACTTTGGCGGGAGGGGGTTGCCAACCCGTGCGTGACGCCTCTGATTACAAGCCTTAGTGAAAGTCAATAAAATAATGTTGATTCCAAAACAGCTAGCCTACTGCCGTATAATCTGTTCCTGTATCAAACAATATTGTTCCAAGAAGAATCAAAGACACTGCAAGTGAGATTGTCATTCAGGTTGCGAATTGAGCTAACGAAAACGTTTGCGACGCAGCTTGATGAAAGCACGGAGAAAAAGAAAACCAAACACAGAAACAGGCGGACTGTAAAAATTAAGGCTGTTTATGATGTCGAGCCGAGACTTGACCAAATTTTTGCTACAAAGCAGCCTCGAGTGTTTCATTGATTTTGTATATATTTCTAATAAAAATCGTTATTTTCACATTCTGAAAAAGGGGGTACGCAACCTTTTCGAACCTTGATTAGGGGTACGCGGTATGAAAAAGGTTGGGAACCACTGGTCTAGATAACCAGTTGGCTTCTACTTCGGAAATTTCTTCTTTGGGGCTTTACTGCGATATAGCTGTTCGTAGAGGTAACGAATTGTGATGCTCCACGTAGCTCCTACCCTCCGCTCGTTTGCTTCGGGGATTTATTCGACTCCACATGGTCGTATTACAGAGATAACGAGACGGACGTTATGTGCTAGAATTACGGTGCTTTCAAGGCTCTGGGGAGGTAGAACGTAAGTACAGGCAATGGAATTTACTTTTTCCGGGGATTTCGGGTTTAAATGTGGCAACATGTGACCATGATGGGAAATGGAGTCGAGGAGCTCTTCAGTAAAGCATTAAAATTGATAGCCTCATAAACTGACTATTCCACATCAAGTTGCGCTGGAGCTTATCCGCCATAAAAATCTCCGTCATAAAAAAAACGGAAAAAATCGATGAGAACGAGCAAGCTGACATATAATTGATAGCCGTGATCTGGACGTTGACGTCGTCTTGCTTCAAAGTTTTCATGGGCGATAACAAATCGGATACGCCATTTCTCCCCTCTTGTACTTCGCTCGGCTGCGACAAACTACGCAGTTGTCGGGTTATTACGCATTAGCTTTCGTCATATCCTTGATTGTGGACGCCGTTCGCCCACCGACTTCTAGTCCTGGGAAAACTTTGAGTAAGCACTTCTATCCTTAGCGTTAATTGGGACATTATTGGACAAAGAGAACTAACGATAGAAGGGCTAGAGAGAAAGATAATTGTGTCGGTGGAAATCTTCTTGAAGAGCTCCCCGAAGCTTCTCTTGCCGTTTCTAGCGTTGGTTCTCCATATCCAGTTCAGTTAAGTTACATGTATCCATATTGGAACAAAACACACAACTAAGATATTTGGGTAGGACAGGAAACTAACTAATTATTGTAAAAAAAAAAAAAAATGGGTATTCCAAGAAAAAAGAGAAAAGATAAGACACAAAAGAGAGGAAACAAAAAACTAAAGCTACATTTCATTTGACCTATAAGTCGGCGATTCTTGGAAAGAGTCCTCTTCAGGCTCAAGTCGCTTAAGCTGGAAAATGAACTTGTGTAAGAACATAAATATTTGATTTTGTGAATATCTCCCTGAAAATTGCATGGAGTTAAAGCTGGTGGTGTGGTGACGCGGCTGGTGTTGTCCAAAATGAAATCGCAGAACCAGCTTTAACTCTAAGCAATTTTCAGTTTGAGCTTTGCTTCTCTTTTGGCAGCCTTGTGATCATTTCTAGAGGTACACGGCTATTTTTGTTTCTTTTTGAATATGCGAGACTTGTAAACTACATCAACATTTCCTTCGAAATTGTATCAGAAATGCTTTCAGTGAGTCCGTGTAGGGCTGGATAGTTCATTTACGACTTCCGGTGGTTTCTCAACAGATTTAGTTGAACTATCTCAGGCCCTTCGGAAGTAAGTTTTCTTACGGACGGACACACCTGTAATGCCATAGTTATTATCTATTTGGAATCTACAATAGGAAAACGATTTGTTTGTAATGTACCAACTCGTTTAGACTCAGACAAATCCTCAATTTTCGGGCATGGAGCTTATACGTTGGGGCGCCATCCTTGAAGCAATGGCATAGTACCCGCATAAAAATCGGCATGAAAAGTGAATTTCCGTTACAAATTTTCGAATCAACAGATTTTTATCTGGGCACTGTGCCTTGTTATCTGGGCACTGTGCCTTGCTGCAGGGCATGGTGCCCCATCTTATAAACACCGGTGCTCACACTATGGGGCATCATACCTAAACGGCAAACAATGAGGATTTGTGTATGACTGTACTCGTTCCTATGAAATTATTCGGACAGTGTGTCAGCGTAAGTACTCCTTATAATAATGTAAGGTTTTCTCCATTACCTTCGTATGAGTCAAGTGCACCATTATTCCCTATGAAAAACAGCGCAGGTTAATCAGATGAACTCAAGATGGTCTTACTCATGGGTCATTTTTTAGCTTTTAACTTTCCTTGCTTTCTGAAAAATTCCTGAAGTAGAGAGAGGAGTTTAGACCGAAACACAGGTAGCCAGGATCTGAGTGGATTTGTTTTTATCTCTTGTAGTAAACGACTGGCCCTGACAGAGATCCAGTGCCCTTAGGCAGTTAAAAGAATCTAGCCTCTTTTTTGGTAATTCAGCAAAAAACAAGATTTATTTACTTAACGGACTTTGACTTTAGAAAATAGACGAGCATACTTAGAAACGAAATAGACAGGTAGCAATTATACTTTTTTACCCATTATAATTACCACTTGGGCCCCTGGCCGGGGGCCCTTCTGAGGTTGAGGCCCCTAGTCACCTGCCTAGTTTGTCTACGCAGAAGTTCGCCACTGGCTAATGATTAAGCTGAGCTGTCGGGATGCGAGAAGTCGAGATAAATGAAAATTCGGGCTGCGGGGCGTCTGGGTAAAGTAGAGGTCATACGGGTAATTGCGAATGGACGGAACATGATCGCACGAAATGTTGCAAAGCACTGTTTTTTTATTGGAACTGAAATGCCGACAGACGTTTCGAAGTTTTATTTGTTCATAAAATATTCGAAACTGCCAAGCCATTTCTTTCTAAACTGGCAACGCTGCTAGCTGCATCTTAATAGGTTGCAAATGAGTGGGAAAGGAAGGGTGGCTGGCTCTATAATGTTGGAGGGCCCGCCAGTTCATGTGTCGAAAGTCCAAACGATAGGCTGTTGATGGCGTTTGTTATTACCTTTCGTAGCCAAAAAATGTTATAAGACGTTTTTACGTGCCGTAGATTTTGCCCTGCCTGCTAATAAGGTAGTTTCTGGGCAAACGGCGACATGGCGTCGCTGTCATTTTCTTCGAAATGACAGGCGAATGGCCAACGTCCGTGGGGGGGGGGGGGGCAATTGGACTGTCACTTTGCTTGCGATCAAAGATGCAGCTAGACCAAGGCTAGACGTAGCCCCATAAGGAAAAATGACCTGGAATGTGCTTCGCTGACAAAACACATCGTCGTTAAAGGACCCCTCGCAGTTTTTACTGTTTCTGTTCCAAGATTTTAAAATAGTTTAATATTTTAAAACTAGGTTCTGCTTTCAGCAGATTACCCACGGTATCAGCTGTTTTAAGCCTTTCTCCGGGCCCGTCGACTTGGGCTATAGTAAAAACACGAATAAATTTACGTAACCGTTTTACGGAATGACTGGCTTCTCGCAAACTGTCGTCGGGAGCATGATACGCATCGGAAGTAGCGAAAAATGGAAATTTTAAAAATTAGTTTTAAAATTATAACGTAGGCTACCGGCTGAAAGTCGAGTCTCCGAATTGAAGGATGTATAGAGTGATTCCGGAAGGAGGTTAGGTACAACAGGTCCCTTAAGTAGCTCTCCCCGTCCAAGCTGACCGTAGGTCGCATGGTACAGAAAGGTTGTAGTTCGGAGTGAGTCTCATCGCGGGCCAGCTCAACGGTGACGCCAAAAGTAGGCCTACTCGATGCTGCGATATATCGTCCTAAGAAATGGCCGACAGAAAGTCTGATTTTGTTCAAGCTTTTTGAGCCAGTGTCTTCGGAAGTCTACTTGAGTTTTCTGATAGCTACGCTTGGATTTTGGGTAGGCCCAAGGTAACAACTATCCCATTCGCCGGGTGCGTTTTGCCAAGAACGGATAGTTGTTAGGCTAGGCATATAAGATGAAATAGGTAGATATGAAGGATAGATATGGCCTTGGTCGGTGGCATCCCCAGATTAAGTCCCCAACCGTGACCGGAGAAACCAGCATATTGCACAAATCCGGAGTTGGAACCTATACCCTAAATATATGAGACGAAGTCCGAATTTAGAATAATATCAAGAACAAATAATCCGATAGAACCACCGTCTCTGTGATATGACTACGCGGTGTCGAATATTCCCCTGTGCCCTGCCCGCTTCAAATGAGCCGAGGTTAGTAGCTTCGCTGCAAATCACGTTTCGTTACCTCAACAAATAGCCATATCGCTGTGAAGCGACCTGGAGAAAAAGTAGAAGTCAAAGCCAATTGGTTCTCAGGACGGGTCAGCGCGCCTTCTTCACTTTTTGTTCTGCGATGAGCAACGGCGAAGACGGAAGTAGAGTATACTGGTATCAACATCAGCTCAAAGCTAGAGCAAATACCTCTAGCATCGCTCAGTTTTGTCGGGGTATCCGTAGTCGCTGCATGGGATTAAAGACGGAGGTTCTATCTAATTATTTTTCCTGCTAATATTCAGATTCAAACGAAATTTTAGTTCGTTTATAATATCTGAGTTATCCATTGCTACTTACCCTTTCCTGGTCATTGCTCGACAATTCAGCATTCGTAGTTCACCATTATTTGTAGTTTGAGAGTCGTCAACCTCTCCATGTCTTTGGTTCCTTTGAAGTTTTTGCTCATTTGCGAACCGTCTGGCAGTGACGTGGACGTGGGAGATAATGGGCGAAACCGAAGATGCTGCTCGCAGAACCCTTGCTGTGTCGCTGGCAAGGGGCCTTCGTCTCAATGGCGATAACAAAATTCAGTCCGATTCAGTCGTGCGAAAATAAAATGCTGCGTATGAAGGGGTAAATCGTGTCAAAACGAAAATTAAAATTAGAATTGCCGAAACCTAACATAGGACTTGATGAGTCTGTATATATAGAGCCGAGCGGCCAGCTAGGCGCCGGTCGCGTTTACATTTATAAACCGTCCTAGGGACAATCAAGTCCTAGGTTACGTTTACGGCAATTCTAATTTTAATTTTTAATTTTCGTTTTGACCCGATTTACCCCTTCATAGCTGCGGCTAAAAACAAGTCGGCTAGTGGAGTGGTTTTATGCAGCGTTTCCACTTCATGACGGCAGGTTTTCCGTTCTGGTAGTAAAAAAAAATCCGTAAAAGTCCGGCGATCGAGAACGAGAAATCCGTCAAATTTTTCGTCAAAAAATCTGTTTGAAATGCTTGCCATCAGAGAAGAGTGAAGCAAACGAAATAAATAAATAAATGCTTGAGTATTGGGGAGGGGATCATATCAAAACATACGACTGGTTAATGATCGGCAATGCTAAAGAATTATACCGGTTAGAAAGAATAGACAAGAAACGAACACCACAGGCGAATTCGTTATTTCGAAAACTCAAGGCAAAAGGTCTTTTGTAATACTAGACTGCAACATCTCCTTCATTTTAGCTGTTGCTGAAGAAAGCGAAGTCCCGGCATCAGTTTTTAACGACTGTAGGCCTACCTGTAACAAAATTAAACTGAGCACCGCAGGCAAAATTTTTTAAATTCACCTTATTTTTTGCAAAATTTTACTACTTTCCATTAAAAATCTTGCCTTTAATGTGGCTCGAACCCGAAAATCCATGCCCAAGTTCTTCCATTAAGGAAATAACAGGCTGCTACGAAAGGCGCCGCAAGCAAATTTTTTTGTAATATTTGCTATCGTAGCGTTTTTTTTTTAATTCTAGTTGAAAGTAAGGGATACTAGATGAATCATAGGTCCGTCCGTCGGTGACCACGATAACCGCTCACTGAGTCGGGTATTTTACCAGAAGTTAGCACATGGCACTGCTTTTACTCGACCGTCTCCTAAAGAATAGTAGTGGCCGTTCAGATAATGAGTAGATTCTTTCTGATTCTACAGTTAAATTCACCTTCTCCCAGAGATTAAAAAGCCGATTTATCTTCAAACCTCACTCTGCAGGAAAAACTTTCAAGGTAGACCTCTTTGTGCTAAAATACCGAGAGGGGGCCACATCTTTATCAGATAACGGAGATTTAAGACGTCATCAAACTGCATTTTTTAAGCCGATGTCACACATCACTCACGCACATTTCGGTCTGTGTGCGAGGGGTTGAATTTCTCGGGCGCTTTCAGCAGCCCTCCCCGTAAACAGATGCCGAAAGCGCTAAACTTTCATCACTGACTTGGATACCTTATAAATATTGACTCAGCTCTTTTTGTCGCTTAGATGCAGCGGTTTCGACACCTGCGTGGGCTACGTCTATTTGTTCGTCTGCCGACCAGCAAGTCGGTATCAGCCAGCAATCAGTCTGGGTTGGACCTACTACCGCATTCACAGGTAGGAGTGTGGTCGATATATACACCTCATATTCCAGTTCAGGGCCACCATGTGGTTTAGTTCATTATTATCCCCCAGAGATCATCACCATCATCAAGGTTTAACTAAAATTATGTTAGGACGAAAAAAGGTGCGAACCTCCCTGACGATACGAGTTAAAGTGAAAGCTCTTTTCTGTTTATTAACTTTGGATCTATTGTAGATGTTGATAATGAGACGAGAGACCTCCCTGACGACAAGAGTTTTGCACTACCCTTCAAATTAGAAAGTGGAAGCTTCTTTTGTCTTTTCAATAACTGATGGACCTGTTTTACTATCTATTATTTTATATTTATTTAATTTTTAACCCACCAAATGCACATGGCGACAGTGGAGTAAATGGAAATAAGGAAAACAAACAGAAATAACAATCAACATTTATGACGACAATATGGACTAAATTTCTAATTAGGCCTAAAAAGCTCATGGAAAACATCATGTACACGATGAGCTGGATGGGCAGATGTTTTTAACAGATACTCCGACGTCCTCTCCAGTGACCGAATGACATCTTGACAAAACCTGAAGGTTTTTAAGGTTTCAGTGATATTTAGAATCACCTTGCTAGTTTTTGTTGTAAAGAAAGGAGATTTTAAATCTGGAGTTTGGTGGTTTGGTTTTGGTTGTTTTTTGTAGGTGAGTGAAGGAATAAATTTTTAAGTTTTTGTTTTTGTGAAGTAATGTTCTAAGGACGGTAGAGAATCTTGAAACAGGTAGTGCGTGAGTTAAAGTTTTGGATTTTTGTTGGTTGTTTATTCCTGATCGAAACTATAAAATTTGAATGCTTGATTCGAAGTTAAGAAAATTAATATATATTTTGTTTTTTATAAGGTTTTGAAAATATGTAATGGTAAAGGAAAAAGATAATTAATGGTTTTAAAATATGGTAGGTAAAATTAATATAATAGAAAAAGATAATTAATGGTTGTAAAATATGATAGGGAAAAGTAATATTGTTAAAAATAAATGTCAAAAAGGTAGATATGGATAGTAGAAATTATGGAGGACGGGTTTTTGAAAGAGGGAGTAAGTTTTTATGAAAAAAAAATTTTGATTGAAAAATAAAAGAGAAGTTGAATTTAGAGTTGATAAGGAATAAAAAGATAGTAGGTTTAAGACGAAAGTGTAAGTGACGTTAAAGTAGGTTAAACTGTTAGGTATTGTTTGTATGAACGTCACTGAGTTGGAGGTGGAGACGTAGCCACTTGTTTTAGTTCGATCTAAAGCAAGAACGAATGAACAAGAAGCTAAGAGGAAAAAAAAAGAATAAAGTTAGTTCTCGGTAAAAAAAAAAAAAAAAAAAAAAATGACATCTTGCACGCTGAATTTCTTAATTAATTTACGGTTACGATACGAACGAGGAAGATAGCCTACATTAAAAATTTACAATGATTAATGTAGGATGTCTTTGAAACTTTCAGGTCTTTTTTCCGCAGAACGTAGTACACACCGGAACAATACAGGATATAGGGCGCGCTATGTGTGATGGATGCTGGTAATGAGGCGAGGGGAGGACAAACAGAGACTAATCCGCTTGGAGCACTGAACTGTTATAAGGCCAGTTTTCGAGTTGATAATATCTGAACCTTACTGAGCGGAAGTTCCTAAGAGTTTGACGTGGCTTTACGCTTTACACTTGCAAGCAAAATACGGATTTTAGTCCAGTCGGTTTGCTTGGTGACGGTTCAATGGTTGGGTGGCCCAGTCTGCATCCAGACTCCTTTTGAAGAAGAGTACATCTAGGCTGCTTACGATGGCTTCTGACTAATGGCCTGTTTAAACGGTTCCCTGTCCGATAACTCCGAAAAGCGTTAATAATTCAGTTATAATACTTCATCTCATTTTTCTAGTCTAAACACTAAAAAGCCACTACATGTTACTGTGACACACTTACAATACCTGCTTTTTTTGGCACTTGCCCTTCGGCCAAGTGCCATATAATGATTGCAATTTCTGTCCGTCCGTCGGTCGGTCGGTCCTGGTTTTGCTAGTTCGGGCACTTCCACATAAGCTAGGACTATGAAACTTGGCAGGCGTATGAGGGGCCACGAGTGATGACGTTGGAAATAGTCATTTCCCCGATCCGAGCATCGTAGGGGGAGTGGAGGATGGGGAATCAGGAATCATGAGGTATTATTATGTACCTCTTGAATGGGTGAAAAAATCTCAGTAATTGGAATATCAGCTTTACGCCCGTACTTTTTGCATTAGATGATCCTCGTTTTTGTTATCTGTCTGCTTAACAATTATTTAACTATTTGGATTTGTCGCTAACTTTCGACCAGTAAATCGAATATCACCTCGGAGAGTTGTTTGTTAGATTTGAGCCATAATGTGAAATGCAATTCACAAAGACCTCGTTGGTCGTGGAAACAGACTTGGGTCACACAAATGTGTTTTTATGGCACTTGCAGCTTCGCTCAAGTGCCATATACCGATCACTTTTCCGTCGGTCGGTCTGTCGGTCGGTCTGTCGGTCGGTCGGTCGGTCGGTCCGGTGATCGCGAGTTAGGGTACTTGCAGATGTGCTAGGACGATGAAACTTGGCAGGCATATCAGGGACCCGACCAAACTAACTTGCAAATAATCACTTCCCCGATCCGACCACCGTGGAGGGAGTAGAGGGCGGGGGAATCCGGAAAATTTAGTAGTTTTTGTAAAACCCCTACCCCTTTCTTTACACTAGTAGGTCTGCGCGCGGCGTGACGTCACTCTTTGCATCGGATCACTCTGTTAACATTGGAAAGAGCTAGTGCATTCGAGGGTCAAAGGGGTTTGTATCTGTGGTGCAGTGCGGGGGAATATGGAAAATTGAGTGTTGTGTAACTTTCGAACGGGTGATCGGATTGGGACGAAACTTAATATCTGAATGAATGACATATCTCTGATGTTCCATTTGAAGTCCGAACCGGATTCGACAGCTATGGGGGAATTGGGGTGGGGGAAGACCGGAAATCTCGAGAAACGGTTATAATGGAGGGATCGGAGTAAAACTTGCTGGGAAGAACAAGAATCTGCTCCAGATAATTTGTTTACACGTTTGGACTGGACCCGGACACTTGGGGGGGGAGGTGGAGGGGAGTTTCACGGAATTCTGGTGATGACAGTTTTTGGGATTTTCACGACGAAACTTGGGAGGCGTATCAGGGACCCGATTAAACTGACTTGTAAATAAAAATTCACTCGATCCGATAGTCGTGGGGGGATCGGAGGGAGGGGGAATCCGGAATATTTAGCCATGCGTAACTTTGGAACGGGTGATCGGATTCGAGTGAAATTTAATAACTGAACAGAGGGCGTGCCTGTGGTGATCTTTTTCATGTCCGGACCGGATCCGACAACAATTGGGGGCTGGGGGGCAATACGTGACCGGATTGTACTGGAGAGATCGGGATGGAACTTTGTGGGAATAACAAACAAGTCCAAACTGAACCGGATTGGCTCCGGCGACTGTGGGGGGAGTTTGAGGGGCGGGTCCGGAATTCCGGTGATCGCGAGTTAAGGTACTTCCAGATGTGCTAGGACGATGAAATTTGGCTGGAATATTAGAAATTCGACATGATTGGCTTAGAAATCGCCACTTTTCAAATCCGACCATTCCCTAAAGTACCAATCATGACCGCAAATTAAGAAAAATACTTTTAAGCAAAATATGCATTTCCATGATCCCCATGAGCTCATGATCATTTTTGCCTCAAGGGTTTTGCTTACAAATGAAGTTCTAGCTCCCTTAAAGTGTGCATCTTAACCGCAAGGTCGAAAAGTACTTTTTATCAAACGATACGTCTCAACCCATGATCAGTTGTCCCACAAGGGTTTTGCAAAAAAAATCATTTCTTGCACCCTTAAAGTGCGCAAATTAGTGGGGAAAAAAATACTTCTGATCATAGGTATATATCAATGATCCCTAAGAGCCTGCTATCGTTTTTGCCTCAAGGGTCTTCCTTACAGATGAATTTCTAGTGCCTTTAAAGTGCGCATCATTACAGCCAAGTTCAACGATAATATACTTTTTCTCTAGCTCCCTTAAAGTGCGCATCTTAACCGCACAGTCGAAAATTACTTTTGATCAAATAATACATCTCAACCCTTGCAAGTGCCATATGAGCTTACAGCTCTTGTTCCTCTTTGAGTGAAACACATTTGGTGAAATCTTGCCGTTCTCGTAGGCCTATACTGCAAGAAATGTTACCCTGTGAACTGAATTCCAAAAGGTGGGTGCAAGTTCACCTTTGTTACACGCTGAATAAATCTCGGAATAAATAGGCAACCATAATGCTCTGTTTGGTCCTTCTCTCTGTCTCACCGCTTTCTTCATGCACGTTTCGAGTTCGACGCTTGCCTCGTCATCTCGCATTTATCTCTCAGATAAAGTAATCTCTTATCACGCGAACCTGGCAACCGTTCAGTTGACACGAATTGCCGAGAACTTTCTCTGCAGCAATTGAAAAGGATGTTTCGCTGTTGCAGAGAACTTACACTGTGCATGTCGCTGCAATTTACTTTGAGTAATTTCCAGCCATAATGATCGGATAGTAAACAATTGGGAACCGTGACGGAGATTTACGTTCTGAAGAAGCTGGGTGGTAGAAGCAGATTAATGCTGTGAATTAGCGCCGAGCATTAAGGCGCAGTTTGGGGTTGTGTAACTGTCATAGCCGAGGGCTGGTGATAAGATGGCCGTGGAATTCTGCTCGCTTCTCACTACTTGTATTATTTTTAAAGTTGTGTTTTGTAGCGTGGTTGTCCGGCTAAATTCTACCCTCACTATGTTTCTGCACGCGATTTTTCACTTGAGCGCTCCTAATCGATTAATTACGATTGGAAACGCTACTTCGAATTGACGCCTGCAACTCGTCGCCAAAGCTTAGGGTTTGCAATTGAATGTTACCCCTATAAATCATGTCTATTTTGACGAAACCGATCAAAACGATCCTGCTTTACTTCTGCCAATTTTCCGGTTTCGGCGAAATTCCGGAACTACTTGTCCGGCAAAAAAATAAAGCTCAAAAACGAATTCAGCGTCCCCTATATCTAACATCTAATCACTTCAAATAAAAATTTAAATTATAAAAAAATTTCCGGTTTCAGCCGGATTCCGGACGAACTAAATGTCCGGCTAAAAAATGATTGTCATATACGGATTCAGCATCTCTTCTACCCTCAAGTCGGACGTCTAATCAACTACAAAATACAACTTTTGCTTTTAACGAATTTTCCGGTTTGGGTCGGATTCCGGGCGAACTACTTGTCCGGGTTGAAAATGATTTTCACATAAGTGTTCAGCATACCTTCTTACCTCTAAATTGAAGATCTAATAAACTTCAAATAAAACTTTTACTTTTAACAAACTCTCCGGTTTTGGCCGGATTCCGGGCGAACTACTTGTCCGGTGAGAATTTTCATATTCGTGTTCAGCTTGTCTTCTTACCCCTTAATCGACTATATCATTAGTTGTTAAAAAATATTTCGTTTGTCTCTTAATTTGAACACCCTCCCCCACCCCTAAATGTAGGGCTACAAAGCCCATCTACGAACTCGATCTTTCCCTTGACCCAAAGGATCCTCCCACCAAGTTTCATCAAAATATCTCGTCCCCTTCGAGAGTTATCGGGCTCATAGACTTACGGACAACTTTTGCTATGTCATAGGTATCCCTCCACTTACGTTTTGGGATTCCAAAAAGTAAAACAAAGCAGCTGAATATCTGGGGGTGATCATTCTTTCTTTGAATTGTTTTAAGATTCCCTTGTCAGAGTAATATCTGCTTGAAAGTCAACCACATTTCTAGAAAGAAAAAGTATGTGTTCTAGGATCAGTAAATAAATACTATGAAACCTAATGAACAGTTAGCTATCCTGCGAGAAAGAGGAATGAGTCCCTGTAAAGGGTTGAAATTGCTATCGGTTATTTGCAAGGAATTTTGGATGATGTTGTTATTTTGCAGAAATATGTAGCCAACGGTTATGTACTCAGTTATCATTACTACCGACTGAAAATACTTTCTCTCCCTTTTTTGCCATATAATTAATTCCTTTAAATCCTCAGCATTGAATTTAAGATCTGGTGTTGATAGGCGTCACGAGAAAGATAGATCTTTCTGGGGATTTGACGTGGAGCATTTTGTTGATGAATGGCCCGCTACCAAAAACTAATGACTGTTTTATTCACATAGCTGGCAATGACGTAACGCAAATGATACTGCCCCCGACACTGCCCATCGGATATCAGATGCCTACTGGGAGCTCACCATTACTGCTCATACCAGCTTCCTGTTTGGGTAAGTGGAATGCAGATAAGGGTTTGAATTATTTTGATTGCTAGTCAGCAGCGTTATTCCCGGGAACTGAATGTGCGTCGGAACCGATCGGCCGCTGATCGATAATTCACTGGGTCACATTCACATGTTCTTAATACACATATTGTTCTTAATACACTGAAATCCAGCTAATGCTGTGGAAAGGTGAGCAGGATTTCCCGGACCGATTTTCTGCACTTTCATTGTGAAGTATAAAAAGTCTTACTTTTCCATATGGAACGTTCTTAAAGTTTGACTGAAAGCCAGCTAATGCTGTGGAAAGACGAGCAGGGTTTCCCGGACGGATTTTCTGCACTTCCTTTGTAAAGTATAAAAAGCCTCAACATTTCCGTATGGAATTGGTGATAGTGCGGAAAATCCTGACAGGAATTTCTGTCCGCCACCGCCCGACCCTGATCGTCTGAAAAGCGGGTGCTGGGCAGACGGTTTCAGATATATGATTTCAGGCTCCTCGGGAGCAATAAACGGGAGCCTGATTCGCGCTGAAAGAGCCAAACACGGCAAATTTAAAAATCAGCTTAGTGCCGTTGTGGCGGATAAAACTGACATGAGAAGTTCGAAATCCTAAGAAATGACTATGGATAGTATGGTTAAGAACGTAGAGTGAGTGAAGCAGTAATATTAGTAAGACAGGTCCTTTAAATTTTTATTCACTTGCTTTCTAGAAACTCTTTCCAGGAAAGGCGCATTACGGTTTCCAGAGCGCGAGAACCGGCGCTAAAAAAAATCTTCAGGCTTCTGGAGTAGCGCTGAAACTGCGAAAAATGTCTCCGGCTTTAATTTTCAGCTGCCGAAAACCCTCCTTCTGAATCCTCCACCACATCTACTCACTGACCATCACGCCCTATGCTCCAAATTTCAGCAGAAAATTCGAAGAACACACATTTAACTTAAATATTAGCCTAAATTTCTGTCAGTGTCATATGTGGTTCCCGATGGGAGGTATTCTTGCCCACTCTGTGAGGAGGAGGAAGAAAATTTGGACCATTTTCTCGGTAGATGCCCAAAGCTTTCTGATTTAAGAAAAAGTTATCTACATGGTGTAATCTTTTCACTTGCCGAAATTCTGAGTAGTATTAACCCTACAATTATTACTCGAGTGGGCGTGTGTATAGATAAATGTTTAGAACTAAGAAGGAGTCTGAGTGTTTAAGTTATATTTTTGTTGTTCTTTTGTGTATTATGGCCCTTGAGCTTTGAAGTACGCTGAGCTCTCTCTCTATGCTTAACTTCAGTTTCACCCAGTACCCCCCACCTTCTTTTTCTTGCACCCTATGCTTCCTATTTCAGCAGACAGTAAAATTCGAAGAACACAACGTCAGTGTCATATCAAAATACTCCAATCTCCCTCATATATCGATTTTCCGAGGTCTAGTTAAGCTGCATAAAAAAAAAATATAAAACAAAAGTAAAGCTAAGCAAAGTAAAGCATGTGGCTAGTTGCGTTTATTCCACGAAGGTGTAAGTTGAGAGCTTATGCACATTTTCGTATGCATTTCTAATCAGAAGACCGTTCAATGGCTTCCGCACTCGATGGCAAAATGCACACCTGGCACTTGAAATACGATATGGTTCAAAGTTCCATAGATAGTCTTCTGGTTCTGAGAATAAAATTGCTGTGAAGAGATTTTGATCTGAATTAGTGTCAATGTTGAAGCACTTTATAGTTGCCAAAGCTCAAGGAGCGAAGTATGCATAGTGCATGTTATCAAGACTGACATTTTGTTTGAACCCCCCCCCCCCCCACCCACCCCACTTGGGTGACAAGTCGGGCGGCGGGTTGAATTGTCGCCTGTCTTTGTGATTTTGAAATCGTTATTTTATTGCAGTCAATGTGTTTTTCGGTGTTATGGCACCTTTAGTTTCTCCTCAGCTCAGGTAAACCGTTCCATGCCTGGCATGCACGGTAACAAAATGAACGTTGACCAATTTTCCCGTTTATTTTTGATGGGTCTAGGCGAAAACCCCCCCGGCGAAAACCCCCCCGGACAAAACCCCCCCGCCAAACCCCCCCCCCCCCCCGGCTAAAACCCCCCCGTTACCAAAACCCCCCGACCAAAACCCCCCGACCAAACCCCCCCCGGTACCAACCCCCCCCCCCCCGACCAAAACCCCCCCGGTACCAAAAACCCCCGGTACCAAACCCCTCCCGCATAAGAAAAGACGGGTATGTAAGAGTAGAGTAGGCTAACTGGTAGGTAGAGAGTAAGAGAAGAATAGGAAACCCCCCCGGTACCAAACCCCCCTCCCCCGGCGAAACCCCCCCCGAATCCTTAGACACTCACACATATTTAGACTGGGATTTCCTGGGCAACAAAACGAACAACCATGTGACAGTTTTACCATTGACAAGCACGAGTAAGGTGAAGAGCTGGTAGAATATTTCTGGGACTATCTTGAAAGTGCTATCACAAAACGAGCTCAACCTCTCCCTTGACCCAAAGGATCCTCCCATCAAGTCTCAAAAAATATCTCATTCCCTTCGAGAGTTATCCTGCTCACAGACGGAAAGCAGGACAACTTTTGCGGTGTCATAGGTATCCCTCCACTTACTGCCCGTCTTCGAGTTTCTGGTATGAATCAGGGATAACTAAAGAGCAATCAGGCCAGGGGAGCTTCACATTGCACCAATGGGTGGCATTCTAACTGCAGCTTCCTCGCCAAAAGGGGAGGCATTGGGAAAGAATTTGCTGGGGGGGGGGGGGGTCGTTACACTGAGTGGAACTGGCTTTGATTTGATAATTCACATTTAACACCTCACTGACAACACCTTCAGTTGAATGCGGGTGTTTGGTGACTTCAGCAATTAGTCTGTCACCATCAACCTTCACCTTCGCCTTACACTCCCTTTGTTTCTCGTTGTTCTGATACCCACTGTACTTCAGACATTATTGTAGAGTCAAGTTTGCGAAAGAAGTTTATTCTACTCTTACTCTCTACCTACCAGTTAGGCTACTCTACTCTTGCATACCCGTCTTTTTTTATGCGGGGGGGTTTTGGTACCGGGGGGTTTTGGTACCGGGGGGGGTTTGGTCGGGGGGGGGTTTGGTACTGGGGGGGTTTTGGTCGGGGGGGGTTTGGTAACGGGGGGGTTTTAGTCGGGGGGGTTTTGGCGGCGGGTTTTGTCCGGGGGGGGGTTTCGCCGGGGGGGGTTTCGCCGGGGGGGTTTTAGCCGGAACCCATTTTTGATGGGTATAGCCTCAATGAATGAAATTCGATCAGTCATTAAATCAATGAATGTTCTTCGAATGATCAGTTAATGAAAATTTCACGAATATCAGTTATTTAATTAATAGTTTAAATTTTAAACTAAATAGTATCTAACAATGCATAATCCGACAATGCAGAAGCCAATGGCTTTGCCGTTACGTTGTAGTTATTGATACTGTGAATGCATTATTTCGTATATTACTCGATACTACCAAATTGTAGGCTATGCGAGAGGCTATGTTGATGCTGCGTCTCGTATCGAGATCGGATCAGGAGAACCGCTAATGCTTCACTTGTTATTAGTTGACGAACTATCATTTGAAGTACGGAAGTTCGTATTGTGAGTGCACTGAAGACGTGTTTACGGTTTCGACCGAACTCTGTGATGGTTTCCAATCTCGTAATAACAGATGACGGCAGACTACAAATTAGACCACTAGAGGTTGTGAACTATCAAATCTGTCAAGTTCAGAGGTTGATTCACTGAATAGCGAATTCAATACGCTGGAATGGCGTCCAGGTTTGAGTATTACGACTTGCAGTGAGCGGGGTGTAATTAATTTAGTTATATTATTTAATTATTAATTTAATAACTATAAAATTAATCGGTTCGATTAAATAACTTGATTTATTTTTGGGTATTAGGCTAATGCCGTGTATCGGTTTAATCACAAATAAAGTACCTACCTATCTAGGCCACTAATTGCGGGGAAGCGCAACATTAATTGATTTGAAAATATAATAATAGTTAAGTAATAAATTAAAGCGGCTAGTCCCATTTTCGTGATGATAATGCATAGTTTTCAGCTTTTTGCCCTTGAAAATTTAAACCATTTCTTTTGTATTTTTTCTAGGTTTCTGCGGCGTTTTCTTAACCTCAAGAAATGGTAGGGGAGACTAGCTTGTATACTCTAAAAGTGCCATTTTATTCTTGCCTCGAACAGTATGTTGACTAAAACATCACAATTATTTATTATTTTCCGGTCAAGCTAAAGCAGTGGCTTTTACGACCGATGTTTTAAGAATAGTTCTCACCTAAGTTTTAGTTCAGTGTTATGAGTTGATTTCTATGGTAGCAAGATAAATAGAAATAATCTCGAGACCTGTTGAAGCAGCGTACCTCTTCTAAATATCTGCTGCGCAAAAAGTTACCACGAAACCAATAAATGCGGCAGTTTTATGTTTTGTTGTTACTGCCCAAGTGCCGGAAACAACCGTGTGGAAGCTTCTAGGTAGTCGGAATCCCCCCCCTCCATGCGGTTCCTATCCTCTAGTAGAATCCAAGGCGACCGCTACATCGATACAAAATGCGAAAGCTAATTCAGTATTTTGATACGTTGTTTCGGGGTCCATAAAAGAGCAGAGTTCTCAAGCAGGTGCATGTTCTGCCTATTCGGTAATTCAGCATTGGTAACTACCAACATCTTTTTGCGAGGTCAGACTATGAGAACGAGTTGGGGTACGTGCACACACAGCCCAATTTTAGCTGTTGCGAATTTACTCCTTCGTGACGCATCGCGTGCAGGTTTCCCCCTAGTGACGCGAATTTCGAATGCGAAATCTAATAGGACGTTAGCCGTAGGCCTATTTGCTAAAACCAAGGTTCGCGAGGGAGGTGCGAGACTCGCGCTAGGCTTTTACTGCAAGTTTCTGACGTTTTGGATTCGTGAGTCTGGTGTGAGCCCTGACTAGGTGCACACTGAAAGGCCAGGAATTGACAATCCCTCGGTGACGAGTATGCTTCCCAGTTCAAAGCCTTTTTGTCTTTGCGCTTCGGCCCCAATTGAAAACAAATTAGTCAAGCAAGTCATACTCTTCTTTTCTTAGACCCTGCACAGCGACCCAGTTTTATCTGGCCAGCATATCAGCCATCGTGGTCTGCGGCTTCACCGATGATGGGACTTGGGTCCCCGCAGTCCATACAGCCAACCTCCATCAGCATCCAGCACCACACGTCGTACCGAATGGTTGCCCCGATGCAGCCGGAATCAGTGAATCAGCAGCTCTTCGGAGACGGGGCAATGAAAAGTGAGGTTGTAGATGGCGCTGTGAAGACAGAATCTTGCGTTACTGAAGCTTTCGTTACTGAAGAAACCCTGCAGGTTCGTTGTTTCAGTTCAGTTTTAATCAGTCTTTTTGAATTTGTATCCTATCTTAACCCGTCTGACATAAGCTAACTTGTCAAAATATGACACTACATTATACAAAGTATGGAATGCAACTAAAGTAAAATAAGATTTACACTAGAACACGGACAGAACACTACAAACTGAATATATATCCCTAATTAATCTACTAAAAGATCCCCTTTTACGAAGGGAGATAAAAAGTGGATCAATATCTTTCTGGAAACGGTAGCATAACTGGATTATTAGAAAATTGTGTAGGAGATGAAATCCGTCTGTAATTCGCTGTATTCCAGTTCAATGCTTCCAAGCGAACTGGTTTCTGCTGTCTCATTATCAACGCTTGTAACCATGACCGTATCCAGGGGGAGTCAGGGGATCCACCCCCCGCCCCCGAAACATACAAAAATAATCGTTTTTTGTAGGCTTTAACCTCTGATCTATATATGTTTTGTATTTTTTGGTCCGACCCGCGTGCAGCCCCCCCCCCCCCGAAATAAATTCCTGGATATGGACCTGCTTGTGACAGATTTAATCAAATAGATTTGTGAGTTAAGGATCTGTAACTTGTTTCCTTAGCAATGTAAGTTTTGCACTGTCATTGGAGTAGAAAGTAAAAGCTACTATGTTCTGCTTATGGGTGGTTCCCCTACAAAGCTCCATGTCCCGCTACATACGGGTGAATACCAAAATAATCCAATAAACGAGTCTCATCTGTATCAAAACAAAACAAATAAGACGAAACATGTTTATGTATCCCTGATTCTATTTTCGATGAAAGGTTTCGGGTGACGCAGTAGTTGCTTCCAGCCCTTTTAAAGCTGCCCTTAAAGGTTACGCTTTATAAGTCTGTTGAAAGTAGAGGGGGCTGGACATCCATTCCATTTATTATTACTATATTTATACGCAGCAATTTGTAAGGCACTGGAGGTCCCAGGAGGGATCAATCGGATCCCTCCGGAAGCATAGCTTGTAGTGGACCCTCCACTAAACATAAGAAACACAGTTACGAACTACTTCATATACCTATTAAGGCAACACTATTATACATATTATAATTGTGTTATTTTAACCTTTACATTAACCTTCAGTCTGGTTCGATAATGATCCAACACAACACAACGTCAAAAGACACAGATAAAAAAGAGAAGAAGAATTTAAAAAGAAAAAATTACGAAACAAGGACAGAAAAATTATATTTCAGGACTGCGAGAAGACTTTTACACAGATAAGAAGCTTTTTTAATTTGTGAAAGTTCGCAGGGAATCATTGAATTATCTTATTATGTATATATAAATTTCCGACAATTGTTTCAGAGAGCAATTGCTGTATAGACTGGCAGATAGCGGAAACCGAGGAAACTTAAAAAGGGGAAGGAGATCATCGAGAAATCGCACTAATTGAAGGCCTTGCGAATATTGTATGAACAACGCGTCACGGGCCCTTGGCTCAACGCTGATCTAATGATCTAGTTTAAGTTTAAAGGCCTAGCATCGTGTTTTGGTGAGAGAGCTAAGAGCTCGCACAGAGCTTATCGCCGGACAGCTTCAGCTTCTGCTCACTCGTGGCTGTTTAAATTCGTTTACAGTTATTTCTAAACAGCTGTTCTCAGTAAGAACGACGCGTATTCATAGTGCGACCACAATGTCACGCCCAAGGAACGATTCTAACTCACTTAGTTGACTGAAGAAAGTTTTGAGTTCGAAAAAGAAGGAAAAACGATGAAGGACCCGTCGTCCCTGTAAATGCCAATGCAACCTACTTCCGAATTGCATTTATTAATTCTTAATTCCGGATGCCCAAATTTCAAATCTTAAATTTTGAACTCGCTGACGACACCTCACTAATCTTTGCATTCGCAGCGACTCACTATTTTCCATGCGCATTATGCGCCCGATGAGTTTTCGCGTATCATGCTATCGATCCGTAAAACCGGTTATCTGAATTTTGGTGAGTTTTTGCTAGAAGTCAATGGGCCTGGGAAAACCTCCAAAGCCGTGCGTAATTTTTAAATGCTTAGTTCTCAGTACTGGAACATAAGCAGTAATGCCCGGGCCACATTCAGTCATACCTGTACGTAATTTGGTTTGTTGATTTGGTTATTACCCACTCTTACGTATCATCCTGGTCACACCTGGAACGAATAAATACAAGATATATTACCACCATCATCACTCATATGTAAACAAAACCAGCTAAAGTCAGTGACTGTGGTCTCGAGTGTGGTCTGTGATTGGTGCTAAGACGTTTACGTTACGTTTCAAAATGGCGGAGATGGATTCTTCCATCTCGTCTATTTTACGTTTTCAGCGTCTTTTCTTCCCAAGTTCGACCGTAAGACGGTCTTATTACCGGCGTTATTACCAGGTGCGACTATAGTGGGGCCCGGGCATAAAGAGTGCAAGGTGTATAAGAAAGGGCGTTGCTTATCATAACTACTTTCAGACTACAACCTCCGTCGTCGGCTTTATGAGTCCTGCGTGCCCTAAAGAGAGTCTTCACAGGCCGATGAGGGCGGGTAGTCAAGACTTACCATTATCGTACGGAGAGGCAGATGAAGCGACCGGAGACACCTGCAAGGTATGAATTTGTCCTTTTTGAACTGGAACGGATTTTTGAGATTTTTATGTCACAACAAAGCAGAGAAACAGAGCAGAATGACTAAATTACTCTTATGTCACAACAGAGCAGAGCGACTAAATTACCCCAGCAGCTTTTAGATTTTATTATTCTTGATCCTTATTCGTAACCTACGCCACTCATTGAAATAAAATTAAAAAAAATGAAACAAGCTTGGTTTTATTGGTTCCCTTCTGCAAGGGTCTGTTCGCCCCTCGCCGCTTCGTAACGACACTCTCCACCCCACTTCGCCTGCTGCTATGCCCAAGAGCCTTCAGTAGAGGAGAGCTCGGGGTTGACCCGGGCACTAATTTTCTTTTTCCTGCCTCGCAGCCACTGATGCCAATCAGTGGCTGCGAGGATTTACAAAAGATTTACACCTTTTTTTTGTTAAACGTGAAAAATATCTGAGAGAACTGGTAATTTTTTCACAGTTTTTCTGTTACAGATTTTTAAAGAAACAATTTTTTCTGTATTCAGTTTGTCCGATCCCACCCCGTACCAATGAGGTTGATTCGGACCGAGGGGTTACCAACTCCCAAAAAACGGGATACAGTGTGCCCGACAATTGAGTGTGCCCGACTCCCCGGTACACAGTTTGCCCGACAGTTGGTATCCCCTCGATTCGGAGGCCTCTGGTTGGTTCGGACACCATTTTCAATGTATTCGTTTTATTGAACTGCGGTTAAGTATGTAAAAAAGTGGAAAGAAAAATAGTACAGTTCAAAGGTAAATAATGAAATTGAAGAAGATAAATAGTTCACCAGATAACTAAAATCTCGTCAGATAACTTCTCCTTCGGCTGCTTCCCCTTGCGTAACTTCGCCTCCGACCCCCTACTTCCGCCTGTCACTGTAGCTGAAATAGTGAGACTCTATACACTTACCGTTCCAATCGTTCCATATCCTGAGCCCAATTTTCGTTTTCCGTCGGAGGCGAATTGAATTTGTAGCATTGATTCGCTTTTTTTGTCGATCCAAGCGAAATCCCTGAAGCTGAAACGAAATTTTTCGTCGCTGGTAAAGCCTCTATTTACAGTCTTCCTTCAGATCTTCGGGGAATTGAAGGGAGACCTATGAGGATTCGTATGTTAAAGTTTAACTGAAAAGCCAACTCATTTGTGTGTCATTTAATTGAATACACTGAATTATTTGGATTCTGCAAAGGGATTTTTTGATTTTCCACTATCTGCTCTAGTTATGAGGCTCAGAATATCTCCAGCCGTCCCCACAGCGAAAATTCTACTATGATGCGGGAAATTTTAATCTCAACACAAATGCGGCTTTTCAGTGGGCAGTGGTGAGATTGGTGAAGATTGCTTAGTGCCTGAACAAAAAAAAAATTGATAAATCTTTCTCGTAAGGCATACAGCAAAAGTACAATCGCATGGAGGCACCACAAATCACACGGAAATTCCACTATTTGAAAATCGGTTATTCGTGAATAGCGGAACAACGAAGTAACTCATTTTCAGCGGGTCTTCAAGCCAATTTAAGTGAATAAGTGATGGGTAACTAGATTGTCCTATCCTAACCCTTTTCGGTTATACTTTAAACAATAATTATTTAGATTATTTGCTTCATTACTTTAGGTGTTGCGCCTTGAACGTATATGCTTTTGAAATTGTGTTCGTCGAAGATCTAATCTCTGTCGCTCCCTAGTAATAATAAAACAATATAAATACCGTAATTTATATGTGATCCTCTATTTTCTAAAGCTGTGCATATAAAACATAACAAATAAAATACATAAAAAAAAAGAACTTTGCTCAATCTTGAAGTCAGGAAATACTGTATAACATGCGCTGGCCGGGCCAGTTGCCCATGATTTCTGGTAGCGACGATGAAACCTCCAAAAGGGCAATGCTTTCACCTTGAACACGGAACTATTATGGGTTTATGGCAGTATTATAACCAATGGGCAGGTGCTTTGCGTATTTAAAATAATTCGATCTCATCTTTGTTCTTTATTTCTTTCGCAGAGCATGCGTTATGCCAGAAAGAGAAAATTGAGTTATCGCAAGCAGTGCTATGTAATTGTCCTAAAGCTTTCCGAGCGTAGCGCCCCTTGCTAGGAACAGGGTTCCTATCTCTCAACTCCTAGGGAAGAAGGAGAAGAAAATTAGAACAAGGGGTCATGGCGTCGTGCCTGACAACGGTGACGACACCCATAGGCGGTACGAATATTTCAGTTATAATGTCGGTGGCCAACTATCCTTTCGGTACGTGCTTTACGGCCACTGACGTCAGAGCAATGTCTTGCCACTATTGCAAAGAGATTGATAGCGGAAAACACATTTCGGTGGCTTTCACGTTTTTGCACTTTAAATCAATCGGGGATGCAGACAGTTACTAGGGTTTGCCAAACTTGCAATTTAGCGATTGGCGCCACAAAGTATCATTAAAATTTAAGTTGGCTCACTTCTGCGTTGGAAACTGTACAATAATTAATACCAAAATGGGAAGTTGATGCTTATGTATGACATCGTCTGTTTGCAAATGCGTTGCGTGGCCGTGTTAAGGTCCCTCCAGACTGACACTTAAAAAATCTCCATAACCTCGACTCTTTCACACCTGCTCGGACCCCGTCAGAAAAATTGCGGATTTGTTTGTTCTCCTCGTTCCCTCATCTCTTTTATCTAAGGCAACTTGCTTAATTGCTTGCTAACAACTTGCGTTTTACTTACTAAAACGTACTAAACTCTCTTTGACAACCTGACAAATATTCTCCTAAGAAAAATCCATTATATCTATTTTATTCTTCTTATTCTTACGTGGTTTATGTTTCGTTTCTTCAGTTACGTTAAGTTTTCACTTTTTTTTATGAATTTCAACTCCGAATTCCGCAAAATTCTTAGGAGATTGAAGCGAATTACAGTCTTCGTAACGGCCAATTTTGCAGTCTGAAGAGGCGTTTGCAGTTCGTACAGGGCACATTGGAAGCGCTGGTAACAGCTTTTATTTATTTGGGTAACTTTTCCCCTTGTCGAAACGACTGAATTATGACATTTAAATTTCCGAACGAGTATCGAAGTTTCATGTTCGCAGCGTTTGCGCGTTTTGCCGCAACGAAGGGGGGGGGGGCAGCATCAAAAGGCACCTGGAAAGCCTATCAAATTAATTTGCGATCCAGAACGTCTCGTACTGTCTCTGAAACGCCAGAAGCAAAATTTAAATATGTTTCCTTGTCTTTTATCTTGCGAGCCTGTAACAGACACTTATTTGTCTATCCTGAACGGTCCGGGAGACGAGTCTCCGGAATGGGCTCACGTGGCTTGAATGCGTCATGGTCGGTTGACGTTCTTAGTTTGTGTAAGGTGTGACATTTTATTTTCTGTGGTGATACATGTCTTTAATCTTGTATGGCCTTTCGGCTGAATAAACAACGTTATCTATCTATCGAATTCACAATGTTTATCCCACGGTAAAGGGTGGGCACTTAACGAAAACATTAGATGGGGAGGAGACAAAACAGGGTATCTAGAAATAATAAAAAGTATAGTTTAAGCCCTGAGCTCTAATTTAACAGACCTTCGGTTGCCAAGACCCGTTCGATGTGTGTCTCGTCTTGTGTACACACTACAGTTAGCCAGCATTTAAAGCAGGCTTCCCAGTAAACCCAGCGAGAAATTTGTGTTGAAATATTTGGTTGGTTTCTGTCACTAGGCCCGATTCCGGTAAAAAAAAAAAAAAGGGTACGGCTTCAGTTTTGTACTTCCGCGGCTGAGACCGCGAGAGATCTGGAGAGACCGCGGATTTTGGAGCCCGTCTTCAAGCTTGGTGTGAGGCCGAATTTTGCTAAGTGGACCGAAAATGCTCCGTCGAATTGGGGAAGACCGAACACTGTGTGACTTAGTAGAGTACGTGATACTGGACAAACAAATTCTTTGGTGTCAAGACAGTCGTACACAAATCCTCAATTATTGGGCATGGTGCCCCAACGTCTGGGCATACCCCAATGTATGGGCATGGTGCTCATACGTTGGGGTACCATGCCTCTCAGCAAGGGCGTGGTACCGCCTTAAAAATTTGTTCGAAAAGCAAATTTGCACTTCAGATTCTCAGTTCAGTAGGTTATTATGGGGATACAATGGCCTTGCTGTAGGGCATGGTGCCCCAGCGTATGAGCACCATGCCCATATGTTGGGGCATCATGCCCTAAAATTGAGGATTTGTGTATGACTGTATCAAGATCCGGAAGGCACTGGAATTTGCTTATTACCCAAATCTGAAATGTGTGTATCCCCTTCTTCTTATGCAGCCATATTTAATACAAATACATTCAGTATAACGGAAGAGTGGGTAGGCATTGACGTCTAGACACCACGCATTATCCTAATATCATTGCAACCCTGTAGGTTAAATATTTAAGTTCTTTTTTTTTTTAGACTCCAAGTAAATACGAAGTTCCGGATGTTTTTGCCAGTGATGTCACAAGAGGAGACGTAGCTTCATTAAACATTCCACCAAAACAGGATGCCGTTATACAAACAGACACCCCCGTATCGAGCGACGATGATTATGAGTCAGAAATCGATCAGCTTTGCGAAGATGAGAAAACGAACCTCGTCGAGATGGTAGATGTCTCTAGAATGAAAGCTGTGGAGACGGGAGTGAAAAGAAATTCAAATCACGACTTGCTTGCCCGTGACAACGCTGCCGCTGGGGAGCCACAGTCTGGTAATGTAGGGGAAGCATTACCAGTGGCGAGTTTGTCTAGTGACGTCATGTGTAGAACTGAGAAGGTTGTCACTCCCCCGCAACTGAGTTCGGAGTTTAGAACATTAGAAGTGAGTGATATTGGTTTAACCTGTTTTCCTAACGCGTGTGATAGAGAGATCGTTATGAAAGTTTCTGAAACTAGAGTACCTGAAGTAATGAAAGTACAAGAACCTGAATTGCAGTCACCTGACCTAAGTGGCTTAAAGTTACTCATGGAAAGCATAGACAAAGTGGAAGCGAGGAGTGAGCCATGTAATGGGCTTGACCTCCTATCAACCGTCGCGGAAGAGCGACTATTAGAAAGACGCAGGTCCGATGCTAGTCGAACCACGTTCGAATCCTTGTGTGCCGTTGCTAGTACATTCTGCGGTAGCAACTCTCCGTTGCAATCAGAACCAGTGACGCCGTCGAAAATAGACGACGACGTGCCCATGGACTCGAACGAGTTAGATATGAGGATCCGAATGGCGGAACTTCAGAGAAAATATAGAGAGAAGCAAAGGGAACTCCATCGCCTAGACGAGCGGAGTCCCACCAGGCGAAAATCTACAAGTCGGAAATTGTCTGCTTCAGAAACGAGACCTAAGAGGCTATCATTTGAAGAGGGAAAGAGGAGGTCGAAATCAGTGAGCGGATCAGAAGAGGATGAAACGGTTTTCAGTGTAAGCAGCTTTCTCCTATCTGTGTTTTCTCAGCGGAAGAAAGAACGAGTCGGAGATATTTCTCGGGGGTAGACAGTATCGGGTCAACGAGTGGGTTCGCTGTTCCCAATTCCGGTACTCCTTTTAACAACTTTAGCTGTTGGTTTCACACGAGAAGTTGGCGATGACTCAACTTGGGTTGTACCATAATGATTTTTCTGCAGTTCCGCTGAGAAAAATCAGGACTGAATCGCTCAGTATTTTGAAAGGTTGTCCGTCCCAGGTTCTTCCCACTAATTTAGTAAATAGGCAAAAGCTATCGTTTTCACAGGTCATTCTCACACCGGCCATAAATTAAATGCGCCCGAGGGTTGTTCCTCTGGGCATACTACCAGGAACCAGAAATTCTATTCAGTTCAGTTCATTTCGTTAACATTGTATAATATAATACACAAATGTTATATAGCGTTATATATACATAAACGTTATATACAGCGGGTCGAACTGGAGAGGCAGAGCTCGTAGTTTTGAAGACCGAAACATAACTACATTTTAGTTCAAACTCACTGAAGATCCGCTACTCCAGTTCCACAGTATGTCGCACAAAGCAGAGTACAACATAAACGATCGCTGTACATAAGTTTTTCTTACCTTCATGCCACCCGGAGACGCGTGTACTTTCCCCACTTCTGTCTGTGCGCCATAGCCTTACTCAGTAGACCTGCTCCAACGCTCACACGTTCGCGCAACATAGATTTCCGATGTGGTGCCTATGCGTGTCATTATTATGTTATGTCTTACCGCCGAAATCGGCGAGTAAGTTCAGTTTGGGAACAAAAACTCACAACTAAGCATATACATACAATATAAACTCATGGTAATCCTAAATATCCATATGAAGTATGAGTATATAAACTAACCAACCAAATAACGAAGTTTATTGCGGTGAACTAATGGTAAGTTAAACTGTTGGCAGACCTTTCATATTACTCTTTATACAATGTTAGACTCAAAAACTTTCAGAAATAGAACAAAATGTACGAATGCTATGGTGTATACCATAGGAGCTGCCTCATGTCAGCGACCGCCCACGATCGTTAGAAAAGGATCAGGGAATTTGCTTTGCCGTGGCTACAAACGCTTGACAACTTAAGCTGAGTTATGATTTTTATTCTGATGAGCTCTGTAATATTAAGGATAGACTGACAACCCATCTTCCGGATGTGACTGAGAATTTTCGTGCTCGATTGCGACTTTCGGACCGATGGGAACCATGCCTTAAAGCTCGTGTGGGTAGCCGTTCGTGTTTTATTGGACTTGAATCCTTTGCGATAGCTCCTTTTCCTGGGCGCTGTTTGGCATGTCTTCTCGTTTCGACCATTAAAACTATCACAATAGTTGTAGCGAAACGGACTGAGAGGATCAGAGACACTCCCTATCCTTGGACCTACCTTCGTTATTCTTTGACCTACTTCTGAGTTCTAAGGCACGTGTTGACCTGACGCTTTGTAAAACGTCACAAAGTACGTTTTTGAGCACTAGGTACGACCAGGGACCCATAAATTTCCTGTAATACCTCGCCATCCAGGGGGCTTGTCAATAAGAGATTTCTGATGCTATGTTGACCGACCGGAAGATAGTTCGAGAAATACCGACGGTCCAATCACGTCCAAGGCCAGATAGACAAAATTTGGGATTGGTTGCTGGTGCCTTGAAGGAGGAGTCTCTTTGGCGAGCACGTCCAGTGAGGCAAACAAGAATGCCGATTCGACTCAAGTGGGATTTTTGGAAAGTAGGCAAGGGTCGGGCACCATAGCAACATAGAAGCATAGGAAATGACAAGCCCCCTGTAAAGGAAATTTATGGGTCCCTGGTATGACACATTGACTAAGCTCAATTGAAAAATTAAAAACTTGCAGGCAACGGAAAATGACTTGTAAAGAGCTGTTATCTGCTTTTTTGATTGCTCTGTCGCATTGACGTCACGCTTACTATTCATTTCATTAACGCTAGTGCCTTGTTAACCTCTTGTTTTTGTCCCAGGATCTCGGCGACCATCAGCAGTCTGTAATTTCCCTGGGCCAAGCGAGTTCTTCCAAGAAAAGAAAGCTAGGCTTTCCGAGAAAGAATCCCTCCAAGACGGAAACCACAGAAACTATTGTTCCCAAAAAGTCCAAGATTTATGGAATGGTGCTGAACAACAATGAAGAAGAGTGGAAACCCAAGGTCAAGCCGAAGTTTCGGGCCGAGGTTAAAGTTCGTCCTCCGTCGCCAGAGATCCGCCAAGAATCAAATCTACTGGTAAGTTTAAAGAATTGCGTTACTTTTGGCACTGAATCTTCCCCGGTCTCTCGGCTCGCTCGTGTTCCTGAAACTTTCTTATGATTTCATCGACCTTGATGGCATTTGATTGTTTTTATGGCACTTGCAGCCTCTGGCTCAAGTGCCATATACCGATCGCAATTCCGTCCGTCGGTCGGTCTGTCGGTCGGTCGGTCGGTCGGTCGGTCGGTCGGTCCGAATTTTTTTGTCCCACATGTTCGAGTTAGGGTACTTCCAGATGTGTTAGGACGATGAAACTTGGCAGGAAAATCAGGGACCCGACCAAACTAACCTGGAAACAATCAGTTTCCCGATCCGATCATCTGGGGGGGAGTGGTGGGCCGGGGAATTCTGAGAATTAAGTAGTTTTTGTCACACTTTTTCGAGTTGGGGTACTTCCAGATGTGCTAGGACGATGAAACTTGGCAGGAGAGTCAGGGACCCGACCGGACTAACCTGGAAATAATCAGTTTCCCAATCCGACCACCTGGGGGGGAGTTGGGGGGGCTGGGGAATCCGGAAAACTGGAGTAGTGTGTAACTTTCGAACGGATGATCGGATTGGAATGAAACTTAATAACTGAATAAATGGCATACCTCTGATGTCCCATCTGAAGTCCGGACCGGATTCGACAGCTATGGGGGAGTTGGGGGGGGAGACCGGAAATCTCGAGAAACGGTTAGAATGGAGGGATCGGAGTGAAACTTGCTGGGAAGAACAAGCATCTTCTCCAGATAAATCGTTTATACATTTGGACTGGATCCGGACACTAGGGGGGGGGGGCTGGAGGGGAGTTTCCCGGAATTCCGGTAATGGCGGTTTTGGGGATTTTCATGACGAAACTTGGGAGGCGAATCAGGGACCCGATCAAACTGACTTATAAATAAAAATTTACATGATCCGATAGTTGTGGGGGGAGTAGCGGGAGGGGGAATCCGGAATACTGAGTCATGCGTAACTTTGGAACGGTTGATCGGATTTGAGTGAAATTTGATAATTGAGCAGAGGACATGTCTCTGGTGACCTTTGTCATGTCCGGACCGGATTCGACAACAATGGGAGGGGGGGGGGGGGAATACGTGACCGGCTCAGACTGGGGAGATCGGGATCGAACTTTGTGGGAATAATAAAGAGATGCTCTGGATAAATCACTTACAGAACCGGATTGGCTCCGGCGACTGTGGGGGAGTTTGAGGGGGGGGGGCGGAATTCCGGTGATCGCGATTTAAGGTACTTCCAGATGTGCTAGGACGATCGAACTGGGCTGGAATATTAGAGATTCGACAAGATTGGCTCAGGAATCGCCACTTTCCAAATCCGACATTCCTTAAAGTACCAATCTTGACCGCAAATTTAGAAAAATACTTTTAAGCAAATTATACATTTTCATGATCCCCATGAGCCCATTATCATTTTTGCCTCAAGGGTGTTGCTTACAAATGAAGTTCTAGCTCCCTGAAAGTGCGCATTTGAACCGCAAGGTCCAAAACTACTTTTTTTCAACAAACGATACATCTCAACCCGTGATCATTTGTGCCACTAGGGTTTTGCTTAAAAATTTATTTTATCACCCTTAAAGTGCACATTTTAACCGAAAAGTGAAAAAAAATTACTTTTTACCAAACGGTATATATCAATGATCCCTAAGGGCCTGTGATCGTTTTGTCTCAATAGTTTTTCTTACAGATGAATTTCTAGCGCCTATAAAGTGCGTATCATTACAGCCAAGTTCTAAAACAAAATACTTTTTCTCTAGCGCATTTGAACCGCAAAGGTAACCTTAAAAGTACGTTTGATCAAACACTACATCTCAACCCATGCAAGTGCCATATGAGCTTACAGCTCTTGTTTAGTTTTTTTTTTTAGTTCAATACTCTTTATTATATAAACCAACTTTTACATACACTAAATTACATGAACAAACCTTTTATGATCCTTTTACCATTCTTAATACATGTAGTCATACCTCTGACTGCAGGAAAGCCCGAATGGGCCTGTGGGGGCAGTAAAAAAAAAAAAAAACTTCACTTTAAGTTAATTTTCACGCACTTTACCACAAAAAGAGAAGAAAACTGAAAGAGGAAGAAAAAAGAAAAGAAAGAAGAAAGCAAAGAAAAAAAACAATAAGTGGGATATTAAGTGGGATACCATGCCTTCGTATTGATTTTCATTTTTACGACAATCTGCAAGGGTACACGCAAATGTATTTCTGCGTCGGACGATATCACTGAAAGGATGGTATGAAACTGTGAGAACAGTGTGCGGTATAGCGCGAATGCCATTTAGCGGAGATACTGGTTGCAGCACACCATTGTCTCCTGTCTTGTATTTTAAGCAAGGAAGGCACAGTCAAGCACAAATCCTCAATTTTTGGGCATGGTGCCCCAACGTCAGGGCATGCCCCAAGGTATGGGCATGGTGCCCATACGTTGGGGCACCATGCCCTGGAGCATGGGCATGGTACTAGCATGGCACCCCCATGATATTTGGTTGAACTGAGATTGATTACATACCTAAATAGGGCCTTCTTCCTCTCCTAGACCACAAGATACTTGATCTTACGTTATCTATCTAACCTCTTTTTCCAATTTTAAAAATACTAGAGAACTTCCAAGAAATTTAGCATTTAATGAAGACCACTTTTTCTTATTGGTTTACCTATCCATTTCCAGGGAAAAAGGGGAAATTCATTCATGGCTAAATTTCTTGGAAGTTCTCCAATATTTTTAAAATTGGAAAAAGAGGTTAGATAGAACATAAGATCAAGTATCTTGTGGTCTAGGAGAGGAAGAAGGCCCTATTTAGGTATGTAATCAATCTCAGTTCAACCAAATATCATGGGGGTGCCATGCTAGTTCCATGCCCATGCTCCAGGGCATGGTGCCCCAACGTATGGGCACCATGCCCTTACCTTGGGGCATGCCCTGACGTTGGGGCACCATGCCCAAAAATTGAGGATTTGTGCATGACTGGGAAGGCACGGAGAGTTGAACCCACCGTTTGACGAAGTAGCAATCCGAACGGTGAACGCGGTGTCATAATTTTTTCGCACCGCAGCAGTCACTGTCAAGCACTTGCTTGTGAGCACCAGTAGCACCACTATAGGGCGATTCTGGCGGTCTGGAAAGCTCCGCGAGTTTATGCGCCGGCTGTTCTTGCGACCTCTGCTAAAAGTCGCTTCGCTTTCCGGAGCTGTTCTCGCGCTCCGCTAGTTTTCGCGAGCACTTGGAAAGCGAATCCACTTCGCGAGTGAAAAGTGATTTCGGCATGTCAGCGAGAAGTTGTAAAGGTGCAACGACTTTTTGCTTGTTCTTGCGCTCGGCGGATTCTCGCTTTGCTTTTCGGAAAGCAACCCGAGAGGTCGTCAGAATCACCCTTTTATCTTGCACTTTCAAGGTTGTTGATAGTGACTAATAAAAATATGGAACTGAACATAAGATGAATACGTTGGCTGCAGGATATTAACCAGACCCGTTTAAAAATGTCCCATTTGTTTCTTCCGATCGAGCCGCTTCAGAGTTTTATCGTGTGTGACGTCAGCTTACAGTTATCACGATGTAGCCAAAAACAAACCGAAAAACATTAATTCGGTTTTTAAGAATACGTTACGTTATAAGCAGTGAACTGCCTGAAAGGCTAGAAAGCTCCTCAGGCCCACCTTGGGCGGGAATGAACCTGCGACCGTCGGCTTGAATTGTCGCTGTGCCATCCAACTGAGCAACCCAGGAGGCAGGAGCTACATTGTGTTCTTTCGCTCAGAAATGACAGTTAGTCCACGGAATGTTTTTTTTTTTTTTTTTGCCGCGTAGTATCTTTTCAGTTCTTCATGTCCAGTATGATATGGCCAGGTGACTACGCTTCCACTTTCCCTCGGTGACGCCAACGGTCCTAACATCTAATATTTTAAATTATTTTTTAGTGACCGACCTATATATTTAGCGTCACCTACACTTTCCTCTATCTCTACATTCAATTTTTTTCTAATTTCCTCTTTTACCATTATTTCTCGTTTTACCATTTTCATCAGATCTTTAAAACATCAACATTTTCTTTCTTCCCTTTTTTAAAACTCTTATCTTTACTGTTCTATTTATATCACTTAACATTTAACCTTAATATTTTCACCTTTACTTTTTACAATAACAAAAAACTATTAAAAGTCCATGAAAAGTCCACGGAACGTTTTAGCAGCAGCCTCCAGCACGATTTGCCTATCGATCGTAGCATCTTTCTCGTGTCGCCTTTTCTTTGCTCAAGTGTTGGATAACTTGTTGTTCCGCTTGAAGCTGTAGCTGCTGCTACTGTTGATCAAAACTAGTTTTGCCGTTCGTTCCCGTTCTTAAGTCCATGAAAAGTTCGATTTTCTCTAGAAGAAAATCCCGCTCGAATTAAGTCCGGTCTTCACCTCCCGGAACTTCCGGAATCTGGGCTTCCAGATTATTCTTTGACTTCTTCTGTAAATTGCATCTGGAATATGAACCGGTCCGAAAGTACATCGAAATAATCCGGAAAAAAGGGGCTTTTGAACTTCCAGATTTCCGGAATTTTTAAGTATCGCAGAAGAAATTCAGAAAAAAATCAGGGAGAATCTGGGAACCCAGATTCCGGAAGGTGAAGACCCGATTTTAGTCTGTCAACCAACACGCTTGACGGCAAGGCGCATCTGCAGGTCATTAGAGATCTGCAAAGCTCTCTGCGCTGTTTTCCATTAAAATACAACTCATACTAGAAACTATCGTTTTTCGAAAATACCAATACTTGGCCCGTGAAATCAGGGACTTTCTTGTTGGCACTTGTCGCCTCTGTCCAGACTTCCCGCTCTCCGAAGCGGAGGTTCGACGCAAAATATTTGGAGAATTTTAAAGCTTCTCATGCCCTTATTTTGAAGGTTTGTCGGCGGACCTTGAAGCTTTCGGCGACTTGGTGCTGCTTGACTGACTAGGAAACTTGGCTCTATCGAAAAAGCGCTAAAAAGTCGTAGTTGCGAAACAAATGAATGGTCAAGGGCGAGGGTTTCTGAAGCTAGGGATAATATAATAGGTAGAGTAAGTACGAGGGTCCTTTAAAAACAATTTTGTCGCTAAGGTTTCCAGAACGAGTCGAGAGGACCGCAAAGTTACTGGACGTATTTTCTGTTAGCCATCTCGCCTCTAAATCTTTATATTTTGGAATTTGAAAGCTCACTTCATAAAACTCGGAAGGATACTTCGCTGATTTATTCATTTTATTCCTTATCGAAAAAAATGAATTTTTGTACGAATCGTGGCAGCTTACTAGTATCTACTCCAGCATCAGAAAGAATTCTGTTTCCTCTAGCCTACGGGGCGGAGAAATATCGAATCACAACTAAAGAAGACCTTGTTATACCTTCCGGCCAATCACTTTTCCGTCGGTCTGTCGGTCGGTCGGTCGGTCAGTCCGGTGTTTGCGAGTTAGGGTACTTCCAGATGTGCTAGGACGATGAAACTTGGCAGGCGTATTAGAGACCCGACCAAACTGACTTGGAAATAGTCACTTGCCCGATCCGACCATCGTGGGGGGAGGGAGGGGAGCCAAAATCCGGAATTTAGTGGCATGCATAACTTTCGAATGGGTGATCAGACCTTAATGAAACTTGATATTTGGAAAGACGTCATGCTTCAGATTTCCCGTATCAAGTCCGGACCGAATCCGATGAATGTGGAGGGGGAGTCGGAGGGGGGAACCGGAAATCATGTTAAACGCTTAGAGTAGAGCGATCGGGATGAAACTTGGTGGAAGGAACAAGCACAACCACTAGGTACATCATTGACAGAACCGGACCGGATTCGTGCACTGTGGGGGAGTTGGAGGGGGGTTCCGGAATTCCGGTGATACGGAGTTAAGTTAATTCCAGGTGGGCTAGGACAATGAAACTTGGCAGGCAGTCAGGGATGCGACCAGATTAACCTGGAAATAGGCAGCTTCCCTATCTGACCATCGTGGGGGAAGTGGAGAGAGAGGGAATCCGGAATCTTGAGGTATGTCTAACTTCCAAACGGGTGATCGGATCATAATGAAACGTGATATGTAGAAAGAACACATGTCTCGGATGTCCCGTTTCAAGCCCGGACCGGATCCGATGAAGCTGGGGGGGAGGTCGGAGGGGGGTCCGGAAACCTTGTGACATGCTTGGAGTGGAGCGATCGGAATGAAACTTGGTGGGAAGAACAAGCACAAGCCCTATGTAGATCATTGACAGAACCGTACCGGATTCAGGCATTTTGGGGGAGTTAGAGGGGGGGGGTGCGTAATTCCGGTGATCGCAAGTTAAGGTACTTCCAGGCATGCTAGGACGATGAAACTTGGCTTGAAAATTAGAGACTTGACATGATTGGCGTAGAAAAAGTTAGTTCCCAGATCCGACCACCCCTTGAAGTACTAATGCTAACCGCAAAGTACAAAAAAAAACTTTTTAGCAAATATAAATTTTCGTGATGAGTACAAACAATACTTTTATTTTACAAACAATAATTTCGTGAAGTACAAACAATACTTTTGAATAAAATATACATTTTCGTGCTCCTGATGATCATCTTTTTTGCTTCAAGAGTTTTGATTACAGATGATTTTCTAGCGCCCTTAAAGTGCGCACAGCCAAATGCATTGCCAAACGATACAGTCTCGTGATTTCCAAGGACCCATGATAATTCTTATCCCAAGGGTTTTGCTTACAAATGATCACAACAAACCCACGAATTGACGAATTCCTACTTTCATCCTCTGACCTAGCCTTGCAAGTGCCATATGAGCTTCCAGCTCTTGTTTTCTTTTTGTCGGTATCCTATTATTCTTTTTATCTGTAGTTTAAAAACTTATGAACCTATTTGGGCTTTTTCTTCGCTGTTTCTTTTATATCACGTTGGAAAGTTGTTCTCATTAGTAGCTCTTTTGGGAAAGAAAATTCCGCTTGATTAAGTCATATCCAGAATAATACCGGTTGCTAGGCAGACGGGCACTTCCTTTTTGAAACTTATTTCCAGGTTGCCACGGTGATTTACTTTGTTTTTGTTACCAGATTAGTCAATTTTGGGGATTTTCACATCAGGAGTCATCAAAGTTTTCAACCATTTCTGCGCGCTTGGCCGTGATTTCACAAAAACCAAAATACACAGCTACAAAAAAAAAAAATGTCACAAAACTACGCACTTACGAACCAAATCTTCATTTTAGATCAACACTGCCCAGTCATTGCCACCACTGTGTGAACCAATCAAGTCCCCACAACCCAGTAGCGAACACAAACCAAAACTTAAGTCGCCTCGACCTGCCAAGAAATCCCAGAATGTGGAAGCAGTGCCCCTGCCGGAGAATACGGAAGCAAGGGCACCAAAAGAGGGGGAACTTGTGGAGAAGTTGCGGGTCCTGGTCCCGAACGAGAATCTCCTGAGCGCAGGTCACGTGACCCCGATTAGCCCTCCGGATATTTACGGGGTGGTGCTGGATGGAGAAAGGAAGAATAAGCCGAGGATTTATTCCAGGGAAGAGATCCTGGACGAAGCGGTGAGTGACGAGCTGAACGTTCATGCCTCCAATAGCTTATTTGATCGTAGATCACATTTCGTTGATCTTAAACACTCCAGAAATACCACATTGTCAATTTTGTGAAATGGCATTACAGAAAAAGAACAGGAAAGGTCGTTAACCAAGAACTGCTAACCCCCCCTCTCAGTACTCAAGATTGGGTGCCTTAGTAGCTTGAAAACCTGGGAGCCTAAACTTCGTGTCTCTGTGTTCCGGATCTTTTACGGCCGTAAAGTGGTGGGTCGCACCATATGCTTTTGAAACTTTGCCTTTTTCGACAGAAATCAGGTAGGCTATTTGGCAGAAAAGTGCGAAAGTGTAATACAGGCCATTCCCGCCCGGCTGTGCCGATTTTTATGCCAAAAGACTCAGTCGCAATGCTCTATACTCGCTTGGACACATTTACAGCAGAGTTTCTGTTTTGTCTCGACAACGAATCCGAAAACTGTTTGCAATTTCGGATCTGAGATCCCCGCCGTGAACCCCCTTTTCGGTGTCAAAGTCGAAGGTAAAGCGAGCCTTCCGCTGTCCCGAAAATCTATAATGTATCACCAGTATCCTGTCATTAGTGCTTCAGCTGACCGGATAGTTAGTGAGTTAATCGTTTATAATTGTTAATACATACTATAGTCGTTAAAACATTATATAATAGATACTCGACTTCCAGTATCTATTTTCTACCAATTTTTTCGTCGTGCTCATAGAAGTTGCCAAATCTCTGAATTCGCCAGTGGATATTTTCCACGTGATGACTGCAATCTGCTGACGGAAGCGCCTTCTGCGTTTTCTTGTTTTGATTACGGGCGTTATCGCGGTGAAGGTTTCATATCCTTTCATCGCCATGAATTTCCTCGTCTAGAATGAGACAGCCATAAAGGTCGGCGCCCATAAAGTGATGTCCCCGCCGTATACATTTGCTTTCGGAGTACGACGTTTTGACGATGTCCGGAATGTGCCTCGGAACTCCAGATAGTTCACGGATCGGTATTCGACCGTACCCCCTCCCCCATGACGTTTTGAGGGATCATGTGAATGCCGTCCTCGTGTCAGTTTGTTCACTCAGTCTTAAGTTCCCGGATGGAGTTAGTGTTGTTATGTATAGGATCGTCAACCAGTTTACGTTTCCTAGTAAGGTCATTTCCGACAAAGGATGTTAATACAAAGGTCGGAGGCGATAAATGTGCCGTCCGAATAAATTCGCTTGCTGAGTGCGACGTTTCAGACGGATTCCAAAATATTGATATTCGGCCCCACCCCTCCCCAGCTGTGTTTTGAGGGATCCTTAAAATGTCGTCCTTGAGGAAATTTGTACTGAGTCGAATGATCTCACAGAATCCGGTGCGAAGTTCGGATGCGAATTTGGGCCATCTCAGAGTGATAAAAAGTCCAGCAAAAAAGTTCTGTCCAATAGCACAGATTCGCTACGATCGTATTCCACGTCCTTTCCGTTTGCCCTTTGCCTCGACCTTAGTCCTCGACCTTAGTTATAAAGTGATGTCCCTGTCGTATACATTTGCTTTCGGAGTACGACGTTTTGACGATGTCCGGAATGTGCCTGGGAACTCCAGATAGTTCACGGATCGGTATTCAACCGTACCCCCTCCCCCATGACGTTTTGAGGGATCATGTGAATGCCGTCCTCGTGTCAGTTTGTTCACTCAGTCTTAAGTTCCCAGATGGAGTTACTGTTGTTATGTATAGGATCGTCAACCAGTTTACGTTTCATAGAAAGGTCATTTCCGACAAAGGATGTTAATACAAGGTCGGAGGCGATAAATGTGCCGTCCGAAAAAATTCGCTTGCTGAGTGCGACGTTTCAGACGGATTCCAGAATATTGATATTCGGCCCCACCCCTCCCCAACTGTGTTTTAAGGGATCCTTAAAATGTTGTCCTCGAGGAAATTTGTACATACTCGAATGATCTCACAGAATCCGATGCGAAGTTCGGATGCGAATTCGGGCCATCTCATAGTGATAAAAATTCCAGCAAAAAAGTTCTGTCCAGTAGCACAGATTCGCTACGATCGTATTCCACGTCTTTTCCGTTTGCCCTTTGCCTCGGCCTTAGTCCCTATGTGGTAGTCGGCCCCTTGACTTTTTTATATAAGGAATCTCATTAAAATTATAATGGTTTACGTAAAGAATCGTCGCGTCTACAAAATGCCGGTGCGACCTACTTCCGTAATCGCTCAGGAGACCTGAATTTCATACGGTAAATTCTAACCCCAATTCTAAATCCCAACACCTTGTCGTGCTCTTTAAAATATCCAAAGCTATAGGTAATTTGTTAAAAAAGCACAGCCTGTTGTTAAAATATTGAACTGTTTTAGAACATCGGAATATAAACAGTAGGCGTGAATTTGTCTGGAGTTCTGTCTTCCGCTTTCTCCTCCTAAATGGCACGCAAAAAGCCGTAAAAGGGTGTGGTGCCTGGTCCCATTCTTAGACCATTTAACCTAATTTTTTCCAGCCCGGTATTTATTAGAATCGGAGATTTGTTCACATACTTGGCTAGTGCGTGAACATCTTTGACCTCTTTGACCCTTCAAGTATGTTTTTATTTATTTTATATATGTAGTCTAGTGAAATTACCTTTGACGTAAAAATTGGGAGACACGATGTGAAAAACTAATTTCTAAAATATACTAGGTCATTTTATTATAAGTGATTTTATTTTTAAGAATTCTTTGGCAAACTGTTTGCAGAAAGAGTCTATAGTATATACTGTTTTAGATGAGTTTTGCAGAGACCTATTTTAGGCATATTTTACGAATTGTGCTGTGACTATTGAAATGACGAACTGATTGAGTGTATACATATCAACATTTTAGTGTTTATGTTTGACGTAGAGGTCAAATTCGGCGTTTACGCTGTGAAAGATACTTATTATGAATAATACTCTACTCGTCTCTAGTAGCCCTCCTCTTCCCTCCCTCAAATGACATACCAAGTCGCTTCCTTCCTTGTAAAAAGTTACCCTTATCTTCATAAATATTATTGATTCTGTTCTTTCCTCTTCCGGTCTTCCCTCCCTCAAATGACATACCAAGTCGCTTCCTTCCTTGTAAAAAGTGACCCTTATCCTCATAAAAATTATAGATTCTGTTCTGACTCAAGGTCCTAATCTGTTTTTATTTACCTCTAAGCTTCTGGAAGTCAAGGCGAGTTCACCGGAGGACGTTCCCCCTGGCACTCGGGTATGTGCCTTCTGGTCCCACTGTTCGAAAGTCCTGTATCCTGGGCGGGTCTCAACCCCTCAGAAGCCGTTGGAGCAGACCAAATGCAAGCAGTGGCTCATCGAAATTGATTTTGATGATGGGGACAGTGGGAAGATTCCCTTAGAAGATGTCCGTGTCCTGCCAGAAGACTACCCAGTCAAAGGTATGCTAACGGGATGCTCTGTATGTGAATTTATTGCACTGTTCGGCAGAGAACTCTCCATCCCCGTCTGCACGTGATGTCGTTTAAAAATGGTTTGAAAAAAAACCTGTACTTGCAGCACTGGGTCACTCCCGTATCTTAATACCTCTATTAATTTTTTGCGAAAATTCGTACTTCATACAACCCTAAAAGCTGATTTCTGCTTTCATCAACGTCGACTCTCGAACCCCTTGATCTCCTGCGCCACATGTATATTCACAGCCACTCATCGGGAATACCGATTTCCCTGGAACTAAGGTATCTGTTTCGTACCGGCTGACTTTCATCTCACATCTCAGCTGGTTCCCTTTACAAACTAAACGCCTTAGAGACTTCGAAACTCGCGGCCAAAATACCGTCATAGTTGAAGCCCTAACCCATCAGCCAACGGTGAGTGGTGACTATCGCGCGATACGGCAGGGAAGAGCAATGTCGTGCTGAAAATATGAAAGTGTTGTTCTCCAAACTCTTCAGACGAATAGCCATACCCTTGTTTCCACCACCTTCCTCACGACCTTTAAATTCAAGCGGTGGTAAGCCGACTAGTTGATCCACAATACATCCACTAAAATTATATACCCTTCCTTGCCAGAGATAAGATTCAGAAGAATAAAACTGAGCTAGGCACAAATCATCCCTAGTTCTGTCTGGCTCAATCTCTTTCAGAATATCTAATCGCAACAGAGCCGAGAGTTTCTTTGGATCCTCTCGTTTGATTTTCTGTTTCAGTCTTTTTGTCTTTAAATCAAGTTCCCCTGGCTTTGATTTCGTCGTTACTAATTTGATTTTTATTCCAGAATACAACCGTGATCCTCTAAAGGCTTTCGAGAGACACCGGAAACGTAGAGACTCATCTCGTGACGTCACAGTTTCCAAGGCGACCGTTTCAGCATTTGAGACTCGAACGGGATCAATTGAGGACAAAACCGAAAAGGTTGAAGAATTGCCTGAACACAAAGTTTTGAAGAAAAAGAAGAAGAAAGACAAAGGCAAGAAAAAAGAGAAGCGTAAGCACAAAAGGCGGAAGAGGTCCAAGGAAAGGAGGGAGAAATTAAGAGAAGATTCGGAAGAGATTGAACATGGCAGTGGCACTTTCGCGATTGAGTGTGACGCTTATGGACCGATGCCGAGGCTAGAGTCAGAAATCGATGTAGACATAACAAGAAAGTTCGATACTGTTCCGGAAGGAAGCGTTTCTCCTAGGACGTCCAAGAAGAAGCGGAAGGACAAAGACAAGAGTGACAGCCATAGAAAACGGCACAAATCGGAAGCCACCCCTCAATTAAGAGATAATCTTCTAACCACGGCCGACTTTACCAGTGGCGTTTCAGATTCACCAATGCTCTTCCAAACACTTATTGCGCCACGTCGAAATAGAACTGTTTCCAGCCAGCCATCTGCCGGCTTCAGTTCGAACTTTTTTTCTGAAACCTTCAATCATGACGAGGAAAAGATGGTAGAAGTTGACATCGCCACATCTGAGGCCATCGTAGAAATAAGGCCCAGATCGCCTTGCCCCGCCGTTGAAGATGTAGGAGCTCATGTGGACAGAGATAATGTAAGCAAAAGTTTCTCAGTTGGTTCTGCAGTCGCCGATTCTCTTCTAACTCTCAGCATCGATAGTTCCAACAAGGCCGATGCAGCAGTTAACCGTGAACTCTCCTCCATGCCTGATAACAGGGAAGCAATTGAACTTACCCTCGAGTCCTCCCCAGCCCGGCAAGACCACCAGATGGTAGATCAACCGACCCATGGGGATCTGCTAAACGATGACCCCGGTTGCTCAGGTGAATTTGAAGATTTGGCTGAGACTGGAGAGGCTGAGGATCTTGAAGACTCTGATCTCGTTGAAGGTGAGGACAGCGAAGAAGAAGTCAACGTCCCTGGAAGACTAATGTGCGCTTGGGAGTGGCATGGTGTCGGAACGAAAAGGAAGGGGAAGACCTACTACAAGGCAATCAGAAGGGGAGATGAAGTTATCGGGGTAAGTCATATTAGTTAGCCCTGGATCAGCTTTTGTATTCCCTTCACGTACAACAACTAAACTGTTTTTGCCATTCTCCATGTGTGCAGTGTGAGTGTCACGCTTCATGACGCTGCTGGGTCAAATGGTAAGATCACCGCACCATGAAACCCGCGCTTTAAAGGGGACTCGGATCTCTGTTCTCCTATTTTTTCTCTCGTTTGACTGGGCCCTGCCTCTAGAATATTGTTGTCCAGCGCTTGTCATAATGATGAACTCAGCATGACCCTGCGACCCTTGTTTTCGCGAAAAATTGTTCAAAGGTTGACGCCCTGTTTTCCCATGTGATTCTCATCGGGGAATCTGGCCCCGACCTCGGTACAGAAAAAGTTCAAAGGTCGGACCTCGCTTTCCGCATGTAATTCTTGTCGGACATGAGAATGTGAGTTTGTCAAAAGCAGTTAATTAGATCATCTCTTCTGCCATAGCAAAACATCGTATCAAGACAATAGTGACAGTAATTGCGACTTGGCCGTTACCGACAGTTACCGTGGTATCTGATATACGGTTGCTCCGCAAAAACGACAATTGCCAAAATTGCGCTTTTCTAAGTCATACCAAAAGAAAAACTGATATCCAGTCAAATCACTAAGTGCCAAACTTTTTTCCCAACAATTTGACAAAAATTGATGAAAGTGAGACGACTTTTTCAGATACCACAATCAGTTACTACGGTCGGACTGTGGTATCTGAATATCGGATACCACGATAACTGGACAGATACCACGATAACTGCGAAAACGACTTTAGACCGTGGTATCAGAATCCATGGTATCTGCAAAAACGAAACTAATGTCATTTCGCCGCCTTTCGCAGAAGTCCGGGAAAAGAAATGATTTCACGTGTTCCCGTAGCGGTCGAATTTCGCACCGCGCCCGGAATTTCGCATCCTGAACATCGGCTGCCTGTCTACACTAATAGCACTCAGCTCACCTCAGAACCGGAATATACCTCTGTCAGAACACTGCCTAACGGATGGCAGTAAAGGGCTTAAACATACCGTGAAGACCCGTAGCTTGAATTTCGCATAGGAGGAAGGGGGAATAAGAAAACCGTTGAGGATAGAATAGCCCTTGTGTGAATCATATTCGATGGCGCTAAAACGCATAAGTCAGCGGGGTTCTATTCTTCCGATATTTCGGCCCTTCTTGGCAAGAGTCCTTGTGAATACCATTTTGACAACTTATAATGGACCCTTGATAGAAATAATATTAATTTCATGGGTTTCGCTAAATGCTTTTGCTTCCCTTCAGAACGGCGAATGCGCTTTATTCTACTCGATGGCGACGTCAACCGACGAAGACGCACGTCCATACATTGGGCGGATCGTGTCCATGTGGTCCAGCCATAAAGGAAATCGAGTCACGGACGTTGTTAAAGTCTTCTGGCTCTACTTTCCTGAGGATATTGACAAGTCGGTGCGGCCACAGGCGATTCCAGAGGTAAGCCGTATTCTTCACCAGAAGAGATAGAATTATTTATCTTGTTTTTCGCCAGTAAAACAATAAAAAAAAAATTATTTACTGATGACACTGAAAATTAAGCATTAAAAAGTTATAAAGGAGCAAGGAACCCAGTTCAACGGCTTTGCAGTCCATCGAGTGCAGATGCTGTAAGCTACCCGTAATTTCTTGATTCTTGTTCGCGAAACGACCGTACAGTAGAGGTACGCTTCTTTAAACGTTAGTTTAACTTGGAACAGTGTAGTTCTGGGCTAAAAAGTAAAATAAAGACCCTGAACACCCGTTCAGGTATTTTTAGGAGCTCTTAATCAGCTACGGTGGTTAACTGGTACTTCACTTTTGTCACAGCAAGCGGATGAAATTACACTGTTCAAATTTAACTAACGTTCAAAGAAGAACCTCGACCGTACTTGTTTATTTGCTGCGTGTAGTTTATAGGTGGCTCGGATCAGCGCCCCTTGAAGATAGTCGGGGTTTTTTCTCGCAGCCAGTGCTGTACGAGTGTACACGCAGTTTTCCACGAGCTGTTGGATGCGTTAAAGGACCCCTGTTACTTATTCTGCCTTTTATGTTATCCCTAGCTTTTATGGAATTATAAGCTTTTCCGATCCCAGCCTTTCGCCATTGTTTCATTTTGTACCTACGATTGATAACCGCTGTTCGACCGAGCCGTGCTTTGCCAGTCACGCAAGGCGAACTTCGCCGAAAGCTTCAAGGTCCGCCGACAAATCTTTCGTACAGAAGGACACGAGAAGCTTCAGAGTGTTGTTTGTCCCTTTGGAAGACATAGTAGTCCATCCCGTCTATCCATTACGGCGCGTTCAGCTTGAGAAATATTTTGAGTCAAGCCGCCGCGTCGGAAGGCTCAATGGAGCCGACAAGCGCGAACAAGAAAATCTATAATTTTTTCATCGTGAAAAATCATTCTAGTAAGAGTTGTGCTTTAAGTCGAACCGGGATCGACTCGCGGCCACTTCGTTGCCACATGTAGGCGGAAGATGGCCAGTCAGTATGGAGTAATTCTGGCATTGTTTGGCTATTGCGTAATCATGATAGGAACAGTGATGTGTTCTCCTAGTAACTACCTTGTCCGGGCAAGATCTAAGTGAGCTCAACTCTTAGCCTTATTCACTCAGACAATTGTTCTTTCTTACTTTATTGACTCGTTTATTTGTTGATTATTTTGGTATTAACCCCTATGTAACGGGCCATGGAGCTTTATAGGGGTCGATGCTTATTTTGTTCATTTATTTTGAAATTAATAAAATTGAACTGAACTGAACTGAAGACCTTAGTGTGTTCGCTCACGCAGTAGGCGAGGGATGACTGACTCTGTCACAGGACCCTCCTACTTTGTACAGTCGGAATAAAACGTTATTATAATTCTAGTGTCATTTGCTTTTGCGCAGTCAAGTTAGGACCCTCTCGCTCCCACCCTCTGTACTTTTTTACTTACCATCTTTTTTTCAGGGTGGTTTATTTGAGTCGGCTCACCCTGATGAGAACCTGCTACAGACTATCGATAGAAAAGTGGAAGTCCTTCCGGTCGCCGCATATCGTGCGCGCACCGCCGCAGTAAGCGAGGACCTGTCGGACCTCTACTACAGCGCGGGATTCTACAATGTGAAAACGAGGCAGTTGGTTCTCGAACCCAAGATATGTGAAGAGTCGTAAATGCCCAGTTACAATCAGCTAAATATCATATATTTCGTCAGTACTTGTTAGTCAGTAGTTTTAGTTGATCCCTTTTTCGGAACTCACTGTGTACCAAGTCCATTGACCAAATGAGACACCTTTCAGACCCCAGTTGTTTGCTAATCATTTTTATCGTTTTTATTACATCCGAAGCAAAAGTTTTTTTCTTTTTTTGTTGCGGCTAATTTCTAGCATTTTACTCGGTTTTGTGGACTGTTACTTCCGACGCTTCCAAACCTCCATTAAAAGGATCTTGGCTACTAATATCTTTGTGTCACTTATATAGTTTCAGCAGCTTTAAATTTTATTGGCTTTTTTAGAGAACTGTTGGACCAAATTCGCTACTTTGGGAAACGGGATGCACTGAGTGAATTAAAGGAGGGGTTCTCACTCTCATTCCTGGGTGACTGAATAAGAAACTTTTCCGAAATTTCTGGTGACAGAAATTTTCTTGTTCCATCCATCAACTGCTTTAAAGTGTAGGCTATTGACACACGTAAAATCTAAACATATTTACGTCCATTTTGTTTTTTTAGAAAATCCTTTTAGCGCAAATACAATCTTAAAATCCCATAATTGAAAAAACGCTCGGATTTGCAGAAGGTGTAAGTCCAACATTAGCGTCTCCGTGTTTGTGACGCAGTACGCACGACCGGAAATCGGAACCGGAAATTCAGTAAGTGATAAATCTCACTGCAATGATTTGAGACAACTTTTTTCTTTGTTTTCGGTCCATGTCCGTGATCCGGCGCGGAACTGGGAACCTCTGCACACGTGTAAGGTGTGTCTATTTAGCATATTTTCGGCCAGGAATTGTTCTATGAACCCCGACATTTATTTGTCTAACATTTTCCGATAATTCGGTTTCTGATACTCAGCACATCCCGCCTCTTTTTTCATGTCAAGAAAACTTTAGTTAGTCCTGTAAATTGTGGTCCCTTCCGCCGCCAGTTGATCTGTTTACTGAACTATGGACCTTGCTTTTGGTGCTATTTTCTGACTTCGCCTGCAATGTGTTACACGTTTGTTCCGTTTTCGCTATCTCGATTATGTGTCCGGTCACTGGTAGATTCAGGCATGCCTTGTCTAAATGTACCCTCTTCCCCAAGCTAACCTTTTGTTTGGAGTTGGATTTCTTCGTGTTACCTTTAGCGCGTTGGTAGAAACGGCAAAACGTATCCTACTATATAAGAATCAGCAAAGTCTGTGGTGTCATATTATGTGATAGATTTTTGAAGTATTAAGCAAGTCATACATTTTTGTGGAGGTAAATTTTGGACATAAAATTGAAGTTTATGAAAATGACCAGATATCGAATGGCTGTGTTAAGTTTGCAGCAGAGCTGACGGCATAGTCTATCCTTCTTATTTTTTTCTTCTACACAGTTTTATCTGCAGCCCATCCAGTTGTTCCTGTGTAACAGCATTGTCAATCCTTCAGGCAGTAACGAACTTTTGCCGAGGCAAACCAGGCAGCGGCCTAAGACCCCAAACCCGGCCAGGGGCCGAAGTGATAAATGTGTTTTCTCTACTTCGGATTGGTCTTATTTAATCCTTACTCGGAAACTTGTTACAGTGTAGTCATGATTGTGACGTATGTGTCATATGAGCCGATGCTGTAGACCGTCTCGGCATTTCTGTCCATTGACACGGCCAGGACGGACAAAGTAAAAGAAAACACAATATTTTTTTCAGGTTTCACAAATAATTATCGAGGGTTTCCCCACTCTCAATTTTACTGTAGAGCAAGGGCCCGGTGCTGCGGTGCCCGGCACCGTGTTAGAACATTAAAATGTTCAGAAGTGGAAATCACCTGATTTCTGGCCGGCGCGGCCGGTGCCGGGAAAGGGTGTGCAGCAGGTGCCGGGAAGTGGGTAACCCCTCGATAAGTTCGAGTCTTTTATTTACGAGGGATTTGGAAAATCGAACAATCTTCGTTAAAAACCAAAAGCCAAACACATTGCGAGACCTGGTTTCGTGAACAATAGCTGAACTCGTGTGACATAAGAAACTGAAGGGTCTTGACATGAGTCGATCTCGGCAGGAGCAAAGAATGTACTACAGGAATATGGATGAACCTGGTGATTGGAAAGAAATGCAGGTCTGGTTACATTATGTACTCTCTTGAATACGCTCTTCATAAAATTCCTTCCAGATTAGTTCATTTTTGGCCGCTAGATGCGCTAACATAAAATAAACAATGACACGTTACTTCCGGGTATACGTTTATCCAGGTTTGTTTGGCTATTTTCAATTCCTCTTAGGCCCAACCATGTTTGAAACTGTTTAAAATGCATCTGCCTCTATTTGTGCTCTACCCAACTCTGTTCTGTCAAACTTCATCAAGTTGTCAATTCTGGCTTCCGACTTCAGTGCTAAGCGCTAGTTGGCTTTTCAACGTGGCTAATGCGCGACTCGGTATGAAGCGAAAGCCTAATCGCTTATTCACCCTTCAGATAACTTATCCCTCGATCTCACGTGTGATTGTTATTGTTTCTCTAGCGCATCTGGCGTCAATTCGTCATTGGATTTTATGAGGGACGTATTTAGAAAATAAAGTAATAAAACGACTAGAAATTTGAAAAATTCCGCCCCGATATGGTAATTACTGCGTAGTCTCCGCGTGACATAGTAGTCCGAGCTCTGTCCCGTCAGAGCTTCGTTTGACACAAAAAACGCGGCAACCGCTAGTGGGTGACCACACGGTTTCGAACTTCGCGCGTCATTTGTGTCGAACGAAGCTCAGTCGTGCTCTATCTATGTCATGCGGAATCTACGCAGAAAGTCGTAACCATAGTTGCGTTTTTGCAGATACCATGGGATCTGATACCACGGTCAAAAGGCGTTTTTGCAGTTACCGTGGTATCTGGCCAGTTATCGTGGTATCTGATATTCAGATCCGACCGTGGTATCTGAAAATGTCATCTCACCTTCATCACTTTTTGCCAAATTGGTGGGAAAGAAGTTTGGCACTTAGTGATGTGACTGGATATCAGTTTTTCTTTTGGGATGACTTCGAAAGGCGCAATTTCGGCAATTGTCGTTTTTGCAGAGCCACCGTATATCAGATACCACGGTAACTGCAAACACGACTAATTGCAGATTCAGTTACCGTCGTAACAGATACCATACCATGGTATGTGCAAAAACGCAGCTTATGTCGAGACAAAAATCACGTTTCTCTTCGTTATGTTATAATATTTTCTAGATATAAGTTAGAACAGAAGTGTATACACCTGCTTTAAAGTTGCACGTATTGTCTCGAATTTTGTACCAAAATCTAGCGAGTATGATAATTCGAAGTCACGAGTCTTCTAATAAGTAAGTAAATAAGTAATTTATTTGTATTCCAACATTTTTAAAAGCGGAGGCAAGTGAAGGAAAAAAAAATAAAATATAAAAAGAATCTTCGCCCAGTAAACAATGGAGAACGTCATGCGCTGGTTGGGCCCGGTTCTCCCTGGTTTTGGTAGTGACGATGAAAGTTCCGAAAGCGTAACGCTTGCACCTTGAATTTGGAATATCTCCGTTAGCTTAGCGTGTGGTATTTGCACGATTTCATCTTTTGGATATCATTTTTTCGCAGAACATCAGTTACACTACACCAGCACGAAATAAAATAGGAGTGTATTTACACCATGCAAATGAAAACGCGCATGTAAGAAATATCCTCGGGATCAAGCAAGTATAAACCAACCATGAAAGAATATTTTATGCTCTAGCTGCCCGAACGTCTTCTATGGAAAGATGCCTTGTCGTACGTTGGTAAAGTTTGCCTGTTATTCTTTTTCGGCCTACCACTTAATTACTTCGTATCAGAGTAGGACCAGGTCCAGTAAATAATTTCTTCTAGCAAAATATCTGTTCATCCGATGGAAACCAGATATGTGGTGGCGGCACTTTCCTAAATTTGCTTCTTTGTTTTTGTTGAAATTGTCCTTGCTATTATTCAGTTACATATATTCCAAATTTCGCTTGCAAGCGCGAGGTAGCGAACAGAGACGCCATCTGTATTCATGCTCTCAAAGACGACTGAAGGTTTGTCGGATAGAAAGAAGGATCCTATTGTACTAATTAACGGATTTGATTTGTTTTATTTGTTTATCTGCTTGAGACAGGCAAAAACAATGAGAAAGAACGAGAGAAAAGACTCGTATTCTTCGTCTAACAATGTAAGTGCATCATTTCCGAACTGGTTCCAACCAGCTTGAATATTCGCTACTGCCCAGTCACCTTAAAAAAGGCAAAGCTGCCTTAATTCCTTAAAGTGCCCAGTTGATTGCCCTTTTTTTTTGTTCAGAAAACTGCAGCCAGTTTGGCAATAGCTGCGATTTTTGCTTATAAGAAAAAATAGTGTCTTCCCGTCGCCTAGGCTATCTCTCCAATCAATGAGACTTTTGAATTTTTGCGCTGTGCTAAGAGCCTAGGTTGGTTGGACGGAGCTCCCCCCTTAGTCCACAGGTCGGTTAACTGACCGGCAAACAGAACGAAAAAAACAGCTTGTATAAATTTAGGTCGGTTAACCGAAGGAAGAAAACGACTTATAGTGGGAAATCTTGTAGGTCTGTTAACTGGATGACGGCAAAAAATGCAGCTAATCACAGTATTTTCTACTAAACATGAAAACTTGACATTTTCAATTGGAAAGAATAGTGCTACATCTGTGATACAGGAGAGGTAGGCTACCCAACCTCAGACAAGATTTCAATTTCCAGAGAAATCTTTTTTGGGGGAGATCTATCTGGCTTAAAAAGGAACCAAAAAACATGACAAAAATACTGGAGTGAAGCTAATAGAATGGTTTACATGTTGAGGAAATAAATTTTACTTCAATATTTCTAGTTAAATGTAATTTTCTTTTCAAACAGTTTCACCCATTTTTACATGAGGTCAGATTGCTTGCAAAGTGATGAAAAAGATAGAGGTAATAAAGCTAATAACCAGAAAATCCTTTTTTTAAACCAGGTTCAAAACAAAGAAAAGACAAATAATTGTAATATTTTGGGACATAACTATTGAAAAAAAATTCAGATTTTGCTTCTTGACAGTCAGGATAGCATGGAACTTTCATTTTAACATTTTCACAGCAAAATTCGAGGTTGCTTAAAAATGAGGTCAGGTACCCCTCCTGTATGTCAGTCAACCACAAATCCCTGATTTTTAGATACCATATGCCAAACGCTGTGTATATCCTGAGTTTGGCACACCCTATGCCTAAGGCTGGATAGGCTATGCTAAATGCTGGATACTGGAACCCAATAAAATATTGATGATTTGAGTGAAGCTCAGGAATCAACCGATCAGAATTAATCCATAGTGGGGTAGGCAGGGGCGTGTAAGTGCTTTTTCGGTGGGAGAGTCAAAATTTTACAGATCAAAAATTTTACCGAATCCTAGAAACTGAGAAGTTGAACTTTAAATTATGGAACATGAAAGGATTACGTAGGAAGAGTAACATTAAAGGGCAAACATGAAAGACGATAAGCCAACTATTAGACTGTGTTTTGGCAAAGCCCACTTGGCGAATATATTGCCAGACACGATTGCAGTAACAGCTTCTATCTATTATACCCAAAAGAAAATTAAATCGAGCACTGCAGGTGAAAGTTTTTGTTTCTGTATGATAAAGTTTAACTGCTTCTCTTACAAATTCTATCATTTACCGTGCGTTAAACACCAAGACTCTAAGAAATTCCGATGCTCCGGCAGCAGCAGCTACTTTAATCTAGTCAATTATTGACTAGACTAAAGTAGCTGCTGCTGCCAATAGCACCACAGGCGAGATTTTTTTTGTTAGCTTTTTTCTGCCAAATTTAATTATTTCAATCCAGATTCTAGCTTTTAATGTTTCGAAATCCCAATCCTAAAACTGGGTTAAAATCCCAGTCAAATGACGCGGCCTTCCACAAAATAGAGAATATTACGAAAAGCGCAGCAAGCAGAATTTTTGAAATATTTATGATTAGCTCTTCTTTCCAATCCAAGATAAAAGTAAAGACTATCAATGAAATCAAAGATCAGTCCTTTTGTCTGCGACCAGGGCTTCACTGGACCTCTTCCGATTTTCGAGGTTCGTGGTAACTTCCGAATTCTGCAATCCTTGCAACTGTGTTGTTTCAAGCATCTTTATGAGTGAGTTAGATAATGTAGCCTACAACAAATGCATCGCACACTAGCATTTTTTAAGGTGATACAAGTGATTTAATTATTCTTCTAGGATGGGGGCCATCCACCCTTGTCACCGTCTCCATGTTTGGGGATCAGTGATGAAGAATTGGTGTCCATTTCTGTCAGAGATTTGAACCGCCATTTGAAGATGCGTGGCCTGACAAGAGAAGAGATTGTGAAGATGAAGCAAAGGAGAAGAACTCTCAAGAACCGTGGATATGCTGCCAGGTAGGATTTTGCTTCCCATCACCAAGTTACACGAAGTTTATTAGGCTGGTTACAGGACTGATCCATTTCACTTACTTCAGTTGCTATCATCCGTCTTCCCGTTAAGCTTCCAATTTCGTACAGTATTTTTCGTCAACCATGTTGTCTCTTGTCAGTTGTCAACACCCATAGGTTTCCTGAGTATGTTTGTGGCCATAGTGACTGCAACCCGAGGTTCTGACACATGTTAATTGATTTGTGTAATAGCGCAGCTTTACTGCCATTTGTCGGGAAAACAACATACGTTTAAATTATCGTCTTCTTATTTCTCTCATTAAAAGCTACTAACAGAAAGAAACGAAATAGGGAGCAGAAGTCTGGCGTCAGTCCTTGAAGCTAAAAGGTAGCTGCCGCTGCGTATCCTTTAAAAGATTGCGTGATGCGTTTTCGGTGTAGAGTTGATGATAGTGCCGAAAATACTGGCAGAAATTTCAGTCTGTTCGCAATTAGGACGAGACGACTGCATGACCATTTCCGGGTTCGTATGCCCCGGAATCTGAACGTTACAGCAGTCTTAAATCTTCCCAGTTGACAACGCTGATAGATAGAAAAAACTCGGTTAAAAATGTGAATATTTCGTCGGTTGTTGCTTCGGGTGTGAATTCGATGTGAGACTCGGATCATTTTGCACAGGGTTGAAAATAAAGACGGGTTTGCGAATTCTTGGTCATGAGAAGCTGAAGACGCATTGTAACCTGCATTTTAGGATAGTTCCGTCCAAGACTGAGATTATGGATGAGATGAGTTAGAAATTATTTTGCATCTGATCTAAACCCTGTTGAAGAGATAGAGGGGTTCAGCAATGCTACAAACCATTTACCCCTAAACTGCACTGTTCATAGTTTTGAAACGGGGCTGCCGGGTAATCCCACATACTTAGTGTACACAACTTTTGTCACCACTCAACCCCTGGTGAGCAATTGCCATTGTGTTCCCATCTCCTACCAGTAGTTGTAACTTCGCCAGAACGTGTGAAGGAATCTTTAAAGCACCCGTCGCACTGTTCCAGTATTTTGAAATAGTAGAATAGACAACCAGGCTCTGCTTTCAACAAATTACCAACGGCTGTATCTGTTTTAAGCCTTTTTCCAGGCCCGTTGAATTCTAGCAGATATTTTTTTTCAATAAAACTGTAGCCTTCTTTACCTTACGCAACGAAAATAGCGAAACAAGGCAAGTGTGAAAACCAGTGAGTCGTTAGGGATTTAGAATGGACTGTATGAAATTCACGAGGTGGAGCGATTAAGGAAATAGGTTGCATTGAGATTATAGGTACGACGGGCAGAGGCGTTACTAGCCAAAAAATTTTTTGGGGGGACAAAAGTATTCACCGACTGGCTGGTCATTTTTTCAGACTGTTTTTGCGGATAAAAACGACGATTCTACTGAGAAAAAAACGACTGTTTTGACGAAAAATCGGCTGATTTTCAGAAAAACGACTTTAAAAAAAAACCCGAATATTTTCAAGAAAAATCGATTGTTTATAAGAAAAAAAACGACTATTTCTAAGAAAAAAATCGACTATTTTCACTAAAAACCGCAGCCCCCCCCCCCTAGTAGTGACGCCTCTGACGACGAGTTCTGTTAGGTTGGAACGATAGTGGTGGCTTTTAGCAACTATTGGACGGACATTCGGAACACACGATAGATGGCAGTTTACTTTTATGCCTTACTACTTTGCAGTTGCCGCGTCAAACGAATTGAACAAAAAGATGAGTTGGAAAGCGAAAAAGGACAAGAAATGGTCGAGTCTGAGACTTATCAAGAAGAAAACGCCCGCCATAGAGGCGAGATTGAATCTTGGCAGCGTAAGTATGAAGCTTTAAGAAATTTTGCCATAGCCAAGAAGATCCCCCTTCCACCTGAGCTCGATATGCCAATGCGTTAAAGTTCGCTTCAGCTGTGTCAAGTGCCCTAACTGTTTATGTATACGAATAATGTAATCTGTCAATGCAGGAGTTTTATATTTGTCTATCGGTAAAGGTTCCATTTTATAGAAAATATGTAATAAATTTACGAATTTAGTCATGGTTGGAATCAGCCACTTTAGAAATAGGATGAGCATCGAACATTTTTTCCTACATCCTGGGGGAAGTGTCACAAGTCTCAGTAGATACGGACATATTCCGTTGGAAATATGTCCGTATATATGTAGGTGGTTGGAAATATTCCAACGTACATGACTCCTCAGAACAGAGGAGTCATTTGCCACCCTAGGGGAGGGCAGCTGCATATGAAAAATTATAATATCTTTGGGAAAAAAGTGATTGACATCATTATGATAGGCAGTTACGTAAAGTGGATTTTAAAAAAGTCTTTCACCAAACTTTGACCTTATCAGACCGAGCTCATGATCCGGAATTACGCCGTTGCCTCACCTAGGTTTTCGCGAAATGACGCCTCTGCTTTAGACGGCCGTTTTTTCCAGTTGTTTTTTTAGCCTCAACTAGCCCCTTGGCTGTGATGAGACACGGCAAAACCTTCATAACCGGTATTTTTGACCAATGAGGTCCTCGGAAGAGATGAGCGGGAGCCTGATTCGTATCGGAAAGCGCCAAAGATGAAAAAATGCGAGATTAAGTCCAAAAGTCATTAATCGAACTCGGACAGCACACAGGGGAAATCCTTGACTGAAGTATTCCTGTTTCCTGGGTTTATTCAGGAAAATAATTAATCAAACTAAACCTAGCCTAAAAATATACACAAAAAAGGGACAGCACTTGTAGGCTACAGTCTCCACACCGTTTCCTCCTTAGAAAATTCTTTAAGCATTCAGCACTAAAACAGAATCAAAAGACGGAAGCAGAAAATAGTAGATCAAAAGTACAGTAGCAATTGAGCTATTTATTCTTGGATATCCCCTTTCCTCTACGATTGTAAAGTACCACAACCACCTTATCCAAAATATACAAATAAGGCAAACCGAAACCACGAGAACGAAGAGACAGATTGGATTTTTGAAAAGACGAAAGGAAGGGAAAGCTTTATGATATGACGGAACTATACTTTTGTGAGATCAATCTTTGACAACAAGATCATTTTCACAGCTTCTTGTTGACCTTTGATTTACGCTTTTTATTGACCTTGTTATATGAGACTGACTTGACCTCGCCGGAGAGTCCATAGGAAATCGTGGAACTCTATCCTCTAGCACGTGACACGATAAATGTGAAACATTGTCGAAGGGACCAAATTAGAAGAACCTAAAGATAATAAATACCGGTAATATGAATACGCATAACTCAGGCTGGAGGAATTCATGATTTGTGACTATGCATTGAGATACCTTTGTCTGATACTTGCTTTGTCCTGCCAATGAGCAAAATTTAGCTGCATTCTCGGATTCTTGAATATTATGGTATGAAAATTTAGTGATGAAGGCATAGTGCGTTGTCCGGCGCTCTGATTGGCTGTCACAGGGGACATTTAAAATAGTAGCTGCGTTTACTGTCACCGAAGTACTCGCTGGTGGTCTCGGTTTTTTCCTATAAGGTGTTTTCGTATTCACCGATGACTGCTCCCTAATGTTATAACCCGTTTCCGGACTCACCAGTTTCTGTTATTTTCCCCATCAGTGCGCACTAGCCGGAACCTGGTCGAGATGCGAGTTCTAGTGAAAGTAACCGGGGGACAGTGGACAAACCAGAAACTACCAGGAGCGGGACGAAGGAGCCTAATACACAGAACCTGACTGACAGCACTTCGGTGTAAATGAGCTATAATGGGAATCTGCATCTACTAGTATTCATTATTTCTTTGTATGGGCCCTAACGAGGCCAAATCAGTCTTCTATCCATGAAGCAACACTTAGTCATTTTCGTTCTCTCGGCTGTACACCTACACTTCAAAATTAAAAAATACTCCTATAACACTGAGCAAACATAGGGTATAGTCTCTTCATATTGCTATTTGCACTGGCTGGACTTGGTATGTTACATTTGTGCTCTCGCGATCGGTAAACAACTTCATGATCAAAATAGTAACTGATCATACTGTAATCGCTTAGCGAGTTACCACTCTACTATCAGAAGGTGCAGATGGTACGTACTGGCAAGAACTTAAGCTACGCTACAACGAAAGACTGATGATGCGTTTACACAATGAGTAAACTCGAGCGTATTCTGTGAACTTTTTCGAACTTGAAAATATATCTAGTTTTTCAGAAACAAAACTCTGAACTTTCTTATGGCGAAATTTCAAATATTTTCATCAATGCTTTTCCTCGATTTTTCCTTGGAATTTACGGAGCGTGTAAATGCACCATAAAGCCTCCATTTCACAAAGCTCTGCCTAGGAAACGAATGAGAAGACAATGATATATAACCGGCTATACTATCGTTTTGCTGCAGAGCGCAACTGGAAGGTACAATGGACAGCCTACAACTGGATCTTTCTTAGCGTTCTGGAAACGGAAGACGGCTGACATTACCCAATCCTCGCCCAGAGCTGTTCCAGACAGTATTTAAGGGATGCAAGACCCATCATGCACCGGATGGCATGGCTAGGGTTTTAGTTTGAAGTATTTCTTCAGCAAGCTCACTTCAAAACATTGTTGGTGGTGCTAGTCGTCAGACATGACAAAAACGCGTTAGTCGGCATAGTTGAAATGACTACCCTACAATGATATAGCTTTTACCTCCGTGATGTTTTTCAGTGTTCTTTTTTTCTTATCCCACTTGCTGTTTTTTTTTTTTACATCTTCGTCTTCTGAGCGGGTAACATAATTATTAAAAAATCTGTCTAATATATTCTAAGTTCAGCTGACTAACCCGACAGAAAACATCAAACATTCGAATTATGCAAAATTCTGGGGCAAACTTCAACCAGGACCGCTCACAAATGCAGTATTTTCTAGAGAACCCTGAGCTAGGACAAGCGAGCGCTACTAGTTTGTCAATCGTTCTCCCAGTTCTCAGATCCAGTTAGACACGGTAGCTTGTCGATTGAGGATCCATCTTGCATTGATTTAAGACCTAGTGCACTAATGCTTTTGAACTAAAAAATATGAAAAAATGGTGGGTTCGTCATAACTGAGATTCTTGCAACGCAACTTCTCTTAAAGCTTGGCGAAAATATTCAAATTAAAACCATCAACACTATTGCCACTTATAGCTATGACACCAATAATTACACCTATAACACTTAATAGTTATACATGTAAACAACAAGTATCCAGTATTTGTTAGGCTAGTTTAGCTAAGACACATTTAGCAGTGGTGGAATACTTGGCAGCTATGAACACTGGGTTCTTCTTACACATTGGCAGGTCTGTCTGGGGCTAGGACGACTAGAAGTCTTTGCAGGAACTGACCTATCAAAGAAAAGACAGATTAGGTGATAGCCACTACGCTCTTCATCATTATTCTCATGCTACAACGAAAACATGTGACGTTTGGAGGTTCAGAAGCCCAATAATTACATACACGCGAAAGAAAGACAATCCTCTTCCGAAAGCTTCACGCATTTCCCATAATGACGACCGATATCCAAGTAGGAGCTTTTCAACTGGAGCAACATATTGGATCTGAAGCTACACAGCTGCTGGCACCAGACTTGCCCTCAACTAGGTCCTCGTCAACGGGTTTTATAGCGTACTCGTTCCCATCACGTGGTCTTAGATGATTCTCGCATCCGCGACATCCCCCGTGCCGGGAGCGGATATGCGTCCAAAAAGCGGCCAGGGTTGTTCAGTGTTCAGTATGAGCAAAATCCTCATTTCCAATGGCACATGAATTATGCAAAGAAAAGTAATACCACAACGCTCCTCTGCTAATTCCCATCTAGTTAAGTTGGAAAACAAAAAGCGTGCCAGATCATCAAAACATGAGCACGCCACTCTATGGAAGAGGCTATTCTGTTGCGGCGGTTCTGTACACAATTAAAAGCGCGCATCTAGCCTGAATTTAGTTACTCAGATAGATCGTAATTCTACCAATAAAGGATTTTATCACTAGCAAAGCCACAAAAAATGTGATTGCGCAAATTCTGCGAAGTTCCTATGGAAAGCAAGTTTTCGGTCAAGGGCGGACCCTGTAACATCCACTCTTTAACTCCGTATTGGGAAATAGTTACATCGCGAATATGTAACATGCGCAAACCTTGTCGCGCTTTAAGGTCGCACAATCTATACTGACGCACAGGAAACCACCTTGACAGCTACATGCTATTTTTCTGCACCCCCACAAGCCCTATCTCAATTTCCGAATGCGATTTAAGCCTATCAGCCAGTCGACAGACAATGATTCAAGCTGAAAGTAAGACTGTCTATCCCCAAACCAATTTACACCGCCAGTCTTAGCGGGACTGTGATAAAGCACTATCGTTTCTCCATTACTGCCAGCGGCAAACATAGCTATCCCGTCGGAATCCATAAAGGAAATAGACACCGGAGAGAAATCTGTCCACGCCAACCTTGCGAAACGTCACTGATCTCTTATTTACTTGGGTTTTAGAAAGCAGCTGGTATGACGCAGTGAAAATCAATACCCCTTCAGAATCCCTAAGCGGGAGGCTGTTGTCGGTTCCCGTTACGGAAAACTGGAGGATTTGCAAGGTGTAGTAACGCAGTTTTTATGAGAATGTAGTAGTAGGGACTGGGTCAGTGATAAGGGATAAGGCACGCATACACGCACTAATTCAATTCGTTGTATACGTTTCGGTATTTACACTGATTGCGTGTGAATATTTTTCGTTAGTTTATTCTATATTTCTAAATATTTTTCAATATATTTCTGCTCGTTTTTTCTTTCTTTTTCTTTGTATGTTTAATAAGCTGGCAAATATATATTTACGTACCCATTTGATAACGTGGTGACGAATTATTTGACGGTGAAGAACGGATAAACGTCAGTTGAATTTTGAGCTATGTTTCGGCCCTTCTTGGCACGGGTCCTGTTCAGGCTCACGCCACTCAAGCTGAAAATGTTTTCCAGCTAGAAAATTTTTCCAGCTAGCTGTTATTATCTGCATAATGAATTTTCCGGAAAGTGAATTTTCCAGCTTGCTGTTAATCTGCATTTTCCAGCTTGAGCCTGAAGAGGATCCTTGCCAAGAAGGGCTGAAATATAGCTCTAATAAAATTCAGCTGATGTATCCGTTTTGCACTGTCAAACATGATTCGCAGTCAGCTTGGGCTGAAGGAACTTTTACTGTGGTGACGAACGTTACTCAACTTCTGTACGTTAGTGAGGGTTACACGTTACTAACCTTTGATCCGGCACGGACGACGACCAACAACTTCTGTAACGCCAGCGTACATTTATCTGAGGAAGACACAAACATGCATAAGAATGCTGAACAAAGAATAAAGAACCAATAACCTTCGGCGGAACATGCCTTCAAAACATATCCGTAATTTACCGATAATCTCGAGCAGGCGCTCACCCGCAACCTGGTACAAATAGTAAATTTGCAGCTACAACACACAAAGCATGAATGACGGCACATAACGTACGTAGCGCGGACGAAAGGGAACCGAAAAACCGCGAGCTGCTCGAGTGAAAAAAAAATGTATAGGGATTCTGTCACACTACCCTCCAACCATCCCCACCCTCCAACAAATAAACAAAACGGTTCAGTAGGTACGACGAAAAGAAATCAGTCGAACTTATCTGAGTATATTTTGAGCCCGAGGTTTTCCTTTTACTAATTTCAGATGTACTGAAGACAGGACAGAAAGATTCAGACGACTGAGTGACACAGCGCGTCATAGGTGGAGCGTCCTCGGAAAACTCAGCTAAGTAAGACGGCTTTCAGTGCAGCACTCGATCCTTTCAGACAAGGTGTGATCCAACTCTTGAATCAAACAGCAGATTTTAAGACATTCCAAGCAATTCATAGGTTTTATTTGTGAGTGATACCTTGCCAGGTGATAATTAAGGCTCCAAAAGTATGAAAACACTGTTGGGCACTGAGGGCATGTGTACATCTTTTCAGGGTTGTGGGTCTGGTGGCTTTTTTGGGCCATACATCGATACTGCAGTAATCTTTGAATTTTCTTAAGTAAATGCGTTTATTCATATTTGTACGCAAATAATCCAAAACAAGTAGCCAAGCCGTATGAGGCCATGTCACGGCTCTTAACGATAACTGAAAGCGGAACGTTACGAGTTTACATTTCCTTGACATGGTCTATGGCGGTAGGTATAAGCTCAATGCAGTATCGGTTTATGGCCCCCAAAAGCCGCAATAGAGGCCATACGCAGCACATCTCGCAAGCACGTCTAGTATTGCATTCACATCTACCTCGTCATGCAAACCATTCGCATTCCTTCTGCAGTTTCGAACTTCCGATGAGATCCTCTGAGACCCAGAGTGAACAAACTTAACTGTACTACCCTGAAGTCCAAAGTGGAGGCAACAGGATCCGGGCTCGTTGACGAGGCAGGATGCGGGTTCGTTGACGAGGCAGGATCCGGGTTCGTTGACCGAAGTTTGACTAAGTCCAAACTGGAGGCAGGATCCGGGTTCGTTGACGAGGCAGGATCCGGGTTCGTTGACTGAATTTCGACTAAGTCCAAAGTGGAGGCAGGATCCGGGTTCGTTGACGAGGCCGGATCCGGGTTCGTTGACGAGGCAGGATCCGGGTTCGTTGACGAGGCAGGATCCGGGTTCGTTGACGAGGCAGGATCCGGGTTCGTTGACTGAATTTTGACTAAGTCCAAAGTGGAGGCGACAGGATCCGGGCTCGTTGACGAGGCAGGATGCGGGTTCGTTGACGAGGTAGGATCCGGGTTCGTTGACTCGTCGAGGCAGGATCCGGGTTCGTTGACCGAAGTTTGACAAACTCCAAACTGGATGCAGGATCCGGGTTCGTTGACGAGGCAGGATCCGGGTTCGTTGACGAGGCAGGATCCGGGTTCGTTGACTGAATTTTGACTAAGTCCAAAGTGGAGGCAGGATCCGGGTTCGTTGAAGAGGCAGGATCCGGGTTCGTTGACTGCATTTTGACTAAGTCCAAAGTGGAGGCGACAGGATCCAGGTTCGTTGACGAGGCAGGATGCGGGTTCGTTGACGAGGCAGGATCCGGGTTCGTTGACTGAATTTTGACTAAGTCCAAAGTGGAGGCAGGATCCGGGTTCGTTGAAGAGGCAGGATCCGGGTTCGTTGACTGCATTTTGACTAAGTCCAAAGTGGAGGCGACAGGATCCGGGCCCGTTGACGAGGCAGGATGCGGGTTCGTTGACGAGGCAGGATCTGGGTTCGTTGACTCGTCGAGGCAGGATACGGGTTCGTTGACCGAAGTTTGACAAACTCCAAACTGGAGGCAGGATCCGGGTTCGTTGACGAGGCAGGATGCGGGTTCGTTGACGAGGCAGGATCCGGGTTCGTTGACTGAATTTTGACTAAGTCCAACGTGGAGGCAGGATCCGGGTTCGTTGACGAGGCAGGATCCGGGTTCGTTGACTGAATTTCGACTAAGTCCAAAGTGGAGGCGACAGGATCCGGGTTCGTTGACGAGGCAGGATCCGGGTTCGTTGACTCGTCGTTCGTTGACGAGGCAGGATCCGGGTTCGTTGACTGAATTTTGACTAAGTCCAAACTGGAGGCAGGATCCGGGTTCGTTGACGAGGCAGGATCCGGGTTCGTTGACGAGGCAGGATCCGGGTTCTTTGACTCGTCAAGGCAGGATCCGGGTTCGTTGACTGAATTTTGACTAAGTACAAAGTGGAGGCAGGATCCGGGTTCGTTGACGAGGCAGGATCCGGGTTCGCTGACGAGGCAGGATCCGGGTTCGTTGACTGAATTTTGACTAAGTCCAAAGTGGAGGCAGAATCCGGGTTCGTTGACGAGGCAGGATCCGGGTTCGTTGACTGAATTTTGGCTAAGTCCAAGTGGAGGCAGGATCCGGGTTCGTTGACGAGGCAGGATCCTGGTTCGTTGACTGAATTTCGACAAAGTCCAAAGTGGAGGCGACAGGATCCGGGCTCGTTGACGAGGCAGGGTGCGGGTTCGTTGACGAGGCAGGATCCGGGTTCGTTGACTCGTCGAGGCAGGATCCGGGTTCGTTGACTGAATTTTGACTAAGTCCAAAGTGGAGGCAGAATCCGGGTTCGTTGACAAGGCAGGATCCGGGTTCGTTGACTGAATTTTGACTAAGTCCAAAGTGGAGGCAGGATCCGGGTTCGTTGACGAGGCAGGATCCGGGTTCGCTGACGAGGCAGGATCCGGGTTCGTTGACTGAATTTTGACTAGGTCCAAAGTGGAGGCAGAATCCGGGTTCGTTGACGAGGCAGGATCCGGGTTCGTTGACTGAATTTTGACTAAGTCCAAGTGGAGGCAGGATCCGGGTTCGTTGACGAGGCAGGATCCTGGTTCGTTGACTGAATTTCGACAAAGTCCAAAGTGGAGGCGACAGGATCCGGGCTCGTTGACGAGGCAGGGTGCGGGTTCGTTGACGAGGCAGGATCCGGGTTCGTTGACTCGTCGAGGCAGGATCCGGGTTCGTTGACTGAATTTTGACTAAGTCCAAAGTGGAGGCAGAATCCGGGTTCGTTGACGAGGCAGGATCCGGGTTCGTTGACTGAATTTTGACTAAGTCCAAAGTGGAGGCAGGATCCGGGTTCGTTGACGAGGCAGGATCCGGGTTCGCTGACTGAATTTTTACTAAGTTCAAAGTGGAGGCGACAGGATCCGGGCTCGCTGACGAGGCAGGATGCGGGTTCGTTGACGAGGCAGGATCCGGGTTCGTTGACTCGTCGAGGCAGGATCCGGGTTCGTTGACCGAAGTTTGACAAACGAAGTTTGTCCAAAGTAGAGGCAGGATCTGGGTTCGTTGACGGGGCAGGATCCGGGTTCGTTGACTCATCATGGCAGGATCCGGGTTCGTTGACTGAATTTTGACTAAGTCCAAAGTGGAGGCAGGATCCGGGTTCTTTGACGAGGCAGGATCCGGGTTCGTTGACTGAATTTTGACTAAGTCCAAAGTGGAGGCAGGATCCGGGTTCGTTGACGAGGCAGGATCCGGGTTCGTTGACTGAATTTTAACTAAGTCCAAAGTGGAGGCAACAGGATCCGGGCTCGTTGACGAGGCAGGATGCGGGTTCGTTGACGAGGCAGGATCCGGGTTCGTTGACTCGTCGAGGCAGGATCCGGGTTCGTTGACCGAAGTTTGACAAACTCCAAACTGGAGGCAGGATCCGGGTTCGTTGACGAGGCAGAATCCGGGTTCATTGATGAGGCAGGATCCGGGTTCGTTGACTGAATTTTGACAAAGTCCAAAGTAGAGGCAGGATCTGGGTTCGTTGACGGGGCAGGATCCGGGTTCGTTGACCGAAGTTTGACAAACTCCAAACTGGAGGCAGGATCCGGGTTCGTTGACGAGGCAGGATCCGGGTTCGTTGACTGAATTTCGACAAAGTCCAAAGTAGAGGCAGGATCTGGGTTCGTTGACGGGGCAGGATCCGGGTTCGTTGACTCATCATGGCAGGATCCGGGTTCGTTGACTGAATTTTGACTAAGTCCAAAGTGGAGGCAGGATCCGGGTTCTTTGACGAGGCAGGATCCGGGTTCGTTGACTGAATTTCGACAAAGTCCAAAGTGGAGGCAGGATCCGGGTTCGTTGACGAGGCAGGATCCGGGTTCGTTGACTGAATTTTGACTAAGTCCAAAGTGGAGGCAACAGGATCCGGGCTCGTTGACGAGGCAGGATGCGGGTTCGTTGACGAGGCAGGATCAGGGTTCGTTGACTCGTCGAGGCAGGATCCGGGTTCGTTGACGAGGCAGGATCCGGGTTCGTTGACGAGGCAGGATCCGGGTTCGTTGACTGAATTTCGACTAAGTCCAAAGTGGAGGCAAGATCCGGGTTCGTTGACGAGGCAAGTCCAAAGTGGAGGCAGGATCCGGGTTCGTTGACGAGGCAGGATCCGGGTTCGTTGACGAGGCAGGATCCGGGTTCGTTGACGAGGCAGGATCCGGGTTCGTTGACAAGGCAGGATCCGGGTTCGTTGACTGAATTTCGACTAAGTCCAAAGTGGAGGCAGGATCCGGGTTCGTTGACGAGGCAGGATCCGGGTTCGTTGACGAGGCAGGATCCGGGTTCGTTGACTGAATTTTGACTAAGTCCAAAGTGGAGGCGACAGGATCCGGGTTCGATGACGAGGCAGGATCCGGGTTCGTTGACTCGTCGTTCGTTGACGAGGCAGGATCCGGGTTCGTTGACTGAATTTTGACTAAGTCCAAAGTGGAGGCAGGATCCGGGTTCGTTGACGAGGCAGGATCCGGGTTTGTTGACTGAATTTTGACTAAGTCCAAAGTGGAGGCAACAGGATCCGGGCTCGTTGACGAGGCAGGATGCGGGTTCGTTGACGAGGCAGGATCCGGGTTCGTTGACCGAAGTTTGACAAACTCCAAACTGGAGGCAGGATCCGGGTTCGTTGACGAGGCAGGATCCGGGTTCGTTGACTGAATTTCGACAAAGTCCAAAGTAGAGGCAGGATCTGGGTTCGTTGACGGGGGAGGATCCGGGTTCGTTGACTCATCATGGCAGGATCCGGGTTCGTTGACTGAATTTTGACTAAGTCCAAAGTGGAGGCAGGATCCGGGTTCTTTGACGAGGCAGGATCCGGGTTCGTTGACTGAATTTTGACTAAGTCCAAAGTGGAGGCAGGATCCGGGTTCGTTGACGAGGCAGGATCCGGGTTCGTTGACTGAATTTTGACTAAGTCCAAAGTGGAGGCAACAGGATCCGGGCTCGTTGACGAGGCAGGATGCGGGTTCGTTGACGAGGCAGGATCCGGGTTCGTTGACTCGTCGAGGCAGGATCCGGGTTCGTTGACCGAAGTTTGAAAAACTCCAAACTGGAGGCAGGATCCGGGTTCGTTGACGAGGCAGAATCCGGGTTCGTTGACGAGGCAGGATCCGGGTTCGTTGACTGAATTTCGACTAAGTCCAAAGTGGAGGCAGGATCCGGGTTCGTTGACGAGGCAGGATGCGGGTTCGTTGACGAGGCAGGATCCGGGTTCGTTGACTCGTCGTTCGTTGACGAGGCAGGATCCGGGTTCGTTGACTGAATTTTGACTAAGTCCAAAGTGGAGGCAGGATCCGGGTTCGTTGACGAGGCAGGATCCGGGTTCGTTGACGAGGCAGGATCCGGGTTCGTTGACTGAATTTTGACTAAGTCCAAAGTGGAGGCAACAGGACCCGGGCTCGTTGACGAGGCAGGATGCGGGTTCGTTGACGAGGCAGGATCCGGGTTCGTTGACCGAAGTTTGACTAAGTCCAAACTGGAGGCAGGATCCGGGTTCGTTGACGAGGCAGGATCCGGGTTCGTTGACTGAATTTCGACTAAGTCCAAAGTGGAGGCAGGATCCGGGTTCGTTGACGAGGCAGGATCCGGGTTCGTTGACGAGGCAGGATCCGGGTTCGTTGACTGAATTTCGACTAAGTCCAAAGTGGAGGCAGGATCCGGGTTCGTTGACGAGGCAGGATCCGGGTTCGTTGACGAGGCAGGATCCGGGTTCGTTGACTAAATTTTGACTAAGTCCAAAGTGGAGGCGACAGGATCCGGGTTCGTTGACGAGGCAGGATCCGGGTTCGTTGACTCGTCGTTCGTTGACGAGGCAGGATCCGGGTTCGTTGACTGAATTTTGACTAAGTCCAAAGTGGAGGCAGGATCCGGGTTCGTTGACGAGGCAGGATCCGGGTTCGTTGACGAGGCAGGATCCGGGTTCGTTGACTGAATTTTGACTAAGTCCAAAGTGGAGGCAACAGGATCCGGGCTCGTTGACGAGGCAGGATGCGGGTTCGTTGACGAGGCAGGATCCGGGTTTGTTGACTCGTCGAGGCAGGATCCGGGTTCGTTGACCGAAGTTTGACAAACTCCAAACTGGAGGCAGGATCCGGGTTCGTTGACGAGGCAGGATCCGGGTTCGTTGACGAGGCAGGATCCGGGTTCGTTGACTGAATTTCGACTAAGTCCAAAGTGGAGGCAGGATCCGGGTTCGTTGACGAGGCAGGATCCGGGTTCGTTGACGAGGCAGGATCCGGGTTCGTTGACTGAATTTCGACTAAGTCCAAAGTGAAGGCGACAGGATCCGGGTTCGTTGACGAGGCAGGATCCGGGTTCGTTGACTGAATTTTGACTAAGTCCAAACTGGAGGCAGGATCCGGGTTCGTTGACGAGGCAGGATCCGGGTTCGTTGACTCGTCAAGGCAGGATCCGGGTTCGTTGACTGAATTTTGACTAAGTACAAAGTGGAGGCAGGATCCGGGTTCGTTGACGAGGCAGGATCCGGGTTCGCTGACGAGGCAGGATCCGGGTTCGTTGACTGAATTTTGACTAAGTCCAAAGTGGAGGCAGAATCCGGGTTCGTTGACGAGGCAGGATCCGGGTTCGTTGACTGAATTTTGACTAAGTCCAAGTGGAGGCAGGATCCGGGTTCGTTGACGAGGCAGGATCCTGGTTCGTTGACTGAATTTCGACAAAGTCCAAAGTGGAGGCGACAGGATCCGGGCTCGTTGACGAGGCAGGATGCGGGTTCGTTGACGAGGCAGGATCCGGGTTCGTTGACTCGTCGAGGCAGGATCCGGGTTCGTTGACTGAATTTTGACTAAGTCCAAAGTGGAGGCAGGATCCGGGTTCGTTGACGAGGCAGGATCCGGGTTCGTTGTCTGAATTTTTACTAAGTTCAAAGTGGAGGCGACAGGATCCGGGCTCGCTGACGAGACAGGATGCGGGTTCGTTGACGAGGCAGGATCCGGGTTCGTTGACTCGTCGAGGCAGGATCCGGGTTCGTTGACCGAAGTTTGACAAACTCCAAACTGGAGGCAGGATCCGGGTTCGTTGACGAGGCAGGATCCGGGTTCGTTGACTGAATTTCGACAAAGTCCAAAGTAGAGGCAGGATCTGGGTTCGTTGACGGGGCAGGATCCGGGTTCGTTGACTCATCATGGCAGGATCCGGGTTCGTTGACGAGGCAGGATCCGGGTTCGTTGACTGAATTTTGACTAAGTCCAAAGTGGAGGCAACAGGATCTAGGCTCGTTGACGAGGCAGGATGCGGGTTCGTTGACGAGGCAGGATCCGGGTTCGTTGACGAGGCAGGATCCGGGTTCGTTGACTCGTCGAGGCAGGATCCGGGTTCGTTGACCGAAGTTTGAAAAACTCCAAACTGGAGGCAGGATCCGGGTTCGTTGACGAGGCAGGATCCGGGTTCGTTGACTGAATTTCGACTAAGTCCAAAGTGGAGGCAGGATCCGGGTTCGTTGACGAGGCAGGATCCGGGTTCGTTGACGAGGCAGGATCCGGGTTCGTTGACTGAATTTCGACTAAGTCCAAAGTGGAGGCAGGATCCGGGTTCGTTGACGAGGCAGAATCCGGGTTCGTTGACGAGGCAGGATCCGGGTTCGTTGACTGAATTTCGACTAAGTCCAAAGTGGAGGCAGGATCCGGGTTCGTTGACGAGGCAGGATGCGGGTTCGTTGACGAGGCAGGATCCGGGTTCGTTGACTCGTCGTTCGTTGACGAGGCAGGATCCGGGTTCGTTGACTGAATTTTGACTAAGTCCAAAGTGGAGGCAGGATCCGGGTTCGTTGACGAGGCAGGATCCGGGTTCGTTGACGAGGCAGGATCCGGGTTCGTTGACTGAATTTTGACTAAGTCCAAAGTGGAGGCAACAGGACCCGGGCTCGTTGACGAGGCAGGATGCGGGTTCGTTGACGAGGCAGGATCCGGGTTCGTTGACTGAAGTTTGACTAAGTCCAAACTGGAGGCAGGATCCGGGTTCGTTGACGAGGCAGGATCCGGGTTCGTTGACTGAATTTCGACTAAGTCCAAAGTGGAGGCAGGATCCGGGTTCGTTGACGAGGCAGGATCCGGGTTCGTTGACGAGGCAGGATCCGGGTTCGTTGACTGAATTTCGACTAAGTCCAAAGTGGAGGCAGGATCCGGGTTCGTTGACGAGGCAGGATCCGGGTTCGTTGACGAGGCAGGATCCGGGTTCGTTGACTAAATTTTGACTAAGTCCAAAGTGGAGGCGACAGGATCCGGGTTCGTTGACGAGGCAGGATCCGGGTTCGTTGACTCGTCGTTCGTTGACGAGGCAGGATCCGGGTTCGTTGACTGAATTTTGACTAAGTCCAAAGTGGAGGCAGGATCCGGGTTCGTTGACGAGGCAGGATCCGGGTTCGTTGACGAGGCAGGATCCGGGTTCGTTGACTGAATTTTGACTAAGTCCAAAGTGGAGGCAACAGGATCCGGGCTCGTTGACGAGGCAGGATGCGGGTTCGTTGACGAGGCAGGATCCGGGTTTGTTGACTCGTCGAGGCAGGATCCGGGTTCGTTGACCGAAGTTTGACAAACTCCAAACTGGAGGCAGGATCCGGGTTCGTTGACGAGGCAGGATCCGGGTTCGTTGACTGAATTTCGACTAAGTCCAAAGTGGAGGCAGGATCCGGGTTCGTTGACGAGGCAGGATCCGGGTTCGTTGACGAGGCAGGATCCGGGTTCGTTGACTGAATTTCGACTAAGTCCAAAGTGGAGGCGACAGGATCCGGGTTCGTTGACGAGGCAGGATCCGGGTTCGTTGACTCGTCGTTCGTTGACGAGGCAGGATCCGGGTTCGTTGACTGAATTTTGACTAAGTCCAAACTGGAGGCAGGATCCGGGTTCGTTGACGAGGCAGGATCCGGGTTCGTTGACTCGTCAAGGCAGGATCCGGGTTCGTTGACTGAATTTTGACTAAGTACAAAGTGGAGGCAGGATCCGGGTTCGTTGACGAGGCAGGATCCGGGTTCGCTGACGAGGCAGGATCCGGGTTCGTTGACTGAATTTTGACTAAGTCCAAAGTGGAGGCAGAATCCGGGTTCGTTGACGAGGCAGGATCCGGGTTCGTTGACTGAATTTTGACTAAGTCCAAGTGGAGGCAGGATCCGGGTTCGTTGACGAGGCAGGATCCTGGTTCGTTGACTGAATTTCGACAAAGTCCAAAGTGGAGGCGACAGGATCCGGGCTCGTTGACGAGGCAGGATGCGGGTTCGTTGACGAGGCTGGATCCGGGTTCGTTGACTCGTCGAGGCAGGATCCGGGTTCGTTGACTGAATTTTGACTAAGTCCAAAGTGGAGGCAGGATCCGGGTTCGTTGACGAGGCAGGATCCGGGTTCGTTGTCTGAATTTTTACTAAGTTCAAAGTGGAGGCGACAGGATCCGGGCTCGCTGACGAGACAGGATGCGGGTTCGTTGACGAGGCAGGATCCGGGTTCGTTGACTCGTCGAGGCAGGATCCGGGTTCGTTGACCGAAGTTTGACAAACTCCAAACTGGAGGCAGGATCCGGGTTCGTTGACGAGGCAGGATCCGGGTTCGTTGACTGAATTTCGACAAAGTCCAAAGTAGAGGCAGGATCTGGGTTCGTTGACGGGGCAGGATCCGGGTTCGTTGACTCATCATGGCAGGATCCGGGTTCGTTGACGAGGCAGGATCCGGGTTCGTTGACTGAATTTTGACTAAGTCCAAAGTGGAGGCAACAGGATCTAGGCTCATTGACGAGGCAGGATGCGGGTTCGTTGACGAGGCAGGATCCGGGTTCGTTGACGAGGCAGGATCCGGGTTCGTTGACTCGTCGAGGCAGGATCCGGGTTCGTTGACCGAAGTTTGAAAAACTCCAAACTGGAGGCAGGATCCGGGTTCGTTGACGAGGCAGGATCCGGGTTCGTTGACTGAATTTCGACTAAGTCCAAAGTGGAGGCAGGATCCGGGTTCGTTGACGAGGCAGGATCCGGGTTCGTTGACGAGGCAGGATCCGGGTTCGTTGACTGAATTTCGACAAAGTCCAAAGTAGAGGCAGGATCTGGGTTCGTTGACGGGGGAGGATCCGGGTTCGTTGACTCATCATGGCAGGATCCGGGTTCGTTGACTGAATTTTGACTAAGTCCAAAGTGGAGGCAGGATCCGGGTTCTTTAACGAGGCAGGATCCGGGTTCGTTGACTGAATTTTGACTAAGTCCAAAGTGGAGGCAGGATCCGGGTTCGTTGACGAGGCAGGATCCGGGTTCGTTGACTGAATTTTGACTAAGTCCAAAGTGGAGGCAACAGGATCCGGGCTCGTTGACGAGGCAGGATGCGGGTTCGTTGACGAGGCAGGATCAGGGTTCGTTGACTCGTCGAGGCAGGATCCGGGTTCGTTGACCGAAGTTTGACAAACTCCAAACTGGAGGCAGGATCCGGGTTCGTTGACGAGGCAGGATCCGGGTTCGTTGACGAGGCAGGATCCGGGTTCGTTGACTGAATTTCGACTAAGTCCAAAGTGGAGACAGGATCCGGGTTCGTTGACGAGGCAGGATCCGGGTTCGTTGACGAGGCAGGATCCGGGTTCGTTGACGAGGCAGGATCCGGGTTCGTTGACGAGGCAGGATCCAGGTTCGTTGACTGAATTTCGACTAAGTCCAAAGTGGAGGCAGGATCCGGGTTCGTTGACGAGGCAGGATCCGGGTTCGTTGACTGAATTTTGACTAAGTCCAAAGTGGAGGCGACAGGATCCGGGTTCGTTGACGAGGCAGGATCCGGGTTCGTTGACTCGTCGTTCGTTGACGAGGCAGGATCCGGGTTCGTTGACTGAATTTTGACTAAGTCCAAAGTGGAGGCAGGATCCGGGTTCGTTGACGAGGCAGGATCCGGGTTCGTTGACTGAATTTTGACTAAGTCCAAAGTGGAGGCAACAGGATCCGGGCTCGTTGACGAGGCAGGATGCGGGTTCGTTGACGAGGCAGGATCCGGGTTCGTTGACCGAAGTTTGACAAACTCCAAACTGGAGGCAGGATCCGGGTTCGTTGACGAGGCAGGATCCGGGTTCGTTGACTGAATTTTGACTAAGTCCAAAGTGGAGGCAACAGGATCCGGGCTCGTTGACGAGGCAGGATGCGGGTTCGTTGACGAGGCAGGATCAGGGTTCGTTGACTCGTCGAGGCAGGATCCGGGTTCGTTGACCGAAGTTTGACAAACTCCAAACTGGAGGCAGGATCCGGGTTCGTTGACGAGGCAGGATCCGGGTTCGTTGACGAGGCAGGATCCGGGTTCGTTGACTGAATTTCGACTAAGTCCAAAGTGGAGACAGGATCCGGGTTCGTTGACGAGGCAGGATCCGGGTTCGTTGACGAGGCAGGATCCGGGTTCGTTGACGAGGCAGGATCCGGGTTCGTTGACGAGGCAGGATCCAGGTTCGTTGACTGAATTTCGACTAAGTCCAAAGTGGAGGCAGGATCCGGGTTCGTTGACGAGGCAGGATCCGGGTTCGTTGACTGAATTTTGACTAAGTCCAAAGTGGAGGCGACAGGATCCGGGTTCGTTGACGAGGCAGGATCCGGGTTCGTTGACTCGTCGTTCGTTGACGAGGCAGGATCCGGGTTCGTTGACTGAATTTTGACTAAGTCCAAAGTGGAGGCAGGATCCGGGTTCGTTGACGAGGCAGGATCCGGGTTCGTTGACTGAATTTTGACTAAGTCCAAAGTGGAGGCAACAGGATCCGGGCTCGTTGACGAGGCAGGATGCGGGTTCGTTGACGAGGCAGGATCCGGGTTCGTTGACCGAAGTTTGACAAACTCCAAACTGGAGGCAGGATCCGGGTTCGTTGACGAGGCAGGATCCGGGTTCGTTGACTGAATTTCGACAAAGTCCAAAGTAGAGGCAGGATCTGGGTTCGTTGACGGGGGAGGATCCGGGTTCGTTGACGAGGCAGGATCCGGGTTCGTTGACGAGGCAGGATCCGGGTTCGTTGACGAGGCAGGATCCAGGTTCGTTGACTGAATTTCGACTAAGTCCAAAGTGGAGGCAGGATCCGGGTTCGTTGACGAGGCAGGATCCGGGTTCGTTGACTGAATTTTGACTAAGTCCAAAGTGGAGGCGACAGGATCCGGGTTCGTTGACGAGGCAGGATCCGGGTTCGTTGACTCGTCGTTCGTTGACGAGGCAGGATCCGGGTTCGTTGACTGAATTTTGACTAAGTCCAAAGTGGAGGCAGGATCCGGGTTCGTTGACGAGGCAGGATCCGGGTTCGTTGACTGAATTTTGACTAAGTCCAAAGTGGAGGCAACAGGATCCGGGCTCGTTGACGAGGCAGGATGCGGGTTCGTTGACGAGGCAGGATCCGGGTTCGTTGACCGAAGTTTGACAAACTCCAAACTGGAGGCAGGATCCGGGTTCGTTGACGAGGCAGGATCCGGGTTCGTTGACTGAATTTCGACAAAGTCCAAAGTAGAGGCAGGATCTGGGTTCGTTGACGGGGGAGGATCCGGGTTCGTTGACTCATCATGGCAGGATCCGGGTTCGTTGACTGAATTTTGACTAAGTCCAAAGTGGAGGCAGGATCCGGGTTCTTTGACGAGGCAGGATCCGGGTTCGTTGACTGAACTTTGACTAAGTCCAAAGTGGAGGCAGGATCCGGGTTCGTTGACGAGGCAGGATCCGGGTTCGTTGACTGAATTTTGACTAAGTCCAAAGTGGAGGCAACAGGATCCGGGCTCGTTGACGAGGCAGGATGCGGGTTCGTTGACGAGGCAGGATCCGGGTTCGTTGACTCGTCGAGGCAGGATCCGGGTTCATTGACCGAAGTTTGAAAAACTCCAAACTGGAGGCAGGATCCGGGTTCGTTGACGAGGCAGGATCCGGGTTCGTTGACGAGGCAGGATCCGGGTTCGTTGACTGAATTTCGACTAAGTCCAAAGTGGAGGCAGGATCCGGGTTCGTTGACGAGGCAGGATCCGGGTTCGTTGACGAGGCAGGATCCGGGTTCGTTGACTGAATTTTGACTAAGTCCAAAGTGGAGGCGACAGGATCCGGGTTCGTTGACGAGGCAGGATCCGGGTTCGTTGACTCGTCGTTCGTTGACGAGGCAGGATCCGGGTTCGTTGACTGAATTTTGACTAAGTCCAAAGTGGAGGCAACATGATCCGGGCTCGTTGACGAGGCAGGATGCGGGTTCGTTGACGAGGCAGGATCCGGGTTCGTTGACTCGTCGAGGCAGGATCCGGGTTCGTTGACCGAAGTTTGAAAAACTCCAAACTGGAGGCAGGATCCGGGTTCGTTGACGAGGCAGGATCCGGGTTCGTTGACGAGGCAGGATCCGGGTTCGTTGACTGAATTTCGACTAAGTCCAAAGTGGAGGCAGGATCCGGGTTCGTTGACGAGGCAGGATGCGGGTTCGTTGACGAGGCAGGATCCGGGTTCGTTGACTCGTCGTTCGTTGACGAGGCAGGATCCGGGTTCGTTGACTGAATTTTGACTAAGTCCAAAGTGGAGGCAGGATCCGGGTTCGTTGACGAGGCAGGATCCGGGTTCGTTGACGAGGCAGGATCCGGGTTCGTTGACTGAATTTTGACTAAGTCCAAAGTGGAGGCAACAGGACCCGGGCTCGTTGACGAGGCAGGATGCGGGTTCGTTGACGAGGCAGGATCCGGGTTCGTTGACCGAAGTTTGACTAAGTCCAAACTGGAGGCAGGATCCGGGTTCGTTGACGAGGCAGGATCCGGGTTCGTTGACTGAATTTCGACTAAGTCCAAAGTGGAGGCAGGATCCGGGTTCGTTGACGAGGCAGGATCCGGGTTCGTTGACGAGGCAGGATCCGGGTTCGTTGACTGAATTTCGACTAAGTCCAAAGTGGAGGCAGGATCCGGGTTCGTTGACGAGGCAGGATCCGGGTTCGTTGACGAGGCAGGATCCGGGTTCGTTGACTAAATTTTGACTAAGTCCAAAGTGGAGGCGACAGGATCCGGGTTCGTTGACGAGGCAGGATCCGGGTTCGTTGACTCGTCGTTCGTTGACGAGGCAGGATCCGGGTTCGTTGACTGAATTTTGACTAAGTCCAAAGTGGAGGCAGGATCCGGGTTCGTTGACGAGGCAGGATCCGGGTTCGTTGACGAGGCAGGATCCGGGTTCGTTGACTGAATTTTGACTAAGTCCAAAGTGGAGGCAACAGGATCCGGGCTCGTTGACGAGGCAGGATGCGGGTTCGTTGACGAGGCAGGATCCGGGTTCGTTGACTCGTCGAGGCAGGATCCGGGTTCGTTGACCGAAGTTTGACAAACTCCAAACTGGAGGCAGGATCCGGGTTCGTTGACGAGGCAGGATCCGGGTTCGTTGACGAGGCAGGATCCGGGTTCGTTGACTGAATTTCGACTAAGTCCAAAGTGGAGGCAGGATCCGGGTTCGTTGACGAGGCAGGATCCGGGTTCGTTGACGAGGCAGGATCTGGGTTCGTTGACTGAATTTCGACTAAGTCCAAAGTGGAGGCGACAGGATCCGGGTTCGTTGACGAGGCAGGATCCGGGTTCGTTGACTCGTCGTTCGTTGACGAGGCAGGATCCGGGTTCGTTGACTGAATTTTGACTAAGTCCAAACTGGAGGCAGGATCCGGGTTCGTTGACGAGGCAGGATCCGGGTTCGTTGACTCGTCAAGGCAGGATCCGGGTTCGTTGACTGAATTTTGACTAAGTACAAAGTGGAGGCAGGATCCGGGTTCGTTGACGAGGCAGGATCCGGGTTCGCTGACGAGGCAGGATCCGGGTTCGTTGACTGAATTTTGACTAAGTCCAAAGTGGAGGCAGAATCCGGGTTCGTTGACGAGGCAGGATCCGGGTTCGTTGACTGAATTTTGACTAAGTCCAAGTGGAGGCAGGATCCGGGTTCGTTGACGAGGCAGGATCCTGGTTCGTTGACTGAATTTCGACAAAGTCCAAAGTGGAGGCGACAGGATCCGGGCTCGTTGACGAGGCAGGATGCGGGTTCGTTGACGAGGCAGGATCCGGGTTCGTTGACTCGTCGAGGCAGGATCCGGGTTCGTTGACTGAATTTTGACTAAGTCCAAAGTGGAGGCAGGATCCGGGTTCGTTGACGAGGCAGGATCCGGGTTCGTTGTCTGAATTTTTACTAAGTTCAAAGTGGAGGCGACAGGATCCGGGCTCGCTGACGAGGCAGGATGCGGGTTCGTTGACGAGGCAGGATCCGGGTTCGTTGACTCGTCGAGGCAGGATCCGGGTTCGTTGACCGAAGTTTGACAAACTCCAAACTGGAGGCAGGATCCGGGTTCGTTGACGAGGCAGGATCCGGGTTCGTTGACTGAATTTTGACAAAGTCCAAAGTAGAGGCAGGATCTGGGTTCGTTGACGGGGCAGGATCCGGGTTCGTTGACTCATCATGGCAGGATCCGGGTTCGTTGACGAGGCAGGATCCGGGTTCGTTGTCTGAATTTTTACTAAGTTCAAAGTGGAGGCGACAGGATCCGGGCTCGCTGACGAGGCAGGATGCGGGTTCGTTGACGAGGCAGGATCCGGGTTCGTTGACTCGTCGAGGCAGGATCCGGGTTCGTTGACCGAAGTTTGACAAACTCCAAACTGGAGGCAGGATCCGGGTTCGTTGACGAGGCAGGATCCGGGTTCGTTGACTGAATTTCGACAAAGTCCAAAGTAGAGGCAGGATCTGGGTTCGTTGACGGGGGAGGATCCGGGTTCGTTGACTCATCATGGCAGGATCCGGGTTCGTTGACTGAATTTTGACTAAGTCCAAAGTGGAGGCAGGATCCGGGTTCTTTGACGAGGCAGGATCCGGGTTCGTTGACTGAATTTTGACTAAGTCCAAAGTGGAGGCAGGATCCGGGTTCGTTGACGAGGCAGGATCCGGGTTCGTTGACTGAATTTTGACATAGTCCAAAGTGGAGGCAACAGGATCCGGGCTCGTTGACGAGGCAGGATGCGGGTTCGTTGACGAGGCAGGATCCGGGTTCGTTGACTCGTCGAGGCAGGATCCGGGTTCATTGACCGAAGTTTGAAAAACTCCAAACTGGAGGCAGGATCCGGGTTCGTTGACGAGGCAGGATCCGGGTTCGTTGACGAGGCAGGATCCGGGTTCGTTGACTGAATTTCGACTAAGTCCAAAGTGGAGGCAGGATCCGGGTTGGTTGACGAGGCAGGATCCGGGTTCGTTGACGAGGCAGGATCCGGGTTCGTTGACTGAATTTTGACTAAGTCCAAAGGGGAGGCGACAGGATCCGGGTTCGTTGACGAGGCAGGATCCGGGTTCGTTGACTCGTCGTTCGTTGACGAGGCAGGATCCGGGTTCGTTGACTGAATTTTGACTAAGTCCAAAGTGGAGGCAGGATCCGGGTTCGTTGACGAGGCAGGATCCGGGTTCGTTGACTGAATTTTGACTAAGTCCAAAGTGGAGGCAACAGGACCCGGGCTCGTTGACGAGGCAGGATGCGGGTTCGTTGACGAGGCAGGATCCGGGTTCGTTGACCGAAGTTTGACTAAGTCCAAACTGGAGGCAGGATCCGGGTTCGTTGACGAGGCAGGATCCGGGTTCGTTGACTGAATTTCGACTAAGTCCAAAGTGGAGGCAGGATCCGGGTTCGTTGACGAGGCAGGATCCGGGTTCGTTGACGAGGCAGGATCCGGGTTCGTTGACTGAATTTCGACTAAGTCCAAAGTGGAGGCAGGATCCGGGTTCGTTGACGAGGCAGGATCCGGGTTCGTTGACGAGGCAGGATCCGGGTTCGTTGACTGAATTTTGACTAAGTCCAAAGTGGAGGCGACAGGATCCGGGTTCGTTGACGAGGCAGGATCCGGGTTCGTTGACTCGTCGTTCGTTGACGAGGCAGGATCCGGGTTCGTTGACTGAATTTTGACTAAGTCCAAAGTGGAGGCAGGATCCGGGTTCGTTGACGAGGCAGGATCCGGGTTCGTTGAAGAGGCAGGATCCGGGTTCGTTGACTGAATTTTGACTAAGTCCAAAGTGGAGGCAACAGGATCCGGGCTCGTTGACGAGGCAGGATGCGGGTTCGTTGACGAGGCAGGATCCGGGTTCGTTGACTCGTCGAGGCAGGATCCGGGTTCGTTGACCGAAGTTTGACAAACTCCAAACTGGAGGCAGGATCCGGGTTCGTTGACGAGGCAGGATCCGGGTTCGTTGACGAGGCAGGATCCGGGTTCGTTGACTGAATTTCGACTAAGTCCAAAGTGGAGGCAGGATCCGGGTTCGTTGACGAGGCAGGATCCGGGTTCGTTGACGAGGCAGGATCCGGGTTCGTTGACTGAATTTTGACTAAGTCCAAAGTGGAGGCGACAGGATCCGGGTTCGTTGACGAGGCAGGATCCGGGTTCGTTGACTCGTCGTTCGTTGACGAGGCAGGATCCGGGTTCGTTGACTGAATTTTGACAAAGTCCAAAGTAGAGGCAGGATCTGGGTTCGTTGACGGGGAGGATCCGGGTTCGTTGACTCATCATGGCAGGATCCGGGTTCGTTGACTGAATTTTGACTAAGTCCAAAGTGGAGGCAGGATCCGGGTTCTTTGACGAGGCAGGATCCGGGTTCGTTGACTGAATTTTGACTAAGTCCAAAGTGGAGGCAGGATCCGGGTTCGTTGACGAGGCAGGATCCGGGTTCGTTGACTGAATTTTGACTAAGTCCAAAGTGGAGGCAACAGGATCCGGGCTCGTTGACGAGGCAGGATACGGGTTCGTTGACGAGGCAGGATCCGGGTTCGTTGACTCGTCGAGGCAGGATCCGGGTTCGTTGACCGAAGTTTGAAAAACTCCAAACTGGAGGCAGGATCCGGGTTCGTTGACGAGGCAGGATCCGGGTTCGTTGACGAGGAAGGATCCGGGTTCGTTGACTGAATTTCGACTAAGTCCAAAGTGGAGGCAGGATCCGGGTTCGTTGACGAGGCAGGATCCGGGTTCGTTGACGAGGCAGGATCCGGGTTCGTTGACTGAATTTTGACTAAGTCCAAAGTGGAGGCGACAGGATCCGGGTTCGTTGACGAGGCAGGATCCGGGTTCGTTGACTCGTCGTTCGTTAACGAGGCAGGATCCGGGTTCGTTGACTGAATTTCGACAAAGTCCAAAGTAGAGGCAGGATCTGGGTTCGTTGACGGGGCAGGATCCGGGTTCGTTGACTCATCATGGCAGGATCCGGGTTCGTTGACTGAATTTTGACTAAGTCCAAAGTGGAGGCAGGATCCGGGTTCTTTGACGAGGCAGGATCCGGGTTCGTTGACTGAATTTTGACTAAGTCCAAAGTGGAGGCAGGATCCGGGTTCGTTGACGAGGCAGGATCCGGGTTCGTTGACTGAATTTTGACTAAGTCCAAAGTGGAGGCAACAGGATCCGGGCTCGTTGACGAGGCAGGATGCGGGTTCGTTGACGAGGCAGGATCCGGGTTCGTTGACCGAAGTTTGACAAACTCCAAACTGGAGGCAGGATCCGGGTTCGTTGACGAGGCAGGATCCGGGTTCGTTGACTGAATTTCGACAAAGTCCAAAGTAGAGGCAGGATCTGGGTTCGTTGACGGGGGAGGATCCGGGTTCGTTGACTCATCATGGCAGGATCCGGGTTCGTTGACTGAATTTTGACTAAGTCCAAAGTGGAGGCAGGATCCGGGTTCTTTGACGAGGCAGGATCCGGTTCGTTGACTGAATTTTGACTAAGTCCAAAGTGGAGGCAGGATCCGGGTTCGTTGACGAGGCAGGATCCGGGTTCGTTGACTGAATTTTGACTAAGTCCAAAGTGGAGGCAACAGGATCCGGGCTCGTTGACGAGGCAGGATGCGGGTTCGTTGACGAGGCAGGATCCGGGTTCGTTGACTCGTCGAGGCAGGATCCGGGTTCATTGACCGAAGTTTGAAAAACTCCAAACTGGAGGCAGGATCCGGGTTCGTTGACGAGGCAGGATCCGGGTTCGTTGACGAGGCAGGATCCGGGTTCGTTGACTGAATTTCGACTAAGTCCAAAGTGGAGGCAGGATCCGGGTTCGTTGACGAGGCAGGATCCGGGTTCGTTGACGAGGCAGGATCCGGGTTCGTTGACGAGGCAGGATCCGGGTTCGTTGACTCGTCGAGGCAGGATCCGGGTTCATTGACCGAAGTTTGAAAAACTCCAAACTGGAGGCAGGATCCGGGTTCGTTGACGAGGCAGGATCCGGGTTCGTTGACGAGGCAGGATCCGGGTTCGTTGACTGAATTTCGACTAAGTCCAAAGTGGAGGCAGGATCCGGGTTGGTTGACGAGGCAGGATCCGGGTTCGTTGACGAGGCAGGATCCGGGTTCGTTGACTGAATTTTGACTAAGTCCAAAGGGGAGGCGACAGGATCCGGGTTCGTTGACGAGGCAGGATCCGGGTTCGTTGACTCGTCGTTCGTTGACGAGGCAGGATCCGGGTTCGTTGACTGAATTTTGACTAAGTCCAAAGTGGAGGCAGGATCCGGGTTCGTTGACGAGGCAGGATCCGGGTTCGTTGACTGAATTTTGACTAAGTCCAAAGTGGAGGCAACAGGACCCGGGCTCGTTGACGAGGCAGGATGCGGGTTCGTTGACGAGGCAGGATCCGGGTTCGTTGACCGAAGTTTGACTAAGTCCAAACTGGAGGCAGGATCCGGGTT